>CM052080.1:24969288-26356788 GCA_020010945.3 Muscidifurax raptorellus | reverse complement strand
TTAGAAGATTTATTCATCTTTATACTGCTTTGATGATAAAATTACAGTATCTCATTCTTCATATTGTTTATGAAAATAATTTGCTTCAAAAAAGTGCTTAATATAAAAACTTCCTACACCTACAACATCGTGTAATAGCAATATTATTACAACCTTCTATATCGCACTGTATATTACAAAAATCTCCAAAAGGGAACTCAACAGGTTTTCAAAGTCATCTGGTTTTTCATCAATGTAACCACTTTTGTACCACGACGGGGTACTACGGGGTACATAGGCAGTTAGCCGCCTAGAAACCACCCCGTTACAATATATACAGGGAGAGTCATTTTAATCTATGGATGGGAATTGTTCCAAAAGTAAGCGAGATACAAATAAATGTTTCAGCCAAAAGTTTTTCAGTATGGAGGGGGACATCGACCTGTCAAGGTCACTTTGACCTTGAAGATCGTTTTCAAGGTTATTGCTCGAAAAAACCGTTTTTTCAAATGGGACCCCCTATTTTTTATTGCGGATTCGAAAAGAGCGAAAAATTTTAGGTAAAAAATGATTTACACAAAAATTTTATTTTGACCTTCACAAGGTCAAATTAAGGTCAAATGTGTAAAATCGCGAAATTTAGCTCATTTTCGCAGGAAAAAGGTTGTTTTGACACCGGATTGATAAGAAACAGGAAACTGTTTGTCAAAATTGATATTTTGGACCTTTTTATTATGACCTTGACAAGGTCTAAGTAAGGTCAAATGTCAAAAACTGCAAGAATAAACTCATTTTCGAGGAAAAAGGCTAGTCTTGTCACCGGATTCACGAGGAGCCGGAAACTGAAAAATCGAAAATTTTTGGTAAAAAATCGCAGTGTCGTACCTTAATACTAACGTAGGCAATGGATATTTTATAAACCATTGATAGCTTTTCATTAAATAATAATAATCTTTAATCATTTTTATTATGAGCAAATTAGTTGTCAAATGCGTTTGAAAATTGTGTTTAAAAATTAGAAAAATAAAAGTAACATTTATAAACGAATTGGTAACAATAGCAAAAGTGTAAAAATATTATTATTATTTATTTAGAAGCTATCAACTGTTCATATAAAACATTGATGGCCTAAACTGATTTGACATAAAAATTAAAAATATTTTATGTCACATCCTTACATCACAATAAGTATTTATTTTACAACATTTTCAAACAACTTTTCATAATGGCTGATTATTCTCCTAATGAAATTGTCGATATGATATTGGTTTTGGGAGAGTGCCATATCAATTACATTGCTGCATCCAGGCTTTATGCTGAACGTTTTTTGGACAGACGACATCCTACGGATTTGACAATTCGTAATTTGACCGAAAGAGCACGAAATGGACATCTTAGTCGTCAACGTCGACGTCATGAATATGACGAAAATGATCCAAGAGTCGTCACTATTCTAGCAGTCATTCATATTGACCCACATGTAAGTACTCGTCAGATAGAAAGGGAAATCGGCATATCTCAAAAAACAGTTTCAAGAATTTTGAGAGCTGTTCATTACCATGCCTATCATATCACTCTAACGCAAGCTTTAAGAGCACAGCACCTGATAGCTCGTGTTAATTTTTGCCAGTGGGCTTTACAGATGGTACATAATGATCCTCACTTTTTCCGATATGTGCTTTTTTCTGATGAAGCTATATTTGAAAGCGACGGACAGTTAAATCGACACAACTGTCATTACTGGTCGGATGTAAATCCCCACTGGCACAGAGCTGTAGACAATCAAAATCGATGGAGTTTGATGGTATGGTGCGGGATAGTTAACGGTTATCTTATTGGACCCTACTTTTTTGATAGAAACGTTGATAGATTCAAATATTTAGAATTGCTAAGAGATCACTTACCAGGTCTTTTGGAAAATGTCGATTTAGAAACTAGATTGAGAATGTGGTTTCAACAAGATGGCGCTGCGCCACATTTTGCTAGAATTATACGACAATTTTTAAATGAACGCTATGCTGGTAGGTGGATTGGACGAGGAGGTCCAATTCAATGGCCCGCTAGCTCGCCAGACATGACATCGCAAGACTTTTTCTTGTGGGGATTCTTAAAAAATGTTGTTTTTGCTCAAAGGCCAACCAATAAAGATGACATGATTGACCGAATTAGACGAGCTTGCGCGGCCATCCCGAGAGCAACTTTGCTAAGAACTGTGGACAGTTTTGAAAGACGTTTACGTATGTGTCTTGAAGCAAACGGAGGTAACTTCAAGCATTTAATCCGTGGTTAATTAGTAAGTTACATTAATCGTGAGAGGCAAGGGGACTCACGCTAATACAGCACCCTATCGTGAGAGGCAAGGGGACTCACGCTAATCCAGCACCCCATCGTGAGAGGCAAGGGGACTCACGCTAATCCAGCACCCCGAAGGAAACAGAACTTACTACATCCACGCCGTTGTTTCTGGATAATGCTAAAAGTAAATGAAGAAAAGATAATTTATTTCTATTCAAATTAACAACTTTGACATTCGAATGATCTTAAAACCTCAATTTCAATGTCAAGAAGATATTAACATTGGTTCCTTTACGGTTTGAAATTTGTTTAACAACAAATCTAAAAAATACAGCTTTTAAGACTATTTTTAATGTTTAACGTTGATTCGATCTTGTCAAGGTCAGAATAAAATAGTCAATGATATTAATTTTGACATACAGTTTCCGGCTCCTCGTGAATCCGGTGACAAGACTAGCCTTTTTCCTCGAAAATGAGTTTATTCTTGCAGTTTTTGACATTTGACCTTACTTAGACCTTGTCAAGGTCATAATAAAAAGGTCCAAAATATCAATTTTGACAAACAGTTTCCTGTTTCTTATCAATCCGGTGTCAAAATAAGCTTTTTCCTGCGAAAATGAGCTAAATTTTGCGATTTTACACATTTGACCTTAATTTGACCTTGTGAAGGTCAAAATAAAATTTTTGTGTAAATCATTTTTTACCTAAAATTTTTCGCTCTTTTCGAATCCGCAATAAAAAATAGGGGGTCCCATTTGAAAAAACGGTTTTTTCGAGTAATAACCTTGAAAACGATCTTCAAGGTCAATGTGACCTTGACAGGTCGATGCCCCCCTCCATACTGAAAAACTTTTGGCTGAAACATTTATTTATATCTCGCTTACTTTTGGAACAATTCCCATCCATAGATTAAAATGACTCTCCCTGTATATACAAGGTATAATAATATACAGGGTGACCCATTTTAATCGCCGCACCCGGATATCTCGAAACTTAAGCCAGATAGAGAAAAACGGTTTAGACAAAAGTTGTAGGGGACAGAGGGGGTCACACAATGGCGCTAACGTCGTTGTCCTTGAACTTGACCTTCAATGTTATTTCAAGGCCAAAGTAGTTTTTACATATAGGAATACCTAGTTTTGACCCCGGATTCGGAAAGAGCGGGAAATTTTACGTTCAAAATCATATTGAGAAATTTTTTTCAAGGTCATTTCAAGGGCAAACTCCGAAAAGTCGGTTTAAAATCAGTTTGTCCATGAACCACAGGCTTAGCTGGTTAAAATGGATCTTAGGCTTAATAGGGGAACCCACACACCCCAAACCCAAAAGTTACACATCCTAGTAAACAAAACTCATACTCGCACATCCTAACCCCATACACTTCATGCCCTCACATGCTAAACTGTTACACCCCGATCCCACATTCCCTAGTCCCACACATCCCTACCCCACGCATGCTATCCTGCACACCCCAAATCTGTTATAAATGTATCAACCTTACTTTTTGCGCTACCCAGAAACAACGACGTGGACGTAGTAAGGATTGTTTCCTTTGGGGTGCTTGATTAATGTGAGTCCCCTTGCCTCTCACTGATCGGGGTGCTTGATTAAAGTGAGTCCCCTTACCTCTCAATAATGTAAATAAATTTGTATTTAACCTTGAAGCAAGTGCTCGAAATTACGACCATTTGCTTCAAGGCACATAGTCAAGCGCCTTTGAAAATGGCGAATGGTGCTCTGCAAAGTTTGTCTCGGAATGCATATCTGCTCTTGTAGTGGGTTGTTGCTCAAAAACAGCATTTTTCAAATACCCCCATAAATAAAAATCTGGTGATGTAAGATCGGGTTAGCAAGCAAGCCAGTTATCCGGACCTCCTCGACCAATCCATCTGTTACCATCATGCTCATTTGAAAAAGCCCTTACAATTCACGCGAAATGTGGTGGTGCGCCGTCCTGCTGGAGCCACATTCTTCGACGCGTTTCTAAATCAACATTTTCCATCAATCCAGGCAGTTCATCTCTTATTAGCATCAAATTGGTATGTTGATTTACATTTTGTTCAAAAAAATAAGGGCCAATCAAATATCCATTGATAATCCCGCACCATACCATAATACTCCAACGACTTTGATGGTTTACAGTTCTGACCCAATGAGGATTGATATCAGACCAATAATGGCAATTATGCCTATTCCGTTCCCCATTACTTTGAAATTTTGCCTCATCAGAAAAAAGAACCAAGTTAAAAAAGTCTGGTTCATTTTCTATCGATTCTAAAAAAAAAGCTACGATGCTATTTGTACAAAACATAAATGTTGTATCCTTATTTTTTAGAAAGTTACAAGTTTTTTGTAAAAATAAAAATTTATTTACGTTAGTGAGAGGGAAGAGGACTCACTTTAATCAAGCACCCCAAAAGAAACAATCCTTACTACGTCCACGTCGTTGTTTCTGGGTAGCGCAAAAAGTAAGGTTGATACATTTATAACAGATTTGGGGTGTGCAGGATAGCATGCGTGGGGTAGGGATGTGTGGGACTAGGGAATGTGAGATCGGGGTGTAACAGTTTAGCATGTGAGGGCATGAAGTGTATGGGGTTAGGATGTGCGAGTATGAGTTTTGTTTACTAGGATGTGTAACTTTTGGGTTTGGGGTGTGTGGGTTCCCCTATCAAGCCTAAGATCCATTTTAACCAGCTAAGCCTGTGGTTCATGGACAAACTGATTTTAAACCGACTTTTCGGAGTTTGACCTTGAAATGACCTTGAAAAAAATTTCTCAATATGATTTTGAACGTAAAATTTCCCGCTCTTTCCGAATCCGGGGTCAAAACTAGGTATTCCTATATGTAAAAACTACTTTGGCCTTGAAATAACATTGAAGGTCAAGTTCAAGGACAACGACGTTAGCGCCATTGTGTGACCCCCTCTATCCCCTACAACTTTTGTCTAAACCGTTTTTCTCTATCTGGCTTAGTTTCCCAGAAATCGGGCTGCGGCGATTAAAATGGGTCACCCTGTATATGTATGAGACCTAAGAGGTAGTTTAAATATAGAGATAACTCTTTGCAGTTAGTTTCAGAATGTCACTCGCCTTAGATTGCCTGAATAAAAGCAGCAAAGAGCCCTAAGAAAAAAAAAAGTTAGAAAATAAAAAAAATTTTTTGCAACTTGGAAAATATTTAAAAAAAAAAGTATTTTTGTAATTTTTCCATATTATGCTTAGATATATATATATATATATATATATATATATATATATATATATATATATATATATATATATATATATATATATATATATATATATATATATATACACACACACACGCTGTTACCGGGTTTCCGAGTAGAATCCTTCTTTAATTCTACCGATATCCTTGATAACGGACCTAGTTCGGTAGAGTTTTCTCGAGTACTGAGTAGAATTTACCGGCAATCACCTACCAGGAACATTTATGGTATTAATCCTCATCTTTGCAGCTGACAATAAAATAGAATCATTAAATAATAACAATTTTTTAGGATAAATAATTAATAGGTTTAGAAATATAAATTATAAAATTTTCACTTAATTACCAAAAAATTAGAAGAATAATTGCAGAATATCTGTAGAAATGATTAGGTATGGATTTATTTGAGACCTTATTATAAAAGAATCAACGTTTTCAGTAGTCAGTATTGAAAGAAAATGATTGTTTCATTTCTCTGGAACATTATTCGTTAAATTGAGTGACTTTTTATAAGCATCAAACGAAAATCATGTATATAAAATCAAATATCTTTCTTGAACAATATACAAACAAGATAATATACAAAAATAACTTCTGGCTTTGATAACTAAGCATAATATTGATATTTTAAGGAGGTTGTATACCGCGGCGAGGGGTAAAGGCAAGGGGGGAAGATATGCTGATATTAGACAGTCACAGCATTGGCACTGCTTAGCGAGAAATCATTACCAACTCGAACATCGAAAATCTAAACTTTGTCATTCGCATATGGAAGCAGTGGCAGATACTTTATTACCATTATTTTTATTCGTGATTGTATATAAAGTTATGCCGGTGCCGTAAAACAATGAACAATAGTCTAAATATCTGTTTTTATGTACCTTCAAATTGGTTAGAAAACGTGGCAACATTGCACATTATTGCACGTTTGGGTGGGTTGGCAGCAATGCTCGCAGCAGTCGAAGACGCCGATTATTAATAATTTTATAGAACATTTTAAAAATAGCTGATTGTTAATTTTGTTACTATAAAATCTGTTATATTTTGTATCTACAATAAAATCATTTAAAAAAAAAATGTTATTCCTATATGTAACTAATTTCATAACCTCTAAAATTTGTCTAATAATATTTTATAATAAAAAATCATAAAATAGTAATGACAAGTGAAAATAATATGCGTGCAATTATATACACAAGCGCTTTTCATTGCCCGCCAATAATTCAAATTCTTCATTCGTTTCCATGTGCGTAACTCTATATCTATATATATTTGCGCGGTGTTGCCAAGTCGCTCAGCTAACCTTTTCATCTCGCGAGAATTCGCCTATTTTGCATTACTTATTCAATCGTAACTATTCTCACGGCTGGTAGATAATATATTTTAAAGGACCATGTTATAAAACAATACTTTGGCTTTACGAGGCAAAAGTTTCTATTACGATCTTACTTTTTTATAAATATAAAAGTAACGTTAAAATGCTGGCTGCAGGTCGGTTTGTATCTCGCCCGTGTTAAAATGCAAAACTTTAATCATCATTATTACGATAACCATGTGGTTAAATGATCTAAAATTTTTTGAGTGCACTTATAATAACTTAATTAATTGTTTGAATGTACTTTTCTCAAATTCCTACCATTTTCGTTACACTATACAACCTCCTTAACTATTATATTTTAAATAAAATTAAAATATTTATGTTTTTATATATAAAAAACAATAAGAATAGTAAACAAAATCGTAATAATAAAAATAATAATAGTGATAATAATAATAGTAATGAAAATAGACAGCTGGTAGGTAGGTGGGTTAGCCTGCAGTGCAGTAACATTCTGGGCAAATGTTAAATTTCCAGGTGTACGCCTACTGGAAATGTTCTTCGTTGCGTCAATACTCTTCACAGTAACGCTATAACGGGAACGGCTAATAAGAAGCTCTGACTTTAGAAGGATCCAGATATAGTGGTAACTTCTGACTTGCTTATCCACTCATCATTACACAAAAAACGCATTGGGGCCTGACTGAGAAGGGACCGAAGTGGGGAGTGGCAAAATACCTATTAAAGGTCAATTCCTAACGGGTTATGAATGCCGGAGCTCTATGAAAGGGTCTCTCCAGTGTAGCAGGGCCGCCAAAAGTTTACGGTCCGAACTCAGCCTAGCCAGCGTGGGAGGCTATTTCAGCAATCTCTTGCGTCCAACAGTAGATTTCCATTTGTCCCGTCTGCATTGCTTCCGTGGCATCGTAGCTTCGCAGATGAGCTGCAGATATGTTTCTAGATCATTAGCACTCTGTTTAGTCGTTATTCGGTCTGTCCGCCCATGAGACAGGTCCGCAGAAGGTCTCGCTACGGTCTGCAGTTACCTCGTGAGCTCGTCCCTGTTTGTACGTTCAATGTCTCACTGTATGGACCATCTGTCTTTACGTCACCAGTGTAGTTCATTAGGCTGAAGACAATCAACTGGTGATCACTGGCCATATAGTCCTCGATCACACAGCCTCGTCAACATCCTGTCCGTGATCAAGGTAATATCTGGTATAGATTTACCAAAGCCGGATCTACTGAATGTAAAGACGCTTCCGTTATTAATGACTTCCAGTTCCAGTCGGGCGGCCATTTGTAGGATCCGTCGACCTTGTCTATTTGTTGTTGGCATCGCCCATTCGATCACTCGCGCGTTAAAGTCACCCGCCACGATCAAGTCACCAGAGAGGTCCCTAACGACGTCTTTCAGCACTTCTAATTTCTCTGCGTACTCGCGCGCGCTATTGTTTGGAGAAAAGTAGACACTAATGAGAGTGTCAGTGCCTACCCTTATCCAAGCATAGTTCTCCCCGGGCCCGCTGTCTGCAATCCGCGCAGCGTTTAGTCTGCGGACCCACACCGCCGCCGTGTTCTAGCTGCTAGCAATCCACAACGGTCGGAAAGGTTTTTGTACTACTCGCTTATCACGAGCACGCCCGCAGCCGTTTCCGCTATAGTTTGGGGCAGCAGCGTTCGTATCACGCTGATCCTGTTCAAATTACATTGGAGTATTGTCAGGTCCATTTTGATTGTCCCGTCTTGCGTTCTATCAGAGCTGCCTTGAATGCAGCACACGAGGCCGTGCCAGGCATGTGAGCTAGATCTTGGGTATCTCTCGCCGAGCAGAGGAAGCACGAAGGCGTGTTTGTGCATGCCTTGTCTACATGACCCGTTTGGCCGCAGTTCCAGCAGCAGTCACGTCTGTCCGGTCTTTTGGTCCGTTCCTTCCGTTGCGTCAAACTCGCTAACTGCCAAGACTTGTCGACGGTTAATCACTCAGAAGATATGGACGCTGTGCACAGTATCAGTCTCAGTTCTAACGCAGTTTATGTCCATAAATTCCAACGTCACCCTAGTTCACATGTCCATGTCCTTCACAGTTGCAGTAGGTCCCAGCGCAGTCTGTAAGTATATCTTCAGAAGAGGAGATACAGGATCTTTAATATCTGACATAGATTAGCAACTGTCTAATTGACTCAGTCGACAGATAAACACTACACCAGGCGATCACCAGGCCATAATAATGGAGATGATTAGATCAAAGCAGGGACTCATCGCGAGTACAAAGATACTGAGGTGATGAAAAATATCACTAAGGCAGTGATGCCCCTATGTCAAGAAGAGTGTGCAACCATAGACGACCACCAGTATACTGGTAGGACAAAAAAATGGCGAGTGATCGTAGCGAGTTTTACGAAACTAGAAGACAGGAGCAGTAGGCCAGGAAGAAGTACTATAAAATCGCACTAGATCTGGAAAAACTTAAGGTTTGCAATGATGAAATAAAGGACACTAACCAAAAGCTTAAGAGGACAATCCATGCCAACACACGACGGTGCCTTAAGAAACTGCGAAGGAGGTCGACAAGGACATCTGGGGAAGACATTATAAAATAGTAATGAAGAAGTGTAAAGGATGTTATGTACCCCCGCCGAAGTGCCCTGATGAACCGTGCCTTATGGAAGCAGAAGTAAACAAAGAAGCTATTGGTAATAATCTCGATAATAATTTTATACTTAACATTTATTTATATACATTCTTCATTTTATAACAATTATCGGCTTATCATTTTTTTTGTAATATTTTATATTGTAAAATATTATGAAAAACGAATAGTTTTTCGTTTGCAATTAGTCGGAAATTTAACGTGCTAGTAATCACTGCAAATAGAAAAAGTTAAAGAAGAATGTAATTAAGATGTAAAATTGTTCAAATTTGATAACCCAGTCAAAAATTATCAGCAATTTAATATTTTTGAACAATTGCAAAAAACGATAAATTTCGTAAAATTTTTCTACAGAAAACGTTATGTAAATCGATAGGAATGACGCTAGGGGAAACAAATTCGTAAAATATACTCAAAATGAATATTTTCACAGTAAAATAAGTTATTTTAATTGCAAACTCAGGCTAATACTACTTTTTGTCCATTTTTTTTCATTCGGCTCCACTGTGCGACGGTGGTAGGATTCATGGACGACTTAGCAGTAGTCGTAACAGCGAAACATTTGGAAAAAATAACAGACATATATGACGAGTCTATTCGTGTAATACACGAATGGCTGATAGAGACAGGGGTGGAGCTGTCCAGCCATAAAACTGAAGTTCTTCTTATTTCTAGTACGATGAAGATGAAGAAAATAACACTGATGAACGCGAGATTGTTTCTCAACCGACCATTACGTACCTGGGCATTACCATAGATGCAAAACTCATTTTTTTTTAACTCAAGAATTATGTACTCTATAACTCTTTTTTTCATTAAAAAATTTCAGTCCGGTTATTTTCTTCTGCCATGTTCCTTCCGTTTTCGCCTTTTCGCACTCTTCCATTACGTGCTTTGCCGTCTCTCTCTTTCCTTTGCATATTTTGCATTTTCTATTTTCTTCTTCTGTCTAATATTTATTGGCTTTTGTTTCGTTTCCCATTCTAAATCTTGCTTGCGTCTCCAGTTCTTTGTTTCTCTTCTTCCCTCCTTTTTTAAGGTACTCCGGAGCTTCTTCGTAGCTATCTATTATCTCTTTTACTTCTTTTGCGAATTTTGATTTTTCCATTTTCTCTTTCCACTTCTGTCTCTCTATGTCTTTGCTTGTCTGCTCTAGGTCTGGCCATACTGGCCCTTCTTCTATCTTTTCCTTGTATCCTTGTAGTGAGATTCCTCTGCCTTCTAGAAATTCTCTCCTTGCGTTCGCGTTTTTCCTTACTCTCTGTTGTCCTCTCGCCTCCTTCTCCAGCTCTTTCCAGCACTCTTTTGACAGCGTCCTTTCCTTTGCTGCCCTTAGTTTCTCTTCATATTTTAACGCTCTTTTCCCTGCTGTGACCGCTATTCCTTGTCTTCTTGTTTCTAACATTAGTACGTGCCTGGAGGTGTTCCAGTCTGCTTTCAGCACCCATTTCATGTACTTATCCTGGATCCTTTCTATTTCTTTATATTCCTTCCACCCCCATATTTCCGCTCCGTATAGTATCACCGATTTTATCAGACAGTCGAAGAGCTCCATCCTCAGATGCCAGTTTTCTTTGATTAGTATTTCCCCTATGCTCCAGAATTTCCCTAGCGCTACATTCGCCTTCCCTTTTACTCTTTTTATTTGATCTTCTTCCTTGTTATTGCATTTCATTTCGTACCCCAGGTATGTGAACGTCTTGACTTCCTCTATTTCTTTCCCATCCCATGCGAAGGTGACCTTCTTCTTCCTACCTCCTCTTTTCCTGCATCTCATTATTTTCGATTTTTCGACATTCAGTTCCAGGCCTTTCTTCTTTATGTATTTCTTAAACCTCTTCAGCATTTCCTTAATTCCTTCTTCGTTATTTGCCATTAATACTATGTCGTCTGTATAACCTATTGAGTGTACTTTCCTGTTGCCTAGTGTCAGCCCTCCTTCTTGTACTTTCCCCATTTCTTGTTCTAGATCTGCGAATGCTATGTTAAACAACGCTGGACTGAGTGGGCACCCTTGCCTTACTCCTTTTTCTGTTTTGAATTTCTCTGTCCTTGTTTTGCCAATTCTTACTCTGCTATGTGTGTCTTTGTATATCTCTTTTATTTTCCTTATGTACTTGTCTTTTACTTTTTTCTTTTCCATCATTTCCCATATCTCTTCTCTTTTTAATTTATCAAACGCCGCTCGCATGTCTGCGAAGAATAGAAACACTTTTCCTTTTTCTTTTTTTATTTCTTTCTCTACTATGGCTTTAACTATATATATATCGCATCTACTGTGCCTCTTCCTTCTCTGAACCCGATTTGTGTGTCATCTAGTACCTTCTTCTGTTCCAGCTCGGCCCTTAATTTCTTTTCTATTATATTTGCGTAAATTTTATATCCCGTGTCCATCAGCGTTATTACCTCTATAGTTTCCTACTTCATCTTTATTTCCTTTTTTATAAATCGGCGCGATCAGTCCCGTGTTCCATTCCTCTGGGAATCCATTCCCTTTCCTTATCTCATTTAGGATGTTGTATAGGAAGTCTTCAGCTCTATCCCCTCCAAATATCCATGCCTCGTTCTGAATCTCATCTTCTCCTGCTGCCTTTTTCTTTTTCAGTTTCCTGATTGCCTCTTTAATCTCTTCATGTGTGATCTCCTCTTCCTGTTCTCTTTCCCTCTTTTGATTCACTATTTCCTTCTCTCTTTGTTCTCTTACTCTTTCCATGTCTTCCTCTCTGTCTTTTTCTCTTTCTTCTGCTTTTTTTCCGTCCAGTAGTTTCTTGAAATATTCTTCCCATTCCGTTTCTGTAATCTTTTCGCTGAGTCTCTCTCTCCCTTTTCTCCTTTTCCTGTTTACCACTTCCCAGAAGCCTTGTCCTTTTATTTCATTTTGTAGTTCCATTTATTATTCTTTCCCCCTCTTCTTTCTTCTTCTTAACTAATAGCTGTCTATATTTGTTGCGTTCATTTAAGAATTCTTTTTTGTCTTCCCTTCCTTCTCTCTACTTCCTTAGTGCATTTTTAACTTTATTTCTTGCTACCTTGCATTTTTCGTCCCACCATGCTTCGCCTATTCTTTTAACTTTCTTTCTTCTTTTTGTTATTGCATTTTTTACTATTTCTTTGAGCTCCTTCCAGTCCTTCGGCACCCATGCTTTCCCTAGCCAGCTTCTGTATTCTTCTATTCCTTTTTCTGTCCAGTCTGTTATTAGTTCCTCTTCCTCTATCTCTACCCTTTTCTTCATTTTCAGTCTCAATTCCACCGGGAAGTGGTCTGACTTCCATATCCCTCCTATTGTCATGTTATCCATTATTCTCTTCCTTCTTCGTTTGTTATCACATAATCTATCATCGAGCTATCATTTCCTCCGAGGTATGTCTATTCTCCCCGCCAATCTCCTTCTATATCTCCGTTTATTATGTGCATACCTACTTCTTTTAGTTTGTCTATCATGTGTCTTCCTTCTTCATTTATGAACTTATCTTTTGATTTCCTGCTCTCTTCTTTGTTCCTGTCGTGAGGCATCTTCCTACTTTTTCCGCTATTCTTACATTGAAGTCTCCTCCTATTATTATTTTTTCTTCTTTTTCTTCCTTGCAAATCTTCTCTAGCTCCTTCCAGTTTTTTTCCTACTTCTTCTCTCATATATACTACTCCCACTCTCACCTTTACCTTCCCTTTCCCAATTTTGCTGTTATCATTTCGTTCATGGGTTCTTTCCCCCAAACTATTTCCATGTCTTTGTTTATATTTTTTATTGCTAGTACCACCCCTCCTCTTGTTCTCCCTTTTTTGTGTGACCTTATTGCCGGTTTCGTCTTAAATTCGTATCCCTTTAATCAATTCTCCCGTATTTTATTGTTTTTCTCTTCTACCCATGTTTCCGTTAGCCCTACTATATCGAATTCCTTGACGTATTCCGAGTCTCTTTCTTTCATTTTTCCCATCCCTGCTATGTTCCACCAGACTGCTTTTATTTCTGTTTCCTTGTCTCTTTTATTCCTTCCTTCTTTTTTCTTCCACCGTTTCTCCGTTTTCTTTCAGAAACCACTTTTCATTTTTCTCGTTCCAGAACCATTCTACATTTCCTATCTTGAACTTATTGTATCCTATCTTTACCTTTTCTCCCTTTTTTATTACCACTTTACTCTTTTTTATTACTATCTCTCTATTTCTTCTTTCTTTCCATGTTGTGCCATTATCTATGTATATCTCTTCTCTTCCTAGTTTGCTTTTATTCTCCATCACTTTGTCTTCATCTTCTTTACTTCCTTGCTTCGCTCCAATCTTTGGGTTCTTACCTCGAGTGATCCAGCATTTCCTCACTTTCACCTCTACTTCTAATTTCACTTCTGTCCTCACTCTATTTTCAGTTTCCAATCCGCTTTTAACTGTGTTATTCCTTATTTTTTCTCTTTCCTCTTTTTCTGCCATCCAGTCCAGTATCTTCATTCTTCTCTGTCCTTCTATCCCTCCTTGATTCCCTATTTGCTCGTTGTTGTTGATCTCTTTTTCTTCTTCTTTTCCTTTCATCTCTTTGACTGCTTCTGTTAAGTCCTCTATTTTCTTTACCCATTCTTCTGCTATTTCTGTTCCGCCTGTTCCATCTTACTCCTGCTTTTTCTTCAGCTGCTCTATCTCTTCTCTTAGCTTCTTCCTAGCTTTCTCCTCCTCCTCCTTATTTTTCTTTATTTCCTCTGCTATCTCTTTTATCTCCTTTTCTCTTTCTCTTTCTATTTTCAGAATTGTTTCTTCAAACTTTCTTTCCCTTTCCTCGACTTTTCTGTTTATCTCTTCGAGTCTTTTTTTCCATACTTCCTCTCTTTTTTCTTCTCTTAGCTTGGCTTCTTCTACCTCTCTTTCTCTGGCTTCGCCTTCTTTATTCAATTTCTCCAGTATCTCCTTTAGTATCTTATCCATCTCTTCCTCTTCTTTTACCTTTTCGTCGCTGTCTTCTTCCTTATTATCTTTTTTCTCCAGATTCTCTTCTTCCTCTTTCTCTTCGGCTGCCTTTCTTCTGCTTGGTGAAATTGGTGGTGTTCTTACGATTAGCTTACTTTTAATGAAGATCCTTTTCTTTTCTTCTTCTTTCTCCTTTCCCTCTTCTTCCTCCTCTTTCTTTTTTTTATTTTTTTCCGGTGTGTCCTAACCTTTAATTTTTTCTATCTTCTCCCCTGTCTCTTCTGCTTTTTTCCTTTTCCTTTTTAATATCAGTCCTCCTCCCACTATGTCAATTATGCTCTGCGATTTCCTATCTAATTGCGGCTTTATCTCTTTTCCTCTTCCCTTTGTCCCCTCTTTTTTGTGTTTACCTGTGGATTTACTCTCTTTGTTCTTTCCTTGCTTGGGGGTATACCATTCCGCTAATCCACCTGTTTCTTCCTCTTCCGCTATTGTAGTCTCGCCTTCAGATTGCGTTCCGAAAATCACCTCGTTGATCCTCTCTATTCTCTATCAGTTTCCTTTGGTGCCTTTTCTAGGGACTTTTTACTCATGCTATTTCTCCTCCCTGTCTCCCACCTCTCTCTCTCTCCCTCTCTATCGCTCTATCTCTTTCTCCCGCTGTCTTTCTCTCTCTCCCCTATTCTAACCTCTCTTATTCCTCGCTCTTACTTTGTTCTTTCCTTTCTTTGTCTTTATTCTATATTACTTATCTTTATTACTCTTTCTGCTCGCCTTTCCGCCTTTCATCTTTCTCATGCTTTGCTTTGTTTTGTCTCCACTCTTTCCACCGCTAATCGCCTTCTCACCATTCACTCACAAACCATACGTCCGTTCCAGGCCACCATTTTCGAATTCCTCAGTTATTACACTAATAGTGTAATCAATAAATCTGAATGCTTTATAAAAAGAATAACGTATTTGAAAGTACTAGTATAGGTGAGATAGATAGACTAAAGATAATGAGCACAAATATGAATCTAATAACTGGTGAAGCCTTTAACAGATCACATGACTTACCAAAAACGGAATTTATCCATAGCATTAAAAAATTTGTGTTAGACCAGAGAAAAATAAAAAACCATTGTATTGTGGGTGTGAAAATAATTTATTCTACAATTAAGTAGAAAACTCGAATGAATTTAGACAAACTAAAAGAACGGGATGAGTGAGTGAAAGGATGAACAGTAAAATACACAATTCGCGTTAATAAACAAATTACTTGCTTTGGCGTAAAACCTCTCACAGAGCAGAGAGGAAAGCCAAATCAAGTTGAACCATTTATTTAAAAAGGAAGAGAAATTATAAAAGTTAATAGACACTCGAGTTTATAATAAAATTCAAACAGAAAAGACTTAAGATTACGAGAGAGAAACGCGAGGTACCTTTTCGCACGCAAGATTAGAGCTTTTCACCTGGACACGCAGCTCGCACAATCCTATGAAGAAGACTCGAACGTTCCCGACTAGGAGCCGCTGAGCCAAAGGGAAGATGTACCACAACGCCGTAGCTTCCCACCAAGAAGAATCTAGCAAGCCAGGCGTGGAGAGCGTGAAAAACTGCACGGAGCACGCCCCGACGTTTTGAAGGAACCAACGCTTCGGTGCCGGGAAACAAACGGCGTTGCCGCAAATACGCTCGTCCTGGAACGGGCACATCCAACACAAGCCGCGTTCCACACAAGGTCCCTAAATTTCGAATTTGAGGCACGCACACACTTAGCCACGGTTACGATTCACGAGATACAAAACGGAGACAAAAAAGAAACCGACAGATTTGCTCTGAAAAGAACGAAAATCTTACCAGCGCCAAGAGGAATAAAAACCAAAATGCAAATCTTTAAGGAAACTACGAAAATCTGATAAAGGGCTGAAAAACATGCGAATCGCCAGACAGTCCAAACCAGAGTGAGTCCTCACGGCGGCGCGCACGGGCCTCGCATTGACCATTACCTAGTGGACAGCGCGACATTCAAAACTTTCAAACCCATTTGCAGAGTAAAATGGGAGTAAACTGGGTGATTTAAATGTGGATATACTGGACGATAATTTTAGTACAAAAGACTTAAGCGAAAAAATATTTAGTCAGGAATATATAACTAATTTTTTGGAATACAAGTTTACAACGATAACTAGACCCTCCACAAACAATGATGGGGGTTCATGCATAGATAATTTCTTTGTTAAGTCAAATAATATTTCAATAGATTCGTACAAGTTAACAAATCCTTTCAATGATAACTATGCTCTGATGCTAAATATTAAACTAGAAACGGCACAGATGAATGTCCATACAGCTTGTAAATTTATTAGTGCGACGTTGTGCGCCGCAGCTGTATCAAGTCGGTAAATTTCCGTCCGATACGGCGAGTTAGAACATGCACGTAAACAGTGCGAGAGCTAGACGGCTTTCCGCGAAGCATCGCACAGTGGGGCCGAATGGAAGAAAAATGGACAAAAATCGACATTGAAGTGTGGTTGCGAGCAAAATAGGTTTTAGAATAGTCAAAATGTTCGTTTGAATGTATATTTTGAGATACCGTTTCCCTCGCAGTGATACCGATTGATATAAAAAAACGGCATACGATAGAACACCGGTCGGAATTTTTCGATTTTTCATAATTATTGAAAAATCTGAAATTGCTTATAACTTTTAATAGAAACGTCTCATTTCAGCAAATTTCATTATAGATTAAAGGTTCTAGCTTCTTTCTAATTTTCGTTCATTGCCAATAATGCTTTTATTTAACAGGGAGGCCAGTGATTCCACGCGAAAAACGATTATTTACGTAATTTATTCCTATAGTGTATACTATTAAAATAAAGTGTGATCATCCGGAAAAACACCAAAAATTCTTAGATAGTTTATTATTTTAGTAATCTTTACAGAAAAATATAGTATGCAATGATTGAGTAATAGCCACGCAAAGATCGCGTAAGGTTATCTACCGATATCTCTATAGTAATAGAAAATATTAGTTTTACAATGTCAATATTACATTCATAACTTACAATCACCGTGAGTTTCATTGCGCATATTTTTACAGTAGATTTCACAGATTTCAGGGATGATCTGTGAAATCAAAATAATTATTATAGGTGAGATATAGGATATAGTCATATTTTATTTCAGTAGTAGAAATAGAGTTTTAATTTTATTTTTAGCAAATTGTTAAGCTCCATTCAAACTCTTAGATATATGCAGATACTTCAAAATGAGCTATGACTTTGAATTCGTTAAAATTCATCCGGATAATCAAAATTTGGACAATTTTTATGGGAAGTTTTAAATCATAAATAAGATAATACAAACGTATATATATAAATATAAAGATATGTAACTGTTATTCAAAAATATATGTATTTTTGTGTTTTAGTGTGTTTATTGCTTTAGTAAAGTTTTGAACTCTGAGTAGAGACACTAACATCCCAGAAATAACAGTTACATATCTTTATATATATATATATATATATATATATATATATATATATATATATATATATATATATATATATATATATATATATATATATTAGTATTATTTATTCATTGAAGCCTTACATAACCCGGAAAAGAACTTTGGTTATGTACATATAAACTTATATGCATGACTTTTAAAGTATCTTTATTAAAAAGTAGAGGACATTTTACACCAAAAACTATATTTAAAGTTATAGAAAAAAATTCTTCTCTGTGAATCTAAAATCAGAGAATATATGTAAAAAAATTCAGAAAATGACAAAATTACAAACTTTAGGCGTTAATACTTCAAAAACTATGGTCTGAAAAACACGAAGAAATCATCAATATTGGTAACATGAAATAGTTTAATGGAAATATATTTTTTTCGTATATTATTTTGCTAAGGAATACTTTGCAGTGCAAAGGAGGTTTATTGTAAGGGTGTGCAAAATAAGTTAGTATTTAAATTTGATTTTACATTGTGAAAAATCGTTTTATTAATCATGATTTGAGTAATCCATTATATGGATATTTCTCTAAAAAGGGAATATTCGTATCCCAGTAAAAAAACTCGTATAGTATTTATATGATAAGCAATTTTTGTTGTTGCATTTTTACATTAAACAATTGCGCGCGTACCGCGCCGAATTCTTTTCGTGATATTAATAGCAATCCTCTATTTCACTCCCGCTATCAGAATCCTCCTCACTTTCTTCCTCGTTTTCTCTGATTATTAACAACTTTTTCATATCGACAGTTAATCCGGAGTTCCTTTTTGGCTCTTTTTGATTGAGAAGTGATAAATAAGGATCAGAATTCAGGAACAAGCGTTGAAACATGTCTTTGTTAGTTTCAACTCTAAAAATGATATACAGTCAATAGTTTTATATATTTTGAAGAAGCAATGCAAAGTAATGTAAACTATTTATCATAAGCTATCTATGTAATTCTCACCTTGACATTTTTCTAGAAAATCTATCTCTGAACCTTTTAATATTTTTGTTGTTGCTTTCTTGTGCCTCTTCTGAAAGCATACCTATTGGTAACAATAATTCCTGAATAATTTTATGCCCGTGTATTAACACTACATGCATCGATGGTGGCATGTAGTACCAATCATATAGCAATACGTATCTTCTTGCTGTCTCTTCGGTATACCTTTGAAACGATAATGTATCAATAACGTATCCGGAAGAAACAACAGCAAGAATTGTTTTCAATCTTCCTAGCAATTCTTCATCAAATCCTAATAAGTATACATAATAATTATGATCAAAGTATAATAATAGATTAATAAATACATTCTTTGGCAGTTACAAAATTTAATTAACGTATGTCACGACTGAAATATGAGATTAATCATTAATAAACTAAAAATTAATTTTTGGATGGAATCAATATAAATAATAGCACACGTTAATAAACTGTTTTATTTTACTTTTGACTGATGAAAGGAGCTCACACCAAAGGAATTGAAAAATACTTTTGGTGCAATTTAATTCTTGGCCGTTGAATCGATAGTTTGTAACATATTAGGGATCAAAAGTTTCAACAAACAGCAGATCCCGAATAACGTTTTTCAGTCGTTTTTCAGGGGTCAGAGTTAAAATTTGTTGACATATCTGTAAAATATGTCGAAATACTAATGTGTATGCATGTCTATATACATATCGCTGTAAATATATCGTCCCTGGTTAAGATGTTTGACAGAGTCAGACAAAACTAGATTATAAAATATATTATCAGGTTCTATCCGTAAAAACATACTAAATCTGACATCTGGTCAAATATAAATTTATCCGAATCTGTCAAAATTTTTAACCAGTGATTGATTATCTGTAAAAGGGTTCTTTCAACTCAGAGTCAGGACAACGTAATTAAAAAACTTTTATCAACTGTGATCCTGAATTTTTCTTATAAATATGACATATTTATACCCGTAATTCTCGAAACAATATCAACATTATTAAAAAATCTTCTGGCTGTGTTGCCATCATTGGTGTTTCCAGAGCCCTGGGTTGGAGCATCCACTAGTATGCCAAGCGTTTCATGAAGCCCATCTTGTATCTCCTTTTTCCGAGCCATTATTATATCTTTCTTATCTTTTGAAACCTGTATATAAATTAAAAGTATTAAAAATATTAAATTTCTGTAATTTATTAATTTATTAATTTATTTATTCGAGATTGAAAATAGGTCCTTTTTTAAATTTTAAAATATTGTAACAAAATTCACTACAACTCTACTTTTTCAAAGCGTTAGATCGCACTATTCGAACTTCTTTCATCGTTCGGTAATCAAAAACGTTTCCCAAAATTTGAGCAGAATCCGTGACCCACAAGTCGTAGAGTCTCCTGATTTGAACTGATTAAAATTTGGAGCCACATGAATAATTTTTCGTGGTCTTGTATGGCTAAAATCGTACTGTATCGTGCACTCATTGTTTGTACTAAAAGATAGGTATGTTTGTTTCTGTCCAAATTCAAGATGGGGGCATTAATATGACGTTTGAAGTGTCAAAATTACCTCATGAAAAGAGGCTTTAAAAAATACAAAAACTTTTGTCAAAAAGTAATTATTTGATCTGAAACAAGTTTTTTCCGGTAAATAAGCTAATTTTATATAAAAAATACTCTTTAAATTTTTCTCGTAAAGTCAATAGCTTAAAAGTTACAGAGGTTTCCCATTTCTGATAAATGGAACATGCACAACTTAAATTGCTTATAACTTTAAAACCTTGAGTTTTTCGAAAAAATGATCAGAGCACTTTTTGTTTTAAAATAGCACGAATTCGCAAAAAATTGTTTTGAATAAGAAAAAGTTATTCCTACTTTAATTTTGCAATATTAACATTTCAACCGCCATTTTGTTGTCGCAATCTTGAATTTGGATAAAAACGAGTATGTCTAGCTTTTAGTACAAATATTGGGTATAAGATTCATGTATGTTTTGAACATATACCAATAAGATTTCAATGTGAAAATAGCACATTAAGCACATTGATTTCAGAGAATTTATTGTTTAAACAGTCATAACTTTTTTGCATTTTATTTAAACTACATTCTGGTTGGACCATCTTAAAGAGCAATGAAAAATACATAAAAATACTCTTTGGCATTATTATGTAGGTGGTATAGAACGACCATAAGAGTGCTCGAAGATTACTATAAAAAAGTGTGCGTTTGGGCGTTAAAGGGTTAACTTAATATTGCAAATCATCGGAAAATAAGTGAAACGCATAAATGTGTAGATAAACATTACTTACTCGCCAGAGCTTTATTTCGATGCGATAAGAAATATGCAAAACAAGTTCCATGAAACGAATGTATGCATGTAGGACTGAAAATCCATGCTGTAAGGCTAATTCCTTCATTGGCTTATTGAGCAAGTAATCTATATTGTTTAGCTGGGATAGAGTTGTATCACATACAAAACACCGTTGTGATGACGTATTGTGTAAAGCATTGCACACCTAAACAGAATATTTTTATTGATAGATAATTAATACAAATAGAGTGTATTGATAGTGATCAACAATAGTACATGCTCGAACGAAGTGTAATAACCCAAGGAAATTGTTGACTTTAATCCTGTCTCGGCAGAAAAGAACTTTTATCTGGCATATAGAGGAAAAAACATTTGAGAGGTAGACAGAACTACTTTTCAGACTCGCTTCTAGGGGGAAAATGGCTATTATAGGTAACATGTGAATAAAATAATAATTATGCATCCCGAATATTATATTACTTAAATCAGAGTACAAAGGAGAATACAATTTTATTTTTGAAGTCGCACATTATTTCTGCTGGTGGGTTTAATAAACGAGCGAAGCGAAATAATTATCGTGTATGCAAAACAGGGTTGGCTACTGTAAAATAGATTCAATTTCTTTTATGCGCGATTGATATGTATTCAGAAAATAATTAAGTAGTATTTTTTGTTTTCCGGGAAAACTAATAATTCCAAGAGTTATAAGCACTCAAAGTTCTCATGATTTTATAAATATAGATATACAATAGCATCGCATGACGTCATTTCGACAGATTTTTTGCGTTTTTTAAACTGCTCTAATTATTCCCAATTCATGAATTGATAAAATTATGATATATAATCACCTTTCCATCAATCATTGTCATCATCATATCAAATCCAATTACATAGCCATCAACTTCAATATTACGTAATCCTTGTATTTGCTTTTTTAGGTCAGCTTCTTCTACTCTACAAAGTTCGTCTGTTTCTTTTTCATATAAAATTTTTATAGGTCGACAGAATCTAGTAGACGATGATCTTGAATTCAACCAATAAATTTTACTACTAGTTTTGTCGACCAATCGCAGTGGAACTATGCATGAGCAAAATATGTAATCAAGTACGCTACTTTTTTCATCCGTCTTTTGTTTGTACCGATTTGTGTTTGTCCCATCAAAACCATATTTTACTTGTAAAACTAATTCATTATTATTGGGATCACATGGTGGCAAATTCAAATAATTACACAGGCTTTTGACAGTTTGTTCCATCAAATCCTGGAGCGAAACTTCGCATTTCCTTTCAGTTATCTGTAAGTTTTGCGGATAGGTCTTCTTTTTCGCGTTCACAATCTGTTTTGCCAAAGAAAATTTGATATCAATAAACCGTATTTCATATAAGGAAAATTAAGATTAGAATGTAAGATCAATAAAAACAGTGAAAAGAACATAGTTTTCTGATTGAAATTAAATTAGTGAACCTTTAATTTAAATATTAATTAGTGAATCTTTTATAAATTAAAGAAGATTTGAAATTTGAGCAAAATTTATAGTCGATTTTATATTTCAGTCTGAAACTTTATAAAAAATTGAAATCTAATATAAATTAATGTATTTCTAATTATATATTCAGTTAGAAAATAATCTTGCATGTCAAAATATTAATTGAGAGTCTTGAAAAAATGGATTGGTAGAGATGATTTTTTTGTTTGTATTTTATATGTTAATAAAATGTTTTTAAATTTTCAGTTACAAGCCAAGATAGTATTGTTAGCAAAATAGAACATTGTGATACAAGTGCACATGCAAATTCGTACGAGTCGAGAATTAACCTGAACGAACGCGTATCACACACTATTTTTTTATACAGTGATTGTGCGAAACTCGATTTTTCATGCTGTTATCAAGCATTATCCCGCTCGAACAGTACTTCTCGATACTAGTGCATAGTACATAAATGTCAATATGTAAGTTTCCTTTAAGCAACAACCATCGAAAACACTAATTTAATTTAACTTATTTTGTATCTATCAGCACTATATATAATTGCTTGGAACAATAAATTAGTTAGCGAAAATCTGAATGCCGTTTAGTCGACAACATGGATTTTATAATTTACGCAAATAAATTCATGTTAGCTTTTTAATTATCCTTACCCTCGCAGAAAATGGACTATAATTTATGGTTAACGTGTTAATCAAATGGAAGCCTTTTATCCAATATTAATATATAATAACAATACAAACTTTGGAAAACTATAATTACTAACTAAAATATGATATTTCTGAACCACGTATATAAAAATTTGTTAAAAACTTTGTCATGATAAAATGATAAACCAACACTTGTCATTTTTCAGCATAATATTAACCATAATCTATTCCATAAATCAATGTTCTACCAGGGTATATACATTAAGTTAAGGTATAAGAGTTTAGCATTAATACAGCGAGGACATATAATTTTTATCACCAAAATTAAGTTAGTGGACGTTGTTTCTGTTAGAAATATTAATTTATATATGGAATAAATACTTGTTTGTAAGATGGGTATAAATCATGTCCATGTTTTCGAGCCCTACATCTTATCTCGTTATAGGAGCTTTTTGTCAGATTGCAGGTTATCAACATTTCTAAAGCATGTTCTGGAGTCATTTTTGAACTTTCAGTCACATTATTGGAAGCATCCATTAACTCGGTGGCAGATTCAGGATCAAAAACTTTATTAATTAGCTGAGCTCCATTAACATTTCCAGCTAACTTCAGTTTCTTTTTCGCGATGCCACAAAGCTCCTCCATACTTATAATGTCAGCTACAACATGTCTTCGATATCTCGTTTTATCAGATGCCTGCTCATATACTACCTTAGGACGACCTATTTTATTTAAAAAAATATAAGTTTTTAAAAATATTTATCAATATATTCATATAATTAATCGTAAAATTAAAGTTTATCGAAGTAACACGAGAATAGTAAAAGCAGACAGTAGAAATATAAATCTTGCATTTAAACGCATTCATTTTCTCACCATATGATAATAGGTAATTTTTCAGAGTATTTACGCTATTAGAAATTTTAAGTGTGCATCAATGTGCATTTTCGTGATTTTGAATGTTATTACCCAAACCATAGTTATGTGCAAAAATGTATAAAATTTAGCAAAAATATGTCAAAATGTACCAAAATGTGTGTAAATGTGTGAAAGTGTGCCAGAATGTGGGAAGTGTGTGAAATTGTGCAAACATTTGCGAAATATACATATATATTTCAAAATATTTTAAATGTGTCAAAATGGGCAGAAATGTGTAAAAGTGTTCCACAACTGGTCCAAAATATCACATTTTCACATACTTTCAATTTTCACTAGGGTAGTTTATACTAGTAAAATCCCGCACGAAAACGAGCCCTGGTAGAAGTTAGTTAACGTTTCAAATTATTGAAAAAGTTAAGACTTAGCTCATTTTTAGCTAAATAAGCTATTACTTATAGCTTAAAAACCGGTAATTGTTTTAAAATGGAAACAAGAATTCAGATATGAATTAATTAATTTTCTATATTTATATGTAATTATAAGGTACTTGACACTATTATATATTAAGTATCATATGAAGGAATTTGAAATTTTAACTGGTATAAAGTAGGTTGTGGAAGTTATTGTTATATATCTCAATATGTCTTTTGTGTATTATACTTGTTCTACACAGAAAAAAGGACTAGTGTTTCTTTTTCATCGGTCCTCACAAATAGTAAAAAGGTAAATGTATGTATATTTCAAAGAAAAAGTTACGCTGATGTGACACCCGAAATAGTAGGAAATAACAACAGCATGCCTTCTCCTTCGCGCGCGTCAACCGAGTCTTCTGAGCAAGCGCATTGCGCGCCGCATAAAACTCGCGTGTGTCCTGTCAGGAGCTTGAAATTAAACGCCGAGTATACACACTGAGAAAATGCATCGAATTCTTGCTCTATAGCCGCAAATAACATTATGCGCTCTTCATAAGGACAATTACGCTAAGCAGTTTTTACTAATTAGCATTATAGGCTACTTAACATAAGCTAATTAACATTATACGTTAAATAAGCTAATAAACAGTTAACATTTCTATCAGGTTAAGAATTGATGCAAAAATTAATGTATTTCTAAGATATTGAATAATCTTTTGCTATTACCAAAAGTTAATAATTACCTCGTGGTGTAGTGTTGATTCGTTCGGCTTGGATGATTTGAAAATGAAGATCACTTTCTAGCCACTTTTTGTACACACTTTCAAATGTATCAAAATTTCTTTTATTTTTTGATAACGCATTAAGTTTGTGCTTATAGTTGTTAAGAAAACAGCTATGCAGTGTCCTCTTTAGGCAAACTTTATTTTCGTTAGTTTCATCTAAATCAAATTTTCGCAAAATGTACGAAATTATAGCCTCCTTCTGTTCTACTAAACTTCCACGTGCATTGTCTTTCCAAAAAGACAATATTTCTTGATATTTCAATGCGTATTCAGCCATTGGACAATTAATTTAAAGAACCTAGAGCACTTGTCACTAAGATAGTTAGCTTACGACTGACAAAAAATGAAAATATACATCTATGCAGTTGGTTTGTTTACGCGTAGATCGTTGACCTTAAAATTTTCATATACAACCACACTGTTGAAATGTGCTCTTTAGTGTTTACGAGTTTTTATACTGGATTATTAAATGTGTGTATACATATATACTATGAGTGGTTTTACCGCAAATTTAGTAAAGTAATTTCGACTATCTTAAATACGGATTCTGTTCTAAATAGATATACATCCATATATATAATGGCATTATCATATATAATGATAACGGTAATATAATATAATAATGTCTATGATAATTTTATACTTACACCATTACCACAAATTGTGCAATACAAATCAATTTTCAGATCCACACTTTTATTATAAAAGTTCCGAGTACAAAAAAACAATATATAACACGTATACATGTTTGTTTGTGAAAATAAATTAATTATTCATTAATTAATTCTTATGAATTATTTTTTACTTTTACTATTATTCATTACAATATTAAAATTATTTAATATGTTTAAAGCTTTTTTACTTGCATTTATAGGTGAATAAAATATAATTTAATGAAAAAATTTAAATTAAATTAGGTATATTGACAATAGATTAACTATAAATTGTTCAGAGTCGACAGATTAAATTAGTTAAAAATAAAAAAATCTTATCATATTTTAATTTTGGAATTTAAGTTATTTTAAAAAATTGATCGTATATAATTCTATTTAATTACATTAGAGTCGCATTCTAATATCTAATCTAGTAAAATAAATATGCATAAAATGTCATGCAATAGTATATTTAATTTTACTAAAGAACGTACGCAACTTTATCAAAGAGATATTGGATATCAAATTTCATCCAACCATATCTAATATTGTTTAATATAAAAATATATAATAGTAATGTATAATATATATATATATAGAGACAGTATTATAGCTGATGTTCGACGCTAAAGTCAAGTAAAATATTATATATACATGGTTATATGAAATCATATGGTAGGGCGACTGTATAAGATTATGCATCTGCGTGTTTCATGAGGAAGGGAAAAATATAACCACCGCCACATATCTTATATTATATTATATCTTATATAATAATAATACAACATTAGATTTCATTTGGCATGAAGTCTATATATAACATATATATGTATGTATAACATACATGTTCTACATACAAATTTTTATACCTAACTCGTTTTGCGTATGCAATATACGATTAATTTACGTAAATAATCGTTTTTCACGTGGAATCACTGGCCTCCCTGTTAAATAAAAGCATTATTGGCAATGAACGAAAATTAGAAAGAAGCTAGAACCTTTAATCTATAATGAAATTTGCTGAAATGAGACGTTTCTATTAAAAGTTATAAGCAATTTCAGATTTTTCAATAATTATGAAAAATCGAAAAATTCCGACCGGTGTTCTATCGTATGCCGTTTTTTTATATCAATCGGTATCACTGCGAGGGAAACGGTATCTTAAAATATACATTCAAACGAACATTTTGACTATTCTAAAACCTATTTTGCTCGCAACCACACTTCAATGTCGATTTTTGTCCATTTTTCTTCCATTCGGCCCCACTGTGCATCGCCGGGCTGGCTTATTGTTGTTGACTGCCGTGCAATTTCAGAGAAATCGGCGCAGCAAGGAGAGTTTCAAGCGCGGAGTAGCGCGCGTAGCCAGAGCCAGCGTCTCGCGGTTTCAGCCTATCGGTTGGGTGCAAAGCAAGGCTCAACGGCTCGCGTAGACCGCTAGCCAATCAGCGCAGCTCTTACATGAGCGTGCTCGCGAGATTGTTTTGAGCATGCGGCGCAGCAGCTCGCGAAAGCGCGCAAGTTTAGTCAGTTCTCGTGCTGATGTCGTCGACGAAACGTCGATGATACGAAGGTATCCGCATAAGCGTGTGTTCTGCTCAGAGAGAGAGAGAAAGAGTGACAATGCAACAGCGTGGACACTTTATGTCGCCGCCATCACCAGGACGATTTCCCAGTTCCCGTTGGCGAGTGCATCACCTACCGGGCACCAGCGAGGAGAGATAGAGAGAGAGGACGACGAGGGCCAGCCGGGATTGACGAGAAGCGGGAGCTTCTGTGACCACACCAGCTCAGGCGTCAGAGAGTGAGAGAGTGAGAGAGAGAGAGAGTGAGAGAGAAAATTAGTGAGAGAAAGAGAAAGTGCTAGAGTGAGAGATTGAGAGAGTGAGAGCGAGCGTGAGAGAGAGAATGAGAGAGAGTGAGAGAGTGAGAGAGTGAGAGAGAGAGAGAGAGAGAGAGAGAGAGAGAGAGAGAGAGAGAGAGTGGGAGAGTGGGAGAGTGGGAGAGTGGGAGAAAGAGAGAGAGAGAGTGGGAGAGTGGGAGAGTGGGAGAGAGTCAGAGAGAGAGAGAGAGAGAGAGAGAGAGGGAGAGAGAGAGAGATCTTAGATTTAGATAATTTTATTTGCTGTACATTTTGTTGTACAAAAAACATTAAAAGAAGAATACAATATAAAGATTACATAAATACTTATAGCTAACTTAGAGATAGGATGTAGTAGATGGATGGATAGAGTGAATGAGTGAATGATGATGATTTGATGGTTTGACGATAGGGTGGGTGTAAGTGTATTGACTGATGAGGTAGTGTAGTTGAAGGTGATTGTGTAGTGATCAAGTGTTTTCAGTACTCAGGAAGTGTAGCTTTGCTTGACGTTTGAAGGATGAAAGTGTTTTGATGACGCGAATATGTGCGGGCAAAGTATTCCAAAGGTATGAGGCGCTTATATGGAATTAATTCTTACGCGTCTCTGTGACGAAAGTGGGGATGTCCAGAGAGTTCACCTCACCCCTCACGGGCGGAGTGGGACGTGGAAGTCAAAAAAGGCCATGATATAAGATGGAGTAGCGGTATTAAAAAGTATTATAAAGTTAAAGGGAGAGAGAGAGAGAGAAAGAGAGAGAGAGAGAGAGGGAGAGGGAGAGGGAGAGGCAGAGGGAGAGGGAGAGGGAGAGAGATAGAGCGCTCAGCCGGCGGATTGAGCTTTAGGATCTAGCTCTGCGCTGGGTCGGTTGCGTGCCGTGCGAGGCGTACAGAGATAGAGAGAGATCGGGCAGAGATAAGTTGGCCGACTGCTTACTAGGTGCTTACACACTGGGAAAGTGCTGAGCCTACGTACAGGAGCCAGAACGAGGAGGCCCTGCATGACTGTGCAACGCGTGGGAGACTTACTTAGCTTGCACGTTGTAGGGGGCGGGGGGGGGGGTTCGGAGGCGAAACACAATAATTATCGAAAGTTTTTGTTGTTATTCTCGCTCCTCTTTCCCAACTTTCCCAAGTGAAGGCGATCAGGTGGGATCCCTTGACATAAATTATACATCGAGCGCATTAGAGACGCAAGAGTTGCCTGCGCGCTGCTGGGAGACAGCACGTCGCATTAGTCATAAAAAACTAAGGAGAGAGGCTAGTATAATTGATTGGAACTTTATCTTGAGCATTGATAACCCAGACTGTGCTATAGAATTTTTAATAGAAATAATATAAAACTGTGTTGATAAAAACGGGATAACAAGTGCGATAATAATCTCATGCAAAACAAAAGAAAACATGTATAATTTAATGAAGAGTAAACCAACGTGTCAAATCTTGAAACAGGATTATAGTAATTATCCGAACATATTAAATAAAGTTATCAAAGATGCTAAGATAAAATTGCGAAACCGTAAAGAGAACAGTGATAATCCAAAGAAACTGTGGAAAACAATTAAGGCTAAGATAGGTCAATCATATGTACAAAAAAGGAACGAATTAAATTTGTATATCACAATAACCTAAAGCTTGACAATAAGGCGGAAATAGCAAACACTTTGAATGAGTATATTCTCTACAATACGAGAATCATTAAGTAATTATATTGGACGAAAATGAGGTAAAACTTCCAATCAGTAATAAATCAATGTTCATCAGTCCTACGGATGCGATAGAGACACATGAAATAATATGTTCCATGAAAAAAAAGCAGTTGAAGTGGATGATATAAGTGTTGCTACTCTTCAAACTATAGCAGATTACATTCTTACACCTTTGAAATACATCTATAACTTATGCATTGAGAAATCAGTATGGCCTTCAGCCCTCAAGAGGGTTGAAGTTATACCTATTTATAAAGCTGGGGTTAAGACTCAGATGTCTAACTACTGGCCGACATCCCTCATATCAAACATTGCGATAATCTTTGAAACAATAATTATTTTTAGGCGCTACAATTTTACTGATAAACATAATATAATATCAAACAAACAATTAAGTTTTGTCAGTAATAAAGGCATCACTGACTGTCTAAATTACATAACAAATTTAATTTACAAAAATTTGGATGAAAGCAAACCTCTTATAACTGCTTTTTTAGACCTATCCAAAGCTTTTGATACGGTAAATCACAAAATTCTGCTTAAAAAATTATAACGATATGATGTAAGAGGAACTGCCATAGCATTGTTTATCAGCTATCTCGACATTAGGAAACAAAGAGTAAAAATTCCAAATTATATGAGTTAAGATAAAACCGTAACAACTATGAATATTTGTCCGATCAATATGAAGTCAATCTATCTTCAACATTTGGGTATCACTTGATATAATCTTAAAAAATTATAGTAAACAGATTTTGATTCTTTTATGTCTACTACTATCGAAAATAATTAGTATCTGGTTAGTCCATTTTGCCGTATTGGTTTCCAAGATCCTGAAAATTTCGATATTACTTGCGTATAGTATTCACTACTATCGAAAACTGATCTTTAAAAGAAAGTATTGGTTAATCAATTTCACTCTGTTCGACAAATAAAGCGTTTCGCCCCAGATCTATTTATATATTTTAATATAAAGGTAGTATTATAAATAAATTTTAGACTTTAAATATAAACACAAAATATATTAATATACTTTATTTTTAAATATTACAATTTAAATATAATTACAAAATTTTACTGAAAATCGCAAAAATAGCAGGCTTTGCTCGTTTTTAAATCCTTTATTTAATGTTCAAAAGAAAGATAATGAGAACCACTAACAATATTAGTAGTTTTATTTTCAGAGCAACCCTCAAACTAACTCCAGCAATGAGAACAGATTAAAAAAGATTTCCTCCCTCATCTGTCTCGCTGCGATTTCGACCCCTTTGCACGTTTTCCGCGCATCCAAAACTACGTAGGATCAAAGAGGACAGAAATACACGCCGATTGACGAAAAGACTGATTCAGAGCAGCCCTTCCGATAGACGGGAAAATGCATTCATACTAGAAATCGGAAATCGCGTTTTTCATCCAGATCAGTAATCATGATAAAAAGAATGCCTTGGCACGTTTTTTGCATGACTAATCGGCAACCTTCATCGCCGTTTTTAACCACTTTCCCGCGTGCTATAGGGATGAATTTTTTTTTAAAATAACATGTTTTTTTGTGTTCTAAATGATGGATATGGTTTTGTGCGTTCCCTTTTTGGGGCAGATTTACATTACTCATGGGCATCCTCCTTTATAAAGGTAATAACTAACAATTACATAATTTTTATTTTACAGTCTACAAAGTATCTCCAGAAGAAATGTAAAGATGATGATAATCAATGATGGTTTGAAAAAAATATATGAATATATTTTGTAATTATATTTAAAGTGTAATATTTAAAAAATGTATATTAATTTATTTGGTATTTATATTTAAAGTCTAAAATTTATTTACAATACTACCTTTATATACCTATACCATTTTGTTAAGTATAGATACATTTGTGCTAGCGAGTGAACCAGCGCTATCCGTTGTGAGCGTACGTTGTGTGAGTGAACACTGTAGTGGGGGAACTCGTTAGTTCCAGCGTGCACGACTTATATATGAATAATCAGACTATATAGAGCCGTATCAGGAGTAGCACCAAGCTCTCTCTCTTGTAAATACATTTAGTACACTCTTATTAAATAAAAAGCAAATAGTGTATTTATTTAGCCAACCCCACTTTAACACATTTATTAAAATTTTTGCTTGGTCAACTGAGTGAAAAATCGCCTCAACCGAACGAGCGTTAGCGAGTGAGGTATAATTTGCTAGTTACAATATAAAGTTGATTTACTGATGGTCGTATTCTTATTTAGTTTTACTCTATTTTTTTAATTAATTGAGACTAGAAATATTTCTTGTGATTTCAATCATGCTAGATGCAATCAACGTACCTATCTCTTACTTCACGTAAGTAACTTTCCAGGACTCATGGCTGATAAGAGGAGAGTTATATACGATAGTCTATCCACAGAGTTAGAGTGATTCAAATTACTCAATAGACGTTGCAAAAGAGATACGGCTCTCATTTCTCTCTGTGGTCTCAGAAGTTAAAACTGTTAGTTCATAAGACTCATGTAAAAAAATACTGCGTTGATCGACTCTGGAGTTCATAAACTCTTGGCAACGATATAGACAGTTGCAAAAATTAATAACGTGTTAGTTAACATCCAATCAATATTCACCAAACAGAAATCAAACACGTACGCGCTGTGGTTGTATACGCACCAAAAGTGCTTACTTGCAGGCCAGGTAATGATCTGATTTTTGGTGCGAGGTGTGTTGTAACTTGCATAGTTTCGTAGTTCTGATTGATTTGTATATAGACTGACCGGGTAAAATAGTAATTAGTCACGTGGCCATCACATATATGATGACGTGACACATTATACTGCCATTCCATTCCACTTCGGCATTATTAATTAAATGAATATATTTAAATTAAATAGATTCTTCAATTAATGGATTTTTTACTTTTTAGTTTATTCAATAAAATTAGCATACCTTACATCAATGTTATGAATTATGACGTAGCCCCCATTTATTTGCAACGAGACATCAGTCTCGTGCAGAATATGTACAAGTAGGCACACAAACATCGCGAGCGAAAGGCAGACCCGCACGACAATAACATGATGAGCACAAGCCGAGTGCTCATGGGTAGCAGTACGTGCTCGTACAGTGTAAACATAGCCGCAAACGAAACCGACGACGGGCGCAAACAAAACAACGCACACTACCGAAAAGAGCACGGTAAGTACCACACAAGTACACCAACAACACTCGACCCAATCACCACCAGAGGGCGTTGGCGCCAGCGACTTGGGCTATATAAGCCCGGTTGCGACAGCACGGCAGCAGTTCGATCAGAGCTCCTGATCCGAGCGTTGCCGTGAGCACACGACACCGCTAGGAGGGCCCTAGAGGAACTGACGATATCTGACCGATTCGTGCGCACACGTAACGGCACAGATACCGAAACTACCGTACTAAACCGCTAGACCCCGTTCCATTGTTTCGACCATTCCTGTTGTCGCTGTGCGCACACAGGGCAATCGGAATACGAAACTACTCGCAAATACTGGCAGAGTCGTGAGCACACGTCTCTGTCAGGATCTGCATACACTCACATACTCCGTTTCACCGCCACACCGTTTCTGCCGTTCTTGTTGCCGCTGTGCGCACACAGGGCAATCAGAACCCGAAACCGGCTGCAAATACTAGCAGAGTCGTGCGCACACGTCTCTGTTAGAATCTGCACACCCACCACACACATACCGCTGCACCGTCACACCATCTCGACCGTTCCTGTTACCACTGCGCGCACACAGGGTAACCGGAACCCGAGACTGACTGCAGAGACTTGCAGAGTCGTGCGCACACGTCTCTGTTAGAATCTGCACACCCACCACACGCATACCGCTGCACCGTCACCCCGTCTCGACCGTTCCTGTTACCACTGCGCGCACACAGGGTAACCGGAACCCGAGACTGACTGCAGAGACTTGCAGAGTCGTGCGCACACGTCTCTGTCAGACTCTGCACGCTCACACGCAGTCCCACCGTTCCGCCGTTTCACTTGCCGCTGTGCGCACACAGGGTAAGAGAAACCGCGGAAAGCGATTCCAGTATCAGGTTGAGTCGTGCGCACACGTCTAAATCAGATCCTGTGGTCCACCGCACTTCACACACACACAGTCACTCACCATTCTGCCGCTTCACTTGCCGCTGTGCGCACACAGGGCAAGGGAAGCCGCGAGAGACAGCCACCGTACCGGGTTGAGTCGTGCGCACACGTCTCAATTAGGTCCTGTGAGACTCCACCTGTACACTAAAACATCCCGCCGACGTTCCTCCGTTCCACCTACCGCTGTGCGCACACAGGGTAGGGGGAAATTAGGAACCAGTGCAGAGTCCACACAAGATCGTGCGCACACGTTCTCGCTAGGACTCCGCAATAACCAATTACACACTTGGTAACAACCGAACCGCCGTGCTCGAAGCGTAGTCGATAAGTAATTGTAGGCGAGGCATACCGGCGACCGAACTAGCGTTACGAATGTTTAAGCGAAATAAATGTAAGCAATGACTAATGTCAAGCGTAATACCGTAGAGTTAAGGACCGTACCGTTAATTTATAAGTACCGCGATTACCGCCTAGATAATAAGGAATAACTGTAAGAGATAAGTCTTCTTAAAAAGCGTACTTTGTTTGGTTACAGATGGTGAATGATGACGCACTGTAGGAGATATTAAATATATATATAATTATTAAAGTTTAACCAAACGGAGTTATTTCTAACCTCACCCTCTTTCCGAATCCTGAATCCCGACTGACAAAATCCGGAGCAGGGGGAACGCAACCGTTACATATTTTAATTTTAGATAAGATACACTGTTGCTTGGCATCGAAGCCCAATTCAAAAAAAATATTCAAGACCTATCTTGTATATTTTGTAAATAAAATTATCTAAAATTTCAATCTTTACGATAAATTCTATTTTCTAAGAACATGAATATATAAAAATATTGTAAAATATGTTTTATAACAAATATAAAATTTACAATAATTTGAAATTTTTAATATAGGAAATACGGAGTAAAAGGCCATTTAAGATATGGGATAGCTGGCGTAACATTAGAAAAGGATTAGTTGTCAGCAATTTCGAAGAATTAGTTCATCGAGGTGAGAATAAATGTTATTACTATAATTATTTTGAATTGCAAATCTTCACACAATAGAAAATTATGTTTCCTATAGAGCCAATATAATAGTAGTAAATATTAATAAGTCGTTTATAATATATTATTAATAAATCGTTCTACAGTCAAAATTAAATTTGTTATTTGATTCTTGTGACTGTATGTTAATTTATTATTACTTGCTGTATTAAAATCATGTAATAACATTTAATTTTTTTAAATACTACATATTTTGCAGAATATTTCGACTTATATATACTTTATCTGACAATATAATGTCAAATCATAATTCGTTAAAATTTGAAAACTCTACAGATTTTGTGGCACAATGCTGCAATTGTAAGTAGTATTTTCTGGTACGGTACCAGAAAGAACTGTTTACGACAGTGATAAGTGTGTCTTGACGAATTTAAAGAAAGCAGATAAAATATTGTACGTATACGCGTGTGGAAGTGACTTTTTCTAGCACGGCGTAAGTGCCATGCCAGAAAATGCCCCATACAACACTAGTATCGTAATATGCTATTATGTTGCATTAATAACCTTCAAAATCCTCCATATAGTATTAGATGATTAGTAATACTATATATTAATCGCAATAGAATATTTTAGTCATTGTTGTAAAAATTCTCTGGAAATCGTTAACTCTACCATATTATATATCTATTCAGTGACTTGAAGATGACTTAAAGATATTAACGCTTAAAATTATTTTAAAAATAGTTTTAGTAATTTTGTAGGAAAAGATATTTCTTGTTAAGAATCTATTACTTGCCAACAGGTTTACAAGTATAATAATGAATCTAGTGATCTCTGCGCGTTATACATGCTACTGTCGACTATATCCTAGCACTGAAGGTCCAGGGGTAAGGCAAGCTGCATTACACAGCTATTAAAACCTATCCTGTCCTTATAGAGGGACAACAAGATTTTTAGTTATACAGGGTATACAGTGTGGAAGAAAATTTTATTCCTAATATTTGTTGAACTAATCACTTTCATTACCTGCAAAAAGAACTTAGCCGAATTAACCTGCTTATATATATTTTCACAAAAATCTGAAGCTAAGTCCTTTTACTCCCGTAAACGTTGGACATAGAAAACTTCCTTTTTTGATTTTCAATTTTTTTACTCAATAGCTAATTTATGAATTTATTTGAATTTAAAAAATGTATAAGTACTGTTATATGCATAATCGTGAATCTGTTCAAGGGATTATATGAATTACTTTTAGAGATATGAGGATTTTGCCAAAGATATATTTTATTCAATATTATTATTGTAAAAAATAATATTTTTTTAAATGTAGCGTTTGCTTCCTCCTAAAGGAAGCTTCGTAATAGATTTCTAGAAATACGTTTCGGTGTGCAGAAGTTCGAATCAAGTATTTCTACAAAATGTCTGTATGGATGTGTGTATGTTGTGTATGTAGATGTGTATATGTGTGTATATATGCCGTGATATCTGTAGAACTGTACAGGCGATGTTATTAAAATTCGGCATGAAGCCAAATTGTCTTTTACTTCTGAATTGGGAAAAAGTTTATCCTTATTTGAATCGATTAAAGGTTTTTGTTTGATGGTGAATTTTCAAAGATATTAGAGATCAAATTTTTTCTTTCACTCTGTATACTATGTATAATTGAAAATCATTATTTTATTTCATAAACTGAAGAAAAAAAGGCAAGGAAAGTAAAGTAATTCTGGAAAAGTGAAGTATAAAGAAACGTAAATAGCGAAAGAAACGCAGGGGCTGATAGCTGGAGGTTAAGCAAAGAAAGATGGCGAAAAAAATGTCGATAAAAGATAAAGGAGAAAGCGATGGAAAGATGAAGGAGGAATTATTGAAGAGACGCAGATGAAGACTAAGAAAAGAAAAAAAAGAAAAAGAGGAAGCAAAGGAGATGAAAGAATATCTGAGCAAATGTGAATGTGGATTTACAGTAAATTTTTGGGAGGAACAGAAAAAGACGGAAAGAATAAGTATGTAGAAGAAGACGAAAAAGGAGTTAATGGAAAGAGAAAAAAACAATGGAAAGGAAAGGCGAAAGGGAGTAGCAACGGACGATTTAACAGCAGAGTCAACGGGGACCTCAACGGCAGAGGCATTGGTAGCGGAACAAATAGCAGAGAAGACGAAAGAACCGGAGGAAGAAGAAGAGTCGATAAAATACAGCTCTACATGACTGGCAAGAGGAAATGGAAAAGCAGATAAAGAAAGCAGCGGAGAAATGAAAGGTATTTCAAGAGAAGAATTTATGACAGTATATTTTTGATAGTATATAAGTGTCTGATTACTCGATATAGGATACAAGATAGTAGCAAACATTATGGCAAGAAAAATAAGATGGTGGCTTAAGGAGAATGAGGGATTAAAGGGAAGTCAAGCTGGCTTTAGAAAAGGCAGAGGAACACGAGACCACAGTTTTGTTATAAACAGCGTAATAAATAATAAATTACAAAATAAGGGGAGTAAATTATACGTAGGATTCATAGATTTTAGAAAGGCTTTTGACGCGGTGGATAAGGAAGTGCTTTTATAAAAATTGAAGAAAAGAGGTATAAATGGAAAGATTCCATACATGTCAAAGGGAATTTAAAGGAAAGCGGAAAACGAGGTGATTACAAAGGAGGAAACTTCGGAAAAATTTAGAACCAAAAAAAGAGTGATGCAGGGTTGTGCCTTGTGCCCTATCCTGTTTAGTCTACATACCGAGGATTTAGAGAAGCAATGGGAACGAAAAAAGGAAGGAAGGATATTAATGGGAAAGGAAAAGATTGACTGTTTAAAATTCGCGGATGAAGTGGCACTGATAGCAGATTCAGAAGAGGGGTTACAGGATATATTTAAAGGGCTAGAAAAGTGTAGCTATAAAAATAGATTACAAGTAGATACCCAGAACACAAAGGTAATGGTATTCCAGAAAGGAGGGTGAAGAAAGAAGTCAGAAAAATGGGGGTATAAAGGGGAAGAGATAGAAATAGAACTCTCGCTGATGGTGCGAAAATGTGCGTAAAAAAATGTGTGGTCAGATTTCTCGACGTTTTCCATTTTCCCGGTGAAAAAATACAAAACGTGTTATATCTCGAAAAAGACTTTTTTAATATATTTTTTAATACTTTTAAACGAATGCTGAGGTTTATTTACACAAAAAATGTTTTTTTCCCAATTGCTCAATTATTTCATCATGAGTAATAGAACGCTGAAGAATAGATGCACAGCACGCGGTGCGGCGTGGTGCAGCGCGTTGCAGCCGCTAAATGATTATTTATAAAACTAGTTATCTTTTTTCTCGATAGGTGGCTTTGAGTAAAATGCTTATATGGGGCGGCAAAGGTGCTTATGACGGTTCGGAGCAAAGTTAAAAAGAGGCACAAGGCGCGCTAGCTTACAACTTTCATCGAAAAATCGAATTTTGACAGCAGAAGATCTTTATAAATGGGCTATAAATTATTGTAAATAAACTAAAGTTTTTTATAGCAGTAAAGATTCTTATGAAATAAACGGTCTTAGAACTAAGATCAAAGGTAGATAAAGCTAAAGCTATATAAGGAACTTCGCAAAATGACGAATCAAAATATATTAAAGCTAAAAAAATGTCTTTGAGTAATTTATATTAAATCTTTTCAAAGAAAGTTGTTACTGAACGTGAAAAAAACATGTCTAAGAAACCTATAACTAAGACAAAAAAAATAGCGAAAACAAAGACTCCTACCCGATACAAAGGTTCCTCTTTATAAACAAAAAAAATTAACAAGAATTCAAAGAAAATGATAAAAAACAGCTGATATTAAAGAAAAGGTTTGGTAAAAGTTACTTGTGAATAAATAATTAATAAGCAGATCGAGTTCCGTAGCCAGTACGAGCGAAGAATAACTCACGCAAAATAGAAGTTAAGCTAGATTCAGGCGCAAGATGTAACGTAATGCCGGACAATATATTAAAGAAATTAAATTTAAAGAATATTAAAATTTAAAAAACTTCTCGCTTATGGGAGCCAACTTATAAAAGCAATTCGCAAGTGTAAATTAAGCTGTAAGTTGATAAGTAGACAAAATGTAGATCTAGAATTTATTATAACTGAAAATACGGGTGGTCAGCTAGTAGTAGTAGGTTTACCTGGTCTAATAGAATTAAATATTGTGCAAAGAGTTCACAACATTAAAAACAGTGAAAATAATATTCGTCAGTAGATACAATTATAAATAAATGTAAAAAAGTTTTCGATGGCACTAAATGTACAATTAAATTTTAATATGACATTCAATTAAAAGACGATGCTAAACTTACTATTGCTGCATGTAAACAACAACATTTGCCTTAAGAGATACAGTTAAAAAAGAATTAGACAAAATGAAAAATATGATATAATAAAAAAGGTTACAGATCCGACTGATCGAGCACGTCACATTGTAATTAGGAAGATGAACAGCTTAGAATTGTATAGATCTCACTGTACTTAATAAATTCATAAAAAAATCATAGAAAAATACCTTCTTTCAATGAGTTAAGCTCTGATATAGCAGTTAGTAAAGTTTTAAGCGTAGTAGATGCTAATAAAGTCTGTCATCAAGTTAAATTATCAGAAAAAGCAGCTACATCATGAAAATAACTACTCCGTTTGGTATCTTTGGATATAGGTATCTTAGAAGAGATGTAGAAGTAAACATAGGTGCCACTGAAGAATTTCAGGATTCCTTTGAGGAAATCTTTGGTGATGTAGAAGGCGTTGATATTTATGTTGATGATGTTCGGGTCGATGAAAAAAAAACAAATAGAATATAATATACAATTAGAAAAAGTTCGAGAAAGAGCAAACAAATAAATGTAAAATTTAAGTTAGATAAATGTACAATCAGCAGTGCAGAGGTTAAATTTATGGGTCACATATTTACGGAACAAGGTTTAAAAATTAAGTAAAGTAAAATCAATGGTTGAAATGAAACATTCTGAGAATCAAAAAGAATTAGAAACCTTTTTGGGAATGATCTCATATGTATCCAATTTAATCCTAGTCTACCAAATAAAAATGCCGTGCTAAGAGAATTGACAAAAAGAATGTTCAGTGAACGAGGAATAAAAATGCAAACCAAGCTTTAATAGAATAGTAGTATATGGGCTGGTATGGAGAGACTGGGCGTGGCCTAGAGTGACGTCACCAGTCCCGTGGCTGGCGCCAGTTGTTTATGTAAACAGAAGCCCATGTTTATATAAACACTGGCTGATAAGGTTACTAAACATAATTTACGACCGTTACTGTCATAAACAGTCTGTCATCGATGGGTGCCTTTTGTTTATTTATAAATAATTATAAATATTTTTTAAAAAAAGCTATATCCCGCATACGATGCCAGCCCTCCCCCCCTTTTACCCAAGCAGACACGGGCGCGACTCTCTCTCTCTCTCTCTCTTTCGCTGTCTACTCCATACCGGCCCCGAGCTCGAATGCACGTGCGCGACTCTCGGTATACCAGCTCGTAGCCCCCCTCTCCTTTTACACTATAGTAGCCCGTGAGCTCTGGCGCGATGGCTCCCGCCACTGATGTACCGGACCCGCTTCTCTCTCTCTCTCTCTCTCTCTCTCTCTCTCCCCTCTCTACGCCATACACACGCGCGTCCGCCAAAGCTGCCGTCTACCTGCCGTATACCTGCAGTTTGTCTTTTATTGCCCTTGCCCCGGCTCTGATCCTTTCTGCGCTGTAGTAATATATAACCTGTATGATTTCCTACTACACGGTGCCGCAAAGCCTACTCTAAATTTCAGCTTTGGGGTTTATTGAAGGGATTGGTACACATTATAAAATAGAGAAATTTTTTGTTTGATACAATCTTATATTTATTAAATGAAACAGTAAAAATTGAATACATGATATATTTATGTGTATGTGTGTATGTGTGTGTGTGTGTGTGTGTGTGTGTGCGTGCGTAGAACAGCTTAGAAACTATCGATAAGAGATGAATAAAAAAAGTTATACCGAAAACATAACGTCGTACACATCTTTTGCGATTCTGGCTAAGCCAAACGCATAGATTTCTGTTAAAACTACATCTAAAACGTCGACGCTTTACAGTGGCGAAATTTAACTATGCAAATCTTACTTCTATGCATATGCTACTCGAGCGCACGAGATTCCAATGTGTGGCACAGTGTGCCGATAAATCAGGAGTGAGATCGAAGGCCGTCAAAAAATTGCCTTTGTAATAGTTGTAGCGATTAATGCCAAAACTTTCGTTGAGAAAATGTACGCCTGTGCCCATGTAAAATGTTTGAAAAGCGTCCAATGTAGAGTTTGTCGAGACCCGTGAAACGTGGCTGCAAAGGTTTGCTTGGAATTTGTATGCCGTCGACGTAGAGAGAAATATAATTTATAGAGAAGTGTTGAAAATTAAAAGGGTTTAATGCGCGGTTTCCGTTGAATGCTTTGTTTTCCACAGAACCCAAAATTATTCTCTTTGGCAGCTGACCGTGTATAACGTTGTCGATCGAATCCCCCAATATTCCCGAGTGATGAGTAAACGACTTAACTTCGACAGCCCTTTGTTCACGATTATAGGTGCTGTGGCAGTGCTCACCGCATTAGCTGGCAAATCGAAACCGCCGCTCGTGTCGTCGTACCACAGACTCGCTGTAAGATACGATTCTTTAGCAGCCGGTGCGTAGTTGAGAAGCGTCTCGATGTACGCTCTGTAAGGATAGACATTATTCGGCGGCGAAACAATTTTCTGATACGTCAATCTGATTGAACATTGAATGCAGGAAATTGTTGATCGGTCCGACTTCAAGGTCCTCGGACGTTTCGGTAGCCTAGTCAGCGGGTACGATTTTAGCTTGAACATAAAGCATAGTGTGAGCCAGATCGCGCTGATACGTTGAGCCCGAATAGACGTGTCTCACTCCTCCACCGCCTACTTGCTCGTCGTAGTAGCGTATGTAGTGACTTATCGTTTCTCTCTCTCTCTCTCTGTGGTAAGTTCAACATCGCGTACAAGTCACTCTACCAGCTATACCAGTTTAACAGTTTTTTTCACTCCTACGAGTGATTTTTTTCAGCGGAAGGGACACCCCATAAGGCTCTTAAGCTAGCGCAAAAAACACTAGGCATCTCTGAGTGTTTTATGAGCCGGGAGATGTCTTTTTCCGCTACATAACCTCAAATATTGGTAGCTGGGACGACGTTCACGGTGCAAGCTAAACGGACACATCGTCCAAAACTACAAAATTCAACATCTCTGAAAAAAGAAAAAGAAAAGGAAAAAGAAAAAGGAAGGAGAAGAAAAAAGAGAAGAAAAATATAGAGGCACCGGCAGAGAAGAGAGGCGGCATTTGAGGTTAGAGAAATACATTTTCCTCTATCTCTTTCTATTGCGCGCGAAGAACGTCAACATCGCAGCAGCGAAAGCAGCTGATCGACTAGTCAAGCAAGTAAGTACCAAAGACACTAGTATTAAGTAGGCATCACTGACATCACCACGAGTCTACATCTGCTCATGCGTGAGTCTAGTTAGTTGAGGCGAGGGAAATTCAAACTTGACCTCCATTACTGTAGCGCGCGAAATTCGAATTCAAGTGACGCATTAACTTTAAGTTAATCTAGTCTAAATTAGTTTAATTTTACTTTGTGTTTTTGTTAATGCAATGGCTCCGGCGTCTTGCTCGAAGGCATCATGTAAGAAGATTTATCGGACAAATGCTGTTATGTTGAGATGCCACAAATGCGATAAACCATATCATAATGTGTGCCATGACTGGACTTTCCGCGGACGAGATATATGTATCTGCGTAACTTGTAACACGAAGAGACAGAGTGGTATTGGCGGCAGCGGTAGCAATACTAGTGTTTGCAATTTAAGTCAGGATACTGTAGTCAACAAAAGCAAAGTTGTCACTATTAATAACAATAGAAAATCGACAGATAAATCTGCTTCACAAAAATCTCAAACCTCAAACATAACTTCAAGGAAAGTAAGAAACACTGTAAAAAATTATAATACTGCTATAAATAATACTGTGAATGTAATGAATAATACCATTGTAAATAATACTGAACATAAGACTGTTAAAAATCATAATGACATAAATAATACTGTACATAAAGTTTTTGTGAATAATACTAGTTTAAATAATACTGCTATAAATAATACTGACTCGGATAATAACACTGGGCTTGCTGACGCTTCCGTTGCTACTTTTGAGGAAATTTCTGTAAATAATGCGAATAACGTAATCAACAGCGCAGTTGGTTTAAAGTATTCCGTGCTTGATTTTGAAAAAAGCAACTGTGAATTGTCGCTATCCGTGACATACGTGAATAATAATGTACTTATCCCGCAGACCACCTTGGATCTGTTTTTTCAGAGGTTCGATATGCTCCAGCAGCAGTTTGACGATATCATGTCCCATATGAGACGAGGTTCTGTATCTGCCGGTAGCTCTGTCTCACTCGCACCAACTGCAGAGGAGATACATAGAGATCTGGTGGGGCAAGTCTCGGCTCTGAGGGACGTGGTGGATAGGCAGACATCCCAGTTGGAGGAACTGCGTCTGGATCGGCAGCTGATGCTGGAGGAGGGGCGGCTCCTGAGGGAGCAGAATAAAGCTCTTAGTGAAAGTTTGGGAGCTCTGCGGGACCACAAGTGTCATGGCGACGTGAATGCCGGCGTTGTCTTGCCTACCAACTGCACATTACAGCCATTGGCTCTCCCGTCGTCTGGGTCGTCTCGGGAGGCTGGGGTCGCTGGGCTGGGTAACAGGGGTGATGAGGACTGCGAAATAGTTATTAACGGTATATTATCAAGTGAAGTAACGGCCTCTCAAGAGGCCCTGCATAATGTGGCCTTCGCAGTTCTCAGCACCATAATCCCCACCTTTGACCGGGGTTACGTCACCGGGGTCCGCGTCCTGGGGCCTCGTGGTCTGACCGTGACGAGTAGGGATTCTGCGGGGGGCGGCTTGGGATCGAGGACGAGGGTAGGTGCGCAGCCATCTTGCGTGGTGAGGCTTTCCCGGGCGAGTTTGGTCGGTGATGTGATGCGGGCTAGGCGTGCGCTCTCCAATAATTATTTAACAACAAAAGACATAAACTCAGATATGCTTGGTCGGTTCTCGGCTGTCGGCCTGCCTGTACGGAAAATTTTTATCAATGAGCTGCTGCCCCACAGCAAATTTAAAGTCTTTAAAAGTTTGAAACCCATAGCACAGGGGCTGGGTTTGAAGTACGTCTGGCACGCCGGCGGTAGATTTATTGCTAGGCGTAGGGGTGGTGAGCGTGCGCATATTTTTGCGTCGGCTGCCGATGTGCAAGCCATTCACACGGCGAACCGGGCTTCTTCTGACCGACGGCCATCTACAGGTATACAAGTTACTGGCAGCGACGACAACGGAACTGTACAGAGCGAAACAGTGGTAAGTCCGGAGGGCAGATCGGCGGCCTCCACCTGACTAGATAAGCCTGCTAACATCGGAGGGTGGGCGAGAGATTCCCTCAGAGCGGGATTTCTTAATGTGAATTCGCTGAGAGCTCGCATTGAGTCTTCGACTCTTCCTTACTGAACATCCCTCCTATAACATCTTTGGTATTGCTGAGTTATGGTTGGGCTCGGTCGTTGACGACGGTCTCATTCGGATTGACGGCTTCTCACTACTGAGACAGGATCGCAATGTGAATGGAGGCGGGGTGGCGTTGTATGTACGCAATGAATTTAAAGTACGTTTATTGGCTAGTTCTAACACACAGGGACCTGGAAAACCCGAGATCCCTGAATATCTGTTTTGCAGCATACAGCAGGGTTCCTCTCCTCCAGTTCTTGTCGGGGTCATTTATAGACCTCCGAAGGTTGCGATGCAAAGGGACTCTGATCTATTCAGAGTCCTACGTGATCTCAGCGGTGAATTTAGCCACAAAATCATCATGGGCGATCTGAATGCTGACCTTTTGTCGGGATCTGATGATGCCAACACCATTCGGCGTCTCGCTGAGGAGTTATCTCTTCAGATAGTCGGCCATGGTCCCACGCATTATACCTCTACCTCTTGCACGTGGATTGACTTGATACTAACGGACGAGAACGACAGAATACATGACGTTAAGAAGGAAAGGCTGCCCAGTTTTGGTAAACACTGTATTATAGAGGTCTCACTTAACATCCACGCTCCCATTCTTGGGAAGGAGCCTTTTGTTTACAGGAACTTCAAAGGCATAGACACCGCCACACTTGGTGACTTACTATCAAGCTGCAACTGGGAGGCCATGAACTCTATTGAAATCAATCTGGAGGGTGCTTTAGAAAACTTGAATGCTAACTTAAATTCGGTAATTGACATATTAGCACCTCGTAAGATGGTTTGCATAAAGAAAAAAAAATATGCTCCTTGGTTTGGTCCTGAGCTACGATTGCTCATCGATAAGAGGGATGCCACGCACGGACGCTACAAGCGCACTGGGCGTTCAGAACTCTTTGACGAGTTTTTCTGGCTCAGCAATGAGGTTGATGTTCGCATGGCTCAAGAGCGAAGCTCCTATATCACTAGACATTTGTCGGATGCTCTTGATGACAATCAGGATATATGGAAGAAAATGCGTAACCTCGGCCTCATACCTAGGCGTAAAGGGGAGGAGTTTCATGGTTTTACACCGGGCCAGCTGAACGACCATTTCGCTGGGATATCTGTCTCACCCTATGAAAACCTGGATGACGCGCTGGACTTCATTTCTACTGCAAGTGAGGAAGGCTTCAAGTTTAGTCCAGTCAACATAAATGATGTCATTCTCGCCATTGCATACTTTTCCTCACAGGCGAGGGGTGTTGATGGGGTCCCTCAGGGAGTGATCGTGAAAGCTCTCCCAATAATTGGCGAATTTATTGTAAAGATATTTAACTCCTCTTTCGCTCTGGGCGTCTTTCCGGGCATTTGGAAGCAGGCGCAATTAATAGCACTAAAAAGGAACAGTGCCCCTTCATCTGTGTCAGACTTTCGACCTATATCTCTACTCTGCTTCCTATCTAAAGTGCTCGAAAAGTTAGCTCATTCCCAAATCACGGAGTATCTAAACAAAAACAAAATTTTGGATCCTCTCCAGACTGGTTTCAGAAAACATCACAGTACCCAGACGGCGTTAATTAAACTGACAGATGACGTACGTATGGCCATTAACAGAAAGGAAGTGACGCTCTTGCTGTTATTTGACTTCAGCAAGGCCTTTGACACCATATCACCTACGAAATTATTAACTAAGCTGCAACGGCTGGGTTTCTCACGGATGGCTCTCTTGTGGTTAAAATCATATCTTCAAGGCCGCACGCAGATGGTTACTTCTACCAGGGATGGTAATTTCGAGTGGTTGGAAACCAATCTGGGTGTTCCACAGGGTTCGGTCCTGGGACCTCTGCTGTTCAGTCTGTACGTTAACGACCTACAAGACAAAAGGACGACAAAACATATTTTATATGCAGACGACCTACAGATTTACCTCCATACCACCAAGGGTAAACTTGGGGAGGGCCTGACGCAACTATCCGAAGCCGCAAGGCGGGTGTCAGAATGGGCGGAGAACTCTGGACTGCGTCTGAACTCTAGCAAAACCAAGGCAATATTTTTTGGATCCAGAAAGAACGTAAATGACATTAAGTCCTTGAATTTGCCTGGGGTAAGGATGTGTGACGGAGTGATCGTCCCTTTCGAAGATGCGGTGGTGAGTCTCGGTGTTACATTAGATAGTAAATTAACATGGAAACAGCAAGTAGATTGTATAACTAAAAAAGTCAATAAAGTCCTGTATAACTTGCATTTTTACAGGGATTGTACCACCGAGGCTCTAAGGAGAAGGCTGGTTGAGTCACTGGTCCAACCCCATCTGGACTATTGTACTGTGGTGTACCTGGACGCGACTGACGAACAGAGAATACGACTACAGCGACTAAGTAATTCATGTGTAAGATACATCTTTGGAGTAAGAAGGGACGAGCACATCTCCCCCTACCGGAGAAGACTGGGCTGGCTTAGTACTGACTCACGTAGGCTTTATTTTAAAGCTATACTCCTATACAAAATTATGAGATTGCGTGAGCCAGAGTATCTGGTATCGATTTTAGCAAGCATCAGCCCAGGCCTTCCGCAAGGGGGCCCCCGCCTGAGCTTCATGTTCCGGTGGTGAGCACTGAAACTGGCCTAAAGGCCTTTCAGATCCAGGGTGCACGTTTCTGGAACTCCTTGCCCTCTTCCATACGCCTTCTACCTTCTCTCGCATCCTTTAAGGAAGCAGTGCGCGGCTATCTGCTCTGCCTTGAGCCCTAGCCGTCCCTCATGTGGGCGGATGACGCGGGCATTCGATAAACTTTATTTGTGATTATTTTGCGTCGGCTTTTCCGGCCTAGACCTGTGATATTCTCGACGAGAATTCTCGACGAGAACGTTAAGCTAACTATGATATGATGGGTCTACGACCAAATCTATTTATTTATATCAGAAATATCTCTAAAAAAGAGTATATATTTATTTATTGTATTTTATTTATTTATTATGTTTTACTGTAAAGTGAGAATAAAGATCTCTCTCTCTCTCTCTCAAAGCAGTCTCTCCTCCCGCGCGCTGAATCTGAAATCTCACGATATTACTGCCGAATTTGTATTTTGCACTATCCGCGGAAACTATACGCAGTAGAGCAGCTTGAGTGTCGCCTACAGAGTGTGTCTCGCATACATCCGTGTAGACGTAGAGCTGACCGGGAATAGCTCGGGAAAGCGATGCTGGTCTCTTTCCTAGCGCGATTACACTGCCCATTGACGATGTGACAATGGTGCCGTTTTTCCGCCGAGTCTCGGAATCTTTGAAACCGAAAACACGGCAAATTTTTTCGTTAAACGTTATCTGATGCTGATCATCGCAGGCACACTTGCGCTTTAGATACCGTGCGGAAAAAAATGCGTTTCTTGCTTTGCCTTTCCCGACTGTTTAAACATGTAAAAGGCATCAGATTCTTGAATGTGCGTGACAGTGCTCGGCACGTGAATTTCGACGAGTGCAACGGACCAATTCCCGCTGAGTCTGAGCTCGCGCGAGAGCTGCGTTGTAATGCAGCTTGTGACGTTTTCGTTATAGTACATCATACTGCTGTTGCTAGGTAGAACTAGGTAAAAATCGTTCTGATCCATTTTCAAATTTGTTGTACTTCAGAGGCTTGGATCCACGAGTTGAATTTGTCCGGATAGCCAGCCCAGTTGACGAGTAGTTGCTTCTTCGGCCCACGACCCTTTGTAAGAATTACGCGTTCTATTTTAAATTGCTCAGCAGCGGCCGACATGCGTTTCGTGCCAACGTGAGCGAGCTCCTCGAGATTGAAAAAGCCTTCAATCTCCTCACCGTTCAAATCTTCCAGAATAAACGTTGGTAACTGCTGTCTTGGATATGCGCTTAATCTTGAAAACTTCCTCGCTAAAATTTTTTTCGTATCCCTTCTTGAAAGTATTTTTCGTGCGACTAATGGGTACGTAAGATCCGGGCTTGTATTTATTGATTACACCTGACACCATTTTTTCGCGATTCTTGTAAGTCGATTGCAGACGAGCTCTTTTCGCTAAATTCTCGCGCGCTTTTGCAGCATTGTAGATGCTTACGTCACAGGGGCGCATCTTTGTACTGCTGTGCTGCGTATGATTGTAAGCCTCTATGATTTTCTGCACCACGTCGATGTAACGTTGGGTGTTATTGTGCGAAAAGTATCGCCACATTCGTTCGCGTATAGTACGGTTTAGTCTTTCCACAACAGCCGCTTTGATATCGGGGTTTCGAACTGTACGGAATTTGATGTCGCGTTTTTTCAAAAATGCCTGAAACGTCGAGCCTACAAACTCCTTACCCTTGTCGGATTGTAAGAGTATAGTGACGCGACCGTTGCTACGCTCGAGTATTCGTCCGAAGGCTGTGGTGACGTTAGCTGTAGTTTTATCGCGTAGAGGCTCCAGCCACGCGTGTTTACTCAATATATCCACCACTACGAGTAGATAACAGTATCCATCGTTGTGCTCTTTGATCGTGGTTAATTGAAGCAAATCACACTCCCATACGTCGTCAATGTTGCTCACGTTGTAACTTAATCGCGGAAATTTACGCTTAACGGGTCTGTGAAGAGTATAGGCGTCTTGATTACTAAGCCACTCGTATATACGTTCTTTCTCCCGCGTGTCAGCCGTGCTAAATAATTTGCCTTTTCGATTTACACGCACGAGATTGCGCGCACCCGCGTAACCAGCTTCATGCAAGACATCGTAGTATTGCTGCTCGTACGACGACGTCGACGCCTTGCTTAAAAGTTTGCGAGATGTAGCCACTTGATCTTTGCTTGATTTCTCGTCAAAGCAGGCGATGTCGGTGATTCGCTACTGCTGCTAGAGTTGTGTATTTCCATCAACGCGTCGATGCTTTCTTCACTAGACAGTCGTCGTTTCGCTATATTATTCGTCTTTGTCAAATTTTTACCTATTTTCACTATTTCCGGGTTTCCAATCAGGTTTATCGGTGTGTCGACTGTCTTGATGAATTTGGCAAAAGGTAAACGGCCGATGGGCACTACAGACTGATCCGGTATTTTTTTCCTGCGTGCGACAACGTCGCTAATCAGTTCTATAATGTTGGAATCTTTTATGGGCCGACCGTCTGTACTGACTCTGCCAGTGCTATCTCACTTGAGACGATCGCCAGCAACGGTTTTCCAGTTTTTCAGCAAAAGGCGCGTTTTTTGAGCGTAACTCTTGGGCACACTGTCGATTATAATTTCTTCAGTCATTGGTGCCGAAGCGGCCTCTATTTCGTCGACGTCACGCTCGTAATCGTGTTCAGCGTGACGTTCGGAATCTTTGAAAAACAGATATCGCCGCAGTACTTGTAAATAGTTTTGACATTTTTCACGCTCATCTGTAAGTTTATTAGAATGTAGAATCGTGTGCATCTCAGAATCGAGTCTCGAGAGATATCCGCCGCACGTTTGAACAGAGTTTTCACACGACTCGTTTGGCGGTGCTGCTGGCTGAACGTTTTGCATGTGCCAAAACATATCTTCGGGCACGATAATCATTTTTCTCGCACGATCCATTTTAGTTTTCCGCTGCTGCTGACTTTGAATTAAATAACTTCGAGACAAGAACGCCGATAATAGGTGCAACTAGAAGCGGCAAAAAAGCACCAACGTGCTATATGAGAACTCGTTTCTTCTTCTGCCAATCGCTGACAGATTTCTTATCATTGCAAATAGTCAATTTTCTCAGCACGTTTTTGTGTTTTTTGAGTCGGCGTTTATGCGAGTCTTTGATTTTGATCACACCTTGCAAGATATTCAAAGCGCACTCGCATATGCAACGCACGAGTCTCTTGTGAGCTGTGCGCAAAAGAGCAGTGCGTTGTTGGCCGTCCGTGTGACAAAGAGCTTTCAGTACAGTTACTCGTTTTCTGTTGAAATGCTTGGTGTCGAGCGCAGCCACGATGGGTATACAACGGCCAGTCTGTTTCTTCTTCTTCTTCGATGTTGTTGGCGCCATAGCTTCTTGCCTACTGTCTATGCCGAGAGCTCTGCACACCTATTTTGTATTTTCACTTTTTACCGAATTTCGGCACGTAGGCGTACTGAATATCGTCGCTTGGGAATATACACGTGCGAACACTATACTCGTCCACGGCCGCTTGAGTTAGATCGAGAAAAAGAATCGAGTGTGGTCCGCGCGTAGCGGCTATGTAAGCCTCCTGCAGAAACCTCGGATCTTCCGGATAAATTTGTCGCGCGAGATGCCGAATCTGCGCTCTGTCGCGAGGATTTTTAAATATAACAAGATACTTTGAATTTAAACTTATGTCGCGCTGAGACTTTCCCTGATGAAAAATATTCTGCGTCACCAGAAAGACCGACAAATTCAAATGATGAGACGAACGCGAGAACAAATCCAAAACTATATCGTTTGATGATTCTCGCATCAAGTCTTCGAGAATCAGTAATTTTTTCTTTCGATAGGTACAGCATCACTACCGCCAACTTTGAATTCAGTGCGGTACGTCTCTTGCTACTCGGTATAGTAGAGCAGAACCGAGTGTCGAAGCGAGCATCGCACATCTCCGGCAGATGCTCGAGAAATTTTTTCAGAATCCAGCTTTTTCCAGCTCCTGTCGGTCCTGCTATGCACGCTGTAAAAGGATGCTTCCAACGCGTATCCATCTTTTCGACTAAAGCGCTCTCTTCGCGAAAAGCGCTTTTTATTAATATTATTCCTTTACCGTGGGGGACGGCGGCGGCGGTCGCGGGCGCTGGCCGCGTATGCGCGTGTACTCTCGCGGACCTCTTATATGAGTATAGTCACGCGGACCACGTATGGGAAAATCCACAGAAGTTTTAACATTTTGTGTAAGGATTTCTTCCACGTAAGTTATTGCCGTTAGTCGCTTGCCGGGCAAAGCACATAATCTAGACTGATTGAAAAACATTCAATGTAAACTAGAAAATCAACCCTGAAATTGACATATATGTGCTAAGTACGGTTTAATATAAAAATGCATAAGAATATCTAAAAAAAGTGCCATTTTTTCTTACAATTCAAAATAGCACTTTTTTAGGTATTGTTATACATTTTTACATTAAGCCGTGCTTTGCACACTTATGTCAATTTCAGGGTTGATTTTCTAGTTTACATTGAATGTTTTTGAATCAGTCTAGATTATGTGCTTTGCCCGGCAAGTGACTAACGGCAATAACTTACGTAGAAGAAATCCTTACACAAAATGTTAAAACTTCTGTGGATTTTCCCGTATACGCGTATACTCACGCGGGCCGCTTGTAAGCGTATATTAGCGGCCACGAGTAGTATCCGCGGACGCCGTCTATACGCGTGCATGTACGGCTCGCCTATAAGCGTGCGATGACGAGTGGGTAAAGGAGAGAGAGAAGGTTGTTATAATTACAAGAAAAAGTTTAAAATACTTTTTTTTATTATAAATACATTAAACATAACGAAGAACAATTTATATTACTTAAACACTAAAACAAAAACTAGATTCTTAAATTTACTTTTATTTAATCACTAACAACTTACTATACTTAACTTTTGTAACCGTACGGGAGCGATAACCCGGGGGTAACATACCTGCGCTTTTTTAGAACTATGCTACACGATTTGACCTCTTCTCGCGTGACGATAGTGTGATCTGGCAATCTTTTAATAGAATTAAACTTAAGATTAAGGCATTCATTCTCTTTATCAGGCTTAAAATAATTGTCAATCATACTCTTAATACTAGGATAATTTATTCTCAAAGAATTCGAGAAATTTAGCGAGATACCCTTGACTTTACATTTTTCGGATACCTCGCCAGTTCTCGAATTCAGAGTTCTGTAGCCGTAAAATTTCAGACCACCCGAGAAGAAGCTCGTAATATAAGTCCCCTCGTCCAGCTCGTTGGTCATATCGCCGAGTAACGAGCCCAACGGGGGCCTGTATTCATGTGCGTTGTCGTTGAATACGAATATGCACGAATCAGTGTCGCAGTACAGCGTTCGCTTGCCGAGCTTCTCCAAATACGAAAATAGTTTCAAGCGAGCCAGAGTTGTCGTGTAGACTGATATAACTACATTCGTATATGAAGTAGACTCCACAGCATCGTCGATATACTGCCAGCTCGCGTACATCACTTCCTCGTTGACCAGCAGGAGACTCAAGACCTCTTTATCCTCGGCTGTTAGAAGTTGAAGGAGGTCTTCGCGCTCCTTAACGATCATAGTCTTTTTTAAATTATCGCGCTGTCCGAACTTGCCCCAGAACGAGTTCAGACAGAGCTTTGCAACCTGGCTGAACAGGCCAGTGTTTTTTACGATTTTTCCCAGATCGAGCGATACCCCCTCATTTTCACGATACTCGTAAACGTAACGCGCTTTCGATTCCGCGTCAACGCACCAAGCTGGAAACCCCGATGCTTCCTGCTTTAATCGCAAGAAAGTGTCTATGTATCCAGCGAAAAGTCCTCCTTCACCTGTGAGCGGATCGTACTCGGTCATACTATACTGCCATATGACTATTATTTCAGTTATAGTATAGCCGAGTTCGATGGCTTTTCGCAGCTCATCCTCCACCCAGGTTCCGCTGAACTCTCGCTGACTCGCATCCGGGTGGCAACAATCGCTCTGCTGCAACTCTTCGCAGCATGTTCGACACAGTGCGAAGAGAAGCTTGCCGTGCATTTTTATCGGCAAAAGAGGCTGATATAATTTTCTTGGCGGTAAAACTTTACACTTTACAAGCCCATCTATGGCTGAAAAATTGTTGAGATTGCCACCCGTCAGCTCATCAGATTCCTCACCGACGACGTAAACCTTTGGATGACCCAGCAGAAATCTGCCTCGTTTACAAACGTAAGGATACAGCGAGCATATATCTGTATACAGAATACGCTCGCCTGGCTTAGCATCGTAAACTGCAATGAAATTTTCGGTCCGACCGCCGAAGAACGCGTCACGAGGATTAAGCGTTATTTTGCTGATGAGCGAATGCTCCGACACGTAGTAGCCACTACAAACGGGTCCGTGTCTCCGACCTCGAGAAAAATTTTTCTGAAAGCCACACACGCTCGCCGCAGAATCGTCACATCCATAGTAGTCGACGATTTCCTTGCTGAAATCGAATACTGCGTTTGCTGCACGCATCTCTCTGTGCCACAGAAAAAACTGTTCGCGCTCGCTCGACGATATAGTGTCGGGTGAATAATAGTGCGCATCCGGTATGGGCCCACGGTATTCGACGTTAGCCGAGGTGTTAAAAAGGTGTGGAAAACAGCCTTTTTCCGTAGTCTCACCTAAATCAATTGTAGCAGGCAACGCGGCCAACTTCATTTGAAAATAGCCGAGGCTATCGATGAACTTTGTGCGTCCATACCGTATGTACAGTGCAAAATAAATTTTTATTCTATTCTATTCTATTCTACAGTATCTTCTGACCATTCAGTATGATGCTTGGTGCGCAATTTATTTTACGTTCGACAAGCCGTCGTAAAATGAATTGAGCATCGTACCCTCGTGCGTTGTGCGCGATGCATATTATATTTTCAAAGTCGGTTTTGTCGCGTACTACAAGCTGTAGCAGCTGCCCAATGGAATCTTCGGTAAATACATGCTCACGCACGCCGCACAAGGGACACCATTCTGAAATGTCGTCAGAACCTATGCACTCCGTGCAGGCTTGCTGTGCAACGCAGACATTCGGGACGTGCACCTTTATACTTTCATCGCCACGATACGATGTTTCTTGCATCGTTTCCAGATCGTAGAAAACATAAAGATTTTTTTTCGGCTGTATAAAACAGTGTTGATTATAACCGTGTGTCGACTTGCAATGTCGACACCAATTTCTGCCGCACTCGTGCTTACCGCGAAGCCGGTTCACGCTTTTACAGCAAGTAAGACAAATCTGCAGCACATCGCACAATCGCTTGTGCTTCGCTTTGTATGATCCCGCAACCGAATGATTGCGAAAACATACATCGCCGAAAAAACTGCGATTGCACGATGCGCATTTTTGCAAAGCTTCGATCTCACTACAGGGTGGCGAGACGAAGCAGCGCGAATACAGCTGCCTACAGTTGTGATCCTTGATATTACTGTAGCCGCGGTTGCAAAAAGTACTGAAAAATTTTACCTTCGCAGCTCCAAAAATATTGACGATCACGTCGCAATGAAGCTCGTAGTAGAGCAAAAATATAACGGTTGTGCAGGCATCGCTGCGTCCATCAAAAAATGGTGCTTCACCGCTACCCATCGAGTCTTTCTCGTAAGCAACTAAAGCTGTATCACGAGCAGTAAAATAATGCTCGAATTGACGAAGCTCGCGTACACCGCAACCTTTACGAGGTACGAGAACATCGGCATCTTGGCACAATTTTACAGCTCGCTCATACTGTAGTTGCCTACGACCGTCGCGGATGACGTTCCACTCGGCTCGCATCGCCGGGGTATCGTTCGTCTAAAGCGCGATTTGACAGCGAGAAACGCTGTCGACGGTCAAGTTTTTCCGTCGAGAGCCACCTGCACCTACAGGCATTTCTACGACGGTCAAACAAACGGTAAATGACTCGTCGACTCGAAAATTTGCGTTGCTCTGAACGAGTCCAGACACCACACACCATAAATCGTCGCCAGTCAGCGCGCTAGCGAGACGATACGAGAGCCCAGCTGACCCGTTTGCGAAATATTCGCTAGAGATAGAAATACCGACGCGATCGCTCCCGTTTTTGATTAGAGTTAGCAAATACTCGTAAATATCACGTATTGCTAACTCGACCCAGCTTTTGGTCCCATGCGGAGGTGTTTTAAGGTGTAGCGTCAAATGGCGAGCGTCTGTACGGAATTTCCCTACGCGATGATAACGCTCATCACCATGAGCTTCCTCCTCCTCCCCCTCCTTCTGATTCGAATCAGAAGCTGTAGCAGAATCGCTTACAATACTATTGTCCGGCGACGGTGCCTCTTCGCTCGAGGTATGGCCGCCTACCTGCGATATCACGCTCGCTGTGCTGTCATCGATGATCGGGTGACCCGCATCGTAGAACCCGATCTCCTGCAGCATCGACAATGTAGGGCTCAGCGCTGTTAAAGAGTCCGATGATGGGCCCACTTTCTCGCTGCTGCTGATAATATCGTCGTCGACTGCAAAGAAACGAAGCCTTCATCTTCCGCACAATCGTTGTAGCATCGAATGATGTCGCTGAACAACTCGGTTATCTCGAACGCAGTCATAGAAAATAAGTCGTTTGCTGATATTTCAAGCAAGTTTTTTAACCAACGTACCTCCCGCGCACGACCGTTATTCACGATTCGTAGCGCAGCAGCTTGAAAAATCATAGCCGCGTTTTCTGGATCTGCATCCGGACAAGGCTCCATGCCTTCGTTCAAACGACGTCTGATAACTCAAAAAATTACTATTGTTAGTAATAATAAATTTTTAAGAAAATTTAAAATTTAAAAATTTCTCTTACTTTTATTAATACGACGGTCGAACGAGCTGTATTGATCGAAGCGTGCATACGGATTCATCGCTATTGCCTCATCGGTCTCATCCTGAGTCGCAAAGCCCTCGAAAACCTGGGCTCTCGTTGGACCAAACTCGGGAGCTGGCTCGTAGCGCAACGAGAGCAGAATCATCGCAGTCTCCATCGTTTGCTCACTACCTCTCAGCGGTGCCGGAGCGCCCGCTCTGTAGACAGCCTGCTCGGAGACGCCAGACTGATCATCGCCGTGATCGCTGTCCTCCACCTCGCTCTCAGCCTCATGCTCCACGGGCTCCTTCATAGGAACTTATATATCCTCCTGCTCCTCCTGCTCCTCCTGTTCCTGTTCCTCCTGCTTCTGCTCATCCTCTTCCTCCTCCTCCTCCTCGGATGATGTGGCTCGCTGTGGTGAAGGAGGTGACGACACAACAAATAGCGTTGCATCGCTGTCGCTCTCCTCCTGTAGAATAATTCGCGCTACAAGAAGAACAAAATTAAAGTACAATTATTTAAAAAACTGATTGTAGGGATCATTGTAAATACTTACCATATTCCTCGATGATATGCCTCAGACAATACACATCGCGTGCACCGCGTTGCACCAAGAAATTGCCGACGATTTTTATCACAGCACTAGAATGTTTAAAGTATCTCTGATAAAAATGGGCTATCAAGCGGTACGCGCAATGCGTCAACAAGCAGCGCAGCTCGCGTCGCAGCCTCTCATCGCACATCTGATGAACGCGCACATACCACTCGCGTGTACACTTCCTCTGCACAGTTAGGTGGCGAGTCTTGAGCGCGTTGGCTACGCGCAGGATTGCATTGCGAACTTCGATTGTAGCACTGGACATTTCCGCGATACGTGGTAAGCTGGCTCTCTCAATGACACGCATTTCGAGAGACTGATGACTTCGCTAGCGTACGGAGGAGTTTTATAGACGGCTCAGGGTTGATATGAAAATATCATGCCTTTCTTAGGAGTGATTTCGTCGAATAAGACGATCGCAGAGCAGCGAAATGTTAAAGAGAGGGATTTATTTTAAAATAGCGCATATTACAGTCATAGCTGAGAAATCTAGGGTGCCAGCAGTGATCGAAAGAAATAAATTCAATACCGTACTCGTTGTTTGGCAGACTTTAACATAATCTTGTTATAATATCGAGCAATTAATTGGGTATAAATATGATATGTAAATTGAAAACACTAATTACTTATGTGTATAATATATTTACATACATTGGGTCTATATACATAATTATAGTAACTTTAGTTGGGCGCCAGCTACAGTTGTAGCACGAATACAATTGAATAACCCGGAGGCTCGAATTCAGACAAAATTTACTACACGCGTGGTATCGCACAAAGATTAAGTATAACTTACAATTTGCCGTATGCTGTCCCTTTTCCGAACGTGGCTTGTTTTCTCTCGGTGAGCGGCAAACGGTTTTCGATAATGACTACGTCGGCGGATGATTGCGAATAGCGATGCTGTCGAGGGTGTCAAGTGCGATGTCAAAGCGAGGTGATGCGAGTAGTATCCCGGAATTCGGCAGCGGCGAGGCTCGATTGCGTAGTTCCCTTAACAACCGTCGAGACGCTGAGAGGGCCAGTCACGTAACGGGGAAGGGACTTATGTATGTGCGTGAGAGAGAGAGAGCGAACGAGAGCGAGAATGCTGCTACAGCATGACCTACGATGTACAGTGCGGCGAGTGTGTACCGGTGCGGCTTCCTCCTGGTGCAGTGGAACTACGACCAGTCAGCTCTTCCAGCTACTAGTGCTGTGAGTTGGCCGTCCCGTCTCCTTCTCGACGTTCCTGGACACAGTGTTCGAAGATGCTAGTGAAACTTATGGTCTGACAAGTGCATACATAGGTTATGATACCTATGTATGTTGACTGTACGCCTCTGCCAGTTTTGTGTAGTGACTGTTTGCTTCTAGGATGTCTGGTGCCTGCTGTTCCCTTCTTCTGTCAAGACGTCCAGTGAAGCAGCGTAATTCGATGGTGACTCCTTGAGCAGTAGCAGGTACATTTCATTTCTATAGTTCATCGTAGTGATCCTGTACTAATCTTTTCTTCTTTACAGGAGCTGCCTAGGAGTCGAGGTAAGTCAGTCTGTGTCGTTGCACTGCACTAACTATTTCTCTCTCTTCTGATAAGTTATTAATATCTTTTCTATTTACAGGGGACTAGGTGGGATGGTGACTGGCCTCCCAACAACTCAACGCCTGCCAGGGCATTGAAAAAAGGAAGGTGTAAAGGGGGATATGGGTATAGCGTAGGGTGGCATGTGAGAGGATAGGGTAGCTTAGGTAGTTGTATTTTAGTTAGGTTGGATTTAGCATGTGAGGGGTTAGGTGTTGGGGAGGTTTTATCGCATTAGCTGCATAGAGCCTTTCCTAAATCTATGCACTCTGTTCGCTAGTTAGGTTTTTCTCTATCAGCATGAGCAGGACTGGTGGTTGCACCATCGCACCCTGCTCTGCTATGTAACACACACAAAGTGTGGCGTCACAGCATATAGCAATCATAAACCTTAGGCGGATAGCGAACGTCTCAGAGAATGGGTATCGCCACCGCTAGATCCGGTGACACGGATCAAACAGTTTTTTATGACTCTATGGCTGACCCTTTTTAATTTCTCTTACCGAGGGGACATGTAATCTCTGTATAAACACACATTTACACTTGTCCTTAAGTGTCTAGCGGAGATTCGATTATTCGTTCTCTGCTTAGTTTTGAAAACTAACCAGTTGGCGATAATAAAACAAAGTCCAAGTCCATGATCACACGATACTTCCTGGGGCTGATTCGCGAGACATTGAGACCTTTGTTTCGCTCTCACCCCGTCTCCGATTTTTTCTGATAAGCCCACGACGCTGGAACTCAAGTATATACTAATAATCCAGCCCGAGTATAGCGTTACCAACGGTCTCGCATTCTTAAGACAAAGAACGTCGTTAAAAGGCAAAGAGTGGAGAGGTGCGATCCCCCTCTAACTACATACAGAAATTTTTCCCCAACGGCTTATGTTTATGACACGGGTTTTACCGATCAGTCCGCTCTAAATCTCCATATAAAGCATACACGTGGCCACCATTATGGCAGATTTGAAAAAATTAGCAGCCCAACGCGATGCGCTCCTCGCTAGTATCGAAGCTAAAAAACGTGCAATGAAGAAGCTGAACGGCCAGCTCGAGCGCTACCAGCAGAGAATGCTGCACGTGTCAGCGCTGTTGCAGCAAAAACAGCAAGAAGCCGAGGTAAAGGCTTCTCTGGCGGGACAGTTTGTGCTGATCAACGTTAAGTGTAGAGTATGCATCGCCAACAGTTCGGAGCACAATTTGTGGCAGCAGTGTTGGAGGCGCCTTCTCTTTCGCTGCTGGAACAGACAGCCCTGCCCCTGCATCCTAAATATCGCTTGCATATAATTTATAGCGTAAAAATTTAGAGTGTGTGTGTGCGTGTGTATGCGGTTATGTAAGTATCTTTGGCGGACGCGTGCGAGTATGGCGTAGAAAGGAGAGAGAGAGAGAAAAGCGGGTCCGGTACATCAGCGGCGGGAGCCACCGTGCCAGAGCTCACGGGCTACTATAGTGTAAAAGGAGAGGGGCGCTACGAGCTGGTATAGCCAGAGTCGTGCACGTGCATTCGAGCTCGGGGCCGGTATGGAGTAGACAGCGAAAGAGAGAGAGAGAGGGAGAGAGAGAGTCGCACTCGGATCTGCTTGGGTAAAAGGGGGGAGGGCTGGCATCGTATGCGGGATATAGCTTTTTTTAAAAATTATTTATAATTATTCATAAATAAACAAAAGGCACCCATCGATGACAGACTGTTTATGACAGTAACGGTCGTAAATTATGTTTAGTAATCTTATCAGCCAGTGTTTATATAAACATGGGCTTCTGTTTACATAAACAACTGGCGCCAGCCACGGGACTGGTGACGTCACTCTAGGCCACGCCCAGACTCTCCATACCAGCCCATATACTACTTAGAATCAAAAGATACACTGTGTAAGGCGCCTGTTCTACAATACTATGATATAAATAAACCTGTAGTTCTAAGCGTAGGTGCGTCTAAAAATTGCTTAGGTACTGTATTGTTACAGAATAATTTACCTATGGCTTATGCGAGTAAAGCGTTGGTACAGGCAGAGCAAAGGTATGCTCTAATCGAGAAAGAAGCCTTAGCCATAGCGTTTGGTTACATTAAATGTGATCAACAAATTTACAGTAAGGAAATTTTAGTAGAGACTGATCATGACCCACTAGAGGCAATTTAAAAAAAATGTGTTAAGGAATGTCGAGTGAGATAATAAAACATAAAAAAGAGTTAGATAATACTGAAGTTACAAGGATACAAGTTATTAGCCACGAATGATGACGAAATGCAATTGTTAATCAAATTCATACAAGACGGCTGGCCTATCAACAAGAGTCAAGTTTCAAAGTTAAATAAACAGTATCATAACTATTCAAACGAATCAAGTGTTATGAAAGGCTTAGTATTTAACCTATTAACGCTCAAATGCACTGGGAAGATACTCTTATGTTTGGGCTTATAATAATCACAGAAAAGATATGAAAATTATCTCAAAAAGATATATACTTATGTTTTCGGGGTCGCTTTGTTAAATTCTTTAATCAGAATTATCAAAAATCATTGTTCTACTATTGTCTTTTAACAAAAACTAGAAAAAACTACTGATTTTTGTTATATCCCATTATTATTTATAACTAAATATTCAATTGATCATTTTTGCTAGTTAATTACCTATAAAATAGGTATTATGTTCATTTAAAAAAAATTATTTTTAACACTTTGTATTGATTTATATCTTATTACATACATATAATTTTAATTAATTATTAAAAATATGTAAAGTGCATTCAATTGCTTAAAATTATATTGAAGCGTGTTGCGACTAGCAATTTTAGTTCCTTGTTTCTAAATTCTATCTTTATAGCTATATAATCTAATTAAAAACTTAAACACCCGGAGCGCGACCAAGTGACGAAAATTGGAACTTACATGCGTATTGTCAGATAATAGATGATAATCGATAGACAGATTGAATTTTTAACTAAACTCACATAGCTCATTGATGTGTGTGTATATGTTTGTGAATACAGATATTTACATTGACATTATTGAAATTTTTAATAACTTAGAAAAATAATAATTTTTATAAGTTAATATCTAATAAGAATGCATGCAAAATTCTTGTACTCATTTTATCGATTGGGATTTTTTTTTCATTCCAGACGATTAGAGAAATATATTCTGCTGTTTATATATTTTAACGCCAATGTTTACTAATGACAAAAATATTATATTGCGCGCCGCTATCATAGCGAACTTAATATATCTATTATATTTAAGAGCACGATAGGATATGGTAATAAATTATACGCAATTATTCATATAAAAATAATAATTAAGAGATATATTAATAAATTATAAATCGGTGAATTTAAAAATATTATTATTAAATAACTCCTATCTGGATTATCCTTGATATAAGATGCAGCCGGTAGCGAGGCCCAGAACCAAGTGAACGAGTCAAAGTTCACATTGTTCGGAAATTGCCTGCCCGCAAGTTGTCGCTGACCTAGTCTAACCTACGGTGGCAAAAGGGAACTAAACAGCAGGAAATTTGAATTTCAATAGGAACGATGATGTGAGGATACAGTTTTACTATATAAGTGATACACATAAAGTGTGGCGTTAAAATATTTATTTGAATGTTTCAACCATAACATACCACCGTAGCTTTAATGGGATGACAAAACAATACACAAATTAGAAGTTTCAATAAATATTAAATTTAGTTTAATCATGGATGGGATCACTCAACTTTTTCTCATCACAATCTGAAAGCAGACCGCCTTTTTAGTTGGGAAAGCTCAGGAGGAGATGACCGGACCACTATTTACGGAGCCTCCTGACCACCACAAAGCATACTAGTGCACAAAACAAAAGAAAAGCAACGAAAAATGGCTAACAAGCAAAAGAAAGCATGATTTAGAGTGCAGCCAGCGACACAAAACTGGGTCATGCGGCAGACAATGCAACAGGATATCGTGAAAGAACGGGCGGAATCGGGGAGACATTGCCACAAAATTGGGGGGCTACGGAGAGTAAGAGAGCAGCTCTTTGCAATACGCAGAACCATGAAAAACATGTATTTATGTATTTATTGCCTATATCATCTTTACAAGTTCATGTGAACAATGTGATGTGATTTTGAGACCTCTAATGTTTAAAACCGTACCAAATATGTACAAAAGTGCATTAATTTTACACTCATATGTGTACGAGTACTCGTCTGTGTTAAGAATTTTTGCTATTTCTAAAACTTAGGCCATTAATTTATTAAAATTATAATGCTTTGCATGCTTGAATACTAGAAAGAAGCAAACAGAGCACTTGAACATTGTCCTTGACCGACGTAAGTACTTATGCAATTGAATAATTATAAAATAAAGGTGGTCGAGGTTAATGTTTGGATGCTCTGCTTTGTTTTTTTCTTCTAGTATACAATCATGCAAAACACTTTTGGTAACAGAATCTGCTTCAAGTACACAAACATACTGAAAGTCATGGCATAAGACTCAGAAATAGTAAAATGATTGTGTTCAATGTCATTCGTACACGTTTATGATGCAAAATATTATCATTTATAGTGTAATATTACCGGAAAAAGCATATTTTGTGTGATATTATTGAATCCAAGACCTTTTTGATGAATTACAAGAAATGCATACGAGGTCGCCAATAGTCGTTTAGAAGAGCAGTTTACTATTTCTAAAGCCGATGCCATAAACGTAAGTATATTTTAAGTAGATTACGTTGCCAAAATACTTCGTACGATTAAATACTAGAAAGAATAAAATACTGATAATCTTTTCTGGGATGCTTATGTTGCGACTCAGACTTGAGAGTTTACGCCACGAACATACAAATGAAACAGTTTTTTTACTGACCCGCTTATCTACCCCTGGATCCTATGATGATGATCGTTCTGTAAATATATGTAATAATAATATAAATAAGTAGTATAAAAAATTGTTTTATTTAAGGGGAAAAAATACTTTAAATTTTGAGAAAAAATATTTTGAATCATTGCTTAGCAGAATTATATAGTGTCTTTAGCTAATGACTCTTAAAGAAAGAAAAGAAGAAATATATGACAAACCAAACAGTGAAAAAAGTAAAAATAATGAGGTATGGAGTAATATTACTTTCAACTTTCCAAGGAACAAGAGACCAAGAAGATTTTTAAGAGGACTAATTAAATTAACCTTTGAAATCAAATTATCTTGCCATAATTCCAGTGGTAAGCACCCTGCAGCTGCTGCAGTTGTAGCTACTGATGAAACAGCAGCACTTTCTGCAATTGTTGATGCTGTGGATGTGGTTGCTGCTATTGTGTTTGTTGTTGCTGCTACTGTTGCTGGTGCAAATTGGATAGGAGAATGAAACTCTCTAATAATAACCTAAAATAATGAAAAATTCTTTAAGCAATACAGATTTTTCAATATAATAATATAAAATTATTTAACAACTGACCCGGAAAGAGTATTAATAAATATTAAAGTAAATTACTTATTTTGATAGACCATTCTTTTTTGTCCGCATTTGTAGTACAATACAACGTTCTCTCCTACTGCAAAAGCTCAGGTGATAATCACCTGATAATCAACAGATAATCAAACGAGGTTTTGGCATGGTTCATGCCAAAACCTCAGCTAATTATCATCTTATAAAATATTATATTATATTTATTAATTTAGTATAACTATAATTTATTTAGAATTTAAAACAGTTAAACTCATAAAAAAAGAAATAAAAAGGCAAAAAATAATTCTCGGCTCGAGGATCGAACTGAGATTCTCAGCTTGACAATCCATTACAGTACTATCTAATATACTAAAATAAAAATCATATACTAAAATTTAAATCGTACGATTTAATAAATATCTGTAAAAATAAAGATGTCTCGACGACCAAATATACATTAAATGATAATGTTAGTTAAAGTAAAGGAATTAAAAAAAAATCTAATTATAAAATTTGTTTATCATTCAAACAAAATATTTCACATTTTTTATTTCTTAAACATATAATTTATAATTATAAATACTTTTCTTCAATATTTTAAATTTTATTGAATTTTAATTTACAGTTTAATAAATGAAAAGATAAACTTATTCTATTTATTGTGAAATATAAGACGAATAGAACTTTCTGTAATAGTGTGAATAGCTTAGGTAGTAATGTAATGGATTGTTGTCACACTGAGGATGAGTTCGATCCTTGGGTAGGAAAATATTTTTTGCCTTTTTATAGATTGAATTGGTTTAAATTCTAAATAAAATATAGTTATAATTAAATTAATTGTTATAATATAAAGTTATATATATATATATATATATATATATATAATATAAAGTTTATGATTATCAGGTGATTATCACATGAGCTTTTTCAGTAGGCTAAGCAATAATGGATCAACTTCTTAAGGAAAATGTCTTCATTTTGTTTATGCATTTTTAGATAATAAATTTTCTCACAATTTAGTGATAAGTAGATGGATGTATTTGAGCTACATGACTAATAAATGAAGATATCACCATATTAGAATTTTCCTCTCACGGTGACCTACAGTTACTGAAGCCGTGCGTATAGATTCAAAATTAGGTTGGGGAGTTAGCAATTCCGACTTTATATTGTTTGATGCGGATTGCGACGCACTTTAATATTTTTATATAAGACATGGTGAACATAGGAACTAAACTAATCAATTTATTTCTCAAATCATTCTTATGCAAATATATTATATGCAAACCTTTAGAAAGAATTTATAATGCATGTTTTGCATTTTTCCTTGTGCTATTGACATTCTTAGATTAACAAAGATCCTCAATATTTAGTAAATGTAAACTAGGTAGCATTACATACTAATTCATGTATAAAATTAAGTGCAGACGGACTAATATATCTATTTAGAGATTACAAAATATATCTGGCTTGACTTCTGATTTATGGCTTAGCTTTGGCTTTACGTAATTAAAACCTGTTAATAATTTTTTCGCGCTTTGAGGTCTATGAACTCTACTTATTCAACTATAGTAAATTTCAATATCCTAGAAATCTTAAGTACGATAACACAAATTCAATTACAGTGTGAAATAATAAATGCAAATGAAGAAATATTTGATACCATTTTTTTTCTCGTAACGAAAAGAAATCATATAATCAAAGTTACATACAAAAATACGTGATAAAGATACGTAATTAAAATACATACTAAAAGAATGTTTAGATTTTAAGCACTTGCAACGAGACATCCGTCTCGTGCAAAAACCCACGCCATTTCAGCCGTAGGGGAGAGTGGGGTAGGGCGGTCACGGCTGCTAAGTTTGGCATCCCAATATTATAACTATTAACGAATGTTAAAAATTTGATTTTTATGAAAAAATAATCTTACATAGTTCTAATATTTTCCTCAGAACTTTGAAGACTAAAAATAAAATTTATCAATTAATTATATTAGTTCGAAAATTAAAGCATGAAAAAATGGTTGGCTCCATTTTTCAGTTACTCATTGCTACTCACAATCAGTGTTTTTCGAATTGAAACCAAGCCTATTTTGTAGCTGGACTCTCAAACTCTCAACGTATCATTTTTTGTTTTTGCAAAAAAATATTTATAAAATGATTTTTAATCAATCTAAAATTGCGTTCCAATGGGGCACGAGTGACAGTGCAGGTGGGGCAGGAGTAGCACACGTCGATACCGACCGCAACTTTTCGAAGCACTCAGCTGTCCATTCTAACCTGCAAATACAAACACTACACGATGGGCTAAAACGTGCGTGTAATTTTTGCAATTAGTTTTAGTTAGTTTAAGTTAAATTAACTAATAATAGAACTACGTTAGCTTGTATTTAACAAAGTTTAGAGTTTAAATAAAGTATAAGTAGTACAAAAGTGATGGTGCGAACGTATATAAGAAAAACGAACAGACAACTTTGGACTCATGGGCAACTGCACTTGGCAATACAAAATGTGGTTGAACAAGGCAAGTCATTGCAAAAGTATCGCCAAAGAATTTGGAATTCCGAATTAATACCAGCCAATGACTCTACTTTATTGGAAAATGAAAATTATTTGAGAGAAGCGATCCCGGATTCATCAATTTTGAATGCCGAATCTGCTATTATTGATGGTCAATCATACGAAATTTTGTATGTAGACGAAGATGTTGCCAAATCTCTAAATTTGCAATTAGCATAATTTATATTGTTTGTAAGTGAAAAACAAAAGTATTACATTGTGATCAGCGTTAAACTGATAAATTGAAAATTATTTATTAAAATGTAAATAAAATGATTTGTCTTTAAAATAAATAATTATTAAATAACACTTATATTCTAATATTTCATTATTTTATGTATACAACACATCATATAATAAATTATTAATAATTGATGTATTGTATGATAGATTCAAAAATATTTCACACGATGATCGTGCTATTTCTGCCCCACCACATGCCACGCGCTACCCACCAGTGGGGCAATTAGAGCATTTTTGAACGTTTAAGTTTCCAATTTTTAGTATAAAGTATAAATTGAAAAAAAAAATTTAACTATTGAATAGTATTCTTCGCTTGCTTTTATATAAATAGAAATTTTTTTACATTGAAAACTTATAATTTCAAATAGTAATCTTAGTTTAAAGTTAGGGTGCTCCCTGTCCCACCTTCCCCTACTAACACCGATACGTAGGGATGCCAGATGTGGCACCCACCGTGCGGGAAATTTAAATATTGATTCCAAAAAATTGTTCGGAAAATTATTTTTCATATTGAGTAATTCGTTATAAATCGAAAGATGAAAAGTTACTGAAAAAGAATAATTTTTGTTTAGCAAATGGGAAAGTACGCATAAATAAACGACAAAGGACATCGATCTTAAGGTTTAGGGTCTCTGAACACGACTCTGACATTAGATTTGCAAAATTATTTATTTAAACAATACTGTTTATGAAAAATAATTGCAAAATTGGAGATTTAACACACTAGTATTATTCTGGGGGTTTTGAAGTTCGCTAATCACGAATCTGACATAAGATTTGTAAAATAAAATGTTTAAATGGATTTTTTTCATTAATTTATTGTAAAATTAACATTTTTAGAATTTCAATCCCGAAACCATATAAAATATAGGGTTCTTGTATATCGTATATAAAAATTCTGTATACGATACAGTTCCGGGATGAAATTTTTAAAAGGGCTAATTTCACAATAATTTATTTTAACAAATTTGTTCAAACACTTTATTTTAAGATTCTGATGTCAGATTCGTGAACAGCGACCTTCAAAACCCCCAGAATAACACTAGTGTTTGTTAAATCTCCAATTTTGCAATTATTTTTCATAAACAGTATTGTTTAAATAAATAATTTTGCAAATCTAATGTCAGAATCGTATTCAGAGACCCCAAAAATCTTAAGATTGATATCCTTTGTCGAGGATTCATGCGTACTTTCCCAGTTGCTAATCCTTGAAGATAGCGTAAAAGGAGCCATATTGTGATTAATTATTAGAAAGTTCATTTGACAAAAAAAAAATTATTCTTTTACAGTAACTTTTCATCTTTTGATTTATAATGAATTACTCAATAGTGAAAAACAATTTTCTGAACAATTCTTTGGAATCAATATTTAAATTTTCCGAACGGTGGGTGCCATATCTGGCATCCCTGCCGATACGAAGTCGGGCACACAAACAGAAAGGCGAGTCCGTACGAAGCGGAGCGAGCGCGCGTACACATAAACCAATACGACGACACAGCGCCGCACAGACAACAGCCCCGTACATACTAGTGCACAGCAGCCGGCTGTATAAGACCAGTCGCCGGACCAGGGAGTCAGTTGATTCCGACTCCGACTAGCTAACCGACAACACTTCCTGAATACGCATCAGCTCTGTAGCAGATCAGTAGCCCGATACCCCTTGGAAACCAGTACCAACAACCGTGGCACCAAAGCCTCTCACTGTCGCCAATACAACCCGCAACAGAGATATTTAAAATCATTATTAATCTTACTGCCATAAGGTATGTGCTTTGCTTAAGATCAAATTTTGATGCTAGCTTTTTTTTAAATTTCTTTTTGCTAATGCACGACGCTATATAGTTCCTATAAGCTACATATTGATTATACAAATAGGTCAGAATAGAGCCATTCAAAGAGTATTTTATATATCCTTATACCGAACATTAAATTAAAATCGCAGTAGTGTGATCATGGATCTAACCAGAATCCCAGTTTCTCGAATCTACGCCTTCACATCCAACAGGTACAATTACAAACAGGTACAGTACCCCTTCCCAAGTACCCTATATTATCCGCATCGAATCCAAAGATGAGAAGAAAACTAATATCGGTAATATCGGCCCGCTCAATCTGAGAGAAATTCTATTGAAAGCTCAAGCTAATTTTGAAAACGTCAGGTTTTCCCGATTGGACCACGGAAAATAGAAATAGTTTTCCCTACTTTAAAGGAAGCTAATCAGATAGTAGAAAATACCTCAAATTTCCCCGAACACTGGATCCCTTACATTCCCAACTTCAATGTCTTAAAAATTGGACAAATACACGGTTTGGACCCGGTATATTCTGTCAAAAAACTGAAACTAGCGATAGAAGATAAGTACAAAGACGCGAAAATCGAATGGATTTTCAAGAAAGAAAATGACTCGCTCATCCCTACCAACTCCATCAAATTTTCTTTAAATCTACCAACTTATCGAAAAAAATTAAATTCTTCGGAGTCTCAGTTAAAGTCTATGCGAACATTTTTAGCGTACTGCAGTGTGAAACGATTTGGACACGCAGCTGTAAACTGTAGCAGGAAATCTATATGCATTGAATGTTCGACAGAATATATAATCAATAAGAACGGAAAACGCATGCTATCCAAACGATGCATAAATTGCAAAGGCAAGCATTCAGCTCTAGACAAAGCATGCTTTAGACTAATAGAACAAAAAGAGATAAAATAGGCTATGGCCACTAAAAACATTTCCCTATCTCACGCGAAAAATTTACTTAACTCTGGGTGTCTAAATTACTACGGAAATTTCAAATTTCGTTAATAGAAGCCATCACAAGAAAAAGCTTAAATATCTATTTTGATAATATTAGACATAATATTAGTTTTAATAATTCTTTTACTCGCGGATATAGCTTTAAAAAAATAAGTTGATTTTATCCCTCGCAAAATACTAAAAAATATTAAAAATCCAACAAGTATCTAGTCAAATACTCTAATCTAAATGAGCCTTTTAAATATACTCTGAAAATCGCACAGCTGCGGTATGAATATCTACCTGGATTGGAATCAAAACACATAATTCCCTTATTCGTCCAACCCTACCCGTAGGCACTAAGCACCAACACCAAGTAACCAGCCCATATTAAACCCTCCACATTAAAAAAAAAAAAACCAAAATGTCGTCACAACCTCAGTTTGATATTCTACAATGGAATGGTCGTATCCTAAATTCCTAAAATTAGGAACTTGAAACACTTCTCAAGGAATTCTCTGTAGCCTGTTTACAGGAAACGTGGCTTAAAAATCATAACATTATGTATCTCAAAAGATTCAATTGTATTAGGAAAGACCGCATAACCGACACGAACGGGGGCAGTTTATTAACCGCGATAAGAGATGATCTTAACTACCAAGCAGTTTCACTTAACCGAGAATTTCACGGTTTTGAACTCTTAGCAACTAAAATAAATCCCAAGATTCGACCTTCAATGTATTCAACATTTATCGTGATCATCGGATTAACCCCGAAAAATCGGTAATTGGTGAACTAATTAATTGCATAAATCAATTTAAAAACGCTATTATTTATGGTGATTTCCACGCGCATCACGAAATATGCGGAATTAATCAATTTAAATCTAATAGTTTTAAATGAATCCCCTCAGGCTACGTTTGTCCCTAAGATAGGTAATAGACCAGGATCCCCAGATATTTCCATCGTATCCACAAACCTGATTCACAAATCCCAATGGCAAATCCTGGAGGATGGGAAAGGTAGTGACCATCTCTAAGTTGGCATTAAAATTACTTCACTAAAAGACAAACCTTCTACAAACAGAACCAAACTAAAGACCAACAAAGTTAACTGGACGAAATTTCAAACTGAGGTAGAAAATAGAATCGAAAACGAAGATCTTACCTACATGAATCCCATAGAGGCATATGAAAAGTTGACTAATTGCATCATCGAATCCATCAAAGAGTCTGAAGCAAAAATCTCAAAAGGTGACAGAATAATAAAAAATTTTAAACCTATATGGTGTACATCGGAATTAGGCTCGACAGTCGAAAATAGGAAAACTGTTACCTCTGAATACCGTAAAAATCGTAACCCAATTAACTATGCAAAATACGTAGAGTCCAATGAGCATTCTAAGCTTTTAGCAAAAAAACCAATACACTCACAAGTACCTGCAATCTCAGCCCGACATCCAAGGTTAAAACATATTGGGTCTGAATAAAGGGGCTAAAAAGATATCTCGTAACTCCAAAGAGTACAGAAAACTTCGACTAGGAAGACCCAAAAATCCAAAATACTATAGAGAAGCTTTCCTCCAGCACTTAAACAAACCCGATCCCAATACCACCATATTTCCAACCACCATCTCGACCAACCAATATCATACAAAGAATTTAATACAGCTGTAGACTCACTAAAAGAAAAATCATCTCCGGGTAAAGACTTAATATCCTACTAAATTATAAAAAAACTACCGACTTGAGCCAAAGAAAATATTAGAAAAATTTTCAATTCTATACTAAAACAAAAAGCCCCCACCCCCCCCCCCTCAATGGTCCAAATATACCACAATACTCGTTCTCAAACCGGGCAATAAAGGGTACAGACCCATCGCTCTGGCCTCTAACCTTCTTAAACTCTTTGAAAAAATTATCAAAAAAAGACTAGATTGGTATGTAGAAAATGACTACATAATTCCCCCTTCACAATTTGGCTTCCGCAAACAGAAATCAACCCAGGACAGCACAACCCTTTTAGATATTAAGGCTTATTTATCCCTATCAAAACAAGTTTTCGCGGTACTCATGTTGGACATTGAAAGAGCTTTTGATAACGTAGATCCTAACATACTCATACAAAATCTTATTGACCTAAAGATTGGTAGCAAAACCACCGCCTTCATCCAGAAAATAGTCAGCTTCAGAAACATATCCTTCTATCTGAATAAGAGGTACACAAAGGACTAATCCACTACAAAAGGACTCCCACAAGGATCAATTCAGCTATATCTTATTCAATATATATGTTAGAAAAATCATCTGCAACATAGGGAAATATAGCAACTTCCAGTTCGCTGATGATTGAATTACCTTTGGCCACTCAAATCCACACAGGGCAGCTCAGACCATCGAGGAAGGTGCTAACCAGCTTAAGCAATGGTTGAAACAAAGAGGTCTAAACATCGCCCCTCATAAGACTCAGTTCAACTTGATCAGCAACAGAAGAAAAACCCAAAACATATAAAAATAAAAATTGATAAAACAGAAATCTTTCCATATAATCAAGTAAAATTCGTAAGTGTAACTTTTGATTCAAAACTGTGATGGTTACCACATATCAACGATATTAAAAACAGAGCAATGAGTACCTTACATACTAAAAGCCTTCTCAAACAAAAAGTTCGGGGTCGAACCTCCCTTACTATTAAATACGTACAAAGCCCTTACTAGGTCCATTCTAGAATGGGATTTCACATGCTTTTCAAATGCAGTTGACTGTCACTTGAAAAAACTCGAATCGGTCGATAATACAGGGCTGAAAATTATTTATTTATTTATTTATTTATTTACCAGAGTATATATACAATACAAGTATGATTACATTAATATTGCACATTAATTACGTTACATAAGAGTAACCTAGCAGAGGGAAAATCTCTGTTCGCTGGTCTGGCTCGATATAAACTAAAAATTAAAATTAACAAAAAATACTTATATCTAAAACTTAAAAGCTAAAGAAAAAACATTAAAACTACAAGTATGTGTGTAATCCGCCATCCCGACTCAGTACCTGGTAACATCGTTACCAGGTTAGAATCAGAAATAGTAAGATCACACGCACAGTAAATTCTTGCTCTGCTCTTCTATCGCCAATATCTGATCAACATTGTTCTTTTTCCTCTTGTAGGCTTCTTTTTCGTAACTGTTCATTTTAGCTGGACATGTTAGGCCTACCGCGCACGTAACTCTATAATGCGGAAACATTTCTCCATGTTGATGAGAGGAGTCACATTTGCAGTCAGCACTAAAAACAATTCCGTCCAATACAATCAGATCCTTGTATTTCGCATGTTTGGAAATTGGAAGCATTGAGTTAGTGAAAGTTTGTGTTCCTCGTATTCCTCTGTCAAATAAGAGTAAAGCTTTGTTATTTCCGAGGTAGTTAATGTCACCATACGACATTCTTACTTCATTTTTTTGTAGTAAAGTTCTCCCGGGTGGTTCTGGACATTTTTTGGCTAAAGCTTTTTCCGTATTTTTGGTAGCCTTTTGATCGATTTGAGTGAAAACTTCTTCAATCTGTACGTACGGGGTTTTTGCAAAGTTGTTCTTCTTAATAACCTTCTTACTCCTGACAAAGTGCGTATGTCTCAATCCCTTCAATTTCGGGTTCAGACAGTACACACATCCAAATACTTTTGTATGTTCCTTTTTCCTGGTGATGTTAAACTTCCAATTAGTTTAGTTGCTAGATTTTTTATTTTTATTAAATTAATTTCCTTCTTTTGTATTTTTTTCCAGTTGTATTCCGATATCCGGCGATGAGAGCGCTTGTGTTATAGTTGGCATAAGCCATTTGTACAAAAGTATGTTCTTAAGTCTAGCACCATACTGTCTGTGATAATAGATACCCCCTCATGGACTTCCGATGTAGAGAGATCCTTCTCACTCAGCATGCTATCTAGACTTCTTCTAGTATATGTTTAATGTTTTTACAATTTATTCTGTTATTTATTGTGTGCGTCGGTAATAGCTTTCCTTCAGCCATTTTTTGAGTTTTCATTTCCTGCTGTGAATCATAACTATCGTTTTGTATTCATTAGGCAATCTATTGAAGTAATAAATTGCCCATATGAGGCTGTTTTTATTAATTACTCTTTTATTAGTTTTTGGTAGAATTATGTTCTTGTTTCTTGTTACTGAGCTAGAGTTGCTAAATTTCTCCATCAAATATTCATATTGATACAGGAGAGACTCACAAGTAAACAGCTGATCGATATTAAGGGGTTGTTTGTCAACAATGAAAGTATTTTTGTTTATTATCTTGAGTATCCTGTTTTGTAGATTTTGCAGAGTTCTTGTGCAGCTTATATAAGCTCCTCCCCATGCAATAATTCCATAGGACAATGTACCATGGAAAAATGCATAGTGGAGCATTCTTAAGGTGTCAGTTGTCATGATTCTTGATAATTTGTAAAACACAAAAATAAAGAATTTGTTCTTGTTGTAAACGCTCATCACATGTTCTTCCCATTTCATGTTACTGTCGAAAATAACACCCAGATACCTTGTGCTATTCACTCTTTCTATATTTTTACCTTTTATCTATTGTTTCGCTACTATTTATGTCAACATTAAAGTCACCTACTATAATGTTATTTTTGTTTGATTTGTTACCTTCTAGTAGAGCTTTTATATCTAAGATAAATTCTGATTTCGTGAGACTGTGACTTCTATACAGAGATGAGATGGTAATTTCATCATTGTTTTGTAAGGTGATTTTTGTACTTAAAATTTTTAAATTATTTATTTGTAAGATTTCAGTTGCTTCATTAATACTTTCATGAATATAAATTACAACTCCATCATTTTGATTTATATGGCTGTTATTATAATAGCTTTCATATTCATCTAGATGGAACATATCATGGTATTTTAAATTCCACGTCTCAGTACAGACAATAATACTTGGTTTTGTTTGGAGACTGTTAAGAAAAATAACTAATTTATTGAATTTTGATTTAAGCTTCTAATATTTACGCATAGTAAAAATTCTTTATTCTCTAGATTTTTATCTAATTCTTTAATATTATCTAGTCTAATCTCACTACTTTCAAATTCTTCCATTTTTGATATAAATTACTTATGCAGTGCACTTTCGGTGTTTGATATATTGTTTTGATTGATCCTCTGCACACGCGAGTTTACAGTTGTAGTTACCTTCCTTACCGTCTGTCTCACTGTTGTGTTTCTATCGAAGCTGCTTTCTACTTTCCCGAAGTATCTCTGGTAAGTAGGTTGCAGGGGATAGTCAGTGGATTCGATGAATTTCTTTATTTTAAATTTGAGAATTTCGCACATTTGGCTGTCTATGGCACTATGATTTGTATTATATTTAGTCTTGTATTTATTATTGTGAAAATCACAATTTGGACATTTGAGCTGGTCACTTTTGCATCTGACGCTATATGATCGCCAGCGCATTTGTGACACGTTGCGTTATTTTCGCAATTCTTGCCACCGTGTCCGAATCTCGCGCATTTGTTGCATGGACTTGTATTTATGATATCAAATACTTTACAGTTTTGATATGCGATGAACATTTTACTTCTGTTTTTTTTTATTGTTTTATATATGTTAGATGTCACCTCAATAATAGCACCAATTGTATTTTTTGCACTATTGAAACTATGTAGAACTTTACATTTATCTTCCATGTTGCTAAAGTTTCTTTGGTTAATATCATTTTCGAGTTCTTCTTTGTTTTTAAACACATTGTCTATTCCTATCACTTTCATTATTGGTTTTTTAATTTGTTCTGTTTCAATTTTGCAACTGTTTTTTAATTTGTCTGTTAGAGCACTTTCAATCTTTTGCACACTTTCTAGATTTATGCAGTTTATTATTAACAGATCATTGTTTTTATTTGTAACTTTTTTTGTTTGTATTGTTTTGTCCTTTGTAATGCAGTTATACACTGTTTTACTTATGTTAGTATTGTCATTTTTATCTGTTTTCTTTATAATTAGTTTTGGCACTTTTTTGTCTCTAGGTTTAGCAGGTATTTGTTTGACACTATCAGCGTATGACACTTTTTTGATAAAATTAGCACTGTTATTGCTTGCTTTTTCTTTTGTTAACAAGTCGTTTAATAACTTATTTTTATCTTGCACTTCTCTCAGTAGTTGTTTAAGAAGGCGTTTCTCCACTTTTAGTGTTTCAACTTCATTTAAATCTTCAAAATAGTATCATTTAGTCCTTTGGTTTTATTTAAACCGATTTCCTCGATTTCCGAGAGCAATTCTTGTTTTGTCGTTTCCCTGTCAACACTTTTCAGCTGGGCAATGAACTCAGCTGTTTCTGCTGACAGCTTACCATATGGCAGCTTCGAAGTCAAAGCCAGATTAGAATGTTCTTGACAAATAACAAACGAGTTATTCAGGAACTTTACAGGATCTCCAGCATTATATTTTGCTACAAATTCGTTTGTATGGAAAAATTCACCACACACAATGCACACTACCGATCCTACTTTAGTACTAGGATGACATTTGTAATATTTTTCTAGCGGAGCATCAGGAGGCCGACTGCCCCCCGACGCCATTTTTATACTCAATGATCATGCCTGGGCATTCCCAGATTTTCAGCCAACATCCTAGTTGTCTCCCCTAAAACATTGTATTAAAATATAAAATTTCAAATTCCTCCACCAGCAGATAATCAGAGACCTATGTAATATTAATGACACTCGGGTACATTAAAAATAGGAATATTAGTAACTTAACTATCTTCTCCGACACAAAATCTGCAATACACCACATTAAAGATACAACCTGCAATGCCACAACTTCAGTCCTTATCGTGGAAAGTAAACTAAACATGCAATTTATTAAAAAAAATAAAAATACAGTTAGCTTAGTATGGATTCCCGGTCACAGAGACAGTTCAGGTAACTATACGGATGACAAAGAGGCAGAAAACGCCATAGAACTGTACGATACATCAACATTGAAAACAAATTTTCATTCAATGCAAATTTACAAAAAAGGGAAAGAATATCTTAAAAAATTAGCTTTTAGTCATCCAAACAACTTCAAAATGATATTAAATCACCTCAACAAAGAACAAGTCACTATTTACCTCAGAATCCTTACTACCTCTCACTGCACCCAAGAGAATATATAAAGAATAAACCTCTTAGAAAATCCCGCCTGTATCTGTGGACATGAATACTGCGACCTACAACACTTAACATGGGAATGTAATCAATACATTATCCTTAGTTTGCCCTCGCCACTGTGAGCACACAGGGTAAGGAAAAGCTCCGGGTCAAAGAAGCCAGGAGTCACACCGAGTCGTGAGCATACATCTCGGTAGGACACATGCACCTACGCTACACCGTAGTACTGTATTTCCTCCCTCACTGTGTGCACACAGGACAAAGGAAATACGGAGCCCACGAGAAAAGAGTTTATGTAGCCGTGAGCATACGTCTCTACACAACCCGGTAATACGACACCATTGCCTACAATACCATCCTTCACTGTGCGCACAGAGGGTAGTCAGAAACCGAAGTACCGGATAAACGGCTAGAAGCGGCGTAGCCATGCGCACACGCCTCCGTCGCTAATAGATGAGTTAATAACAAACATGCACATACACACTCGCACCGTACTGTATCGCTCCGACGTCTAGATAAGGTAATATTGTAATACCGTTCCGTACTGCAAACTAAATATTTGTAAAAGCATTGTAAACGAAATCTTTCTAAACCGCACGCGTTGGTTTATCTGTTTCAGATTGGAGAGAACAACTAAAACTCCAAGTGTATTTAGAAATTAAAATATATTACACTAATTGTTACAAATAAACTTTAGTATTATCCTTTCCCCCTTCCGAATCCTGGTTCTCATCTGAGACTCTGGCACAAGGGGAACGCAACAGTTACACACTTTTAAATTAAAATAATTAAAAATTCTTAATAAATTTAATGTTTTAAACATCGGACGCGCATGATTATCGTAAGCATGATTTCAGTTTGAAATCCCCTCCACCCCCTCCTCTTCCCCACTATCTACCTCTTCACTTACCTCTCCAGTTCCCCTCTAGCCCCCTCCACTCTAATAACGTTAAATTGTTTCGAAATTTACTTTATTTTTTCATAATTTGCCCCTCTAACCCTCTCCACTTCCATATATGTTCATATTTGACGGTACATCATCCAAATGTTACATCATACGATTATCGGTATATGCTAGAATGTGACACAGTTTTGGTATTTCCACTTATTAAAATTTTTTGTAAAGTCATTTGACTTCTCTCTAGAGTCGATTATTCTTAATGGAATCAAAACGTCTCTGCGCTATCAGACTTGATACCGTTGTAGTTTTACTATGTAAATAGTAAAATATGGCCGCATTAACAGTTTTGATTGCTATTTACATCAATAAGTAAGACTTAAAGGATAAGATGAAACCAATGACGAAATTTGAGAATCCCAAATACAGTAAGTTAGTAGATTATGACAGTTTTGTAAGATCTCTGAAAAATAATGGGTATATATTGAAGTCGCTAAGTGAAATGGTTCGAAAATAATTCTGATAAAGATTATGGACGTTAAGTTTATAGATAGCCTAAATTATTTTCATATGCCTCTACGCAGTTTGCCAAAAGCCATAAAAAACATTGATCGAACGTGCGATACCAGGATCGAACGTATAATCATCTATTACACCAAGTGTCTACCTGGATACAACAAGACGAGAAGAAAGTCACCGAGGATCAAATTCCTATGTACTCAGAAAAAAGATAGCGTACACATGACTATATGTTTTATATATATATATATATATATATATATATATATATATATATATATATATATATATATATATATATATATATATATATATATATATATATATATATATATATATATATATATATATATATATATATATATATATATATATATATATATATATATATATATATATATATATATATATATATATATATATATATATATATATCGACGAAGCGTCATCTGTACGTGAAAATTTCAACCACTACAGTCGATGATTGCGTGATGCGATGATGATTGCGTGATGCGTGATCTATTGCTAAGATGTGATCGTACTCTGCGTAAACTATACAATTTTACTGTTCTTATAGGAATTCAGAATCACACATTTTTTTTAAAAAGCACTCAAATTTCTTTCATTGATATCATGTTCAATTGTATTGTTGTCCATATTTTCAAAATTATTAATTCCTACTACCTTGACTTTAGGATTTTCAACTTCTTCTCTGTTTACATTACATACGTCTGCAAGTTTACCTTTTAATAGTTTATGTGCTTTGTTGACACTTTGCCCGTTTAGTAGGTCTATGATTATCTCATTTCCTTTTTTGATAACCTTTTTCGTTTGTATGGATCTATGTCCTTTATCAGATAATGGGTACCATTTTGTTTAAACTATCAATACTTTCGTCTTCATCTGTTTTTTTAATATTATATTAGGAACACGTTTAGGCGTTTGAATATTTTTAATACTTGACACTGCTTCAGCAAAAGTTTTGCTTCTGACCGACACTGCTTCATTCCTATTTTTGTCGAATAATTGCTTTAATAATTCGTTTTTTTCCTTCGATTCTGAATTAAATTCCTTTGAAAGAGCATTTTCACGCTTCTAGTTGACATCTATTAATTCACTATTAATATCATCTATTAAACCGTATTTGTTAACTGATCATCGAACCGCACGTCTAAGCGTACACTATCATGTTTAATTTAATTCCAATGAGTGCTATTGTTAAAAGACAAATCAGGAGTCAAATCAAAAGCAAATAGTAAACATCGAGATATTATTCTCGCGTGTTTTGATTACTTTCATTAAGAAAATGTATACCCTTACCCGAATAGAAAGAATGATATGCATTAACATATAATTTATTTGTTTTCAAGTCTGGTTGTAAAGGTTTCGAAGGTACTTGCACACCGTCTACGTGTAGACATAAAAAATTTATTTTGAAGTGTTCGAAACTGAAAGGATTGAGCTCTTTATTACCGTTAAAAGTTTTGTTATTAACATAGTCTAGTATAATTCTTTTTGGCAGCTGTCCTAATATAATATTATCCAAAGTTTCACCATGAACCCCGCAGTGCATCGTTATAGCTCGAACTTGTGAAAGGATATTTTGCAGTTGTCTTTGAAAGTGCGTTTGAGCATGAGCCAGCAACATACTTGGGTTAACTTTAACGCGTCTGACTAATAAATTTGCTTCTTCTATATGTACGAAGAAACAAACCAACACATCCATCAGGCAAAAAAGCATCTTTAGATTTAACGAGTCGCACTCTTACTTCAACACAGTTCAACTACAGTTTTTTACAAGTCAACTATCTTTGTTGCTGATAAAAATTTTCGACGTTCTACAAGCCCTATATTACATCTACGCTGTTCATCTGTCTAGCTTTGTTGTCACACCACAAGGCACTCGTTAACTGTGAAATTGTAGCAGCTGATTCATAGTTTAATAAGGTTTTGATGTATGCTCTGTAGGCGTATGCATTACTTGATGGTGATACTGGTTTTTGATTGATAAATACATCCAGTTGATTAAACATCGTGTATCAAATTATTAACTTGACAAACTTTGCTTAAATTCGATCTAAAAGTAGCAAGTTGAGTGTTAGCTACATCCGCTTCATCCATGCTTTTTAATCCTTTTAATTTTACACGGAGACGGAGCATCGTGTGAGCAAGATTGATATATTCTTCATGATATTGGTTTATACGCCATCCTGTACGAGCCTTCGATAGTAGTTTATGTAGGAAGAATTTCGAAGAAAAGCAGTTCAGATTTTAGGCACTCTCAGAATTAGGTGTGCAAGAACGCCATATTTTCATCATTGTAAGTTTTTAGCAATTTCACATCGATTAAATCCGCTTCCTATAAATCATCCATATTTCGAACATTGTAATTACGTCCAGAGTCTGACAGGCTTATGTAAATTGTAAGCATCTTGATTCTCAAGCCATTCAACTACATGCTGACGCTTGTGTTTCTTTTTTGTAGCGTTCAAAAGTTTGTCAATGCTGGCGTACGCAGAAGAATGTGGGAATCATAGTAAAGATTTCCAAACGATTTATTCATCATTTGGTTCTTTATTCACTTTATTTTTTGTTTTATCTAATTTCTTATTCTTAGATTTTTTAAATCTTTTCTCTTTTTGGATTATTCTTCTTCTTCAATGCGTTCTTGATGCGTGAAAAAGCTTTTCAAACGTGATTTTGCTCACCATACAAAAAGCTGTCATCATAGCCCGGGCTCTTTCGTCAATTGCTGTTTCCTCCGCAAGCATACGAGAGAAAGCGTACTCTGCTAAAACTCTATGAGTTTGACATCGACTTCCTGTTTGATCGGCGTAAGCCAAATCGTGTTGACGGTACGCCTTGTCCAGTGAATTTATCCCAACTTTACCTTGTTCAATACGTTTTGCCAATTTCGTACCAGGTCTACAAAATTTATAACCACGTACATGCATTTCGAACGGATGTAAATCGATTAAACCATCCAAAACACTATTTTTATTATCAGAATTTACGAACTACTTGTTGATGCTAGATTTTTTTTCTTAACACTGCCGCTCAAATTGCCATTGTTGGACTTGTTTAGGTGTTGCCACATTCTCTTTCTTACTTGCGATATCTGAGGTGTATTCGAAGCTTCCTTCCCGATATCGACTTCAGTACTGCTGCTGCTACACCCAGACGCGTGGCTTTCAGCCGATGATACAAAGTCAGCATCATCATTAGCGCAATCTAAACTGGAATTTTTAGATACCGGTCTAGCAATATATTCTCGTGATACACACATCTTATGTAGCATAGCGGCGAACTCTGAATGGCCAGGCGATGTCACAGCAGATTTTCTCTCTCGCATTGCATCGTTCACAAGGTCGATAATGTTGGCATGGTTGATAGGTTTATTATCAATCATAACAGCTTCATTTTGATGTATGTTAGTATGTCATGTTAAGTAATATTTTTGCTGACGCGTAACCTCAGCAGAAGCTTCATTGCATTAGTTCTATAGCGAGCCGACACAGTTTCTGCAATGGCGGCATTTTTCTCTCTCGTCCTTCCAAGTCGATGAATTTAGTATGTCGTTCATCTCGGCATCGAGTCTACTCGTCATCAAACCTGGTGTTGGCACACTCTTCTACTCCAATGAACAATCGTAGTGTCATCTTGGGATTACGATACTACAAACTACTAAAGATTATTAACCATTGCCAGTAGGAAGATTTGAAATTCCTCGTCCAGGGTGGCTACAATTTTCAAACCATATCGCGTCATGACTTTTTTAAACGATGTCACAGTGTAACTGTCACCACATCATTAAAAAAATAGCTGCGGTGAGCGGAGGCTCGCTCCTTCGTGATACAATAAAAACTTATAAATGTCATCCTAAACAAAAAGTTAAGTTAGTAGGGTGAATTATTTGTGAAGAAGTGTATCATACGAGTGATTTTGTAAAAAACGAGAAAGCAATACTATTCAGTTCAGTTCTGGGAATCTGTCATGAACATGAGGATCTAGACCTAACCTCAAAATTACACAGTAAATCGCTGAGTAACAGTGAAAAGAGTGAAAATGCTCTTTCAAAGAAATTTAATTCAGAATCGAAGGAAAAAAACGAATTATTAAAGCAATTATTCGACAAAAATAGGAATGAAGCAGTGTCGGTCAGAAGCAAAACTTTTGCTGAAGCAGTGTCAAGTATTAAAAATATTCAAACGCCTAAACGTGTTCCTAATATAATATTAAAAAAACAGATGAAGACGAAAGTATTGATAGTTTAAACAAAATGGTACCCATTATCTGATAAAGGACATAGATCCATACAAACGAAAAAGGTTATCAAAAAAGGAAATGAGATAATCATAAACCTACTAAACGGGCAAAGTGTCAACAAAGCACATAAACTATTAAAAGGTAAACTTGCAGACGTATGTAATGTAAACAGAGAAGAAGTTGAAAATCCTAAAGTCAAGGTAGTAGGAATTAATAATTTTGAAAATATGGACAACAATACAATTGAACATGATATCAATGAAAGAAATTTGAGTGCTTTTTAAAAAAAATGTGTGATTCTGAATTCCTATAAGAACAGTAAAACTGGATTTCAGTCTGTGATATTGGAAGTGTTGCTGAGATATACCAAAACATCAAAGAAAATAAGAATAGACTCTTTGTAGGATATCAAAACTGCAAAGTTTATGATTATATTAACGTTAAACTATGTTTTAATTGTGGCAGATTTGGTCACAATGGCACCAAGTGTAAAAATAGTAATATTTGCCTAAAGTGTGCTGGTGAGCATAAAACAAGAGACTGCCAAACAAATAAGTTTACAAATAAGTAGAAACGTCTGAAAGAGGCATGGTAGCTAAAGCTTCAGGAATTTCGTCAACGTCGCTTCAATCGATAAATTCAAATATAGCAGGATGACTACGGAGAAATAAGAAATAGCAATGGATCAAGACATCAGTGTTGAAGATATAAGCAAGTTTGAATTTGAAGTTGATGATGTAAACAAACTCAATAAGACACTAAGTAGAAAACAAAACATTATTTTATGCGTAAACATTAGAAGCTTAAATGCTAATTTTGAAAAACTGGAAGTTTTTGTAGAGTCTTTAAAAAGAAAACCGTGTATAATTGTATGCACAGAAACTTGGAATTTATAATTTGCTCAATACTATCAACTACAAGGCTACAAAATTTGTTACAATGAGAGTAAAATTAATAAGGCGGATGGCGTCTTAATATATATAAAAAAACTATATATATATATATATATATATATATATATATATATATATATATATATATATATATATATAGCAATAATAAAATTGATGTAGTTGACAGATTAAGCGTTGTGAGTACTGACATAAAACTTATGACAGAAGAATCAGTTGTAATATCTGCTATGTATAGGTGCCATGACATATCAAAGTCTGAATTTGTTAATAGCGTATGTATTGTTGGTGATTTTAATATTGATATATTAGATAATAATGTAATAAATTTGGAGGCTAGTGACAAAACAATTAGTCAGGAATTTGTAATTCACTATCTTGAGTGTGAATATGTACCGTATTTCAGAGAAATTACTCGGCCCTCCTTAGATAATAAGAAGGGAACGTGCATTAATCACGGTTTCGCTAAAACTACAAGTATTAAAGTTGAATCTATTAAGCTAAATATTCCCTTCAACGATCATTATCCGTTATTAATAAGTATAGATCAGATTAAGTTACAGAAGCCAAGCGAAACAGATAACAAATGCATTAAATATAGGAAATTACAAAATATAGCTGCAAACATTGATTGGAAATAGTTTTTGCAATACAGGATCCGAATAATGCTTTAAACAAATTGATACAATTGATACATGACTGTCTTGAGATGGCCTTATATTCCATAAAATTAAAGAAAAAAAATAATAAATCAATGCCAAGAAAAAATTGGATAACTAAAGCAATCCAAATCCCTTACAAAACTACAGAAAATTTGTATAAAACATGGAAAATAAATTCAACTAATTTGGAATTGAAAGATGAATATAAAAACTACGAAAAAACCTTAAATAGAGTCATCAAAGATGCTAAATACAAATTTGATAATAAAGAAATAAAAAAATTTAGTAGCAATCCAAGACAGCTATGGAACATTATTAATGCTAAGCTTGGTAAAAACGCGCAGCAAAACAAGTCCCCTGACTATTTAGTTGTAAATAACCAAAAAATGAAAGACAAATCTGCCATAGCAAACTCCATGATTGATTATTTTTGCAAAATAGGTATGAACTTGAGTAATCAAATTCCAGATTTAGATATAGATCAACAAAAGCTCCCAGCAAGAAATAGCAAATAAATTTTTATATACCCTACAAGCTGTATTGAAATTTGAAAAACTATTGAATCATTAAAATCAAATCTGGAGGCGTTGATAATATCAATGCAAAAACAATTAAATTATTGGTTAACTACATAGCTGAACCTTTGAATTATATATTTTTAATATTTTATACGACAGGCTAAGTGGCCAACTGCGCTTAAACAGGCTGACATTGTTCCCATGTATAAAGCTGGTGACAAGTCCTGTATATCGAACTATAGAACGATATCACTAATATCGAACATTGCGAAGATATTTAAGAAAATCATGTATAATAGGTTGTTTTTGTTTCTGACTGAATGTAATGTTATATCGGAAAAACAATTTAGTTTTGTTAAAAACAAAGGAACAACAGATGCGTTCAATTATATTACAGATATTATATATAAAAAAATTGATAAATCCAAGCCAATCATAACTGCCTTCTTGGATTTGGCAAAAGCGTTTCATACGGTGGACCACAGAAAGATTCTAGATAAACTAGAGAGATATGGAATAAGAGGCAGTGCCTTAAAACTAATGAACAGCTATCTCTCAGATAGAAAACAATGCGTCAAAATACAGAATTTGAAAAGTGAATATAAAGAAATATCAATTGGTGTCCCACAAGGGACTATATTAGGACCTTTATTTATTTTATACGTAACTGATCTACTGAGAGGTATGCAAGATGATACTATTGTTTCATATGCAGACGACACTGTCATCATTGCAAGTGATAACTCGTGGTCGTCGGCACAGGATAAAATGAACACATATCTTAGTGAAGTTGCAATGTGGCTTACTGTAAATAAACTATCGTTGAATGTTAATAAATCGATTTTTGTTACGTATGGTAGCTACTGTGATAGCGTTCCTGCCTCGCTGAATATCGAGATAGGGAATAATACACTAAAGGGAGTAGAAAATTATAAGTATCTAGGCATAATCTTTGATTATAACATGAAATGGGATAAGCATGTAAACTACATAGTTAAGAAAACGAAATATTTAATTTTTCTTTTTGCAAAAATTAGGTATAGAATGGACAACAAGACTCTAAATATGATATATTATGCTTTTTTCCAAAGTCTAATTAATTGTGGTATAATTGCTTGGGGTGGAACGTACAGTAATTGTATGTACTTAATACAGGGTATAAAAAGAAAATTATTAAAGATAATAAATAAAAATTAATTTCACCAACAATCCCCTCAACTTACCGTAAAGCAATTATTCCATATAGAGACCATAACCTATCATTATGATACGTTAAGACATAAATATATGAATAGCATAAGCAATACTAGAAACAATATCCAGAAAGTATCCAGCTTCCAATTATTGAGAAAACCATAAGTAAAAAAACCAGCTATTTTGTAGCTATAAATATTTTTTAATACTTTAATAGATGATCTGAAAACTCTAGTGATTAGTAAAATCTCGATCAAGGAGAGACTGAAAAGATTTATAAGAGAAAATTATATTAAATAATTAAAGAGAATTTTTATATTATACTGTTACTTAACTTTTGCGGGAATTTTAAAACAGATTCCAATAAGATGACTCAATATCTTGTTGGATCTCATTTTAGTTTTTAGATTTAGACTTTAAGTTTCTATGTATGTACCATCCCTATGTACAGACAATAAAGTTTGTCTCTTTAAGATGCCTCTTTTATAAGGCATATGTTATATGGTCAATAAATAAATAAATAAATAAAACTGCGGGCAGCATCCAGGTCAGATACATTCTTCGTGCGAAGAAAACCACCACTGTCAATCTTATTAAAGACATCTAAGTCCATCCGAAAATATAATATTAGCTTTATTATTTAAATTTGTTATTACTTAAGAATATAATTATATTGGTGTTAGATGTATAAACCGTTTGTTTGTTTATCTAGAGTAAGATTTAACAAAATTCTACGGCTCATCCTTTCCAGAGGTTCTTTACTCTACGATTTGTCAAACAAGAATAATTTCTCTCTATCTCCGTTTCCACGTAGATATACAGCTTACCAACACCACCGCCAGTATATTACTGCTGTCACTGTGATTGTTACATTAGTTTGTTGGTGGGAGTTTATGAACAGGGATTGTTTCCATCCAATCAAAAGACACTTGAAACAGTTGTGCAACATATGACTTCTATTGTATTTGCGCCAGTCGCCGTGAAAACGTGACTACCCAATACCAGTTTTGGATCTTTATGATTTCAAAGTAGTAGAACCCATATTGAGAGAAGTTCATTGGAGGCTTTATTCTGTTTTTGATGTTAGCCTCGATCTTGCTAAGTACGTGTATGGCGTACCAAGCAACAAAAAGTTTACGGCTGAAAGAGTGACGAAAATACTCTTTTGTTGTCCTCTATTACACTAATATATATTGGTGTATACTTGAGTATACGGATTTGCGCAAAAAAGAACGCAAATATCAACGTGTATTCAAGTATAGAGAGTAAAGCCGTAAAGTTTCAAGAAAAGAATTTGCAGCTTAAGGACTTTTTTCCGCGGACGAGATAAACGCGTTGAAACACAATTAGTGCTTAGCCAACGCGCGAGGATAAAAGATCTTAAACGTTATGAGTGAATCGCGGTCTGAAATTGACGTCGTCACCGTTAGTGATACCGAAATTGAACTTTTCACAGTGCTAAACTCTAAAAATATCATTGTGATCAGTGATAGTGAAAATGATAGCGATGGTGGCAAACTAATGGGCAAAATATAAGTGATACCGTAAAAATAGACATATCAAACATTTTAAGTAAAAATCAAAATAAAATTACAGTAGTGCAACTGGGTGAGTTTTAGGAGGATATTGATGTGGAATTATCGAAAATGAGTGAGGAAATAAGGATAATAGTTCGCCAGGTTTTAGAGGATTCATCCCAACACCCCATCCATCAGAGACATTTTTTGCTTTGAAGGATTTGATAAAAAACACCCTCGAGGAACTAAAATCGTTTCTGATACTTATAAAAAGACAGCAGATTACGCGTAAAGACAATTGTTACTTTTATGGGAAGTGTTTTTATCTTCATCGACGCCATGAATATTTTAAATGAGACTTCTGTAATAAATGTCATCAATGGATGTGTCCAGTATGAGCCAGAAAAAATAAATGTTTCTGCAAGCTGCATTAAACTGTGAGTAAATTTTTTTTCATATATATATATATAGATATCAAAATAAATTTATATATATATATATATATGTACACCCAGAAAACATCGCTCAGCAAATTGCAAGAAACATACATCCAATACGACGTTGTGCACGCCGCGTTTGCGCGGGCAAGTAGTCCCGGCTTTTTGACGCATAATGGTGGTCAATTTCATGGTCAATTTGACAGATTTATTTCTTCCATGCGCATTCGGCGAGCGTTCCTAACCTATAAATTAAAGGCGCGCAAATTAAAAAACATACAATTAGTTTTTAAAATATTTTATTTAAATAAAAACAATGACAATAATTATTACAAAAAAATATATATTTTATATATAATTATTTGTTGATGGATATCAAGTTTCTTCAAGAAGTATACAGCAAACCTGTAATAAAAAAAGCAAAACAAATAATAAAAAAACTGTAAAAAAGCGCTACCGCATTTATCTGGAACAGAAAATATTTAGTGTATAAATAAATAAATAAATTTAACAGATACAGCAAATAGTATGCATTAATTGTATAAAATAAAATCTAAAAATAGCCTAGAATGTAGCTGTATAACTTATAACAGCAAGCTAATTGTCTCTTATGATGTGTATCAAAAATATTACTTTAAAGACAATGAGATAACTATTGCAAGCAATTTTTCTTGATTCTAGACCGTTTTTATATTCAGAAAATTGTCATACTTTGTCAATTTGCACAATAGACTTGAAAAAATATTCAAATTGAAGTATCGGTTGGTACATACATATGAGTCTATTGTGCAAAAAGGCAAAGAATGATATATTTCTGAAAATGAAAATACTGTAGAATCCACAAACTTTGCAGTAAAAGGTTAACTCATTATGTCTGATATTCTTTATTCTTCTTTAGTCTTTAATACGTTCCAAAAGAGACATTTATCTATCTATACAAGTTATACTGCTTGAAGTGAATGATTTAAATTAATTTTTGCCTGAAAGTAGAATGCAATGTAACCAGTAGCAGCTGTCGATCTATCTTCCAGAACATCTTGCATAAAACTCAAGCTGCTGCCTAAATAAACATTTATTATTTCAGTACGAAGTAGCCCAACTGCACTAAGTATGTGGTATCTTCTACCACCTATATTGCTCACCTAAAATTAGACACATGTTTTAGTAAAACCACTCTACAATATAGTAATATATAATTAAATGTGCTTGTTACACGAAATTGACAGCAATCAGCTCGAAGAACTTTGGGATTGCTACCATTGATGATAACTTCTGCCCTTTCAGTGACTACATGAAGGTGATCCAACGATGCATAAAGTGGTTTTGATTGAAGAGGCACTGTTGAATAGAGTTCCTCCTAGAACAAAAAACAATTTGAAATATATCAGCTGTATAACAAAATCTATTATTATACTCTGTATTTTTACACAATTGACTCTTGTGAATGTGTTGCGCAAAAAGGTTAAATACAATAACTTTCTGGATATAAAAATTTATTAGAATCCAGAAGTGTCGCAGCAAAATTGAAGCTACTTATCTAATTGACGCTGCAGGTCCTTGTTTGGTGACGTGAAAGTATACATACTCATGGTTGTTTTTGAAAACTCTGAACTGCACAAAAATCAGAACTAAGAACTGCACTGGAATCGATAACTGCACTGCACACATATTTTTCAAACTTCCGCGATGCACACCGAAATTGTCGCATGTTCACGAACAGTGTTTGTTGCTTCTGCAAATATGTTATTATTTTAACATTGTATTACTGCTCCAAGCATAGACTGCAGTATACGACGATGCATGTACCGTCTTTGTTTCGCTCCGAAACAGCTGGGACTTCACTGCACTAAAAAGTACTTCGTGAACAACAAAATCATAAATAATAATAGTCGCGATAATAATATTGTCGAATGACACAGTGTACTGACAAATTGCAGACAAATTACTGGCTCAAAATTTTCTGCAATTTTGTTCTGCAACCTTATCTGCAACTTACTAGCTTTACAGTGCGCCTGGCAAAAACTGACATCAAAATGACGGATAAATGACGTCAAACGCGCCGAGCTAACGTTGCGCCGATATTGCTCAGCATGCGATGTTTTCTGGGTATATATATATATATATATATATATATATATATGTTATATGTATCCTACAAGCCATTTAAACCTTGAAATCCCGATTTGGAAGGTTCAATCATCTAAATACTGACCAAAAACTTCCTGGAGATAGTTGTTTTAGTCCCAAAGTAGTTGTAAAAGTGCAGTAATATCACAAGCATAAGCTTCTGTGCTAAAATCAATTTAGCAGTCGATAATGCTAATTATATATGATTTAAATTACATACTAACAGTACTCGAAAATCTTGAAGATCCAGAGGAAAAATCTTCTTGAATGTCTCAACTAGGGTCAAAGCATTTTTAATAATGGTGATTCAGACATTGGTTAGATATCATAGAGACTTCTTATTCCAAATAAATCTCACTGCTAACGGCACCTATAAGCAATGGAAAGCAAAGAAATTTCAAGAAGATTTTTCCTCACATAATACTGTAACATCCTGACACCTACCGCCACCACAGTACATCAGCCTGGATAAAGAAGAACTCTACCCTACGTTACCAGTAAATGACTACCTTACCATCTACACCGAATTCCCGCCGTTTCCGTTGACCTGGTTACTAAAAGCCACCAAACGTACCTACTCAAATTTTCCTTCTCTACCATTCCCCTAATTAATCCCACCCGCCTTGCTAGGATAATTTATACATTTATATTTGTAACGCACGCAACCCCTCGGGATATAAATACCTGGCCCGCGCCGGGTCTAGCTGGGTACGTTTCGGCCTGCAAAGTTTGGAATTTTGAAATAAAAATCATATCTGATAGATCTTAATTAGCCCTTTCGATCTACGTTAATAAATTTATAAGCCCCTTTTTCGTTTTCCCAGGAAAAATCGAAATACGATTTTCCAATTTTATGCATTTCAAATACCCATATCTCTTAAAAAAATGGGTTTATTATACTCTACTAAGCTTAGAAAAATTGCCCTTCACCTAATTTAATTTGCCCGCGTGTAAATTATTATAAGTATTCGGTAATTTATATATAAAAAATAAAAAACCGTAATAGTATTTCTAAGCCAATTATTTGCGTATTGCGCATGCGCGGCAGAATTAAGGTGGTACTTACAACAAAAGCGTGCTGCACATGGTGCTGCATATAAGTACCTAATGCAAGGCATTTAAAATATAAAGTTATTTATCTTAGCGAAAAATGAAACTGATTAAAATAATATTTCAACCTAAGTTAAAGTGTTTTTATAATTGTTCCGTTTTCGGTATATTGTGGTATACAGTATTGAGTTGAACGTTACTCGACAATGGAAAGTAAAACATTATTTTGTTTACGTCGAATATAACCTCACTACTTCACTTAACAGAGAAGAACTGCATGACTGCATAAGTATTTAATTGGATTAACAGGAAAATCAGTATTAGAAGATATGTGGAAAGTGTTGGAATTAATGTACGAGCTTTTCCAAAAAGATGGTTTCGATTACTTTACAGACATGATGCCAGCTCTACATAATTATATCAATATACATACGCCAATATTTTTACCAAACGAAAATCATATCTTAGCAATGTTCAACATGTGCAAGGCTTTGCTGGTTGGTGACGCAAGGGAAGATCCCAAATGTCATGCAGCAAAATTTTTTGAAGTAATAATTTTACAGTGTTAGAACTCGTTATAATTCATATTAGATGATTAGCACGCGAGGTCAAAACTTCAGAATTAAGGACAATGTTTCTTCAAGTTGTTATCACTGTATTGTATTACAATCAGACGTTGTGCCTCGAAACCATGGATATAGACTGCAAAGTACTTTAGGTCAGTCATCAGAGCCGATTGTATCACACTTTATTAAAAAATTGATTCACGACACAAATTGCTTCCTAGGGTAAATGATCTTTTACGATTGCAAAAATTTGTTTAATGTAAGGGTCAATTTTTGATAAATTTTTGTATTTATTATTTTTAGACTTCACGACAGGAAACTTTCTGTTCAACAAATCATTCCATCTTTGATTTTTCTTTAAAAATGAGGATAACGAGGAATTTTTTTCAGACATTCAAGGAACTGATACAACGTGGAATAGTGCATTAACTAATCATCTAATACCAAAGCAAAAGACATCATTATTGGAAATTATAGTGTTAGCAGATCATCATGGAATAGTTTTAGAGAGCAAGCGAATTGAGCAAAGTGGAGGTTATTTTTTTTAATTAATTTCATGTCTATTATTGTGTTACTACATCACAGACTGTACCTACTTCGTTTAATTTTGGTGGTACGCCTTTAGGCCGATAAAAATATAAACGTTTTTTACTTATGTAAATAAAAAAACTGTATAGTGAGCGAATCGTAGCATGCGAATGCAACATGACCACCTCCAAAACAATTACGCATTTCCTACACCACAATATACCGAAAACGGAACAATTATAAAAACACTTTAACTTAGGTTGAAATATTATTTTAATCCGTTTTATTTGTTTGTTAAGATAAATAACTTTATATTTTAAATGCCTTGCATCAGGTACTTATATGCAACACCATGTGCAGCACCTTTTTGTTGTAAGTACCACCTTAATTCTGCCGCGCATGCGCAATACGCAAATAATTGGCTTAGAAATACTATTACGATTTTTTATTTTTTATATATAAATTACTGAATACTTATAATAATTTACACGCGGACAAATTAAATTAGCTGAAGGGCATTTTTTCTAAGCTTAGTAGAGTATAATAAACCCATTTTTTAAAGAGATATGGGTATTTGAAATGCATAAAAATGGAAAATCGTATTTCGATTTTTCCTGGGAAAACGAAAAAGAGGCTTATAAATTTATTAACGTAGATCAAAAGGCTAATTAAGATCTATCAGATATGATTTTTTTTATTTCGAAATTCCAAACTTTGCAGGCCGAAACGTGCCCGGTTTGACACTTGTAATTATATTGAATAAACTGTGTAAAAGTAAAAGGTACGTAAATCTATTACTCATTTAAACTCGCGTTTATTCCACGTTCCTTGTCCAACTGCCGGATTCATTGCCCTCTACGCTTCTCCAAGGATATCGTTCCACAAGGTAACCACGCTACATCTATTAATATTGCTTAATTCTTTTAACATTCACGTTTGCCTTTCTTCTCGTCACGATTACTTACGGTCTATACTTGTTAACGCCTTAAAATTATCAAATTTTGATACATTGAGTAAATTGAGATAACATTTTTCAAGTCATTAATATAAATATGTATATTTATACAAAATTACAGTATGTGATATTCTGGAAATTGTAGTGTTAATTTTCTATATCTGAAGGAAAAATGTGTAATGCATCATACATGAATATAATCTATAACATATGTTGAAGGTTTCTCACACCACACTATTGTATGGCGCTGATTCTAGGCCGATATTCGACTGTGTCTGTCAACACTAGCGACCTCTCATGGTATGGTCTGGCAAGAACGACTAATCCTTGCGACCCCCTTTTTTTTCTTGTACCACAGACTCTCGCTCCTATCTTCAAGCTGACGAGACGCTGTCGGTTAGTGCCTACTTATTTGTGACAATAAATCTTATTTTACATAAGCAACACTTGTTATTACTCGACTCAAGACATTTAATCTAACAACATAAGTATATACTCAGTTCTCAACGATAAGCATACGAGTAGATGCACCATCACCTAACATAATCATGCATAAATAATAAACGTTAAGATAATTTTATATCTTGTTTCTCAAGTAAATTCTCTGGCTAAATATAGCAATAAAGATCATATAATTAATAATCGTATTCTAGGAGCTTCGCAAATTATTAGGTTATTTTTAAAAGTATATATAATTTATTTACTCTGTTCTGTGACATAAGTATGTATCTTAGTAATGCAAAAAATCAAAGTTTTATGATTTCTTTGCCAATTTTACAGTACAACCAATGAATTATTAATTTTGTATTATCCGAACACTGAATTTTAATAAGTTATTAAACAGATATATATTTCTAGTACGCAATACCTATGCAATCTCAACTTTTTATTGTTCAAATATCTTTCTTTTTATGAAAACTAACTCTATAAAGCTTTTGGTGGTGAGCGTAGTAAATAAACATATTGTTGTTAGGCATTAGATGGAATTTAAATCATATATAACTCGCATTATCGACTGCTAAATTGATTTTTAGCATAGAGGCTTATGCTTGCGATATTACTGCACTTTTACAACTGCTTTGGGACTAAAAAAAATATCTCCAGGAATTTTTTGGTCAATATCCAGATGATTCAACCTTCTCAAATCCTGATTTCAAAGTTTAAATGGGTTGTAGGATACATATAACATATTTATATGACTTTGGAAGTAATTTTTTATGAAAAGACAAGAAAATATTACAAAAAAAGTATATATATGTTTTATCTCAAAACTGCTTTCCTGAGGAGCAATGAATTAATGAATATTGCCAAAAAGTGTGAAAATAATTACATTTTTTTTTGAAGTGCCCAACTTTCTGTAATGGATTAATTTAAAATTTTGAAAAAATTCAGGAACACTGGGAACATGTAAAAAACTTATAGAACATGTAAAAAATAGTTTTGGGAAGAAAAAATTTTGACATGCTGATGTTACAGAGAATTACGCATATATATATATATATATATATATAGATATAGTAATCCCGCCTTTTGAGGACATGTTCTCCCTTCATTCAGAGTTCGAGATTGCTAAAAAATAACCAAACTAACCCAGTACCAAATTAGGATGTTTATAATCTCATTCTGTTAACCGCTTGGATAACCCAAGTGAGTTTTGGGGTGTTGAAGGGTGCTTCGCACCCTTCAACCCCCAAAACTCACGTGGGTTATCTGGTTAGCCGAAGTAACTCTGGGTTAATAGACTTTAGAAAATCCTCAAAAGATAGGATGTCTTTTGAGAATGCATCCTCAAAAGACGATATAATCCTCAAAAGATTGAAGCGTACGGAATATAATCTTCAAAAGATTGGATTTCCATATTTATTGGTCTGTATCATATCTCAGATGTCAGTTGTGTCTTGAGTTTCCATCATCGTTAAGAGATTGTAGATATTAAGTTTTACAAAGATCCAAAATTTTGAAGAAGATTTTTAAAATAATTTATCAAAGTCTAATAAACATTAAAAAAAGTGCTAGAAAAATTTATATACGGGAAGTGCGAAATTAGAATTATTGTACAATGTAACAGCTCGAGAAATTGCTAATTTACAAAACGATAGTAGATGCCCGAGCTTTGATCGTTTACCGTCAGATGTGTATTGTATGCACCATGTCATTAAACCATCGTACCAAAAATATAGGCATTCATTGAATAATGCTCATCGTTTGAAAAATTGGCTTTGTTTGCAAAATCATCGATATTTCTATCCCGCTGTTCAAATTTGTGATGGACTGGCTTCAGCTATTGAAAATTCTGTCTGTCTAAATATTGACTTTCACACGAAACCAGATATGCATTGGGTTGCTATATATGTAAATAAATTGGGTGATGCGCTGTACTTTGACAGTTTTGGAAATCCACCGTTTGTACCGGATAATATTAATCGCTTACGAAAGAATTGTAAACGGTTTCGGTGTAGTTCAATACAGCTCCAAGATGCGTCATCTGATATTTGCGGTCAATATTGTATTATGTTTTTACATTGTATAAGAAACGGATTTGATATTATAAAGTTTATGGATAATGTTTCTGATGACTTGCACATGAATAATAATATTGTTAGAAAGTTTGTACGTCATAAGAAAAGTGCTAACAGATATTTCCTTGGAAACGACGGCTGCATTCTCAGATGTTTGCAGAATTGCAGTTCTAAAATGTCTTTGTTGTAATATAATCCTCTTAGCATTCTTCACTTTAGAGAAGTAATCTGATACTTGTGGCGTGATGATGTTTACTTTTTTATGAAACGTTCGCACTTTCCACTTCCATCATTCGTTGGATGTGAATCTATTAATATCGTTAGAGTCCTCTGCAGAGAATTCGGTCAAGAGTATTTGAACGTCACGTAGTATATCTAAAATACGAGTACCCGTACAAATGGATGAACATCGAGAAGCGTCTATTAACGATCATCCGCACCAGTTGTTTTGTGCATTCTATGCACTAAACAAGGCTTATTCTAAGAAGCCCTTCGTTGGACTGGAATACGACTTACTGGACGATGAGTGCTATAAGCCAGGAGTAAGATTATTGAATTCGGACTTCACCGGTACCGCCTTCTTTTACGGTGGTTAGGAAGAACTAAAATCCAGTTTCGCTGATATTTCCAATTATTTTTCTGGTGCTTCTGAGGATCTGAACGGTAAAATAGTTTATGGCTCTGGATAGACGATCAAATTTATACGAAATCATCAAGGCCGAGTCATCACAGTCACAGAGGATAGATTACACAATCAAACCAAGTCGGCGAGAAGATTTCAGCGATCTATCATGTTGAAACAGTCGGCTTTTGATTGCCTAAAAAACTATAAATCAAAGTTTATTGCAAACTATAAATCAATGTGATTTACGTATCAATTGTTTAGATTATATATCTGGTAGTGTAAGCATTGTTATGAAAAAGCTTGCGAAATTTATTGTAAATAAAAATAATGTGAATATGTGTTATGCGCAAGAAAAATTTTATACAAACTGTATAGTAGAAAAAATTGTTAATTAAGTTGATGACGAAGTTGTGAAAGATTTTATGACAAGTGTTAAAGCTGGTGCGCAAAGGTTTGAAAATTAAAGAACACTTCACGAAGATGAAATTGATTATGTAGAGTATATATATATATATATAATACTATCTGTCGGGCTGTGACGATCGCGCGCGGAACTCCGTATCCTGCCTGGCGCTTGTACAACGCGACCGTACGACGCTCGAGTCCTGGCTACTTTGTGACTCATTGCAATATATATATATATATATATATATACATATAAATATGGAAATCCAATCTTTTGAAGATTATATTCCGTACGCTTCAATCTTTTGAGGATTTTCTAAAGTCTATTAACCCAGAGTTACTTCGGCTAACCAGATAACCCACGTGAGTTTTGCGAAGCACCCTTCAACACCCCAAAACTCACTTGGGTTATCCAAGCGGTTAACAGAATGAGATTATACACATCCTAATTTGGTACTGGGTTAGTTTGGTTATTTTTTAGCAATCTCGAACTCTGAATGAAGGGAGAACATGTCCTCAAAAGGTGGGATTACTATATCTATATATATATATATATGGTTATTGTAAATATTCCCTTTGGTAGTCGCACGAGACGCTGTTTCTTCCAGTCGGCGAGAAATATCCCCTCTTCTAGACATGTGTTATACAAGTCTATAAAAGCCTCTGGTCGGGCGAATATAGCATGTTTCAGTGTTATATTGGGTATGCCATCCAGGCCTAGAGCTTTGTTGTTTCCAACCATCTTGCAGGCTGTTAGCAGCACTTCCATTGTGAGTGGAGATATAGCTTCTTCGTTTGCTTCTGCTTCTATAACACACGGTTCGTTTCATTGCATGGGGAACAGTGTCGTCACTACTCGATCTAATAATTCCGGGCACTTGGGAGGAAGGGCGTAGCCTCCTTGACCTTCTTCATTACTATTTTATAAGATCTACCCCACGGGTCTTTATTGACCTCGTCCTGCAATTCTATCAGATGCCGACGATTATTGGTACGGATTGTCTTATTAAGTTTCTGCTTGGCTTCCTTCATTACCTACTGGCAGGTATCTACTATATCCTGGCCTCTGCTAGTTCTATAGTATTTCTTTCTTGCTCGCTGTTCCTATCTTCTAGTTTGGTGAAACTCGGTACGAGCGCTATCCGCCTCTCGATCCCACCAGTATACTGGTGGTTGGCTTTGGATGGGCACTCTTCTTAACATAGTAGCGTCACAGGTTCCGGTAATATTATCCATCGCCTATGTAGCATTGCCGTTTGCATTACCAATAGTCCTATGTTTTCCAACCGACTATATTGGTATTTGTACTCGCTTGTAGAACCCTGCTTTGATCTACCTATCTCCAAAATTTTGGCCTGGTGATCACTATTGATGTAGTGTTCACTCAGGATCTACGTGTCAACTGAGTTAATTAGACAACCGCTTACGAAGGTCAGATCTACAATGTAGATACAATATATACAGAATATATACAGGTACAATACAATACAGAATACAATATAGATACAATAGATCCTGTCTCATTTCTTCGTCGCTACTTTGGAGCTCTTTACGTAGCGCATCTGTGATGTCCTCCTTGCTAGTTAAGGCGTCCAGATCTTTTATTTCAAAGACAATTTTGTCTTGTAGGGTTCTTAATTCGATACCTTCTTCTAGCACGCTTTCGGCCACTTATCGAAGTTCTGCTGCCTTACCCTCTGTCGTTGGAGTTCCAACCGCAGTCGTATTTTCGTTATCGCCAAGTAACTTCAGTTTGGGATCCTCCTTCATCTTTCATCACTGCTACCCTTGTCGCTTACCTTTTCTTTTTTTTCTTCGTCTTCTTCGTTCCTACCTTCTGCCAAGGTGTATTTCTTTTCTTTCCGGGCATCTGTCCTAGTGGAAAATCTCTTGACGTTCCTGCAACGGCCTTCTCCTCCTGACTTTTCCTTTTTTTTCTGGGATTTTTATCACTTGTTCCATCCACCTGACATGACGACGTCGCTTTACGCGTATTTGGTGTATTCATCGTTATTGTCGCTGTTTGCGTAAACTTGCTCGCTGCTCCAGTCTTCTCGTCATTTCTGGGATTTCTCACGGTCATTAGCATAAGCTGAAAGCTCCCTTTATTATTTCTGAGCGCCTGTCGGATTTTTTCGAAGCGGTTTACCAGCGTCATGACCTTTGCCATGTCACTTTTTACGGACTTATGAATGTTGGACGCATTTGATACCACCGTACTATTGCGTCCAATCTCTCATGAATTTTCTCCCATATCTTCGTCTCCTCTAGCTCAGTATTCTGGATTTTACTTCAGTAGGCAAGCACTTCGTTTTCTGTGATCACATCAGCATTTTTGCTGTTTGCCGCGTTCTTCAAGCAGCTCTCGTTGTCTGCTTTCTCGGTTGGGAATCCATTCCCATTGACACTTTTTGTGGCTTCCGAAGACCCCACGTTAATTTGCAGAGTTCTGTTTATCATTTTTTTCCCTCCCTTTTCTATTCGTGTCATGAGCATGCTACTCTGGTTTTCTCCTAAATCCCAGCATCCCAGTCGTGTTCTCTGACCTCATTCCACACTCAAGTCGACCTAAACAGCATCCGGAGAAAAGCAAAGGGACCCCCCTCTAACAACGACAGGGCCCTATCCGGACGCCAGCCGGCACCGTCGAAATTATCAGGATATTAGCCGGTTGATAGGACAGCCAAAGCGTGTCAGCTAAATTTCCCCGGGCCCCTGTACATTCCGCCAGCTCAGGAGTTTCAAAATCCAGTTTTCTCACTACTCCCTCCTTCAACGATCGAGAACGAGTCGCACTGCGGCAATTAGTGAGCGTCTGTTTGGCTAAGTCAATGAGTCCATCCTCGCTTACCACTGTGACTGTATAGCGTAGTATGTAGTATGTTGTAGTGCATTTATGATATGGTAGTATATTGATAGTATATTTTTTGCGTGCGTGCGTGAGGTCGTGCGTGTGTGCGTGCGTGCGTGTGTGGTTTTTTTTTTTTATATGGCTTAGGCAGAGCAAGATCCGCACAAGTGACCCTCCGACATCGGAACCCCACCGGCACTAATGGTAGATATCACTTCGGTGGGGCCCGTTAGTTAGCCTAGTCGGCTTCTTCTTTGAGGTTTGACATTTCCGTACTTCCCCCATCCAGCAAGGTGTTAGGCGTTCAGGATCGAACTCGTCTTCTTCTATCTGCATCGGCCGGTCGCCTGCTTCACCCGCATAAATACGCACACACATGCACACCTACATACAAACACTAACACCCACGCACACACACGCAGACACACGCACGCACACCAATTCACATCCACTCTCCTTCACCTGGCACGGACTCCTTCAAATACACATCCATTTACGACCCCATTTTCCTCCATTCCCCTATACCTACACTCTCCCACATGCCCCCCGCATGCACACCCACGCACACAGACTGTTACTCTCTTCTTCTTCTCTCTTCCTCGTTTTTCCTGAGCTTCTTCAGGATGTCCGCTGCATAGTTGCTGACTGCGCACCATTCATCCTGCGAAGTCAGCATAGCCGTCATAATGGGCTCGGGCGTTGCTCTGGTCTGTAGATAGCGCTCGAGTACCTGTCGCTCCTGTTGATAACGTGGGCAGTCACAGAAGACATGCTCTGCATCCTCGGTCGCATCCAAATATACTGGGCAGTTTGGAATGTCCTCTATTTTAAATCAGTGCAGGTACGCCCGAAAGCATCCGTGCTCGGTGAGAAACTGTGTGAGGTAGTAGTTAACTTACCCCTGTCGTATTTTACTCCAGTCCTCTATTTTTGGGATGAGGCGATGTGTCCATCGCCCGTTTTTGCTTAAATCCCATCTTTGTTGTCACTCAGTCATTGTCTGTTTTCTTACGGAGTTCTAGACTTCTGTCTGGGTGACGCCGTACAGCCTTTTATTCGCCTCGGAAGCCTCCTTTCTTTCAATCACTAGGAAGTCAATAAGCGGCACGCCTGCTATAATGCACACAGCCTCATCCGATACCGTACGGTAAGCGGACGCCGCTCTTATAGCTCTTCGCCTGTACACGGTAGATAGCTTTTGAGCATAGGTACTCTTCTTCATGGCATCTGCCCATATTGGGGCTCCATACAACATGATCGATGTGGTTACACTGGCTAGAAGTAACCTCAGTTTTTGTGTTGGACCACCTACATTTGGCATCAATCGTGATAGAGCAGAGCCTGCTTTTGCTGCTTTATCGCTAACTATTTCAAGGTGTTGCTTGAAGGTTAGTCTTGCCTCGATGGTGATGCCCAGGTACTTAATGGTCGGTTGAGACGCAATCTCATGCCCGTCTACCGTCAGTGTTATTGTCTCCATCTTCTTCTTACTGGATATGGGGATAACTTCTATCTTCTGGCTGGTTAGTTCCAAGCCTGTTTCTGTTAGCCATTCATGTATTATACGAATTGCCTCGTCAGCTATTTCTTGAACCTCTTCTTTATATTTTGCCGCAACCACTACGACTATATCGTCCGCAAATCCTATGACAATCGCCCCCTGTGGGGTAGTCGTAGTCTCAGTACTCCATCGTACATGATGTTCCAAGTCGGCGGGCCAAGTGCTGAACCTTGGGGGACGCCTCCTGTGACTTCATATGTTTCAGTGCCGTTCTCTGTATCGTACAGTAAGATTCTGTCTTTCAAGTAGTCGGACATCATCCTTCTTATGTACGGGGGCACATTTTGTTTTCGGAGTACCTCATGTATTTTACTCCATTTAGTTGAGTTGAATGCATTTTTCATATCCAGTGTAACAATAGCGCAGTATTCCTTCTTTCCTCCTTTCCATCTTGTTCCCTCTATCACGTTTTGTACAGTGTCAACTACTAGGCCAACTGCGTCCAGGGTAGAGCATTCCTTTCGAAATCCATACTAATGTTCCGAGAGTCCCTTTAACCCGTTAAGCCCGATAATGCCCCTCCCGGTACACCGCTTTTTCGGCAATTATAACTCATGCAATTCAACGTATCAAAAATTGAAAGATATACTATTTTGAAGCTTAAGATCTCTCCTTTCCAATGATGTGCAGAAAAATGCGATAAAAAGTTGTTAATCATTCTAAAATATTGTTTAAATGAAAAAAAACATGATTTAAAAAAAAAATTTTTTTATAAAATCGAGATTTCCGAATGGTTCTCGGTTTGCAATCCACTCGGAACCTTAATAACTGGTGGCATAAATGTCTAAGCTTTCGAAAAAAATTCATGGATGTCTTGGCAAAAATATAGTCATTAACACGCCATTTTGAACACACGAAGATGAAAAATCGATCTGAAAACTATATATTTCGTGTATCTTTCAATTTTTTATACGTTGAATTGCATGAGTTATAATTGCCGAAAGAGCGGTATACCAGAAGGGGCATTCTCGGGCTTAACGGGTTAAGCCCTCTATGGTTTGATCCATTCTGACGTAGATTATATGTTCAAGGATCTTGCCCGAGGTGCCCATGCAGAGCGGTCTGTATGCTGAGTCGTCGGGCGGCTTCTTTCCTTTTGGTAATAGCATCAAGCGCTGTTTCTTCCAGTTGGTGGGGAAAATCCCTTCCTCGAGACATGAGTTGTACAAGTCTAGAAAGACCTCTGGGTAGGCGTGGACAGCATGTTTCAATGCAATATTGAGTATGTCATCCAGCTCTGGGGCCTTGTTGTTTTCAACTCTTTTGCAGGTAGCTAGCCGCACCACCTTCGTGATTGGTGGAAAAGCTTCCTCGTTTATCCCTGCTTCAATAGTACACAATTTCTCTCGTTGTACAGGGAATAGTGTTGGCACGACCCGGTGCAACAGCACCGGGCACTTGGGAGGGGGTACGTAGCTTCCATTAATCTTCTTCATTACTATTTTATAGGGTCGACCCCGGGTATCTTGGTCGACCTCATCCTGTAGTTCTTTAAGACCGTAGTTTGTTGTTGCGAATTTCGTTCTTAATCCACTGCTTCCTGGCCTCTTCCAGTTCTATAGAGTTTTCTTCTTGCTCGCTGTTCCAATCTCCTAGTCCGATGGCACTCGCTACGGGCTGCTGCACCATCCTTGTCCCACCAGTATACTGGCGGTCGTCTATTGTTTGCGACTCTTTGAGGCATAGCAGCGTCGCAGGCTCAGGTGATTTTTCCATCACCTGTTCAGCCTACTGTTTGCCGTTCCAGAGAGTTGCATTTCCTCTAGCGCCAACAGAAACATGTCCTTATCATAATCCTTCGTTTTCCAACCAACTCTAGTGGTCGTTGTACTCACTCTGAGTCTCTGCTTTGATTTTCCTACCTCCATTATTATGGCCTGGTGATCGTTATGTGTGTAGTGTTCACTCACGGTCCACGCGTCTACTGAGCCAATAAGACAGCTGCTAACAAACTTCAGGTCGACGATAGACCCTGTGCCTCCTCTTCTAAAGGTATAAGTGCACCCCTGGTTGACTAAGACCAAATTCAGGAAAGCGAATGCTTCCAGTAGCACACGACCTCTTTTGTTAATCATTTGGCTGCCCCTCTCTGGCCCAAGCGTTAAAATCACCTGCGATATGTATCAGTTTCCTTTCCAACGCGTCTTGTACGAGCCGATCTAACAGTTGTTCGAACTGCTCGATTGGAGCGTTGGGAGAAGCGTAGCATCTGTAAACATGCACACCTGTTACCTTAACGCGTATAAATCCTTCTTCACGAGTCATCATTTTCTTCTGGAAAACAACATCACCACATACCGAGATCGCTGCTCTGCCAGTATTGTCCATATCCCACGATCTTAATCCCTGTGTTGTTCGCACACAATGGCTACGTCAACCTCCTTCTCGCGGACATACTGGTTAACTCTTGTGCCATCTGGCAGTGATTTATTGACCACTGCGATCCTTTGACATTATGCAGTTTTTCGCGATGTGACCAAAATCCAGACATTTGAAACATCTAAGCGGTCGTGTGTTCTGCTTTATCTCTCTTATTCGACAGACCACCCAGCCTATCCTTCAACATGCGCTGAACCATCCCGCCGGCATTTGGATGATCGCTGTCTGCGTATCGCCCTTTGCTTTCCGTAATGACTTCACTACCATCTCCTCAGTCGTGAGCGCATCGTCATTATGAAACTCCTTGCGTAGCGTCTCTAAAACTTCTTCTTTGCTGGTTAATACATCAAGGTCCTTTATTTCACAGACCCCTACGTCTTGTAGGGTTCTAATCTTCGTACCATCCTCCAGCACCCCTTCGACTACTTTCCGGAGTCCTGCTATTTTCCCTTTCACCTTGTGTTGGAGTTCCAAGAGCAGGTCTCCGGTTGTCGTCTTGGGTACCCTGCTTACGAAATTGCCGAGCATTATCAGTTGAGGATCCACCTTCATTTTTCTCAAGGTGTCGGCGTAAGGCTTCCCTTCCGCAGCCTTTATAATAGGGGCATCCGGCCGGGTTGGTCTTGCCCGTGGCGGTCTCTTGTTTCTGGTGCCATTTTGGTTTAAGATACCAGTGCCACCTTTGTCGTCCTTCTTATAATTCTTTTTCTTCGCCTTCCTAGTTTCGATCGAGTCCCTTTGTCCTTCTCGCCATTTTCATGTTTACCGCTCTCCATACTTCCATCTCCATGAATCACATGGACAATAGGCTATAAAGGGGCTATCAACTCTACGTCTGAAGCGCTTTCCAGGCAGTTGTTACTGTTTAGTTTCACTCCCTGCTCGTTTACCAGGCTGTTGTTGCTGCCTGGCTTCTGGGTTAGGAAGCCAGTTTCATTGACACTTCTTAGGATATCCGAAGTCCCTATGTTTTTTCTTAATGGTGTCCTTATCATATTGTATCTTTTGTATCTCTCTTCCCTCATCTACTTTTCACTCAGATTTCACTCGAAATTCTGGCCTCGCAGACGTGTATTCTGACCTTGTGTCCCAGCGCAAGTCGTCCTCATAAAGCATCCGGAGGAGGATAGCGAGGCCCCCCTTCTGACCATGGTGGGGCCCTGTCCGGGCGCGACCCGGCACCGCCATAGTCATCAGAATTTTCGCCGGTTGATAGAGCAGCGAGAGCATGTCGGCTAAACCGCCCCGGGCGCCTGTACTTACCGGCAGCCTGGAAGTGTCAGAGCCCAGTTTATCTCACATCCTCCACCCTCAATATTCGAAAATTAGTCGCGCTGCGGCAACCACAGAGCGTCTGGTTAGCCATGCTTTGAAGATCCACCCTCGTTTCTTGTGGTGAGTTTAAACTAATCTTCGTTTGGCCTTTGGTCCGCGGAAGATATTTTATTTTTCTCCTACCCTCTGCAGGCATCACTATGTGCCTACAGCGAGCACTCCTCTATCCGCCATCCGAGGACACGCCACATGGGGGTATAGCCTCTCCCGCGTGGGTGTTTTTTTTTTCCTTATAGAGTGAGAGGTTAAGGGCGTGGGTGTTTGTGTGGGTGTATGTGTGCGCGCGTGTGTGTATATATATATATATATATATATATATATATATATATATATATATATATATAAACATGATAGTTAGAAATCGATAATAAAATAATATATACATACAGAAATAATGGTATTCAGAAGAGATATATGAAAAAAGAAGACGAGAGTATGAAGTAGGAGTCTACTGGATTGAGAAGGGATAGGAGAAAAAGAAAGAATGGAAATTGGAGGGGGAACGTTCTGCAGCTTTCTTAATAAATTATAGAGGATAGGGTATTATGTACAATCCTCAGGCTGCAACACATCATGTCCAATATCAAAAAAGTTTAAAATGAACTGTAAAAAAAATAATTAGTATAAAAAATAAATTAATTTTAACAATAAAAGTAATTTTACATCATTGATACCTTCTACATCTCTTTGTAATTGTTTGATGTTACATAGGCTGGAGAACACGCTAGGTCCTCTTCACTCGTTGGTAAGTACTACAACAAAAAATCACCTAGGAGATAGCATGCGGCCTTCCCATCAAAAGAAACGTGGCCTTATATTCGCGCGAAAGCAGAAGTTAGCGTATGGCCTCGAATTCGTGCTCACAAGATTCGGAAACTGGTAGGATTGGCCTTAATCTTTGCCTATGAACTTAGGTGTAAATTACGATCAGACCCTAGCATTATATTTTCAGTAGATTCTCGTGTCATCCCGATGCAAATGTTTTTTTATGTGAATTATTATACTGAATAAAATAATCGTTATTTAATATAATTATATATTCTTTTTATAGATCTAAAATCAGGCTGCGAAAACTCCAAGTTATCTTCCCACTAAAATATTGACAGACTTGATTCTGTAATCGTGATTAATCACAGATTACAATAAATGCAAAAAATTGTATTGCAATTAGATTTTTCATTTAATATTTTCCAACCGACAAGAGTAAATGCTATACTTATTGAAAATGAAGAAGTTTACTATAATATCTATTGAAATATCACTAATTTATATGCTACAAGCCTTACACACTATAGATAGTATAGTAGAGTATATAAACAGGCATGTGCGAACCTATAGAAAATAGTAGAAAACAGCACGCGACAGCGATATCTGTAGGTATAGTTAGACCATAGACGAAAAGAGAAGAGAAAGCGTCTAGGATGGCTCAATAGATAGCCCTGGCACATGGTGTGCTAATCCACCAATAACGATGTTTTTATTAAGTATGTATAATTAAATATTACGGATAAACAATCCGAGTGATGGAATTAAGTTATATATAACATTATTTTACCTTTATTAAACCATAAATATCCACATTTCTCAACAATTTCAATGAAAATACGTTTAAACAATACGTTAGATTGAAATAACTAGGAAATTCTTTCGTTGAATTTATTTGATACATTAAAATATATTTTTATAATACTACATAAACTTATATTACTATTTCTTATTTATTCAAAAATATATGAAGTATATAATTTAAGCATTATTATTATAAGAAAAAGAATTTGTTAACCATGTGAATTTTATACGAAAGATAATACAAAACAGTAAATTAAAAATATGTATAAATAACTTTAGTTTAAAGAGAAGATAAATATTAATAAAAGTAAAATAAAATAATCTCTATTTGACATTTACACTCTAACGCCCGAAGAGTACAAATTAAGGCAAAAAAAGTAGACATTTTTAGATTCACGAGTTTGAAAAGAGCGAACTGTCACATTTGTTCTTTGTAGACTGGTAATTAAAGAATAAACATATAAAAGTCTATTCTTCGAAATAACAAAATCTTTTGTCCTCAGTTCAAAAGAGTAATAATAAAATTTCAAAAGTGTAAATAAACTTTACCTCTTAATATAGTAAAGAGTAAAAATAGAATACTATAGTAAGGAGTAAAATCTTTTATTTTCACTTTTAAAATTTCCAGGATACATTTCCTTTTTTTAAAAAAAAGAAAATTTCCGATGTATTTTTCGATAAAGAAAAATTCCATTTTTACTCTTTTGAAGTGAGGACAATATATTTTTTCACACTCAGGGAGAAAAATAGTTCTTTTTTACCCTAGGGGGGAAAATGATTTATTTTTCCACCCTTGGGAGAAAAATGATTCAATTTTCACAAAAGTCACTGTTTTTTCTCGCCCATTAGGAAGAAAATAAACTCACAAGCAAAAAAATAAGATTTAACATTCTGTTTACAATTAATTTAGTGAACAATAATCATAAATAATATAACTTATAACAATTATAATTGTAAATAAAAAAAATAAAATATAATTTCTTTATGATTAACAAAATTATTATTATCACATGACATTTGTTAAATTGCAAAACAAATTTAAGTAGTTTCATATCCTTTGGTTTTAGTCCCTTCGTGTGAAAAAGTAATATGTTAACCATGGAGGAGAAAGGGTTTTTGCTTCGTCTTTATTGCCAAATCCGACTCGGGCAAAAATCACCTATTTTCCTCCCTCGGTTAACAATGTTCTATTGTCCTTTCGAAAAGTAGAAATTTATATGCTTACTCTTTACAAAGAGTTGACACGGGATTCTGTCATAGATCATCGATTTTTTCAGGTCATTATTGCAGAGAACTGCCGATGAAAGCAGGTATCGGGACGCAGAAATCGATAAGGCAGATCGATATTACAGATCTGGCCGCAAGCACTGGAAAGAGGTAGATCTGCTATACCATTGGCGGGGACCTGTGAACGCTTAGTCACCCGGTGTCGGTAGGGTAGGAATGAGAAATTGAATGGTAAGTGACGCAGAATCCCCCTAGTTTCTATTACTGACATTTTACCATCGCAAGAAGTATTATAAAAATTGGAACATAGCGCGAAATCTGAAGAACATTGCATCGCAGAGTTGAATTGAGTAAGTGTGAGGCAGGATTCGGAGATACCCGCGCGTGCGCAGTCCGACTTGCAAGATACATAGTGTACGGTCATTTTATTAAACATAACTTGTAACAAGCGACGCCACCGACAACAAGACGACTTAGTGTCCAGTCTATCACTACAGCGCAATCTTTAATCATCTCCGAGACGGGCGGGAGGAAAGACGAGCTTCTCAGCTTCATCTCGATCAACTGTACGTATATGTATATCTATCTATATGTCTATCTATATGTCTGGTACCGCATGCGACCGAATAGCGACAAAAATAAATAGGGTTGCGTTCTTCTCTTTAAAATGATATATGAGCTGCTAGAAGCGGCCACAGCTCTACAACCTAGTACAGCTTTTTACATTAAAAAGCTTAACTGTAACTCCTTTGTGTCAATACTGCCGCATCGACAGGCGCCTCAGCAGAGAGCTGATTTGCGCACTTCAAGACAAGATCGAATAGCTGAGCGAGCTTATATCTGAGCCACCTGGACTATCGGGAAACGCTAGAGCGGCCATGAAGCCATACGCATGAATAATTAAACTCGTGAAAAAGAAGCATATATACCTCGCAATTGCAACGTAGATTTTCCGCGGGCGAGAGCCGAGCTTCGTCACACCGAGGTATACGCGATTCACCGTTTCTACTTCGACTAGTGCAAGCGCTGGTAAATCAAACCCCGTTACACAATATTGACAATATTTGTAACAAATGTTGGTAATATTGGTTTCAATGTAGTTATTTTATACTCTATCAGCGGCATTTGAACGCATTTAAGAAGTTCAATTTTATCATGGTAAAAAAATTAAAAATTAAATTATCGAAAATTTACCATAAAACAAACATAATAATTTATGTTCCTAATATGCAAAGTTGTTTTAAAATTCAATGTGTCACTTCCGTAACGCAAAAATTGTGCACGTGTTAGAAAAACATTTTTTTCCAGTATTTTATTTCTTCTCCGGGTATACTTTATGAAATGAATTGTAATTTATATGACAAATTGTTAGAAGTTGAAGGTAATAACTACGCGTAATTAGGAGCTTATTTTTGCTATTTTTGTATTGGTACAATTTTCTAAAAAAACTTCTTGAACAGAACAACAAATAAATTTCACGGTGTATTTTTGTTGCAGGCAAAGATGTCAAAATCATGTGGAATTATTTGACAGGCCAATATTTGCGAATATGTAAAATTTGCGACACGGTTGCACTAAAACAGTCGGCCTAAGTAGGTAAACTATAGGCATACTAGATCATAGGCATACTGGATCAGGGGAGGTGATCCAGTACGCCGCCCGTGTATAAGCATAGGGCCTCCCTCCTCCAGACCCGAGTCTCCCTTCTCTCGAGTGATTCAGTATGCCTATAGGATACTGCATCATTGGAGTGAGTGAGAAAGCCTATAGGATACTGCATCACTCGGCCTGTGGTGGTACGGCGGCCTGTGTGTAAGCATAGGGCCCCCTCTTTTTGAGAGTCTCCCTTCCCTTTGGCTCGCTGGGAGAAGAGGTGACCCCTCGCTCGCTTAGACACGAGCAGCGGCTCGCTTGCGCGCTCTGTCGGATTCGGGAGATATGGATTGCGGTTGGCGGGAAATGTGAGGGAGTAGTTTGAAAATAATGCAGAGTATATTTTTATTTCATTTATATTTATTCATTGTTATTTTTTTTCTTCACAATTTCATGAATTTATATAAATAAATAAATAAATACACATTTTGTAATACAATTATTATTGTTTTTTATTTCCAACAAATGCAATCACATTCCCAAATCATCTACCTCATCCTTAGTATAAGTACCACTTAAGTAATTTTGAAGCCATGTTCTTATTGCAAGATCATTATAGACTGCACACTATAATTTCCGTCTGATGCACAAATCATGGTTGAAACATGTGTAGTGATTGTTATATTTTATATTTTCTAAGGATGAACATCCTAAATCGTCAATGTTGCAAATCGATCTGCAAGAAAAAAAATAATTGGATGAGTATAAAATGTGAATGATAAAAGTATGAAGTGAGTATGAATGAGTATGGAAAGAGTATGAAGCGAGTATGAAACGAGTATGAAAAAGTATGAATAAGTATGAAGCGAGTATGAAGCGAGTATGAAAAAGTATGAAGCAAGTATGAATAAGTATGAAGCGAGTATGAAGCGAGTATGAAGCGAGTATGAAAAAGTATGAAATGAGTATGAAGCGAGTATGAAAAAGTATGAAATGAGTATGAAGCGCGTATGAAAAAGTATGAATCTAGTATTAATAAAATAGTATGAAGAAAACTTACACATTAGGCAGCAGATTCTTTAGACACTGCATTTTTTCTTCTCCCTTAACAAATAATTTCTCAACGCCTTGTGTACATATTTGAAAAATGCGTTGAAGTCGATGATATGGAATATCTCCAGAGTTAAAAGCTATTCCATGATGAGTTTTCTCAACCCATTGGGTCATTACTTTTTCTTCAGCCGTGAGTTCCTCCCATGGTAATGGAGATTCAAAAAGGTAAGCAGTCGGTAACGCAGTTTTCTTCAAGTTTAGAAAACTCACTTCTTTAATAATAAAATAATCTTCAGCAATTCTTTGAAATCCTTGGATATCGCATATATATGCGTTTTCGTCTTTGCATTTCAATAAATAATTTTTAAATAACAAATCATACATTAACGTTCTAGCCATCTTGCTTTTAGCTTGTGTCATGAAGAACTGATGAAGAAAATTCTCTCGGCGGATTTTTAAACACAAAACTCCGTCTCATGATTGTGTCTAAAGGTGGAGAGGTGGAAGGAAGGCAAAATTTCCATTGGTTTTTGGAAAAGTAAACTTTCTTTGGTTGGGTGAAAAATGATAAAATTCATCCCTACTCGAGAAAATTTATCCTCTCTCCTTACGAGGAAAAGAATCTTCCTCAGCATTGGTTTCCAATGTAAATCCCCCCCCCCCCCACTTTTCACAAGATTTTCACCTTCAAAAGGGACGCAGTTCCCTTGGAAGAGCACAGTTCACTCATCTGCGAATCTGCATCACAAAGTTTGAGAGTGAAAATGGCTTCGATGGAGTTTTACGAACGTTTTGTTGAGTTGATTCGTGAAACATTACAAAGTGAAGAGCATCTAACCAATAATGAAATTCATTATTGGCTAGATAAGTGCAATAATACGATTCAAGAACTCATCGAAAAAAATAAAAGTGATCTTACGCGAGGTGAGAAACAAAAATTCCAAACTTGCATGACACATTTGTCCTGCATGCAAGTTGAGTTCGAGCAAAGGTTGAAACGAGGAGGAGGAATTATCGAAGAAGTTAAAGTTGAGTGGCGCGATGTTGACTCTGCTTTTGACAATCGAATTCGAACGGGAGTGATAGTAAACTTAAAACATGTTGATATTGCAAGTTTTTTAAATGATGCTTACCATCTGTTTAGTGAAAAAGTTACAGCATGTTTGAATGAGTTCAATGCACTAAAAGTGAACTCGGATTTCATAGCAGAATTTTCAATTCAAAAAAGCAATGAAGAAACCACTGATATTAAATACTTTACAAGTGAAAGTGCTACGATATATTTGTCAACTAATTTGGAAGAGTGGTTTAAAACTCATATACGAGATCACATCATGACACAACTAGAAGAATTTGAGGATAAAGATTCTGGATGGACTCTAAAAAGTATTATAAGTTTATGTGTAAACATGAAGAAATATTCGCCAATTAAAGGCAGTTCGTACATTCCTCTCCCTAAATTCATAGAAAATAAAAAGGCGTGTATAAATGTGCACAACGGAGATAATCAATGTTTCAAATACGCGATTCTTTCGGCATTACATCCTTGTAAAATAAATGCCAATCGAGTATGCCAATATCAACAGTATGAGCAGGAATTAAACTTTAACAATATTGAATTTCCGGTGAAATTAAAAGATATTCCAAAGTTTGAAAAACTAAATAATATTTCTGTGAATGTATACATGTTAAGAAAATCAAGAGGAAAGTATGAAGTGTCGCCTTGTCACGTTACTGAGGAAAAGAAGGAAAAGCACGTAAATTTACTCATTGTGCAAGACTATTATATTGATGAACATGAAGAGAGTAATTGTGGTGATGAAGAACATCTTCCTAGATATCACTATGTTTGGATCAAGAGTATGTCTCGCCTTCTCTGCACTCAACTTAATAAATCTCACATAAAATCAAACCACTGTGAGAGGTGTTTGCAAGTGTTTTACTGCGAAGAAAAATTAAAAGTGCATGAATTGGATTGTAAAAATTTAAATAAATGTCGTATCAACTTGCCAAATGAAAAAAATAACATACTGAAATTTGAAGATTACAACAAAAACGAAAAAGTGCCTTTTATAATTTACGCTGATTTTGAATGCATGTTGAAGCCTACTGAGAATGAAATGTCATTTCAACTTCATGAAGCTTATAGTATTGGCTATTACATAAAGTGTAGTTTTGATGAAAAACTATGTGGTTATAAATCGTATAGAAAAACGAGCGAAAATGAAGAATCGCCTGCAAAGTGGTTTGTTAGACAGTTGAGAGCAATCAGTGAAAATATCGACCAACTTTATAAGAATCCGAAGCCAATGAGACTTACAGATTTGGAAGAGTTATCATTCCGGCGAGAATCTATCTGTCACATATGTCGAAAGCCTTTTGGTAATGGAGAGATGATTGTACGAGATCATTGTCATCTTACAGGACGGTATGTATTAGATTTAAAGAAAGAACTAATGGAAATTATATTTTCTATTATATTTTTTTCTTTGATTATAGATTCAGAGGTGCAGCTCATAATTCATGCAATTTGAATTATACAGACTCGAGATTTATACCAGTTGTATTTCATAATCTCAATTATGATACACATTTTATTTTGAAAGAGATTGCAACTTCATCCGTTTTACCAGGAAGAGTGACTCTCATACCACACAACAAGGAAAAATATATTTCCTTTACGAAATATATAGACAAGTGTGAAATAAACTTTAGGTTTATAGATTCATGGCGTTTTTTGCCCTCATCATTAGACAAACTGTCTTCTTATCTAGAAAATGTACCTATAGCAGTTAAGGAATTTCGAGCAGATGGATACACTAACGAACAGATTAATCTTCTCAGACGAAAAGGCATATTTCCATATGATTTTGTGGATAGCTTAGAAAAGCTCACGTTTACAAGTTTACCCGATAATCACGAGTTTTACAATAAACTCAATGAATCACATATTTCCGATGAAGATTATATGCATGCCCGTAATGTATGGAATACATTCAATGTACAAACGATGGGACAGTATTCAGATATTTATTTAAAGACAGACGTATTATTACTAGCTCATGTATTCGAAAGTTTTCGAGAGACGTCTATTCAAGCATATGGTTTGTGTCCAGCTCATTTTTATACAACACCAGGATTAACATTTTCAGCAGCTCTGAAAATGACCAAAGTAGAATTAGAGCTTTTAACTGATATAGACATGCTAATGTTTATTGAATCTGGCATTCGAGGAGGAATCAGCCAATGCTGCAATCGATACGCCAAGTCCAATAATCCATATATGGGATCGTCATATAACAAACAAGAGAAGATCAAGACTCTTATGTATTATGACATTAACAATCTCTATGGATGGGCAATGGTTCAGCACTTGCCCGTTGGAAAATTTAAATGGATTGATTACGAGTCAAATCCAAACTTCTACAACGCAGCACCCGATTCGGACGTGGGATATATCGCTGAAGTTGACTTAGAGTATCCTGAAGAAATACACGATGAACATCGAGATTTACCTTTTTGCGCTGAGCATCGTTCACCGCCTGGATCAAAGCAGAAAAAGCTTCTAACAACTTTAGATGATAAACATAGGTATGTCATTCATTATCGAGCACTAAAACAAGCATTAGGCAATGGACTTCGATTAAAAAAAGTGCATAGAATTTTAAGTTTTAAGCAAAAAGCATGGTTAAAACCTTACGTCGAATTAAATACTGAGAAGAGAAAGCAGTCAAAAAACGAGTTTGAAAAACTGTTTTACAAATTATTAATCAATGCAGTATATGGAAAGTGTATTGAGCGAGAACGGTCTCGAGTCGACGTGAAATTGGTGAACAAATATACTGGTAGATATGGAGTTGAAGCACGTATAGCACAACCTAATTTTCACAGTTGTGCAATCTTTGATGAGAACTTAGTAGCTACTCAGATGAAGAGAACAAGTATTACAATCAAAAAACCAATTTATATAAGACTCAGTATTTTGGATTTGTCGAAAACATTGGTCTATGATTTTCATTACTCTTATATGAAAAAACGTGTAGGAGAAAAATGTAAACTTCTCTACACAGATACAGATAGTTTGATCTACGAAGTCCAAGACCTCGATATGTATCAGATCATGAAAGGAGACATTTATAAATTTGATACTTCAGATTACGATGAGAATAATCCATTCAACATTCCAAGAGTAAATAAAAAAGTGCTTGGTCTCATGAAAGACGAATGCTGCGGCAAAATTATGACTGAATTCATCGGATTGCGCAGCAAAATGTACAGTATTTTAATTGAAGATGGAGAAACTATAAAAAAAGCCAAAGCTATAAAATCGTGCGTAGTTAAAAAGTCAATTACATTTGATGATTATCGAAAATGTTTGCAAGATTTAGCAATCATTCGACGTGAGCAGTGTAATATTAGATCGAAATTGCACATTGTTCACACCCAAAAGCAAAATAAAATTGCGCTGAGTCCCCACGACGATAAGCGATTTATCTTGCAGGGTAGTACCGATACTTTACCATGGGGACACTACAGAGTTATAGAAGAACAGATGGCGCAAGCTTTGCATGAAGTAGAGAGGGAAAACAATGTGGAGGGGGAAAACGATGTGGAGAGGGAAAACGAACCAGCCAATGCCAGCAGTCCAGCAAGAGTGGAGAGGGCATTCGAACGAGCCAATGATAACAGCTCAGCAAGAGTGGAGAGGGGGTCAGAACGAGCCAATATGAGGAGTCCCCCAAGAGTCGAGATTGAATGGACTACTGATTTGATGGAGGAGTTTTCACATGAGTGGGAGAGACCAATGACGAGTGATATACTGAAGGAGGCTATGGGAAGGGCAGACATCGTGGAGGGGAATCTGCTATATGAAGCGGTGCACGAGGCTGAGGAGCATATTCGAGCAGTCGAAGAAGCCTACCAACCTAGTAGAAAAAAAACAAAACTCCAAGATACTTAAAGTAAGTTTACACTTAAATTTATACATCACCGAAAAACTTATACGAAAATTTTCATTTACTTATGTTACTTTTTCTTCTTTTTTCTAAAATGGATTTATCAGCACTTAACAAGATTGCTGAAAGCAGCTTCTTGCCAAGAAGGAAGCTTACAGAGTTGGAAAAAAATCATCGATACATGATCACAGCTCTGAAAGAGGTTAAAACAAAATACGGTCGTAAGATCGTTGCTGAAATGGACTCGAGCTTTCAAGTCTTTTTACCCGAGAAAATCTCATCAGCCATGATGCAGAACGAAGAGTTCTTTAACAAGCTATGCGAATCAGCAAACAAGTTAACATTATTTGCTACATATCTCGGTGGGAATTCTTTCAAATTTGAAAATTGAATGTAGAAAATAAATAAACACACACAAAGACTGTTATTTTTAAACAAATTTATTATTTTGTACATAATAATGAATAAATACATATATTTATAAAAAGAAAAAATACATTGCTTTTCTATTTGCTGCAACCTGTAATCCTCACAGAATCTCATTTTTATCTATCCAACTGTTATGCTCACTACCAAATCCTAACCATTTAACAAACACACGTTTCCCTCTTTTTTTCAAGACTTTTTCTACCAAATAGACTTCTGGATACTTAGTTTTCTGAAGTTCCATTTCATAAAAGCCACCAGCGATGGGTTTATCATAATAATCTTTGAGATTATAAGTTACTGGAGTAGTTTTGACTATACGTGTTATTGTAAAAATTTCTGTAGACCAGTTTGGTGTATAACCTTTTTCAAAAACTTGTTTCAGCCTACTTATGCGCACTTTGTCTCCAACTTTGAATTTTGGCTTTTTTCGTTTTACTGAGAATCGGTTTTGATTCAAAAAACGTTCCAGGATCTTGCTTTCATTCGCCTCCGAGACATTTTTCGGCTCGATGCCTATTGTTCGATGTTTTCTTGAATTGTAGTCTTCGAGCAAGTTGAGAAGAATATCTATCCAGTTATAATTTCCTTGTTTACTGAACTCTATCCACATTGCATTTTTTAATGTCCTATTGAAGCGTTCGCATATGCTTGCATGAAGATTGCTGTGTGTCGAATATAGATTTATCTTGTACTTTTTCATGAGGGATTGAAAATCGGAATTGTAAAATTCTTTTCCCTGGTCTGTATGTAGATTGGAAGGTGTTCGGCCTTGTTTCAATATTGTCTGCATAGCTCGAGTAACATTTTTACCACTCTTTGATAGAATTGGCACAGCCCATGCATACTTTGAAAATATGTCTATGACTGTGAGTATGTAATTGTAACTTTTGTTCTCATCAGAATAAGGTATCATTTCGACAAGATCGGCTTGCCACGTTTCGTCAATACCACGAATGTCGTATTTTCTTCGTTTGTATCTTCGACGTGCCGGTTTGTGCAACTCTTCAGCTACTACCTTTCGTTTCATGTTAATCTATTGCGACGTTCAATTGCTTATTTAGTTCACCAGTTATATATTCAATAGCCTGGCAATTACGTTGAGTTACATCATATAGATATTTCAGTTTTACATCCACTTCTGATTGAAGTTCCTCAATTTGCTTCTTATAATCTTCTATGAGATCACCAATTCCACCAAGTTTAGAAGCTAGATAGTCCACTTCGGTCTGTAGGATAACTTTCAGTGCGTGCAAGGTGATTGCATCGTTTGGCTGACGTGGCTCGCCTATATTACAAAGTCGTTTATTTTCTAAATCGAAATTGCCATCTAATGTAAAATTGAAACCAATGCCGGGAGGACCGCGACTTGGTTGCGAACCCTCGAGTTTTCTTCCAAACACATCGAGACTCATTTTGCTACTGATTTAATAAGGTGAATGACAGCGTTAATATACATGTCCAGCCTCACGCAACTCCTCAATAATTGAAATAATTTCATTATTATGATTATTGTTTCCAGCAGTTCGTTCAGCAATGAGTAATCGTAGTCGTTCAACAAGTTCATTCGGATCGTCCCAGTAGACTAGGTCTATAGATGAATCTGACTTTGCTATTTTATATTCGGGAAAGAGTCCAGCTCCAGTAGTAGATTTGTTTTTTTTATTTTTACGACAACTGCGAAACATTGGCCCGATGATTGATCGATATTTTCTGCTGTTTGAAACGCGAAGATCCTCATCTTTACTATGTCTTTTTCTGTGAGCATTTGTCGCCTCCAGAATAGTGCGATAATTCCGACGATCCGTTAAGCTTAAAATATTATCATCGGGCTGTCTTTTGAACAACAATTCCATTAATCCATCACTTTTAGGATAGCTAACATTTCTTACTCGTATTGACTTATCATCAAATTGTATTTCCGAATCACCAATCATGTACACTCCATTGACTTGACGTACACCGTATATATTGTCAATTCGACTACGACTTTCATTGAGCATTGTCAAAAAGTCAGTTGGTGTTGATTCATTACCGTCATATGCAGATTTAAATGTTGAATTAATTATTGTATCATTCGTTAAAGAAGCACTATCATCTTCGTCCTTGGAAGCACCATCAATTTCTTGCTCATTCATCGTCGAATTCAATGCATTTGATAGGTCAAATTTCAATCGTTTCCTCGATTTTTTCATGCTTGCATTAGAGATGATATTATAAGATTGCTGCTGCTGTTGTACATCATTTATTTTCGAATTGACGAGTTTTTCAAGCGGTGTAATGACTGGTTTCAATGTATCTGCAACGACTTTTGCCGCATCTTCTCTCTCTTGCTTGAGTACAGAGCACTTTCTTTTAACTGCTTCACGCGCTCTCATGAGCTCGCTGAGAATATTTTTTTCTTTCTCAAAATCGGACATGATGATTACAAGTTGCTGGATGCAATCAAACTGTTAATATTGTCACTCACACATCCTTTTTTATTGCAAAACAGTCGAATCCTTTTCTATATCTGCCATCATTCATCTCTCGATCTTTGTCGACAACGATGAATCCATACTTGTCATTTTTCCAACAGCTAGAACACAGGTTTCGAAATTCGTTGAAGGTTAAATCAGTATTTACATGATCATCATAGATGTGCTTAAGATTCAGATCATCTTGACGGTAAATTACTAAAAAATTTATATTATCTCGAATGAGATGTTTTGGAATACGAGCATACGATTGACAAAGATAAAAACTATCCACACTTTTGTGTCTTCCCATGCAGAAAAATGCCTTGACACTATCCTGCTTCTCACAGGCTATATCATTGAAAATCATGATTGAATTTGGTAGAACATCATCAGGAGATACTACAGACTCGTGATCACGAAATGGATGGTAAGTCACATCATCTATCGACTCCAACAACTTTTCGAGAAACTGATATTTCGGCTGATTCAACGATTTCGAGTACACATATACATTTTCAAATTTAAGACCATTGGGATGTGTAATAAGAGATAATAAACTGTTAGTTTTTCCACAGTTGGATGGACCACAGAAGACAGCTCTTATAGTATCTGGCAATAACTCTCCATGGCGCTTCTTCTTCTTCTCTTTTCCAAAATCGAAATTTGCAAGAGGGAGTTTGACACTCTGCTCGGTAAAATCCATGTTTTCGCGTCAAAGTCAGATTTGTTATTAAGCTTAAAAATATAAACACATGCTTTTTATCGCATACTTCAGTAGTAAATCAGATTTCGAAGAGAGATGATCGTACACAAAAGTAAAAAGCAGCAGCAGTCGAAGAAAGGTTATGGATTACTTGATAAAGTGATCAATAACTTACCTTTTGAAATGCATGTGCCTGGATATCAATATTGTGGTCCTGGAACTGACTTGAAAAAACGATTGAAAAGAGGTGATCCAGGAATCAATCCTCTTGATCAAGCGTGTAAATAGCATGATATAGATTACTCTGATAAAAACAAGGATCGTAAAGTTGCCGATTTGAAGCTTGCTGAAAAAGCTTGGAAGCGTGCAAAAGCGAAAGACGCCAGCCTCGGTGAGAGAGCCACTGCCTACATGGTTGCTAATGCCATGAAAATAAAAGCTAAAACTGGAATGGGGCTAAAATTAGGCAAATTAGTGACGGCAGCTAAAAAATCGATGAAACTCAGTAAATCTTCTCGAAAGACTATACAATCTGCATTGAAAAGCGCACGACGACTCATTAAAGAAGCTGGCGGAAAGAAAAAAATCATCATTCCACGCGTTCTTCCGCTTCCCTCGAAAATCGGTGGAGTTATTCCCTTTCTCATACCACTTTTCGCAGGGTTAAGCGCAACCGGTGCTCTAGCAGGTGGCGCTGCCGGTATTGTCAAAGCAGTAAACAGTGCTAAAGAAGCAGACAAAAATTATGAAGAAAGTAAGAGGCATAATAAAGTAATGGAGGCCATTGCTTTGGGCAAAGGACTCTATATCAAGCCATATAAAACTGGTATGGGATTATTTATAAAACCATACAGCGGTAGTGGTGTTGCTTCTAGAAAAAAAAACTTCGATTTAACTTTGCCCAATCGCGCACTTACTGATTACGATCTCATAAAGTATGCTCGTATGCTAAAAATCCCTCATTTTCGAGGTGTTTTCATGAGAAATAATCTGCCTTAAAGCGGCCCATGGACAAACGAAAGTGCTATTGTCAACTTGGATGATTATGAAAACCAGGGCACTCATTGGGTGTGTTATAAAAAACATGGTGCCGAAGTGATCTATTTTGACAGTTTTGGCAATCTCAGACCTCCCAAAGATCTTATGTCATATTTCAACGTAAAAGAAGTAAAATACAACTATATGAGATATCAGAAATTTGACACATATATCTGCGGTCATCTTTGTCTTCAATTTCTAAGTGGAAACCTATAAAAGAGCTGTATGTCTGCGAATATGCATCATTCGGTTTTAATCAGTCATTGAAGATAGTTTTACTCTAAGTCTTTCTGGAACAACTTCTGTTTTAGAAGCACAATATTTTCCATCCATTGAATTATCTCAAGATAAAAACTTTGTTCTTGGATTAGTTGAACTTTTAACATTCAACTCAATTCCTAATGTAGACTTTACAAATAATAAACTACATGTGAATGGAGATATTATTACTTTACCTACTGGCAGTTACGAGATAGAGGCTATAAATGAGTTTTTGCAAGCAACATTAAAGTCAAAAGGAGTTCAATTTGTGCTAAAAGCCAACAATAATACTCTGAGAAGCGAAATTTATTGCAGTCAACCATTAGATCTTTCACCTCACGATTCAATTGGTCGCCTACTTGGATTTACATCTAGAATTCTCAAAGAAAACATTCAGCACAGCTCTGATTTGCCTGTGAAGATATTGAAAATTAATGCACTTAGAGTAGAGTGTAACATTACCACTGGTGCTTACATCAACAGCAAAAAAGTTCATACGATTCACGAATTTTTTCCAAGAGTTCCTCCAGGTTATAAAATTGTAGAAGTTCCGAATCACGTCATTTATCGGCCGGTTAGCGTCAAGAGCATCGATCAACTTCAAATTCGTATCGTTGATCAAGACGGAAATTTGGTGAATTTTCGCGGAGAAGAAATTACTATCAGACTTCATATCAAATCTATATAATGGGCATAGTTTACAACTCAAAAGGAGTGTATATAAGCCAGAGAGAATGTCAAACTCCAATCAGTCGACCGAAAAAAATCAAACCGTTAACACGGCAGAGCATTCAGTTCCTCAGAAGCCTAGGACTAAAAGTACGTTAAAAAAATTTACGTGCATAATTCTCTGCTGCTTCCAGAAAAATGTACGAAATTCTAAGCATTCAATCAAGTGTCGTATTCGATGAGTCGATAGCGCACTATGAGATTCACGCCTATCAACCATATTCAACAGTCAACTTTAATAACAGTGACGAAATACGTATTTCAATCCAACATCAAGATCTCTGTTTGTTACCTTCCCGCAGCTGTATTCATATACGCGGAAGATTGCAGCAAGCAGATGGAACAGCTGTGGCTAAAACTAATTTTGTCAACAATGGCATTTGTCATTTGTTTGATGAAATCCGATATGAAATTAATGGCATAGAAATTGATAAAAGTAAAAATGTCGGTATGAACAGTCTTATGAAGGGATGAGCTTCATTCGACGCAAATCAATTTTACATGTTGGAAAATGCTGGCTGGTTTGGTAATAAAGATGACAACAATACCTTGACCGATGAACAAGGCAACTTTGACATTTCTATACCTCTGAGCATGATATTGGGGTTTGCTGAAGACTATAAAAAAATTGTAATTAATGTAAAACATGAACTCATTCTCACAAGATCAAGAACTGACGTAAATGCAATCATTCAGACCGGAAATATAGCTAATGGCGTTACTACATATGAAGACTTTCGTGTGGTGATTGCAAAAATTGAGTGGTTAATGCCATATGTCATCGCATCTGACAAACAAAAAATCCAGATGTTGAACTTCATTGGTAAAGATAATCCAATCTCTTTGAGTTTCCGTTCCTGGGAGTTATTTGAATATCCTCTACTGCCTGCCACAAATAAACACGTTTGGACAGTAAAAACTTCAAATCAATTGGAAAAACCTCGCTATGTAATTGTTGGACTACAAACCAACAAGAAGGGACTGAGAACTGAAAATGTTGGTCATTTTGATCATTGTCATATAAGTAATGTAAAACTTTTCCTAAATTTACAATATTATCCATACAATAACCTAAATCTTGACATGTATAAGAAACAGTTTGCAGTCTTATACGATATGTATACAGACTTTCAAAAATCCTACTATGGAAAAGAGCCTCACCCATTGCTCACAAGACATGAGTTTTTAAATTTCCAACCATTAATAGTTATCGACTGTTCTCGTCAAAACGAATCTCTTAAAAGCGCCCCTGTCGATGTACGTCTTGAATTCGAAGCTGCGCAAGACTTTCCACCCAATACTTCAGCCTACTGCTTGATCTTGCACGATCGTATCGTACAGTACAATCCTATCAGTGGAGATGTAAGAAAACTCGTCTAGACATAGTGAGCCTACAGTTTTTTCTAATAATATTGTACAATGCGACTATTCTGTAAAACCATTATTTAATTGTGTACACATTATAATCCTATTTTATAAGACTATCTGTGCGTTACACAATGTAAATTCATGAAATTGTGAAGAAAAAAAATAACAATGAATAAATATAAATGAAATAAAAATATACTCTGCATTATTTTCAAACTACTCCCTCACATTTCCCGCCAACCGCAATCCATATCTCCCGAATCCGACAGAGCGCGCAAGCGAGCCGCTGCTCGTGTCTAAGCGAGCGAGGGGTCACCTCTTCTCCCACTATGCCAGCGAGCCAAAGGGAAGGGAGACTCTCAAAAAGAGGGGGCCCTATGCTTACACACAGGCCGCCGTACCACCACAGGCCGAGTGATGCAGTATCCTATAGACTTTCTCACTCACTCCAATGATGCAGTATCCTATAGGCATACTGAATCACTCGAGAGAAGGGAGACTCGGGTCTGGAGGAGGGAGGCCCTATGCTTATACACGGGCGGCGTACTGGATCACCTCCCCTGATCCAGTATGCCTATGATCTAGTATGCCTATAGTTTACCTACTAGCCTAGATGCAATCCACTGCGCAATTTACAAGGACCTCAACAATATGCCGCACTTAATTCAATACGTGCACTAAATACCTGGCATAAAGTAAAAAATGTGTAAAAGTATTCTAAGAATAAATACAAAATATTGTTGAAAATGTAAGTTTTCATATTTCCGCGAATATTGCATTGTAGTAGTAAACGCGTTATTAGTATTTGGTTTCGCTTCTTTTTCTTTCCAGTAGTATTACGATCTCGATCACGTAGTCTACCACAGAAACGCGTCACAAGCATGTATATATGTTGAATTTAATAAAAAAAAATGTTGTGAGTTTGAATTTTCATTGCAAAATATATATGACACGCATAAAATCATGGACGCAATGAGTGTTAGTTCATGGCCACTACTCACAGATATGTGCAACGATTAGATGAAGAGATGAAAGTGGCAGACTCAGTTCGAGATCGTAGAAATAACTCTGGCAGGTATCATAATATATCTGATAAGAATTTTGTATTGGTACTGGTGTAACGGAATCACCGATTCCATTACGCATCCAAAACACTACGATTGCTATACATATCACATCTACACACACACACACACACACACGCGCACACACTTACTCACTAGCACGTCATCGCGGCACACATACGTGTCAGCGGCACCTAAACACAAATGGACTATATTGCGATGAATCACGCAGTAAATCCAAAATGCCATAAAAACGCTAAGGGACATTTTAGAGTCAATAATAACTTCATAAGAACCGTGAGTTCATATTTTTAAACGGAAAGCCATGAATTAAGAAGCACGAGAACGAGGGGAGCTGTTTCCACAATGACGTCACGCAATACGGCGACAAATCATCGCGCAAAAACGAGCAGAAATATAAGAAAAATTAGAGAGCAGAGAGAGAAACCGAGACGCAATATTCGTCGATCTGGAATTTCATAGGAAACACGTGTACGATCTCCAGTAAAAAGAGAGACCGCGGGAGAGTTCTAAAAGAGACAAATTCTTAAGTGGTAGTCATAAACTATGATGTTTATGACTTGACCTGCTACGATTCTCTTAATATTGAGAGAGAAAAATACAAAATAGTGAAGCGACCTTTTATGGAAAACGCTAGCCCGAGAAAAACAAGGGGATATGCAAGTATATAAAGCCCGGGAGCAAAGGGCAAAGATCGCTCAGTAATATCAGAAATCACTCGCAGAACGCGCATTACTCGCTACTCGTACGTTTAAAAGTAGAGAGTATACCGGACTTAGTCGCTCAGTCGAGCAAGTGCATCCATCGGCATTTTTCCGAATATCACCCCCTGCTGGAAAGAAGAAGCAATAAAGGCAGTGGACTCCCTGCGATCTACACTACGCACACCAAAGGGACGAGCCGTCATACCTAAGTGCATCTAGCCACCGCTGTAAACTGAACCACCGAGCCTAGGCTGGCAGGCGCCGAGGATTGACAGCTGCAGACACTCAAGAACCTCTTCACACATATATACAAACAGCCACGCAAACTTACACATTAAGGTACTTTTCTCTTTTCATAAAAATAAACGTGTGTCGATTTAAAAGAAATAGTGTATAGTTTAAAGTGACTTCGTATCCGGCTCCCTTCCCCGGTAGGCGATGCCCGTGTCCGCGGTAGCCAAAAGGGACTTCCTATCATTCACTCTTTTAATCATTTAAATTATTATAACTTTCACGTATCGCCAAGTTCGATTATCAATTCAGGTAGGAATTCATGTAATTATTTTAAAGTGTTAGATTTTGTAATTGAAAATTTGTAATCTGGACGTAACACTGGACTCAATATTCATGTAATTACTTTAGTGTATTTATTTTATACATTGTTTTTATTCTAGCCAATATTATGCAACCATTTTTCGTTTTTCATTATTCTCATCATAAAATAAGCAGACAACTTTCGAAAGGCGTAAGAGTAGCAAGAATAGTAGAGTACCTATCTCTTAGTTGCCTTACGAAACCAAGAACATTATTACGGTTTATTATTTACATTATTATGGTTCTTGTTGAGTCCATGATCTGTGGAGTCTCGAAGGCATCCCTGTCGGGGTTTTTGCCCATTTTAAGCAACAGATTTCCTTTGCTCGTAGATCTCACGCTGAGAATCTTCCTATTACAGACGCCCGGGTTAGTATCCGTTCGTATATTTTCCATTACGTTACTTTACGACTTTCCCCCAGGTACATTTACCAGCGTTTCTATCTTTTTCTCTAGTTTCTTGTAATTTTTCTGTCTTTTTCTCTTGTTTCTCCTGCTTTTCATTTTTCTTTCTATTCTTAGACCGCGTGTTCGTTCTCTTCTTCTCCGGGCTTTAACTCGGGTTTCGTTGCTACCTTACAGGTGCTAGAACTTTAATGATGATTATTCAGCAGTTATTTCTACAGACGCCTTATCATCTTCTTTCTCTTGTTATGGAAAGATTCCATATCTTCGAGAACGTAATCGAAGGATTGGTCCCAGCTGGTTCTTCTTTCATCTTTTTGTAAATATCTTTCATTCACTTCATGATGTTCTTGACGACATCTTTAATCGTCTGGTTGAGGTTCTTCTGCACTGTAAATATAGCGGCTTCTTCCTTTCGCAGCTGATAAATGTCTGTCCATTTCTTTTTGCAGTTACTAATTTCTTCATTCGAGATGGCAACCTATATTTTCACCTGGTCGGAACCAGCAGAGAGATTTATTGGTCTATTCGAGTTTACTCCCTGAGGTACTTGTTTCATATTGCCAAACCATATTTCCTTAAATTTTTAAGTCAGGATATCCACCCCTAAGCTTATCCATTTAGTGACCTTTCCATACTCAGATGAACTGATGGATAGTCCACCTCAAGCCGCACCGAGGCAGTGCGACGCTCCCACATCGCAGGGAATGTATGCACCGCACCCACGCGATAATCCGGGTAAACTGTAGACCGTAAAATAAGTAGAATTAGGCCATTGTATAAGCCAGTATATTCAGGTGATTGTAGGTAGGTATGGTCTTTGAAGGTCACCAAAAACGAGCTAGAAAGCTCCACATGTTCTTCCAAATATAACTTCTAAACAAAGAGCCAGTCTTCCTGAGCCTAAGTGTCTAGAGATAGGCTAGGAGCTATTGTTAAAATCAACCGTAAAGTGGATGCTGAAATTACTGAAAGATAAGTTCATCTCTTAGAAAATTAGAAACTATCCCAAGTCAGAGGTAGATATCCTAAACAAGATTCTTTTGATATTATAAAAGACAACTCCTAAGCACATACTGCAAGAATAGTGCACAATTTGTTTGTAAACCATCATAAATTGAGAAGATTCGCGCATCCACAACGTTTACCAGGTCCAAATTTTGTTAAAAATATAAGATATTTAGCTAGGACGGTAGCAAACTGGAGACCAATCAGTGCTCCTACAGACAAAGAAATAGTACGAAGAATGAGAAATATCTGAAAAGATTTACGACCAAATTTGTAGCGTACTATCATCACTTTCATTAACCTTTTTTTCCTTTTTTTGCTGATAATTGAAATATTATTTTGCAAAATAATTTTTTTGTGTTTTCATTCTTACAGATGCATGCGCTATAGAATAATTCTAAATTCATTCAGAAAAGTTAAAATTGATAATTATAGTTGAGCGTCAAAATTAGTTTTATTCTTTGCCACCCTTATAAGAAAACTGTAGTATAGTACGTCGTTGTTAACTATCATTTACGGAGTTTTCGTTAATACATAGTTTGCTTTGAGTCGAGAGACGTTAAAAAAGGTTTATCTCTCTCTCTCGGCTACTTGACTTGAAATTCACACGACCCCGAACCTTCACAAGGCGCTCTTATATAAGCAAATCCAGGGGACTTTTTAGTTTTAGCAATCTTGCTTATACAATAAGTCTTAAAAAAAATTTGGAATATATTTTTCAGCTAACTTGTATAATCCGTATTGACGAAGATGTGAATACTTTGTATGTTGAATTGCGATTCGTTTGATCCGAATAACAAGCTTAAATTATGATGAAATCAGATTATATCGCCGCCAACTGGGTAACAAATAAAGTTAGGATTAAGATATTAGACATATTTATGACCCAAGGGGTTGTAAGCCTTAATTCATATTTTAAAAAATAGATTTTTAGGCTGTTTTCTATATAAATCAATATATCAGCTTAAAAAAATAAAATAAAGCATTTTTGTTTACTTTATCGAATATTGCGATCGAAGTTTTTCAGCTTTTTTTATATAACAATCCCAAATATAGTAAATTACCCCTCAAAATAATTGACCCGGAGATTCGTTACACGTAAAAACGGAATGTAAATTATATCAAAAGCAACCATGTTATGCGTTTTTTTAAATGTATTAATGTTACAAGCGTGAGAAAAGTTACTCTCAAAGTTTGTTTATTTTTTTTTGATACTTACTTTTAGAGTGTTATTGAAATATATTTTCTCGTATTATGTTAGAGTTACTTTTTATAATCATCAACATAGCTGTTTATTATTATTATTATCCCTATTATTATTTTTATTATTATGATTTTTTTCACTGGTATTATTTTATTTTATAGATAAAAGCATAAATATTTTAATTTTACTTAAAATATAACAGTTTACATAAATAAAAAATATCAATATTATGTTTACTTATCAAAGCCAGAAGTTATTTTTGTATATTATCTTGTAATTAAATTAATTTCGTTTGATGCTTATAAAAAGTCACTCAATTTATCGAATAATGTTCCAGAGAAATGAAACAATCATTTTCTTTCAATACTAACTACTGAAAAAATTCAATATTTTATAATTAGTTTACTTAAATAAATCAATATAAAATAATTTCTATAGATACTTTTACGTTAATATTCTAATTTTTTGGTAATTACGAGAGTATTTTATAATTTATATTTCTAAACATTTTAATTATTTATCCTAATAAATTGTTATTATTTAATGATTTTATTTTATCATCAGATTTGAAGATGGAGATTAATCCCTTAAATGTAGTGAATTTATTATTAACGTATTTTCAAACTTTACAAATACCAAATAGCAGTACAAATTATAAAGAAATTGAGTTCTCCGAAAAATTGAGATAAATATTAATCGATGCAACAGATGACTTTAATGAAGTTAATGTGATTGATGAAGAGACGTTGGATTTCTAAGAGGAGTATAAAGATTGCGATATACTCTATATAATTAATGCTGCAGTTGAAAGTGGGCTATAATTCACGATCGTTATGTATGTAGATAAGCGTTACAAGCTCAAAAAGAAATTGGATCTGAAGATATCGGATTTAAAGCTTCTAAGAATTGGTTGATTAAATTTAAAAAGGCTCAGAGATTAGTGCCTAAAAAAAATAAATTCATCACTCGAAAAACATTAGAAAATAATTTAGAACTTCAAACAAAAGTTGAAGTGTTTGTTGCTGAGGTGAAACCTTGCATACCTTTAATTGGGATTGATAATATATAATTAAGATCAGAGTGGATTCTAATTGCAAATGCATTCTGGAAGAATATTAGCAGTAAAAAGAGAAAAACAAGTGCAATGTCTACTACAGTCAGTTTTATCAAGAACCCATAGCTATACGATACAACCACTCATATCAGCTACTAGATAACTTTTCTCGCCACTTTTTCTTGTTTTCAAAGAATCATCTGGTCAATTCGGCCCTGTTATAGATCAAAACTTATTTAGACCAGAAAACGTTCATATACAAGCATCGAAATCAGGAAAATTAACTACAGGTGGGTCATCTTTCGTTTATTATAATACAATCACAAAGGAAAAAGTTGATGAATGTATTTTTTAATTATAGATCTCCTTAAAGTTTAGTTAATAAAAGTATTTTATTCAAATGTAGGCCCACAGTCTATATTATTGCTAGTTTTCTGGAGTTGACACTGTGATAAAGTTATAGAACAAACGATGCCAGAAAATAAAATTGTTAACGTAAAAAAAATACCAACAAGAAGAACAGGAAAGATTCAACCATTTGATGTATGTAGATCTCGCATTTGGAAAAGCTTTGTACGACACTTTTCAGATCAAGTGACTTTGAAGGATTATGACTTGAATTTACATTTAAGAAATAACATCATAAAATTACAATCTCTAATTCATAACCAGCTTTCTTCACCAAGATATAAGAATATGTTTAAATATTCGTGGTGCAAAAGTGGTTACATTGATGAAAAACTAGATAACTTTGACAATCATTTTGAGTTCTCGTTTGAAGATTCTTGCAATGTACAGTGCGATGTAGAAGGATGTAATAATATTGCTATTATACGATGTGGTTGGTATAAGAAGACTTGTTTCAGAACTTTTTTGAAGAAAATCATTATTGAAACAATATTAAGAATGAGATACTGTAATTATATCATTAAAGCAGAACAAATTTCAAGTTATATTAAATGACTTATTTCTAGGGGTGACTTTAATGACGCTTTTTGTACTACTATATTTAAAAAAATGCATAACATGGTTGCTATTGTTATAATTTACATTCTGTGTTAACGTATAAAAAAATAATTTTTCATCATTTACATGCGTCAATTATTTTGAGGGGTAGTTTACTATATGTAGGGTGGCACATTAATTGAAATATTCGACAAAGTAAATAAAAATGCTTTATTTTATTGTTTTCAAGCTCATATATTGATTTTTACAGAAAAAAACCTAAGAAATCTAGTTTTTTTTAAATATAAATTAAGGGTTGCAACACCTTGGGTCATAAACATGTCTATTATCTTAATCTTAAGTTTATTATGACTACTATTTTAATTTCGGTTTTACCAAAAAATATTAATTAGAAGCCGAGATATAATAAAAAAAATGATTTTTGGGCTAATATTTAGGGGTGGTTTTCACCCCACTTAAAGTTTATGTCGGCACATAAAAACAAATACCTGTCTCTTATTTTTTCGAGTACTACAACATATCACGGAATGGTTGAAATCGGTGAGGTTGGGTAGAGGGACCTTCCTTGTCAGAACAATTTTCTGGCTCTTAGCGGCAATTGTAGAGAACAAGTTGCGCGCTAGGCCCTTATTTTTTCGTAGTCAATGACAGTGATTTACATTATGACAGTCAGTATTACAGACAATACATTTAATACAACGTTTACAAAGTTAATAATATGACAGCAAATATGCAGCCTCATGCACAGATTCGTCGTCAGGCCCGATTTTCGCTTATATTTATTAGATTGCTACGCAGAGCCATTTTGAATCTCGAGTGCGAGGCTAAGGTTTTTATGCTATCTGGCAGCGAATTCCACAGCTTTGCCCCAAAAAGTCGAAACGAATTTAGGCCCATCTCTGTGCGCGACTTCGGTAAGGCCAGTTTCCTGGATACCTTCGCCGAGGACCTGCACTGGTTTTTTCGAAGAGGGCAGAAAGATACCGTGGCTACCCCATAGAATAAGCCTTGTATACAAATACCGCCGCGGGGGCGCCAAGGCTCTTCGATCACTAACGTCCAACCAGTTCAGTTTGCGAACATTAAAGTCATCGCAGCGAACACCTGTAATATACCTCACATGAATTTTGCAACCTCTGTAGTCTCGTCCGAAGCTCCTCCGACATATCCAGATAAAGAACCGATCAATAGTCCAGGCGAAAAACGACAAGGGCGCCGGCCAGCTGCTTGCGCAGAGCCTCAGTGGTGCGGGACCTAAAAGATCTCAGCCCATAAAAGGCTCTGTTAACCCCTCGACTAACAGCATCCACCTGTGGCTTCCATGTAAGTTTAGAGTCCATGAGTACACCAAGGTTCTTTACAACATCGACGAAGGGCACGAAAACACCATCCTGGACCTCAACGCCTTGGAGGTTCAGCCTCTGAAACTGACTTATGTTGTGCTCGGAACCGAAATTGATTGCCTGCGTTATCTTTGTGTTGAGGTGCAGCGCATTCTCAGATGCCCAAACCGATACAGAGCACGCCACAGCCTCGTGACCTGAGTATATACCTGCAGGACATACGCGTATAGCGGGTGCGTGTCACCCTTATCCAAACACCCCCGTGGGTTTTTAAATTTATACAAAACATCTTTTGAATCATTGATGTACAAACTGAAGAAAAGAGGCCCTAGTATCGAGCCCTGCGGGACACCAAGGTTGGTTGTTAACCAATCAGATTCCCTGTCTGTTCGAGTAATCAATTTCTGATTACGTCCGGTTATGAATGATCGAACCCACATGACCGTCAACTTAGCGAAATGGATGTTTAATTCGTTTGGTGTGAAGCCGTGTATGTCGTTTTTAGCTTTAGACACCAAACCCATGTTACGTAGTTCATCCCACACATTTTTATTGTTATCAAGCGCGTCAAAGATTTTGCTCTGAATAAAAGCTTCATGCGCAAGTGCAGTACGTTCTTCAGCCTCCTGTGCTAGCGTCTGATATTTCGCCAACAATAGGTTGACGTCATAGGCAAAAAAAATGTCAACAAATCATTCAAGCCTCTCAGCGCCATGAATGTGTATAAGCCTCGATACATTAGTTCTCGGAAGAATTCAAGACCAAGCAGCTGAGAGATAAACATCACTCTCGTTCGCGCTCTTTCTTTCAAGACGACACGGCGGGGATGGACTATTACTATGCGACTCCCAGATTATTTTAAGTTAATTTTAAGTTTTTTTCACCTGCATTATTATTATAAAATTGTATTATGTACATTCTTCCGTGTAATAAATTTTTGACAGTTTCTTGATGAGGATGGCATAACCCGTCGAAACGTCGAAGAAGAAATGACTATAAACTTTTCTTTCTGCCACCTGCTTTGGGAAGACCCACAAAGTCACAACATCGTTTCAACTACCGAGGGATAGAGTCAGTGGAAGGAAGGAATCTTCTCTCTACAAATTATTTTTTAAATAAATGTATACGTCATTTGAGCATAAAGATAGATTGCTATTTAGTGTTTATTATGTTAGATATGATTAAACAATGAATATTTATAAAAGTTATTCAAGTGTACGTTTGAAATTACACTGTTTCATGAATCATGATTGAAAAATCAATCTCTAAGTTACTTGAATAAAATAGAATATTGTATTTTGATATATCGTATAAATGATTTAAATTTTAATATTTTTCAGAAACAATTCTTATAATTTGTTTACATTTTTTTAAATTGATTGGCGCAGAGCTTTTATTATGGATATACACTTTTTATATGTGTGCACATAAAATCAATTTTCATTTTTTTGGGACGTCAAAAGTGAAAGGTGTCAGAAATTCTCCCATATATTCGTGTTATCTAAAGAGATTAGATTAGATTATATTTTCTTTATTTTCTGTATGATATCTTGTAGAATTATAAATACGCATAGATATATGATATGAGGAGTATTGACAAAGTGGGTATAGGTGTATATACTGAGAATACTATGAAAATATAAAAAATTTGATTTAACATTAAGTTTGTATTGTGAGATTTGTATGATGTCGCGTAGTTGTGAGGGCAGTGTATTCCTAAGATATGACACGCTTAGGTAGGATGAATTCCTCAGAGTCTCCATCTTAAAGGGGGCGGGGAGGATGGATGCTATGTGGAAATCAAAGTAAGCAATTATGTATGATGGCTTGGTTGTATTAAAATGCTTTCTTAACAAGCAGGTTATAAATCACTTCTTACGTCCGGCGGTGAGAAGCCATTGCATCTTACGTCTCACGTTACACCATAGATATTATAAATTTCTATGTTCACGAGTCTTTATAATTTCGTATCAAGTGCCTGTGTCAAGTCGTAATATACAAATGAGCAGTAGTCTATGATAGGAAAAAAATGTGCCTGCACACGATGCTCACGCATTCTAAGGTTGATACTTTTCCTGAAGAAGTATAACACATAAGTTGGAGAGTGCGCACGCTCACATAGTTGTCTTACGATCTTCTGTTACGTTAGTTTCAGTCAAGCACCATTCCCAGACTGCTTACTGAGAACTCGAAGTCAACCCAGGCTCCCACTATGTCAATGTCGATGTTAGATATTGCAGGTAAAGCATTAATATACTAGGGGGAACTCATGACGATAGCCTTGGTTCAAAAAAATGTTGAGATTTGGATAATTTTGCATAGTCGAAGCTGTTATCCGTTTAGCATTAGTACTTATTTTTATAAAACCATAATTAAACTCCTCAAGGTGGCATTGGCTATAAATTTGCAAGTCTTCCGCGTAAATGAGATAGTTACGAGATTTAATATGTGGTATTGCCTATTTAAAATTTCAATATAGAATAGATACCTGGAAGTTTTATGGGATTAAATGAATTATTCTCAATTTAAAATGATCTTGACTTTGAACCGATGAGGTCAAAATGATCTCGAATTTGGAATCAACGACCCCAAATACCTACACACCTGGCAGTTTTATGCAATTAATGGATTTTTTCTCAATTTGACCTTGAAATAACCTTGACCCTGACCCGATGGGGTCAAAATAACCCCGGATTTGGAATCAGCGACCCCAAAAACAAACATACCTGGCAGTTTTATGCGATTAATTGATTTTTTCTCAATTTCACCTTGAAATGACCCCGACCCGATAGGGTCAAACCGACACCCGAATTCGGAATCAGCAGGTCAAAATACTATAAGATATCATTGTCTCATTGTCGAACTCGAAACAAGTTTTTTCTTTGGGTGTGTAATGTAGCAGCGTTAACGCCATCGCCTACGAGCATCACGATGAGGGAAAGGCTAGGTAGCTCAGCCGTAAATACTGGGGCCGTTTGGTATTGCTCGCTGCCCTCCTCCATGTTGGATCTCTTCGGTAATCGGTTTGATTTGCTTGAGAACGTGGTCGACGGTCTGAGAGCTCTTCTAGTGGTTAAACTTACGGTGACCGGTGTAGTATCGGCACTCTTTACAGCATTGGAGGAGTTTCTTCGCTGGAGGTGAGAATTGTTGAGCAGTCGACTATGCTGGAGGGACTGCGAAACGACCATCTTCTGCTTCTGCGGGAGAATTCAATACTTAAGCAGGACATTAAAGATCTCATGTCCAAAATAACATGTTTCACTGCAGGCACGGGAGGTAGCGGCATCGCCGAGGGGTCTCGATGTGGTCCTAGTGTTGCAGATGAATCACGAATATTTGTATCGCTTGGTGACCACGACGTTACTCTATGCCCAAGAGGCAATGTAGAATTTAATATTAATGACGTCAACCTGGGGGTCCTCGATCGGCGAAGGCTCTTGCTCCGGAGCTGAGCAGGGGCGTTTCTCGGGTGGGGGGACTGGCTTGTGGTGGGGATTTAGCAAAGATTGTAATATCCAATATATGTGATGGAACTGATGCCATGTACACAGACGTAGTGTATGCTGTCCTTACTACGGTTGCCCTTTCGATATTGAGGGATGACCTTGTCTACGCGCCTGCTGAGACCGGAAGCACAGCGGGACGGGGTGTCGGCGTCGACGTACCGTCGTTCACCGTGGGTGGTTTGCCTCTCTTATCAAGACATTGGGGATAAGATCATGCGTTCGAAAGGGAGACTCACAGCATTTAACACGAAGCAAGTCGACATAACTGCATTTCGTGAGGAAACGCGTAATAACCTGATTCAGAGTAAAATTGTTATTAATAAATATTTAAATAAAGAACATTTTTCCCGATATAACAATCTCAAACAGATTGCACGTGGTTTAGGTTTTAAATGTGTTTGGCACCGAGGCGGGCGATTCTGTACGAAAAGAGGGGATGGAGAAAAAACGCATGAATTCACTTCAGCGGCTGACCTACATGCGTTGATAGCTCCGTATATTAATAAAAATAAGACTGATGACGTAACTGCAGTCAGCGAGGCTTCAAAAGTCTCTGACATGGTTGTTGAGCAGCCTGTGGAACAGAGTCAGGCACCGGACTTGACAAACCAGGCGTGACTAGGTAATGGAAGTAAAAGAGAAGCAAACAGGGGAATGCTTAGAGTGGGTTTCCTCAATGCAACCTCGCTCTATGTACATGTGGGAATGTTTCGTCAGTTTCTGGAGTGTGCTCGCCCCTTATATCACTTGTTTGACGTGGTAAAGATGTGATTCTGTTGTGGAGTCGACGGCGTGTTTGCTCAGGTCGATGAATATTCCGCTATGAGGCAGGATAGGAACAAGCGTGGAGGTGGAGTTGCCCTTTACGTTCAAAACGATTACAAAGAGACTCTGTTATATTATTCACCAACGTAGGTGGAGGGACAACCTGGCGTTCCAGAGTACTTGTTCTGCAGCGTGCAGAAGGGTACCATGTCATCGGTATTTATTGCATTAATATATCGTCCGCCGGGCGTTTCAGTTTCGGATGACTCTGATATCGTTAATGATCTGCGCACATACTCGGTGGATTATAATTGCAGAATGGTAATGGGAGACCTGAATGCCAACATGCTATCAAAATCTCATAACGCAGAATTTTTTCGAGAAATCGCTCGAGAATTAAATCTTAAATTTGTTGAGCATTGTGCGACGTATCACATGGGAGATTTTCATACCTGGATTGATGTGATCCTGGTTGTGGATGACAATCCAGTTCTGAATGCAAGTAACTCCCAGCGGCCTTTCCAAGCAGACACAATATAATTGACGTTGAAATTGATTTTCAAACTGCTAAACCTCTGTCTCTCAGCGGTTTCGAGTACAGGAACTACAAATCTATTAATACGGAGGAATTATCATGCCTGCTAGCTGCTTGCGATAGGTCGCCGGTTAGTAGGTCAGACAGTGAAGTTGACACAAGACTAGAACACCTTAGTCAAAATATTATGGGTGTCATTGAGCAGCTTGCTTCGCTTAAACATTTAGAGCAAGGAGGAAAATGCATCCTCCTTGAGTAAATGCAGACTTAAAAGACGTTTACAACCGACGAGACGCAACACAAAAACATTATAAACGTACGAGACGGACAGATCTATGGACAAAGTAGCAGAGTCTGGTATAGGTGGCTAAGGAACGTACTGCGCAGGTGCGTGAAGCTTTTATTCACAGTAACATCTTCGACGCGCTCGATAATAAAAGAAATGTATGCGAAGAATTACGCAATCTTGGTTTAGTTTCTAAAGCCAAGAATGACCTGCACGGCTTTACCCCAAACGAATCGGCTTTAAACAGAACGCGTCTGTAATGTGTCGCTATCAGAATGACTGAAAATTAAAAATTTTGTTGATATGCGATAATAAAACGACTATTTAGTAAATATAAATAATAATTCACAAGCCTGAAATAATTAGGTAAGATTGTAATTATAATATATTTTTTAAATTCTAACCTAACCTAAATCCTATATACGTATTTCTTTTAGTATATGTAATATATATAACAATAGAAATGACAGCGAATCTTTTTGCATTAAAAGCATTGTGATTTATATTGCTCATAAACACATTGTTGATAGAATTGTATGCTGGCATAAGTAAGTGCTGGCATAATAGCAAATGGTTAGTAAGACCTATTAATAAAAAAAGATTGACTCGAGGAGATTGTAACACTATGTTTACTCACTAATTATTCTATTATGCACACAAGGCAATTGTGTAATCATCCCATCAAATTATTGAATTTTTAAACATTTCAAACACATGTAAATAAGCAGACGAGAGAGCAAGTCACACGGTGAAACAGTAATACACATAGACGCGTCTATTCCTCCTTATTCGTCCGTATTCCTCGTTGTACCTCCATTCCTTTTTACGTGTATAGCACCTTACGCGGATGACCTACAGGTGTACACTCAGGTCGCGAGTGATGATCTTTGTGGGGGAGGGATGGGCCGCATGTTGGCTGTGGCGCGCGCCTTGTCGGCCTGGGCATCTAAGAATGCGCTGCGTCTCAATACCAAGAAAACACAGGCAGTAATATTTAGCTCTGAATATAATATTAATCAGTTACAGGAACTGAACCTGCCGGGTATCGAGATTCAGAATGGCGTTCTGGTGCCCTTCGTCGATAGGGTAATTAACCTTGGAGTGGTCAGGGATTCTAAACTTACATGGAAGCCACAGATGGACGTAGTTAGCTGTAAAATTAACAGAGCTCTTTATGGGCTCAGATCATTTAGATGTACCACCGAGGTGTTGCGCAAGCAGCTGGCCGCTGCCTTAGCTGTTTCCCACCTGGACTATTGCTCAGTAGTCTATCTTGATGTGTCACAGGAGCTTCAGACACGAGTGTAGAGGTTACAGAATTCATGTGTGAGATACGTTAGGGGTGTTAGTTGGGACGAGTGCATTACCTCTCTTCGAAAGGAACTGAACTGGTTAAACATTAATGATCGAAGAGCCTATTTCGCGGCGGTACATGTATATAAGGCTTATTCCATGGGGCAAGCGCCGTATCTTTCTACCCTGTTTGAAAGGAACCAGTGGAGGTCCTCGGGAAGGGTGTCAAGGGAACTGGCGATACTGAGATCACGCACAGAGGAGGGCCAGAGTTCATTTCGGGTGTTCAAAGCCCGATTATGGAACTCCCTGCTACATGGAATTAAAAATATGGCCTCGCTGTCAAGGTTTAAAGTGGCACTGCATATCCACCTATTAAATATATAGCGAAAGACTGAGCTTATGTTGGCGAAATTGTATATAAATTTGATACTGTGATACCTGTCTGTAATTAACTTGAATTCTAATTCGCACTGTTGTTTAGTGATGCGGCAGAATAAGTTTGAATAATGGTACATGATAATAATTATAAGACGACTTGGTGTAATGCTAAATTGTAAATAACTGTTATAATATTGCAAATTGTAAAAGACTGCTGTGGTAATAATAATAAAAAATATACTTTATTCAACATATTAGTTTTTAAAGTCACATTGTATTTTAATTTCCTCTCTTTTCTCTTTCTCTCTCAATTATTCTTTATTTCCATTGTTTGTGTATCTGTGTGTGTGTGTGTGTGTGTGCTTGTGTCTGTCTGTTGTTTGCGTGGTGTGTAATTTCATTCATGTGTGTGTCTAGTTAGTGATTGTGTGTCAGTGTAACTGTTCTTGTAGTGTATTTTCTTCTCTCTTCTTCTCTTCTCTTTTCTTTTTTCTGGGTTTGCTTCTCTCCTTTCCTTCTCCTTTCCTTCCGTCTCCTCATTTTTTTCCTTTCTTTATGTGTCGTCTGACCTCTTCCTTGTATGTCTTCTTCCGACTCCTTGTTTTCCTGCTTCTTCACTCTTTTTCTCAGCTCTCTAATCTGCTCTTCCTTAACCTTTAACTATTTCCACAATTTTTTCTTTCTTTATTTTTTTTTCTTCTCTATCCTTTTCTATCACCCAAATTTCCAGCTCCATTATCTTCTCCAGAGCCCACTCTAGTCTCTCTTCAGGTTTCTTTTTCTTTCACTCATTTTCCTTTCTTTCCTTCTCTTTTTGTTTCCTATCCTTTATTCTTGTCTGTATCACGGCTTTCTAACCTCTCCGCTTTCTCTTCGCCTCATGTTGTTGCGACCCCTCTTTTGCGGGTTCTTAAACTGATTGCGCGTGACCCACTTGCGCCGCCTCTCTCGTCCCGTTTTCCTTTTCGTCTTGATTCCGTTCCGCTTTTTTCCTTATCCATTTTCCTTTTCGTCTTGATTCCGTTTTCGTCTTTTCGCACTCTTCCATTACGTACTTTGCCGTCTCTCTCTTTCCTTTGCATATTCTGCATTTTCTGTTTTTTTCTTCTGTCCAGTATTTATTGGCTTTTGTTTCGTTTCCCATTCTAAATCTTGCTTGCGTCTCCAGATCTTTGTTTCTCTTCTTTCCTTCCCTTTTAAGGTACTCCGGAGCTTCTCCGTAGCTATCTATTATCTCTTTTACTTCTTTTGCGAATTCTGATTTTTCCATTTTCTCGTTCCACTTCTGTCTCTCTATGTCTTTGTGTGAGATTCCTCTGCCTTCTAGAAATTCTCTCCTTGAATTCGCGTCTTTCCTTACTCTCTGTTGCCCTCTCGCCTCCTTCTGCAGCTCTTTTCAGCACTCTTTTAAAAGCGTCCTTTCCTTTGCTGCCCTTAGTTTCTCTTCATATTTTAGCGCTCTTTTCCCTGCTCTGACCGCTATTCCTTCTCTTCTTGTTTCTAACATTAGTACGTGCCTGGGGGTGTTCCTGTCTGCTTTCAGCACCCATTTCATGTACTTATCCTGGATCCTTTCTAAGTATTAGGGGCTGCACTGATACTGCGCCACACAGGTCCCACGCCACCAAATACCGACCGAAGGTAACTAGTATTAACAGATCCCTGTTTTACTGACCGTGTATCTGTTATCGATTGAGAATTTACCACAGGCCCCACATGTTACCGGTAGTAGTAGGAGCTGGGCTGATACTGCGCTAGGCGGGTCCCGCGCCACCAAATACCGACCGAAGGTAACTAGTATTATCAGATTCCTGTTTTACCGACCGGGTCCCACATGCCCCCGGCCCCATGCCCCATGCATTACGGACACAGGATTATTGAGGCCCACGCAGCCTCCTACATTACCGACAGAGGATTATTCTTCGAACATTTTTTATCGATTGACATATTGCGACCGTCACGTAGCCTCCTACATTACCGACAGAGGATTATTCTTCGAACATTTTTTTATCGTTTGATATATTGGGACCTGACCTCCAGCAGCTGAAATTCCGCAGATTCGCGATTGGCTATGGCATACACCTCTGTGGATGAGATCCCAATAGGATGATGAAGGAATAAAATCTGTAGCATTAGTAAGTTAGTATTAATATAGCAAATAATAATATATTATTACGTCAGCTAATCCTCTACAATAATTTTCTTCTATGTAAATTTAATGTATAATACTTGGTGATAGTAAGATATCGAGAAACCCTTAATAAACAAATAATTATAAGACGCGTTTACAAATAAGAACATTAAAAATAGAATATTTTAGCAGATGATAATACAAAATAATAACATATAGCAAATCAAAAAATCCTTAATACTAGTAAGCTCAATACCCCTATGCATAGTTTAAAAGAATTTAGCATACACACTCCAATGATTGAGAAAAAATCCTTAATATTATACGCGAAGTAGATATATTGTTATTAAACAAATTCAATAATGTTGTTACCAAGGTGTTGGAGATAAACATCTCTAGTTTCTATCTCCCGCTTCAACTTCTCCTCGTCGACGGCGTTTTTCATGAGGGAAGTGTTCAGTTTGGTGGGTAGGAAAACGTCGAAACTTACATCTAACTCTAGCACTATCTTTACACCGAACTTGGTCTGAATTTTCTTGCATTTTGTTATCTTGTACTTTTTGTTGATCTCCAAATCCTTAATTTTTTTCGTAGGCAGGAATGGTGAAGTTTTTGCCACGGCGTTTAGCGACTCCATCCTGTAAAAATAATGAAGCAATATATATAAGTTTATTATATTTATGTATTAGTTATAAGAATATATCATACTTACATAATAAATTATACGTCTAATGTCGATGTCGTTGAATCAGAATCCGATGTGTAATGCTCACACAAATGGCGCGAGCAGAGAATATCTTGGCGTACCGTCCAGAGCCACTTATTTATAGCGTAGACGTTTTGAACTGCACAATTCTTCTTCCAGTCAGGAAGGTGATGTGTACACGACAGCGGAGGTCGAAATCCTGATGTCTTTAAAGATCGACAGCCGAGATCTTCTATGTTACGGATATCTGGAAAATATGGCTGCAGCCACTCCTTTTTCCGCGCACCTTTTACCCAAACAACGATGTTCCTTGTAGGTGATAAGTCTAGAAGGTTGGAGCAAAACTCGATCAACTTATCGTACGGAAGATCACCGTCGCTTCAATTCAATTCATGAAACGAGTATTTCAGCCATAGATTGACACACTTGAGGTCATGCGGCAAGTCGTACCAAGAGTGCGGTGATTGAAACGTTGCTAGTTGAGCTGCTGCTGCTGGTTCGTTAGGATTAATGTATGCCAAATCCTTGATTATGAAGTTGCCGTTTTGTCCCTTGAAGCCCTGAGTATCAACAATCAAATCCATTTTTCTATGAAAAAATTCAATGCTTAATATTATTGATGAGAATGTAATGATAAAATACATTTATTAGAGTATACTTACAATTGCCAGTACTTTTGAAAAAATTAAAGGAAATGTAAAATGAATGCACAATAAACAACATATTTTTCATTAATTTATTTTCGTTTACTTTTCATTTTTATTTATCCAACTATTGTGAGTATTATCAAAACCTAACCATTTTACATAAACTCTATTGCCACTTTTTTTCAAAACCTTCTCAATCAAATAGATATCTGAATATTTGGTCTTGAGAAGTTCTCCCTCATAGAATCCTCCAGCTATCAGCTTGTCTTGATAATCCTTGAGATGATATGTGCAGGGCTTTGTAGGCGAAACTCTCATTATTGTGAAGACTTCAGTTGATAAATTAGGTGTATATCCTTTGTCAAAAATCTCCTTGTTTCTGCTCACACGTACTTTATCACCAACTTTAAATTTAGCACGTTTAAACAAACTGTTTGGTTTTTTGTTAATTCGATCAAGTATACGTTTGACTCTGTCTCTATTCACTTCAGCAGGTTTCATTCCTATTGTCCGATGTCGACTATTATTATACTGTAAAGTTAAATCTGGCAAAATATCCAACCATTTATAGGTACCACGTAGACTAAATAACTTCCACATCTTGCTTTTTAAAGTGCAATTAAAACGTTCGCAAATTGATGCTTCAAGGTCACTGTAGGTAGAATATAAATGAATTTTATAACTTTCCATTAGTTTGTTGAAATCTTTATTGTAAAACTCTTTTGCACGATCCGTTTGCAAATTCTTAGGTACTCATTTTTGCAATAGTATTGATTTCATAGCTTGAGTTACACATTTTCCAGTTTTTTGTTTCACTGGCACAGGCCAAGCATACTTTGAGAATACATCGATGACTGTGAGTAGGTACTTGAAACCTTTATTTTGCTTAGCATATGGAATCATTTCAACAAGATCTGCCTGCCAAGTTTCATCTATGTCTTTGACAAGAAAAGAGCGACGTAGATAATTTCGTCTAGCAGGTTTATGAAGTTCAACTAGTCCAGCTTTCATACTGATTTATTGCAGAATTTAAGATTTTTAATTTCTCTTGTAAATGTGATAGCGTATTATTTATCCTAGAAAGCTCAGACTCAATATTGACAACTTTATTATTTAACACATTCTTTATTGCCTGGAAATGTTGAACAATTTTTTCTGCTTTTTGTTTAATTATATTTTTCACAGACGTTAAATTCATAGCATCATCTTGCTCTATAGCGCTACCTACATTACACAGTTTTCGATTTTCTAAATCAAAATTTCCTTCAGTGGTCAGCTTGAATCCTAGTCCAGGTGGTCCTCGAGATACGTCTGCGTGGACCAATCTACGTCCAAACACGTCGAAGCTCATTTTGCTACTGAATCAATAATATTAGCTTCACATAGCTCCTCAATGATTGATTGTATTTCGTTTATGTGGTTATTATTGCCAGCAGTTGATTCGGCTAAAAGCTAATCATCAAGCTAATTCTCTGATATCGTTGTCATCATCATCATCGTCGCCATCGTCATCGTCGTCTTCGTTGCCGTCCTCTTTTTTTCTAATCCAATCTTCTATTTTTTCTTTTTTCTTTTTTAACTACTGTCAGTGGTAAACTTCTTTCACTTACACTGATGAGCTTTTCTAAAGGTTTCACAATCGGTTTGAGGAGTCATTCAAACTTTTTTCCGCTTCTAATTTATTCAATTTTAATAAATCATACTTTCTTTTCACAACGTTTCGAGCTTTCTCAACTTCACGTAGGACTGCAGTTTCTTTATTAAAATCAGTAGACATCTTGATGGTTGAAAGTCTCACAACTGAATGCTAAATTGCTTGAGTATTCTGTATATTTATTACAAACTGATCAAAGCCTTTTCTGTAGCGACCATCATTGATATGACGATCTTTGTCTATGACGAGAAAACTATGATTGCCATCATTCCAGCATATTGAACAAATATCTTTGAAACGTTGATATGTCATATCTGTATTTACATGATCGTTGGAAACATGTTTTAAATTCATATCATCTTGTCGAAAAATTACCAATAAATTGACGTTGTCACGCACCAAGTGTTTCGGTACTTGTGCATACGATTGACACAAATAAAAGCAATCTACACTTTTATGCCTACCCATGCAGTAAAAAGCTTTGACATTATCCTGCTTTTCACAAGCAATATCATCAAAGACAAAAATTGAATTTGGTTGAGCTTCGTCGGGTGAAACGACAAGATCGTGTTCACCAAAGGGTAAGTACTTGATTCCTTCCAATGGCTCAACAAGTTGCTCCTGTATAATAAGAAATCTACACGAGTGATTTGAATTAGTCTACTCAAGATGGTTGTTAAGTCGATGACTCTTAGCCTTTCCGACACCTCCTCAACCCTTGAGACACACTATTTTCCTCCCATAGCGTTGGACTTGTTGAGTTGCTAACTTTCGATTCCATACCAAACGTCGATGTATACTGCAATAAGTTTTACGTTGGACAAGAAATAATTAAACTTCCTACAGGAAGTTATGAGATTAAGGATATCGAACGAACTTTGCAAAGCATCCTTGATACGCGAGGTATAAAAGTTAGTATCAAGCCAAATAATAATACATTGCGTAGCATTATTGAGTGCAGTCATGAAATCAATTTTCATCCAAGTGACTCGATTGCTCGTCTACTCGAATTCACTCCAAGAGTCTTGAAACCCTATATAAGTCATGACTCTGATTTACCACTAGCTATTCTCAAAGTGAACGCTCTACGAGTCGAGTGTAATATTACAGCAGGAGCATACATAAATCAACAAAAAGTTCATACAGTACATGAATTTTTCCCAGCAGTTCCACCAGGTTACAAGATAATCGAGGTTCCTAAACAAATAATATACTTACCGATATCTGTGAAAGTGATTGATCATTTACAACTACGTCTAGTTGAACAAGATGGTCAATTGATCAATCTTCGAGGTGAAATTATTACAATTCGTTTGCATCTGAAAAGCACTTGAAATGGGTATTATTTTTAAAGCTGACAAAAGCTAGAATAAGAGCTCAGTATATCATCAGACGGTCAGTCCACAACGAGTGATCAAACGATTAACACGTCGGAACAGTCAATTTCTTCAAAGTCTCGGTCTCACAGTAAAGCGTGGTGGAGAAAAAATAGGTCAACGAGTGAGAAAAATACAGAAAAAATAACTTGTACATTTATCTGCTGCTGCCAAGATGGAGGCAGTTCTTAACGGTACAATCTCCAGTCATCTTTGATGAATCTGTCTCACATTATGAGGTTCATACACATCAACCCTACACCGCACTTACATTCAACAATAGTGATGAAATTCGAATAGCTATTCAGGATCAAGATTTGTGTGTGCTACCATCCAAAAGTTCTCTACACATTTGTGGAAAGATTACAAAGCAGGATGGTACTTCTTTAGAGCATACTAATTTCGTGAACAATGCTATTAGTCATCTCTTTGAGGAAATTCGATACGAGATGAATGCTGTAGAAATTGATCGATGCAAAAATGTTGCTGCAACAACTTTGATGAAAGGCTACAATTCTTTCTCACCCAGTCAGCTAAAGTATCTGAAAAATTCCAGCTGGACGCCTACTTCTGACGTGGGAAATATATCTGATAATAAGAAATGATTTGAACGCTGTTTTACAAGAGCCTATAATGGTAGATGGAAGACCTACATACGAAGACTTTAAAATTGAAATCACTCGTCTAGAATGGCTTATGCCCTACCTCGTCCTATCAGATCGACGAAAAATACAACTATTTAATTACATACAAAAAGATGTGTCTATTGCTACGAGTTTTCGTTCATGGGAATTGTATAAGTATCCAGTACTTCCAACAACCATACAACATGTATGGACAATGAAAACAACGAATCAACTGGAAAAGCCACGTTTTATCATTCTAGGTTGTCAGCGAGGAAAGGAGTACGAAGAAAAAATGCTAGTTATTTTGGTCACTGCGATATTAGTAATGTAAAACTTTTTCTTAACTCTCAGAGTTACCCATACGGTAATCTCAATCTTGATATTGCAAACAATCAGTTTGCCATACTCTATGATATGTATGCAAATTTCCAAAATGTATATTATTCTGATAGAATTGTAATAGATCCTCTTTTGAGTAAAGAAGAATTTATTCAACATGTACCACTCATAGTCATAGATTGTTCAAAACAAAACGAGTCTCTTAAACAAGCAGCTGTCGATGTACGCCTTGAATTTGAATGTAAGAATAATATGCCTGCAAATACAACTACGTATTGTCTAATTTTACATAATCGCATTGTTAAGTATAATCCTATAAGCGGTGATGTTAAGAAATTCGTCTAAAACTATATAAAGCTTGCGTGAACAATTAATTAGTCAGTACTGTTATAAACCATCAGTCAAGATAGATCTCAAAAATGAATCGATATAGCGCTTCGTACACTCCTCTCAAGGAGGACAAAAGCGCTAGAAGAGTGCAAGATGATAAACAATGTAATACGTATCGTGGAGAACCTTGTTCTGCTCCTACTAATAAAAGTGAACAGTGGAAAAATACTTTTGAGAAATATTCCACTAACACAAAGTCCATGCCAGAACATCAAGGTTATAAGAAGTTCTGAAATATTTTATCATGTCTTACAAATAATGTTTTATGTACTTATCTTTTTGAGTAAAGAAAAAAAATAAAAAATCATATATTATTTTTTAATTATTAATCCTAACCTTTATTCCTTCCATCTATTCCTTCATCATCCTATTGGTATCTCACCCACAGAGGTGTAACCTATATATAGTAATGTGCGGTATTCTGTGGGTCAGCCATAGCCAATCGCAAATCTGCGGAATTTCAGCCGCTAGAGGTCAGGTCCCAATATATCAATCGATAAAAAAATGTTCGAAGAATAATCCTCTGTCGGTAATGTAGGAGGCTGCGTGGGCCTCAATAATCCTGTGTCCGTAATGCATGGGGCATGGGGCCGGGGGCATGTGGGACCCGGTCGGTAAAACATGAATCTGCTAATACTAGTTACCTTCGGTCGGTATTTGGTGGCGCGGGACCCGCCTGGCGCAGTATCAGCCCAGCCCCTACTACTACCGGTAACATGTGGGGCATGTGGTAAATTCTCAATCGATAACAGATACACGGTCAGTAAAACAGGGATCTGTTAATACTAGTTACCTTCGGTCGGTATTTGGTGGCGTGGGACCTGTGTGGCGCAGTATCAGTGCAACCCCTACTACTTTTCTATTTCTTTGTATTCCTTCCACCCCCATATTTCCGCTCCGTATAGGATCACCGATTTTATCAGGCAGTCGAAGAGCTTCATCCTCAGATGTCAGTTTTCTTTGAATAGTATTTCCCCTATGCTCTAGATTTTTCCTAGCGCTGCATTCTCCTTCTTTTTTAATCTTTTTATTTGATCTTCGTCCTTGTTATTGCATTTCATTTCGTACCCCAGGTATGTGAACGTCTTGACTTCCTCTATGTAGTGTATGTAGTGCGGATATGCTTATGGAGCGTCGACTCTGTGTGAGTAAGCGCGAGTCGAGGCTCAAGCGCTCGAGACCGCATGTCTTCTTCAAATGTCTCCTTCACTATGTACGGACTCGAAATATAGACCTCTTACTGTTTACATTGTCTAACTGTTATTTCTCCTCTTCCTATACTACATTGGCAACGAGGAAAATATCGGAAACGCAAAGAATGAAGATAAATGTAATTTCGCAAGTAAGTATTTTTAAATAAAACATAACTATTTCTAAAGAATTATTCTATATTAATTTGGCGAATGATATACGAGGAGAAAGCCACATTTGGTTCCCTCGCAACATGGTCCTTCGAGCCGGATCATCCGGAAGTGCAATTAATTAAAACAGCCCAATTCAGTGCAGTGAACAATGTAGAAATTTAAGAATCAATCTTCACGTTTTCAAACAAGCTCCAGTCACGATGCAGCGGTGTAGACACAATTCCACGGACTAGTGAAGTAGATACACAGGCAATTTTTCTGCTAATCGAGCAGCATCTAAGTACACGCAGTGCCGCTACATCCATTTTATCATACAGCGCGCAGATATATATATATATATATATATATATATATATATATATATATATATATATATATATATACAACGCGCCTCTACACCTCTCGCCTCAAGCAGTTTTATGACCTGCTCGGGTGCAGAAAAAGGGACTTTGGGACTACATTCTGCTGGTGGCACACCTCATAGGAGATCGCCATAAAAACACAAGCTAACGAATCATGGGAATTTTTCGATGAGATACAAACAAGCATTGTGCTTGAAAACGACAGCGAATCTAAACATAGAGAAGAGTTCGAAAAGATTTAATTTTCATCCATAAGCACAGCTCGGCGAATTTGGAACGAAGTTGATAGAATGAATAAAAATACTAATCATAATACATCCGACATAATACAAACTAGCTCCAATTCCAATTCAATAAGATTACCAAAGTATGATCTACTTAATTTAGATGGATCATACTATCAATGGTTAGCATTTTACGACTCCTTTGCAACAGTAATTCACAATAGAGTAAATTTATGTAATATTAAAAAATTACAATACCTAAAATCATGTATCAAAGGAGAAGCTTTACAAGTCATACAATCATTAGAAACTAGTGCAGAAAATTATACTGAATCCTGGAATCTATTAAAACAACACTGCGATAATAAACGCATAATTGTTAATAAGCATCTCACAGCTTAGATCATTATGTGGTGGTCAATGATTCAGCTTCTAGCATAAGACAATTTTTAAACAATATAAATTCTCACGTTAGATCATTAAAAACTTTAGAACAAGATATTGACAGCTGCGAATCTCTTTTTATATATTTCATGATGTCCAAGCTTGACAGGTCGTCACTCCAAGAATGGGAGAAAAGCATTTCTGGCACAAACATTCGCAAGGTTGACGACTTTTTGAAGTTTTTACAAGCAAGATTGTTGTTACAGTTTTTACAAGCAACTACTACGGATGATAGTATAAATAATAGCAAGTCATCAAACAAGAAACTTAATCATTCAAATTATAATAACAAACATTCAAAGGTTCAACAAACTTATACGAGCACACAAGTTTCACAAACATGCCGTAAAAAGTTTCTGCAAGCAAACACATTCGATCGCCCAAAAATGGCGAGATCAAAGAATCTCTGCACAAATTGTCTTAAAACAGGACATAATACTAACACATATCGCAATTCTACATGCAAAATATGCAATAAACGTCATAATACATTATTACATCACACTTCACAGCAAACAACAGAATCAAAACTAATACACGTTCATCATATAAGCAACTGCTCCGAAATCTTATTACCTACTGCTCGAATCAACATTCTAGATAAGCTCGGAGATCAAGTTGATTGCAGAATTTTTCTCGATGGAGGAGCTAAATCTAACTTCATTTCTGAAAAATTAGCCTTGCGCCTCGGATTAACATGAGTAAAAGTAAATATTCCAGTAATTTCATTAAATCAAGGCGAAACACATAAAATATTCAATTAAAACTATCATAAAATCACTACTCAATAACTTCAAATCATTATTAACTTTTCTAGTAGTACCAACACTAACCCAGCAAACAAATATTTTACAGTCTACTTTGTAGAGCACAAATAAAGTAAAATCAGCATAATGCAATATTGCAAAAAATATTATCCGGCTGGGTAGTCTCAGGCAAGGTAGGCAAATTTTCCGGTACAACTAGTGTGAAGCTATGCAATTTTGTATGCACACTTGAAGAAACTATAGAAAATTTCTGAAAAATAGAAGAATTACAGGAAGTTAATCATTTAACAAAAGATGAGCAAGTATGTGAAAATCACTTTGTCGCGAATACAACTCGCGACCCCTCAGGTAGATATATAGTAAAACTACCATTCAACGAGAAAAAGGTCGATTTAAGCAATTCATACAGTTTAGCTCTAAAACGTTTGTTTGCAACAGACCGCAAATGTAGTCAAAATGTTGCTTACAAGTCAGAATTATCGACATTTCCAAAAGAATATCGTAATTGAGGACATATGACAGAAATAACCGAACCAAATAATCGTGAAGGATATACTATTTCATATCACATGATATCAAAAGACGATAGCGTTACTACACCAAAAAGAGTAGTGTTCATTGGCTCAGGACAAGAAAAAGACAGAAGGAAAAAAAATATTTCACTTAATAACGAACTTATGGTAGGGCCAACTATTCAAGAAGATATATACAGATTGATATTAAAATGTAGATTTTATATGGTAGTTATCACGACAGACATAAAAAAATGTATTCACAAATATTAATTCATAAATCAGATAGAATTTATCAAAAAATTCTATGGCGGGAGGATCCGAGCATGCCGATAAAAACATTCACGCTAAACACAGTCACATATGGCATAGCCTCAGCACCGTTTTTAACAACTCGCATACTACAACAGTTTGCTAAAGACGATGGCGACAAATACCCACTAGCCAAAAAAGCGATATTAAATGATGTCTATCTAAATAACTTTTTAACTGGAGCATCAACAATTCAAGAAGCTGAAAAGTTGTGAGATTAACTAATTGGTCTAACAAAGTGCTCAGGCATGAATCTACGACAATGGTCTTTAAACGCAGAGCCGATTTTAGACGTATTTAGAAAAGATCAAGTTCAAGATTCAAAAATATTGCTAGACGTATCATCAAGTATAAAAACTCTCGGCGTATATTGGGACGCACAACGAGATGAATTGAACTATATAGTAAATGCAAACATCAACAAAACTTCTAGGGCCCATTATAGTCATCGCAAAAATTATGATGCAAGAAATATAGTCATTAAAAATCGACTGGGATGAAGCAATTCCACTACATATTCATACGGCATGGTTCGAATTCCAAAAAGAATTAACATCAGTTAATCAATTCACTGTTCTTCGAAAAATTATCATCGATGATGCTAAAGACATGCAAATAGACGGGTTTTGCGACTTCAGCGAAAAAGCTTAAGGTGCGTGCATATACATTTTATCACCAGATAAAAATAGCACAAATTACGTTTAGTTATTGTGTTTAAAGTCACGCATGGCTCCGCTCAAAACTACATCACTGCCTCACTTAGAACTGTGTGCAGCTGTTCTTGACACAAACCTATACCACAGTGTTATAAAAACAGTAAAAATTAAATTCACAAAAACTACATTCTGGTCCGATTCTACAATTACGCTCTACTGGATAAACACGCAACCCAATCAATTAAAAACCTTCGTCGCAAATATACAAAGGCAAGTGACTGGAAACACGTACCAACACAAGATAATCCAGCCGACTTTATTTCAAGAGGTCGAACTCCAAACCAATTTATTAATCATTTATGGCAAAATAGACCTTCGTGGCTACAACTGCATAAAGATTTATGGCCAAAGTTTCAATTAAAATTAATAGATATACCAGAAAATCGTTCAACAGTCATTTTACACACACATATTGTTACTCGTGAAATATATGATATAAACAAATTCTCGTCAATATTCAAGCTGATTAGAGTAATAGCATACTGCAAGCGATTCATTAATAATCATGTTAAAAAGTTAAAAATTACTAAACCTCTTAGCACACAAGTATTAAAAACAGCACATGATATTATAATTAAACAAGCGCAACAAGAATTTCACAGAAATATTAAAACTTTATATTTAGATTATAGATTCAGGCGGAATTTTACGCGTTGGTGGCAGATTGCAAAATGCTAATTTACCATTTTCACAAAAACATCCGATACTATTACCAAAGGCTAATCATATCACAACGTAAATAATTCGAGACACTCACATCAAAAGTCTACATGCTGGTACACAAAATACGCTTGCCATGATTCGACAAAATTACTGGCCGATTGGCGGAAAAAATAGTACGCGAATAATCAAATTATTCAAAGTCAAAACCGAAGAAAGTTTATACCTCAAGGGTAATTAACCAACAGACAGACTAAAAGTCGCGAGACCGTTTACCATTGTTGGCATTGATTGTTGCGGTCCCTTTTATTTTATATACAGGAAAAACGACTGCGCAACCGAAACAAAATCAAGGTATATGTATCGATCTTTGTGTGCTTTTCAAAAAAGGCAGTACATATAGAAGTAGTAAGCGATCTTACTACTGAGGCATTTCTCGTAGTTCTACGACGTTTTTTCGCACGAAGAGACAAACCGTCAACAATCTACTCCGACAACGGCACAAATTTTGTCCGAGCAAAGCGCGAAGTAAATGAAATTCAACAACTTTAGCAATCAAATAATCATAAAACATTAATCCAAACAAATATGATAAACGAGAACATAAAATGGCATTTCAGTCCACCACGAGCCCCGCATTTTGGCGGGATATGGGAGGCAGCGGTCAAATCATTCAAACAATACTTCGTTCGAACAGTAGGCAACGAACTTTTTATCTATGAACAACTCAATACGTACGCAATAGAAATTGAAGCAATATTAAACTTTCGCCCTCTTATACCTTATCATCCAATCCAAATGATTTCCATTATTACTTGTCCCTTCCTAATTGGCGACCTATTTAATTATGAGTCAGAGCATTGATTTTTCAGGTATACAGACAAATAGATTGTCTGCTTGGCAGCACATAAGCAAGGTTAAACAACATTCTTGGAAGCGATGGCAAAACGATTATCTAAATCAATTAAATACTCGATCAAAATGGCATAAGAATGTACAAAATCAAATTAAAATTGGTACAATGGTAGTCATTAAAGATGATAAAATCTACAGCCGCTGCCATGGAAACTTGCACGCGTGATTCAACTACACCTAGGGAAGGATGAAATCATTCGGGTAGTCACATTAAAGACTGCTGCAGGAGTATTCAAGAGAAGCAACGTATTCTTAAGATTTATCAATTTAAATAATATAAATAAACAATCACAAAAAACAAACATATGACATATACACACTACCAACTTAGACGAAGACAGCAGCTCCAACGTGACCAAAACAATGGACCTTTGTACTCGGCTACATGACTTTCTCACGACAAACAACTTTTTTCATATACGAAAAAAGTGTCGTAAATTCAAGAACTTTGAGAAATAGACTTTTACCCACGCGGCTCACGACGAGCCGCCTATTAATGACAGACGGACGGTCTTCGGTGCACATGTGTGCATCCTCATTTTCCTTCCATCCTCAGGTAAAATCACCCTTTCCAGACAACAAGGAAGGATCCGAACGACCGACGGATCAATACCAGGCAGATTCTTTTGAACAGTCGTGGAGTACAGTACACATATAGATTCCTCCGTAACCCTTACGTTTTTAAATACACACAAATTATTACAGGTCACATTATATCTTCCACTCTGTATATCTACATTTCTCATTAAGTATTTTTAAATAAAACATTACTATTTCTAAAGAATCATTCTATATTAATTTGGCGAATGATATAAGAGGAGAAAACCACATCTTGTCTCCTGACAACAGAAACAAAATATGTAATAATTGTGGTAAGGTAGGACATTTTTATTCAGTGTGTAAAAGTTGGCCTAAGGGTAAGTATCAAATGTAGAGAAAGAATGTAAATAGAGCGAAGACGAAAACTAATCCGATGATGATTTGTCTGAGGTGTTTAAAATACAGGCAACAAATAAGAAAATAAAATAAAAATTCTCCGCGCTACTCTCTCTCTCTCTCTCTCTCTCTCTCTCTCTCTCTCTCTCTCTCTCTCTCTTATCTTATTGCTGCTTCGCATGCGGCTCATGCCGCCTCAATATTCGCCCCGCTGAGTATCCATGTGTGAGTGTGAGGATTGCGTATATATGCTCTGCTAGTGACCATGTGCACTGTCATAAAGGAACACATTTTTTATTGATAATTGACGCGAAAACCAAATGGCCGAAAGTATGTATCATGAAATCAACAAGCGCAACAAAAACAATCGAAAGATTTCAACAAGTATTTTTCCGTTTCGAATTGCCACTTTAACTAGTTAACGAAGACGGACCGAAGTATAATAGCACAGAATTCAGTAAATTTTAAAAAAACTTAAGGATTAAACAAATACTGCCAGCTGTGAAACACCCAGCATCCAATGGGGCAGCGGAAAATTACTTGCCAACAGTTAAAAGGAAATTAAAAATATTTATAAAAAATAAAGTACCGGTTAAAAAAGTGGTGGATACAATTTTACTAGAATACATAATAATTAAACACAGCACCACAGGTGAAACGACAATCAAATTGATGCTGGGTCGCGAAGTACGAACTAAATCCTGCAGTATTTCAGCACCTCTTTAGAAGTGACTATTGTGCTATGCCAGTAGAGTGGCCTTACTATCTGAGCAGAACGTGATAGTTCTGTCTCTGATGTTATCGCCCTGCATCTCTTTCGCTGCTTCCGTGATAGCCCTTATCTTCGCTTGGAAGACCGTGGCATGTTGGTCCAGTGAGCACACAATCTCTCGGGGGCTCCCCTTTTCCCACACCCCCGCTCCCACGTCCGGTTTCATACTTGGATCCATCCGTTAACCACACTATACTACCCACCATTAGGCAGTGCGTTTCACTCCTTCATTCTTTCCTGTCCGGTATAGTGACCAAGTAAGGTTTTGAAAAGAATATCTTTATCCCCACTCTGTCACCACCCCTGTCCTTTATAAGCGGTAAGATCCTGGTCGTGAGCGCCTTATCCTCAAAGCGCTCACAATCAGTCGTACCTACCAGCCTGGCATACGTCTTGAAGGCATTCGCCCTGGATACCTTATGCAGTTGCAACGAGACGTCAGTCTCGTGCAGAATACGCACAAGCGGTCACACAAATAAGCGAGCGAAAGGCAGACCCGCACGTCAACAACGTGAGCACAAGCCGAGTGCTCATGGATAGTAACACGTGCTCGAGCAATGTAAACACAGCCGCGAACGAAACCGACGACGGGCGCAAACAACCTAACACATACCACCGAAAAGAGCACGAAAAGCACCACACAAATACACACACAATACTCGACCCACTCACCACCAGAGAGCGATAGCGCCAGCGACTGGGGCTATATAAGCCCAGCCGCGACAGCACGGCGGCAGTTCGATCAGAGCTCCCGATCCGAGCGTTGCCGTGAGCACACGACACCGCTAGGAGGGCACTACAAGAACTGTCGATATCTGGCCGTTTTCGTGCGCACACGTAACGGCGAAGATACCGAAATTGCCGCACTGTCATCTGAATTACCACTGTGCGCACACAGGGTAATTCAGACCCACCGAGTACCTGGAGGAGCGCTCTCGTGAGCACACGTAGCGCAACTACAGGCACTAAAACCAACGAAGATAGACTCTTACATAGAAGCGCAGAGCTATAGGGACGGCTGAGGCAACTTTCGGTACCCCGAGAATCGAGATTTGCTATAGTGCGAGCACCCCGAACCCCGAGCGCTCGCTTAGCGCGGTGAAAGACTCTGTGGGTAACTGCTACTCTCGTGTACGGCCGGTACATGCTGAGAAGGTAAATGACCATTATCGGCTGGTCTCGCATATCACGGCTACCACAGCGGGCTAGCATAGCGGAATCAGTCGCGGACCCGAAAACGAAAAATACTACTTAAGCCAACCAAAAAACCATTAATAAATATTACAATAGACAACCAAACTCTAAAAACAATAAATCAAACCCAATCCTAAGTCCCAAATGGGGCCGATGATCATATGTAAGTTTTGATCATTTTCCAATAACAGCAGCGGTGGTCGTGATCACTAAAGCGCGCGCTTGTCAAGCTGCGTGCTTATTATTTTGTCGGGGTTCAAATCCCCAATACGATTTTTTTTTTTGCATATCACGTGTACAAAATTATAATAACATTTTCACGCACACGAAAATATGCAATTTAAATTATAATTTTATTGATTTTGATATATATTTAATACAATTATTCAAGATTATTTAGTTTTTAAAAATGTAAATATTGTATATATTTTTTTTATTTCTTCTTCTTGTATCACATTTAATGATAACATAAAATTATCCTGATATTCTATAGTTTTATTTAAATATTATGATTTATTGATACAGAATAATAAGCACTAGATAACATTATAATTTTTATCTTTGCTTCGTTAATAATAACTTAATTAATTTAAACATTTTTATTTAGTTTATTATTGATTTTATTTATTTAAATAAATAAAACATTTATTTAAATGATTATAGGTACTTTAACAATTAAAAATGCTGCAATTTCGTAGATCATAATTTGTACAACTATAAATAAAATATTTTTATATTCACTAAATTAATGTTACACAATATTGTGAACAATTTTCCACACCACCGCAGAGGTACTGTTCGAGGCGCGTTAGGCATTTTTTTATTTTATTTACAAATCACTATATAAAAATGGAATATGGAAAAAATGGAAATAATTCTAATAAATTTCATAAATTTGAAAATAATGATTTAATCATTTTTTTTATATAGTGATTTTAAATAAAACCGTGGAGCCTTCGCCATTAGCCCTATTTAACCACGGGATGCCCTAGCTAAGAAATAATCTGAAAATGAAGCATATTTAGAACAACAATATATAAATAATTATGATATTAACAATATGTACAACGACAAGGTTACAATATTTAAAACAACAAAGTTATAAGAAAATTACGAAAAATATAATAAAATATGCAAAATCATGAAAACAAAATTATATAATATTTTCGCGTTTAACTATCGAGTTTAAGTAATTTTTTATTTGGCTTTGGTGTACTGACGGAAGCGGATCGCTTATTAACTTTCCGGTCTCTAAAATCTTTAGTTTCCCATTTAAGGTTGTTAAAAATATGTGTTTTCAAAAATAATTTAATTAGAAAATATCGATGTTGCAAGCACGAGTCGTTAGAAAAAAAATCTTTATAATTTTCAAGCAGATGCTTTTTTATTAATTCAAACAAGAATTCAGAAATATTGTAATTATGAGAAGATTTAAAAAATTCTTTTTCATAAATTTTATAAACAGATAAAATAACCGAATAAAAAGTGTCTGTTGGAACCTTTAAACTTCCATATGGAAGACCTTTTAAAGATGGAAAAGCTTTCCAAAGTAAAAGTAATTCCGATGATGCGTCAAGCTCTTTTTCATTATTGATTAAATCAGCGCGACAGTTATCACAATTAAATTTATTTAAACATTTAAAGGCGAGATAACCAGCAATGTACTTTTTAGAACAATTTAAAAGAGATGGCTCGACTTCTTTAGTATCTTCAATATTATTTTCAAATTGCTGATCATCATTAATTAATAATTCGGCATCATTATTAATAAACCATTCGTCGATTCTTTTACTTATCACGGAGTTTTTAAGCTCATTTTTTTCTTTAATCGCGTCCTCGTCCATGCATTTATCAAAATTAGAAATTAATAAACGAGCTTCGTCCGGTTCACAGTTTGTTCCGACGGGAGGTACAAGCAAAGTAATCATTAACGCGTACTGGAAATTTCTACGGAATTGCATTACGGTTGGATTATCATTATGTCCCGATCGCGATCTCATGGAACCAAAAAAATTTTCGATTTTATCTTGATTTAATCTACATGTCAATAAATAAGGTTTACTTTCAACTTTTAGCTGATTCCATAATTCTAAAATGCCATTTATTGTTAAAATCAGACTATCAAAACAATCCGGATTTTTACCGCTATCTATTTTCCATTCTTCGAGCCACGGTACCGCGTCGCGTAAGCATTTTTCAATTTGAGGATTTTTATTCGACAATCCGCGTTTTAAAGGATTACTATCTTTGGAGCTACGTGCATTAAGGCAATCGAAAATGTCATTTAATCTTTTACAAAAGTTAGCCGTCGCGGTTGTTGTTAGATGTTTTAAATCTCCCGAAGTAGCTCCTGTCATTAAAGCCGCGTAAACGGAATTGCTAAAAACCTGTGTAGCCAAACTCACATTCATTTTTTCGAAATTATTCGGATTAACGTGTCTATCAGTTAATTTAGGCGCGGCTTTGCAAACTTTAGAACGCTCGACTTCTCGTAATTCGCGAATAGCATTCCACGAAACTTTTGTATTACCGATTGTCATATCGCTTTTTATTAGATTATTACGAATGCATTTGAAAATGTGAGGGCCATCGAATCCGAACGTTACATTACGATTTTCAAACTCTAAATATGGACGATCTTTATTAATACCTAACAATGAAATGGCTTTTTGATTAGGAGCCCCTTGATCGCAAACCATGTGCCGAATTTTAAAACCTACTTCTTCGGCTAATTGCAAAACGTCCACGATAATAGTTTTTAAATTATTGCCCGGCAGTGGACCGCACGTAGAGAAAAACATGAAAGGTTGCTTCCAGTCATGTGATAATCCGGTTATCATAAAAACTAATACCGATGTCGCGAATCGCGATTCGCGATCCCCGTAACTGCCTAAATCGTGATAACCTTCAATGTAATCTTCTTTCAAATTAAAATCTAGCCCGGGTCTAATACTCATTTCGTCCCACATTAAAACTGCGTCTTTTTCAAAATCTGTTTTACTATGTAATTTAATTTTTAATTGCTCAAAAAGTAGATCATTTTTACCCGGTTTTAAATTTATAAAATTAACCCATTGTCTAATTAATGAAACTGAGGGTAAAGCAAAATGCTTATTTTCCCTTAAAAATTCATAAGCTTTTGGAGATTTATAGTAGAGAATAGAGAGAAGAAGCAAATTGCTTCTCAGACTCTTCCCATTTCTTTTTTTTGTCATGATTAATTTGCATCGCGAAAAAAGAACTAACATCATAATTTAAATATTTCGCAGCTTCGTCAATTAAATTTTGTTTCGAAAGATTACCAAAAGGATTATCACGTTGGCGCTTTTCAAGTCGAGCTACTTTTTGTTTTAAAGTTTTAACTTGTCGAAGCAGTTCCGCATTTCTTATTTCCAATTTTTTTACATAGTTTAAAACTGAAGGTGGATACCTTTCAGTTGTATCTTCCGATTGCTTTTTTGAACTATTTAAGGTCGAGTTTACATTTTTATCTTTTACGAAGGTAACGTTCGCAACCGAAACATCATCGTTATTACTTTGCTCTGGATTAAGCTCTACATGTAACTCGTTTAAAATATTATCATTAGTGAGAGTCGACTTACTAGAATCAATTTTATTTAATGTTGAATTATTTGCCGAATTGTCATTACTTAAACTTGATGAAGGAACCGTATTTGGTTTAAGTAACCTTCTCGTTGCCGTGCAATTAAAATCCGACTGTAAAAAATGAAGACTGCATACCCGTTTCTCTTCTAACTTTTTTCGACCCACGCTATCTTCTGCTAACTTACTCAGGTCTTCATTTTGAATAACATCCAGCCATTTTTTTAAGCTAACAGACAAAAATATTCGAAGTATTGTTAATAAAAAAAAGTTATAAAATATTTATATAATGATATTATAAAGGGAAACAATATAATTGTATATACATCATTAATATTTGAAAAGTTTATTATAAGTCTTATTATTTATACAATATTTTTAGAGATAACCCGGGGAACAATAAATTGTCTTAATTTACCAAAGAAACGTTCAAACGTACACATAACTTGAAAAGTATTAATAGGATAAAAAATCTGAACAAAAGCGGGTTAGAAAATGAAAATCATCTAATTGTGTACTATCCAGATACGCTCGTTTCGCTCATAGATATACGTATTTTTTTAACTAAATATGTTGTTGCAAGTAACAAAACCAGCAAAAAATGATATAAATTTTAATTCTTTTGACGTCTTTGCACTCGTAATAATCACCCTTAAAACAAGGGATGATTACAAAGTAACCATCAAATTCTTGTTCAGCGACCCCGAAAACCCTATATTAGAAAAAATATAAATTTTTATTTTTCACCCTTGCATTCTTCATTACCACCCTTAAAATAAGGGATGATTAGAAAATAAAGCTTAAATTCGTGTTCAGCAATCCCCAAGAAACCAGCAAAAAATGATATAAATTTTAATTCTTTTGACGTCTTTCCACTCGTAATAATCACCCTTAAAACAAGGGATGATTACAAAATAATCATCAAATTCTTGTTCAGCGACCCCGAAAACCCTATATTAGAAAAAATATAAATTTTGATTTTTCACCCCTGCATTCTTCATTACCACCCTTAAAATAAGGGATGATTAGAAAATAAAGCTTAAATTCGTGTTCAACAATCCCCAAGAAACCAGCAAAAAATGATATAAATTTTAATTTTTTTGACGTCTTCGCACGCGTAATAACCACCCTTAAAACAAGGGATGATTATAAAGTAACCATCAAATTCTTGTTCAGCGACCCCGAAAACCCTATATTAGAAAAAATATAAATTTTTATTTTTCACCCTTGCATTCTTTATTACCACCCTTAAAATAAGGGATGATTAGAAAATAAAGCTTAAATTCGTGTTCAGCAATCCCCAAGAAACCAGCAAAAAATTGTATAAATTTTAATTTTTTGACGTCCTCGCACGCGTAATAACCACCCTTAAAACAAGGGATGATTACAAAGTAACCATCAAATTGTTGTTCAGCGACCCCGAAAACCCTATATTAGAAAAAATATAAATATTGAATTTTCACCCCTGCATTCTTCATTACCACCCTTAAAATAAGGGATGATTAGAAAATAAAGCTTAAATTCGTGTTCAACAATCCCCAAGAAACCAGCAAAAAATGATATAAATTTTAATTTTTTTGACGTCTTTGCACTCGTAATAATCACCCTTAAAACAAGGGATGATTACAAAGTAACCATCAAATTGTTGTTCAGCGACCCCGAAAACCCTATATTAGAAAAAATATAAATATTGAATTTTCACCCCTGCATTCTTCATTACCACCCTTAAAATAAGGGATGATTAGAAAATAAAGCTTAAGTTCGTGTTCAGCAATCCCCAAGAAACCAGCAAAAAATTATATAAATTTTAATTTTTTTGACGTCTTCGCACGCGTAATAACCACCCTTAAACCAAACCTTAAAACACCCTTAAAACAAAATTACAAAGTAATCATCAAATTCTTGTTCAGCGACCCCGAAAACCCTATATTAGAAAAAAAATAAATTTTAATTTTTTTGACGTCTTTGCACTCGTAATAACCACCCTTAAAACAAGGGATGATTACAAAGTAATCATCAAATTCTTGTTCGACGACCCCGAAAACCCTATATTAGAAAAAATATAATTTTAATTTTTCACCCTTGCATCTTTTTTTAGCACCCTTAAAATAAGGGATGATTAAAAAAAACCTTCAATTTGTGTTCAGCAATCCCCACAAAACCGGCAAAAAATTAGATACGTTTTAATTTTTTGATGTTTTAAATATATAAATGTACGTACGTACGTACGCTGTTATATATATATATATATATATATATATATAATTTTACTAAAACGCATTTGCGCTACGCGGACAATATCTCTATCACACATCGCGTAATTAGCCATGCATCGGAATAACGAGGCGCAATATTCCGCGAGGCGTTGACGGCGAGCCCCTGCCAAAAAATAGATTCTGAATACACGTAATTAAATGTACGTTGTTCATTGCCATACACCCCCCGCCCACCGGCCATTGTTTACGTCCGTACACACATACTGACAGCGAATTCATACGTACGCCAAGGAATTAACCTTTTTACAAAACTAAAAATTAACTTACATGAATGGATTTTTTGCAGGAAAACGATGAAAGGTCAAGGCTTCGTCTTTAATCTTCGTACTCCTACAATTCCCAAAAGCACAAACGTTTTTCTTTGGCATCTTGATGCAATTCACGACACGATTCACGGCGAAAAACGCGATTGACGGTGAGATATAATTAGAAAAATCCGACAAAAAATATAAGAGACACGAAAAAATTAAACTTACAAACGCACGAGTAAGATCGCGACTCACGTGTAATGTTGTTTGACAATTTCGGCGATTAAAATTACAAAAGTTAATATTCACAAGAAAATCTTGATGCTTGCGCTTACTTGTTGCAAGGCGGAACTGATAATTGGCGGTTAAAAACAATGCACGATCGTTAAGTCGATCACCGCGCCGATCGCCGCGCATAGGAAAGGCGCGACTCATCATTTTCGCGGTTATTTGAATAATTTGTAAATGACAGGCTTTTTTAAAATTTGATTATTTATATAATTACATTTAAACACGATATAATTTACTTAATTATGTAAGAATATGTTATCTAATTAAATAATATAAAAACTGAGTTCGTATAAACATTTTTTATTTTTTCATGTCCATAATTTACAACATAATAAAGTTCATTAACTTTATTAACATAAATAAACAAAAATTAAACTACGTTGTTTCAACATTATATTAATATTTAACATTATTTTCAAATAAACGCTACGTATAACGGGTTAAATCTTAAATAATTGCATTAAACATATATCAAAATCAATAAAATTATAATTTAAATTGCATATTTTCGTGTGCGTGAAAATGTTATTATAATTTTGTACACGTGATATGCAAAAAAAAAAAAAATCGTATTGGGGATTTGAACCCCGACAAAATGATAAGCACGCAGCTTGACAAGCGCGCGCTTTAGTGATCACGACCACCGCTGCTGTTATTGGAAAATGATCAAAACTTACATATGATTATCGGCCCCATTTGGGGCTTAGGATTGGGTTTGATTTATTGTTTTTAGAATTTGGTTGTCTATTGTAATATTTATTAATGGTTTTTTGGTTGGCTTAAGTAGTATTTTTCGTTTTCGGGTCCGCGACTGATTCCGCTATGCTAGCCCGCTGTGGTAGCCGTGATATGCGAGACCAGCCGATAATGGTCATTTACCTTCTCAGCATGTACCGGCCGTACACGAGAGTAGCAGTTACCCACAGAGTCTTTCACCGCGCTAAGCGAGCGCTCGGGGTTCGGGGTGCTCGCACTATAGCAAATCTCGATTCTCGGGGTACCGAAAGTTGCCTCAGCCGTCCCTATAGCTCTGCGCTTCTATGTAAGTCTATCTTCGTTGCTAAAACCACCAACCACCGTCCCACCGTTTCCGCCGTTCCTGTTACCACTGTGCGCACACAGGGTAATCGGAACCCGAAACTGACTGCAAAGGCTGGCAGAGTCGTGCGCACACGTTTCTGTCAGACTCTGCACACACACCGTACATACACCGCCCCACCGCCACACCGTTTCCACCGTTCCTGTTACCACTGTGCGCACACGTCTCTGCCAAACTCTGCACGCACACGCACAGCCCCACCGTTCCACTTGCCGCTGTGTGCACACAGGGTAAGAGGAACCGCGGAGGGCGATTCCAGCATCAGGTGCGCACACGTCTCAATCGGATCCTGTGGTCTACAACACTGCACACACACACTCACTCACCGCTCCGCCGTTTCACTTGCCGCTGTTCGCACACAGGGCAAAGGAAGCCGCGAGAGACAGACACTGTACCGGATTGAGTCGTGCGCACACGTCTCAATCAGGTCCTGTGGGACTCCTACCGACACACTAACATCACGCCGACGTTCCTCCGTTCCACCTGCCACTGTGCGCACACAGGGTAGGAGAAAACCGGCAACCTGCGCGGAGTCCGCACAAGATCGTGCGCACACGTTCTCGCGAGGACTCCGCGATAGCGATTACACTCCTGTGTGCTTCACCGGGGAATAACCGAACCGCCGTGCTCTAGGCGTAATATGTACAAGTAGATGTAAGCGAAAGCGTACTTGCGACCGTATGGAATAAACGATACGTACCGTAAACCGAAACAAATAGATGTTAAACGACGACTAGATGTTAAGCGTCATACCGATTAGATGTTAAGGATCGCGCCGATAGATGATAAGTGCCGTAATCATACCGCGTAGATATTAAGCACCGTCTAGACACTAAGAAGTAATTGTAAGAGATAAGTCTTTTTAAAGGCGTACTTTTGTTTGGTTACAGGTGGCGAATGACGACGCGCCTCATTAAACTACTAAATATATAAACTAATTAAACTGAACCAAACAGAGTTGTTTTTAACCTCACTCCCCTCTCCGAATCCTGAATCCCGACTGACGAAATCCGGTGCGAGGGGAACGCAACCGTTACACAGTGGTGGGAAGTCCAGGACTCTCTATTACAGCCATCGGTTTGGTCCGCATGGAGCCCGTCATCCCTTCGATAACCAACCTCTGTACTCTTTTTAATGCCCTTGTGTGTTTTCAGCACACATTTATGTCCCCAAACCAGGGACCTATATGTGAGTCTGGGCTTTATGATCGCGTCATATAGACATCTCACCTTTTCTTGCTCCAAGCCCCATATTGCTCCAAAAGTCTTTCTACATGCCAAGAAGGGCATGAGAGCCAAAGCGGCTCTTTTACCGTGTCGTTTCGGAGGGAAACGTTTTTCGCAGATGCCAACTCCTCAAACAATGCCGAACGTTTTCTTTGTTACTTTATTGTTTACTCTATTGTTACTTTCCGCTTACAAAAAATTCACCAAGCAGATGGAGTATAGCAGCAGATACGTCAATTCTGCGGATGATGCATTTAGATAGTCTTTGTAGACTATGCGAATACCTAGCAATATCAGCGCTAAAACTTCTATCCACGACTCCGCGCTATGGCATTTTATTGCTACTTATACTTGGCGATGTAAACGCTCTGTCATGCAATTCGCTTGAGGATGATAAACTGGTGTATTTTTAGTGGAGCGCCGAATTGTGCGTTCCACCCTTCGAGTAATCCTTTCGCTACGGTTTCAGCTGATATGTCGGGGAGAGGTATAACTTCGGGCCAGCGTGTAAAACGGTCAATGCAGGTAAGGAAATACCTGGCTCCGTTCGACGGCGGAAGCGATGCAACTAGATGGACGTGGACATGCTCGAACCTTCCGCTTAATCCCTGGAAGTTTCAGTTTTTGCGCGCTGGCACGGCACGCACGCTCTTGCCCGTTGTCGAGTGTCTTTCACGACGGATGGCTATATACACCGGAGGGTTACAAGCTTCTGCGAGTGTACCCCTGTTGTGCAAGACTATGCTTGCTATTGTAACGGTGGCGTCCCCCTTGCCCCGGATTTTGTCAGTTGGGATTCAGGATTCGGAAAAGGGGGTGAGGTTAGAAATAACTTCGTTTGGTTAAATTTTAATAGTTGATATATTTAGTCATCATTCGCCATCTGTAACCAAACAAAAGTACGCTTTTAAAAGACATCTATTCCTTATTATCTAAGCGGTAATCACGGTACTTATAAACTATCGGTGCGGTCTTTAATTCTACGGTATGACGCTTGACATTAGTCGTCGCTTAACACTTGTTTCGCTTAAACATTTGTAACGCTTATTTGGTCGCCGGTATGCCTCGCTTACAATTACTTATATCGACTACGCCTCGAGCACGGCGGTTTGGCTGTTATCAGGTGTGTAATTTGTTATTGCGGAGTCCTCGTGAGAACGTGTGCGCACGATCTTGTGTGGACTCTGCACCGGTTCCCGATTTCCCCCTACCCTGTGTGCGTACAGCGGTAGGTGGAACGGAGGAACGTCGGCGTGATGTTTAGTGTACAGGTGGAGTCCCACAGGAACTGACTGAGACTTTTGCGCACGACTCAATCTGGTACAGTGGCTGTCTCTCGCGGCTTCCTTTGCCCTGTGTGCGCACAGCGACAAGTGATGCGGCAGAGTGGTGAGTGAATGTGTGTGTGAAGTACAGTTGACCACAGGATCCGATTGAGACGTGTGCGCACGACTCAACCTGATACTGTAATCGCCTTCCGTGGTTTCTCTTACCCTGTGTGCGCACAGCGGCAAGTGAAACGGCGGAACGGTGGGGCTGTGTGTGAGCGTGCAGAGTCTGACAGAGACGTGTGCGCACGACTCTACAAGTCTCTGCAGTTAGTTTCGGGTTCCGGTTACCCTGTGTGCGCACAGTGATAACAGGAACGTTCGAAACGGTGTGATGGTGCAGCGGTATGTGTGTGGCGGGTGTGCAGATTCTGACAGAGACGTGTGCGCACGACTCTGCCAGTATTTGCAGCTAGTTTCGGATTCCGATTGCCCTGTGTGCGCACAGCGGCAACAGGAACGGTCGAAACGGTGTGGCGGTGAGACGGAGTAGATGTGGAGTGTGTGCAGATTCTGACAGAGACGAGTGCGCACGACTCTGCTAGTATTTGCGGCTAGTTTCGGATTCCGATTGCCCTGTGTACGCACAGTGGCAACAGGAATGGTCGAAACGGTGGAACGGTGGTTAAAGGTTTAGTGCCTGTTGTTGCGCTACGTGTGCGCACGAGAGCGCTCCTCCAGGTACTCGGTGGGTCTGAATTACCCTGTGTGCGCACAGTTCAGATAGTGCGGTAGTTTCGGTATCCGTGCCGTTACGTGTGCGCACGAAAACGGTCAGATATCGTCAGTTCCTCTAGGGCCCTCCTAGCGGTGTCGTGTGCTCACGGCAACGCTCGGATCGGGAGCTCTGATTGAACTGCCGCCGTACTGTCGCGGCCGGGCTTATATAGCCCCAGTCGCTGGCGCCAACGCCCTCTGGTGGTGATTGGGTCGAGTGTTGTTTGTATATCTGTGTGGTGCTTACCGTGCTCTTTTTGGTAGTGTGCGTTATTTTGTTTGCGCCCGTCGTCGGTTTCATTCGCGGCTGTGTTTACATTATACGAGCACGTGTTGCTACCCATGAGCACTCGGCTTGTGCTCATGTTATTGTCGTGCGGGTCTGCCTTTCGCTCGCTTTGTTTGTGTGCCTACTTGTACATATTCTGCACGAGACTGATGTCTCGTTGCACTATTAAAAATCCTACGTCGTAAAGGTGCTGGGACATTCGGTCTCGTTCATACCGTCGGAATATCGCAGTATATATCGACGCTAGACTCTGGCCATCGGATCTTCTTTAATTGCAGGGAGTGGCTGTTGCTTTCCAGGAGTGCAATCAACTCAACGTCACCCGTCTGCAGCTGCTAATTCTTCCGTACTTACGGCTTCTATGCGAGAGAGCGCGTCGGCGACAGTATTTCCGATTCCTTTTATGTGCCGGATATCTGTTGTAAACTGTCCAATAAAATCCAGGTATCTGAATTGTCTTGCAAAGCTTTTCTCTGGGTCTTGTAAAAATGCGCACTTGAGGGGCCTGTGATCCGAGAAGATTATTACGGGGTCGGCGACAGTATTTCCGATTCCTTTTATGTGCCGGATATCTGTTGTAAACTGTCCAATAAAATCCAGGTATCTGAATTGTCTTGCAAAGCTTTTCTCTGGGTCTTGTAAAAATGCGCACTTGAGGGGCCTGTGATCCGAGAAGATTATTACGGGTCGACCCTCAACTATATTTGGAGTATAATTCCCTGTAATAGGAGCTGTACTTACGCTGGGCATTTGTTAGGGCTCTCCTGAAGAAAGCGAGTGGTTGTCAAGTTTGGTCAACACGTTGTTGCAAGGCGGCCCCAACAGCGACGTTCGATGCATCGACTACGATTGAGATCGGTGCTCCTTGCTTGGGATGCGCGAGAATTGCAGCGCTCGCAAGCCTGTCCTTCATAGTCTCGAAGGCTGTCTCGGCTTCTTCCGTCCACTCGACTGTATCGTCGACCTTTTTTCCTCCTTTCAGTAAGTTGTTAAGGTAGTGTTGTAAATTAGCAGCGTTTTTGACGAACCGTCTGTAGAAGTTAAGCATTCCTATGAATCGTCGCCAACCACTGACGGTCGTTGGTTTTTTAACATTATTTACGGCTTCGACTTTGTTCGGGAGCGGGCGCATGCCTCTCTCACTCCCTAAATAGCCTAAAAACTCTATTTCTTTCTTGCCAAAGACGAACTTCGCAGGAATTATCACCACTCCGTATTTGGTGAGACGCTCGAATAATAAACGCAAATGTTAAATGTTCTAAGTGCTCGGTTTCGTCTCTTGAGGCTATAAGGTAATCATCGGCGTACGAAAACACAAAATCAGGCTCGCACGTTATCTCATCGAAGAATGATTGAAAAGTCTGGCCCGCGATTCGTAAACCGAAAGAACGGCGACTGTATTCGAACAAACCAAACGGAGTGATCACCTTTCTCTTCGGAATGTCTTCTTCCGCGACGGGGATTTGATGATAAGCGCGCACTAAATCAACTTTTGAAAACACTTTCTTTCTGTGTAGGTTCTGCTTGAAATCTTCTATGTGGCGCATTGGGTGTTGTCCGTTGATTTAGTCCTCTGTAATCGCCACACGGTCGCATATCACCGTCGCCTTTATGCACTGGGCTAATTACAGATACTCACTCGCTCTTTGATGGCCGAATAATGCCTTGACGCAAAAGCTCTTCAAATTCAGCTTTAACTTTTTTAAAGCGATCGAGTGCAAGTCTTCTCACTCTGCAATGCATTAGAGGGCCGGGCGTAGCCTCAATATGGTGCTTTACATTGTGCTTGACTGGCCAATTAACACCGGGTGGCTTGCTGATATCGAAGAATTTCGCGAGTAGTTTATGATATGGAGAAATCTCCATGAACTGTTAGGATAGATTCTACCGTGACGCTAACATCCTGTCCGGTTGAGGCCAACAGTGTTTCGCTGTCCACCAGCCGTCGGTTTCGCGAATCGATAAGCATTCCCTGAAACGCTAAAAAATCATATCCGACGAAAGACCGGTCGACGTCTGCGACGATAAAGCGCCAGGCGAATTTTCGCCTGAGCTCGAAATCAAGATTTAACATTTCATTACAGTACGTCGCAATTTCAGTACCGTTTGCCGCAAATAGAGCATATTTTGACTTTTCACGATATCCGCATATTAAAGTTCGTGGGAAGATGCATAATTTCGCTCCCGTATCAATAAGATACTGGATTTTCGGCTCCTATCACTCGCAAAAAGACGGCGCACACCCGGGTCGTTCTGGACTGATGCGATCAAGGTCGCCTGTTCTAGTTTTTTGCATTCCACTTGTATGGTTCGCGGCATTTCGTGGATTTGTCACCAAATTTAAGATGATACCAACAAAGTTCTCTATCGGTGTTAGTATCTTCGAGAGAGCTGCTTCTCGCTGGCGTCTGCGATCTTTTCTGGCTGTGACTACGATTTTGGCTGCCATGTTGCCTCTCCTTACGGCGTACGCGCGAGTCGATCTCTTCGAGCTTCTTGAGAATCCTTTTAACGTCTGAGCTGGAATCGCTCATTTTGACGGCGGCCACCTACGACCCGCTAGGTGTTACGTTGTGGATGCAATCCGCCGTATCGGCGAGGTCGCTGAGCGTGCGAGCATCCACTGCGTATCACTCGATAAGTGACTAAACCACAATGATTTTAATAAATCTTTTGCTGCCTTCAAATCACCAGCTATAGTCTTCATTTTTCTTAATAGCTGCGATGGCGTTTGGTCTCCCATCTGGATGAGCGCGAGAAGCTTTTGTATCCTTTGTGAGTCAAAGTCTGAAATTCTTTGTATCAGTACCTCCTTAATTGTGGTATGCTTTCTGTCGTTTGTCGGATCATCAAGTAGGTCGTCGATGACAGTAGCATACTCTTCGTCCAGCGCAGATAATAAGTGCGTAAACTTGGTCGATTCCGTGGATATTTTTGAAGCTTTGAATAATGCCTTGACTCGGCGGAACCACCCTTTTGCATTTTGTGTCAAAAAGGTCGGCATTTTAGACGCCAGTCTACAAACTTCTGCGCTGCTTGCTGCTGATGCGTTGGTTGGCGTGGTGGTGGCTTCTAACGCGGTATCTGGCATCCTGACTGCTTTTCTTGAATCACACACATACACACACACAACTACACTGTCGCGTCGTGAAACACGTCGGGGTCACCAATTGTAGGTTGAGGGTATCAAACTACTTTAAATAATACTCAATGTTCATTCCTTTTCTTTATTCATTATACAGCATTTGCAGGGTACACTTAGTTTTCTCTTCGCCACAACATTATTATTATGACTTTTCGTCATTATAAAAATTATAATAACAAATAAAAATTATTTATCAGCAGAACTGAAATAGTACGTACGTGCGCGCACTCCTCGTATTATCATTAGGGGGTTTAAGTTTATTCTGCAATAGAATTTGTTCATTATTACGCAGCGGTATATTAGCCATATTTACAATTTGAACTATAGCTTTATTTATTATTGTTCATTTACTTTATTTATGCATAATATCGCGAAAGCGTGAGTAGTCGGTAGGCTCCGCTTCTCATTTCCCCTCCATCGCAACATGCGTACGACTGCCCCTACTTCGCTCTCCTCCGCTGGAGCTAGATGCGTATAGTTCAGGCATCCCCCAAGGTACTAACTCGGGACCTATCGCTTTCTTTCTTTTCGTCAATACCATAGTAAAGTCATTAGTACTAACTTGTGCATATGGTTCGCAGATGATTTCAAGATATTTTTGCAATACAAGCGTGATGACTTGCCAGATATATCTCACGCTAAGCACAAGATGCAAATCACTTGGCAGATTGAACAAATAATAAAAGCATCAAATTAAATACGCAAAAAATCCTTGGGCTAGATTTTGGCTCAGTTCGAAACCTTATGAGACTTGATCTTAATTTTGTACCTAAAGTAGCTATTAATGGCATTGATATTATATTTGCCAAACAGCAAAAAATCTTGGAGTAAAAATCATTAAATAATTGTCGTAGAATAGCCATGTCTCGACAGTATGTTCACAAATACACGGAGTAGTAAGTCGTCTTCGTTTTAGGGGCTACTATGTATCGAGCAGCCTTAAAAAAACAACTTGCCACATCAGTATACGGTAACCTTACTGGATACCTATATTTAAAGCTGCCTATGCTCTTCAATACTATAGTTCGGTTTATCTACAGGTTACCACGTGATGCTATGATGGCTTTTCCGAGAAAAGCGAAAAATATATTTTGTAGCCATCATTAACTATGAGATATTAATGGCATCTATTCAATGTTTAGAAACAAATCAACAATCTGATTTATAGTATTCAAATCAAACCACCTTCAGACTCTTTTAAAAACAAATTGTTTGCTTATCTGATAAGTATGTAGACCGATACATACTTACCGACTACTATATCAAGAAATTGACAGAAAATTGAAAATTAAAATCAAAAGTCTTATTTAGTTAGATAGATTCGAAAGACTACACTTATGGTCTAAAATATGTGCTGTACCACTTCAAAATTTTGATTTCATATATCGTATATCACATCTACGTTATAAAATTGTTTATAGGAATGCGCATCAATGTGTTTTGTATTTGCTTAAAAAATGTTGCTAATTATATACTGTTACAATGCATTTTGGCATAAAGTCCTGACGAACCTTGCCAGAAATAAATAAGTATTCTGTCTATCTTCTCACACTCGCTTTCGCTTTCTAAATTGAGGGCGTGCAACACCTTAAAACAAAAAATAAAAAATTATTATTTAAAATATATTAATAAATATATATATACATAATCTAAATTTTTTATCATTTAAATAGACGTATTTACTTTTATTTTGAAGGGTATAGCGTTTAAAACCTACTTATAGTAAGAAGTTTGTTCGGTCCCATAATTCACTAACATTTACAGTCAACTGATGGACCAAGTCCATATTCAAATTCAAATCCCTGTATTCAAACCAAAACTAATGTACTTTCAAGCAGTTTCCCAAAATTTGAGCTCATTTAGTCCATCTGTTCCTTTAGAATTTTATGATCAAGCACATACAATTAAGAAAAATTTATATATTTTTGTTTATTAATCCAATCGCTTCTATCTATCAAAAATAACTTTTTACAACAAACTGTCGCACTTATTTATAAAAACTCCTATTCGAGTGTAAAAAAGTTTAAATTAATGAATTTTACGTAATATCACGTTTATTCATAACAACTTTTTTAACATTCTTATCTTTTTTTCACCGTAGTCATAAAGCATAACCTCAACTGTCATGTTTATGGGGCAGCTACGGCAACCAACTTAGGCCAAGATTAGGTAAAAAATAAAAAATAAAAACTTATGTAACAAAAAATTATGAAATCAATAATATAAGACTACTTACAAAATTCAATTTCCACCTACTGCATATGCAGCAAGTGCAAATTCGTCTCGAGTTCCTCTTGAGATTTTCTCCTGATAACTCCTGCCTCCTTAGTATTTGCTAGTCTTTTCCTCTTCACTTGAAATATTCTATTGCTGCTGCTTTCTACTCATGTATAAGCAGCTTTTCCAGGATTGACTTTTAACTTGCCCATTATCTTGAGAAAGTTTGCACGGGTATCACTGAAGTATACTACATCCGTGTATTCAATATTTAGCACTGACAAACTACTGAACGTGTCATGTCCAGCAAGTACACGCATAGTAATAACACTTCTCCGGTTCACTTCACGCGCATTGCCTTTTGGATCTACTATTTTGCCAGAGTTTATCGCACTTATTTCACTACACTGTTCACAAACAACATCAATTTTGAATAAAAACTTATCTCTTGTAGAATCATTCGCAAATGCCAAAAAATTGCTCACATTGCACATCAATTATTAATATTAATTAATTATTAAAACGACGGGAAAAAATTTTATATGCTAAAGGTCGACAATATCAGTATTTGTTTATATGTATTAGCTGTTCAGTATAATCAGTAGTATACCTGCGCAGCATATATACTATAGAACAGGTATATAAGAATATATATGGATTAGATACTGACGGTCGCAAGAGTTGCACAAAAATTCAAACCTTAGATATTTTTATTTCTTGTTTTGAATGAATTTCATAAATTAATATCTTTTATATATCCTTGTTAATTTTAAATTAATTTTGTAACTTATATTTTAACATAAATTTCGTCAATGAAAATCAATTTTTTACTCACTACGTAACTTAAAAAATAATATGCTTATCATTACTTTTGCTAAGTTTTTTTCGCTTATTAGCATGTTTTTGCGCGAAACTATTATAACAAAACTACTATAACAAAACAAAAATATTGAAACAAATTAAAATAATAGAACAAAAATATTAGTAAACGAGCTGCTTACTTTTATAATATGTGAGTGTATAATCCACAGATTCTAAAATCACGTCTTTCTTCTTTAGCTTGAAAAGTGAACGGAGCGTGAAATCAGCCACATACGACTAAGAGTAATTTGAGGATTACTTTCTCATATATATATATATTGCGTTCCCGCTCTTTCCAGCTATTCAGGCTATATGCTTTCCCGCCATCCCGCCATATACTACCAAAATTTTATTTCTATCATCACAAGGGAATCATTGTGCATTCCCTACTAAAAAAAATGCGCGATTAAACACGCAATTAATCACGCGATTTGTCATGCGATAAATCGCGTGATTTTAACGATCAATTTTCGACGCGATTTATCGCGTTATTAATTGCGTGAGTAATGAAAAAATTGTGAAATCAATAATGCTTAACTTTAGAAAATATATCATTGTTTAAAATATAAAGATGGAATAATAGAAAGGTGAATATTAATAGTTAAATAGTTATTTAATTATAATCATTGAGATTGGACAATTTCGATACAAATTATATAAATAATACTGCTTATCATATAATTATATTATATCTGTACCTATTTATTTATTTTTTTATTTATTCCAGAGTTACATAACATAGTTATACATAAAAATTACATATAAAAGTTACATATAAACCATTTCCAATCCGATATAAAGTAGATATTATTTACACAATAACATACTATAACGTCGCAAATCCTGCAGAGGAAAACGGAGTTTCCTGTTCGCAGGTCCGAATTAACAACAACAACAAAAAGTACAAATAGTAAACAAAATGCTGGTTAGTTATGCTGTGATCATTACAACAGAACTTCCAGCCATACTCATCATTCTTATCATGGTCATTCATACAGAAGGTAGCATATGTCTCCGAGTCGAACTTATACTCAGAACCTACTAGCCTTCACTCATTCACTCGTTCACACATTCTTACATACTTTGGTTGGATTTTCAAGTTTTGGAGCTCTTTCCATCCCAACTCTAATTATCTTCATTTGTGAGTCGTAATTTAAATGATACGTAATCTAGCATTTTGTGTAAAAATCCATCCCTGTTAGTAATCACTCCATTCCTTAGCCAGAGAACCAGCCAGTAACAGCCCACAAAATGTTGAAAAAAGCATTCTCTAGTCTGTCACCAGCTACTCCCGGCTAGGAAATGGAATGACTTCCACCTACAGCTAAGGTATAAGCTATATTAAAATTATGTTTGAGATTCTATATTTTTGTATAGCTACTAGTAATTTGACGATGTCCGACATTAATTAACTCTAATTAAGATTACATTACGCATTTTTGAGATCCTATGTTTTTGTATTTTGTACGTGTTTTTCTATATAATACACTTTTTAATTCTTATAATCTAATCTTTGTGTACAATTTTATTTGATTTACCAACAACGCACTAATATGGATTTTGCAGATGTGAAAGTTTCCGTTGTTGTGCTTTTATTTCTTGCATATGTTATTCGTTCAATTTTGTTGAGTCTAGCCGGGCACGTAAGTCCAACTGCACAGGTAACTCTGTAGTGTGGAAACATTTTCTTGTGTTGGGTCGATGAATCACATTTACATGTTGATCTAAAAACTATATCATGTATAATTACTATGTCTTTACTAGGTGGTTGGTTAAAAAATAGCTTCATTTGATCCTAGATAGTTGATATCTCCCTAGGTCATTCTGTAATTTGCTGATTTATTAATCTTTTGTCCAGGTGCAGCCATTGCTTCCTTTTGTAAAGCTTTCTTGTTATTCTCTTCAGCCATTTCGTCTATTATAGTACAAACTGTTCTATTGGTTTGTATTTTCCTTTATTTAAAACTTTTGTGCTTTCTGAGCAATCCGTGGATCCTTTTACAAGATTTATGTACTTACTTTTTGTGTTTTTTGTTCCCGATTTATGTGTCCATGAGTGTAACACTTTATTTGCTATATTATCTATCATATTTTTAATGTTTGGATATGCTTCAGTCATTTTATTATAATTGTAATTGGTGATGCGACGATGTTTGCGATCACTGTACGACTTACATCTGCCCTTGGAGCAAATGTATGTTCTAATATCTAGTATTATACTAGTAGTCAATACAGATTCGTCTTTGATTCCGAAGATACCATCGCGTGTTTCCCATTCTTTGAGTGTTATTTTTCTCTGTTGCAGTAAAACCTTTATTTTTGAGGCTATTTCACACTGTAGTGCACCTGGTTCTTGATCGCATATTTCTAAAAGCCATAATTTAAGTTGTTGATAATCTATTGTTTCAAAATACGCTTTATTCATTATTTCTCAGCCAATCTTGTATTTTTCTTAAATTTGGTTTCTTCCGTACATCCAGTATTTTAAGTTCGTTTGGCAGTTTATTAAATATATCTATTGCTTTGATGTAGCTATTTTTTGTACTAACAGTTTTATCATATTTTGGTGGAATTATTCATTTGCGTCTTGTTTTACTCGCTGAATTCAAAAACTATTCTTTAAAATTGTTATAGTTATACTGTACGAGGGTGGATTGATAAGTTTCCGGCCTGACCAAGAGATGGCGCCACTAGGCCTACCTCGAGGTGGCCTTCTATAGTACCATCCTTAGATAGCTTATAGTTTCAGCCCGATCGCCATGTTAGTTTAGGGTTGAGAGCACACTGAACAAGACGCCTCTATGTTTTTCTTAAAAATGGAAAAGTTGGAAAATCGTGCTGTCATCAATTACTTCTATTTGAAGGGGTTAAAGCCGAAGGAAATCGAAGAAGAGATGGACTCAACATTGGGAACATCCTCCCCATCATATTCAACTATTAAGCAGTGGGTTTCCGAGTTTAAAAAGGGTCGTGTGAGCACCTCTGATGAGCCTCGCTCAGGACGCCCTGTTGAGGTCACAACTCCAGATATGATCGAAAAAATCCATCAAATAGTGCTGGAAGACCACAGATTAAAAGTGCAGGAGATAGCTGAGACCTATAAGATGTTATATGAACGTGTACAAAATATTTTGCACCAACATTTGCATATAGAAAAGCTATGCGCAAGATGGGTGCCGCGTTTGCTAACAGTCGACCAAAAATTGATCCGAAAAAACATTTCTACCGCCAATTTGACGTTGTATAAGCGTAATCCAAGCAAATTTTTGCGTCGATTCATAACCGTTGACGAAACTTGGGTCCACCACTACATTCTTGAAACCAAAGAACAATCTAAACAGTGGATTGGACCAGGGGAACCAACTCCAAAGAAGGCAAAAACAATTTTTTCGGCGAACAAGGTTATGTCTACTGTTTTTTGGAATACAAGAGGTATTATATACATTGATTACCTTGAAAAGGGTAAAACTATCACTGGTCAATACTACGCAGACTTATTGCAACGTTTGATCCACGACGTGAAAATTAAACGACCTCATCTGGTGAAGAAAAGAATCTTGTTTCATCTCGATAATGCACCAGCGCACAAGTTAATCGTTGCGATGGCTAAAATCAACGATCTGAAGTTTGAATTGATGCCGCACCCTCCCTACTCTCCAGACCTAGCCCCGAGTGACTATTATCTGTTTCCTAACCTCAAAAAATGGCTTGGCGGTAAGAGATTTGCGGACAATGAAGAAGTAATCGAAGCTGTAAATGGGTATTTTGAGGAGCTTGACGAGTCGGTCTATAGAGATGGCAGTACTAGACTAGAACGTCGCTATGAGAAATGTATCAGCCTGGGAGGTGATTATGTTAAGAAATAAAAAAAAATTCTTAAAAACGTTGTTTTTCTTGGTCAGGCCGGGAACTTATCAATCAACCCTCGTATACTTTCACTTGCAAATAATTGTTTTAGGTTAAGTGTGTAAAGTAATTTTTTTGAAAAGTATTTTTATCTACTATTTTTAATATTTTATTTTGTATTGTTTGTAATAAATGTAGATTATTTTGGTATGCCCCCCATGCAATTATTCCATAGCTAATAATGCTATGGAAGAAAGCATAGTAGATAATTTTTAAGATGCTAGTTTCCATGAATTTGGAGATTTTACTAAATATAAATATTAGATATTTAGTCTTATTTATGAGATATTCAATATGTTTTTCCCATCTCATATTTGCATCAAAAATTATACCTAAATATTTTGTAGCATTCACTCTCTTTAGCTTTTCATTATTGACTTTAATTTCTATGATATCTGGTATACTATTACAATAATTCCCAAAAGTTATGTAAACTGTTTTGTACGTTTAGCGTAAGTTTATTTCGTCTAAGCCATTGTAACGTCCTGACACCTACCGCCACCACAGTACATCAGCCTGGATAAAGAAGAACTCTACGCTACGTTACCCATAAATAACTACCTTACCATCCACACCGAATTCCCGCCGTTTCCGTTGACCTGGTTACTAGAAGCCATCAAACGCACCCACTCAAATTTTCCTTCACTGCCATTCCCCCAATTGTCTAGCTCTCTTGTCTGGCAGCCAGCTTAACTGTAAACTCGTTCACGTTAGTCTGTATCAAATTACTTCTTATTGACACTTGTAATTATATTGAATAAACTGTGTAAGAGTAAAAGCTACTTAGATCTATTACTCATTTAAACTCGCGCCTATTCCAAGTTCTTTGTCCGACTGCCGGATTCATCGCTCTCTAAACTTCGCCAAGCACATCGTTCCACAAGGTAACCTCGCTACATCTATTAAGATTTGCTTAATTCTTTTAACATTCACGTTTACCTTTTTTCTCGTCACAATTACATACGGTCTATACTTGTTGACGACTTAGAGTCGCGATCCCGCTTAAGTGATTGTTCGCTTATCGAAAGTATATCGTTAGCTTAAGAGATCTTCCTTACCGACTTCTCGCTTACATTGTAACCCGTGACGTTACACCATGATGAAACCGTTTCTAAGTATGTGTTCATTTTATGTTGAACCTCGGCCCAGCTTTTTCCATTTGCCTTAACAGCTCTGTCATCTGCATAGGATATAATGGTGTTTTCTGGCATGCTTGTTAGCAGATCTTTTACGTATAGAATAAAGAGCAACGGTCCTAGAATAGTCCCTTGAGGCACACCAGTTGTTTTGTTGTCTGTTGCTTAAGTAATTTATAATTAATTTGTGCCCATTGCCTCTTATACCATATGCATATAGCTTTTCTAACAGTATTTTATGATTTACTGTGTCGAAAGCCTTTGCCAAGTCTAAGAATGTAATAGCTATCGGTTTGCTTTTATATAGGTTTTCGTATATTTCTTTATAGTCCAGTCAGATTAGACTTGGAAAGGCCTGTTTTGGGCACTAAATAAAAGAAGGTAAAAGATTATTGGAAGTTATTCGAAAGGATGTCAGAATATTGGGACAATAGTTTGAGCGCGATATCCCGCTGTGGAACATTGTTTAAATAATCAATGAAAGTGTGAAAAACCATTTTTTGCGCATAACTTTTGACCGTTGAGGCTATTGAAAAACAGTTTAATACTTTTTTTCAAGTATTAAAAATACATACAAAATGAGATAAACTAAATTAAAATCCGTTCATTTGTTTACTCAAAAGACGAGAAAACCGCCAATTTTAGCATTTTTTAAAATTTTCTATAATTAACTTAGTTTTGCTTCAAAAAAACCATACTATAATTTTTTTTGATGGTTTTTATACACTTTATAAGTGGTATAAATTTTAGCTTCAAATATTCATAACTGTTTGTTCATTCCTATTTGTTACGTAAAAAAGGCTCTTGCTAGATTCTAAATACATTTTTTTTGAGATGTCGGAGAGACTTTTCTGAGGGTCCATTTTACTCATAAGGAGTTATATTACAACGAACAATAAAGGAATAGTTGATAACTGAAGGGTAAATTGTTTAAAAATTAAGTTGAAAATAAGGCATTTTTAATGTTAAAAGTTAAAGGGTAAGTTATTTATAAATGAAATTTCCAGATCAATAACTTAATTGCTTTCGTTTTTATGCTAATTTGAAGGGTTTAATTATTGCTCTACAATAATCTGGAGCTGATATAATTTTTTTTTTCAAAAAATCATTGTGGCATTGTTTATTAATATTAAGAGCTCAAATTTATGGGTGATCTACAATAGGAATTAAACTGTCGTATTTGATATATGAATAACAATTAATGTGAATATTTACGGTGAGTTGGTGACAAAAGCGACAGCGCATTTTTGTAGAGAGTGGGGCGTGCGTGCGTCTCACGCTCAGCTATTCCGCGGCTGAAATTTGGACAAGCGTCTTCTATTTGAAAAAGCGAGAAAATTATGCTTTTTCTTGGGAATTAATGATCCGGCTTTGATAATTCTTTTTTTAATTTGGGGAAGAAAATAGAATGAAAAAAGAATAACAATCACGGTGTTCAATTTTAGATAAAAAATTATGTAATCGCAAATTTTTTCACAACTCTTTACATTTGTAAGGAAACATAGGTGATGGAATAATATCTATTTATTTACATTAACTTGACTCATTTGTTAAATAATATTATATTAAATAATAAAGAATTTTTTTACAATATAAATAATTAGTAATAAACAATTTTTTGTTATAATATAAATCATTTAAGAATAAATAATTTTTAGTACAATATAAATATTATTCACAACGATGTAAATATAAATATAATTTGAAATTAATTTACCCTTTAACTTTTAACATTAAAAATGCCTGATTTTCAATTAAATGTTTAAACAATTTACCCTTCAGTTATCAACTTTTCCTTTATTGTTCGTTGTAGTATAACTCATTACGAGTAAAATGGACCCACGGAGAAGTCTCTCCAACGTCTCAAAAAAAATTTATTTAGAATCTGGCAAGAGCCTTTTTTACGTAGCAAACAGGAATAAACAAAAAGTTATGAATATTTTAAGCAAAAATTGATATCACTTATAAAGTGTACAAAGACCTTCAAAAAAAGTTACAGTATGTTTTTTTTGAAGCAAAACTAAGTTTATTATAGAAAATTTTACAAAACGCTAAAATCGGCGTTTTTTTTCGTTTTTTGAGTAAACAAATGAAAGTATTTTAATTTAGTTTATCTTATTTTGTATGTATTTTTAATACTTGAAAAAAAGTTTAATACAATAGCATCAACGGTTCAAAAGTTATGCGCAAAAAACGTTTTTTCACACTTTCTTTGATTATTTAAACATTGTTCCACAGCTGGAAGTCGCGCTCAAACTATTGTCCCAATATTCTGACATCCTTTCGAACAACTTCCAATAATCTTTTACCTTATTTTATTTAGTGCCTAAAAAAAGTCTAATTCGACTAAACTATTAGTTATATAATTTAATGCATCTTTAGTTCCTATATTTTTTATAAATCCAAATTGTTTTTTGCTTAATACATTATTCTGGCTTAGAAAGTCGACTATTCTGTTGTGTATAATTTTTTCAAATATTTTTGCTATATTTGATATTAACGAAATGGGTCTGTAGATTCCCATCTCGTTTTTTTCCGGCCCTGTATATTGGTATCACTTCAGCTGACTTTAACGCGTCTGGCCAAATTGATGTTTCTATAATAATAACATGAGCCAAAATATCTACTATAACTGCAGCTATAGTTTTCAGTGCTTTTGCATTAATTTTATCTATGAATCCTTTTTTAAATTTTAAATTATTTATTATTTTTATAATTTCTGTTTCAGTCGTAGGCTTCACTAAAAGTGTTTTTGAATTACTTTTCGGTAGTACTAATTTTCTATTATTTGGCACAGTTATTCTGTTGCTTAAGATTTCCTCTAACTTACACTAATATTCATTCATATTATTAGCAATTTCATTCTTATTTTTAATTGTTATAGTGTTTTCTATTTTAAGCTGACTAATAGAAGTAGCCGTTGTTTTCTTTGTTTTGCCTATTTTATGTTTTATGCAGGCCCATAGTTTTCTAGAATCGTTACTATTATTCTCTACTGTTTTTTTTCATAATCTGTTGTTGCTGCTTTGATTATCTTATCAAGTCTTTTAGAATATTTTTTTAAATTATTTTCGAGTTCGTTATTTTTTGGGTCTTGTTTTCATTTATTATAGAGTTTTTCTTTTTTATTACAAGAGTTTATTATTACTATTGTATCCAGTCTTTTTGGGCAGTTTTTTTTTGGAATCGCGTATTTTTTGCTTTTTGTATTTAGTTTTTTCTATGCAAAATTGTATTTCTTTTATTATATAGTTTATATTTTCATTTGGATCTCTTGAATTTTTATATTTGGATCAATCTATTAGCAAAGCAGTGTTGTAAAGTTTGTTGTAGTTATAATAAAATATCTTGTTTTATTTTTTGTTTGTATTTATATTTGATAGTCTAGTGGTATTTGTAAATCCTGGTAAGAAACCTTTCCCCAAGAAATTACTTAAAAAATCTACGTTTATATTATAACATTCTTGTATATTTATATTGAAATCTCCAATTATAATGTGATTCTTCGCTTTTCTTTTTTGTTGTAGATAGTTTTTTTATATTGAGATTGAATTCAGTGCAAGTGAGTCCGTGGAATCTATAGACATGAGATTTCTAGTTGTTTATTGTCTTTTAATGTGATAATAGTGTTTATTATCTTAAGTTTACCTTCTACTATTGTTTCGCTTGTGTGTATATGACATTGTCTTTTACATGTACCACTACTCCATCATTTTTTTTAATATCTCCATGATTATAATAAAGTTTATAATCTTTGAGTCTATAATATTGATAATGTGTTAATTTCTATACATCTGTACATACAATAATATACTGTTTTATCTTGAGACTTTTAATAAGTACTTGAAGTTTTTCAAAGTTTGCATTTAGACTTCTAATATTTAAGTATAGAATTAGATTGTTATTACTGTTTCTTTCTTTGTTAAAAGTTATAAGATTCCTATATAATCTCTCTTGCTGTTGAATGTTATTATATATTTCATCGATTAAATTTATTTGCATTGCCATTATTTATTGTGTATGTTAGATTTATTTCGATTGTCTGAATTTTGTTGATTTGTAAAGGAATTTGCAACACTTAGTTTATTTACCATTATCTTCACTGTCCTTATCTGTCTTTGGTAAAGTAGCTTATTGGCTTGTAAATTGCATATTTGCTTCATTGCACTTGTTTCGTCATATGTCGGCAACGTAGGCGCTACCGAATAATCGATGAAATTAATATACTTTTTAATTTTTTTATCAAGTTTACTACACTTAAGTCTGTCTGTTGGCAAATGGTCTGTTGGCAAATGGTCTATTGGTAAACTTGTTTGATATTTCGTATTGTTATAAGCACAGTTTACACATTCTATTTTATTATTTTTGCATTCACTCACATTGTGATTTTCTGCACACTTGATGCAAGCAGATTCATTTTTATATTTCGATGCACTGTGTCCATATCTTCCGCAGTTATAGCACGGATATACGTTTATTAGGTCATAAACTTTGCAGCATTGATGACCTACAAATATTTTGTTATTATTTTCACGTATGTACTTGTAAATTTCTGGAGATGTTTCCATTAAAACTGTGTGGGTCTTGATCCTTTTGTTAATATACATGTATAATAATTTCCCCTTACCATTATATTGGTTGAAATTTCTTGTATTAATGTCCTCTTCTATATCATCTTCATCCATGTTTGTGGTATTATTTATACCTATGATTTTTATTTTTGGGTTTCCTTGTTGCTCGATCTTGACTTCGCAGTTTTCGAGCTTTTTGTTTAATACATTTTCAACTCTTTCTACACTATTTATGTTCATGCAACTTATTTCTATTTCACTATCATTTTTCTTGCGAATATACTTTGTTTGCACGTTTTTCTCTGACACTAGCTGGTTGGTCAGCAGTTCCAACGCGTTTTTCTCTTTGGGGTCAGTCACCTTAACCGTGACTCTTGGAATTCGCTTGGGCTTTGGTTTCATCTCACTCATCACTTCTGCATATGTTCTTCTATTCATTTGTACTTCCGTATTTTCAGGCGACAAACCTCTCACTCGTGTAGAATCAACCTTTACGCACTTGTATCGAAAACTATTATTTTGTAATTGATTTTTGTCTTGCAATTCAGTTACTAATTGCTTGAGCAATGTATTTTCTGTCACTAAATTTTCAATTTCATTTTCATCATCTGTAATTACTGAATTATGTTTTTCTATAGTTTTATTATGTATTTCTTGAAGTATTTCTTCTCTAATTTCTTCGGATTGCTTTAGTTTAATAAGTGCAATGGTTTCTTTAGCCACATCACTTAACATATGTTCGTGCGTATTTGAGGTTATGTCTCGCAGTATATAATCAGGACAAACTATTAGATGCTCCCCGACATATGCAGGAATTATTTTTTTCTCAAGATCACTCTTATGGTACTAGTTTTGGATGACACTTATAGAATTTACACTCGGACTTATCCGGAGGATGTTTCACGTCCGACGCCATCTTGGATATATATATTTATATATATGTATGTAATGATATCTGGTGTGATATGTAATTGGGTATAGATATGTAATTGATATCTGGTGTTGATACGCAAGTTTTACATATATCGTGAGTTCTTATACAAATATCATCTGATATGTTTAACACTTCCTTTATTGTATTTGTATACTCACTAGGCTTCGTTTTAAGGACACGACATATGGTCAATTCAGGGGAACGATTCCTGAGAAAGAGGTTAGCTGCTAATGAATTGAATAAGTAGTCGTGGACAGCCGATAAGACCAGGCGTGGGTGTGATAAGCCCAGACTGGCGAACGGATTCATTTAGAAATACTACGCAAGCACTACCACAACAACAACAAACACGCTACACTATCTTATTCACTGCGTTTTCATGCTTCCTATCTTTATCTCTCATCTTAATCTTTCTCTCCCTCTCCTCCATTTTATCTTTCTAGTACTACAAATTCACACAAAATGGATCAATAATCCTGCTGCCGAGAAGGATGCGGGAGCGATGACAACTGCCCTGAAAGGGGATGCGTAGAATGATCTGATCTAGTCTTACGCGGTAACGATGTCAGCGAAGGAGCGCTGCCTTGCAGGAGGGCTTTAGGATGCGAGAATAAAACCGTAGTGAGTTGACACTGTTCTCGTCAAAGACGGAAAGCTTTCATACTTAGTTCTAGACAGGTATGAGGGTTATCGCCTCTAGAATGGTGTACTCACCTGCGATCGGAACAGGATCCGATACGCGCGGGTTTAATTTACTACCAAAAGGGGCTTAAGGGTGGGAACCTGGAATGTCCGCAGTCTTTACAGATCGGGCGCGTTTCGCGAAATCATAAAGGAAACTGAGAAATACTCTTTAGATTTGGTAGCAATACAGGTCACTCGGTAAACAGATGACGCGTTGGTAGCATCGGGTAACTTCATCTGTATGTATGGGGGCGCGAGCAGGCATTTCCTAGGTACCGGATTTCTCGTTAACAAAAGCATCATACATTCGATTAAAAAATTCAAATTCTTGAATGACAGACTTTCGTATATTACTATCGAAGGGGAATGGTATAATTATGTCGTTATTAACGTACACTGTCCTACGGAGGACAAAGAAGAAGAAGTCAAGGATCTCCATTACGAAAATCTAGAGCAAGTAACGGTATTAGGGTTATTAATTTCGCCGCGGCAAAAGACATCATAATTGAGACTACTTGCTTTAGGCATAAGGATATATACAAAGCAACGTGGACATTGCCGGACGGGGCTACGCGAAACCAAATCGATCATTTTCTCATTGATAGAATGTAACTCAGATTGTAACTCAGATCCCTTTCTAGTAGTAGCTAAATTAAAAGCCAGATTAGCAGTCGGCCATAATAGCAAACAAAAGAACAAAGTAGAAAGCTTCGATATAGAAAAACTACGAAACAGGACGGAACGAATTAAATACCAAATAGAAGTTAGTAATAGGTTTCATACACTCGAGGAAGCAGACGCATCACCGGAGGTAGATGATGAACCGAACAATTTATGGAGGGTTATCGAAAAAATGGTAAAACAGGCCGCGAACAAGGTGCTAGGGAAAAAGGAAAAGTCTAAAAGTAAACCATGGTTTGACGAAGAGTGCGAACTCTGGTTTGAAAGGCGAAAAAAAATTGAACAGCTTATAATGGAAACGATAGGGCCATAGAAGAGTATCATAACGTAAAAAAAACAAGTGGACGAGATCTACAGAAGTAAGAAACGCGAGTATCAGAAGAATCAAATCAGAAAGATAGAAAAAAATAGTAAGGAATGTTGAAAAAGATGTATACTTTCGCGTTTGATGCGCATGCGCGTGCGCATTGAGGGACGTAGGGAATGGGAAAGTCTGGGTTCAAGCGGCGTCGCTCTAGCGGGAAGGCAGCACTTGTCCCTCAGATATACGAGCGGCCAGACGTATTCTTTTTTGTATTAATAAATTGTTCTTTGAAGTTGTGTTCTTTCCTTTGTAAACCACATAACCAAACAAGGAAAATAACTCGCGCGACACCTATAGATAAATAAACGCCATTAGAAAAGGTTTTCAGAGTAGGTCGCAGATGAAGGATGAGGCCAGAAACCTTGTAACAAACGAAAACGAACTGCCGAAACTGTGGAAATGTTATTTTGATAGGCTATTAAATGTGCATGAAAATTGCGAAGAAATGGGGGACGAAATCCACACTGCTGAACTCCATATGGAGGAACCGAGCTATAAAGAAGTGGAGGCCGCGATTAAAATACTAAAAAAAAATAAAGCCATGGGAAACGATTCTATACCAGCTGAATTACTTTAATACCGAGGAACCGCGCTCACTTTCAAAATTTATGAACTAATATGTGCTATTTGGAAGAATGAAACAATGCCGGAAAACTGGAATGAATCTACCATTATACCGATTTTCAAAGCGGGGGATAAGACAGACTGTAATAACTATAAGGGTATCTCACTTTTAGCAACGGGCTACAAAGTTCTGTCAAATGTAATACAAGCCAGACTCACTCATCTTTTCCAGAGAGTGCTCAACTTGTTATCTTTAAGAAATAAGCGCGCTACACGTCGCGTGACCCGGAGCGCCGCGCTTTCCACTTAAATCTATTTAAGAGATGGAGCCGGTCAGCGCTTTGAAAATAAAAGTAATTTCCAAAACATTCTTTTCCATGAGAGAGATTTTAAAATTCTAGCTGAATGGAATTTTGATGCAACTGCACACGGCAAAGGTGCATGTTATGGTATACCACGCAGCACCAGCGTGCTCAGAGTAGCTACGTTTCGACTTCTAGCAGGTGCCGTTGCAGCGCCCTTTTAAATGAAGTAAGTGATGGAATATTGCGCAAAGCAGAAGGGAGAAAGTTCTTGGGAGAATTGCTCAGTCTCTGTATTCGTATTCGTTGTTCATTCGAGACGTCCAGGATAGTCACAGTACAGTAGTCTAAATGTGGTTGTATTAGTGTCTCGAGTAGCCTCCTGCGGAGAGTCTCGGTAGTACAGCCCTTGATGAACCGCAAGCTGTACAGGGCTTTGTTGACCTTTCTCGTGATTAAATCCACTTGCAGTTTCCAAGTGAGTTTACTATCAAGTACAACACCGAGACTGCGACGTTGTACGTCGCAGCCTTGTCGAGTCGGGAAATTTCGGACCGATTCGGCGAGTCTAAGCCGCACGTAAACAGTGCGAGTGCCAGGCTGTTTTTCGGTGAAGCGGCGCCGGGCTAACTTGTTGTGCTTACCGCGCGATTTCTGAGAAATCGGCGCAGCAGGCAGAGACACAAGCGCGGGATAGCACGCGAAGCCAGAGCCAGCGTCTCGCGGTTTTCAGCCTATCGGCTGACCGCAACGCGAGGCTCAACGGTTTGCGCGGACCGTGAGCCAATCAGAGCGGCTCTTACGTGAGCGGGCCCGCTAGATGCGTTGAGCATGTGGCGCGGCAGTTCGCGTGCTGACATCGTGCTGACATCGTCGACGTAAGTCGACGATTCGAAAGTGCCGCAACATGCGAGTAAGTGTGGGCGTGTGGTGAGAGAGAGAGAGAGAGAGAGAAACAAAGTACTAGGAGAAACGAGAAACAGGACTATCACCCCTGTTCCCGCTGGCAAGTGTGTCGCCAGCGGCTTGCAGGCATCCGTGCGAGGAGAGGACGTCCAGGGCCAGCCGGGAACAGCGAGCTCGTGGGAGCTTCGGCCTCCTTGCCAGCCAGGCGCCGAGAGTGAGAGGAAGAGAGAGAGACCCAGGGCATTAGGGAAGCCAGCGAGCCTGACGGCAGCGGGGCTTCCTGAGCTTCGTGGGAGAGGAGGGAACCTGGGGCTCGCCGCCCCCTCCTCGAGAGGTAAGATTTATCTTTGTTATACGCGAAATCTCCGGCGCGAGCAAGCGTCCCGTCGGAGACTCGTGTGTGCATGTGAGAGATAGATAGATAGATAGATAGATCTTTATTTGCTCACAGCAAAATATAATACAATAGTATATATAGATATCACAGATGTGCAACTGTGTTGCATAAGAAAACATAAAATAAACATAGAATACATAAAATAAATATGGTAAGTAGAATGGCGTTTGCTTGTCGTATACTAGTAAAAAAATAATACTTATGGTCACTAGAGATCACATAAAAACACATAGAATCAGTCATATAAAATCACAGTATTATATCACATATCAACCATTCATTTTTGTACTTGGTGTAGGGTTTGGTCATAGACCTATCTACATTGCACTAGAAACTACTAAGATTACACACATTATAAATATTACGCACATTATAAATATAAAGGCCATAAGGGCACATTATAAATATAAAGGCCTAAATGAGGGGTGAGAATGCAGTGCCTGTGGGCTCAGAGTAGTCATGAATCGATGGCTAGTAAGTACCGACGCAATGCTGTTTTAAATGAGGCGAGTGATGGTAGATGACGCAGAGTAGAAGGAAGAGAGTTCCAGAAACGAGCATCCTGGATCTGAAAAGCTCTAGCTCCAGTTTCAGTACTCGCTGTGGGTATGCTCAGTTCCGGAGGAATTCCCTACCGGACTGTCTTGGCTTGAATTTATTAAAAAATGAAGTCAAATGCATAGGTTCACCGATCCGAGTCGCTTTGTATAAGAGAATGGCTTCAATGTAGAGCCTTCTGGTATCGGTGCGTAGCCATGATATCGGTAGGGGCCGATATGCTCATCCCTTCTAACTCCAAATATGTATCTCACACATGAATCGCTTAGTCTCTGTAGCCGTATTCGTTGTTCGTTCGACGCGTCCAGGATGGTCACAGTACAGTAGTCTAAGTGTGGTTGTATCAGTGTCTCAACAAGCCTTCTACGGAGAGTCTCGGTGGTACAGCCCCTGATGAACCGCAAGCTATACAGGGCTTTGTTGACTTTTTTAGTGATTGCATCTACTTCCGGTTTCCAAGTAAGTTTACTGTCAAGTACAACACCGAAACTTACGACCGTATCACTGAAAGGGACGCTCACTCCGTCCGGCAACGGAACTCCTGGCAGGATCCATGATTTGATATCATTAACGTTTCGCATGGAACCGAAGAATATGGACTTGGTTTTGCCGGAGTTGAGCCGCAGGCCGGAGCTCCCCGCCCAGTCAGAAACCAGCCGTGCCGCTTCTGCCAGCCGAGACACGCCTTCGAGAAGGTTATCCTTGTTGATGTGTAGATAAATCTGAAGGTCGTCCGCGTAAAAAAGATGTTTGATTGTAGTGCCGTCGACTATGTACTGAAGGTCATTGACATAGAGACTGAACAGCAGGGGACCCAGGACGGAACCCTGTGGAATTCCTAGGTTGGTTTCAAGCCGTTCCGAGTTTCCATTCTTGTTGGAAATTACCATCTGAGATCGCCCCTGTAAATAAGATTTAATCCACAGGAGAGTCGTCCGAGAGAACCCCAGCTGTCGCAGTTTAGTTAGTAGTTTAGAAGGTGAGATGGTGTCGAAGGCTTTGCTGAAGTCAAACAGCAGCAGGAGGGTCACCTTCTTTTTGTCTATGGCCATGCGTATGTCGTCGGTCAGTTTTAGTAACGCTGTTTGTGTACTGTGGTGTTTTCGGAAACCGGCCTGGAAGGGATCCAATATCTGGTTTTTACCAAGATACTCCGTGATCTGGGTGTGGGCGATCTTCTCGAGTACCTTTGAGAGGAAACAAAGCAGTGCAATTGGACGAAAGTCGGTGACATCAGTTGGAGCATTAGTCTTCCTTAGCGCAATTAGCTGTGCATGCTTCCAGATACTCGGAAATATACCCTGAGCGAAGGAGCAGTTAAATAAATTTAAAATATATTCGCCAATAATTGGGAGAGCCGTGACGACCACCCCACAGGGAACACCGTCAACACCCCTCGCTTGCGAGGAAAAATGTGAAATGGCAAGGACGACGTCACTCATACTGACAGGGCTAAACGAAAACCCTTCCTCGCTTGTTGATAAAATAGAGTCCATTGCATCGACTATGTTTTCGAGGGGTGATGCCGACATCCAGCTCATCCGGTGTGAAGCCAAAAAACTCCTCCTCCTTACGCCCAGGCATGAGACCGACATGACGCATTACCTTCCATACATTTTTGTTTTCATCAAGAGCGTCCGAGAGTTGTTGACGAAGGAAGGAATCACGCTCTTGAGCAGAACGCATGTCGACCTCACTAGTGAGCCGAAGGACTTCATCGAAATGCTCCGCTCTACCCGTGTATTCATAACGCCTGAGTGTAGCATTGCGTTTGTCGATTAAGAGCCTCAACTCCGGTCCAGACCAAGGAGCACATTTCTTTCGCGGGCAAACCGTTTTCAGCGGCGCCAATTCATCGATTGCAAGTTTAAGATTGTTATTGAGGGCATTTAACGCCGCTTCCAGATCGGCTTCAATGGAGTTCATGGCTGTCCAGTCACAACAAGACAAGAGGTCGACAAGAGAAGAAGAGTCAATGCTCTTATAGTCACGTTACGAAAAGGAGTCTCTCACAGGAGCGGGAGAGTAGATGTCAAGGGAGACATCGATGACACAATGCTTGCCGAAACTGGGCAACCACTCACTCCTAGAGTCCAGGATCGTGTCGTTTTCGTCGGTCATGATAAGATCAATCCATGTGTGAGATGATGCAGTGTGATGCGTGGGACCGTGGCGGATGATCTGAAGGGATAACTCGTCAGATAGACGCTTGATGGTGGTAGCGTCATCTGAGGCAGACAGTAAGTCTGCATTCAGATCGCCCATAATGATTTTGTGGCTGTATTCGCCGCATAGATCCCGTAGAGTGCCAAAAAGGTCGGAGTCCCTTTGCATGGGAATTTTAGGTGGCCGGTATATTACTCCGACCAATATAGGAGGGGAGTCGTCCCTTTGCACGCTGCAAAATAGATACTCCGGTAAGCCGGGTTTTCCTAATCCTATAGTGTCAGAGAAGACGATCCTCTTGACCTTCAATCCGTTGCGTACAAAGAGGGCGACGCCACCCCCATTTACATTGCGATCCTGCCTAATCACGGAGTATCCTCCGATGCTAATGAGGCTGTCATCCACAATCGGACCCAGCCATGTTTCCGCGAAGCCAAAAATGTCGTACAAGGGGCGCTCAATCAGGAAGGCATGAATGGTCTCCATACGAGCCCTGATCGAGTTGATGTTAACAAAGCCCGCTCTCAGGCTACTCCTAACCCCTGCCCCATTGTCGTGGGACCTCGCCAGTCACGAGGAAGAAGCGATTGATGGTGAAGGTGACGATGGTAATGGTTGTTGTTGTGAGGATGAGGATGTAGATGATGCAGATGTCGATGAAGATGACGGTGTTGCTACCGAATCACTTGTCAGACGCGACTGTCGTCAATCTCGTGGAGCGGTGTCAACATTCTCGTCCGTGTCTGTGACAGTCACGTGTGTGCTCGGCCGTCGTGGTTTAATCGAGACGGTCTGACACGCCGTGAGAATGGCTTGTAAGTCGGCAGCAGACGCAAAGACGTGCGCACGCTCACCCCCCCTACGCCTAGCCAGGAATCTATCACCCGCATGCCAGACATATCTGAAACCCAGTCCCTGAGCAATGGGCCTCAAGTTTTTGAACAGCTGGAATTTATCTTGGGACAACATTTCATTTACATAAACCTTATGTCCAGTCAGGCAGGTAGCAGCCTCCGGGTCAAGCACATCGGGCCTGATATCATTAGTGGTTAGGTAGTTGTTGGCTAACGCACTCTTCGCTCGCTCCATCGTGCTTATCGGGATGAGAATATTTGAGACACCCAACAGGCTAGTCTCTCCTAGTGGCGCATCCATCGTCCGAGCGCTCTGCAGGTCCGTGGCGTCCAGTCCGGATGGAAGAGCAGGTCGAGATGTGGGAGATGGAGAAGCTGCGGTCTGCGTGCAAGCGCCGAATGAGGCTGGCGCCTGCGTGTCGGCCACCCGCCCAACAGATGCGCTGTGGTTCAGCTGGTTCCCCTATCGCCGCTCCCGATCCGCGACGGAGCGGAGAGGGGGGCCGATCGCCGAGTTGCCATTGCCGCGATCACCTGACTGCGCAATAGCGCGCGGTGTTGACGCAGCACGCTTCGTCTGCTGGCGGGGAGGGACGCGGCGAGCCGTCGATGTGTTTTGGGACACGGGCTTAAGCCCGGTACGAGCGCTCACCTGACGAGTCCCGGCCGGAGGAGAGGGCCTCCTCAACGCCGATTTGTCACTCTGCAGGGCTATCTTGGTGGCAGGCGTCGCCGCGGCAAGAGTGGAGATTGCTGGCGGGGTCATAGACTTACTGCTGCATTTTATTCGGCACCTGTCACACAGGGCGTTCTTATTTTTGCCCGAACATCGTGTATGGCAGGGAAGTCGGCAGGTCGGACACGTGCTCGTTGGCGGTGTAGAGGCGTCGTCGCATACTGAGCATACCGCTGGTGTCGTTGCGGTGTCCATTTCAAGATGTTGAGTAAAATGGTGTTTGAAATTTCGCGCCACTTTTGACGTCACCACCAGACGAACAGGGCTGCCAAGGCTCAGGATGGAAATGCGATGAGATCCCGCCAAGATGATTTGCTGTACTCCTAACCTCTCCAGGACACTTCAAATTTTAAACGGTCTCCCTGGCTCTTTTTAAGGAGCCATGCAGTTAATGCTCCTGTGCCTGGAGCCTGCAGGAGGCCAGCTTTTCTAAAAATATACAGACTCACACGGTGTCAGTCAGAAAACCGTCGAAAACCTCGATGTCGGAGCGATTTGACAGGCGTGTGTGTACGTACCTGAAGAGAGAGAGAGAGAGAATACACGTGAGTTTTCGTGTGCGGTGCCGGGCGCACGAGGACGTAAGCAAGCAGTGCGGGGCTTGCGAGAGTGAGAGAGAGAGAGAGAGAGAGAGAGAGAGAGAGAGAGAGAGAGAGAGAGAGAGAGAGAGAGAGAGAGAGAGAGAGAGAGAGAGAGAGAGAGAGAGAGAGAGAGAGAGAGAGAGAGAGAGAGAGAGAGAGAGAGAGAGAGAGAGAGAGAGAGAGAGAGAGAGAGAGAGAGAGAGAGAGAGAGAGAGAGAGAGAGAGAGAGAGAGAAGAGAGAGAGAGAGAGAGAGAGAGAGAGAGAGAGAGAGAGAGAGAGAGAGAGAGAGAGAGAGAGAGAGAGAGAGAGAGAGAGAAGAGAGAGAGAGAGAGAGAGAGAGAGAGAGAGAGAGAGAGAGAGAAGAGAGAGAGAGAGAGAGAGAGAGAGAGAGAGAGAGAGAGAGAGAGAGAGAGAGAGAGAGAGAGAGAGAGAGAGAGAGAGAGAGAGAGAGAGAGAGAGAGAGAGAGAGAGAGAGAGAGAGAGAGAGAGAGAGAGAGAGAGAGAGAGAGAGAGAGAGAGAGAGAGAGAGAGAGAGAGAGAGAGAGAGAGAGAGAGAGAGAGAGAGAGAGAGAGAGAGAGAGAGAGAGAGAGAAGAGAGAGAAGAGAAGAGAGAGAGAGAGAGAGAGAGAGAGAGAGAGAGAGAGAGAGAGAGAGAGAGTGAGTGCTGCCGGCGACAGCGAGCTGCAGGGTCTGGCTCTGCGCTCGATCGGCGCGTGTCGTGCGAGGCAGGCGGAGCGCGTGTGTCGTGAGAAATTGGCTGGCTGCTTACCAGGTACTTACGCACCGGGAGAGCATCGAGCCTGCGTGTAGTAGGAAGAGCGAGAAGGCTCTGCGTGGCTGTGAAACGCGTGGGAGGCTTACGTAGCCACCACGTTGTAGGGAGGGGTTTTGGGCGAAATATAGAATGTTTTATATAAAATTCGTATTATTATTCTCCCTCCTCTTTCCCAGCTCTCCCAACCTAAGGTGATCACGTCGAGTCCCTCGACAAATAAATAAATCGAGCGCATAAGAGGCGCAAGAGTTGCGTGCGCGCTGCTGGGAGGCAGCACGTTGCAAGACTCACGACCGATTCACTAAAAGGGATGATCACTCCGTCCGGCAACGGAATTCCTGGCAGGTTCCATGACTTAATGTCATTTACATTTTTCATGGAACCAAAAAAGATGGACTTAGTTTTGCCAGGGTTGATTCGCAGATCCGCAAAAAATATTTGACAGGTCTGGATGTAAAGAACGTTCCCGCATCATTACAAATAGTATTCGACAAAACTCCAAACTGAATATACTTCAGTACCGATTCGAGACGATGCTATATTAGCAGCCAGAACGGCCACAAAGTCTCACCGCTGAATACAGTCGTCCAAACAATCAATCCCAATACCACTACTCCCAAGTTTAATCCATTCCCCGTACTCAAAGTCAAAAATGTAAAAGACCCCCCCCCCCTCTACCATTTGCAACTATTCAACGGAAAAACTCTATCATCACTAAAGAGTCCTTTACAAAAAAATCCTCTCTCAAAAAAGCGCCAAATATGTATTTTTTATTTTTTCCAACATGACCCTCCAACGTCATCTGGGGGTGAAATGACTCATCGATAGACCCAATTCATATTTCTCATATACATCATTACAACTACAGACTTTTACGTACAATTTAATAAATTAATAAATAAATAAAAATAAACGTAAATACAACTTGATTCTTCCATTTGCATTCCTATGTTTTCAGCACCTACACTGGTCAAAATCACAGGTTCTTTAGAAGCGAAAATGATGAGAACATGTTGTTCGTGTGCCGAAACCCAGGGCATGTCGTGATGGCGGCGGAAAACGATTTTTCTTTGTCTTGTTTGTTTTCCGGCAAAGCCTTCGGGTGAAGGCATTGTGCCGTCATGGTCAGCACACAAGCGAGTACGATGCAGGGTATCGGGTGCCCAGTATCGATGGTTCGACGGGGTGGGCAAGCGGGCCCGTAATCGTCATCCTCATGTGACCGCAGTTCTACACTGGTGGGTAACCTGGCCTGTGTAGGCACTGCTACAAGAATGGAATTGGCATCGTGCAAAACGCGAATCGAAAACTTTTGTATTGTTTGTGGTAAATTTGTCATTAAAACTCAAACAGAATGTTTCACTTATAAACTGCAGGGAAATTATAAAATAGTCTTTCCTTTACTCACTGATCAAATCAACAACTGTTGGACTCCAAAATCTATATTTATAAAATGTAAGGTACAACTACAGCAGAAAAAATCTCAGTTAACTAAGGATTTGGCGTAATCCGACAGATCATAATACAGACTGTTACTTCTGCTTGACTGATACATATGAATATAATTAACAAAATGTATCCCTAATACGTTATTCATACATTCAGTCTGTAACTCTTTCTATTCTGGTCACTTTGAATCCCTAAGAACCTAAGATTTCGACCAGTGAAAATGTGTCCAATGTAGGCGCTGAGAACATAGAAATGCAAACGGAAGATTCAACGAAGAGGATTCAAGTAGTAATTCTACTCATGAAATGGAAAATATAGATGTTGAGCAAAACCAGACATTTCATGGGTTTAATCAAGAAGAGCTAAGTGATTTAATTTGAGACACGGGGCTATCAAAAGAACCTTCCGGAACTATTAGCATATAGATTGAAACTATCAAGTGTACAAAACCGCGAGACGCTGGCTCTGGCTTCGCGCGCTATCCCGCGCTTGTGTCTCTGCTTGCTGCGCCGATTTCTCAGAAATCGCGCGGCAAGCACGACAACAAGCTAGCCCGGCGCCGCTTCATCGAAAAACAGCCTGGCTCTCGCACTGTTTACGTGCGGCTTAGACTCGCCGAATCGGTCGGAAATTTCCCGACTCGACACGGCTGCGACGTACAACGCCGCAGTCTCGGTGTTGTACTTGATAGTAAAATTGTTTGACTCCTGGAACTTTTATCACCTTTCAATCGTGATCAACAATTTAGAAATTTTTTTTTCAAAGAGTCCGATTTAGTTTATTGTAACGACGTTCCACGATTGATAAATGAATTTGGAAACGTAGAGTATGAAGTTATTGATTGGCGTCTGTTTATAGATTCTTCTATAAGAAGTTTGAAAGCAGTTTTACTGCATAACGGTATCATATACGCCCCTATACCAGTTGGTCATTCTGTTGTCTTGAAAGAGGAATATAGTAATCTCGATTTACCGCTATAGAAATTGAATTATGATACTCACGGGTGGCACTTGGTTGGAGATTTAAAAATAACGAGATCAACATTATGTCAGAAAAGAAGGGCCACTACGAAAATTTGACCCCAGGAAACTGTAAAAAATATTGCCAGTAAAAAAAACTGTTGGTAACAAAATCCGTAGAAATCCTGTTTCATGGTGAGATTTGGAGTACAACAAGGCCTACAGATTTCGGACAGCAATTTAAAAATATCGGTTCATGGAAAATCTACAAGATGCCATAGAATATAAAAAAGCAACCGCGATTGCCAACAAAACTGTTATAAACAAAAAAACGCGAAGATAATAAAAGATGTGATACAATGAATTTCAGGACAAGCCAGAAGTACGTGTGAAATAAATTAAAAATTTATAAAAATGACTGGATAAAAGTAAAACTTAGCCACACTTGGAGAACCACCAATCACAAAACAAAATAAATTTAGCACTCAACAAACTCATTCCTCCTTGTTGTATCACTGATCCTACATTGCTAGTTTTATAGAATTCAATATAGCACTTTAAACCAAAAATTATAATTCCTCGTGCGGTACTGACGGAATCAAGTACGAAATATCACAAAGACCGCTAATCAAATACAAACTTATTTTAATAGATATTTTCAACGAAGTATATCTTAAAAATCATACATTTAATTAACAAGGCTGACGGACAATCAGTAAGACAAATTTGTATAGAACACTGTGTCTGCAAGCTTTTTGGAAATGTCTTACCCAAAAGCCAATTCGGTTTCCCAATAACACTCAAAAACGCAATGAAAAAAATCCAATACACGGCGAAGTCTAAGTACTCCAACAAATATTGTGCTAGCAGAAGCCAAACTTCGATTTTAGAGCGAACAAAATTCCTACGCGTCTCTTATCTCAATAAAATCTAGTCAATTACGGGATTACTTTCAAACGAAGTTATTTATAGGATTGCATGAAAAATACTGTATTAGTACAGAAAAATTATAAAAACAGTACAAGAATATTTATTGAATACATTGATATCTCTATAAAAAATGCGAGTTTTATTGCAACGAACAAACACTACAATTTAAATAATTTCGTTTACCATACGCTACTGTACCAAAGCCTTATCGATATCGATCTGGGCATGTCACCTTAATTCAATGCGAACTCAAATACAACGATTGTCAATATGTCACAAAACAATCTTGCCGTGGCAATCTTCAGATTGAAGTAAATCTGCGAGTTCAGTGTCTATTGGTTGCGCTAGTTTAACGACTGATTTAAAATACGTACTATGTAAAAGTAGAAGAAAAGAAACCTCAATATTCACCACAGAGTGCATAGCATTATTGATACCGTCAACTTTGCCTTGAACTACACAAATCAAAATATTTTACTCTTTTCCGACTCCTTAAGTGTACTCACCTGTCTAAAAAATAGTAAATTCAATGTTAAAACTAATCCATATATTTACATATTTCAAGATAAATTAGAAGAATTCTCGCTCAAATCAAATCAACAAAACCAAATCAAACTGTACTGGATTCCTTCTCACACCAATATTCAAGGCATTGAACTAGCGAATCAATATGCAAAACAAAGAACAAACATCATACCGAACAACAGCATTAAAATTCCGTACACAGACCACAAAGAACATATCAAAAATAGATCTGTTACAAATAACAACGATAAGACGATATCAAAAGTAACTTCACGTATTACTTTAATACAAAAATATAACCATTGTTATCACATGAAACCGTTGGTATCACGAGAATGATAACTATTATGAACAAGACATCGATCACGTACTCAGGCAATGTCATCTCTTCGATACAAGGCATATGAAATTCAGCGAATAATGCGGAAGAACGATTGATTTCTTCCATTCGCATTATTTGTAATTCTTAACAATCCAACAGCTAACATATGTAAAAATGTATACAACTTTATAAAAAATTGTAATATCTCATTGTAAATATCTCATTGTAAGAATTAATTTCGACTCATTTTGTAAAAAATAATAATCTCATAAAAAGATTAAACTTACTTAAATAAAAAAAAAAACAAATCTCTAGGGTTTTCATTATTCCCAGTATTTATTTTGTTTTACGCAATTTTTATCGAGCTCTTGGTTTAAAACAACAAACATTCATCCACCTTTGCACGGTGCACTATATTATCCATCCTCTTTTACCCCGTAACTATAGCTGTCATAACGCAACTCTAACTCAACCGATTTCAAATTTAAATGTGATTAAAGTTTATGAATGAATTTTATATTAAAAGAATGACCCGAGTATGGGAAAGCAAAATGACAATCACTTAGCAGCTTTTTATTGTAAACGCCCCAATTACTAATCTTAACTTCCTTGACCTAACTAACTTCCTTGATATATCACTTGAATGTTGATGACGACTGAATATCACGTAACATAACAGGTCATAAAAAAATGTAAAATTTTACGAATGTTTATGGATAAAGCTTCGACATTGCAAATTATATAGCTATAATAAATAGTAAAATTATCACTGTTTGTCAAATATTAAAATACTAATTTAATATTTACAGGGAAAGAAAAGTTAGGAGTTCCTCAAAATGAAATTGTTTCCCTGGTTCTTGAGTCAGATGGAACACAAGTAGAGGATGGTGAATATTTCAAAACATTATCAAATAACACAATTCTTCTTCTTTTACGACATGGTGAACGATGGTGCCCAACAGGCGTCGATATTATACGTGCTGGTATGTTTCATTATTATGTTACTTAACAGTCTTTTTTGTAAAGATAATAACTTGTTTTTAGCGATCTCTGCAATTCCAAAAATAGTTTGTGAAACTATACACGCTTTAGAATTGCATGATGAAACGCCTTCGTGGAAGATTATGGACAATAAAGGACGAGTTACAGTGGTATTGCACTGGGATCAGCGTTCATCAACATCAACACAAGTACAACCACCAAAGGTTTCAGAAGTTGGACAATCTGCTAAGTATTCACCAACTAAGAAGGTTGATTTGAGTTCTACTCAACGGCCTTCATTGGTTATTCAAACAAGTCTTGATAAAATAAATTATACTAACAAATCATCCACTTGTCCTGAAATCGTAGGATCAGGGTCGCGTTATAGTAGCCCGCAAATCACTGTGATAAATCATGATGATACGGTGCAGCGGGGCTTTGTCTGTCCAAGTAATAGTTCCTACGGGTCAGCCAATCATCATGGCCGCCTTGTCAAACAGGGTACCAGCTCTTTAGAAAACGCATCTATTCATATCCACACTGCCGAATGTTCAAACCATATTCACCATCCAGTTACGCGTAACGGTAGCCCCGTAAATGTTACTGATGGTCCAGGGCAAGAATGCGACTTTCATTGTTGTGCTCTTCATGAAGAAGGTCGACGCATTGCTGTACATAAATCTGTGGCAACATCGCCTATTCAAGATCCGCAATTGCATGGACCCCATCAGTCATCTCAGACACCTTCGCCTCAACCAACTAGTTCCCTTTCGGATGGTACACGTCGACATGGAATATCAAAAGGTCATGTACGATTTCGAGATACAGAAACAGAAGAAGAGTCACTGCCTCGAGCTCATACTGTACATCGCATACACCAACAGCATTTTGAGCATCATGAAAGTTCAGAATCTGAGACCGAAAATACAATTATAGAGGATGAAATTGTTACTACAGAAAAATTTCTATTACTTATCGATCAGTTATCAGTTGATCAGAAACACCACCTGAGTATTAAGGATATAGGTATTATACTTGAAAGATTAAGCTCAAAAATACTTGATGTAGAAAGACTTGATCGAGAAAATGAAAGCGATGAGTGTTATAATTGGACTATCAAAGCACTAATAAGAGGTGACATGTTGCGAGAACTTGGTGTTATATATAATGGTAATTATTATGCAATTTCTGAACATCCAGGATATAAAGAAGAGTCAGAAGAAAATAACGATGATATTGATGACGAAGAAGAAGAAGACAGACTCTAAAGTTTATCTGATTACTCACTAATTTCTTTGACTCAGCTTCAACTAACTTTTCTTACTCTTGCACTATTCATATTTTAATTTCTTGAAATATAGTTTGCAACGGGGCGCAATAAAAGGGGAACTTGCCAATTTCTAGTTGATATGGTTTAAAGTACCAAATAATCTTTCAAATATTTGACATACAGTACTGTAATTATGTTATGCAGTTTGTTTAAGGAATAATTGTTAAACTTAAACAATAAAAATGTCTTATATAACCGAATTTGTTATAATAATACTTTTTATCCTTCAAATAAAATATTAAGTAGAGACAAATTAATCTTAGGTGAAATATTTTAAAGGAAAAGAACACGGTTATATATATATATATATATATATATATATATATATATATATATATATATATATATATATATATATATATGTATATATATATAAAGACTAAGCGTTATTTCCGGGACTGCCCAGAAATACCATGTAGCTAAACACTATTTCCAGTAAGTCTCATAACACAAAAATTATTATAAAAATATTATTCCTGCAACTACAGTTATTATTAGACCAGATAATGATGATCTTCTTCCTTTTAGCACTGACGGATTACGACAGTATGATAACTATAAGCAGTCACTGATAGTTGGTTATATAAGTTGTTAGAAAACGTTAAATCAAGAATATGACTGCGAAATCAATCGTATAACGACAACATTCGACGCAGGAACAAATTTAGTATATACAGTCATGATAACGACGAAATATAAATAATGTGATTTATGCAACAACAGTTAATAGATCAGATAAAAATAATATTTCTCGTTCTCTCTTTCAACTCAGATGTTTTTTAATCGGTAACTTTGTAGTAAACAATTACATTATTATGTTAGGTTATTTTATTGACGTGCATGATAATATGCAATACATCTAATTCGCCTAACCTTTTTACTTTGCTTAAAAGTTTTTTCTTAGGGATATATTGTACTTGAATAATAATTAGACTCCTTCAGCCAGATAAAAATGCACAATGATGCTCCCGTGATGATAGAAATCGGTAGTATATGGCGGAATGGCGGAAAAGCTTATAACATGAATAGTTGGAAAGAGCAGGAACGCAATATATATGAGAAAGCAATCCTCAAAATACTCTTGGCCGTATGCGGCTAATTTCACGGTCCTTTCACTTTTCGGGCTAAAGAAGAAATACGTGTTACTTAGTAGTCTTTATTTAAGAAAAATATATAAGGTAACGAACTGCTGAATGCTTGAGAGCGAGATGTAAAGTGAGCCGGGATAGAGAGAAAGAGAGCGAGCGCTCTCATGAGCTTTAGTGCCTCTTTATGCCTCTTGATGGCGTAGTTCTTGGGCACATTATACGGATGAGCACCACCGATTAGTAACATCACCCATACCTCACTTCGGATCGTCTCTTCTCTATTCAGCTTCGTCTGATTGGCTTTTTGTATCTGAAAGAAAAACGTCTGTAAGGGTTTGTACATTTTATGTACACTCTGAATTATGTATTAGTCTGAACGTTTATGTCTTGAGTATCTTTTCTCTAAGATACTTGTGTGTCTCGTTAGGCAATGGTTTTGTTAAAATGTCTGCAGTATTTTTGATAGTCAATATCCATCTAACATTGGCTTTTTCTTTGAGAACACATTGTTTGATGTAATCTCCATGTATCTCTGCCATGTGACTCTTACTTCCTGTCATTTCTCTGTCCTGTAATTTTCTATGAAGTGTTTCATTGTCATCGACAAAATTCTTTAATTTATGATTTCCTTCCATCTGAGTGCAGTCTCCAGCTGATCTGTTGTCACACCAGACTGTTACTGGGTATAGGGTTTTTCCTGTTATATCTCTGATTGCTTTGTCTAAGTAAATTAATTCCTGACAGGCATTGCTGATCGCTAAGTATTCAGCTTGACGGGTGGATAATGAGACATATGTTTGTCTGTAGCTTCTCCACATGACTGTGTCACCGTACAACCTTGTTAGGTATCCACCTATTAAGGATGAGTGCTCGCAGTCTCTAAAGCTTGCGTCTGTCATACTTTCCACTTTGTCCTTTTCTGCTCTGTATGTTAAACCTAATTCAGTGGTACCTCTGAGATATCTCAATATTCTTTTTACTTTGTTCCAATCACTATCAGTTGGTGACTTTGTCTTCTGGACAGGAAATTTACCGTAAATGCAATGTCAGGTGTGGTTGTACCTGCCAAGTAAAGTAGCTTCTCTGTAAAGTGCTTCAGTAATTGTTTCAATTTTGAGTTTTTGAGTTCTTGAGTTCTCTGTTGCGAACTTGTCTTGTTACCATAGGTGTTTTCTGTCCTTTACAATTTTTCATATTGAAATGTTCCAAACATTTTTCTATGTAATCTGATTGTGATAATTTTAATATCTTCTCATTTCTGTTTCTTGTTATTTTCATGCAGCCCATTAACGACCAAAAGGGTCGATTTTATACTTAGTTTTTGTTGCTGAATTTCAGGTACTCAACGAAAGAATAACTCGGCCTAAGGTATGATTCTTTATGTTTTTGAGTATGCTGAATCAGAATCTGGCCACAAAATTAAAAAATTTTAACTAGAAAAAAAGATATGGCGTTTTTTTTTAAATTTTTAAAAAATGGTCATTTTTAAAATTTTTGAATTTTTTTCAGGCATAAAACGTTTGAATTCATGGAGTTCCGATCAACCATCGGTGCACAAATTTATTACTTGAAGTTTACTAGGACATTTTTATATACGTGCTTTTGTTTTCAAAATGGCGGCCAAAATGCAAAAATGGCTGAAAAAATGAATTTTTTTCAAGAATTTTTTTTAAAACAATTTTTACATAAAAATTTTCCATGAACAAAAATGTCTTAAAATTGATCAAGGAGTAGTCTTGAATTATTTCAGATGTTTTGGAGACATTTTTTGAAAATTTAGTTTTTGTTATTTTTTCCAAAAATACTACCAGTTATGTCCAAACCATTCAAAATATATTGCGATAAAAGTTTATCAATTTTTTTTTTACGAAAATTTAAGTCTCAAATAATAATTGCCTAAGAATAAAAATGTCTTTAAATAAATCGGAGAATACTCTCAAATTTTTTCTAATTTTTGGAGACGATTTTGTATTTTCGGAAAAAATAACAAAAACTAAATTTTCAAAAAATGTCTCCAAAACATCTGAAATAATTCAAGAGTATTCCTTGATCAATTTTAAGACATTTTTGTTCATGGAAAATTTTTATTTGAGCCTTTGATTTTTAAGAAAAAAATTCTTGAAAAAAAAATTCATTTTTTCGGCCATTTTTGCATTTTGGCCGCCATTTTGAAAACAAAAGCGCGTATATAAAAACGTCCTAGTAAACTTCAAGTAATTTTTGCACCGATGGTTGATTGGAACTCCATGAATTGATACGTGTTATGCCTGAAAAAAGTTCATACATTTTAAAATGACCATTTTTTAAATTTTGTGGCCAGATTCTGATTCAGCATACCCAAAAACATAAAGAATCATACCTTAGGCCGAGTTATTCTTTCGTTGAGTACCTGAAATTCAGCAACAAAAACTAAGTATCAAATCGACCCTTTTGGTCGTTAATGGGCTAAAAATACTTTAGGTTCTCCTAAGCCTTTCACCTGAAATGTGGAGTATAATTTTACTTTTATTTATTTTAGTTTCTTTTGGTTGTTGCCTACTGGTATGATGTCGTCTACATATAGCAGTAACACTACCATCTGATTTTGTAGTCGCCATCTAAATAAACATGGTTCATATTTGTCTTTTTCTAATCCAAGTTCCAAGGCAACTTCTGAGAATCGCTTGTTCCATCGCTTCGGACTTATTCTTTAACCATATGCAGATTTTTGAAGTTTGCATACTTTTATTCCTCTGACTTTTGCATCGATTTCGATACCGTCTGGTATCTTCATAAATATGTCATCGTCCAGAGTTCCATTCAGAAAAACTGTCTTGATATCCATCGTATATGCCGTTGTAACCGTTGCATTTACCTCGCGCCGGATATTGTCAGTCGGGACCAGGATTCGGAGAGGGAAGCAGGTTAAAAATAACTACGTTCTGTTTTGGTTTGAGTGGTTTATATTTATTTATAAATATGGCGTGCTGTCATTCGCCACCTGTAACAAAACCAAACAAGAATACGCTATTTAGAAAGACTTGTCTTTACAATTTGTTCTTATACGGTACGGAGCGGTAATGGTACGGTACGGTACGGTGTCGCTTGTTTACATTTTACTTCATCAGTTACAACGAAACCGTGTGCGCACGGCTTGAAGTTCCCGGGTGCGGTTGTTCGGTTGTTCCTATTGTCCTATGTGCGTTCCTATGTGCGCACAGTGACAGTAGGAACGACGGAATACCCGGGTGTGGGTTTATGGTCACAGAGTCCTCACAAGAACGTGTGCGCACGATCTTGCGCGGTCTCTATGCCGGTTCTCGGCTTTCTTCTACCCTGTGTGCACACAATAGCAGGCGGAACGGAGGAACGTCGGAACGGTGTGACGTCGGAACGGTGTCTGTGTGTGTGTTTGTCTGTGTCCCACAGGATCTGGTTGAGACGTGTGCGCACGACTCAATCTGATGTGGCTGCTTCTCGCGGTTTCCCTTGCCCTGTGTGCTCACAGCGGCAATAGAGACGAGAAAACGGTGAGACGGTAGTTGGCGGTGGATTTTGTACCTGTAGTTGCTCACGAAGGTGCTTTTCCAGGTACTTAGTGACTCTGGATTACCCTGTGTACTCACAGCGGTAACCCAGATAGCGGTGTGGTGATTTCGGATATCTGCGGCGTCACGTGTGCGCACGAAACGGCCAGATGTCGGTGGTTCTATTAGCGCTCTCCCAACGGTGTCGTGTGCTCACGGCAACGCTTGGATCGGAAGCTCTAACTGAACTGCCCACTTATATAGCCCCAGTCGCTGGCGCCAACGCCCTCTGGAGGTGAGTGGGTAGTGTAGTGTGTGTGTGTGTATCCGTGTAGCGCTTTGTTAGTATGCGCGCGGCAATTTGCTCCCGTCATCGATTTTACCCGCGGCTGTACTCATGGTGCTCGAGCACGTGTTGGTATACATGAGCATTCGGCTTGTGCTCGCTTTGTGTTCTGCTTTTGTTCTGCACGGGACTGACGTCTCGTTACACCGTTAAATTCAACTTATTAATGATTGCAAACGTCGCTCTGACTATTAGTAGTCTGGACACTGGTGAATAAGTTTCTCTAAGTTGATACTCTTTTCGATCCTTGAATCATCTGATGACTAATCTTATTTTGATGGTTGTTTGACCGGCTTCTGAGATTTCCCTTTTGAACACCCACTTGGAATTAATAGTATGGATCTTATTGCCATCTTTATCTAAAGAAGATCTGTCTACTAATGTCCAGACATTGTTGTCTTCCATAGATTTTAACTCTTGTTTTATAGCTGCTGACCATTTATGTTTATCTTTTGATTCAATCGCTTCTTTAACGCGTTTGTGCTATAAAAATGTGTCCAAGTTATCTTCTTCTGAGTATATATCTCTGTCTTCTCCAGTTGGAGTATGACTTGGTAACTGGTTGTTAGATTTTCTACTTCGACTATTACTTCTCTAGACATGGTCGTTTTTCTGATTCTGGTTTATTTGGTTTTGATACTTCTGAGTTATTGTTTTCTGCTTTTCTCTTCTGACATTTCTCTTTCTCTGAATTTTGTTTTTCTGATATATCTAATTATGTTTCAGCTTCTGAAGTTATTTCTAAAGTCTCTGATTTTTCTTTTATGTTTGATTTATATACATCCATACCAGTTTTTCATTAAACGTTACATGTCTTGATGTAACGAACCTCGGAGAATCTGGGTACCATAAGACATATCCAGTTTGAGAGTATCCTACCATTCTTGTTCGGATAGCTCTGTCTGAGAATTTGCTTTCTGCATTGGGTATCTTGGCATATGCCAAACAACCGAAACGTCTGATTTTGTCGAGGTGAATGTTTCCGTTCAAAACCATTTTCTTAATTGGTATCTCTGAATTGATTCCTTTGTGTAGAGTTGGATGAATATGAATAGCTACTTCTAACGCAAGTATCCACATGATCTTTGATAGACCAGAGTCTATCATGAGTGCTCTGATTTTCCACTGTATGATTTTTTTAAACCTTTCAGCAGTTTCATTGTCTTGTGGAGTATGAAGAGGCGCAAACTCGTAATCGTCTAAGTTTAAGATTTTTCTGTTTAGAATTTGTTTGTCTAGATTTGTTTCCCAGTTGTCTTTTTATTTGTCTAGGCTTCTTTCTTCTCTGATTTCTTCTGGCTCTTTGTCCATCCCAATCTCAGGCGTACTATCCTGTGTGTTTTCACGATCGTTAGTCTCTTCTGAATCATTTTTCCTATCGAGCTCCATTATGTCCGTCTGCGATTGTTGCAAGAACTCGTCCAGTGATACGATATTAGTCATACATGAGTATTTGTCGTAGTTTTCTTGTTGTTCTGACTGATTGTGATTTATTACGTTTAGTAAAATTTTCCAATTTGGCTTTTCATAGAAGCCAGTCAAATATTCATCTCTTGAGATTCTGTCATATATTTTGAGAATTTTGCATCCAAATAGATACTCAGACCCATGGCTGCAAAGCGTCTGGGGGAAATAAGGTCGTTTGAAATATTTTTTGCAGTTATCACATTTGTCAAGAATATTTTATTATTCACACCTGACAATGATTTTACAATTAGATCTCCTTTACCATCTGTTGAGATATTTGCGGATTTGTTTTTGTTGGCACTTCTGATGTAACAGCCAGAAATTTTTCTAAAGTTGCTTAAAACAGTACTGTTATTCACTATGTTTTCTATAGCACCCGAATTTGCTATAAGTGTTAGTCTAGTAGGTGTTGTGTAATCTGAGTTTATATTATTAATATTATTGTTATTACCTGTTAGAAATACCTTTACTTTTTCTCCTTGTTTTCTAAATCTGCCGGGTGTTTAAATATTTGTTATTCTTTTGAAAAAACCTCTGTTATAGTTATTCTTTCCCTTGCCTCTAACATTATTGAAATAACCACTCTTACCTCTGTTGTTTTTATCTCTGAAGCAGTGTGTGTGTTTTTATTATTGTAAGTGTGAGATTTTACATACCCTCATTTTACATGTCGTCGCTTTTGCGTGGTGCACCTGCCTGGCAGTAAAAACAATACCAGGCATTGTATTCCCTCAAAGGGCAGCTGAAGGCTTTGTGGCCGAATTTGTTACACCGGAAACATTTTTCAACACGAGGCTAATTTTTTAAATTTTAAATAGGAAAGCAAAGTAGTTCGTTAGGTTTTCGGGGTCGCTAATCACGATTCTGTAGTCAGAATCACAAAATTCAAAATGGCAGATCCAATATGGCTGCCTTATCTAATTTACTTTGCACAACCAAAATTTTTGTAAAAGTCTGGAAAAAATTTCAAAGTAGTGCTCGCTCTCGGAATTAGCCAGGATCAACGACGTGGACGTGGCGAGCTTCTGATCCCATTTTTTTTTGTTTTTTTTTTATTTATTTATTTATTTTTTTTGCTTTTTTTGTTAGTTTTCTTTTGTAGAATCAATTTTGTACTACATTCTCATTACGGTAAATTAACTTTGGTATGGTAAATGTAAAAACAAGAAGTAATACATAATGAAACAGAACATTCACTGCATTGAAATCTAGATTCTGATCTTTTTGACTTCATATGACATAGGATGCATCTTTTTTTATTTTCCATATGAACAGGTAAATGTGTTCCTACAAGACGAGTAGGAGGCGCTCGATTTATTTTATTCGACTCATGTTCCAGATTGAGAATTTTCAAGACCAGTTTCAACCTAAAATCTGGAAAGGACAATTTGCTATTATTTATGTTATAGCATTCATGTGCGCTCGCAAGAGTCATATCCAGTAATCGAAAAAATAATTTTCTGTACCATTTCATTGACTTCCTGATTGATTCAGTCAAAGCGAATTGTTTGTCAATTAGATCTATTCCTCCCATATTTTTATTATAGTCAATTATGCATGATGGTTTTATTCTTTCCTCTCCAGTTTTGTAGTCTCTTTTTCCTGTTGCTCCATATTCGAATTCATGTACTGACGTAATTATGTAGACCTCTTTTTTATCTTGCCACTTTAGAGCCATCCAAATCATATTATGAGCCATTTGAGTTTCTCCTTTTTAGAGTTTCCTATCCAAAGAAGGTAATCCTTTTCTATTTTTCTTGACTGTACCGCATAATACTGTATCTTTTTCGTGTAAAAATTCCGTCAGTATTGGAGAAGAGTACCAATTGTCAACGTAAATAATGTAACCTTTGCTAAAATAAGGTTTCATCATATGAGCAACAACATTTCCTGAAACACCCAAATCAAAATTGTCATATTCAGTATTTTCCCCTGTGTAAATAATAAAATCTAAAATCACTCCGGTCTCACAATCAGCAAGCATAAACATCTTTATTCCAAATCGATGGCGTTTCAGAGGTAGATATTGTTTGAAGGATAATCGTCCTTTCCACAAAACGAGGCTTTCATCAAGACATAGTTTTTGTCCTGGATCTATTATGTTTGAAAACTTTGTTTTGAAATAATCAATAACTGGTTTTAATTTTCTCAAAGGATGATCAGATGCGATTTCATTATCTTGAAAATGCAGAAAACGTAAAATTTGACAATAACGATTCCGAGTCATTGTTTGTGAACATATGGGAGTCGATAAAATTGGAGAAGTACTCCAATAATCTTTGAGTTTACCTTTTCTGACGTGCCCCATAAGAATAGACAAAGCTATAAATTTGAGAAGATCTTGTTTTTTCAAATCTTTCCATTTACTCATTTTTTCACGTTCTTGTTCCGGATTTTGACTTTGATCACGATTGGTTTCCTCGCAAATAAGGTTGATAAGGGTATCGTCAAAAAAATATTCAAAATAATCAATAGGATTATTCCCTTTCAGTTCAATATTTTCTCGAATACCAGATCGTGAAGTAAATGGTTTGATGGAAGGAAAAAAAGATCTTTCATAATACATTTCATGACCTGGAACGTACTCAATTTCATCATAGTCAATTTCAATAATTTCATCGCCGGAATCAGAATCCGTGTCTGGCTCAGATTCTCCACTGCTAATTGGCATGTTTGGACTAATATATATATAATGGATCTTGATAAGTATGGTCTTGATAACTTTATATTATGCACAAATGTGTACTATAATATTTCTGACTTGGTCTTTTTTTTCAACTAATTCGTGTTCTGATTCACTGAAGTCTTTATTCTGAATATCATCAATTATGTCAAGTAAATTGTTTGCTTTTAATTCCGTGTATAAGTTATTTAACCAAATATTAAGTGGTGTTTCTTTTGTTAGTTCGTAATCTCACTTAATGATTGATTTACTGTTAGTTACGGTTGCATTAAGGGAGCGTCTCATTTCTTTACATATTCTAGTAAGTTCTCCTAATGCGGTCGTATCATTCATCTGATTATTATTAGCGTTAATTAAGTCTCTGAATATTGAATTGGCAGGGTCGTTATTGATTTTTGAATTAATTTTGAGTATCTTCGCTGACAGGCTGTCTGTCGCATCCTTGAACTCAAGGATGACACTTATGTGGGTATCAATCCTTTTGGCGCATTCTTCTAGCTGTTTTGCCTGGCTCTCCACCGTCTGCTCCAGCATTTTCATCCTCCTCTCTGGGGTAGGTGTAACTGGCGGCATATACCTTTCTTCTTCTTTTTTAAGTATAAACAATTATTTGAATTGTCACGTCTGCTTTCTGACATCGTTTCGCTGATCAGTTCTGTAATAAATATTGAATGCTTACTTTCACATAGATTTATTTGATTTCTTGTTGAGTTAGACCGCAATGCAAGTCACAACAAAGCTTGCAAGTCACCGACTGGCCTGTGCGACTGGTCGGTACACACGTGCTTCCTCCTAATCTGAGAAAACGAACGTAATTTACTCAAAACACAGAAAAACACAAAAGCAGTCTGATTGTCTATCAACAGATTTATATTTTATAGAAATTCAAATTCACTGCACCATCGTTTCATTGAGATTTCTATCTAGATGTGTTTCATAAATTTATTCAAATGCTTCTAAAAAAAATCTTTTTCTCGAATAATTCTGAGTCGCTACATATACACACTAACCGTTTAAGTTATTTGTCTAGCTGTTTCATTAGAAAAACAAACACATTTAATGGGAAAGAGAAAACGAAAAAAAAAAATCTTCTCGCATAGCTTGCTGATATTAAAAAGAATTAATTTTCACTTCTAACGGTAATAATTTTTGTATTAGTTCAACTGTTTTTCTCAGAAAAGAGAGAAAAAGCTAAAATGCCACGCGCTTGGTTTGCCGCACTGCGCCGCGCCGCGTTTGTTTTGCACGCTTCTCCCCGATTCCTAGAATCAACTCGTGCAAGCTCGCGCGGACCGCCAGTAATTTTGCACTCCTGACACTGGCTTTATTCGTACGTAATTAATTTTGCTAACTCGGTAGCAGCATCTGACGAACTTCTTATTTTTCGCATCATTTTACTTGGCTTGTACTAGAATAGATAGGGATGAAATTTTTTGCTTCAACAACGTTAGCACTAAATAACCAGATTATAACGACAGCATCAATTTTATGCGTAATCGAAGCTAACTGCATATAAAATAAGTTAGAAAAAGATAACTTAAAAGTACCAAAGGTAAGTAAACCGATAATGACGACCTTTTTATTGTGAAGAATTTCGAACCTATAGCCAGGAAAATAATGACGTACATCGCTTTCACAAGTTAAGCACTAACTAACTGGATTACAACGAAACTATGAGATCTATAAGTTACCAATACTAGCTGGTTATTAAAGTATCTAGATAATTTTAACAAATGTAAACTAGCCTAACTACATTTTTACGGTAACGTATTTCAAACCTACTGCCGGGCTCATTACGATAGTTTTGCCTTTAATAATAACGATATTCGCTTTAATAATTCTAACATTTTGTGCTTAAACCAATTAAACTCCGATATCTATAAGCTACCAATATTAGCTGGTTATTAAAGTATCTAGATAATTTTAACAAAGGTAAGCCAGATACTGATGATATTTTTACAGTAACTTATTTGAAACCTACTACCGAGATAATTACGACACTTTTTACTTTAATAAATACGACATTTGCTTTAATAAATTCGACATTCTTCGTATTAACAATTATTTAAATATTGTTTTAAAGGCCATGACTCTGCATTTATTAAAATGATTGAAAATCAAAAAAAAATTGGAAACCAGTTTTAAGCAGCTCAATCATTTGAAGAGTTGAGAACGTAAAATGTTATCTATCCAACGTAATATTGCTACGCTCTAGGGTGGTTGTATCTTACGCAATAAGTGATCGCTTTTGGCGTGTAAAAAAAATAATGAGTATTATATTTATTTAACTTTTCACGCTTTACAACTTTTATGCTTTATTGTTCTCATTTGTGTTCAATCGCATTTACATGCTTCATCTTATCTCGCTTACATTGTATTACAAAAGAATAGTATATATGAAAATATAATTATTTTATGCATCCTTTCATACAAAACAAAATTTTCGCGTCATTTAATCGATACAAATCCATCCATACTTTGCACTCTGTCGTGTTTTCACTTTACCACTTTTTTTTTCTTATAATATTTGTTTTGGCACTTGAGAAACTGATTATCAATAAATTTTCACTATTACTAAGTATTTCTCTTCTTTCTTCTTCGGGTGATCCTTCTTTGCTTCCTGCTGCGATTCCCTCTTGTATTTGAGCCATGCTCTGTACTGCTCCTCCTCCGACATGTGTGACATGTCCGATACCTCGTAGCTGATACCGTCGGACGAACTGGGCTGTCAATATAGGCTGCCACTTGCCTGACCTAAGCATCTCGTCCTCAAAGCTTGCTTTTACCAGCTGCTTCTTTTCGCTGAAATATTTTCCCATTGGGTCGAAGTTGCTTGGTGCTGGTCGGCCTTTCTTCTGTCGCGCTGTTGCGCTAGGACGGTCTCCGGTTTGCCTTTTCTTTCGGCTTGACTACTTGTCTCACTAGCCGTATCTGTATATTCGGCACTTGGGGATGACCGTGCGTTCGATGGGTAGTATTGTGCAGGCATTTCCCACTTGAAGTCTTCGTCTTTGATGCCCTCTGCTCTGCTGGCGTCTCCTCTAGATGTGGTTGGCCGCCGGGGCAAGTGCTTGTGTCTGTACGGCTTGATTTCTTTACCGCCCATAATTTCATCGAACTCTTTCTCGCGCATTATAATTCTTCCTCTATTAAGCGCCTTTCCTCCTCTTTCTCTCGTTGTCATTCGGCTTCACGCTCAGCTTCAATTTTCCGTTACAGCTCGGGTTTCATTGCTTCTAGCGCCTTTGTAATTTCGGCGAATATTTCGGCTTCTTCTTGAGCTATTTTCTGGTGGATCAGTTGCTCTCTATATTCTTATTTGTACACCTCCACCCTGTTCAGCAATCCTGCAGGTGTTCGAATGCTACGGCAGCTGCGCAGTTGCGGTTGTACCACTCGCGTCTCTCTTGCAGTTGTATTTCGGCTTCTGCTATGCTGGATCTTCGTTTGTGTTCTGATACACGATTTGATATTTCGAGGTTCCTCCTTCTTTCTTGCTCAGTCAAATATTTCTGCTGATTCTCTCGTAGTTCGCAGAATATTTTGCTGCGGCGACTGCTATGTTGGTGTTTTGCTGCGTGCGTACCGGCGTTGGTCCTGCTTGGGCCGGTGGCGCTTCCTTTGTCCGTCGGGCTGGTGTTCGTGTGCGCGCTCGCTGCACTATTTACACTCCCACTTTTTTCACTGGCTTTCCGTAACTTCTTTTTGCTTTTCTTCTTCGTTAGCAGCTTGTGGTATTTTAGCAACTGCTTGAGTACTTTCGGATCGAATTCGCTGTCGCTGGACGTCCCACTCGTATTGGAGTTTGCCATACTTTGAGATTTGTCAGTGTGTGTCGTTTGAACGATTGACGGCTAATGGTGCTAATGACAGCGCTGGCACGTGTTGCTGCAGTGGGCATGGCGGTGGGGGGAGAGGGAAGCTCTGCTGCTCTCGCTACTCACCGTTCTGATTCGGTGGTCTGCCGAGCTTACATTTTGGTTTTACGATTGCCGCGGCGTTGCCGATTTTCATGGGTTTTTCCTCGGCATTCTCCCATGCCTTCTTTTCGGGCTTTTCTTCGCTCGTGTATTTTCTTAATTCTTTTACGTGATACGAGCTACTGAGGTTTTTCCCGTTCATGTCTTGCAAAGTGTAGACATCTTCCCTATTTTACTGCTAATTTTAAAGGTTCGATATATGATTTCGCTAATTTTGCGCTTATATCTTTTTGTGTGGAGGGTAATATTTTATTCCTTTTCCAAACGAGCTGTCCTATTTCGAAAGTTTGTTCGCGCTTATCTTTATTATAATGCTTTTCTTGTTTGCTCTTTTCTTTGTCTACTTGGGGTAGAGTGTTGTCGTGCACGTGCACTAATTTTTGCATTCGCTCGGTCCAATCATTTATTTTATCTTTTGAACTATCGTTATCATTAATATAATTTCTGTTTTCTTTACTATCGTCTGCTTTGTGTATGTCATTAATTTCTTTGTTTACATCAGCCTTTCGCTTATTTTTTGATTTTTCCAATTTCTCTCTCTTTCTGCCTTGGGCATTATTATTCTGAACTGATCCATCGGACTGCGAGCTATCACTGTCGCGGTTACCTGTTTGTTCATTACTCTTGTTCGCGTTGCGATTTACTGAATTTGAATTTTTCGGACTTTTCTCGATTCGAGCTTTGTCTTCCCGTCGCCATAATTTCGGAGGATGTAACTCTCGAACGAAAATTAAAAATGCGGGTGTCTCGCCTGCCGTAGTATGTACGTGTGTTGTGTGTACGTTAATGTTGTGCGCGAATTGAAATTGTGGGATAAATTTGTCCCACCCTTTATAATTGTCCTTTATATACGCGGTTATACATATTTTTAAGTAACGATTTACCCTTTCTACATGATTATTGCAGGTCATACGCTGGTATTCTTTCGTAAATTATCAAATTCTCATCTAAGAACGTTTTCATCGTATCATTAATAAATTCACGGCCGTTATCAGATAAAAATATTTTTTATCCGATAACGGATTCAAAATATTTAATAGCACTATTAAATGCTCGTAGCTTGCTTTACTTCTGGGAAATTCACCCATCAAATCTGCTGCGATTATTTTCCAAGGTCTGTCGACGTCATGTATCCCCATTAAACCTACTTGTACACGTTGGTCGGTTTTCGTTTGTTGGCATATTTGACAGTTTTTCACGTCTCTAGCCGTATGCTTTAGGCCAATAATAAAAATGTGCTAACCGATTGTATGTGTTATCTACTCCTGAATGGCCGGCTGATGGTTCGGAGTAGTGGTGGGCGATATTTGAAATAATATCGATATTTATCATCGATAAATATCATTTATATACTTATCGATATCCCAAAAATATCGGGTCTCAAATATCGATAACGAGAAAATCGATAAATATCGGAAAATTTTTATTTATAAACATTTCAATAAAAAGTATTTTAAAGATAATTTTAGTTTTAATATTAATTTCTTATATTAGAATAATACAAATAGTACAAAATGTATGCACAATATAATACAAGCATATTATAAATTATTGTACATTATTTAAAAACCAGTACTCTTCAGATAACGTAGTTAAAAATAAAAGTTGCTGAAAATGGTCTACAGAAAGTTGGCTTCTTTTTTCTGTAAGAATGAGCGAAGCTTGAGAAAACAGTCGTTCAGTAGGCACCGATGTTGCTATAACCGTCAAATACCTCAAAGCCAATTTTGACAACATTGAATTAGGCATTTTCATCCAGTATTCAATGGGATTGTCGCTTCTGCTAATAGAATCCTGTGATAAATAATACTTAAATTATTTAAAGCTTTTAATTTTTCTCTAAGCATATTATCGTATCTCCACATTTGAATTTTCAAATTTCCTCGCTCGTTATTTCTGTATTTGGATCCGTATTTTCTTGAGCATTTGATGCTTTTTCATCAACTACATTTAAGTGACCTGTACCCGCAGTCCACTCATTCAATTTCTCTGTTATTTTGTTAGTAATCATAGAATTTGCTATATTATCCTTAAAATATAACCTTTTATACCGTGGGACCAGCATCGTGGCGATTCCGAGTGGTACTATGTATTCCATATTTTTAAACCTCTTATAAAATTCTTCAATGAGAGCTTTTATGAATTCTTTACTGGTTGCCGTACTTGTAGGTAAGGCACTTAAAGTAATACTGAGATTTTTTGTAAGAGGCAAGGATTTGCTACCGGTAACGTAATTTTCACCACAAATTATTTCAGTCGCTTGTGCGAGTGGCTCTAAGAGCATCATCATTTCCTTAATTGTAGTTAAGTCTTCACCCATTACTGGTTTCGGAGCTTTTGCATTGTTATGCATTTTCACTAATAGTATATGTATAACAATTTCAGAAAGATCTACATATCTTTTTAACATTTTATATGTTGAACCTCATCGCGTGTTATTGCACTGGATTAATATTAAATCAGATTGTTTCCTCAATTCATCTTCTGCTGCATTGGAACTATTGAAGAATGTTACGATTTCTTTAACCTTTATTATAATAGAGCGAACATTTTTATTGCGTTCAAACACAACTGCAGGAACAAGATTCAAAGTGTGTGCGAAACACAGTAACCACTTCTCTTGTCCGAAACAATCTATCGCTCCTTTCTTTATATTTGATGCATTGTCCGTTACAACAATAATAACAGCATCTTTTCGAATTCCCCATTCGTTAACTATTTTATTAAACCAGCGCTCGATATTTTCCGCAGTATGACGTTCGTCTAAATCTTTCACACCTATCATAATTGATTTGTGCATGCCATTCTCAATGAAATGTGTAGTAAATCCTAAGTAACTTTTACACTTGTTCGTGTCCGTCCATATGTCAGCGGTGATAGATATGTCATCTATTTCTGACAGTTTTCCTTTCATCAATCTCGATAATTGTTCATAAGTCTTGCCTGTCTGGTCTGTTATTACTTTTCTGCTGGGAATTTTATATAATGGTGCTATACAATTTATAAAGGTTTTAAATCCTTCTTTTTCTACGGTTTGAAAAGGCATCTTATCTTTGGAAATCATATATACAAGTCATCTATTAGCTTCCACTGCTCTAATTCCTCCATCTAAAAAATGTAGAAATATTAAATATCAACGTATAATAGAATTATTTACTATATCTGTTAGTTTAATTACCTTCGTATGGCCGTTGTAAAGACATAATAGTGTCGACTTTCACTTGTTTCTCTGGTTGCCGAGATTCGCTTGTCTTTAGTCTTTTCAGAGGTGGCTCGGTTGGACAGTGGGATTCGTTTTAGTTGGCTTTGTCTGATTGAGCTGATTCAGGCATATGTGTATCCAGTGAAGTAAACTTTTCCATGGTCTGACTATTTTTTCTTTCTTCTCATTTAACGTTGGGATGATTTGTTTTCAAATGAGATCGTAAATTAGTTGTATTTTCTGCTGACCTTACAGCTTTGCTGCATAGACTACACGTGGCTTCATTGTTTTCGGTGCTCCTTACAAAATACTTCCAAACTTCGCTTTTAAATTTCGACACTAAATTGCAAAAAATATGAATATTAGATTATGTATTTTCGTATGAAAAAAATGCACATGCGCTAAAAATTATTTTTTTTTAAGTGGTAATTTCTAGGTTAGTTTGATATTTTTAAAGTGGTAATTTATAGGTTAATTTGATATTGAAACTTTAGGCAACCTAAAATAAAATTTCGGAGAATAACAGCTATCCTACTTAAAGATACAAAAATAATGTTAATTTACGTTTGTCATAGTGTTATGGGTACGCGAGATACATCCTAGAATTCACAATATTCAAATCTTGCTATTATGTTGAACATCAGTCGGCGACTATACTTCTACTATTTTTTTGTACGTGTAGAAAGTTTAAGAAGAACGCACATGTATATCAGCAATCAGGCCAACTGCGCAATCGGCAATACGTTCAACGTGTAATATGCGAGCCCTACCCTACTGGCCGTCGGCCGATGGCTACGACGTTGATGGCGTGCGATGTGCATGTAATTCTACGAATTTGAGCGAATCTAGCATTTACCATTGCAGCACAAATACTGAAGATGGAGACCGAAGGATAAACGCATGAGATGAGACTTACACCCCGCTAACCCGCACTATTTTCCACCGAAATTTTTCTTTATGTACTATAGTTTACTTTTAGCACTCTTACTAATCATATCATAATATTAATTATGATTATTTTATAATACTTACTTTTGCAAAACCTCAATCGACCAAGTTGTTGTTAACCTCGTCGTTATCCTCGTCGTCCTCGTCAAAATACTCGCTATCACTACTTCTAATCAATACGGTGTCGGCTAAACTAATATCCGATTTATTTAATTCGAATGTGAAATCAGATATGGTACGTAAAAGACTTTGAATTAATGCTACATTTTCTAGTGACTTAATTTTAGTCTTTTGTAGTTTCTGTAATTTATCTTCTGTAATGCTTTGACACCAACGTGATGTCGTCTAAAGTTCTTCTACTGGAATGCACTATCGATTAAAGGTCACGTAACTCTTGAAGTTTAATTGAATTGCTAATAGTGTTATTTTCAATAATTTCAACAAGCAGCTTATTTTTTAGTCGAATCAACAAATTTTTTTGTAAATCTAAGCAACTCAATAAATCACATATTAGTGATATTGAAATGGCGTCCATGAATAAAATCGACGTCGAGTCGAGTGATCAAGCTCTTGAAATCTAATCGTAACGCAAGTATATAAAACAAGAAGCTTCCTTGCCTTCGTCTGTCGGCAGCGGCAGTATAAGCACTGATGTTTCAGTTGACAGTTCGCACTTGGCAGTTTGGCACTTAGTAACTGTAAGTAAGTAATAATACGTATCGGTATCATAGGCCGCTGGTTTGCGGTAACCGGTGGCGCGGCAGGTATCGCGTGATCACGTCGTCGCGGGATGCGGATTGCGGTCGACTGTCTACGCGCATGCGCGTGATGCCTGTGTCTGACTGTCTGACTGCAGTGACCAATGACGGTAGTAACCGAGTGCGAGTGACGAGGCGGGATCGAGGGAGGACGCTCGTGGCCGATGAAGCAGTCTCCGGTGACTGGTCTGTCTATCAACTACTTATTAAGTTATCACAAAATTTTCCGATATTTTTTCCGATATTGGAGGAGAAATATCGATAATAGATAATATCGCTTGGATAAGTATCGATAAAAATCATCGATATTCTTAGGCATTTTTATCGATGTTTCCAATTATCGATATATATCGCCCACCACTAGTTCGGAGTGCATTTCCTCGAAAATTTTATCGCGCTTGTCTTTCGAAATAACGAGTTTCCAAGCGTCGAAGTCTGTCATTATGTCTTTTTCCGGTTTGTATCTGTAAATATTTCCATTGACTACCTTCCAGTTTCCATTTGCCAGTTGTAACTTCTTTACTTTCGATTGCGCTGACTTTAACTGATTCGTCGTCTTCGAACATTCGCGAGAGTAATTCGGGTACTACATTGTTTGTGCCTTTTCTGTGTACGATTTTAAAGTCATAACTCATTCATCCTTGTGCTCACCGTCCTAACCTTACTACTGGGCCTTTTTTTAAATAGTCATTGCAAAGCACTATGATCTGTTATCACTGTAAATGTGCCGGCTTCGATATACGGTCTGAATTTTTCTATCGCGAATTTTATCGCTAAGCACTCACGTTTTGTTGAGATATAATTTAATTCGTTTTTTCTTAATGCTCTAATAGCGTATGCTAATACTCTTTTTACTCTATCTACTACTTGCGTTATTACGCTTTTCAATCCTGTGTTCGATACATCGCAATGCAAAATAAATTCCGCGTCGGAATCCGGTCTGTGCAAAAGAGGGGCTTTGCTAAGAATTTTCTTAATAATCTCAAATGCTATATCGTGCTGCTCTTTCCCCATAAATTTAATGTCTGTTCGGATAAGCTTCCAGAGCGGATCCGGTATTGACGTGCAGCTGACGCAGGGTTCTAGGTCTCGGGTAGTTTCTGACTGCTTCGGTTGTCGCCGGATCTATCATCAATCCGTTTTCATTTACTAGAAAACCTAAAAACTTTACTTCCTTCCGCCAAATTTCTTCTTGTCGCGATTTATCATTAATCTGGTCCCGTTTATATGATTAATTAATTTTTGAAGCATTGCCAAATGCTCCTCGAATGATTCTGTCGCGAGTACAATATCGTGTAGATAATTGTACGCGTATAGTTCAAGGTCGCCGATTAGCTCTTCGAGCAGTCTTTGAAATGTCGCTCCGTTGCCGCTTAGCCACATAGGTAAACGCGTCTACTGACATAGTCCGCGATCCGGTATTGTGAGTGCCGTTATTTCTTTCGACGCTTCTGTTAGTCGTATTTGGTGGTACGCGTTACTTAAATCCATCGCAGTTATGTACTTGACACATTTAAATTTATTTAAAATCACGTCCATATAAGGTAGAGGATACGCGTCTATCTTCGATAAACTATTCACGACTTGCATATTTACGCACATTCGGTACGTGTTATCGCGTTTTCTCACCATGACTATCGGGTTGTTCCGTTTATCTAATTGATTTGACATAAATTTTGCATCTTTTCTAATACCGGATGGTATCGCTGTTTGACTGGTCTCGCGCTATGTATGAGTTTAATTTAGTGCTCTATGAAATCTGTCGTTTTTAGAACTTTATTCTGTCGTCCGTCGCGCGGCAATATTTATTCACTCAGATTATCTATTTGACATGGTTCGTTAGCTGTGATTTCCGATAATCCACAGCTCGCAATGTTAATTGAATTATTATGTGTGGACTGACCATACATCAAACGCAATTTCCTTCTTATCTTTTCAGTCTAGGAGTTCATAATTATCACGGCGTGCATCAATTTTCATACCAAATAAACGTACTATGTTTAATCCAAGGATAAAACCGGTCGGGATTCCAGGAACCACGAGAATGTGCACTCTTTTGCTTATTCCCGCTATCTCCAATGATGCGGTTATTTCCCCTTCGATTGGCTCAGGAGAGCCGTTTGCCATTACAGCATTTTTGAAAATCGGCGGTTTTATTTCTGTGCCTAACCTTCGCTCTATTTCTTTTCCTTATTTCCCTATAATCGTGCGTGCTGCCCCGAGCTCGACCAAAGCTTTGAGCTCTGTGTTTCCGACTCTTAATAAGAGCCAATATCGCGGATGTTTCACTGGGTTTCTCGCGCCCGGTACTAACAGTGAATCCTGCGAATTTTTGCTGGGCTGCTCGGTATTGCCGTTTTTGACTATCTCCCTTCTCGTCTTGGAGACATTAGACCTTTTGAACGACGTAGCGGTGTTGCGTACGACGCCTAATTCGCATTTCCCGCCGCGTTTGTATCTACCAACTTGGTCGGTACGCTGCGGTTTGCGTGATTGCTACGATAGTTGTAATTGTTATATCGGCCTTAATTATAAAAATTTCTGATTTTTGTTAATTCTTTATTTAAAATTTGCTGAACTTGTCCATTCTCGGTACTTCTATTGAATTTACGCTCGTTTCGTTTTTATACGATTTGTTAGACATATTTCTTGCTTTATCTTATATCGACGTATTCGCTTGCGTATTAACAAATGAACTTTTTCTGGTCTCGTATGTTTTCCCTATAGCTCTAGCTTGATTGATAAAATTATCTAGGGTTCTGGTTTTGAAAGGTTGCAGTAACGCAAAAAATTCTCCGTGCATAGTGCGTATATCCGGATTAACTTTTTCGCGTCTGACCACTGTTCTGGTAATTTTCTAAACAACGCGAGCATCTCGTTTAAATAATTATTCATAGTTTCGTTGGGTTTTTGCTTCCTTTCCCGAATTTCGTGCTTGAATTCTTCCGGATAATTATCGGATCTTAATTGGTATCGCGTGTCTGTTTCGAAATCTTTCCATGTATGCCATTTATCTTTATATACTCTTAGCGCATTTATCGCCGGTTCGACTAGCAATAATGGTAAGTTTCGCCATAATTCCGAGTTTGTTAGTGCTGCTGATTCACGGCATTCTTCGACTCGTCGGAAAAATTGGTCGATTGTTAGGCATGATCCGTCGCCGCTGAATTTAAGTTTCCATGCTGATATGGTTTTTGCTACATCGCGTGGTCTATCCTCGCGCTCTTTATCTATCGGCGGTTGCATTCGACGCGTAATGTCTCTTCCAGTTGCTTCTAATTGCGCATTGCGAATATTTAATATTTCTTTTTGTCGGCGGATCTCTTCGAATTTCCTACTCAGTTCTTGCTGACGCACCGCTAATTCATTTGTACGTTTTATCGACTTGTCTAAGTTTCCTAGCGCTAGCGCGCGTATGTTACGCAGCGTACTATTTCCTACGGTGAAACGATTCGTTTGTTGGTCTATTAAATCTTGAATTAATAAATCCTCCTGTTCTTTCAATTCTGATTTTGCCCAGAAATGCGCAACGTCTGTCGGAATTTTAATCATCTGGCCCGTTTGTAGCGTAACTAGTGTGAATTTACTATAGACGGCGGTCTGTTCGTTCGTGTTAGGTGCAGTATTATTACCTAGTAATGAATCGTTCGGACTTGCTGTTGCATGGGGAACGGTTCGTTTTGTTATGTTTCTTTCTTCTTGTTCCCAAAAATCTCCTACTTCGTCGGAATCGAACTCTTTGAATTTGCTTATAAAAATCTGTAATGTTTTATCACGATCCGCGCGCGCTTCTTCGTTAGTCGTTAGGGGCATTTTGAAGGTTAATGCAATTTTCTTGGCAACTAGTCTGGATAGAATAATATATATCCTTCCGCTTGACATAAAATTAATTTGAATACATTTTCTTTTATGTGCTCATGCATGCATTAATACATATATATGTATACTCTCACAACGCTTCGTGGAGAAAAATTTTTGACGGCGTAATACGAAATATTATTTCGGCTTGATTTATTCAAGCTGTGCGACGCTACAGACTTGACAAGTTTGGCTATTATGTGTCGAAGCTCGTCGGCCTGTTTGTTTATACACTCGGATTAGGGCACTGGATGTCCGGTGTCGCTATGCCGCATGCGTTGTGTTTCTTTGAATGCTCGAATCTAACTCGGCTTTTACTTATTCGACTGTTGTGCAGTCGTGAAATAAAACTTTCCTTTATGAAATATTATGTCTAGAATTTTCTAACAAGTGTTTACACTCGTGCATTCCATTGGGGATAAATTCTCACGCCTATTGCCCTATTCTCTTTATTTCAACAATAATTGTGATTTTTTTTAATCTGTTAGGTTTCTCCACGTTTCCAAACATTTCATAGCTTTGTATTGTATTTTTATAATCACGCGTCGATCGCGTTATTTCTCAAGAAATGACTTTATGAAAAAAACAAATGAGTTTATGCTTTAGTTGCATAAATATTTCTCGTCAACGCGAGCTATTTTTAACGAATTCGCCCTTTTGTTATATGTGCGGGTTTGCATTTTGTGACGCAAACGAATATAGGAAATTGACTTTTATGGTGTCTGAAGAATATTTAATTAAACGTCTTGGGCGCATTTTTGTGGCGACACACTTGCTATTACAGAAATTAACTCATGCCGAGGACTATTTTGTGACCCTAACTAATATTCTGATGTATTTATTACACGTTAGGCGCTATTTTGTGTGGCGTCCCTATTAATCAAGATTTTGCAATTTAATCATTTCACGTTTCATTTTATTTCCATCTACGTTGGGCGCCATTTTGTGACATGGTGGTCGTCTATCGACGACAGAAGAATCAGCTATCTCCACTTTAGCGGACCGCGGAGTGGCGGGATCCTGCTCTGCTTGGCTACCTAGGAAATGTTTAGATTTGGGATAGCATGCATGCAATTGATTATCACTCGTTTAATATAAAACACTATCGGGCTAAATCTGCCCTAGAGAGAGAGAGAGAGGGAGAGAGGGAGAGAGGGAGAGAGGGAGAGAGGGAGAGGGAGAGAGAGAGAGAGAGAGAGAGAGAGAGAGAGATGCGTGGGCTATTTGCCGACACGTCACAACTCACGGTATACGCTTGTGATGGTTGCTGCGCTGTCCTTGTGGATGGTGCGTGGCTGCCGTCCTTCGCCGTGTCTCTCTCGTGCTGATCGCCAGATGCTACCTCTCCTCCCCGTTTGTCCTTCGGGCTAGGAGTCGCCCTGGACCCTCTCGTACTCTAGAGCCTCATCGGTGGCTCCGATCGCTCCTCGTATTCGCCGGGCCTCACCAGAGTCGCCGGTTACGTCCGTTCGGTACGCAGCCGAACGTGAAAAGTCGATGAGTCTTGCTGATTGCTCGACTCATCCCCCATTCTTGTCTCGGTCCCTTTGTGTTAGTTTGGCTCCAGACACTTTCTTTCTCTCTTTCTCTTATGGCGCTACTCTCTCTCCTACCTTTTTTATGCTTCGCGTGCGGCTCCTGCCGCTTCGATACTCGCCTTGCCGTGCTTCAGGTGTTGTTGTCAGTACTACGTATGTGTTTGTGTTTGCGTATACACTTCTGGGCACATCCTCAGTTAATGAGCGTGCACTGTCACACACTTTTCGCTTTCATAAATAAGACATTAAGTACTATCAAGCCGTCAATATCTAGGGCATGATATTTATAAACAGTCAACACTGGTTCGTTATTAAAGTAGTGGTTATTTTTAACAAATTACGATACTTTTTGCTTTCATAAATACGACATTTGTTCAATAAATTCGACATCCTTCTCATTAACAAATAATTAACTAACTAAACGTTAATATCGACGGTATGATATCTATAAACAGTCATTACTGATGTAATAAAAAGTATAGACCATAAGTAATCGTGACGAGAAGAAAGGCTAACGTGAACGTTAGTAGAATTAAGCAAATGTCGATAGATGCAGCGAGGTTACCTTGTAGAATGATGATAGTCCTTGGAGATGTGTAGAGAGCGATGGATCCAGCAGTCGGGCAAGGAACGTGGAATAGGAGCGCCTTTGAATGAGCAATAGATCTAAATATCTTTATTCTTACACAATTTATTTAAGACAATTACAAGTAACAATACGAAAAGTAATTCTGTTAAGCTGACTGCCGGTTAAGAGGCTTGAGCCCGGCGCGGACCATGTATTTATACCCCGAAGGGTCGCGTGTGCTGTGGTGGTGGTAGGCGTCAGGACGTTACATACCAGCTCCTGAAGAGTCTTGCCGCCGTGCAGGTGTGGCATCGGGTGCTGTGGCGGTCTACTGACCTGCTATGCTTCCCTGACCTTTTTCTGGAGATCGAATCTGATTTTAGCCTGTCGCCACTGTTGTTCTTACAAAGGTAACTATTTTTTAGCTCCTTACAGTTTTTTAGCGTAGTTTGATTTACAAAGAAGTGAGTACCTGTTCTATCGTTTACGGCTTTATAATGGTGATAAGATTTAATGAAGGCGGCTACGTTGTTCTCTATCCTGGATACTTGAAACACGGGAAATTCAATCATTTTGTGTACTCTATACGAGTTTTGATCGACTAACTCTTCAATTATTTCAATTATAATTTCCTCAATAAACGTAACTATATTTAGTTCTACTATTTCAGACAAGATAGCTGCATTCAACTTTTCTAATTCCATGGGTAATTTTGTGTTCAATTTTTTACAAATGTCGTTCAGTACTTGTATCATTAAACAAGTTTCTAGAAAGATTTTCGGTGATTAAGAATGTCAATAATTTGACGATGTATAGAATTTATTTTCACCAGCATATTCCTTACTATTGTTAAGGCTGTCTTTATGGCATTGAACCGGTTTGCATCAATTGTTTCATTAAAATCTGTTACTCTAATTATTATTTCTTGTAATTCGTAATATTGAACGGTGAGTTTACTAATTGAAATTGTCAACTCGTTCTGCATAAAATAAGTATTTTTGTCTTGCCCGATTAACATTTTATTGTTCATCTAACGCAAGCGCTCTAGTATAGTTGTTACTAGTAGTAGGGGCTAAGATGGTTCTGCGCCACTTACCGGCCCCCCTACCTTACCGACCCACCCGCGACCTACTCTACCGACTCGGCCCTGCCCTACCGACCACCCCAAGGCCACCCGCCCGCGCCCTCTGGTGGTCTGCCTTACCGACCCGCGATCGCGGATCGAAGGCCAGCCTGCCCACGCGCGGATCGAAGGCCGTCACCCGGCGCGCCCCCAAGGCCACCCGCCCGCGCCCCCTGGTGGTCTGCCTTACCGACCCGCGATCGCGGATCGAAGGCCAGCCTGCCCACGCGCGGATCGAAGGCCGTCACCCGGCGCGCCCTCTGCCCGCCAGCATCTGGCATCCGGATGCCTGCTTTGCCGACCCACGCTGGGATCGAGTGCCACACGCGATCGAAGGCCAGCACGCGATCGAGGGCCGCGCCCTCTGGTGCCCGCATCCCGATGCCCGATATATGTATAAATCACATTGAGCACTTCTTATTGTACATTTTGTAACACTTTTGCGAGGATATGTGAACAAGGAGATGTGAACAAGGAGAAAAAGGGTTCATACAATAATAAGATGATATATTTTTTTTTTATAAAAATGTCTATATTAAGAAAATATTATGTTGGATACATTTTTGAAGGCCATCCACGCGCCCTCTGTTGCCCGCATCCCGATGCGCGCTTGTATTTGAAAAGAAAAAAACCAACTTTTTTTTAGAACTTGTCTTCTATATGCAAGAAAGATTATTGAACACTTCGTAACACTTTTGCACACTAATTTGATGAATAAAAAACACTAATGGGAAAAAGGATACAAGGGTTTTGTAGAATAAGAAGATATTTGTACAATGTTTTTTTCTTTATTTTGTTATGGTTCAAAATATATTCTTTCTTGAAGGTATAATTTTCCAGCTTTTAAAGTTAGGTGTTTTTTTAACAAACCGTCTTGATCACAACCTCTGTTTCCTATCATCACTTCATTATATTTTTTAATATACCACGTTCTCATGGCAATGATGTTTTGCAAAGAGCAATTCTTGTTCCAGTCTGGCGGATGATAATCACAAACGTCTGCACCTCTAAAGCCTGGTTCTTGCAGCGATGGACATCCTATATCCTCCAAGTTAAATACATGATCCAGGTGTTTTTTGAGTATGTTCAGTTTATGCAGCCCCTTTACATAGAAAAATACTTGCACACCAGGTCCGCCAAGTACTCGTAGTTCATGAAACACTTCAATTATGTCACTATAACTTCTATTACCAGAATCCCATTGTAATCCATGGTAGCGATTTTGCAGCCATTTATTACATTTAACTGCCTTATTATTTAATGTCTCCCACTCAACAGGAGGTTTAAAAAGGTATAACTTTGGCATCAGTTTGAGATCAACATCTACGGCAGCCATTTCTTTTATAAACACATCACTATTTAAATCAAAGCACTGGATATCTATGATAACTTCCATGTTTCGTGGAGGGCTGTAAAATAAAAAAGTATTATTAATGCAAATATAAAAAACTATTTCAACTTATCATAAAGCACTTACACTGGTTGACATCGAGCCATAGCTAACCTATATGCACTCTTACTATATTCACAAGAGCATCAGAACAGTGAGCGCACTAGTTTTACGGCTGAATTTATACGTAAATTCAAGGTCATATCACTCTCCCGCTAGCGTATGCGCGCGCCGCCAAGGTCATCTCCCACCCACCCGCTCACGATGCTCTCTCCCGCTCACGATGCTCTCTCCCGCTCGCGCGCTGCCAAGGCTATTCGCGGATGCGCGCGCTGCCAAGGCCATCTCCCACCCACCCGCTCGCGATGCTCTCTCCCGCTCGCGCGCCGCCAAGGCTATTCGCGGATGCGCGCGCTTCCAAGCTCACCTCCTACCTACTCACAATTTGCGTACAGATTACGACTTATCTTTTATCTTCTACAAAAATGATCTTGAAGTGATTAGGATATAAAGAGCGCTGAAACCGCCTGTCCTCACTTCTTTTCTTTCTTCTTTGTGGAAAAAAAAAAAAATATTGTGATGGATCTCGTTCAAGAGTGTAAAATTTATTTGAATTTTTTAGAAGAAGCAGCTAATCTTCTAAAATCTTCTGCATAAAGTGATATGAATAATCGTTGGAAAAATCACTATAAGCTTGCATGTAAAACTCTACGTAAAGTGTTGAATAATAAAAGCTTGACATTGCAGCAGAAGCAAAGTGTTTTACATATGACAGCCAAAGTTGAGTGCATTTGTGTAAAACTTGAGGCTTTAGAAAAAAAAAGTGGTGGCGCACTTATGCAAAACTCGAGTAAACGTGTTCAATGGATTGATTTAGACAATGCATTTAAAAATCGTATGCGTACAAGCATTATTGCTAATATTGAGCATATTGACGTTAGTGCATTTTTAGATGATGCATCTGTATTATTTAGAAGACGTTTAAAACAGTTTCTAAGGAAAGCTGACAGTGCTGTAAAAATAAATACTTCTTTATCATGTAAATTTAAAAAAGTAATTATTGATGCTGAACAAGAGCACATTATCGAGACGAAACATTTTAATACGGCAAATTCTGAGATTTTTTTATCGTCTGATCTGAAACAATGGTTTATTGAGAACGTGAAGCAGCCTCTGTTACGTGATATTGAAGAATTTGAAGAAAAGGATTCCGGTTGGACTTTGGAATCGATCATCAATCTACAATTGAATATTAATAAGATGAATCCAATGAGAAGTGGTGGATCATATATACCTTTACCTGATTTTATTGCGAAAAAGAAGGCATGTGTTAATGTGAAAAATTTTGATGATCAGTGTTTTAAGTGGGCCATTCTGTCAGCGCTACATCCAGTTTCACGTTGTAATCATCCTGATAGGGTAACTAATTACACGAGATTTGAGGAAGAGTTAAATATGGAAGGAATTGAATTTCCAGTACCGTTGCGAAAAATAGCTAAATTTGAAAAACAAAATACTGATATTTCAGTGAATGTTTTTGGTTTGGACGGCAAAGAAATCGTACCACTTCATCTATCGTCTGAAAAAAAATTGAATCATGTGAATCTCCTTCTAATTAGAGAAGAAGAAGAAAATGACACTGACTATAGTGATTTAGATGATAATTGTGAAGATTATAATAACGATGGTATTATTATTGCGAGTAGTGACAATTATCACTACGTATATATTAAAAACCTTTCAAGATTAGTGAGAAAGAATTTGACATGTAAACAAAACAAGATTTATATTTGTGATAGATGTCTACATTTTTTTTCAACGCAACAAAAGCTTGATTCTCATGAAGAGCAATGCAAGATGTTAAATAATTGTAAAATTGAATTACCTAAGGATGGTAACAATATAATACAATTTAAAAATGATAAATTTAAAGAAAAGTTACCGTTTGTAATCTATGCAGATTGTGAGTGTTTACTAATACCAATTAGTAATACAGATGATGTTGATTCCGAAGAAGCTGGTATAAAAAATACTATAGCTTATCAAAAACATAAAATGTTCAGCATTGGTTATTATTTAAAATGTAATTATGATAATTCTCTATCACGATATAGAAGTTATAGAGGTCGAGAACCTGCTCTCTGGTTTGCAAAAGAACTGAAAAAAGTTGCTGAACAAATAGAAAACATATATGGTAATCCTATACCAATGGAAAATCTTAGTTTAGAACAACAAAGATCTTTTCGTGAGTCAAATAAATGTCATATTTGTGAAAAATCAATAGATCATAGAATCAAAGTTCGTGATCACTGTCACTTAACCTCAAAATTTAGAGGACCTGCTCATGCTGAATGTAATATAAACTATCAAGATTCAAGAATAATTCCAGTAGTTTTTCATAATCTTAGTGGATATGATGCTCATTTTATAATAAATGACATATCAAATTGTTTTCCAGGCAAAATTGATCTTCTTCCTTTAACAAAGGAAAAGTATATTTCATTTACGAAAAATATCACAAACAGTATAATAAAGTTTCGGTTTATTGATTCGTTTCGCTTTATGGCTTCATCTTTAGATAAATTAGCATCTTATCTGAGTGAGTTTAAAATTCTTAAATCTGTTTTTTATGATGTGGACAGTGAGAAAGTTAAACTTTTAACTAAGAAGGGTGTTTTTCCTTATGAGTACATTAATTGTATGGAAAAACTTGATGAAACTGAACTGCTTAGTAAAGAAAAGTTTTACAGTTCATTAACAGATTCAACTCCGTCAGACGAAGATTATTATCATGCTCAGAAAGTATGGACTATGTTTAACATAAAAACGCTTGGAGAATATTCTGATTTATACATGAAAACAGATATATTATTGTTGGCAGACATTTTTGAGAATTTTCGAGATCAATGTTTAACAGTTTATGGTCTTGATCCAGCTCACTACTATACTACACCTGGTTATACTTGGGATGCAATGTTAAAAATCACAGGTGTAAAATTGAAGCTTATTACAGACATTGATATGTTGCTTTTTATAGAGCGTGGTATTAGAGGTGGATTAAGTCAATGTTCTCATAGATATGCTAAAGCTAATCATAAATATATGAAAGAAAATTACAGAAGTGATCAAGATAATTTATATCTTGTATACTTAGATGCTAATAATTTGTACGGTTATGCAATGACTCAATCATTACCCTACGATGGTTTCGAATGGGTTGATAATTTTAATTATATTAATTTGCAAAACATTGATGACAATGCTCCAGAAGGATACATTTTAGAAGTAGATCTAAATTATCCTGCAGAAATCCACTGTGCGCATAATGATTTACCTTTTTGTCCAGAACATATGAAACCACCGGGATCTAAGCAAGAAAAACTTTTAGCTACGTTAATGAATAAAAAAAATTATGTTATTCATTATCGTGCTCTAAAGCAGGCAATAGCAAACGGACTTGAGCTTGTTAAAATTCATAGAGTTTTAAAATTTAAACAATCTCAATGGTTAAAGCCTTACATTGATTTAAATAGTTCAATGAGAGCTCAAGCTAAAAATGAGTTTGAAAAAAATTTGTTTAAACTTATGAATAATGCTGTATATGGAAAAACTATGGAAAATGTACGTAAACATGTTGATGTGAAACTAATGACAAAATGGGAAGGACGTTATGGTATAGAAGCTCTTATTTCTAAACCAAACTTCCACAGTAGCGCTATATTTAATGAAAATTTAGCTGCTATTGAAATGCGAAAGACTAGTGTATACATTAATAAGCCTATTTATATTTATCTTTCTGTGCTAGATATTTCAAAGATTGTTATGTATGGTTTTCATTATGATTATATGCTAAAAAAATATAAAAGCAACTGTAAGTTGCTTTACACGGATACTGACAGTTTAATTTATGCAATAGGTTGCGAAGATTTTTATACAGATATTAAATTAAATATCGAACGATTCGATACGTCAGATTATCCAGAGAATAATGAGTTCGGAATACCTCGTATGAATAAAAAAGTGGTTGGACTTATGAAAGATGAATGTAATGGTAATATACTTACAGAATTTATTGGTTTAAGAAGTAAAATGTATAGTACGCGTGTAAACAATGTTGACTTTGTGAAAAAAATCAAAGGTATAAAGTCATCAGTTGTGAAAAAAACTATTAGTTTCGATGACTATTTAAGCTGTTTACAAGACCAGAAAATTTTGCAAAGAAAGCAGTCTATTATTAGATCTAAGTTGCACAACGTAGAGACTGTACAACAGCAAAAAATTGCACTAAGTCCATATGATGATAAAAGATACCTCGTACCTGGAAGCAACGAGACACTAGCTTGGGGACATTATAAAATAAAGTAAGATTTATCTTATATTGTTATAAACTAATATCAAATAAATATTATATAAACTTTTATTTTGACTTCAGATTTAATGTTCCTACCACCTCTAATGAGCAAAAGCAAAAAAAAAAAAAAAATGTTCAGTTCAATGATAAAGTTACAATTCACAAAATGTGTACATGGTTATTTGCTCATGAAAGTGCTCGAAAAGGAGAATGGATGCAAGTTGCACATGATCGTGAACGTTTTAAGATGAGGATTGAAAGAAGTGCAGCAGTTATTAATCCAGTGCTTTTAAAGAAAATTTCACAATTATGTTAATATATTTTTATAACAAATACTTATATAAATTTGAATAAATAAACTGTAAACATATATTAAACTTTCTTTTTATTTCTGTATAACATTTACATAATCAATTGTTTTTTCTATTCATAATTTTTTTATTACAATATTATATGTGCTTCACGAAGTTCTTCAATTATTGACTGTATTTCATTCTCATGGTTTTGATTGCCAGCATATTTTTCAGCAATTAATAATCTCAATCGATCTACAAGTTCATTTGGATCATCCCAATAAACGTAATCAGTATTTGAATAACGTTTTGCAATTTTAAATGGTAGCAGAAAACCTGAACCTCCTCTAGACGATCGTTTATGCAGAAATTTTCCAATGTAGTCAATAAATTTTTTTGAATTTGATTCACGTATTGACTGATCTTCTTTATAATATCTTTTATGAGCACACGTTTGTTTTATAATTTTAATGTAATCTGTTATATTCTCTTTAGTTATAATAGTCGAATTTGGCTCCTTTTTGAATAATAATTCAATTAACCCAATACTTTTTTCATACTTTTTATCATCAATAATAATGAACTTATCATCGTAAGAGAAGGATGAGTTTCCTATTACAATCTCATTTAATTTTTTACGTACACCATATGTTATATCTAGAGATTTAGTTTCACCTCTTTGAATCATTCTAATATATTTATCTATGATCTCATCTTTTTTATGATCATCGCTTGAAAAATAATCGTCTTGACTAGTATCAGATTTCATACTTTTTTCATTGTCATAATCATTGTTACTATCTTTATCCGTATAATCATCATTATTAAAATCATTATCATCATCATCATCATCATCATCATCATGATCGTCTTGTTTTATTTCATTAATATCATCACGTGCTTCTTCTTTTTTAACCATCAATTTTTTCATAGGACGTTTACTTTGCGTTTCTGTGATATTAATCAATTTTTCAAGCGGTTTAACAATGGGTTTAAAAGTAGTATTTACCACTTCTTCGGCATTTAATTTATTTAACTTTAAACTGTTATATTTACGTCTAATCGCTTCTCGAGCGTTTTCCATTTGCTGGAGAACATTAATTTGCTCTTCAAATTTAGACATGTTGAACTGATAATATCTCACATGCAAATGTTTGATTTATTCCAAATTTATTGTATTTATAAGAAATTTATCGAAGCCTTTTCTGTACCTTCCTTTTTCCATACTACAATCTTTATTTATAACAATAAAGCTATGATGATCATTCCAACATGATCTGCAGAAATCTTTGAAACGTTGAAATGACATATCTGTATTAACATGATCATTATAAATATGTTTTAAATTCATTTCATCTTGACGAAATATAATTAATAAATTAACATTATCCCGTACAAGATGTTTAGGAACTTGAGCATACGACTGGCAAAGATAAAAAGAATCAACGCACTTATGTCTACCCATGCAAAAAAATGCTTTAACATTGTCCTGTTTTTCACACGCAATATCATCAAATATCATAATCGAATTTTCTAGAGCTTTATCTGGTGATACAACTTGTTCATGTTCACTGAAAGGTAAATATTTTATATCCTCTATAGGTTCAATAAGTTTTTGTAATAATTGATACTTTGGTTGATTCAAAGACTTTGAATAAACATAAATATTCTCAAATTTTAACCCATTAGGATGAGTAATGAGAGATAATAAAGCATTCGTCTTGCCACAGTTAGATGGTCCACAAAAAACAGCGCGAATACTGTCTGGTAAAAGATCTCCATGCCTTCTTTTCTTGCAACGATCTGATTCGGTTAATGTATCAAAGTTGACTACAGGAAGTTTGATTGGTTGCGGTTTCAAATCCATACTGTCTGAAGTTCGAATCGTAACTGACATGGAAAAATATAAAAAGCAGCTTTTTATAGCTTTGAATTCAGTTATATGCTTATCATTGAAGAGTCATGATCATGCATCAAGGTCACGGTTTAATCAATAAATTGATTAATAAGTTACCCTTTGAAATGCATATACCAGGCTATCAATATTGTGGTCCAGGTACAAAGCTATATAAACGGCTAGCACGTGGAGATCCGGGCATTAATCCTCTAGACGCTGCATGTAAAGAACATGACATTGCCTACTCGAAAAACCGTGAAGATATAGTCGCTCGGAACGCAGCAGATCGTGCACTGGCTGAAAAGGCTTGGCAACGTGTTATAGCTTCAGATTCTAGTTTAGGTGAAAAAGCTGTAGCGTACGCTGTTAATAATATTATGAAAGTGAAATCAAAATTTGGCATGGGTTTGAAGAAAAAGTGTAATCAGAAGAAGAAGAAAAGGTTAACCTTGAAAAACTTGATAAAAAGTGCTTCAAAAGTAGCAACAACTAGCAATGATTCACGAGTTGCTATCAAAAAAGCTCTTCAAACAGCTCGTGCTGTTATGAAAAATGCTGGAGGTAAACGTAATGTAAGTTTACCTCGAATACTGCCTGTTCCAAAGATAGGAGGCTTTCTTCCCGCACTCATACCAGTGTTTGCGGGACTTAGTGCAGTAGGTTCATTAGCAGGTGGCGCTGCTGGAATTGTACAAGCTATAAATAGAGCAAATGCAGCTAAACAACTTTTAGAAGAGCAGCAGCGTCATAATAAAAAAATTGAAGCACAAGCTCTTGGTAAAGGTTTATATTTGAAACCTCATCAGAAAGGTTACGGAATAATTGTAAAAAGAAAAAATATTGTCAAGAAGAAAAAAAAAAGCTCGAGAAAGGGGAAAAAAAAGCATCATAAAAGTAAAACTGCCTAAACGTCCACTGACTGACTATGATCTAAAAAAATTTGCTAAAAAGCTACATACACCAAATTTTCGAGGAGTCTACATGAGAAATGCGTTACCAGCTAAAGGACCACTTTTCAGAGAATGTGCTATTGTTAATCTTGATGATAGAACTGGACCAGGTACACATTGGGTAGCTTACCGTAAAAACGGTAAAAATGTTTCATATTTTGACAGTTTTGGCGATCTACGGCCACCTACAGATTTAATGGATTACTTTAACCTTGATACAATTAAATATAATTATAATCATTATCAAGAATATAATACTTATACGTGCGGACATTTATGTCTCAAGTTTTTAAATAATTTATTAGATAACGCTGATAATTTTAACTTATATAAAGTATTATAGTCAATCAACTTGTCACTTGTGTTTAAGAGCTCAAGATGAATGAATCTCTAACTCTCAGTTTGTCAGGTACATCATCAGTACTTGAAACACATTATTTTCCACCTATAGAGCTCGATCGAGATAAAACTTATGTTCTTGGACTTGTTGAATTGCTCACATTTAACTCTATACCAAATATCGATCTAGGACAAAATAAATTTTATGTTGACGATAAAGTTATTGAGCTTCCAACCGGCAGCTATGAAATATCTGATATTGAAAATTTTCTGCAAAAAGAACTGACATCTGAAGGAATAGAGCTCAGTATAAAACCAAACAATAGTACATTATGTAGTGAGATAAAGTGTAATCATAAAATTGACTTTCAACCACAAGATTCTATAGGAAAATTATTAGGTTTTACGCAGCGAGTTTTACAACCCTATAAAAGTCATGTGTCAGACTTACCAGTATCCATTCTAAAGGTGAACGCTCTACGAGTTGAATGTAACATAACTTCTGGAGCTTACATCAATCAGCATAAAGTTCATACCATTCACGAATTTTTTGCTGCTGTGCCGCCAGGATATAAAATTATTGAAATACCAAAACAAATTATATACTTACCTGTTTCTGCCAAAGTCATCGACTATTTACAATTACGCATTGTTGATCAAAACGGTGACCTTGTAAATTTTCGAGGTGAAACAGTTACGATCAGATTACATGTTAAGAAGATTGCGTAATGGGTATTGTTTATAATACTAAGGTTGGTACGAAGGTCGGATTAGGCTATATAAATAAGTCACCATGTCATCAGAAAGTTATTCCTCGTCGAAAACTCAAAGGTCTAACACCACAGAACGCTCAGTATCTGAAGAGCCTCGGCCTCAGATTAATCGCAAACGTCAAAAAAACAAAGAGAATTCTCAAAAAGAGAAAATAAGTTGTTTATTTATTTGCTGCTGTCAGCTAACGGATAGAAATAATCAGCTAACGGATTGAAATAATAAGCTAACGGATTGAAGTAATCAGCTAACGGATAGAAACAATCAGCTAACGGATATAAATAATCAGCTAACGAATAAAAATATAAAAATGGAAGAAATTCTTAGTGTACAAACACCAGTTATCTTCGATGAATCAATCGCTCACTATGAGATTCATGCTCATCAACCGTATACTTCATTGAATTTTAATAACAGTGATGAAATTCGTATTGCAATTCAGCATCAAGAGTTATGTCTATTACCTTCAAAAAGTTCACTGCATATTTGTGGAAAAATAAAAAAAAATAACAACGAAAATGTTACTGTAACAAAGTTAGTTAATAATGCTATATGTCACTTATTCGATGAAATTCGTTATGAAATGAATGCTATAGAAATTGACAGATGTAAAAATGTAGGTATTACAAGTACCGTCAAAGGTTACGTATCATTTAGTTCAAATCAAAGTAAATTGTTAGAGAACGCTGGTTGGCTTGATGTTGAAGAAACATCTAAAATAGTTGATCAGAATGGACAATTTGACGTATCGATTCCACTCTCAATGATTTTAGGATTTGCTGAAGATTATCATAAAATTGTTGTGAATGTTAAACATCAACTTATACTTACAAGATCAAGAAATGATGCAAATGCTATTATACAGTCTACTCCTGCCGCAGGTTCCACAGCTGAAGAGTATAAAATTGAACTCACTCGAATTGAGTGGATGATGCCTTATATTATCATGTCAGATAGACATAAGATACAACTTTTCACTCATATTAAAAAAGATATTCCCATTTCAATGAGTTTTCGTTCATGGGAATTACATGAATATCCAATGCTTCCAGCAACATCAAGACATATTTGGACAGTAAAAACATCAAATCAATTAGAAAAGCCAAGATTTATCATTTTAGCATTCCAAACAAATAGAAAAGGTATAGCTACAAAAAATGCTAGTCAATTCGATCATTGTAATATTACAAATGTAAAACTGTTTCTAAACTCACAATATTATCCGTACGGTAATTTAAATCTCGATATAGAACAGAATCAATATGCATTACTTTATGACATGTTTGTCAATTTTCAAAATGCATATTATAATAATGATTTACAATTTGATCCGCTTGTAAGTAAAATTAAGTTCATCAATTATACACCATTCATTATAATTGATTGCTCTAAACAAAATGAATCTTTGAAACAAGCTGCTGTAGATGTTCGTATTGAATTTGAAACTAAGAAAAATATACCTGCGTTAACAACAGCATATTGTTTAATTTTACATGATCGTATAATCCAATACAATCCTATTAGTGGAGACGTGAAAAAGCTTGTATGAATATTCATATCATAAAACATATATTTTTTAATATAAAAAAACAAACAATTGTATACTTATATAACTTATAAAAAAAACATGAATAAATTTTTTTTGTTACAACATAAAAAAGGTCTCAACATATTATTTACTTTTCCATTATCTTTTATAAATATCTACTCAAATATTTTTTTACAAATCTGTTTGTAAATTCTTAACCAGATGAACTTATTTAGAAAATGTATAAAAACAGTATGAATGATAAAAACATTTCATTTGAATTATAAGTGTCAACCTGTTCATTTTAATATACTTACTAATTTCTAAGCTCAATCAGAGTATATAAATATACTAGCAAATTTGCAATCAAGTCATTTGAATAATGAGTGTTGACCTGTTCGGTAGACATCTGAATAACTCAGAAGGTACTCGTGGACCACCAGGCATTGGTTATAAAGTAACAACTGACGGTCAATACAGTTTAGAAGATAAAAGACTATGCAACGTAGCAGACCCTGCAGAATCACGAGATGCGGTTAATCTAAACACTCTACAGGCTGTTACTCAAACTGTAACATCTCAATTAAAAAGTGAAATCAGTCAATTAGATGAGATAGTTGAACTTCATAGAGACGAAATTGATGAAAAATTTAGAACACTTACACAAAAAGACGAAATTGATGAGAAGTTTAGAACGCTGGCAATGAATATTGCCGTCATACACGAATCATTAAATCAAGTGAAAAATAAAATTGAAATTCATAAAAACGAACTTGATGAGAATTTTAGAACGCTTGCAATCAATATTGCTGTAATACATGAATCATTAAATCAAATGAAAAATAAGCAAACATGAATCATCAAAAATATTCAACTAATACATACTCTTTTCCTGAACAAAAAGGTTATAAAAGATTCGATAATACTACCTCTAATAGTCAGTCAACAAAAAGTAGCTCGTCGTCATCATTTTCATGGAAAAATATTACTCAAAAGTATTCACCAAATACTCACTCTTTCCCTGAACAACAAGGTTACAAAAAATTATAAAAAGAAATATGGATCAACGACATGAAGTTGTTGAAGAGCTTCATAAACCAGCTCGACGTAATTACGCTCGCAGGGCTGTGGATATTCGAACAATTGATGAAACTTGGCAGGCTGATCTTGTTGAAATGATACCTTATGCTACAGAAAATAAAAACTTTAAATATATGCTTACTGTGATCGATATTTTTTCGAAATATGCATGGGCGGTGCCGGTTAAGCAGAAAACTGCAAAAGAAGTAACAGCAGCAATGTTATCAATTTTAAAGCAAGGAAGAGTTCCAAAGAATTTACAAACTGATAATGGTAAAGAATTTTACAATAAAGAATTTAAAAACCTCATGGAACTTTATAAAATACATTTATACTCTACGTATAGTAACTTAAAAGCTTCAATTTGTGAACGTTTTAACCGTACACTGAAAACTAAAATGTGGAAATTATTTTCTTTAAATGGAAATTATAGGTGGTTAGAAATTTTACCAAGCTTATTAGAACAGTATAATAATACTACGCATCGCACCATTGGAACCAAGCCAATACTTGTTACAGTTGATAATGCACTTCATATATATAATAAAATTTATAAGCGTAAATATATAAATCTATCATCGAAACACGCTAAGTTCAAAGTTGGTGATCGAGTTCGAGTGAGTAAGAGCAAGCATGTTTTTGAAAAAGGATATACTCCGAACTGGTCAACTGAAATTTTTACAATTGATCAAGTACGTCATACTATTCCACATACTTATCACTTAAAAGATTATAAAGACGAGAAGATTTCTGGGGGATTTTATGAAGAAGAATTACAGAAAACTAAGTGTCCAGATGTTTATTTAATAGAAAAAATTATTAAAAAGCGCGGAGATAATTACTATGTAAAATGGTTAGGATTTGATAATGTACATAATAGTTGGATTAATAAAAAAGATTTATAAAATTAAATAAATGATATATTTATTGATGTGTGTATGTGTGTGTGTGTGTGTGTGTGTTTTTTTTTTTTTTTTTTCTATTGGAGAAAGAGGTTGGAGGGAAAAATCTTAATAGACCATGACATGGCCTAAGCCACCGTGTGTTGGATTCTCACCAACTAAAACCCTTCGTTTTGCGACCGAATATAAAATCCAATTGCAACCCGAATCCTCCTCGCTCTCCTTACCGACTTGTCGGTGAGGAGGGCCAAGCTCCGTCTTCAGTGCCTTTTTCCCCCGCGGTACCACGGTCAAGTATTACTTCGCGGGGGGGCATAGGGACATTGCCCTTGTCTCCTTGATGTGATTGTCATTCCTTATGCGTCCATATCTAGTAGATCTACTATCGTACCTTCTTCATTATAGGCTGCCGTCTACTTCTTACCGCATCGTCCGGTCGTCAGCTTCTTGCAGCATCTCTCGTCTTCTTCTCTCTTCGTCGCCCCTCACTTTCTTGAGGATGACCGCGGCGTAGTTACTAACCACGTGCCAGCCCTCAGCGGTGGCGAACATAGCTACCATAATAGACTCAGGAGTTGCTCTGGTCTGGAGGTAGCGTTCAAACTCTTCACGCTCCTGCTGGTAACGCGAGCAGTAGCAAAAAACGTGCTCAGCGTCCTCGCACATGCCCAAACATGCTGGGCAGTCTGGACAGTCTTCTAAATTAAATCTACACAGGTATGCTCGATAGCATCCATGTCCCGTCAAAAATTGCGTGAGGTAGTAGTTTACTTCCCCGTGTCTTCTTGTGATCCAGTCTTCAATCTTTGGTATAAGTCGGTGCGTCCAGCGCCCTTTCAGGCTACTGTCCCATCTTCTCTGCCACTCAGCTACTGTTTGTTCTCTGGCAGCGTTCCAGATTTCTGCCTTCGTTCTATCGCTGTTCTCCTGTTTTGCCATGTATATGGCCTTCCTCTCTAGTGCTAAGAGGTCGATGGGTGGCATGCTTGCCACGACGCTTATTGCATCGTCCGATACCGTGCGGTAAGCAGACGCTACTCTTAGCGCACTCCGTCTATACACGGATGACAGGTTCCGCGCATAGGCTTTTATTGCCATTGCATCTGCCCAAATTGGTGCCCCGTACAGCATAATCGATGTACTGACACTTGCTAACAGCTTCTTTTTCTTCTGAGTAGCTCCACCGACATTCGGTATGAGCCGAGAAAGAGCAGCAGTCGTTCTTGACGCTTTTTTACCTGCTAATTCAAGGTGCTGTTTAAACGTCAACTTTTCGTCTATAGTAACGCCCAAATACTTGATAGTCGATTTAGAGGTTATCTCATGGCCGTCTACCATTAGGGCGATTGTCTCCATTTTCTTCCTGCTAGATATCAGGATCGCCTCGGTCTTGTGTCCAGCGAGTTCAAGTCCCGTTTCTCTCAGCCACCTCTGGATGGTGGTGATCGCTTCATTGGTGATTTCAGCGACGTCTTCTTTTTCCTTCCCTACTACTACAAGAGCTATGTCGTCTGCGAATCCTACTACCATAGCCTCCCGCGGGAGTTGTAGTCTCAGCACTCCGTCATACATAATGTTCCACAATGGCGGGCCCAGTACTGATCCCTGTGGAACACCTGCCGTGACCTTGTAGGTTTCAGTGCCGCAATCCGTTTCGTACAGTAAAGTTCTGTCCTTCAGATAGTCGGCCATCATCCTCCTGATGTATGTGGGCACCTCAAGCTTTTCAAGCGCTTCATGTATCTTCGTCCAATTTGCAGAGTTGAATGCGTTTTTGACATCCAAAGTAATAACTGCACAGTACTTCTTTGTTCCGCCCTTCCACCGTTTTCCACTGATGGCTGCTCGGGCTGTGTTTACCACTAGGCCGATCGCGTCCAAAGTAGATCGGCACTTCCGAAAGCCATATTGGTGCTCGGCAAGCCCCTTGGTCTCTTCGATTATGCACTCCATCCTGTTGCTGATAATGCGCTCCAGTATTTTTCCTTGAGTGTCCATCATACATAATGGTCTGTACGATGTCTCCCCTCCGGGCGCTTTGTTACCCTTAGGTAACAACACAAGTCGCTGCTTTTTCCAGTTGGTCGAAAATCTCCCTTCGGCCAGGCATGCATTGTAGAGGCCAACAAATTCTTCAGGTTTAGCCTCGATGGCATGCTTCAGCGCTACATTTGGTATGCCGTCAGGACCGGGAGCCTTATTGTTTCCTACCCTCTTGCTTGCTACAAGTAGCTCCTCAACTGTAATTGGAGGTATATTTTCTTCCCGCACTTCCTCTGCTATAGCATATGGTGCGTCCGGCTGACTTGGAAAAAGTGTTGTCACTACCCTCTTTAGTACCTCTGGGCACTTTGGTGGGGGTATATAGCTTCCTTTGAGTGTCTTCATAACTGTTTTGTAGGGCCTGCCCCATGGATCTTTATTGACCTCTTCTAGCAGCTCCTTATGACATCTCTGCTTGCTTTCACTGATGCACTTCTTGAGGGTGCACTTGGCTTCTTTCATTCTTCTGCTGCATTCTTCTACAGCTTCGCTTCCAATACCGGTTCGGTAAAACTTTTTCCTTGCTCGTTGCTCAAGCCTTCGTGCTCGGTGGCAAGCGGAGCGCGCTGATCTAATCTTCTCATTCCACCAATATACTGGTGCCCATCTTTGATTGGGCACTTTTCTTGGCATAACTGCGTCACAGGCTCGGGTGAGCCATTTTGTCATTTGTTCAGCCTTATGTTCTGCTGATCCCGTCAATTGGATATTTCCTAACATCATCAGAAATAGTTCCTTGTCGTACTCCTTGGCTTTCCATTCCATTTTCGTACTTATAGGGTTAGTAGTACAGTGCACCATGTTTTGTGTGCCCAGCTCCATTATAATGGCGTGGTGATCACTATTAGTGAAGTGATCGCTTACGGTCCATTTACTCACCTCTTTTACCAGAGATCTACTAACAAATGTTAAGTCGATCACTGATTCAGCGTCCACCTTTTTATAGGTTGGTACGTTGCCTTCGTTCACCAGCACCATGTCCAGAAGTGTGAATGCCTCTAGTAGGGCCTGTCCTCTTCTATTAGTTTTTCGGCTGCCCCATTCAACCGCCCATGAGTTAAAGTCCCCAGCTATAATAGCTGGTTTTTTAGCCCTGACATCTCGTACTAGCCGGTCCAAGAACTGCTGAAACTGATCTATTGGCGCACTGGGTGGGGCATAACAGCTGTATACCTGTATACCCTCAATCTTTGCGCTGGCAAAACCTGCTTCTTTGACTTTCATCCTACTTTGAAAGGTAAGGTCTCTGCACGCCCAAATAGCTGCTTTACCGGAGCCATCGGATTCCCACCTTGGCTGTTCAAGATCTCTGTACTGCTCACTGATTATAGCAACATCAATCTTCTGCTCACGGACGTACTGACAGAGAAGGTCCTGTGCTACCTCACAGTGGTTCAGGTTCAACTGTACTATTCTCATCTTCTTTGTTTTGTGGCTTTCACTGCTGCTTGGTACGCTGGGCAATTATAGCTACCTGCGGCATGATCGCTTCTCTCTACGTCGTTCTTTCCTCTGCAGAGAATGCAGCTGGGCTGGTTTGTGCAGTCTTTCGCTACATGTCCCGCTGAGCCACATTTGTAGCAGCAGCGGCTTCTATCGTGCTGCTCAATGCAGCTTGCAGCAGTATGGCCGAAGCCCAAGCATTTATAGCACCTGAGCGGGCGGGTGTCTCGCTTTATTGCCCTTATTCGGCAGATAACCCACCCTATCTTTATCTTCTCACCCTTGATAAACTTCTGGGCTATCTGGGCAGGTAACTGTACTATTGCTTTCTGCGTATCTCCATAAGCTTTACGAAGCGACTTAACCGCCGTAGGTTCGAAATTATGTCCTTCCTCGTCATTTTTGCGTAGTGCGTACACTATATCCTCCTTAGTGGTCAGCATGTCAAGATCCTTAATCTCGAAGGCCTCTTCATGATGCAGCGCCCTGATTGTAGCAGTTTCCACTAGTACTGCTTTCACCGCTTCCTGGAGCTCAGCTGTTTCCACCTCCTTGGAACGTCGTAGCTCGAGTAGCAGATCTCCTGCTGTTGTTTTGCGTATTCTATGTACGCTGTTTCCTAACTTTTCTAGGCTAGGCTCTGCCTTCATTTTCTTTAGGATTTCGGCGTAGCTTTTTCCACCCTCGGCCTTGATGACTAAGGCGTCAGGTCTAGGAGGTCTTGCTCTTGCCGTCCTACTTTTTCTGGTGCCTTTTTGGTCTTGGCCACGAGCACCAGTGTTGTCCTTCCTGTTCACGCTTTTTTCTTTTTTCTTCTTTGCCTTCCTTGTCACCACCTCTTGCCACGAGTCTTTCTCCCTCTGGTGGACATTGTCGTCGGCTACTCTTCTTGCAGTGCTCGCCCCACTAACGCGGCTAGCCTGCTGTGGTTTCCCCTTGCCGACCGGCTTAGGGGTCACTTCATTCGCCTCTGCTAGGCTAATTGCCCTTTCCAGAAGGCCAGGGGTTGTTTGGGTCACCTTGCCCTTAGTCCCTGGCCGTTGGCACTGCATAAGGTTATCGTCTGCAGAGCAGAGAGCCCTGTAGCTGGCCCTTATGCTCCGGGCGAGATCCTTAATTTGTTTGTGCACATTGTGTCTGTCCCTGACATAATCGATCAGCTCATCGATTTTGCTGCCAAGGCGATCTAAGTGCACGTTTTTGGAGGTCGCGCTTTCTGCTCGCTTGTCGCCATCTGCGTCTACCTCCATATTCTCTGCCTTCTTTCCTGTAGCATTACCATTGCCTTCCCGTGCCAGGTTACCTACAACGGGGCTGGTTGTGTTGTACTTCGAAAGCGTACTTTCGCCTCTCCCAGATCCAAGGGGTTTATCCCCAAGGAGGCGAGCGTCGACCACCGGGGCTGATACCCGATCGGAATCGACGGCAGGATTAGTAATGCCTGCCTGGGTACTCATATGTTTGAGAACGCTTCTTGATTGATTGTCCTTGCCACCCTAAATACCTGATGTTTCGGTAATTCTAAGCAGTGCTGGGGTGCCGAGGACTTTCGTGGCAGCACCGTTAGCTCCTGTACCCTAGGAAGGGGCCCTTTAACAAAGTGCTAGCATCCGGGCCAGATGCACCTTGGTTTTTTAAGCGAGGTTGTTACTCCTCCCCCTCCTCCTTCCCCACCTCTTGGGTAGTGGGGCCCCGGGCTTGGGACCGGTGTAGCGGAGTTTGTGTGTGTGTGTGTGTGTGTGTGTGTGTGTGTGTGTGTGTGAGTGTGTATGTAGATACACGTCACAGCTTTCCAATTACTACAAAAAAAGACTCAGTCTTCATAACTTTATATCTTATAGTTAAAAAACTTATATTTAAATTTATCCTATGATATCACAATAATACATTCAAACTTATAATTCTAAAATTTTATATAATCACTGCTGGAGGATGAAGTGGACTCTTTTTTATCCGATTCTTTTAGACCACAGAACCTTTTAGACGACGGTTCCTCGTCATCTGAAAAATCGGATTCGCTATTAATAGGTGAGTATGTTAAAAACGAATCCGATTTACCATTGTCCTTAATTATGTGTATCTTACGTTCAAATGGTACATCGGATAAAATTTTAATTTTTTCTTTTACCATTGTCCTTAATTATGTGTATCTTACGTTTAAACGGTACATCGGATAAAATTTTAATTTCTCTTCCTCTTGTCAGCCTTTCGTATAAAATCGGGAACGTCGCTGACATTGGTGTATCGTCTGGTTTAGCGTTAAAATAATCTAGGTCGAACTGAAAAAGAAAATGATATATTAAAATATATAAATTAAACATTTTATTTTATTTTATAAACATACAGTTATGAAAACTAGAACTTATTTTAATACAATGAAAAATTAAAAAACTTACTTGTTGGATCAAGTCCTCATCGCTAATATCAATCTCTGGTTTAGCGTTGAAATAATCTAGGTCGAACTGAAAAAGAAAATGATATATTAAAATATATAAATTAAACATTTTATTTTATTTTATAAACGTACAGTTATGAAAACTAGAACTTATTTTAATACAATGAAAAATTAAAAAACTTACTTGTTCGAACAAGTCCTCATCGCTAATATTGATCCTTTTATCAAGGTCATAAGTTGAACAAACTGGCTCCTGAACAAATTAAATTTTATTAATATAAACATATACGTCAGTAAAAATGTCCTCTTGATTCAAGAGGAATTAATTTGTTGAGCTCAACAAATTGATTCCTCTCATATCAAGAGGACATCGATGTGCATATATATGTAAAACACTTACTGCATTATGCTGCTCACCCAAGTTCAAAGATTGAGGAGAATACTCCTCCTGCTGCTGCTGATGATGCTGTATCTCCAGGTCATAGGTCGGGTAATAAACCGGCCCCTGAAAAAATAAATTTTTATTAGTAAATAGCATACATTAAAATGTTCTCTTGATTCAAGAGGAATTAATTTATTGAGTCTAAATTGATTCCTCTCGAATCAAGAGGACATCGATGTACATATATATATTTAAAACACTTACTGGAGCATGGCGTTGCTCCGGGTTAACAAACTGCGGAGAATATGGCTCCACATCGTGCTCCTGCTGCTGCTGCTGTTGCTGCTGCTGTTGTTGCGCATCAAATTCGTTGGCATCAAGCTCCTTCGCTGGTGATTGCACCGGTGGTGGTGGTGATTGCTGAAAAAAAAATAGGAGTATTAAAAATCAACACACTCATATAATATTTTTTTAAAATTTTTACCAATTGCTGAGGCTGCGGCCCCTCGAGCTCCTCCTGATGATGCTGCGCCTCCTCTGGGTTAACAAACTGCGGAGAATATGGCTCCACATCGTGCTCCTGCTGCTGCTGCTGCTGCTGTTGCTGCTGCTGTTGTTGCGCATCAAATTCATTTGCATCAAGCTCCTTCGCTGGTGATTGCACCGGTGGTGGTGGTGGTGGCGATTGCTGAAAAAAAAAATAGGAGTATTAAAAATCAACACACTCATATAATATTTTTTTTAAATTTTTACCAATTGCTGAGGCTGCGTCGCCTCGAGCTCCTCCTGATGATGCTGCGCCTCCTCTTCCGCAGCCTCCGGAGATCTTGCTTGAGTTTGCTAAAGAAAAAAAAATTTTTAACTGTCAGAAATCAACGCGTATATATAAATCATATACACTGTATATAATTTTTTTGTTACTAGTATCGAATAAAAAACTTACTTGAAAAAAACCGCTGCTCAAATTACGTATGAAATGCGGCAATGGTAAGTCGATTTTGGCACGCTGAACTCGCGGATCAGGTCCATTGTGCGACACTGCAACTAACTTGAACTCACGACTCATTTTTGAAATTCACTCTTACTCGAAGCACGACACAAACGAAAATGAGCGGAGCTGCATTTTCACCCGGTCAAGTGCGTGACGTACTTCGAGAAAAATATGTAAACACGAGAATAGTATCCCCATTCATAAGGATACAGCGCCGAAACGAAAAAAATCTCCGACGGATTGTCGCCATGTGTTCGTTGTAGAATTGTGAAAATTTAGGAAAATTTTCTCAAGTAATACGTGTTTAATCTTACACGCTTAATATTTTCGTTTATAAAAATCAAAATATGCGAAAAAGTTGCATAATTTTTAATTTTTTAGTGTAAAATAGATCAAAATGCGCGAATGTAAGAGTTGAGCAGGGGAGATGAGCGCTGGGAGACACTACCTTGGTTCGTGAGTGGGTGGGGGAAATGGCCTTGAAAATTCGCGAGTGGGTGGTGCGAGCGGGAGAGATGACCTCATTGAGGTGGCCTTGGCGGCGCGCGCATCCGCGAATAGCCTTGGCAGCGCGCGAGCGGGAGAGATGACCTCATCGCGAGTGGGTGGCGGGAGATGACCTTGGCGGCGCGCGCATGCATCGCACATTGACCTCGATTTTTTACTATAAAAGCGGCAGCGGAGGTCCGCCCAGTCATATCGATCCTGTGCTCTGTGAAATCTAATAAGTAAGTGTATGGTTCAAGTGAATAGTGAAATTTTAAAGTGATGCAAAAATTAATTCTGCTCTTGTTTTTTTCTGTTGTAGACTCAAACAAAAAGGAGAAAATGGATTTATTGAACGTTGCTGGCTCTACACCAAGTTACCTACCAACTAAAAAATTAAGGGATTTAGAGCTCAATAAGCTCTATCTAATTACAAGTATTAAAAGAGTGAATACAAGATTTGGAATGAAAATTGTCTTACAACTGGACAATGAGTTCGACGTATTTATGCCTACAAAAGTGAACAATGTTATAATCGATAACGAAAATGTTTATCTCGAACTAAATAATAAAATAGAAAAGCGAAGTGTTAAATTAGAATATTTAGGGAATTGTCTTATAAAATTTGTATAACAGAGAAAAGAAAAATGTATCTAACATAATATTTTCTTAATATAGACATTTTTATAAAAAAAAATACATCATCTTATTATTGTATAAACCATTTTATCCTTTTTCACATATCCTCTGGCTTTCGATCGACGCATCGATCTCTGTAGTGCAAAAGTGTTACAAAATGTACAATAAGAAATGCTTAATGTGATAGCTTTTGTAAGTTCTTGACATGCGCGCAGCTGTACAGTGGACCCTTTTTTTCTGTTGACACATGTTGACCAAGCGCTGGTCGGAGACGTCGGAGCTTGTATTTTCTCGAAAGGGGGAAACAGAGGGCGCGTGGATGGCCTTCAAAAATGTATCCAACATAATATTTTCTTAATATAGACATTTTTATAAAAAAAAAAAAAAAAAAAATATATATCATCTTATTATTGTATGAACCCTTTTTCTCCTTGTTCACATATCCTCGCAAAAGTGTTACAAAATGTACAATAAGAAGTGCTCAATGTGATTTATACACATATCGGGCATCGGGATGCGGGCACCAGAGGGCGCGGCCCTCGATCGCGTGCTGGCCTTCGATCGCGTGTGGCACTCGATCCCAGCGTGGGTCGGCAAAGCAGGCATCCGGATGCCAGATGCTGGCGGGCAGAGGGCGCGCCGGGTGACGGCCTTCGATCCGCGCGTGGGCAGGCTGGCCTTCGATCCGCGATCGCGGGTCGGTAAGGCAGACCACCAGGGGGCGCGGGCGGGTGGCCTTGGGGGCGCGCCGGGTGACGGCCTTCGATCCGCGCGTGGGCAGGCTGGCCTTCGATCCGCGATCGCGGGTCGGTAAGGCAGACCACCAGAGGGCGCGGGCGGGTGGCCTTGGGGTGGTCGGTAGGGCAGGGCCGAGTCGGTAGAGTAGGTCGCGGGGAGGTCGGTAAGGTAGGGGGGCCGGTAAGTGGCGCAGAACCATCTTAGCCCCTACTACTGTTACTCTACCTATGTTAGTGTGTACGTAGCTGTCGGTGTTCGCGAATTCTTTTCTGTCGTAGTTATATGAGTCGGATTCGTAGATATTTGTTATACGTGTCGCTAGTTTAGCTAGAGAATCCATTTCCTTTAATTGTTTGAATATTAAATAGTTTGTGCTTACAGTACGTTTGTCGAGGCTTCCGATTCTTTGCATAGCGCTGTTGATTATGTTGGCTGCTTCAGCTGTTCATTGTTTAACTTTACTGAGGTCTTCAGATTATACTGACGTCACCAACCTCTATTTGCTTTTGGAAATGTTAATGTTCTTGACGCAGCTGTACGCTATGCCTGGATTCGCGGCCACTGGTTTGAACTGCACTCCCTGCTGGCTGGTCGTAGACTTGATTGCGATGCAGATAATGAGTAGTGCGTTAGAATTGTACCTTTAATAATTTTTTTGATACAGTGTGCGTAAAGTGCGATTTTACATACTTTGCAACTTTTTAAAATCGCATTTACGCTCCCTGTATCAAGAAATATTGTTCGATACATGTGCAAAAATGGATTCTACACTCGTGAGTTTATCACCCTCACTTCGCTCGGGTGACAAACCTCTCACTCGTATAGAATCAACTTTTACGCACTTGTATTGAGAACTACTATTTTGTGCCTATAAATTATATTTAAGTGGACACACTACCTTTAAAATTCGAAAAAAATAATTATTTTTAATTTAACAGAGATAAGTTGGATTGATTTGAAATTTTGTATACATACGTAACACAACTTTATCTTTATTTGAGAATTTTTTGGCCTATTTATTCCTAATGTACCCTAAAGAAAAATCAAATTCCGAAAACAACTGTCCACACAATTTCAGGACAATGTACGACCCAATCGAGCTGAAAATTTTTTGACATACTTCTGAAAGGACTAGTTTTAGTATGAATGGAGGAAATTTAATTTAAATGAATAGAAAACTTTTTAAAAATAGAACAAGATAGAAATAAGCTAAAACAACTAAATTTTTTACTTGTTTTATTTTTAAAAAGTTTTCTATTCATTTACATTAAATTTTCTCCATTCATACCGAAACTAGTGCTTTTAAGAGAAAGTAAAAAAAAATTTCAGCTCGATTGGGCCGTACATTATCCTGGAATCGTGTAGACAGTGCTTTTTAGTGTTTAATTTTTCATTAGGGTACATTAGGTCTAAATAGGCCAAAAACATTCTTAAATAAAGATAAAGTTGTGTTACGTACGTATAAATGGTTTCAAATCAATTCAACTTATCTGTGTTAAATTAAAAATAATTATTTTTTTGAGTTTTAAAGGTGGTGTGTCCCCTTAATCTATTTATAGCTAACAGTTACAGGATAATTCGTGTGCTTTGTGCGAACTACAATGGATATGTGTTCCCCTCCCCTTCTGTGTTGTTGGTAGTTCGTGCTTAGTGCCTCTATGGTAACTAATTTACTGTGCGCTTCATACGTGTCTGTCCAGTTCTTCTGTGCATATGAGCTCGTCGTCTAAGATTTATTGTACTTTATCTATTTCTTCTTTAGGCATTTCTATAGCGATTATTTCCATTAATTCTTGTATTTCTTTGTCTTCTGCTTGCGTTTCTCTTAGTCCGACTTCTTCCTCTCTTTTTTCTTGTTCGCACTTAACGGTGTGGTTTCTTGTTTTTGCCATTATCTGTTAGTTAATTCGATCTGTAGTGCTGTTATCGGCTAAGTTTATTGTTGTCGGTATTTTAAACTGCGATGGGCACGCCAGACTGTTGATGTAGATGAGGCATGTGACTGCCTCTGTCCAAACCTACGTTATCTGTGTGGTGTAAAACTGTATAGTTCTCTTGCAAATGTTGCATTATTTACGGTTTGTTAGTTCGACGGTTGATCGACTGGTTCTTGTTATGATCGTTGCGCATAAGTTGAGTATTATGGGTTTGGGGCATATTGCGAAACAATCGGGGCATATCTTTGATGTCCCGCATTCGTAATGTATGCGCTGTGTGTTGCGGATTATCTCCATTTTTTACTCCAAGATATGTACTACTTATGTCTCCAATAATGGTTCTTTAATTTTTGTGCATAACTGAATGCAGGTGATGCAGTATCGGCTTTCGTTACTGTGCAATAGTATGGTTTGCATACTTAGCAGCGTGTTGATATTTTAACATTCTGTTGAATCAATACCTGTAGGTGTCTTTCTCGTGAGATTAGTCGAAGGGGGTCTGTGACTTTGGTTTCGTAACAGTTTTTGCAATAGACTTATATGTTGTATTCGTCTACGTAAATAATCTTGTGCGCTTGTGTGTGTGAGTAGCACTTCCTGTGAGTTAGGCGTTAACTAGCGAGTTCCTTGAGGCTAGCTGTGATTTCCATATATGCTAAAAGGAGATCTATCGCTAATTCGTGTGATTTTCCCAGCTGGCTTGTCCTATACTAGTTAGATGTGCTTTTGTACAAAATACGTGTAAAGTGTGCATAATACATATAGACTCGTGGCATGGGTATTACGGATCGTGGACTTAGATTTTTTAAATCTACTAGGTGTACGCGTGTATTTTTCGCGTGTCGTCGCGCATGGTATAAATCATTGTAGACTTCTGAGTTGCAATAGTATTTCTCGATACAAGTGCATAAAAGTTGATTCTACACGAGTGAGAGGTTTGTCGCCCGAGCGAAGCGAAGGTGATAAACTCACGAGTGTAGAATAAATTTTCGCACATGTATCGAACAATATTTTTTGATACAGGGAGCGTAAATGCGATTGTAAAAAGTTGCAAAGTACGTAAAATCGCACTTTACGCACACTGTATGAAAAAATTATCTTTTAATCTCTGGTCTTAACCCGCAAATATACGTGTAGATAACTAATCTTTCTTGCTGTGCTGTATCCATTGTTATTTCGGAGAATTGTTGTAACAGCGTGTCACTCCTCTCCCTTCTTGTCCTTGTCTTCCGACGTATGAGCCAGGTATAATAGTGGATGCGTGAGCGAGTTCCACAAGGCGCCTAGAATGTGTATAGAAAATCTGTATATGCTATGTAATCCGTAACCATGTATTACTGTATCTAGTATGAATTTAATTAGTCTAAATATCAGTAGTATTGTTAGGCATGCTGGGCTGGCTGATCCGAAAGTTATACATTTTATCCATATGCGATTCCACGTTGAGTTAGCCATTTTTTCTTGGGTTCCTTTGTCCATTACACGCATGATGGATACATCGATTACGGTATACCCGTAATCGCTGTTCATGTAGCGGTCCTCGGAAAATATGCATGTGGTGCCGGAGCTGAACTTTATTTTGTTGTTATTTAGGTTCACCGGGTTGTACGGTACGTTCTTCTAGGCGTACAGTTACGTACCTGTGTACTACAACATCGTAGTATTCTCCGTACGGATCTGCGAAGAAGCCGGTGTTTTCGCACTTTCCAACGTTTTGTAATGCGCTGGCGAAGGTCATTAGGTGAGTTATAGTGTCATTTACCCTAAGGTTGTTGATGATGTCGTTTACGATGGTTATTGACTTATGAACGTGCATTTTTAGACATGCTTCGCGGGATTCATCCCTGAGGTAACTGACTTCGCTGTTTTTTACTGTTGATTTGTGTGAAAACATGCCGCATTTTTCGACCGCTTTTTTAATTGTTATTTTGCAAGAGAATATTCTTTTGGTCGTGAAGTCATTGAGTTGTAGTAATGTTATTTGCGTTCTAGTTGTGTTAAGTACTGGGTCGGGTATGTCGCATTCGTCGATGTCTACTAAGGAAAAGGTAGTAGTATAATTATTAAATTTTATAGTGCAGTCGTATCCTATTATTGCGTTGATCTTTATAATGTTGGTTGTTGTCAGTATTATCAGCAGAAGGTTTTCATCTGTAATCAGCAATATGACATTAATTTAGCACAATTTTATTTAACTAAGAACATTGCGAGACGACACTTAAGCAGTTTTTTTTGCGTTGTCTATTCGTTACTATTTTGTGGAAGCAAGTGCAATAAGCTTAAGCGGTTGCTGAGCAGGACTTGTGCTCTATTTACGCCTTTCTGTATTTTCGCATTCCCATTGTTCCATGTTTCGATCACTAGATACGGCCCTTCATTTTGGTCGTCGAAGTTATGCGGTTTGGGACCTTTGTGCATAATTAGGTAATGACCCGCTTTTATTTTTACTAGATTGGCCTGTTTATCGTAATACTTTTTGGCTCTGGCTTTTGCTTGCGTAATTCGTTCGGAAGCTATCTCATGCAAAACATTTAAGCGTAATACGACCAGCCGAATACTAATTCGAAGGGCGTGTGCTGTGTACCTTCGTGCTTCCAGGTATTATAATTAAACCTAGCTAGTTCTACCCACTCGTCCCATTCGCGGTCTTTCGATATGAACATTTTTAAATATTCGCTTAGTGGGTGATGTGATCTTTCCAACGATCCGTTTGACTGTGGATGGAAAGCTATAGTTTTTAATTGTTTTATTTTAGATTGCTTGGCTACCCGAGGCATTAATTTGCTTAGGTAGTTAGTTCCTTAAACTGTCAGTATGGCTTGTGGAGACCCGAATACACAAATTATACGTTTGATGAGTACCTCAGCTACTGGGGCCGCGGTTTGGTCTTGTAGGGGTGCGCATATTCGAAATTTGGAGAATGCGTCTTGCATTATTAGGATATACTCATTTCCTTGGCTCGTTCTCTGTAGTGGCCCTACTATGTCGATAACTACCTTGAAGAAGGGTACTGGCGGTAAATCGGTGATTATCATTTTTTGTTTAGTCTTCACTTTGACTAGCTATTTTAGCTGACAATCTTTGCATCTCTGTATGGAGTTGACTCTGGAGTCGTGCACTTCTGGGATTATGCTGTGTCGCTTGGATATAAGTGGCTGCACAATTTGCTTGCTACATATTATTAGTTTTAAGTGTTGTAGTTCTAAGTTTTTCTTTATAATGTTTAATATGTCACTAAATTCTAAGTTTTCGATTTCCTTGGATTTTGCTAAGCTCACTGTTTTTATATCTTTTTCTGATATAACCTCATTTAGATTTCGCATTAGTATTCTTATGCTGTTTGCTATATTTATTAAGCTTTCTCGTTGTTGATGTCTTAGGGGTAATTTGATGTGTGTTTTGTTGTTTGCTCTAATTGCTTTGGGTATGCCGACTCTTAGGTTATCGAGATAGGGCAGTTTATTTATTTCAGCCAGTTGGTTGGCTCCGTCGTCTAGCGGTTGGCCATTCGTGTCAGTGAAATGTAATTGTCCTTTCTCGTGAATAACTTTTCTTTACAAAAAATGATGTTATTGTTATTCAACATATGGGGCATGGTGTTTTCTATTATCCGCACATGCTCTTTTATGTCATCGTCTTTTAATAGAGCGGTCACGTTAAGTGCTTGCATATCTAATTTCGGTGTATCGCATGTGGCTGCATTCATGTGCATATTGCTGATCATTTGATGGGGACCACCCTCAGACCTGAAACTCTCGTTATCTGCGTTTGGCATTTCTTGCGCGGATGATGGTGACGGACTCGGTGTGCCCTTCGTTGTGTTATCGGGGTGGTTGTCGGCTATCAGCTTTGTCGGTTCGTCAGCTTTTTATGACCTCCAACTGCTCTCTTGCGCGGTGTTTTTATGGCTTGTTCGTACCTGGCGTTAGTTATTTGGCGCCCCGTTCTCCGGCGCGTCATGATGCCAGTCGGCTGTATTGCCTGTGTTTAGGAACCCGTGGTGCGTTGCTCTTCCTCTTGCTCTTCTTCGATGCTGTCTAAGCCCATTATTTTCTATCTATCTTCTTCTGCTGTCTAAGGATCTCGAATGCTCGTTGTGTATCTTCGTCCCATTTGAATTCTAGATTTTTTCTTAGTAGTAGGTCAAGTGGCCTAGCTATTTTTGCGAAGTTTAGTACGAATCTTCTATAATAATTTGCTAGTCCTAAAAATTGTTGTACGTTTTTAGTGATTTTAGGTACTGGGAATTTTTTAACTGCTTCGATTTTCTTTGGGTCGGGGCGTAGACCGTTTTTACTTATTATGTATCCTATATAATTTATCTCTTCCTTTAAAAATTCGCATTTATCGGGATGCAATATTAGGATAGTTTATCTAAGGCGGTCCAAAAGTTTTGTGATCGATTTGCAGTGTTCGTCGAATTCGGTAGAAAAAACGCAGATGTCTTCGAAGAAGGCTACTACGTTTTTCATCTCAGCTGTTACCGTTGCGATGAGTGATAGGAATACTCCTTCGCTTGTCTTTAAGCTGAATGGTGAGCGTTTGAATTGAAATAGGCCTAAGTTGCATTGGAACGCGGTTTTATGTTGGTCTTGTTCTTTTATTTTTATTTGGTGGTAACCGGCGGCTAAGTCGAATACAGAGAAGTATTTCGCTTTTTCGACTGCGTCTAGTATGTCTGCTATGTTGGACACAGGATGGTTGTAATCCGGTATCTTTTTATTCAGTTGTCTATAATCGGTTACTAGTCTGTATTGTTTTTCGCCGTTGCGCTTGGGCTTTTTGGGTATGCAGAAAGCTGGTGCTGTACCTCTGGTGTGTTTTTGGGTATCCTCTTGTACCTGTCTATTGACCTCGTCTCTTAGGGTTCTAGCGTCGCGCGCGTGTCTAATTCTTACTGGAATTTGACACGTAAGTGATATTTCGTGTTCGAGTACGTTGGTGTCAGGGAGCTTCATGCCTGGTAGATAAAATCTATCCGCATAGCGTTCTATTAGCCCTTCTATGGTAGCCCGCTGTTCGGGGTTGAGATGGTCGAGTCGTAAAAGAGCTTTTACTTTTATTGCTCTCGGGCTCTCTTGGTCGATTTTCTGCGCCCTTGTGGTGTACATACCTCTATTATTTGGGAGCGCTGATACTAACTTCATTGTTTCTTGGGCTCGGTAACTTGTCTCTTCTAGTCGCCTCGCCTGGTTTATTGCTTGTATCAAGCTAAAGGAGGGTTCTTCTACGATAGCATAGAATTTACTCATTTCTTTGAGTAATTTTTTAATTTTACCGTGCGAGCTGTGTTCTTGATTGTTGAGTATTTCACGTATGTCGCAACAGCTAATTAGAGTACGTTCAAATTCCTGCGGCTACATGATATTGGTGCTTTTCAGTAGATCCCGTAATTTATTAATTTAATATATTATGTATGTTTTGGGTTGAGCCGCGGTTCCACTACCTGCGTAACTCATGGCTTTTACTTGTCCATTTGCTGCTTAATCGTCAGTTTCTTTCTGGTTGGCTAACGTTATGAATTTGTTTGCCTCTCGATGACTAATTCCGACATGCGTCAGGCCGTGGTTGCTTTGTCATCCGGCCATTTTGGCGCTGCCGCTTCCATGCCTTTTGGGTACGTCTTAATTTCTGGATCGTCTGACTGATAAACCTCTTCTCTCTTTTCTTGGTATTTCTGCAAGATAAAAAAGTTTTTTGGTTTTTCTGATTTTTCTGGACTGAAGGATTTTAATAACAAGATTTCGCATTTCTTCTTAAAATGCACAGTTTTTTTCGGTTTTTTAATTTCTGATTCTTTTGTTTGCACAGCTTCTGTGCTTTCTACGTTTTCCGATTCAGACTGATTTGTCTTGATTATGGGCTTCAGAGCGAAAATTTCGCATTCTGGTGCCGTGTTCTGCTTTCGTACGATTGGTTTGCATAGAGAAAGCGTGTGGTTCCGGATTTTGAACTGTTTGCTAGCGTAACTTATCTCTGCATCAAATAGATTGAATGATTCGCTTCCTAGCAGTCCATCTTCTTCAATCGGAAAATTATCCGGGATAAGATGTAACTGCAGTGTTAGGTCGCGAAATTGGGCATCTATCTTGCTGCAAGTGTTTATGCTGGTGCCGCGTATTGCCTGAGACGGCGGCCCCACGTGGTAGGTAAGAGGCCACCAACGGATAACTTGCCGATAGGTAAGAGATAAGTTACCGACTAAGTGAGCGATAGTATGTATATGTAATAGCCTACCTAAGCGCAGGTAGAGGACGTGCGCGCATAAAGCATTGGAGAGAGGGACGGCCACAGATATAAAAGGAGACCCGCAGCCAGCATCGAGCACTCTCGATCTGGCCTTGGCGCGAAGAACATAAGGAGAACTGTCGTCCTCTCCAAGTGTTCTGTCTCCTTAGCACTTAGTATGCAAATGAGCATTGTGCTCTCGAACGGTGCTAAGGGGACTATCCCCCTTTCCAGTTAGTATAAGACCAGATTGTTATATTTAAAACAATATATATATTCATATTTTATTTATTAATTGTGATTATTCTTTTGCTTACCCTTCACCTCTCGAATACCCCTTGGGATCAGGAGGGTGGTTCCCTGTTCTCAAGTGGGTAATTTCGAGTACGGATCGGTTGTGAGAGGGTGGATCCTCACATACTAATCCAAAGCTGCGTGGTGATCCTAAGTGTGTGGAGCTCGTGGAGTAGATCTCCCTCCACAACTCCCGTTGCACACGAGCAGCTTTCCTCTGATGGATCCTCCACTACAGAGGGTAGGGACGGCTTACGCTCACTCAACCGTTAGTGCGCGGTGATTGTAAGTTTGATCTTCGCTTCCTCGAGTACACTCCTGCCTCTTCCCATATCGAGTCTAGAACTCTTTCTACGGCCTCACCTTCGCTTGGCCCGTTTCATTTGGCACCCGAACAGGGACTCGATTTGTTAGTAGCGCGGGACATAAGGAGAGTCAGTTCCAGAAATAAGATTTTTTTTTTTGGTCGTATACAAAAGGTATCAAATGATTCCGGTGCTGACGCTTCCTTTCGAGGAACAGCGAATACACGTGCGTCTTGATAATATCACCGAGTATATCGATACTTTAGAACGTCGCGATCAAGCCCACCGGGAGGCGATTAAAGTCTTGAGTGATAGAGTAATCGATTTATATGAGCAAGTCAAAGTTCTCAAAGCCGTGCTTAGTGATTGTTCCGATGGACTCGGAGAAACCGTAGACCGAGTGAACGAGATCGGCGTCGATTTTTCACGTACCCGTCGCGATCTGGCTGATCTGACTAGTACATCTAAGCATGACTTTCAAGGGCTAGAATACCACATTCAAACATTGGAAGGCCAGATCACCGAGATCACGAGGGGTATGGAAAATTTGACGATATAGATCTCTCGCGCCCCACCACCCACCCGGTTCCGAGATAAAGAAAACGCCTCTTTCCATATTGAAATAAAAGACAGCAAAATATTTTTGAGTAATCGAGTTCAAATCATTAGAATCATTAACTTGTATTGATAAAGCATTTCTTGTAAACATAATAGCCGTAAACATGGAGAAAAAAAGACGGTCGCAAGTGCTCCTCGAAGAAATTAGACAAGAGGACCCTAGCCGGGTTAATGATAAAAGTATGGAATGGAAAGACGCGGTAATCTTGGAATTCTCGTTATTGGACCAAAGACAAAGTGCACTCGAGGAGCGAGTAGATATATTAGAGAACGCGGAAGGTGATATCAATTTCACATGCGTTAAACAAAAACAGACATTGGGAGGGGAATCGACGCTAAGTAGCACTGATGAACGCATCGATGCTCTAGCTACCGCCCTCGAAAATTTAATACGCGAGAATAAAACGCGCAAAAGGAAAACGACGCGCTGATCGGTAAAAACACCAAGCTTTATACAGATCTCGACGGGATTCTTGAGAAAGTCGAGTCAGCGGTCACGTTAACAAAATTATGCGAAGAAATCGGAAAAATCTCAGAGACCGTGACTAATGAGTCAACAAGACTCGAAAAAATGATTCGTACATGCGGGATCGCGAAAAACGGTGAATTACCATCTGATATCACGCGACGTATGAAAATCGAGATACCGAAATTCAAAGGACTCTCGGGTGAAAGACCTATGAAATTTTTAAGAGAGATCGAACATTACATTAATACCGTGAAACCGGAGGATCACGAACTAAAATGCGTAATATCACAATCGCTTGAAGGAGAAGCACATAATTGGTGGTATCTTCAAAGCGAAGTGGATAGTTTCGACGCGTTTTCGACCAAATTCAGGGAAAGATTTTAGAATAAAAATATACAAAGAATCAATGGAAGAAAAGTTGAATTTGGCCAATATTTCCCTGGACAGCGAAGTCGTGTCAACTATGCCACGTATCTATTCAGACTTGCTCGCGAATTAGAGATGGGTCTATAAGAACGTGAGCTCGTAAGAAAAATCACGGAACATTTGGACTGCGAAATTCGGCGGACTGTTACTAGACACAAAATTCAGACAATTAACGAATTTTTAGAAATTGTAGCTGAATTCGACAGTGACGACATGACCAAAAAGGGATCGGACTTATTAAGAATCAACCAAAATCATCAAAATCCAAACATGCCTCCAAACAGATTCCCCAACAATCAAAAACCCACCCACCCTCCCAACGACAAAAATCCAAAAAACCTTCAAAACGATAACCCAGGACATAAACCGAAATCGTCATGGACAGAACGCACAATCCAAACAGTGCAAATAACTGGCACAACGAAAAAAACGGACACACAAAACACTGGGAAAAACCAGGGAAAAGGGAAAGGGAAACAGAAAAATACACAGGTAAAAGACTCATACGATTTCGATCTTTTAAGCTGCTTTCGGGAAGACGGAACATTAATTACGGGAAACGAAAAGTAATTACGCATAAAAAGGACGCGCTTCCACCTCGAGGGAAGAAAGGCGTAACTATGATCGCGTCCATCATGGAAGACCCTCGCGCGGAATTATAGCACGATATTAATCCGGAAGGTCGCGAAATCGAAGTACAACATTGCCCAGAGATCAAAATCTCAATTGAAAATATTGACGTAGAAGCACTTATCGATACGGGAAGTGAAGTAACGGCAATATCGGAAGAATTCTATCATCAAAATTACGTAAAATTCAAAGCTTGTCCAACGCTGCCTATCAGCGGGAAACTAATAAAGGGTGCTACCGGTAGCAAGTCGGCACGTTTAAAATATCAAATTCTTACAAATACGAAGTTAAGTAACCTATCTCGAAAAATCATCTTCTTAGTAGTTCCAAAATTGATTAAGCCACGCATTATTGGCTACGATACAATAACACTCCTCGGAATGTTAATTGATTCAATAAATCAACAAATAATTTTTTCAATAAACAAAGTAGACGGATTAATATCGTACGTGCATAAAAGAATACCGCGGAACGAATTCACGTCACTCGCAATTCAGAAGTCGAATAAATACACCGCAGAAGGGTATCACTCAGATCTTAATAATCTTTATGAAGATTATGAAAATAATATTGAAAACCCATACGAGCTCACGATTGAGGAGATCGATGGGAAAGTTGAATCTTGTGAAAACCTCAACGAGGGACAAAAACAAACCTTGAAAAAATTACTACTAAAACAAAAAGAAGTATTCGGAAAAAAACCGGGATTACTAACAACATACGAGCATGAGTTAATTATAAAATACACGACGCCGTGGGTTTGTAGACCGTACCCAATCCCATAAGCGGATAGACAAGACGCGTTGAAAGAATTCCGACGAATGTTGCAGTTAGTCATTATAAGACGCTCGAATAGCGTATATATCAATCCGATTCAAATCGTTAGAAAAAAAGACGGATTTATCAGACTGTGCCTAAACGCGCAGAAGCTCAACGCGGTACTTCAAGATAACTTCGAAGGACCTCCCGGTATCGACGAGGTCTTACAAAGATGCACTGATAAGCCAATAACAAGCATACCAGATTTTACAGCAAGTTATTGGCAGACCAAACTCTCGGAAGAGTCGAGAAAATACACAGCTTTCAAAATCGACAGTCATGTTTACGAATTCAATGTTGTACCGTTCGGGATAAAAACTAGCGGATCCGCGTTAATTCGAGGGCTTGCGGAAGCCACATGGGACTTTGAAGATTTTTTAATATTATTCGTGGACGATCTTATGATACGATCGCAAAATTTCGACAAACATATCGAGCACTTAGATAAATTATACGAACGGTTGATTGAACATAACTTACGGTTAAATTTCAAGAAAATAAAATTTTTTTGTGAAGAGATCGAATTTCTCGGACACTTCATTTCTGCAAAAGGGATACGACCGGATCCAGATAAAATTCGGACAATAAAAAATTTTAAGCCGCCTCGAAATTTGAAACAATTACAAAGTTTCATAGGATTTATAAACTTTTACTCAAAGTTTACAAAAAATTTCGCGGAATACTTAGTCCCATCGTTGGACCTTATGAGAAAAAATGTCGAGTTTCATTGGACAAGCGTACATCAAGCAGCATTCGAAAAAATAAAAACATTGTTTGATGAAACCGTTTTCTTGAGATACGCAGACCCAAAGAAACCCTACATTTTAACCACGTATGCATCTGATTATGCGTGCGCCGCGGCCCTATCCCAGTGGTCTGTTTTGTGAGCAGAACATTCAAGGGAAGTGAATGCTCATATTTTACAACAGAAAAAGAAATGCTCGCCTTTGTGTGGTCGCTCAATAAGCTAGACACTTTCCTGAGGGGGGCAATTGAGATTACAGTCCGAACGGATCACGAGGCTCTGACATTTTTGCGAACTTGCAAATTTAATAATCACAGATTACAAAGATGGAACCTAGCGATTCAGGACTTTAGACTCAACCCAGTACATATATCGGGAAAACAAAACGCCGTCGCGGACTACCTTAGTCGAAAGGATGATAGCGATAAGTGGAAAAAAGAAAGCCAATCAGAAATAATCAATTAGAAAAAAATCAAACCCGCGATCCTGACACGCGAGAAATAGTTTGTAAGTTAGAAAATAAGGATGAAAAAATATGTAAAAGATATGAATTAATCAATAAAGTACTGTACAAAAAATGAGAAAACAGATCGAAAATTATCATACCGAACAGCGTACTCAAGTGCTTTGTCAACGAAACCCATAAAGCATACGGTCACATAGGGGGGCGAAAATTACACAAAATCTTAAGCGAACATTTTTATGTAAATGGCTTACGCAGAAAGATAGCGCAAATTTTAAAGTCCTGCGACATTTGTCAACGTACAAAACATTTAACTACGAATTACAGAGAAATAGCACAGCCTATCTTGACGCGAAAGCCACATGAATTACTGTCAATAGACTTCTACGGCCCATTGCCGACATCTGCAGGAGGAGTAAAATACCTGTTAACTACAATAGACGTTTTTAATAAATTTGTGGTATTTTACCCCTTGCGCAGAGCAACAACTCAAGCAGTAATGAAAAAATTATTGGAAGATTACATACACATTTACGGCAAGCCAAACGCGATCATATGTGATCACGGCATGCAGTTCACTTCCAATAAATTCGTAAAGGCGTTCGAAAATGAAAACATAAAAATAATGTACTCATCCATTCGACACCCGTAAAGTAATATTGTAGAACGGATACACCGAGAACTGGGTAGATTTTTTAGAACATTCATTAGAGATAAACATAAAGGGTGGGCGCGATATGTCAAACTTATTCAAAATATTATAAACGAGACACATCACGAAACCACGAATTACACGCCACTAGAGTTACATTTTGACCGAAAACCCATACGAATATGGGAGAAATATTTGTACATACCGCCAGAAAATAACATAATATCACGAGAAAAAAGAATATCGCTAGCATGCGAGCAAGCGCACCGTATTGCACTAAGTCGCGCAGCAAAAAAGTATGCGCACGCGGAACATTTCGAACTGAAAATAGGCGATGATTAAGGCGCTTAATGTATCCGATGCCGAAAACGGTAAAATAGCAAAATTTTTCGATATCTTCGAAGGACCCTTCGAGGTCAAACAAAAAGTAGGCATCGATACATATTTATTAGTAGAAATAAATACGAAAAAGGAGCGTGGAAAATTTCACATGAACAACCTAAAACCTTATTTTGAGGATTGAATGCACAAGTTATAAATGAGAAAAAATGTCTACGGGGAAATAATGACAAAATCAAAATATTATCGAAAAACGAATCAAAAATATAAGTTTTGCATTCAACTCAGAAGGCGGTCAGAACAAAATTGTCAAACATAAACAACTCGAACTATCAAAGTCACAAAAGCCGAGAGAGAGAGAGAGAGAGAGAGAGAGAAAAAATAAATTGTGTGTACGTGACAAAAACCATAACAAGGTCGCGACCGAACGACCTAATACAGTCAAGCCAGCGGCAACAACAAGCCCCCGAAAAATTCCTAAGGCTAAGCTAGAAAAAAAGCGAAGCCGCAGGCTCATTAGTAGCCAAACCACGATCATGGAAGGATCAGCGGAGCAGCTCCAGCTAGCAGCAGTCGAGAAGACCACCACCGGGAGCCAGACGGAGCCCATCGCCGTCTGCAGCCAGGTTACCCACGTGACGGTCGCGTTACTGGAAGCCGGGTTCGCGGAATGCTGGTAAGCCCACATATAAAACACGATTCCTCTCTCTCGCGCTCGCGCATAAAAAAAAAGAAAAAAAAGCTAAATAAAAAACCTCGGGTATTTTTTGTTTTAAAAAAGGACTGTACGACATAACGTGCAGTGCCAAAGCATCCGCGCAGCCAACGGTAGCCGCTTCCAGGGCGGGAGCAAGCGGTTCGTCAGGAGCTGGTTTTACCAGACCCCGCACCACTGGGGCAAAACGACGCAAGGGACGATGACTGAAGACACGCCGCCGGACCCGTCAACAGCCAGGCGGACCATCGTCAAGAGCCCCAGCACCGCTACCCGCCCCAACACCAACAATAAAACCACGTGTGGTATCCGTGGTAAATCTCCCAGTCATCGACGCTGCCAGCAGGAATAAGCTGGGCTTACCAGGGTCAGCACCACAGGCAAGGAAGAGGAGGGGTGAGTTGAGGCCGGGTCCGCCTTCCCGCCAGCGAACGAGGCCCGAGCGGCTGGCGACGAGTGCCCCCACCCAGCCGCCGACCGAGCCATATGAGCCGCAAGCACCGAGCGGTAACTGGAGGGAGGACGGCGCACGGCTGCTGAGGCAGAGGAGGGAGCAAGGCGCTCTCGCCTCAACGCTCACCCTACCACCAACACCATCACCGACACAACAGCGCACCGTAGCCGAAATATTGGCCGCTGTATACGCTGCAGCGGAGAAGGGGCAGAAGGCGGAAATTCGGCAACTTAGATTAAACATTATTATTATTATTATTTTTTTATTTTTCTTTTTCTTTATATTTTTTAATTTTTTTAGTTTATGTTATGTGACGACTTTACGATATTCACATTCGAACAATTATTTCGAATATGAAATCGAGAAAGTTCTGCACATAAAAAGTACAGCGAGACTCAAGGCCACAAAAGTATCAGGTAGCCAAGAATCTCGCTGACCTAAACAGTTTCCCCTCCACTGCGCAAGACCGCACGTGCGAAGCCACGCTGCAGTCTTGAACTTTGCACCATCGACAGGTCCCGTAAGGCCTAATGAGTGCGACGAGTGCAGACGCACTGACGTCAAGATGGGGAAGTGGAGCTTGGAGACGCGTGGGAGGTCCGGATATACTTCCGAAGCGTCCCCAAGCCACGCTCCCTCAGGCACTCCGACTCGAGCCAAGCTGCCGAGCGGACGACAATTTTTCAGTAGTTTTTCTTTTGTTTTACACTTTGTTTTATTGTTGTTCAAAAATCAATTGTTATATTTCATCATTTCTCATTTTCAAATTGACGGATACATTTACATATACACATATTATAAATATTGAGCCCAATTGATAATAAAAAGAGGACCAAATAAAGACAGAAGCTTTTTCAAACGTGATTGAAGTGTATTTTGATTGGTTTAACCCACACATATACCTTTGAAGCTTCCTTGGACCAGGAAGAGATAGAGGACTATAAACTTTGGGGTTGATTAGCAAGAAATAAGGAAGAATACAAGGTAAGAAGGTTTATTATAGACAAATCCGCGTTTCAGTTGAGAGAAAAGTTAAGCTGACAGCCAGGGGAGATTCTAGGAGTGGAGTCTCTCCCGTAACTGTACAGTTGCGTGCGCGAGATCAACTCACGCAAAGATTTGATTAATATTGCTAGGTGACTCACAATCACCTAACAGTTTACATTTTTTATACCAAAATTGGTATAAAAAATGTTGTTTTAGTTTTATTTAAGAAAAAGAGTTTTTTATGTTTGTTTTTTATTATTTTTTATATTACGAAATAAATGTTAAGAATGGACAAAAGCGTATTATCCGTTGTTGCCCTCTTGCCCGCCTTTCCTTTATAAATAAAAAATTGTTTCTCATCGCAGGCCGACTTCAACAATTTTTTATTAGGGTGCATTGAGACGGCGGCCCCACGTGGTAGGTAAGAGGCCACCAACGGATAACTTGCCGATAGGTAAGAGATAAGTTACCGACTAACTGAGCGGTAGTATGTATATGTAATAGCCTACCTAAGCGCAGGTAGAGGGCGTGCGCGCATAAAGCATTGGAGAGAGGGACGGCCACAGATATAAAAGGAGACCCGCAGCCAGCATCGAGCACTCTCGATCTGGCCTTGGCGAGAAGAACATAAGGAGAACTGTCGTCCTCTACAAGTGTTCTGTCTCCTTAGCACTTAGTATGCAAATGAGCATTGCGCTCTCGAACGGTGCTAAGGGGACTATCCCCCTTTCCAGTTAGTATAAGACCAGATTGTTATATTTAAAACAATATATATATTCATATTTCATTTACTAATTGTGATTATTCTTTTGCTTACCCTTGACATCTCGAATATTCCTTGGGATCAGGAGGGTGGTTCCCTGTTCTCAAGTGGGTAATTTCGAGTACAGATCGGTTGTGAGAGAGTGGATCCTTACATACTAATCCAAAGCTGCGTGGTGATCCTAGGTGTGTGGAGCTCGTGGAGTAGATCTCCCTTCACAACTCCCGTTGCGCACGAGCAGCTTCCCTCTGGTGGACCCTCCACTACAGAGGGTAGGGACGGCTTACACTCACTCAACCGTTAGTGCGGGGGGATTGTAAGTTTGATCTTCGCTTCCCCGAGTACACTCCTGCCTCTTCCCATATCGAGTCTAAAAAACTCTCTCTACGTACTCGCCTTGGTATAACTTGGCCCGCTTCATGCCTACAGTTTTAGTATTTCCTGTGTGTTTACCGTGCTTTCCGGTTATTTCTTAGATTCTTTAAGCAGTGCCGCTTCTACGCTCGTATCACGCATCATACAAAGCGGTTCTTTGAACTTTTTTACGTCCATGATTAGTGCGGGTGCCTTGCTATTGATATTTAGCAGCACTGTTTTCTTTATTAACTGACGTAGCGTATTTTTTTCTAATAGTGACGTTGATTCTGATGGTTTCCTCGGTTCGCGTCCTTTTTCGGGAAAACTGTTCCGTTTCCCTGGTTTTGCATCTATTTTTTGATATTGGCTTGATTGCGTAATTTGCATCGGTCCTTCCAATGGCCTAGTTGTTTGCAGTAGCGGCAGTATCGTTGGCGGCATTGGACTGTTGGGGCTGTGAAGTATTAGGAGAGTTGAAACGGCTGGAGTATTGATTTTTTCTTTCGGAAGTTTCCCATGATTTGGGGGAGTTATGACCGCGCCCAAGTGTGCGGTCAGGTATAGGCTTTTCATGTTCGGGCGTGGCCCATGCCGCTCTTGCTGGAGATGGCGTTGGCGCGACGCTGCTTCCTTCATTGTTGCGGAACCAACATTTTAATGCTGTGTGTCCCGTTCGTCGGCAGATTTGGCAAATGTCTAAATGTTTTTCTTCTATTGAATTTATTTGCGTCTTCTTGCTTTCCGTCATGTCGTTTTTCGTTTCGTCGTCATTTTTCCATTCGAAATCCCGTTCAATGTCTATAGCTCACGTAGTTGCTTCTTCGAGTGTGTTTGTGCGTGTCATACGCGCTTTGATTTCGCTGTGCAATCCGCGTACAAAGAATCTAATTGCGTCTAATTCTATTTCCTGTTCTAATCCTCTTCCGAGTCTGTTTTCTCTTTCGGCTGCGTCGCGAATCTCTAGCGCTATGGTTTTGACTCTGTTAGAGAATGTCAAAACGCGTTCGTATTTGCGTTGTTTTAAAGATGCTATCTCTCCTTGTAGCTGATGGTATAAGTTAGCGGTTCCGAATCGGCTATGAAAATATGCGATTGCTTCTGATGCAGTCTGAAATGTTTTTTATATGCGCACTTTTGTGCTTCGCCTTATATTCTAGTTTTAATGATTTTAGCTAGACAAGTAACAATAGGAAAAGTAATTCCGATACAGAATGACGTGAACGAGTTTACAGTTAAGCTGACTGCCGGTTAAGAGGCTTGAGCCCGGCACGGACCACGTATTTATACCCCGAAGGGTCGCATGCGCTACAAGCATGAATGTGTAACGTCCCATGTTCATAAAGGATATTTATATGTATGGATATACTGTATACAGAATGATGTATGACGGCGTGTATGTGTACAGGCGCAGGTATACGACGATAATCACAATGTAAGCACTTCCACAACCGCGTTTACGACATCAAACGCGTCCCACTAATCAAGCCAACTGACTCCCGAGTCAGCAATCCCAAAGACACTTTCGGTGGCGATCGGTGATTGGTTATTACCCTAACGTATTGAGATCATCCGCAAAGCCTTATAAGCCCCGCACTCAGTCCTCGTCGCGCCTTTAGTGAAGTCTCTTTTGACAAGGACACCGAGTGTTGTACTGCTGGACCTGGTTTGTGAATACGAGTGCCGTTTAGTTCTTCGCGTAGTCTATTGGGTGCTTAGAAACCACTCAAGAACTCCGTGGAAACTAACCGGTGGAATTCTTCATACTCTGGACGTGAGTTGGTACAGTACGAGGCTTAAGGACCGTCAACACATCTGGCGTTAGCTTCGGCAGCTTAATTAAGGAAACTTACTCTCAACACGCCACGGAACCATCCGTGTAGGATAATACTAAACACCGCCCAGTCATCGACCTGTGCAATCTACTAGTAGTGTCCGAACGTGATTGTAAGTCGAACCAATATAAAAATAAGTAAACTCGTAACATTAAGAACAAACGAAAGATTAGATTATATAAAACGATAACATCTGTGTAACATCTGTATCAAAGCATTGGGTCTGTGTCTGAATAAAGTCATAACAAAGAAGTATCATAAAGAGACAGTTTATTAGAGTCATAACCTACTTAATAGTAACAGAAGACTCTCGAGTCAAGGCTAGTTCACCTATATTCAAATAAACAATTATTCGTATATAGAATTACTCCGCGGTTCCGCATAGTAAATCCGAACCTTACAAATGCATAAATTATCCTAGCAAGGAGGGTGGGATTAATTAGGGAAATGGTTGAGCAGGAAGATGCGGATAGGCACGTTTGAAGGCTTCTGGTAACCAGGTCAACGTGGGGTAGAACGAAAACGGTGGAATTTTGGTGAGGATGGTAATGTAGTTATTTCTTGGTAACGTGGCGTAGAGTTCTTCCTTATGCAGGCTGGTGTGCTGTGGTGGCAGTAGTAGTCCGGGGGCTGAGAGGGTTTTCGTAGCCGATGGAGCCCCAAGGATCCACCAAGGTTTTTTTCAAGTATTTTTGCACCCTGAACACGAATCTGAAGGTCGTTTTTCCAGGAAATGGTAGGAAAATTTTTTACAGGCGATTTTCCGGAAAATTCGGCGAAATTTCAATGTTCTGATGCTAATTCTGCCTTCTCATGCCTTTAGTCATACTGCAAAGGAAAATATTGTGTAAATTTGCCGGATAATATGTCACTTTAGTATTAAAAAAGGTAAAGAACTAAAAAAATAACGATTTTTATAATTGTCGTGTCAATTTATTTTTCAATAACCCTTATGAACGTTCTGTACGACCTAAATAATAATGCAAATATATATTTTTTATGTATTTTTTGTTGCTCTTTCAGATAGTGTAAGCAGAATTTAGTTTAAACTAAATGCAAAAAAGTTATGATTGTTTAAACAGTAAAATTTTCCAATATGTTCGATTTTTTTTTGATTTTCATGCTATTTTCACATCGAAAACGCACTAGGATACTTCCAAAACATAAATAGATCGTGCATTTAATCTCTATGCTAAAAGATAAACAAGTTCGTTTATGCCAAAATTCAATTGTGAGTATCACAAGTAGCTGAGCGGAAGAGATGTTTAAAAGCTTACGTGTCGAAATGTGTTTTAAATTCCCTGTGCTTAATCAACTTTTAATTATTTTATTTACAGTATTATTGTATACTAAATATAATAGTTATGCATGTAATAAATATATTAAATATATTAAAATATATATATCCTTCTTGTTATATTATTAAAATTTGTAGTATAATATTTAATTGTGGCAATAGGTTTCTGGATATCTGACATACGAAAGAATAAATATTTTATAATTTCAAATTATTTATTTGCTGTCGAAGTGCTAATTGACTAAAAACTAGTAATAAAATGTGTAAGCATTGATTTAAATTTTCGCTCGCACTATTTTGAGTTGACGCGCCGACAGTTTTCAGGTCGCGGCTTGTTTATAACTAGTACGCTCTCGCGACTTTATACTAGAGCGCGTGCATTCATTTCGAGTTGAATATGCGCGCGAGCAGTGCTTGCGTGAGATAATGATATAAGATGGACAATTATATTAAAAATAAGAGAGTATTTTTTGAAGCAGATTATGTATTATATGCCAAGAAGAAAGAAATGGCATAAATGTTACAAGTGTTGAGAATGGAAGAAAACAAATCAGATATGCAGCAAGCTTGTATCAAGATATTGTTCTTTGTCGCTTGAATTCAATATCTGAAGAAGGTTAGTACTTTTCTGATCATACTAATATGTAATAACTTTAAGTACTAATAAGTTTTTAATAATGATTGAAGAATCATTCGTAAGTAAGGAATAATAAAATTTTGTTGTAATTAATTGCAGTAAATATTTTTTAATTATAATCATTATTTACTTAAAAATTACTTAAGCTGATTATAATTTACAGTACTGTATTATATAACATTATAATTAATACTAAGTTATTTTATGTGATATTATTTACTATAATATTGTTATAACCGTAAAGAAAATTTTTTAATATTTTCTAAATTTAACTTTATTAAGGTACTATTACCGTAATATACCTATTTTTAATGCATTAAAATTTATCTTATCAGTAAACTTTTTCTTAAAACAGTAACATCAATTCTTACGTAGCAATATAGTTTCTTATTCACGTTCTCTTTCAGAATCTTTCAATTACCACATGACTTATGCATGCTGTAAGAGTTACACCCATAAATCAAATTTGCAAAAATTAGAAAATAAAAATAAAAGAAACGCTTATTGATATTAGCAATAGGTTGCCGGAAGCTGAAACTGTTAAAAGAGAAAAATCAAAGAGATTAACTAATAAATGCGAACTTAATTTAAATAGCTGCATTATATGCGGGAAGTTGTCAGTGAAAAAAAATTATACATTATCTGTGATAGAATCTACCAAAAGAGCAGAGACATTATTTAATGCTACAAGATATTTACAAGATGATGTTTTTACAAAAAAAGTATTAGTAAATGATGCACAGGATTTTGTTGACTTAAAAGTCAAATATCATGCTTCATGTCTACGAACTTATGAGTCAAAATATGTAGCACTGAAAAATAAAGATACAGAAAAAGAAAATAAAATCGAAGAAAACTGTTCAGATCAAGGCTCTAGTATCAACAACTCATTGGAACTGAATAGTGCAATTTTTAATGTCATACAAAATTCATTAGACGCGAGAGTTAAATCGGGAGAAATATTTTCATTGAAAGATATTTCTGAGCTTATTAAATCTAAATGTGATTTTGATTTTTCACTGAAATATTCAAAAGTCAAGTCGTGTTTAATTGATTATTTTGGAAATTCTATTAGTTTTATATATTCAAACGATCGAACAAAGCCGCAACTTTTTTATTACTCCAATATGGAAGACGCTATTGAAAAGTATTTTGCGTAAGATTTTAACAATACAAGATTATGAAAGAAACTTATTTCTAGATGATTTCACATGGAATTTATGTCGAATGAACATTTCTAAATTTACCGAACTATGTATACATAATAGTCATCAGCACATACCGTCATGGAGTCCTTTCTTTTCCGCAATAACTGAAGACTTACGCCCTAAACAAGTAGTTGGTTATTTGCCGATCATTCCAGCTCCTGTAACTGACTATGCTACTGTTTATACAAGTTTATGTAATTTTAAAGACATATTAAGTCAGTTACAGCAAAAAAGTTTAGCGGTTACTTGCGATGAAGGCGTGTATAGAATTGCAAGAAAGATCAAATTGCAAAATGAGACCGAATTTCAAAATATTATATTGTGTCTAGGTAATTTCCACGTCATTAAAGTATTACTTGGTTGCATCGGAAAGTATTTAAAAAATAGTGGCGCTGAAAGCATTTTTATAGAGACTAGTTTATTCGGAATTTGCGTAACGGAACAATTATTAAATGGAACAAATTACGCTCGCTCAGTCACCGCATTCGGGTATTTATCAGAAGCTTTAAGGCGCTTGCAACTCAAAGAGTTCTTTACTGAAGAAATGTTGGTCATGTATAAGCTACCAATCGATAGTATATTAATATTACGAGATAGCTTTGAAGAAGAAAATTTTAATGAGTGCCGCCAAATTCTTAATGATTTTAACATGAGTTGTTTCAATTTATTATCCTATTTTCATAATTCTGTAGATTTGAGATGCAAACAGTCACAAATGTTTGCATACTGGAACAATGTACTAATTCTTATAAGCCTTATGTACGATTTAATACGTGCCGACCGCACCGGGGATTGGAAATTACATTTAGAAACAATTCACAAATTACAACCTCTGTTTCATATTTTTGACCGTGTAAATTATTCCCGATGGTGCTCATTATATTTAGAAGATATATTCATGCTTAAAAAAGATGCTCCAGAAATATACGAGAAGTTTCTTGAAGGAAGATTTACAGTGAAACGTTGCAATGCAGCTTTTACATCAGTAGCTACAGACATAGCCCTCGAACAAACAATTAATCGCGAATCTAAAAGTACAGGAGGAATTATTGGCTCTACTCACAAAAAAGAAACCGTTGCTGTGTGGGACATAACGTTTCATGAATTATTAGTGATATCTAATTTCTTTAGAGACTACTTTTATAGACAATTTAAACATCAAACAATTAGAAAAATTACAGCGATTTGATATCGAAGAGGCTGATTTAAAAATTATCATCCACTTAAATCATGCAGTCAACGAAGGATGTAGAAATATACTTTTAGTATCTGGAGATACTGACGTTATGGTGTTGGTCTTATATTTTTATAAAACTTTCAAAGTCGACGGATTAGAGGTCATGAACTTTTACCATTACTTAATTTTAGATATGGAAATAAAATGTTATATTTATAATATATGCTGTATTTTTACTTTGAAGTTCCTTTGGATTCAAGCAGGTTTGTCAGGTACTAAGAGATATATCCCTGTTCATTTACTTGCTGCATTTCACGGTGAAAAATTGTGCTCAATTTTACCTGCACTCCACAATTTAACTGGATCTGACTACACTAGTAAAGTCGGTACTACTTAGATAACTTTATCCGCATTACAAGTCAATCCAACCAAATATTTATCTGGATTCGGCTCAAGTATTAGATCGAATAATTTATTTTTCGATAGAGTGTGCGTAAAGTGGCACTTTTCGCATTGTACACTAAATTCAAGTGCCATTTAAGCATACTGTATCGAACTACTATAAATATACTCCTTAAATATTGAAATACGTAATAAAATTTACTTATTCTTTTAGATTGCTCAGAAAACAGTATGAACAGTAACATAGAAAAGGCTGAAGAATATTTAGTAAACGTTTTGAAAAGAAACACAGGGTGTAGAACGTTTAATGAACTTCGCGTATGGTCGTTCAATCATGCGAAATGTGCACTAATTGAAGACTTGCCACCGACAAGCAAATCAATTAAGTTGCACATATTAAGATCGTTGTACGTAGTGCACAATCAAATAAATTGTTTAAACGCCGATATGAATTTATTAGACCCTACGATATATGGATTTATTTTAGAGGATGAATTGCTTCTACCTAAAAAATTTTAATTTTAATACCTCCCTCTAATGAATTAATACCGAATTGTACATGTAAGGTATGTTCCAGAAAAACGTGCGTATGCGTTGCAGCGCAGATAGCATGTTGTTCGTTCTGTTTTTGCCAACGCAATAAAAGCTGCAAAAATGTGCATAATAGTGTGAAAGGAGAATAAAGTTAATATATATCGTATTTTGTTATTGTTATTATTAGCATTAGTAGTAATTAAGAATAGTATTTCATCTCAATTTCTCTCGTTTCATGAGAGCGTTGCTTTTCTTTTGCACTCAGCTGTGATACTCACAAAATACAACGTTTTGACTTCTTTTCCACATTAAATTGATACTAATAATTACAACCCTTTCTTTGTAACAAATCTATACAGCACGTGATAAGTAAGCATTCCTCACGACACGCTAGTGCCATTCAAGCACGAAAATGATTAAAATGGATATACTTTGATAATTTGACCGCTACTTTGTGGCCGCCATTTTGAATTTTGGCATAAACGAACTTGTTTATCTTTTAGCATAGACATTAAATGCACGATCTATTTATGTTTTGGGAGTATCCTAATGCGTTTTCGATGTGAAAATAGCATGAAAATCAGAAAAAAATCGAACATATTGGAAAATTTTACTGTTTAAACAATCATAACTTTTTTGCATTTAGTTTAAACTAAATTCTGCTTACACTATCTGAAAAAGCAACAAAAAATACATAAAAAATATTTTTTTTTCATTATTATTTAGGTCGTGCAGAACGTTCATAAGGGTGCTTGAAAAATAAATTGACTGGGCTAAAACACGACAATTATAAAAATCGTTATTTTTTAGTTCTTTATCTTTTTTATTACTAAAGTGACGTATTATCCGGCAAATTTACACAATATTTTCCTTTATAGTATGACTAAAGGCATGAGAAGGCGGGATTATCATCAAAACATTGAAATATTGCCGAATTTTCCGGAAAATCGCCTGTAAAAAATTTTCCTACCATTTCCCGGAAAAACGACCTTCACATTCGCGTTCAGGGTGCAAAAATACTTGAAAAAAACCTTGATGGATCCTTGCTGCTCCATTGGCTACGAAAACCCTCTCAGCCCCCGGACTATAGGTGTCAGAACGTTACATAAGAAAATTTTAACAAATATAAGATTTTGTCTGATAAATAAGACATTCGCTATAAGAAATTTTTTATACATACGTAACACAACTTTATCTTTATTTAAACAATTTTTTGGCCTTTTTAGTCCTAATGTACCCTAATGAAAAATCACACACTGAAAAGCACTGCCCAGACGATTCCAGGACAATGTACGGCCCAATCGGGCTGAAATTTTTTTAACATTCTCTTAAAAACACTAGTTTTGGTATGAATGGAGAAAATTTAATTTAAATGAATATAAATCTTTTTAAAAATAAAACAAGTCAAATATAATGAAAAATAATCTAAAATAACTAAATTATGACTTTTTTCATTTTTAAAAAGTTTTCTCCTCATTTAAATTAAATTTCCTCCATTCATACCAAAACTAGTGCTTTTAGAAGTATGTCAATCGCTTTAAAATATAATTTCAAATTTGTATATATTTGTATTTACAAAGTAACACTTATATTTTAAAAATAAAAAATGAAGTTTATTATAAAATTTCTTATGATGATACAATGTAATTAGAGGATCTCATTTCAAGCACCGAAATATTTCTTATTGAAGTACGAATGTCATTATGTTTAGATTATATAAATTTTTTTTTTTTATTTAAAGTAACTTTTAATTAAACTTGTATTTTTACAGACTGAAAAAAAGAAACAGATAAAATTCAAGATTGAAATGAATAAAACGCATTCTTTTTTGACATAACTTTCTCTTACATTTAGGATGAACATAAATTCTTTGAAACTATATTTTTATCACATTATAATCCGATCCTTTCTCTGCTTGATGGTGCCCCTCGTCGTTAGAGCAAGAGCTTACCAGAAAGCTATTGAGCTTTTCAAGAGCAAGAATCTTTTACTTATCGTGCTTCTAAACATAATACTTTTATCATTATCATCGAATGTACGTCATTACAACTCAACAAAATTAATTAATAAAATTATTGATTACACAAGATAATTAATTTTTATTTTAGTTTTTATTAAAAATATTTTTCTAACAGTTGGTCATAATATATCTTCATATAAAACTTAAAAGTTTGAGCCAGAATTAGAGATTGCTTAACTGCGTATACTCGGCAATAATCGGAAAATGCCCAGGTCATTGAGGAAATCTGCAAATTAAGGAAAAAATTTGTTAAATTGCTTCTTTTGAATCTAATTTATGATTACGTTATTAGTTTAATAGAAAATATATCATACAAATATATTGCAACTGATGGCATAAATCTTTTCGTAAGTTATAGTGGAAACAAATCTTGTAAAAGGAAATGTTTATAAAAAGTTGGACATACAAAAGTGGATAGGCTATAGGCATGCTGGCTTACACGGATTCTGGAAAACCCCCTTTCCTCTTGAGGTGATCCAGAATCCGAAGTGTGTGTAAGCCCATAAGGATTTCCCCTTCCTATTGCCAAGTTACAGTATGCTGCCCCCCCCCCCCCGTAAATAGTTTATCGTGAGGGATATTTCCCTCCTATCTCTTACGATCAAGGAAAAGCCTATGCCATTCTCTAGATTTTCTCGAAAAGAGAGGGAAGCCAATAACGTTCTTTATTATTAGTATTTCTTTTTTTGAAAGAAAGTCGAGTATACGTTTCTTCCAAAGATATGAGATCACCCGAGCAATAAAACCCATGCGCTTGACTAAACATCTTGCCGAACGGTCTGCCACGTGGGTATATACCTTTGCCGAAATATGTACAGCGTAGGTATACGCATTGATGTATATTATCTAAAATCGCCGAACTGCGAATTGCATCCTCATGTATATATACACATATTTTCTGTTCAGTTAATGACTATTCCATTTTATTTATGACGTCTACCCTTGTCGTTAAGTTGCGTTTTTGGGAAAAGGCAAATGAAGATACTTTATCTGTGATAGTTCGGTTTTTCCATAACTAAGATAGCCATTAAACTTGGGCGTGAACTTCAGATAATTTCACTTCTGAGAGTATTGTTAGCTTTCAAAGAAAATTAAATTCCTTTGAATTTTTAAATTTCTACTAAATATTTATTAATAGTATGAATCTTGTAACTGCCAGTAGGTATAGTAATAATACCACCGTTCAAATGAAGTTTATTATTTGAATAGTCAAAATTGGGAATAGAGTTGAATGTTAAAAGTTCAACTAAACTCAAGTTGACAACAGCTGACTCATTACACCATGGGCCATCGGCGGGCAGATTATTTCTTATAAAAACACCTCGAAAATTTGAGATTTTCATCATACGAGCATATTTTTTTAGATCGTAGTCAGTCAGTAGATGATTTGGTAACGTTAAATAGAAGTTTTTTATTCTATTGACATGATTACCACCACCACCGTTATGAGGTTTCACAAATAAACCCATCCCAGTTTTATATGGTTTGGGATGGAGACATTTGCCTAAAGCAATGGCTTCCATGGACTTATTATGTCTCTTACTTTCTTCAAGAACTTTTTGCGCAGCTTTAGCATCATTGACTGTTTTATCTATTCCAGAAGCACCAACTGCTAGAGCACCGGTCGAACTAATTGTAAGCCTATTTTAAAGGTGTCGTATTTATAACAATATTAAGGATATCTCTGTGTATGTTCTATATTTATATATACACAAATGTACAGAGATTTTCTTAATATTGCTATAACTTAAGTTTGGCAGTGTCGAATTCGTTGAAAATATCACCGAATTTTTTAATAACAAAATGTATGTACATAAGTATACCTACAATGCTTCCATCATACCTATAAGAATTATCTAAGTTGGCGATAAAAGTAAAAAAATCTTAAATGTCAAATTTTTATATGGCTATAATTTAGTAACGAAGGCACCTTGAGGTTTATAAATTTCTTTGCTATTTTGGAAGTTAACTGATCTAGAAAAAAAATGTGCGTGTATATATATATATATATATATATATATATATATATATATATATATATTTCAACTACCTTCAGACTGAGTTTGATACAATTCAATTATATCATCTTCTTGAATTTATTTATTATTTTTGCGTAACGTGTTCGGGATATGTTGTGAATTTATATTACAATAATAATGCAATAGTGCATTTGGAATCTTCTGTGATTTCTCAGAAATCTCAACGTCGTAGGAAGATTTATTATTTTTAAATTATTAAGTTCAATTGTGGATTTGTATACAATTTTCAATTTAAGATGTTGTCATTTTTTATTTGTTTTTGTTACTTATCATTTATTTACTTAGTACAAATAATAATGAATGTCATTATTTGATCAGAAGAATGTAATAATTGTGATCAATCTTGTGAAGGCAAAGTTTCAAATTTGTTTGTAACGTTAATTATAATTATGTATATATTACTACATATAATTTGTTTGCAATAACACTTGATTATTAAAATAATATTTTATGTGGAACTATTGCTCTTATTTTTACTGTTATAAAGTTACTTGAATATTAATATATAAATGCGTACATATTGATCATTTAAAGATACGAAAGATCATCTTTTTGAGTGATAAGGCTATCTACAGTGGCTACTCTCTGCTTATCTGGTACTTGATACGACAGTTTACTTAGTTTTGTATTACTGTACACTGGTTCTTGATTCTTTTAACATTAACAACATAATTAATTTTATTTGTTTTATAAAGTTAGTCAGTTGTTCATATGTGCTAAAGCAAAATATAAATTTGGTAAACTGTAATTACTAATCATATAACATTTTTGTTTATACGGTGATTTCCATACAAATTTACTTGTGGTTATCTAATTCATTTTTAAAAACGTCGAGTACCTAGGATGGGATTAACAGGTGATACTACAACCAGTTTTTAAGAATATTAATTAAATAATTATAACAAATAAACAAGGGCCACGGCACCGTCCCGATGTCAACTAATATTAATTTATATTTTGAGATATGTAGAAAACGTACTGACTATGTACTATAATTTAAATAAAAATAATTAGAAATATTTTTACTACAAGTTTTAAAAAATTCTTCAATATTTTCAGAAATTCTATAAACTATTTGCTATTGAAATAGATTTACTGCACATATTCTGAATTCTATGGTTAATTAATCTATTTGATAAAGATAACATCGTGATTTTCTAAGTAGTGTTATTAATATTATGAAAATATGACTATTACTATAAAAATATAATATTTATACAATCAGAGTGATTGACAGTATAAAATATTTCAATTCGAATAAGAGCATACTTATTTTACGTACGTCGGTCAAACAAAAAGAAATGTGTTTATACGTATAAAGGAACATACAAAATTAAACAATAGAGTAATATTTGACTACATAAATTATTTAAATCACACTTTTGACTTTGAAAATTACCAGATCAAAGACAGAGAGATCAATTTAAATAAAAGATTAGTTTCTGAAATGTTACATATCGACGGCTGAGAGGGATAACCCTCTGTCTCCGGGCTCGATTTGGTAAATCCTCTATCTCCGAGTCCAATTCGAGAACCCTATATCTCGGGGCCCGATTCGATAACACTCTATCTCAAGCCCGATTCAAGAACCCACTATCTCGCGAGCGTATTTTATTTCTCAAAATTTGTACTGGCAGCCCTACAAGATTTGAAAACCAATACAGAGTAAACATAGTAATTCGCAGTTTTTCGGAAATTGCGCGCTCGTTTATTAGCACGATAATGTAGATGGACAAGGGGCGAATTCAATTTTCGAATTTCATCCCCTAAGCCACCCGTACGCGCTAAAAAATAGTAATTCGTGCTTTTTCGGGATTCGTGCGCTCGTTTAAGAACACGATGGGGTTGATAGATAAGGGGTGAAATTGATTTTCAAATTTCATCCCCAAAACCACCCCTACGGGGAAAAAAATATTATTTCACACTTTGTCGGCAATCGCGTGCTTGCTAAACCGGTAATCAATTTTTTTTTTTAATTTCTTTTTAAATTTTTTAAATAAAGGTTTTTTATTAATTTTTCTATATCGTATTATAGAAAAATTAATATTTTTCTTTTATGCAAAGAGATTAACAATTTTATTTCTTATTTTTTTTAAATTTTGCCTGCGTGTGCGTGATACAAGCGCGTATATCCGAATAAAATTCGAAAATCGATTTCATCCCTTGTTCATCAACCCCAAAAGCGAATTCTTAAACGAGCGCACGATTCGCGAAAAAGCCCGAATTACTATTTTTTAGCGCGTAGGGGTGGTTTAGGGGATAAAATTCGAAAATCGATTTCACCAACTCCATCGTGATCTCAACCGAGCGCGCGATTCCCGAAAAACTGCGAATTACTATGTTTACTCTGTATTGGTTTTTAAATCATGCAGGGCTACCACTACAAATTTTGAGAAATGAAATACGCTCACGAGATAGTGGGTTCTTGAATGGGACTCCGAGATAGAGTGTTATCGAATCGGGCCGCGAGATAGAGGGTTCTCGAATCGGGCTCGGAGATAGAGGGTAATTCCTCTCAGGCTAAATATGAAAAAAGATACACAAAATCTGAACACACATCTTATACACCAGCTGAAAGGAAAACAAACATAAGTCATAGCTCTGATGTCAGTAGCGAAATGTCAACACGCGCCGATTCTCTCTCTCTCTCCCTCTCCCTCTCCCTCTCCCTCTCCCTCCCCCCTATCCCCTCTCCCCTCCCCCTCCCCCCTCCCCATCTCCCTCCCCCTCTCCCTCTCCCTCCCCCTCTCCCTCTCCCTCTCCCTCTCCCTCTCCCTCTCTCTCTCTAAAAATTAAATAATTTTAAAAAACCAATTAAATAATTTTAAATTTCAAAATTTTCATTATTTTTAAATACTTTAAAATTGCTTAAATTGTTTACAATTTTTTAATTTTTAAAATTTTTTAAATTTTTTAAATATTTAAAATTTTTTTAAAATGTCTCGTTTTAGCCGCGAACTTACCCGCAGAAAAAATCTATTTTCGCCACTTGTTGTATAATGTAAATTGATTGAATTTAACGTTAAAAAGTGGCGGAAAACTGGAGGGGAAGTGGAAGGGCAGTGGAGTAGGTGGCCGTGGGTGGAGGAGGTGGAGGGTGTGGAGGAGATTTTGAGTCTTAAAATAACGTAAATTTTGAAACAATTTGACGTTATTTGGTGGATGGGGTTGGAGGGGGAGTGAAGAGGAGTGGAGGGGAATGGAGGGGAATGGAGGGGATTTTATGTTCAAATCACGCTTACAACTATATAATATTTATTTATTTATTTAATTATTTATTTATTTCCAGAGTTACATATAAACAGAGTTACACATAAACATTTGCAATCCGGTACAGTGTAGATATTATTTTACATAATAACACACTATAACGTCGCAAATTCTGCAGAGGAATATGAGGATCCCTGTTCGCAGGTCCGGTTTAACAATAAGAAATATAACAAAATGCTGGTTAATTATGCTGTGGATTACACAGCAATAACCTCCAGCCATACTTAAATTTTCTATACAATTCATTTATTCTTAAGGTAGCAAGTCTCCAAATCGGACTTCCTTACTCAAATCCTACTATCCTTCACAATTACACACATTCGCACGCAAGTTTTGGTTGGGTTACGAAAGCCTTTTTGACTCTCTTTGTCCCAACTTTAGTTTACCTCATTTGTATGTCGGGATTTAACAGTGATATATAATCTTTTTAACATTTTGTATAAACCCATCCCCGGTAGAAATCATTCAACCCCCCAGCCTAGACCAGCCAGTAACAGACCACTTTATGCTGTAACTTCATTTAAATGATCTGTCACTGGTCAGTCCGGGCTAGGAAATTGAATGACTTATACCAGGGTTATTTGTTACTTAATACGCTAAATTATCTATTATATGCTAGAGATTCTATATTTTTGTCTCATTACTAGTTTCATGACAATGTCACAAAAATTAATACTTGCTAATAAGATTACATTGCACAATATTATGAGATTCAATATTTCTGTATATTATAATTCTATCTTATCTATGAGATTCTATGTTTTTGTACATTACGTTTCTATTATTATTTAAATGTTCGTTCTTAAGATCTAGGCTTTGTGTCCACGCATTTTAGTTTACCAATTCCTTACTAGCATAGATCTTGCCGTCGTAAAAGTTTCTGTTGTTGCATTGTTGTTTCTTGCATATGCTATTATTTCATATGAGTTAAGCCTGGCCGGGCACGTGAGTCCAACTGCACAGATAACTCTGTAATGTGGAAACATCGTTTTGTGTTGGTTAGCTGAATCGCATTTACATGATGGAGTAAAAACTATGTCATCAATAACTACGATGTCATTATACGGTGACTGTTTTTTGAGTGAGCACATTGAGTTTAGGAATATTTGTTTCCCTCTTATTCCTCTATCAAAGTAAAAAATCGCTTTGTTTGAGCCTAGGTAGTTGATATCTCCATATGTCATTCTATTACTGGCTGAGTTGTTAATAGGTTTTCCCGGTGCATCCATTGCCTTTTTATTACTTTTTTTTGTTATTTTCTTCCGCCATTTCATCAATTTTGTCAAAAACCGTTTCTATGGGTATATATCTTTCTGTGTTAGAATATGATTTTGTTTCTAAATCATTAATTGTACCTTGTATGAATTTTATATATTTGATATTTGTTTTTCCGTTTCCTGTTTTTTGCCTCCATGCATTTATTATTTAATTTGTTATGTTCCCTAGGCTATTCATAATTTTCGGATATAAGTTGATCATTTTATTGTAGTTGTAATTGGAGATATGTCGATGTTGTCGATTATTGTATAATTTACAATTATCCTTGGCGCAAATATAAGTTCTAATATCTAATGTTTTGTTATTATTCAATGCTGAGTTTTGTCTGGTTCCATCTTCGCTATTGATAGTTTCTTTTTTGATTAATGTTGTATTTTTATGTTCAAGTAGATTTTGCATTTTAGAGTATATCATACAGATTTTAGCCACAAATTAATTAGCTGGCAATCTATTTTCACTATTGCATTAACTTTATTCATTGTTCCTAAACCAATCTTTTAATTTGTTTATACTTATTCTTTTTTTTACTCCTAGCGTTTTGAGATCATTTGGTCATTTATTGAAGATATTGATAGCTTTGATATAGCTATTTTTAGTACTTATAGTTTTGTTATACATTGGTGGTATTAACAGTTTGTGTCCAGTTTTACTCGCAGAATTGATGTATTGGTATTTAAGATCTTCGTAGTAAAATAGGAGACTTTCATATGCGAAAGATTGCTTCAGATTTAGAGGCATTATTTTTTGAAAGGTGTTTTTATTTATGATTTTTAATATTCTTGTTTGAACTTTTTGCAGTAGTTGTAATTTGTTTTGATATGCACCACCCCGTACAATTATGTCATAATTAGTTAGGCTGTGGAAGAAAGCATAGTATACAATTTTTAATGTATTAATGTCCATAAATTTGGAGATTTTACCAAAAATGAAAATCAGATATCTAGTCTTTTGTATAAGATTATCAATATGTTTTTCCCATTTCATATTCGTATCAAAAATTATTCATTCACTCTCTTTAATGTTTCATTATTAATTTTAATTTCGAATTTTTTAGGTACGCTATCACTATAGTTCCCAAAAGTTAAATAGACTGTTTTTTGTATATTTAATGTTAATTTATTTAGCGCTAGCCATGTTGAGACATCATCTAAGTATTTAACCATTTTGCTTTTAACTTCTGGCTAGGTTTTCCCCGTTGCTATAACTGCTGTATCATCAGCATATGACAGGATAGAGTCTTTAGGCATGCTTGTTAGCAAGTCGTTTACATAGAGTATAAAGAACAAAGGACCAAGTATTGTACCTTGAGGTACACCAGTGTTTACATTTTCAAAATCACTTACGTGTGAATCTATTTTTACTTATTGTTTTCTGTTTCTTAAGGTTCTTAATCAATGTATGCCCCTTTCCTCTTATACCATACGCATAAAGTTTGTTTAGTAGTATTTTATGGTTAACTGTATCAAAAGCCTTTGCTAAATCCAGAAAAGTGATAGCTATGGGTTCACTTTTTTCTAAGTTTTCATATATTGTTTTGGATAATAGATTTAATGCATCTTTAGTTCCAATATTCTTGATAAAGCCAAATTGTTTTACACTTAATATTTTACTCTGATTTATAAAGTTTGTAATTCTGTTGTGGATAATTTTTTCATAAATTTTTGCTATATTTGATATTAGCGATATTGGTCTATAGTTTCCCATATCATTTTTTCCCTGCTTTGTAAATTGGTAAAACTTCAGCCGTCTTCAGCATATGGAGCCATATCGACGTTACAATACAGTGATTAATCACAAATGCAAAAGTGTCTACTATAAATGGGGATATAGTTTTTAATACCTTTGAACTAATATCATCTATACCAGCTTTTTCAAATTTAAGTTGATTATTTTTATAATTTCCGTTTCATTTGTGGGATCTATATTGTTCTTGTATTGCTTTCAGGTAGCTTTAAATATCTGTTAATTGGTATAGTTATTTTATTACTCAGTGTTTCTCCAAGTTTGCAATAATACTCATTCATTTTGTTCGCAATTACTTTCTTGTCTTTTATCGTATTATCATCAATTTTCAATTGAGAAATATTGGTATCTGTTTTATTTTTAATTTTACCAATTTTTTTGTTAATGCATGACCACAGTTTTCTAAGATCATTACTATTTTTTTCTATAGTTTTTTTGTCATGTTGATTTTTGCTTTTTTTATGACCTTATCTAAGGTTGTCATAAATTTTTTATAGCGGTCTTTTAGTTCTTCATTTATTTGTTCAGTTTATTTGTTTGGCCGTATTGAATAGTTTTTTGTAGTTATAGTAGTACGTGTTTGTTTTTGTCTCTTTGATGTTTGAGTTGAATTTACCATTTCTTATTTCTAAAAATAGTGGATAATGATCAGTTATCGGCACCATGAGCGTTAGAGTCTTCCCGGAAGGAAACCTTTTTGTCATATATTGTTTAGAAAATTAGTGCTAATAATGTTACAGTCTAGTATATTTATATTAAAATTTTTAAGTAAGTTTTTAAATTCAAATTAAATTCAGTACAAATCAGACCGTGTGATCTATACAGAGATGATATTTCAAGCTGCTTGTTATTATTCAATGTTATGATAGTGTTCAATATTTTAAGTTTGTTTATAACTATTGTTTCGTTAGTGTGTATTACATTCTCATTTACATAAACTACTATACCATCATTTTTATTAATTTCTCCGTGGTTATAATATAATTTATAATCCTTGATTCTATAATACTGATGATGCGTTAATTTCCATACCTCTGTACATACAATAACATAAGGTTTTATTTTGAGACTTTTAATAAAAATTTGAAGTTTTTCAAAATTTGCATTTAGGCTTGTAATATTCAAGTGTAAAATTAGACTATTATTACTATTTCTGTCTCGGTTAAAAGTCTCGATATCCCTATACCAACGCTCTTGTTGATGTATGCAATCTTGTATTTCTTTAATTAGCTCCACTTGTGCTGCCATTGTTGCTCTGTTGTTGGAGTGTTTGTTGGTTTTGGCTTCTTAGTTGAAGGGTAGTTTTCGTAATTAGTTTATTTCCTGCGTTTTTGCCAGTATTTACCTGCCTTTTGTAAAGCTGTTTATTAGTTTGTAGATTACATAATTGTCTCATAGCGCTTGATTCATCCCAAATCGGTATAATAGGCACTACCGGGCAATCAATAGAATTAATGTATTGGTTAATTTTTTTTTAAAAATACTACATTTGAGCCTATCTGTTGGTAAGTGGTCCGTTGGTAAACTCCATTAGGACTGTGTTGGTCTTGTTCCTTGAATTGGTTTACATGTGCAATACTCTTCCCTTGATATTAAATCGCTTAAAATTTCTTGCATTAATATCTTTTTCTATTTCATCTTTATCAATATTTGTAGCATTGCTTATACCCGTTATTTTGATTTTCGGACTACCTTGTTGTTCTAACTTGATTTCACAGTTTTTAAATTTATCTTTTAATGTAGCCTCCACAGTTTCAATACTTTGAGAATTCATAAACCTAATTTCGATTTCACTTTCATTCTTTTTGCGAATATACTTAGTTTGTATATTTTTCTCTGCGACAAGACAGCTTGTCAGCAATTCCATAGTGTTTCGCTTGCTGGGGTCGTTGGGCTTCACTCTTATTCTTGGAATCCGCTTCGGTTTGGGTTTAATTTTACTCATCGCGTCTGCATATGTTTTCTTGTTTGTATGTGTTTTTCTAGTTTGTAATTCTATTTTATATTTTCTAGTTTTTGTAATTCTATAATGTCCTTCTGTAATTGATTTTTATCTTGTAATTCAGTAACTAGTTGTTTTAGTAAGTTGTTTTTGGTTATTAGGTTTTCAATGACACTTTCTTCACTAAATATTGAGGCATTACGTTTCTCTATTGTTTTATTTTGTAATTCTTGAAGCAGCTCTCGTCTAATTTCTTCAGTTTGTTTCAGTTTTATAAGTGCAATAACTTTTTCAATCATTTAACTGAAACTCATCAGTGTTTGTGTCTATATCCTTCAGTAAATGTTCAGGGCTGATTATTAGGTTTTCACCAACATATTTAGGCACTTTCTTTTTATCGAAATCACTCTTGAGGTATGCATTTTCACATATGATACATATCACTGTTTTCACTTGTTTATTAGGATGACACTTGTAGTATTGTAAATTGGAATTATCGGAGCATTTAACATCCTCAGCCATCTTAGCTCGTAGCCTATCATATGTTATTAATCAAGAAAAAATAATCATGTTTTAGGTTTAAACACAAGCTAATTTGTAATACGTTTAATATATCCGTGCAAACTGACCCGCGCGCAAAAACACGTCCGCTTTCTTCGAGCGCTGCTGACAGAATGACGAAATATATATATATATATATATATATATTTATATATATATATATATATATATATATATATATATATATATATATATATATATATATATATATATATATATACATACATACATATAAATATGGAAATCCAATCTTTTGAAGATTATATTCCGTACGCTTCAATCTTTTGAGGATTATATCGTCTTTTGAGGATGCATCCTCAAAAGACATCCTATCTTTTGAGGATTTTCTAAAGTCTATTAACCCAGAGTTACTTCGGCTAACCAGATAACCCACGTGAGTTTTGGGGGTTGAAGGGTGCGAAGCACCCTTCAACACCCCAAAACTCACTTGGGTTATCCAAGCGGTTAACAGAATGAGATTATAAACATCCTAATTTGGTACTGGGTTAGTTTGGTTATTTTTTAGCAATCTCGAACTCTGAATGAAGGGAGAACATGTCCTCAAAAGGCGGGATTACTATATATATATATATATATAAATATATATATATATATATATATATATATATATATATATACATATATATATATATATATATATATATATATATATATATATATATATATATATATACACATATATATATATATATATATATATATATATATATATTATGACGCATATTCCGCCAATGTCTCGGAATATGCGCGCTGCATTCTGGCAGACTTTAACATACGTTTTATAGGTGGCGAGAAAAGAAATCAATTAAATGATTAAAGGTAAAATGGTTTAATAAATATGAAGTAAAATGATTTAACAATATACGATAATTACATTAGTTGGGCGCCAGCTACTTTTGTAGCACGAATACGATTAAGTAAATACAAGTTTAGCTTCGCGCGCGGTATCACACAATGATCAAGTGCAACTTACAATTCGGACTGTCTCCTTTCTAGCGTGGCTTGTTGGCTCTCGTATGTCGCACTAGGCTTCGATCTAAACTAAATACAAGATTCTGTCGATGATGTCGAGGACGGAGTGTAGGCGCGCGCTTTGAGCGTTACTTCCTAGCAGAGTCTTGAGTACAAAGCTTTCTCACAATTATCCGGAACAAAGAGTCGAGTGCGAAGACGAATATTAACTAGACAAGTGATCACAACGCTATCCGGGAACAAAGTGATCGAGGCTATGGGGATTCGGCAGCGGCGTGGTCCGACTGCGTAGTTCCCATAACAGCCGTTGAGACGCTGAGAGGGCCAGTCACGTGACGGGGAAGGGACTGTAGGTGTGGGAGTGAGAGAGACCGAACGAGAGCGGGCATGCTGCTACAGCATGACCTACGACACGTAGTGCGGTGCGCGTGTACCGGTGTGGCTTCCTCCTGGTGCCGTGGAAATACGACCAGTCAGCTGTTCCTGCTGCGAGTGCCGTGAGTTGGCCGTCCCATCTTCTCCTCGACGGTCCTGGACACAGTGTGCAAGGATGCTGGTGGAACTTGTGACCGGATAAGTACATACATAGGTTATGATACCTATGTATGTTGACTGTATGCCTTTGACAGTTTCTATGTAGTCTATTTTGCTTATGGGCTGTCTGGTGCCTGCTGTTTCCTTCTCCTGTCAGGACATCCAGTGCAGCAACATACTTCGATGGTGACTCCTTGAGCGATAGCAGGTACGTTTAATTCCTTCTGTGCATCGTAGTGAGTCTGTACTAATGTTGTCTTCTTTACAGGAGCTGCCTAGGAGTCGAGGTAGGACATTCTGTGTCGTTGCACTGCGCTAAGTATTTCTCTCACTTCTGATGAGGTACTAATATCTCTTCCTATTTACAGGGGACTAGGTTGGAGTATGACTGGCCTCCGAACAGCTCAACGCCTGCCAGGGCATTGAAGAAGGAAGGTATAAGGGGGGATATGGGTAGAGCGTAGGGTAGTATGTGAGGGGATAGGGTAGCTTAGGCAGATATAACTTAGTTAGGTAGGATTTAGCATGTGAGGGGTTAGGTGTTGGGGAGGTTGTGACGCATTGGCTGCATAGAGCCTTTCCTCAATCTATGCACTCTGTTCGCTAGTTAGGTTTTCTATCTCAGCATGAGCAGGACTGCTGCTTGCACCATCGCATCCTGCTCTGCTATGTAACACACACAAAGTGTGGCGTTACAAACTGCCCCTTCCTAAACCGGACGCGCTACGCGGGAACGGTTTACTGAAGGATTACAAAAAATTCGATTATTATGTTCTAGATAATTATTCCTAGTTATGCTTTATATCTATTTCGAATACATAATATAACGTAGTACGCGAACAAGCCGAAATTCTCTTAAAACTATGACTATTCTATAGTAACGCAATTTGTACAATGTTTGCCTATTCTATCTTAATGATTATTTTCGCATGTACGAGAGAAAGAAAAGTTTAATAATACTTTCGACTTATAATACAAACTTCTCTAATTTTTCATTGTCGTAGCACTTCATGGTTTTGTTGGGGTTCCCATGGCTGGACTCTTTTCTTTCTCTGTCGAATTTTTGGCCCATCTTCCTTCATTGGAGGTCTTGGACGCAACAATCTTAAGTCTATTGGCATCTGAAATTCTTAAATCAAAAATACAAAACCCTATTCGCAACAATTTTTCATGTGAAACTAAAATAATGCAAATAGCAAGTTACACTTAATATTGTGTGAAAATTTTCTTAAATGTCTACGACTCTTACACGGAGTATTTTAATACATCTCTCCCCCCGTGCGGCATTTCAGAAAATTTTTAGCTGTTCCTGCGTAGGCGTAGGTGATTTACTTGCTATGTGTGTGGCTTATACTTTTAATTATATACAGTTTTTACAATAGGTGCTAAGCCAAAAGTTAGCGTTTTGGTTGACTCGAGTAAGATGCCGAAATCTAAAGAATGTATTACAGCGGGTGATGGGTAGTATTATCATGGTGCTCGGTATTGGTGTGGTTTATTATTGCAATAGTCGGTACGGGAGGTATTTGTCGATACGGTACGGGTGGATCATTTTTCCTTTAGACGATAGAGCGATAATTATGCGATATGGGAGGGATTTTTGGTGGTACAACGATAATTATGCGATATGGGAGAGATTTTTGTGGTATGCGATATGGGTGGGTTATTTCCTTTTGGAACGGTAGTGCGATAGTTGTGCGATATGGGAGGGATTTTTGTGGTTTGCGGTATGGGAGGGTTATATTTTCCTTGTGGACGATAGAACGATAATTATGCGATATGGGAGGGATTTTTGAGGTATACGGTATGGGTGGGTTACTTCCTTTTGGAACGGTAGAGCGGTACGGGGATTTACTGGGGAGACTGTTGACGTGGGGAACCGAGGTAAACTGATGCACCCTGCATCACGATCATCACCGGTTGTATGGCCTCTCCATGAACCCCATGTTGGCCGTAAATTGCATGCGTTGATGCCGGTGGTTGGGTACTACACGATGATCTAGATTGCCGAGATTCTGGACGTATCCTTAACGCTGTTCCATCCTCTCCCGTCCGTGGAGTTGGGGGAGATGTGGAACATCTCGAGCACGTTCTGGTATCGGATCCACGCTGGCCACACAACAGAACCGAGACTTCGGTTGTGTACATCGCGAGTACCGATGGTCTGTTCCTCCGCAGTTCCAACACTTGTCTTCCCCAGTTTGGGTCAGGATGGGTGGCTTTCCAATTCGTAGACCCATAAGTGGTGGTATCAAGGTTTGAGTCGCGGCTGCACTATGGGTTTTGCTGGTTTTCGGGGATTGTATAGGGGAATGCGCAGGAACGGGTTTGGCGGTAGTAGACGATCCAGGCCGAGGGATTTTGAGATCCATCAGTGCAGGGATACCTTGTAAGGCTGCAGGGGCTGCTGGTGTTCCACCAGGTATGAACCTAATTGGCCCTGCAGCTATGCCTTGTGGGATTTCTCCCACACGGCCTTCCCGCGCTGATGGACTCACCTCCCTGGTCTGGGTATGACAGTCCTTGACGAACGTGATCTCGTCGCCTCGGTGGACTCGGATCTGTTCACCCTTTTTACCATGAACTACCTTGACTATGAGGGGTGTGGGATTTACCAGCTTACGGGGTCTACGAATCGGGTTTAGGTAGGTGGGGGGTTTTGGTTTGGGTATTGGGCAGGGGGGAATCCTTATAGGGGACTGCTTCGGGGATCTAGTATCGCCTTGTCGTTCCCTACGTCTCTGCCTCCCGAGTGAGGTATCCTCTGAAAACGGCGCATGGAAGGCCACCGGATCGTTACAGGGCGAGAAGGGACATAGGCCCTTTTTAGGGGCGGCTTGAGGCAATAAATTGTATCGACCGCTGATCGGGTCAAAAATATATTCCTCCCGCGGCGACGCTGACCTAGGTGGCGGAGGGGTGTCAGCAGTATCGGGGGCTGGATCCTCTTCGAAGTCGATGAGCCGTTGTCCTGGGCGTCTAGGTGGGCTGTGGGGTGTTTTTCCCCTGCCCCTTCCTCGGCCGAAGGTCGTAAGGCTTCGAGGTCGCTCTAACTTTCCCCACGCCTTGACCTCTTCGAGTTGGCGGTCGAGCTCCTGCTCCGCCCAGCCGAACTTCCTGGCTCGGATGTTCTTGGCCCTTCCCTTGCCTTGGGTCTCCATCCCTCTCCGCTGCGTGAGATGTAGCTGTTTTCGAAAAACTATTGTTAGTGGGTGGATAATAGGGTTTCAAGTCACATACATGAACTTTTATTCTTTTCTCACTGTCAATGTCCTCAAGCAAATATACGACTGGTGATAACACTTCGATTATTCGACAAGGTCCTGTGAATTTTGGCGCTAATTTAGCAGCAAAGTTATCAGCACCTGATGACAAAACCCGATTTCTCCGAAGGACGAGATCTCCTACTTTTAGCTTGAGATCCCGTCTATTTTTATTATAGTAACGAGCTTGTTTCTCATTGGCTAATTTCAGATTTTTTTTAACAATATCATGGATCATTGACAGTCTCGCAACCCTTTCCGCCCACGTTACAGGATTTGAGGAGTCTGAGGTTTGTGGTGGTGTTTGGGTGAGTAGTTTGGGTTGGCGGGGGTTTCTCCCGAAATTCAAGAACGCGGGGGTCATAAGTGTCGATGCTTGAACCGCCGTATTCATTGCAAAGGCGAATTCATTGAGGTGGATGTCCCAATTCGAGTGATCATTTTTCACAAAGATACTCAGCATTTGTTTAATTGTCCTGTTACAACGCTCGACTGGGTTTGCCTGCGCGTGATAAGGAGCAATGGTGGTTTGAATTATTCCTAGGTCCACCATATGTGCTGTTACGAGTTTATTAGAAAATTCAGTACCATTATCGGTAATGAAATATTTTGGACATCCCCATCGGAAGATTACTAATTCTTCGAAAGCCTTAATGATGCTTTTTGCTGTTGCTTTACGAAGTGCTTTAATGTCGACGAATTTTGTAAAGAGGTCTTGGAATACTAAGATGTAGCGGCATTGTCCTTTACTTTTCGGTAGTGGACCCATTATATCTGCTGCTACATTCGTCCAAGGTCCTTCTATTTTTCGATCGCCCATAAGTCCCGTTGGCGATTGTTGGGGAACTTTGCACATTTGGCAATCTGGGCATTGTTTGACATAACGCTCCACATCCTTCCTCATTTTCGGCCAAACATATGACTGTATGAGACGATTGAAGGTTTTAGCGGTCCCCGTGTGACCTGATTGAGGAGTGTTATGACATTCGAACAGAGCTCGCTCGCGATCGCGCTCTGGTATTACTAATTTCCAGCTATCTAGGTCTGGTATTATTGTATTTATACGAGTGTTTGGGATATGTTTGTACAATAAGTTATTCTGTACTTTCCAATTGGGATATTTGTCTGGCTTCTTCATCACTGCTGCTTTACGCTTAGCATACCAGCTATCCTCTTCGATCATCCCTGAGGCTGCTATACAGCAGATTTCCTCTTCGAACGTACGAGACAGCGCGTCGGGTACTTTATGAAGAGCTCCTTTACGATACTCTATTTTCATATTATAACCCTGTAGTGCTGTCGCCCATCTGGCTAATCTTCCAGCTGGGTCTTTCAGGTTGTGTAGCCACCTCAGACTACTGTGGTCTGTTATGACTGTAAATTGTTCACCTAGCAAACAACCTCTAAATTTTTCGACTGCCCACAGTACTGCTAAGCATTCTTTTTCCGTCACAGTGTAGTTCCTTTCAGCCTTCGTGAGTGATCGACTTGCGTAGGCTATAGGGTGTTCTTCTCCTTCAATTGTCTGTGTTAATACAGCTCCCAAAGCGAAACTACTTGCATCTGTCTGGAGGCAAAAAGGCTTAGTATAATCTGGTCGAGCCAGTACTGGGGCTTCGGTCAGAAGAGTCAACAATGTTTCAAATGCTTTTTGTTGATCTTCTTCCCATTTCCACGGGGCATTTTTCTTCAGCAACTCAGGTAGGGGGGTTTTTACGAGTGCTAGGTCTTTTATAAATCGGGCATACCATCCGATCATTCCAAGGAATCTCCTGAGCTGCTTTAGATTACGAGGAGGGGGGTAATTGAGGATTGGGGCAATTTTGTCGGGGTCGGTGTTCAATCCTTGGCGATTTATCACATATCCAAGGTGTTTAACTTCAGGGCAGCAAAATTCCGATTTTTCTCGATTCAATTCCAAGTTTGCTTCCTTTAGCTTCTGTAACACAATTTTTAAATATTCCAGGTGTTTTCCGAATGTGTCTGTTGCTATGATGATGTCATCCATGTAAACAAATACATGGGGTTGCAATTCCGCCGTAAATAATTTATCCATTGCTGCCTGAAATGTGGCTGGGGCATTTGATAAGCCGTAGGGTAGTCTGCAGAACTGAAATAATCCTTTTCCAGGGACTGCGAAAGCTATGTATTGTCTGCTGTTTTTGTCCAAGGGTATTTGATGATATGCGTGACTCAAGTCTATTTTTGATAGGTATTTACAATTTCGCAGATTTCCTAGCAGCGTATCCATTAATGGTAACGGGTATGCATTCTTCTTTGTCACGCCATTGAGGGCTCTATAATCTAAGCAAAATCTTATTCCCCCGTCAGCTTTTGGTACTATTACTGGACAGCTGCTCCAGGCGCTTTCACACGGTTCGATTATCCCTTCAGCTAACATTCTATCAATTTCTGCATGGCCTTTTGCTAATAATTTGGGAGAGATAGGGTGCATTCTTTGTTTTATGGGGCGATAATTTAGAAGTTCAATTACATGGGGGGTTAGGTTTGCGTGAGGGCTGGGCTTTTGAGGGGGTATTGTTAAATCGAAAATAATCTGTTCGAGTTTTTTCCTCTGGTTCTTCGATATTTCCGAAATTACTCCACCTATAGCAGTATTTGCTACTATACAGCCTGGGTCTTGATTTTTCGGATAAAATTTCCTTACTATACCGTTATCAGTGTGCCACGTTCGATTTTCAAAGTCGATTTTCAATTTCAATTTTGGCAGCACATCCATTCCTAATACGAAGTCGTAATCCAGGTTTTTCGGTACTCGTATGAGTGTTGTAATTTCGCTATTTTCCAATTTAAATTTTATTTTTACTGAACCAAGGATTTGTTCTATAGCTCCATTAGCCATTACCATATAGCCATCTTCACTGAGTATTTCAGCTCCTAATTCTTTGACAGCTTTTTCACCAATAAATGATCCGACTGCTCCTGGATCTACTAATGCTGGGAACATTTTGCCTGCGATCTCGATATTTAGGTACAGTCTGTTGTCTACTGTGCCAACCGGGCCTGCTGGTATTTCTACGTTCTCATCATATCCAGCATTTATCAATTTACTAGGTGGTTTCGAGTTTTTGACGATTGTTGGCCCGGTCTCCTGCACCTGGGCCTTCGAGTGTTTGGAGGTTAACCTAGCACGTGCGTTTCCCGACTCCTTGGAGCATTTGGGACACGTACGGATCGTGACATTGACTTTGCCACATCGATAACAAATTTTTCCTCTCTTTTGAGGACAATCAGCCGCCCAATGGCCTGTTTCTTTACAAACCCAACATGGGTACTTCTTCTTTACCTCTTCTTCTGTTTTATTAACAGTTTTCCTATCTGTTTCTTGTGTTTTTCTAGGTTGATTTCCTTGTTTTGGATTGGCGATCGACTGATTGTTTTTGTTACTATTATTGACATTGTTGTCACGTTTATTATTGACATAAGTTCCTGCTCCATTCGGTCTCTTACTAGTGTAATTATTCATGGCTGCTACTTGCTGGTCTATTTCTTCATCTGAAGATTCGTTATCTATAGGATGTATTATTGCAGCTACTCGATTTTTCTTCTCTTTTGGGCTCTTGTAAGCTAATTGGGAACATAGGGACTTTTCGGGAGGTGGTGGGGGACGATACAAACTTTTTCTTGTTTCTCGTATTTCAATCTTATTTCCTATTGCTTCTAATTTTTCAAACGAGTCGAAGTCTACTCTTTCTATTTTTACGTATTTCACATTCAAATTCCTATGTACTCGATCTAGTTGTTTTTCCAGTGGCCATTCGGGTATACTACAACGACCCATTAGTTCTCTCATAATTGTTATATATGACCCGAGTGGCTCTTGAGGTCCTTGTGTTCTATATACAATGTCATCTTCTAATCTAATTTGATAATCTAACTTCCTGTATTTGCGAACCACGCCTGTTAGTAATTCTTCTACTGTATTCCAATTGAATTTTTGGGCTCTAGCCCAATACAGTGCTTCATCTTTTAACAGTAACGTCACATGCTGCAAAATATCCTTATCTGATATCTTCAATCCATCTCTGCAGTCTCTTAAGCTTCTAATAAATTCTTCTAAATCATCCTCTTGATTCCCTGAGAATGGTTTGACGTGCTTCTGTATTAAGTCTGCAGCTCGTTGTTCCCTCTGGTAGGTTGTGTCTATCACTGCATAACTTGAGTTTACTGCAGAATTGTTGGCATTCGAATTTGGTATTTGTTGATTCGTATTGTGGGGGTTATTTATCCACGGCAGCATTTGACCTTGTGGCATTGCAAAATACGGGTTTGGGAATCCCGATAAAAATGGGTTCATGTACTGCCACTGGTACATGTTTGCTAACCAATTATAATTTTGTGGCATGTTGTTTCCTAAGTTCGACATGTTGATCTCTTCTCTATTCGAATTTCCCATTTGCGAGAATTGATTCGCTTGCGAAAAACTATTAGGTTGCGATGAATAGTTCGTTTGGGGAAACTGAGTTGTATTTTGAAACTGGTTGTATTGGGGAACTTGATTTGATTGCGGAAATTGATTCAATTGGGGTGGGTTATTCGATTGGTTTGGTTAGGTTTGGGTGGTAGGATTCGATGTGGGGTATGGGGTTTGGTTAAATAGGGGTTGGGTAGGGTTATGTTGGTTTTGGCTTCTTGTGGTATTTGCCATATGTGCTGGGTCATCTGCTAGCTTCGAATGAGAGTGATGCGATTCTGTATTGGAGGTAGGTAGTCTCGTTCCACTTGACGCTGCGTTGTAATTACTATCTCTAATTTGCTGATCCAATCCGATATTCTCCTTCGATCGCGGTATTGTTCCAGTTGCGGTAGCACCTTCCCTTAATAATGATATTGGTGGTGCCGTTTTTCCCTCTAGTGTCGCTGGAGTCGATGCAACGGGTACTCTTCCGTTTGGTAGTGACATATCGCGGTTGGTTTGGTCTATCAACGCTGAAAGACTGTCGAAGTTGAATTGGCTAGCGATTGGGTTCGTCGAATCTTCACTCATCTTGACCGATGCGTCTGTGACTTGTGGACTATTCTCTTTAACCGACTCTATTACGCTTTCGTCAGCTGATGACGTCTCACTCTCCTCAACATCCAAATTTTCTTCTTGTTGCGAAGCTGTGTCGATTTCACTTTCCGAATCCCAGTGGGCTGCTTTCTTGCCGAATTTCTTAATTAATTCGTATCGAATTAAACGGTCAATGCATTCTGCCTTTGTTCCTCTTTGGGTTAATTGTCTTTCTTTTAGGTCTTTCTTAAGTTCCGATACTTTCTTCTTTTCTAAATTTTCTTGCTGCTTAAAGCTAAATTCTTCGATCTGATAACGCGACATTATCTTACTAAATAGTCTCACTGGGGCCTTAGCTCACTCTTGCTCATTTAACGCTGCTTAATATTACTAGCTCCCTTTCTTTCCCTATTATTATTTAAATTTAATCTACTACCCATGTACTAATATAGAGAAAAAAAAAATAATTCATTCAAGTAACCAAGCAAGGCAAAAAAAAAAGCAAAAAAAAATTTTTATAGACTAATTCTCTTAAAAAAAATTTTTAAAACCCAATTCCATTAAAAAAAATTTATAATCTAATTCAATTAACAACAACAAAAAATAAAATGTTGTTGCTAAAATACATTAGTGTAGAAGGAAAGATCACAGCAAAAAAAAAATTTTTATCAACAAGCAAGAGCGATAAGAAAAAGTGCAAAGGTATTAATTCTCATTATGTGCCAATGTCCTTTGTGAGGTGCGAGCGATGGTATAATGTGGGGTGATTAGGGTAAAATAATTTAAAAGCACAATTTAATTTCCAAAATTCAATAACCCGACAGTTAATAAGGTATACGAAAATGTGAGCATTCCAAAGTCCGAATATGAATAGCAGACAAGCATTGTTTACTATATGGGCTTATAGCAATACGAGAGTCTTCGAAATTAAATTCAAAACAATACGATTCGATTCGAGTGGTTTTGTATCAATACAAATACGAGGCAATGCTTGTTGCTAAGTTCGAAATTCAAAACATGTTATTCGAAATTATTTAGGAGGGATTAATTTGTTTATTTACCTATTGGTTATTAGCTAATTATTATGTCTGGGGCATGGCGGGGTCTGTATGTGTGAGTGTGTATTGTGAGAGGAGAAAGGAAGGTTATATTTAATTTTACAATGTGAAATCGTGTAACGATAGGCGGGCAGGGTGACGAAAGAGAAAAAAAAAATAAGTAAATGCACACACACAGCATGAAATAAAATCAAATATTATCCATAATATATTAAAAACCATCAAATGATAATAAATAAGCGATATGTATATGAGGGAAAAAATATTTTTCTTAACTAAGTTACGAGGATAATTATCCGTACTAACAATCGGTTTAGACACAACACGAATTTCAGAAAATTCTATTCGAAATATTCGTAGCACCAAGAAAACAAAAGAAAGCAAGTAAAGACAGTCTACTATATCTATAGATATAGCTTACTAGACTGTGCTCGTGTTGTCTCTCAACCGACGCTACTAATTTCAAAATGGCCGCCGGCGAGTCTGGACAGCCTCGCGTCGCGCCGAAAATGTCGAAAAATCGTTTCGCAATGCTTGCGCGCGAGAGAGATGGCATTGAAAAAAAAATTTTCGGCCCCACGTTGGGCGCCAATTTTATGACGCATATTCCGCCAATGTCTCGGAATATGCGCGCTGCATTCTGGCAGACTTTAACATACGTTTTATAGGTGGCGAGAAAAGAAATCAATTAAATGATTAAAGGTAAAATGGTTTAATAAATATGAAGTAAAATGATTTAACAATATACGATAATTACATTAGTTGGGCGCCAGCTACTTTTGTAGCACGAATACGATTAAGTAAATACAAGTTTAGCTTCGCGCGCGGTATCACACAATGATCAAGTGCAACTTACAATTCGGACTGTCTCCTTCCTAGCGTGGCTTGTTGGCTCTCGTATGTCGCACTAGGCTTCGATCTAAACTAAATACAAGATTCTGTCGATGATGTCGAGGACGGAGTGTAGGCGCGCGCTTTGAGCGTTACTTCCTAGCAGAGTCTTGAGTACAAAGCTTTCTCACAATTATCCGGAACAAAGAGTTGAGTGCGAAGACGAATATTAACTAGACAAGTGATCACAACGCTATCCGGGAACAAAGTGATCGAGGCTATGGGGATTCGGCAGCGGCGTGGTCCGACTGCGTAGTTTCCATAACAGCCGTTGAGACGCTGAGAGGGACAGTCACGTGACGGGGAAGGGACTGTAGGTGTGGGAGTGAGAGAGAGCGAACGAGAGCGGGCATGCTGCTACAGCATGACCTACGACACGTAGTGCGGTGCGCGTGTACCGGTGTGGCTTCCTCCTGGTGCCGTGGAAATACGACCAGTCAGCTGTTCCTGCTGCGAGTGCCGTGAGTTGGCCGTCCCATCTTCTCCTCGACGGTCCTGGACACAGTGTGCAAGGATGCTGGTGGAACTTGTGACCGGATAAGTACATACATAGGTTATGATACCTATGTATGTTGACTGTATGCCTTTGACAGTTTCTATGTAGTCTATTTTGCTTATGGGCTGTCTGGTGCCTGCTGTTTCCTTCTCCTGTCAGGACATCCAGTGCAGCAACATACTTCGATGGTGACTCCTTGAGCGATAGCAGGTACGTTTAATTCCTTCTGTGCATCGTAGTGAGTCTGTACTAATGTTGTCTTCTTTACAGGAGCTGCCTAGGAGTCGAGGTAGGACATTCTGTGTCGTTGCACTGCGCTAAGTATTTCTCTCACTTCTGATGAGGTACTAATATCTCTTCCTATTTACAGGGGACTAGGTTGGAGTATGACTGGCCTCCCAACAGCTCAACACCTGCCAGGGCATTGAAGAAGGAAGGTATAAGGGGGGATATGGGTAGAGCGTAGGGTAGTATGTGAGGGGATAGGGTAGCTTAGGCAGATATAACTTAGTTAGGTAGGATTTAGCATGTGAGGGGTTAGGTGTTGGGGGGGTTGTGACGCATTGGCTGCATAGAGCCTTTCCTCAATCTATGCACTCTGTTCGCTAGTTAGGTTTTCTATCTCAGCATGAGCAGGACTGGTGCTTGCACCATCGCATCCTGCTCTGCTATGTAACACACACACAAAGTGTGGCGTTTCAATATATATATATTTATATATATATATTATATATATCGATGCAGCGGAGCAGCGCTCTCGCCTGCGGCAACCCCCGTTGACAGCGCAGAGTTCCTTGCTCTGCTTCTGCGCGCTCGCTGGCTCGCTCGTGTGGCTCTCGTAGCCGCTGCTGCTCTCTCGTTGCGGCAGGCTCGGCTGCTCAGTACATGCGTTGCAACCACGTGTTGCAACGCCCGCGGAGGCGGCGGTATTCGCGGGAAGGATGTGAGGACTGGAGAGAGAATTAACAAGGCGAACGAATAAATAAAACCCGGAGAAGTAATAATGAATCTACTGGTTATTATTTAAGCAATAAACGTGAGTTTACAAAAAATCATAAAGAGTGCGAGTCACGCTCAAATCGTGACTCGCCGCGCGAGACTCGCGTAATTATCGCGCGACACGAGAGGCTTCGCTTGGTGCCGCTGCACCACGTCGCAGGCTGCGGGCGCTGCCTCGCCTGCCGCGTTTACACAATATAAAGGGCACAGGCCTACTTACAAATCTCCCCTACCTCGACGCCTGGCGCGAATCAGCGCACACACACACACACACCCACCCGGAGTGGGACCTGGAGCCTGGTTGCAGTAGCCTCCCTCCTTCCTTCTTGGCTGCACACGTCGCGCGTGCCGTTGGCGTGGATGGTTGGTGTCGACTTCTCTCGCTCTCACACTCTCTCGCTCTCTCACACACTTCTATGCTCCTTGACTTCGTCTCGTATCGGGACTTCGATGCTCGCGATACACTAGCCGGAAGCAATCTGTCTATTGTCGCGTACGCCGATTGGCGCGGAGAAAAGGCGGCGTAAGTGTCCTAACCATTCCGGGACCCCCTCCCTTCCGCGCGCGTCTCCCTCGCTCTATCTTTGCGTACGCCGGCTCGCGCGAGAAAAGGCGTCGTCAGTGTCCTAACCACACCGAGACTCCCTCTTCCCCGCGCGCGTCTCCCTCGCTCTTCGCGTAGCAGCCGCGCCGCGGTCTCTCGCGCTATACGAGGTAAGTTTATGATATTCACCTCGTTACAATATATATATATATATATTTCGTCATTCCGCACTTACCTTGTTGATGTTGTACGTAAGGTAGGATTAGGGTTGTTTATGTTTATTTAATAATTTGAATTAGGGTCATACTGACATTAGATTCACTTTTTCTGTTTTTTGATGTTATTAACAACCCTATAACTCAGCCAACGATTATGATGGTTACAATTTCGTTTATTCTAATTTTTATCTTACTGACGCTGTTCGTTATAATGTTGTACTAATTGTAGTGTTAAAAATAGTTGTTGCTTACATTTAGATCTTTATCTGTCACTCCTGGATGTTACTAAACTCTTTCGTGGCTTGGCAGATGTCGATCGTAGATGCACTTAAACTACACGATACTCGTGGCGTAATAGTACACTTATACTAGTCCAGCTGTGGTATTCCACATTCGCCGGTTTCTATTCGGCGGACCTTTTGGACGGACGTCTCCCTACGGTCTGTCTATTGACTCCAAAGAGCTCGTCAGTGTTGTCTATGCTGGGGCGGAGTAAACGCGCTCTCAATCGTGTTAACACGGAGTAAGCACGCCTATAATCACTACACAAACTTGACACTTGCTGCTCACCAGAGAAGACAGGTTCTGCCGTACTACCGATCAGTTCTGACACAAAAGGCTGTGGTATCCCACTATCGCCGGGTTGCTATTCGCCGGAACTTTGGCACGGGCGTCTCTCTACGGTCTGTCTACTGACTCCAAAGGGCTCGTCAGTGTTGTCTATGCTGGGGCGGAGTAAACGCGCTCCCAATCGTGTTAGTGCGGAGTAAGCACGCCTCTAATCACTACACAGACTAGACACTGGCTGCTCACCAGAGAAGACAGGCTCGCCGTACTACCGATCCGTTCTGTCACCAAAGGCACTGCGTGAATCGGCTCCAGGGTTTTTAAAGCGTTGGTGCCGATGCAAGGAGTTTTGCAATTAAGAAATTAAAGATGACTATCGTCCAATCGACATTTTCCACCAGAAGGATTAACGCGTATAAGTTGACCTAATTCACGCCCGAGGAGTGCTGACATGCAGGTCAGTGTGCTGCTCTGATTTTCGGCGCTCGGTTTCGTAATGCCCTTGTAAGCAGTTTGTGGACGAAGGCGTTCAATCTTATACACGTACATTTATATTCTTATACATAAACATATATTCGCACTCATACTCGTAAATATGGAAATCCAATCTTTTGAGGATTATATTCCGTACGCTTCAATCTTTTGAGGATTATATCGTCTTTTGAGGATGCATCCTCAAAAGACATCCTATCTTTTGAGGATTTTCTAAAGTCTATTAACCCAGAGTTACTTCGGCTAACCAGATAACCCACGTGTGCTTCGCACCCTTCAACCCCCAAAACTCACTTGGGTTATCCAAGCGGTTAACAGAATGAGATTATAAACATCCTAATTTGGTACTGGGTTAGTTTGGTTATTTTTTATATTCTCGAACTCTGAATGAAGGGAGAGTATGTCCTCAAAAGGTGGGATTACTATATCTATATATATATATACATATATATTTATCTATATGAACGTGGGACATTACAGTTTCTATAAATGGCTTTACTCTATTATTAACTATTTTTCCAGGAGTTTACGAAGGTTACTTGTTAAAGATATAGATCTATAGTTTGTGAAGAACATCGTATCCTTTCCTGGTTTATTTATCGGAATGAGTGTCGCTAAATTCCAATTTTCAGGAAAGACTTTTTTAATCCAAATTATATTGAAAATATTTTCTATATATTTGAGAGCAATTTGTGGAAGGTTTTTAGCATAAATTTGGAATATGGTCCGGGCCTGGGCTGGAATTTTTACAAGTTTTTAAAGTATTGATTATTTCTTCTATTCGATTAGGTTGATTTAATTCTGTATTTACAGTTTCATTTGCATCTGTTGATATATGAGAATCTTGATATATCTGGAGAGTAGAATTTTTGTATTATAGAACGTAAGTATTATAGTTTTCGTCACTAGAAGTCTTTGCAACAGTAGTGGCAAATTCATTTGCTATTTCTTTAGGGTTAGTTAAGATTTCATTTGCTTGAGTTCGTGTGTGTTTACGTAGTCTAGCCTAGTATTCTCCTAAACTGCGCCCTTTTCATGTTGCGCTCGATTTTGTTTTCTAGAGTGTTATATTTTTTAAGATTTTGTAAGAATTATAGGTAGAGTGTACTCTTTTATAGGCGGTTTTAACAATTTGCATTAGTTAAATTTCAATTTGAGTTGTCGGAGGATAATCCGTCAAGCAAAATTTTCGAAAGGTAAATCGTCATTTGGTTGTACGTATTTATCATCTTGAGAGATTTGCGATTCTGAAGTTTTATCTATTATAAGGTCAGATGTAGCAGTCGAGCACTGTCTTGTAAAGTGAACTTTTTGTTTATACCAGAAGGAAGTCGGTTTGTCGCTTGATGTGAATATCCAATACGTGGTGTTTTCGTATATTAACTTGAAAGAATTCGGAATCTTTGAAAGGTCATCGGGATTTACATACAATTGACAACGAAAACTTAATATATGTGAGCATTCAGGTCTGAATTCCAGCCTTGTCAAAAGTAATTTTGAATTCGAATTTAATGTTATAATCCATTAATATTTTTTCAATGACCACATAGGGGATGACAGACTTTGACAGAATGATTCTTTTTGCCGGTATGACTAAAGGTCTTATATTGACTTCTGTTTGTCCCAATTTAATTACATTTTTGTTCATAGTTACGTTATCTGTGATTTCCTTAGAGGTCAGAAAAATGAAAATTTTATTGTTTGAGATAAATAAATCTTATATCGTTGGGGTTTGTTAACTTTGAGAGTTTACTTGCATAGTCCTTGAATGAATAGTTATCGATGGAATCAAGAACTATTACTTGATCTTTTTTGGGGAAGACGTTACAGTAAGTTCAGTGTTCAATACTGTTGCGTAATTCATTGTGGCTAAGAGAGTGTTCTTTGCAGTAGCTGCGGAACTTTGATGATTGGTTATAGCAGGGCCTCCCTTTTCAGAAGAACCCATGTTAGAAATTTACTAGGCTGCTTCTGCCGTAGCAATACCTCTCTTGTTGCATATCACTCGCGCTCAAGTATTAGGAGCGCTTGTAAATACGTCCGAACCCTACGGGAGCCGATAGTAAACTGTAAAATATATTTTGTTTTTATCGTTCTTATCTTGGAAGCACATAGGTGCTCGTTAAAATATTCATTGTTATATTTTCTCATTAATAAATATAAATTTTGATCCTTTATTAATATTTTGACGATTTTCCCGAAATTAATACAATCTTCTTCTATTTTAATTACAAAAATCATGCCAATCTGATATAACATACCACGAAAATTTACTGAACTTGTTGATACATTTTAAATATACTGTTCTTAACTGATAATTGAGACAGATGTATTTCGGAAGGTTTTGCGTATTTGCTAATATTAGACGAAATGGATTTTAGTTGCTTGTGCTTACTTTCACATCGCATACACCATGTGTATATCAGTGGGTCATATTTTTTAAGAGATTGTGGCAAGTGAATCATATTACGAAATTTATATTTTAAGAGTCCATATAGTTCTATATACAACGATAAAAAATCAATGATGATCAATTCCAAATGCATTATAATAGGCTCATCTATGTATTGCAATGTTATAAAACCAACGATTTTTCTAAATAATATGTACAGTCTCCAAGATGTCTTCTGTGACTTTAAATCCAACTAATAATCCTAACTATCGGGAGAAACAAACAACTTTGCTGGTCGCAGACATTTTTAATTTTTCTTTGTTAACAATGTCATCGCGTTTAATAGTGAGGATTTTATTCGAACTTTCTGTTTGTCCCTACTAAAATGTTTGAATTCTATAGTTCAAAAAAAAAAATTTTTGTTTATAAATTAAGTTATTTAGAATATTTATAAGCGAATAATGTGTTTCTTTTGAATTGTTTTTTTGCAAATAACTATTATACGTTTCTCGAGATTTCAACAAATTTATATCTTCTTTTACTAGCATGCGTATATCATCGATGCTCGAGTTACAAATTCTACAAGATCTACCATATCTAAAGTTGTCACTAAATCCTAGCATTTGGTTCAGTCTTTGATTATCGCTAAAATTTTTACTAATTGAAAATAAAGCATATATGTTTTGTTTTCAATGTTTATAACTAAACCTGTATTGCGTAATTCATTGAGCTCTGATATAATATTTTTAAATATGCTCCAGTTCCGAAAATATTTTCTATTATCTGGTGGAAAACAAGGCAATGATACGTAAACTGCTTCTAATTTATTAGTACCTGCGTGTGATCCGAGTGCATTGCCAGCTTCGAATTCATCTTGATATAAAAATAATAGAAAATAAAATTTATCATCTGATTTATATTTTTTTACACAAATCGGCTTGTATCACGTTATTTTATAAACGTTCAGTCGCTATTTACTTCGAGTATATAATTATTTTTCATTTGAAATGCTCCAGGCATTTCAAGCAACGTCTTTAGGGACCATTTTAATGGAATATATGTCATGATTACTATTTCAGAAATTGTTGAGTTATCCGTATCTTATATAAATTTAGTGCCCAGTGTGCATACGATAGGTTGTGTAAGTTGAATTTCTTTTTCGCACATTGTAAGCATCGAGCTCAGTAGAAAATAAATCCAAAATAGTTTTTTTATATTTTACAACTTCTTCAAAATGTTCATATTTATTTGAGATAGAGATAAGCTTTAGTTGTTCTTTTATAAAATATGCGTAAGTATTTGTAGAAAAATAATTAGTTTTTCAATAAAAGTTTGCGCAACTGTTCTAGATATACTAGTATTACCATAAAACTCTAAAGATATCATTAACATTTCTTTCTTGAAGTCAGTCTATACATAGGCCCACAAAAAAATGAACTTGGATGTCCATCGACATAACCCATGTACTTGTAACGTCCCATGTTCATAAAAGATAATTATATGTACGAATATACTGCATACAGAATGATGTATGACAGCGTGTATGTGTACAGGCGCAGGTATACGACGATATTCACAATGTAAGCATTTCCGCAACCGCGTTTACGACATCAAACGCGTCCTACTAATTAAACCAACTGACTCCCGAGTCAGCAATCCCAAAACCTACTTATTCTGCACCATCACCAACCTATATTGTAAGACACTTTCGGTGGCGATCAGTGATTGGTTATTACCCTAACATTGAGATCATCCGCCAAGCCTTATAAGCACCGCACTCAGTCCTCATATTGCCTTTAGTGAAGTCTCTTTTTACAAGGACAACGAGTGTTGTACCTGCTGGACCTGGTGTGTGAATACGAGTGCCGTTTAGTCCTTCGCGTCGTCTATTGGGTGCTTAGAAACCACTCAAACTCCGTGGAAGCTAACCGGTGAAATTCTTCATACTCTGGACGTGAGTTGGTACAGTACGAGGCTTAAGGACCGTCAACCTATCTGGCGTTAGCTTCGGCAGCTTAGTTAAGGAACTTACTCTCAACACGCCACGGAACCATCCGTGTAGGATAATACTAAACACCGCCCAGTCATCGACCGTGCAATCTACTAGTAGTGTCCGAACGGGATTGTAAGTCGAACCAATATAGAAATAAGTAAATACGTAACATTAAGAACAAACATAAAGATTAGATTAAAACATCTGTGTAACATCTGTATCAAAGCATTGGGCCTTCGTCTAAATAAAGTTATAACAAAGAAGTACCATAAAGAGACAGTTTATTAGAATCATAACCTACTTAATAGTAACAGAAGACTCTCGAGTCAAGGCTAGTTCACCTATACTCAAATAAATAATTATTTGTATATAGAATTACTGCGCGGTTCAGCATAGTAAATCAGAACCTTACAAATGGCATCCCTTGTGGGGAACTAAGCCATTGTTACTAAAGTACCAACTGTCTCGTTTAGAATTTTTATTATTAAGAAGAAATTTAGGAAACTTTTAGACGAAATAAATCATAATGGCGTTTAATCAAACTAGAGAGGAAATCTTAAGACTACCCAACTTAGAACAAAGAATCAATGCTTTAGATCAATTTTATAGATTTAAAGAGGCAGAAAGAGAAGAACAATTATTAGAATTTTCACGTAGTATATTAGAGTCAAATAATTTTCGGGCAGTGGAAAGAGCAACTCAACATCTTGCAGATTACGATGGAACGAACATGAATCTAAAAGAATTCTTACAAGATGTTGATAACTGCTTTACCATGATTTCTACAGATTCAGAAGCACACTTTTTAAGAATCGTTATATCAAAATTAAGGGGTAAAGCCAGACAAGCCTTGGAAGGTAGCACATTTAAAACTTGGAATGATTTAAAATCGCATTTAAAAGACTGCTTTGCACCGCCCCGCACATATAGTTATTACTTACACGAAATTCAATCATCTTCCATGAGGCAGGGAGAGAATATTCGACAGTTTTACGGTCGAATAAACGCGCTAGTTAATGCCGCAATTAACGCCGCGTTGGAAGTACTGGGAAATAACGTACAGCGAGATCATTTAAAACCTCAGATCGAAATCATCGCCTTAGAATCATTTATTAATGGATTACCAGATGGTTGGAGAACCCGAATTATCAAGTTAGCACCAGAAAAACTGGATGACGCGTTCGCGTTAGCATCGAAATATGAACGGGGTAAAGTAACCATGTATAATAATCATTACTCCAATCCACGTATTCATCAAGTAAGTCATACACAAGATCGAAGTCCACATGGTTCACGGGATTCACCCCATGGTTCAGGAGAAATATATGAAAGTATACATCAAGTAAGAACATTGAATAATGAGGAAGGAGATAGAGGAGGGCAAAGAAGAGTGAATTTTCATGATTCTACGCATAATAGAAATGAGATTTCTTATTCAATAGACCGGGATGACACCTATTTCCCAAAAATGACTTTTGAAGGAGGCAAGATACACGCACCACCACAATTGAGTTATAAAAAGCCAGTACCCGAGCCTATCAAACATCCAAGTATACTCCAGAGGGAATATACTGAGAATACTATGGTGCCAGTAAGACCACCAGTACAAAGACATGTTATACCACCAGAGGCACCATTATATCTGGATTACAGACCCTGTAACTGTGCTGCATGTTATATATACTTTCAAAATCAACAGAGAGCCGGATATTGGTACCCACCTCAAAATGGAGGCTACCAACATCAAAATCCACCAACGTGTACGCACAGACCAGTCCCAATGCAGGAACCATGTCACCATCAAGAATCCGCAATTAACAGAAATCAAGACTATTACGGAGAAAAGCCGAAGTCGCCAATCCCGTTTCGCAGTGGAAATAAAAATCATTTAAACTGGGACAACGCTCACTGGAAGAACGCACCAGTGAGCGGGACGACTCCACAGCGTTCAACCAGTCCCGGCCCCACAGCCAAGTCGGGAAACCAGCCCAAGTTATTCGACTCACGTCAAGAGTCGAATCCTCGCCCACAATAAAATTAAAAATAGAACAATTGGCAGTTCCAGAAGCCTTATGTGTAGTGGATACCGGAGCCCAAATCAATGCAGTAAAAGAAAATGCATTGGGTCCTAATGCTATAGTAGACCAAAATGACGTGATCTCTATACTAGGTATTTCTCCACAGGAGGTAAGGACTCTAGGAACTGTAAAATTAAAAATCTTAGGAAAGGACCATTTATTCCACGTGTTACCATCTAGCACGCCACTATCAGAGGAACTTATATTGGGTAACCCTTTTCTACTTGTAGAAAAAGTAAACATCATGTTTGGAGAGGGAGTACTAGTAACGGAAAGTCATCCGATAACACCCGTTCCCTTCGTTCATAAACTAATACCAGAAACTAGTGAAGATAAACATCCAGAGGAAGCATATCGAAACACGGAAGTAAAAAGAGTTCAGATTGAACCGGAGTTTGAATTTCCATATGCCGAACGCGAGATAGAACCGGAATCTATAGATACAGTAAATTGGAATTTTAATTCTAAAGGTTTTAAATCCAATGGTAAAACCGTATTTAAGTTACCGGCCAGAGCAAAAGTTCCTATAAGAATTCCCGCAACTAAACATTCAGCTAAGGGCCAAGCCTACTTAAGACGAATAAATACCGTCCCAGGAGTTTTTATAGGAGAAGCCGCCGTTAAAAATAACAAAGGCTACTGTTATGTAATGGCCACGAATACTCTACCTGACCCAGTCGAAATAGAAATTACTCCACAGCCATTGGAAGCATTTGACTTTTACGATGACTTGGAGGATGACTACGAGTTTCCGTTAGAAGGGGAACCACCAAAAGACGAAGAAGACCGCGTAAAAACAATCCTGGAAAAAGTTTTAACCAACTATCACACAAGACCAGAAAGAACGCAGATTAAGAAAATGGTAAAAGAATATTCTCATCTGTTTTATTTGCCAGGAGATCCGCCACCAAGAACATCATGTGTTAAGCATAAGATTAGGACAACCGATGAAGAACCCGTCAAAGTTAAGTACAAGAGAGGACCAACAGGACTAGATGACGAGCTTTTTAACCAAATACAAAAACTTTTGGAAGCCGGTATAATCAGGCATTCAAAGAGCCCATCTTGCAGTCCTATTCGAACCGTACCTAAGAAACCAGGACCAGACGGAAAGAAAAAGTACAGGTTGGTAATTGACTACCGAAAGTTAAACGCGAAAACCATCAAGGACGCATATCCACTACCTAACATCATGGAAATCCTTGAGCAGATTGGAAGAGCAAAATATTTCTCAGTTTTTGACCTCGCCATGGGCTTTCATCAAATAGAGATTGACCCTGGGGATGTTGAGAAAACTGCCTTTAACACCAAATACGGCCATTTTGAGTACCTATGTATGCCCTTCGGCCTTACCAACGCGCCTGCAACCTTCCAAAGGCTCATGGATTGCGTCCTAACAGGCCTACAAGGATCAGAAATGTATGTCTTTTTAGATGATATAGTGATTTATGCAAATTCTCTCGAAGAACATGAGGAGAAAATCGCTAAATTGTTTGAAAGGTTGTCAGCGGTAGGCTTAAGACTACAAATGGATAAATGCCAATTCCTTGTACCAGAAATTAATTATTTAGGTCATATCATCGATAGTAATGGAGTAAGACCAGACCCTAAGAAGTTAGAAGCCGTTAAAAACTACCCGAGGCCAACTAACCAAACTGAAATTCGACAGTTCTTAGGATTAGCTGGTTATTACAGAAGGTTTATCGAAAACTTCTCAGAGAAAGCAGGGCCCATCAACGCCCTATTAGCCAAAAACGTAAAATGGAAGTGGGAATTAGAACAAGAACAAAGTTTTAAGATCTTAAAAGAAGCACTTTGTGAAGCCCCTGTACTAACAACAGTGGATGAGAGTAAGCCTTTCATTCTAACTACGGATGCAAGTGATGGAGCTATAGGTGCAGTCCTAAGTCAAGGTGAACCAGGACAAGAACATCCAATCGCCTATATGTCCAGATCTCTCAACAAATGCGAACGAAATTATTCTACCACAGAAAAAGAATGTTTAGCCGTAGTAAATGCCATAGAGTATTTTAGCCACTACCTTTACGGTAAACATTTCACCGTCTACGGAGATCACGAACCATTGACATGGATTGAATCATTAAAAGATCCAGTCAGTAGGTTAAATCGTTGGAGAATGAGATTACGAGGTTATTACTATACTTTCAAGTATAAACCTGGTCGTCTAAATGTTAACGCAGACGCCCTTTCCCGCAATCCAGTTGATAGAGACCAACTAATTAAAGAAGATGAACAAGAACAGGGGGGGGAGGTACGAGTACTGCCTATCCTACCTAAGCCGACTAAAACTTCTTTAGCCAGACAGAATCGTACTCAACTACAAAGCGAAAACGAAACCTCTAAAGAAGGAGTTAAACATCGAAAGAAACCGGGTCGTAAGGAAGGAATCAAGCTTGATAACCCCACTATCCCTTTAGGTATGGAGGGAGGGCAAGCCGACCTAGAAGCAAGTACAATCGCGAAGAGACTTAGAATGAGGAAGAACGAACCAGCCACTACAGAAAAGAAAACAGTAGTTTTTGCAGAACCCATAGTTTCCGAACCACCATCAATGAGTGAAACAGATAATTCAGAAATAACCAACTCAATTGAGAGTAGTATTGCGGAATCTTCCGATGCTCCACCAATACCACTAAGCAACAAATCTTTGCTTCCTAGCCTGTTGAATCAAGATACAGAGTCAGAAGAGGAAACTGATTCTACTATGGCCAAGTCAAACGAGGATCCAGGTGAAAGTGAATTTGATGAAATAATATTGAATAAACCCCACAAGAACCAGAGTAAAAATCCCAACAACAAAAAGAATACTAATTCTAGACAAACTAGTCCGGAAATTGAAACAAAATTTAGAGATTCTTCATCATCAAGTGATGACAAAGAGTTAATAAACCCAAAATTACAATCTACTATGAGACGATCAATGCCAGGTCAACTCATGGATAATTCAGAACTACAAGAATTATCTAGCATTGAATTAAACAAAAGTGCAAGGGAAAAAGAGATTAATCCTAATAGAAACCCAAGCGAGACTACAAATAACCAACCACTCTCGATGTGCTGGGATAATTTCTTAGAGCTCTATCATGAAACTCCAACCGAGAACTGGGACCTCATGAAAGATATTGAAAGCTCATCACCCTTACAACAAGGAGAGAAAGCGAGTTCAGAACCACCTACGTTACTAGGAGAAGCTTCACAGGCAGTAGTCCCCAGCAGCACTGTGAGAGAATGGATGCTAGAATACGCAGATAGTCAGTCTAATCCGATTCGTTTCAAGTCACCCATAAAACAACCTAGAGCATCTTCTACTGCTTGGACTGAAGAGATGGCCGAAAACACCAATTGGCATCACCTCTCCACAATAGAACAAGAGGATAGTGAAGAAGAATCGGAGGATGAGCTTAACGAAGAATTAAGAAAAAAATTATCTAAACCCAAAAAAACAAAATAATCCACCTAAAACGACAAAAACAATAATAACACCCACAAGTGGAACATTTACCAACAACCAAAATACTTCTTATATAAATAGTAAACCGAAGGAAGACAGTACAGCTCCAAGATTAGGAAATACATCCACATCGATATTTTTCGACTATGTAGATTCAGATTTGAACTCGAGTGAATCATTAAAATTTTTAAAAACTAGAGAATGTATAACCTATCTAAAAGATAATATAGTACATTTCATTTCAAAAGATTTAAGTTTATCATATGGAACTAACAAATTACTTATTGATGTAGAAGCTATTTATCGCGATGAATTATCGAAGGCCAAGATAACCATCGGTGATGTAATAGTTACCCAAAATAGAAAAAGATTCATTTTCAGTTTAGTTATTTCAGATAAAGAAAAAGACGAAATTACACCAGATAATTTATCGAAATGTTTAAGTACATTAGCAAACGAAATTAAGAATAAAAAGTTAAAGTCTTTTAGATTAGCTAGAAGCGGAGAGCTAACTGACACTCTTCCACGAGGGGTATTATTAAATAAAATTAAGGAAAAACTGAAAAATTTACAAATAGCAGTAACGATATGTTACGGTGAGTGTAAGATACTAGCCCCTGAATACAAATTAATAGTTCTGAACGATTACCATAATAGTTTGTTTGGAGGACATCGTGGTATGGGAAAAACCTATAGAAGAATAAGAGAACGATACTATTGGAAAGGAATGAAAGAAGATATACATGATTTCGTACGCAAATGTGAAATCTGCCAAGAACAAAAGCTGGTTAGAGTAAAGACAAGAGAACCAATGGTAATAACGGATACACCAAGTGAAGTTTTCTATAAAGTAGCCATAGATACAGTTGGACCTTTATGCAAATCTACGCAAGGTAACGTGCATATACTAACTATGCAGTGTCAGTTTTCAAAATTTTGTATAGCAGTACCAGTGCCCAACATCAAAGCAGTTACAATCGCAGACGCTTTGACCCGACACCTTTTTGTACATTTTGGAGTACCTAGAATAATTCTAAGCGACCGAGGACGCAGTTTTCAAAACAATCTATTGTCACAGTTATCCGAAATTTATAATTTTAAATTAAATACTACGACTGCATACCATCCACAGTCTAATGGATCCTTAGAAAGAAGTCACGCTGTCTTAGCAGACTTTCTAAGAAATAAATCATCAAGCAAACAAGATTGGGATAAAGTAATTCCCTTTGCTATTCATGAGTATAATACATCCGTACATACATCAACGGGTTACACTCCTCATGAATTAGTATACGGCAAACCAGCCCGTACACCCAATCGTTTGCCGAACGAATTCGAATTAGAAACTTACAACGATTACATACAAGAACTAACTGAATGTTTGAGAGATGCACAAACAGTAGCCAGGAATAATCTCATACAATCAAAACATAAGAACAAGGAGTACTATGATAAAAAGGCAAGACCTTTACAGATTTTTGTCGGAGACGAAGTGAGAGTATTAAAGGAACCCAGATATGGGAAATTAGATAAATTTTATAATGGAAAATTTTTTGTAAAAGAAATTAAAGACAATAGTAATGTCATAGTAGAATCATCTAATGGAAAACTTATAGTAAAGCATAAAGATAAGTTAGAGAAATTTTATCGCTGAGTAGACCAGACAAGACCACTACAAATTAAAGACACGGTATTTTAAACTTACCGATGTCCAAATTATTCTCCTTCTTTCGACTAAATGATCTTGGTAGTAATTAATTTTTACGCAAAAGGAAGCAGCATAGGATCGTGGGTTCAATGTAATTACTGGAATAAAACTCTATTTTTGAAAGAAATTTTTTTTCACTTAAAGATAAATTTTAAATAAAATTTATTATCTTAGAACACGTAACAACAAATACTTAAGATTAGGCAAACAAAACAAGAAAATAAGCAGTTCATTTTCGGCCTATTGTCTATCTCTATTTATTGTCAGCGAACTTAGCATTGCAGCTACTACCATCCGAAGCCAATGCACTCGCGCTCACGTGTTGTCAGCTCGCGCCGAAACTTACACAGCACGCGCGTATATGTAGGCGTGACGAAAGCACGAGTTCGCGCCAAAGCGCGGTAACTCTTGCCACCGAGCGGATACTTGAAGAATCAAAAAGACCCATCCAGGAATGCGACCCACCGAGGAATGCAGTACGTCACACTCGCAGTCAATACTATACCTATATATATACAGCGAGTATATATATAACGTATGGACATGCGAGTATATATATAAGTATACATAAGACCAGTTATACTTGCATACAGGCTTATACCTACACACATGCACTTTCCAATCTAGCGGACTTACAATAAGACCACACAGGGGTTCATATTATACAAATACTAAACATGCGGAATGAACAATTTAGCAACAATTGGCATTATTTAACAAAATAATAATAATTTCGGACTTTTAGCACTCGACCGCACATTAGGAAGTCAAAATACACTCAAAAATAAGTAGCAACAATCAAATGTTTATAGGCCTGTAACTCGAAAAATTACAGTACGAAAATTGTTATTTTTGTACCTAATTTGTTAGTTAAGGATACTCTATCGACCCACGAAAAAAAAAAAGGGAAAAATATAAATAAATAAATAAATAAATAAAAATTATGGTCGGATTCGAACCAAAACTTTTTGTAATTTTGCAATTAAGAGTCTCCGAACTAATAATGTAATAAAAGTTAGACAAATTGTTTATATTTACATTGTTATCCTGTAAATAAAGTACGAAAAATCGCAATTATGATCGGATCAAAACAAAAATTTTTACAACTAGGATTAGAAATCAAAATACCGAAAATTTCTTTTTAATCACTTATTAATCTTCCGAGTTAATGCATATGTCAGCATTATATTATTAACTTTATGAAAAGTTCTTAAACAACATACTTATGTAACAGCATATTGTGAATGAACATCGCACGTTTTTTTTTCTTTTTGCACCAGCACCCATTGCTGGGGACAGCAATACTCTGGGGGGGGAGGTGTAACGTCCCATGTTCATAAAAGATAATTATATGTACGAATATACTGCATACAGAATGATGTATGACAGCGTGTATGTGTACAGGCGCAGGTATACGACGATATTCACAATGTAAGCATTTCCGCAACCGCGTTTACGACATCAAACGCGTCCTACTAATTAAACCAACTGACTCCCGAGTCAGCAATCCCAAAACCTACTTATTCTGCACCATCACCAACCTATATTGTAAGACACTTTCGGTGGCGATCAGTGATTGGTTATTACCCTAACATTGAGATCATCCGCCAAGCCTTATAAGCACCGCACTCAGTCCTCATATTGCCTTTAGTGAAGTCTCTTTTTACAAGGACAACGAGTGTTGTACCTGCTGGACCTGGTGTGTGAATACGAGTGCCGTTTAGTCCTTCGCGTCGTCTATTGGGTGCTTAGAAACCACTCAAACTCCGTGGAAGCTAACCGGTGAAATTCTTCATACTCTGGACGTGAGTTGGTACAGTACGAGGCTTAAGGACCGTCAACCTATCTGGCGTTAGCTTCGGCAGCTTAGTTAAGGAACTTACTCTCAACACGCCACGGAACCATCCGTGTAGGATAATACTAAACACCGCCCAGTCATCGACCGTGCAATCTACTAGTAGTGTCCGAACGGGATTGTAAGTCGAACCAATATAGAAATAAGTAAATACGTAACATTAAGAACAAACATAAAGATTAGATTAAAACATCTGTGTAACATCTGTATCAAAGCATTGGGCCTTCGTCTAAATAAAGTTATAACAAAGAAGTACCATAAAGAGACAGTTTATTAGAATCATAACCTACTTAATAGTAACAGAAGACTCTCGAGTCAAGGCTAGTTCACCTATACTCAAATAAATAATTATTTGTATATAGAATTACTGCGCGGTTCAGCATAGTAAATCAGAACCTTACATACTCCTATGTATTTTTGCGCGCTGAGTCCGAATCTGGCATTCGTTTAACATCGCCACGTCAGGTTCAAGAGAATTTGAAGGTCAAATTGCAGAAATCAACAATAACCAATACAAGATATCTGTCTCTTAAGTTCTGGGGGCGCTGAATCCAAATCCGGTATTTGTTTTTCTCCATGAGATAAGTTTGAAGGTCAGTTCAAGGTTAAAGCATTTATTCTAGGTAAAATTAACTTTTGACTGCAGATTCTGCAGTCCTAAGCCAACCAACCAACCAACCTATACCTATAAAGCAAATGTTCGAACTAGAGTGTATAGTATATTATTATAACAACTTGAAAGACAGATATAGTATAAGCAGTACAAATAAGAGACGAAACAAGAATCTATTATTGCCAAAAATCGGTGAAACAGTAGGTAAAATGGTAGCTATTACGTGGCTCTAAGTGTATTTAAAACTCCGCCGAGTGATCTCAAAGACTTATGTATAAGTAAAGTCTCTATTAAAAGAAAACTAAAAATGTTTATAAACAAGAATGAATTTAGATTTTAGTTATTTTAATATTGTTAATTTTTTTATGGAAATGTATAAGGGCATTCTAGCGTCGATTATTTGCCTCCAAATGATACCTTTCAAAGGCATATGTATATGATATTTAATAAATAAATAAATAAATAAATAAATAAATAAATAAATAAATAATGAATTTAAACATAAAATAAAATTTATTTTATAATTAGACTTCTTTTAGTGAGAAGAGAGGAACAGAACGGGAAACCTAGCCTAAACTAACCTAACCTAGCCTTAACTAGAAGTAAAAAAAACTCACCAATCGAGCTTAAACTATTTCATATAGTAAAATGGTCGATACAATTCATATGGTAAATGGTTTATGCTTTTTTGCACGACGAAAGTAGTAGGGGCTGGGCTGATACTGCGCCAGGCGAGTCCCGCGCCACCAAATACCGACCTAAGGTAACTAGTATTAGCAGATTCCTGTTTTACCGACCGGGTCCCACATGCCCCCGGTCCCACGCCTTATGCATTACCGACATAGGATTATTGAGGCCCACGCAGCCTCCTACATTACCGACAGAGGATTATTCTTCGAACATATTGGGATCTCACGACCTGACCTCTAGCGGCTGAAATTCCGTAGATTCGCGATTGGCTATGGCTGACCCACAGAATACCGCATATTACTATATATAGGTTATACCTCTGTGGGTGAGATCCCAATAGGATGATAAAGGAATAGGTGGAAGGAATAAAGGTTAGGATTAATAATTAAAAAATAACATATCATTTTTTATTTTTTTTCTTTATTCAAAAAGATAAGTACATAAAACTATATTTGTAAAGACATGATAAAATATTTCAGAACTTCTTATAACCTCGATGTTCTGGCATGGACTTTGTGTTAGTGGAATATTTCTCAAAAGTATTTTTCCGCTGTTCACTTTTATTAGTAGGAGCAGAACAAGGTTCTCCACGATACGTATTACATTGTTTATCATCTTGCACTCTTCTAGCGCTTTTGTCCTCCTTGAGAGGAGTGTACGAAGCGCTATATCGATTCATTTTTGAGATCTATCTTGACTGATGGTTTATAACAGTACTGACTAATTAATTGTTCACGCAAGCTTTATATAATTTTAGACGAGTTTCTTAACATCACCGCTTATAGGATTATACTTAACAATGCGATCATGTAAAATTAGACAATACGCAGTTGTATTTGTAGGCATATTATTCTTACATTCAAATTCAAGGCGTTCATCGACAGCTGCTTGTTTAAGAGACTCGTTTTATTTTGAACAATCTACGACTATGAGTGGTGCATGTTGAATAAATTCTTCTTTACTCAAAAGAGGATCTATTACAATTCTATCAGAATAATATACATTTTGGAAATTTGCATACATATAATAGAGTATGGCAAACTGATTGTTTGCAATATCAAGATTGAGATTACCGTATGGGTAACTGTGAGAGTTGAGGAAAAGTTTTACATTACTAATATCGCAGTGATCAAAATAACTAGCATTTTTTCTTTGTACTCCTTCCTCGCTGTTTGAAAACCTAGAATGATAAAACGTGGCTTTTCCACAGTTGATTCGATGTTTTCACTGTCCATACATGTAGTGTGGTTGTTGGAAGTACTGGATACTCATACAATTCCTGTGAACGGAAACTCATAGCAATAGACACATCTTATTGTATGTCATTAAATAGTTGTATTATTCGTCGATCTGATAGGATGAGGTAGGGCATAAGCCATTCTATACGAGTGATTTCAATTTTAAAGTCTTCGTATGTAGGTCTTCCATCTACCATTATAGGCTCTTGTAAAACAGCGTTCAAATCATTTCTCGATCTTGTGAGAATCAGTTCATGCTTAACGTTTCCAACGATTTTTCGATAATCCTCAGCAAAACCGAAGAGCAATGATAGAGGAACTGTCACATTAAAGTTTCCATTATCTTCAGATATATTTCCCACGTCAGTAGTAGGCGTCAAGCTGGAATTTTCCAGATACTTTAGCTGACTGGGTGAGAAAGAAGTGTAGCCTTTTATCAAAGTTGTTACAGCAACATTTTTGCATCGATCAATTTCTATAGCATTCATCTCGTATCGAATTTCCTCAAAGAGATGACTAATAGCACAAATGTGTAGAGAACTTTAGGATGGTAGCACACACAAATCTTGATGCTGAATAGCTATTCGAATTTCATCACTATTGTTGAATGTAAGTGCGGTTTAGGGTTGATGTGCATGAACCTCATAATGGGAGACAGATTCATCCAAGATGACTGGAGATTGTACGTTAAGAACTGCCTCCATCTTGGCAGCAGCAGCAGATAAATGTACAAGTTATTTTTTCTATATTTTTCTCACGTTGACCTATTTTTTCTCCATCACGCTTTACTGTGAGACCGAGACATTGAAGAAATTGACTGTTCCGACGTGTTAATCGTTTGATCGCTCGTTGCGGACTGACTGTCTGATGACATACTAAGCTCTTATTATAGCTTTTGTCAGCATTAAAAACAATACCCATTTCAAGTGCTTTTCAGATGCAAACGAATTGTAATAATTTCACCTCGAAGATTGATCAATTAACCATCTTGATCTACTAGATGTAGTTGTAAATGATCAATCACTTTCACAGATATCGGTAAGTATATTATTTGATTAGGAAGCTCGATTATCTTGTAACCTGGTGGAACTGCTGGGAAAAGTTCATGTATTGTATCAATTTTTTGTTCATTTATGTATGCTCCTGCTGTAATATTATACTCGACTCGCAGAGTGTTCACTTTGAGAATAGCTAGTGGTAAATCAGAGTCATGACTTATATAGGGTTTCAAGACTCTTGGAGTGAATCCCAGTAGACGAGCAATCGAGTCACTTGGATGAAAATTGATTTCATGACTGCACTCAATACTGCTACGCAATGTATTATTATTTGGCTTGATACTAACTTTTATGCCTCGCGTACCGAGGATGCTTTGCAAAGTTCGTTCGATCTCCTCCATCTCATAACTTCCTGTAGGAAGTTCAATTATTTCTTGTCCAACGTAAAACTTATTGCAGTTTACATCGACGTTTGGTATGGAATTGAAAGTTAGCAACTCAAGAAATCCAACGCTATACTGTTTATCCGGATCCAGCTCTATGGGAGGAAAATAGTGTGTCTCAAGGTTTGAGGAGGTGTCGGAAAGGCTAAGAGTCATCGACTCAACAACCATCTTGAGTAGACTAATTCAAATCATTCGTGTAGATTTCTTTTTATACAGACAGAACTGTTCCTTACGATTAAGTTGATTGCAGAGAAATTTGAGACAGAGATGACCACAGATAAAAGTTGAAAATTCCTGATACCTCCAATAATTGTACTTGACTTGAGATACTTTCCAGTAATTCATAAGATCTTGAGGTGGTTGTAAATCACCAAAACTATCAAAGTATGTAACTTCATTACCCTTTTGTCGATAAGCTACCCAGTGCGTGCCGGATCCACTCGCATCATCCAGATTTATGATTGCCGATTCTTTAGCACGACAACCATTTGAAGGTAGGGCATTTCGCATAAAAACTCCACGAAAATTTGTTATTTTCATTACTTTTGCATACTTGAGTAGATCATAGTCGGTGAGTGCACGTTTTGGAAACTTATTTCATCGAAATTTTTTTTCCACTTTGTTTCTTTTTGTTTTGTTTGAGAAAGATACCGAAACCTTTATAATGAGGTTTCAGAAACAGTCCCTTACCAAGTGTAAGCTTTTCCATGTTTTCATTGTGTCTTTTTTGTTCTTCCATTTGCTTCTTAGCAGTGTTTGCCCTATTTTTTGCGTTTGCGATTCCTGCAGCTCCTCTTACAAGTGAGCCAATCGCACTAAGACCAGCAAATGTGGAATGTGTGCTGGAAGAAAGCCACCTACTTTGCTGGGAACAGGCAATATGTGTGGAACACTATCTTTACTTTTCCCAGCAAGTTTTTTCACGTGATCAGGAGCAGTTTTTAGCGCTGACCTAATCATAGAGCGAGTGTCTTTGCCAGGAATAATAGATTTTTCTGCTGACTTGATCAATCTTTTTAATGTAATCTTTTTCTTAGGTTTGAGAGATCTACCTCCTATTGCAACACGCATACCGAGCTTCGATTTTAAATTCATAGTATTTGCTATGGCAAAAGCTCTTGCTCTCTCTTTCAACCCAGCGTCTCTAGATTTTACTCTTTTCAACGTCTTCTCTGCTAAAATTTTATCAGCTATATTTCTCTCTTGAATGTTGTCAGAATTTTTCGAGTAGGCAATGTCGTGTTCCTTCCAAGCAGCGTCCAAAGGATTGATTCCCAGATCTCCACGGGCTAGGCGTTTAGCAAGTTTAGTACCTGGACCACAGTACTGATAACCAGGCACATGAAGTTCAATGGGTAATTTGTTGATCAATTTATTCACCAAACCTGAACCTCTTTTTTTCTGCATGATGCTAGCTCTTAGCGAGCTCATGCTAGACTAACTGAGAAAAACTATAAATGCTCACATTTATAGTAGCTCGGCGCAGTCGTCATATGAAATAGAAGCATGATGGATCTTAAGAAGCAGTCAGCAAAATTGCCAGTGATTAATTTTGATCTTTTGACGCAGCAGAAAAAACAGCAAAATCATCACAGAAAATTATTACCCAGCAGTATAAGAGTAGTATTTTGCGGTCCATCCAATTGTGGCAAAACGAACGCTCTCCTATCTCTAATCATTGATCCGAATGGTCTGACATTTGAAAATATTTACGTATACTCAAAATCTCTAAATCAACCAAAATATAAATTTTTGGAGCAACTTGTTGAGCCATTGGAAGGAATCAAGTACTTATCCTTTGGTGAACACGATCTTGTCGTTTCACCTGACGAAGCTCAACCAAATTCAATTTTTGTCTTTGATGATATTGCTTGTGAACAGCAGGATAATGTCAAAGCTTTTTACTGCATGCGTAGGCATAAAAGTATACATAGATTTTATTTGTGTCAATCGTATGCATAAGTACCGAAACACTTGTTGCGTGACAACGTCAATTTATTGGTAATTTTTCGACAAGATGATATGAATTTAAAACATGTTTACAACTACCGTGTAAATACAGATATGACATATCAACGTTTCAAAGATATTTGTTAAATATGCTGGAATGATGGCAATCATAGTTTTCTCGTCATAGACAAAGATCATCATATCAATGATGGTCGCTACAGAAAAGGCTTTGATCAGTTTGTAATAAATATACAGAATACTGAAGCAATTTAGAATTCAGTTGTGAGACTTTCAACTATCAAGATGTCTACTGATTTTAATAAAGAAACTGCAGTCCTACGTGAAGTTGAATAAGCTCGAAACGCTGTGAAAAGAAAGTATGATTTATTAAAATTGAATAAAATAGAAGAGGAAAAAAGTTGGAATGACTCGTTCAAACCGATTGTGAAACCTTTAGAAAAGCTCATCAGTGTAAGTGAAAGAAGTTTACCACTGACAGTAGTTAAAAAAGAAAAAAGAAAAAATAGAAGATTGGATTAGAAAAAAAGAGGACGGCAACGAAGACGACAATGACGATGGCGACGATGATGATGATGACGACGATATCAGAGAATCAGCTTTTGAATCAGCTGTAGGTGATTCAGATATTTCAGATCAAGAAGATACCATTATTAAAGATGATACTGATGATTTGGAAAAAAGTGATAGTGTTGATGAAAATGTTCAATTGTTGCTAAATGGGAAAGTACAAACCTTAGATACAATATATGGATTGCGAAAAATGCGTAACGATTCACTAATGATTGGAAATACTCCTATAAATTTTAAAAAAGATAAAATCATCACCGGTGAGAAAGAGTACGAAAAAACTTCAAATCTAGTGGAATTATTGTTCAAGAAATATCCTGATGATATTTTAATCACTGATGATGATAAAATAAAATATGCTACGATTGTAAAGGCTACAAGTGCACCAAAAAATACTATGATCCTGTGGGGGATGTTCGTGAAAATACAAGTAAGAAATATACCGATTGCGTGAGTAAAATTCTCAAGATTCCACAAAGTAAACGTGGTAAGGGGCTCATGTCATATAAGATTGCTCATAAAAATACTCATATAGATTACATTTATTGGGATGACCCAAACGAGCTTGTTGATCGTTTAAGATTACTTTTAGCCGAATCAACTGCTGGCAATAATAACCACATAAACGAAATACAATCAATCATTGAGGAGCTATGTGAAGCTAATATTATTGATTCAGTAGCAAAATGAGCTTCGACGTGTTTGGACGTAGATTGGTCCACGCAGACGTATCTCGAGGACCACCTGGACTAGGATTCAAGCTGACCACTGAAGGAAACTTTGATTTAGAAAATCGAAAACTGTGTAATATAGGTAGCGCTATAGTGCAATATGATGCTATGAATTTAACGTCTGTGAAAAATATAATTAAACAAAAAGCAGAAAAAATTGTTCAACATTTCCAGGCAATAGAGAATGTGTTAAATAATAAAGTTGTCAATATTGAGTCTGAGCTTTCTAGGATAAATAATACGCTATCACATTTACAAGAGAAATTAAAAATCTTAAATCCTGCAATAAATCAGTATGAAAGCGGGACTAGTTGGGGAACTTCATAAACCTGCTAGACGAAATTATCTACGTCGCTCTTTTCTTGTCAAAGACATAGATGAAACTTGGCAGGCAGATCTTGTTGAAATGATTCCATATGCTAAGCAAAATAAAGGTTTCAAGTACCTACTCATAGTCATCGATGTATTCTCAAAGTATGCTTGGCCTGTGCCAGTGAAACAAAAAACTGGAAAATGTGTAACTCAAGCTATGAAATCAATACTATTGCAAAAATGAGTACCTAAGAATTTGCAAACGGATCGTGGAAAAGAGTTTTACAATAAAGATTTCAACAAACTAATGGAAAGTTATAAAATCCATTTATATTCTACCTACAGTGATCTTGAAGCATCAATTTGCGAACGTTTTAATTGCACTTTAAAAAGCAAGATGTGGAAGTTATTTAGTCTACGTGGTACCTATAAATGGTTGGATATTTTGCCAGATTTAACTTTACAGTATAATAATAGTCGACATCGGACAATAGGAATGAAACCTGCTGAAGTGAATAGAGACAGAGTCAAACGTATACTTGATCGAATTAACAAAAAACCAAACAGTTTGTTTAAACGTGCTAAATTTAAAGTTGGTGATAAAGTACGTGTGAGTAGAAACAAGGAGATTTTCGACAAAGGATATACACCTAATTGGTCAACTGAAGTCTTCACAATAACGAGAGTTTCGCCTACAAAGCCCTGCACATATCATCTCAAGGATTATAAAGACAAGCCGATAGATGGAGGATTCTATGAGGAAGAACTTCTCAAGACCAAATATTCAGATATCTATTTGATTAAGAAGGTTTTGAAAAAAGTGGCAATAGAGATAATACTCATAAAAAATTTTGATAATACTTGGATAAATAAAAATGATATGTAAACGAAAATAAATTGATGAAAAAAATGTTGTTTATTGTGCATTCATTTTACATTTCCTTTAATTGTTTCAACAGTACTGGCATTATAATCTCATTTGTTTGAACAATTCTCCGTCTGAAACGATCTCGATCACGTGCTGCTTGCTTCCACTGACTACATCGAGATTGCTGATATGCGAATTTCCAAGTATACATTATGTGAATGGTTGGCTCATCCTTAAATCGTACACACTTTTTGCTGGAATTAAACGTTTCTGCATTTAATTTTGTGTAAAATAAGTGGGTATAGTTAATTTTAACTTACCCATTTTGTTTTATTTTGTAGTGGCCCCAGGCTAATGTATCTGTATCTTGAAGAAAGCTCTTATGGCCGTAAGAACTAAGAGCAACCTTTCTCTGTCTAATGGTCTCGACGTTATGAAGTTTCGATCTATAGCGTACTGCTCTCGACTCTGAATGCATGGATTCTTGAGACAATCCAAATAGTCGTTGAATTGGATAGTTTTCTTAACAATAGAAGCCTTGATACCCTTAATTTTTTTCATAGAATCCTGATCATTAACACACGTACTATACATTTTGCTTCTTAATCCAACAAACCCTGTGAGAATTTGTCCATTATACTCATTTTTCATAAGACCTATAATTTTTTTATTAACTCGTGGCACATTAAACATATTGTCTTGAGGATAATCTGACGTATCAAATAGGTGAATATTTCGTTTCATATCTTCATAAAAATCATCACATTTAATAGTATAATGAGACTATCAGTATTTGTGTAGAGTAATTTACAATCATCTTTGTACATTTTTTGCATATAATTATAATGAAAATCATACATGTGTGTCTTCGAGAGATCTAGAACTGTAAGTCCAATATAAATTGGTTTATTTATCAATACATCAGTCTTATTCATTTGTATAGCAACTAGATTCTCATTAAATATTGAACTGCTGTGAAAGTATGGACTTGAAATTTGAGCTTCAACACCATATCGTCCATCATATTTACTCATAAGCTTGACTGAAATACGATTTCTAATATTTTCCATAGTTTTACCAAACACTGCGTTGTTCATTAGTTTGAAAATTTTTTTTTCAAATTCATTTTTTGCAGAAGCTCTTAGAGTGCTATTTAAATCAATGTATGATTTAAGCCATGGTGACTGTTTAAATTTCAGAACTTTATGGATTTTTAAAAGTTCTAAACCCTGTGAAAGAGCTTGTTTTAGAGCAATGTAATGAATAACGTAATTTTTTTTCGGATGAAGAGTAGCCAAAAGTTTTTCTTGCTTAGATCCTAGAGGTTTTGCATGCTCAGGACAGAACGGTAAATCGTTATGACTATCATGCAACTGGCTTGGATAATCTATATCAACTTCTAAAATGTAGCCATATGGATCATTAGGTGCTGTCGTAAATAAGTCGAAATCATTAAAATCGTCAAGCCATTCAAACTCGTCGTATGGAAGATATTACGAAATTCTATGTCCGTATAAATGATTTGCATCTAAATAAATCAAGTACTGATTTTCTTTATCTTTATCATATTTATCGAGCATATATTTATGATTTGCTGTTGCATAACGATTTGAACACTGGCTTGGACCACCTCGGATTTCACGCTCAATAAAAAGTACCATATCGATATCTGTTAAAAGTTTTAATTGTACACCCGTATGTTTGAGCATTGCATCCCAAGAGAAGCCTGGTGTAATGTAATGGTGAGCAGGATCGAGATTGTAAAGACTCAGGCTCTGGTCTCGAAAATTTTCGAAAAAACGTCACCCAGTAGCAAGACATCAGTTTTCAGGTAGAGGTCAGAATATTCACCAAGTGTTTTTACGTTAAACGTCTTCCATACATTTTGGGCATGCACATAATCCTTGTCAGATATATGTGAATCATTGAGAGTACTGAAAAAGTCCTCTTTTTCAGATAACTTACACTCTTTTAGCTTTTGCCATGAACTTATATACTCATAAGGCAAAACACCTATTCTCGTTAACAAATCAATTTGTTCTCTGCTAAGATGACTAAATTCTTTATTTACAATTTTATAATCCTGCAGATATGAAGCTAACCTATCAAGTGATGAAGGCATATATCTAAACGAATCTAAAAATTTAAATTACAGCTAACATGTGCAGGTCCTCGATATTTTCCAGTAAGATGACAGTGATCACGCACCTTGACATCATTATTTAAAGTTTTTTTACATATATGACAAGTATTTGAATTATAATAATGCTTTATTTCAGCTTGAGATAAAACTGGCATAGGTAGAGGATTTTCATGTAAAGCAGTTATCTGTTTTTCAATATTTTTTAACTGCTCGGCAAGCCATCTTGAAGCTTCAAGCCCTCTATAAAATTAATATCTCGATAACGAGTCGTCAAAACTGCATTTAAGGTAGTAACCTATGCTATAAATTTCATGACTTTGTACTGATTGAGTGTTAATTTTTTCATCATATTTCATTGGTTTAAGCAGACACTCACAGTCTGCATAGATTATAAAAAGCAACTTTTCATTATAGCGATGATATTTAAATACTATAACATCATTATTTTCATTAGGGAGACGAATTCTACAATTATTTAATGTTTTGCAATGTTCTTCATGCCTTGTCAAATTATCTTCTGTGTAGAAAAAATTCAGACATTTGTCACACACGTGTAGTTTTCTTCTTTTTTTACTCAAATCATTATTAATTAATCGTGATAGATTCTTTATGTACACATAATGTGATTTAAACTCATCAATTTCATCACTATGACTTGTAAGTAGCATAAGATTTATATGATCACTCTTTTTATCTGACGTTAAATAGAGAGGTGAAATACTTGTATTATCTAATCCAAAAACATTTACTGAGTTTTCAGTGTTTTGTCTCTCGAATCGTGGAATATTTTTCAAGGATACTGGTAACTCGATTCCTTGCATATCTAAATTATTCTCATATTGAATGTAATTGCTCAACCTGTTAGGATGATTTTTACGTTCTACAGGGTATAATGCAGATAAAATTGCCCATACAAAGCATTTATCATCATAATTTTTAACATTGATAGATGCTTTTCTTTTCTCTAGAAATGTTGGTAACGGTATATAAGAATTACCAGTACGTATTGGATTGATTTTGTTTGTATTTATCTGAATATTTTCAATAGAATGGTTTCTACAAACCAACCAGAGTCACGTTCCTGAAACTCTTCAATAGCTGCGAATAGAGGTTCAGTAACATTACAGTTGAACCATTTGTTTAACGATGTTGCGGATAATATTTCATGGTTTTGTGTATTGAAATATTTACTCTCAATACATTCTTCTTCTTCATCATTATTCTTTACACATGTTTTTTTAAATTTACACGATAAAACAGTGTTAATCTTGAGAGCTTTGACATTCGTGCGCAATATACTTTTTATTTTTCGTGAAAATAATACTGCTGAATCCAGTAGAAAAGAGTTACAATATACAAACGATAATATATTCGTTTGTATTTTGTTTGTATAATAATATACAAACGAAAACTAACATAAATGTATGCAGCTCTAATTCAGTTATAAGAGAACAGGGTGGTAAAACAGATTCCGTCAGTTACCGGCTGCGGTAACAACGTGAATAATGTGTGCGTGAGAAAGGTTGCAGTGTGACTAGTTTGAGAGAGAGAGAGGGATGTTTGTGTGAGAGAGATAGCTGCTGTGGCATCGCGTGAGAGAGAGAGGGAGAGAGAGAGAGCGCGCGTGAGTGCATTAAAGCAGTGTGTGTGCGTGCGTGCGTGTTCGCATGAGAGAGAATCTCGTGTGTGTGTGTATGTAATATGTATAATACCCTTACCCATCTAGGCGGTGTAAATCGGTGCACCCACGTCTGAGTGGAAGGGGTGCAAGTTTTGAGTGTATTTAAGCTGTACTGCGTCCCGTATTGGTACACATTTTCGAGCTTCACATACAGTCGAGAAAGCAATTCTAAGTATAATCTAATAAATGTATGTTAAGCATTGAATTTTTTCATAGAAGAATGGATTTGATTGTTGATACTCAGGAATTCAAGGGACAAAACGACAACTTCATAATCAAGGAGTTGGCATACATTAATCCTAACGAGCCAGCAGCAGTAGCTCAACTAGCAACGTTTTAATCGCCGCACTCTTGGTACGACTTGCCGCATGACCTCAAGTGTGTCAATATATGGCTCAAATACTCGTTTCATGGATTGAATTGGAGCGACGGTGATCTTCCATACGACAAGTTGATCGAGTTTTGCTCCAACCTTCTAGACTTATTACCTACAAGGAACATCGTTGTTTGGGTAAAAGGTGCGCAGAAAAAGGAGTGGCTGCAGCCATATTTTCCAGATATCTGTAACATAGAAGATCTCGGCTGTCCATCCTTAAAGACACCAGGATTTCGACCTCCGCTGATGTGTACACATCACCTTCCTGACTGGAAGGAGAATTGTGCACTTCAAAACGTCTACGCTATAAATAAGTGACTCTGGACGATACGCCAAGATATTCTCTGCTCGCTCCATTTGCGTGAGCATCACACATCGGATTCTGATTCAACGACATCGACATTAGACGTATAATTTATTATGTAAGTATGATATATTCTTATAGCTAATACATAAATATAATAAACTTATATATATATTGTTTCATTATTTTTATAGGATGGAGTCGCTAAACGCCGTGGCAAAAACTTCACCATTCCTATCTACGAAAAAAATTAAGGATTTGGAGATCAACAAAAAGTACAAGATAACAAAATTCAGACCAAGTTCGGTGTAAAGATAGTGCTAGAGTTAGATGTAAGTTTCAACGTTTTCCTACCCAGCAAAGTGAACATGAAGCGGGAGATAGAAACTAGAGATGTGTAACGGTTGCGTCCCCCTTGCCCCAGATTTTGTCAGTTGGGATTCAGGATTCGGAAAAGGGGGTGAGGTTAGAAATAACTTCGTTGGGTTAAATTTTAATAGTTGGTATATTTAGTCATCATTCACCATCTGTAACCAAACAAAAGTACGCTTTTAAAAGACTTATCTCTTACATCTATTCCTTATTATCTAAGCGGTAATCACGGTACTTATAAACTACCGGTGCGGTCCTTAATTCTACGGTATGACGCTTGACATTAGTCGTCGCTTAACATTTGTTTCGCTTAAATATTTGTAACGCTTATTCGGTCGCCGGATTGCCTCGCTTACAATTACTTATATCGACTACGCCTCGAGCACGGCGGTTTGGCTGTTATCAGGTGTGTAATTTGTTATTGCGGAGTCCTTGCGAGAACGTGTGCGCACGATCTTGTGTGGACTCTGCACCGGTTCCCGATTTCCCCCTACCCTGTGTGCACACAGCGGTAGGTGGAACGGAGGAACGTCGGCGTGATGTTTAGTGTACAGGTGGAGTCCCACAGGACCTGACTGAGACGTGTGCGCACGACTTAATCCGGTACAGTGGTTGTCTCTCGCGGCTTCCCTTGCCCTGTGTGCGCACAGCGGCAAGTGAAGCGGCAGAGTGGTGAGTGAATGTGTGTGTGAAGTGCAGTTGACCACAGGATCTGATTGAGACGTGTGCGCAAGACTCAACCTGATACTGGAATCGCTTTCCGCGGTTTCTCTTACCCTGTGTGCGCACAGCGGCAAGTGAAACGGTGGAACGGTGCGGCTGTGTGTGAGCGTGCAGAGTCTGACAGAGACGTGTGCGCACGACTCTGCAAGTCTCTGCAGTCAGTTTCGGGTTCCGGTTACCCTGTGTGCGCACAGTGGTAACAGGAACGGTCGAAACGGCGTGACGGTGCAGCGGTATGTGTGTGGAGGGTGTGCAGATTCTAACAGAGACGTGTGCGCACGACTCTGCCAGTATTTGCGATTAGTTTCGGATTCCCATTGCCCTGTGTGCGCACAGCGGCAAAAGGAATGGTCGAAACGGTGGGACGGTGGTTAAAGGTTTAGTGCCTATAGTTGCGCTACGTGTGCGCACGAGAGCGCTCCTTCAGGCACTCGGAGGGTCTGAATTACCCTGTGTGCGCACAGTGGTATAGATATAGATAGTGCGGTAGTTTCGGTATCCGTGCCGTTACGTGTGCGCACGAAAACGGTCAGATATCGTCAGTTCCTCTAGGGCCCTCCTAGCGGTGTCGTGTGCTCACGGCAACGCTCGGATCGGGAGCTCTGATCGAACTGCCGCCGTGCTGTCGCGGCCGGGCTTATATAGCCCCAGTCGCTGGCACCAACGCCCTCTGGTGGTGATTGGGTCGGCTGTTGTTTGTGTATCTGTGTGGTGCTTACCGTGCTCTTTTCGGTAGTGTGCGTTATTTTGTTTGCGCCCGTCGTCGGTTTCGTTCGCGGCTGTGTTTACATTGTACGAGCACGTGTTGCTACCCATGAGCACTGGGCTTGTGCTCATGTTGTTGTCGTGCGGGTCTGCCTTTCGCTCGCTTTGTTTGTGTGCCCGCTTGTACATATTCTGCACGAAACTGATGTCTCGTTGCAGATGTCTATCTCCAACACCTTGGTAACAACATTATTGAATTTGTTTAATAACAATATATCTCCATCGCGTATAATATTAAGGATTTTTTCTCAATCATTAGAGTATGTATGCTAAATGATTTTAAACTATGCATAGGGTATTGCGCTTATTAAGATTAAAGATTTTTTGATTTGCTATATGTTATTATTTTGCATTATCATCTGCTAAAATATTCTAAGGACTTTTGATGTTCTTATTTGTAAACGCGTCTTGTAATTATTTGTTTATTAAGGGTTTCTCGATATCTTACTATCACCAAGTATTATACATTAAATTTACATAGAAGAAAATTATTGTAGAGGATTAGCAGACGTATTAATCTATTATTATTTACTATATTACACTAACTTAAAAGATTTTTCAATGCTGTTGTACATAAGCGTATTTTACACTTAATTAATACTAATTATTTATTGCTGGTTTTCTCGATACACTGAAAATTATGGATCGATGGTGAAGTTTCTAGTCGATAAGGTTGATATCAAGTACACATTTATAAACTCCGCGTTCTTATGTCACATCAACGTATAGGCTAAGTATATACAGTTTATGTCTAAAATGTTTAGTCGCTAATTTCACTGTTAATCATAAATATTGTATTTAAGGATTTTTACGTTTATACTTTAGTTATAAGAATTTATACTCATGTAATAAATAAAGATTTTTCAATGCGTTTTAGTTATAAGAATAATGTAATCAGAGTTTTTGTGTGTTTTTTTCAGTGACGTATACTCATATAATAAATAAGGATTTTTAAAAAATTATTATTGTATTTATATTCCCACCCTAAAATCCCTCGTCAGTCGATAAAAGAAAATCCTTTATGCACCTACTTGGTATTGCAGGAAGCTGAGCCGCAGCACTCGCACCTTCCTAATGCGACAGACTTAATTCCTTGATCATCCTATTGGGATCTCACCCACAGAGGTGTAACCTATATATAGTAATATGCGGTATTCTGTGAGTCAGACATAGCCAATTGCGAATCTACGTAATTTCAGACGCTAGAGGTCAGGTCGTGAGATCCCAATATGTTCGAAGAATAATCCTCTGTCGGTAATGTAGGAGGCTGCGTGGGCCTCAATAATCCTATGTCGGTAATGCATGGGGCATGGGACCGGGGGCATGTGGGACCCGGTCGGGAAAACAGGAATCTGCTAATAATAGTTACCTTCGGTCGGTATTTAGTGGCGCAGCACCCGCCTGGCACAGTATTAGCCCAGCTCCTACTACTGACGAAAGAACGTCGACAGTCTGCACCTCTCTTTCTCTCTCTGAGTTCCAACCCTCTTACACATACATGTTCTCTTACGTACGTATATGTCTATACACACAGTACGTGCGCAATCTTAAAATAAAAAGTTTATACAGTTTATTGGTCGCGAGGAATTTTAGCATTTCTTTTAACTCCCGTCTGCTGTCCAAGTGCATAGCATGTGTTGAGATGTTTCACGTTTCTAGAGGAGGCTCTTCAGGGGTTGTAAAGTGTACACACTCTTCCGTAAATTTAAGGAGCTTGAATTTACGTATCTTGGTAGCTATTACGTGGCTCTAAGTGTATTTAACACTCCGTCGAATGATATCAAAGACTTATGAATAAGTAAAGTTCCTATTAAAAGAAAACTAAAAATGTTTATAAGAAAGAATGAATTTAGATTTTGGTTATTTTAATATTGTTAATTCTTTTATGGAAATGTATAAGGGCATGCTAGCGCCGATTGTTTGTCTCTAAATGATACCTTTCAAAGGCATATGTATATGGTATTTAATAAATAAATAAATAAATAATGAATTTAAAAATAAAATAAAATTTATTTTATAATTAGACTTCTTTTAGTGAGAAGGGAGGAACAGGATGGGAAACCTAGCCTAACCTAACCTAACCTAGCCTTAACTAGAAGTAAAAAAAAAAAACTTAACTATCGAGCTTAAAATATTTCATATAGTAAAATGCGGTTTATGCTTTTTTGGACGACGAAACAACGTCGACAGTCGCGGCTTTTCAGCCTCTGTTCTTCTGCACTTTGACAAGACGTAGTCAAACTTAGACGCGTAATTTCTCGGAATCGCCGTATTGTCCTTTCCTTCCGATGTTTACTGGGAGCCACGCGGCACACTAATAATGAGCGTATTAATCTCTGTCCACAGACGGCAGTTTGCATCACCCTTGGGTATTTACTGCCGCCATGCGAGCGATCAGCGAGTAAGCCAATCCATTCATTTTCACCTGAACCGACAGTTAGGAGACGCTCTCCTCTCGCATAGGGAAGCTATGATTCACCTCAGCTTGCCGTCTCTGAAACGAGTACCAAAACTCATTACTACGAAGGCTCTCGCAAGAGCCCCACAGAAGTGTCCGAAAGCACCACGCTAGATTCGTAACCCTTGGTTAGCAACCCCACGTCTTGCACTTTACATTTGAACTAAGTGGCTCCGGTTTACACCACTCTACCGTGAAGTCTGTTATCATTGCCACACAGAGTCCAAGCCTTATCCGGGGAACACAGTGCGATTTAGCGCGTTCGATATCGCACTGTGGGGCTTGGCTTCCCGGCCCTGTATCCCAGTGTTGTGACCGTTTTACTGGTTATCGGTTCGGTGAACGCCGTTAACCGAACTCGTTCCCATATTATTTTCTGTTGCAGAAAAACCGTGGTGGGTTTCCATACGTATAAGGTTGACGTTCCAAGAGTTGCCATCCCCTCTTACAGCGGACCCTTTATTTTGTGTTAGGCTCCCTCTCTTATCAAACGCATCGTTCGAAGTAGCCCTTAGGTATCAAAAGCGTGATTTGAATGACGTAGCGTACCAGCAAAGCCGCATAAGCGGGACCTAGCCAATATCCCGAACATTTTTGCCAGTTGGCTATCATTAAGCACTAGTCAACGCCCTCGACCCATGGAAGGACCAAGGTACTATTGAGAGTGCAGAGAAGGGCCATGACTCGCTCGATGTATCCTGCCGGGGACTGTATGCTACTATGCGGTACGATTCCCCGACCGACAGTTAGTCGAGAATCTCGCGTTTACGGCACTGCGGAATCACTCCTTGGCTTTTGCTTCTCACGCGCACTCTTAAAAATGCAACGACTTAGACCATTTGCCCCGTAACGTCGTTATAATATTAATCAAAAATGTATATGAATTTTCATGTCAGTCACGGAAAGCTGAATTTTCAGTCACATTTTGTGATTAATTGTAACTGAATTTTCAAGATATATTTAACAGTGTACAGTCGACAGCTTCCTTGCGTAAGATTTCACTAACATGGTATCTGTCCATATTGGAGCTCCTTACAACATAGTCGATTTGATTCCGCTGGCCAAGAGTATCCAAGGTACAACTGGTAAAGCAGCTCCAACATTTGCTGCTTCATTACTCACCGTTTCAAGATGCTGCTTGAACGTAATTCTTGCATCTGTGATAATGCTCGTGCGTTATTTTCTCCTTCTTCTTCCTACTAGAAATAAGAGTAATTTCAGTTTTATAGCTGGTCAGCTCCAGTCCCGTCTCTATCAGCCATTCGTATATTACACGAATACACTCGTCAGATATGTCTGTTATTTCTTTTAAATTTTTCGCTACTGCGACTACTCCTATGTCATCCGTGAATCCTACTACCGTCGCCCCTTTGGGTATCTGCAATCTTAGTGCCCCATCATGTATTACGTTCCAGGTAGGTAGGCCAAGAACTGATCGACGACTGCGGACACGACGACCACATCAGATAGATGCGGGTAGAAGCCGTACGCCTCCCGCGAAGCATTGCTTGACGGTTGTATCGCGGGGATAAGAAGACACAGAAGATAGAGCCAAATTCGCCTTTACTAAGGATCGTTGAAGGCAAGGGGGGGGGGCGTTTCGGATTTAGGTTAGGTATGGTAACCTGGCCTAAAGACAAAAGTCATGCTATGGTCTTTATAAAATTTTCCCTAATATCTCCTTCTTCATAAAGAAATTAAAAAAAATCAAACACACTCACCCACGCAGACGGACGTACCCACAAACTCTGGCACTTACTCACTAACATAACCACCCATACACTCTCTGCCCCCATAGCCACCTAACCAAACTCACGCACACACACCGACACACCTGCACACATACCCACAAACATTCACCCCCCTCGCGCCCCCTTTACCCCCTCCACTTCCCCTCCACTTAATAACGTAAAGTTGTTTCAAAATTCACGTTTTTTTTTCATGATTTACCCCTCCACCCCCGTCCACCTACCCCTCCATCTGCCCCTCCACATCCCCTCCACTTCCCCCACCCCCTCCACCTACCCCTCCATTTGCCCCACCACTTTCCCCTCCACTTTCCTCCACTCCCCTCCACCAAAAATAATAAATAATAATACAATTTTTTATAATTTTAATTAATAAATTGAAATAATATGGTCTGAAAAAAGTCAAAAGTTTTGAGGATATTTTAGTAATCGATTGTAATAATACTTTAATGGAAATTAAAGTGCACTTAATCGAGACAAAGAAGAACTTTATAAGATGATTGATGATATTTATTAAGTTTAAGGCGAAGGAGTGAATTACTGTATTCTGTTTTTAATTTCGAATCAACATAACTATTGCATTTATTCTCTGATTTCATTTGACATTGCAATTGGATAATTTTGATGAATATTTTCGTCTGTTTGATCTACACCCTTATCTGTTGCGTAATCTATGCTATAATATGTCCGCGAATCACCATATAACATTAATACTTTATCATTAATGATTTTAATATCTTCATTATGAGGAGCTAGAATTACAGAATTTATAGAAATGTTTTGATTAATATTGCTACAAATTTTGTCACAAACATTATTAGTTTTTCAAAGTTGAGGTATTTTGAATTCATAAGGTCGCCGATACGGCACGATCCCCAACGTCAGCCGTGTGTCGGATTATCACCGACTAAGCCCATTCGTCTTTAGTCCAAGTTACCATACCTAACCTAAATCCGAATCGCCCCCCCCCCCCCCTTGCCTTCAACGATCCTTAGTAAAGGCGAATTTGGCTCTATCTTCTGTGTCTTCTTATCCCCGCGATACAACCGTCAAGCAATGCTTCGCGGGGAGGCGTACGGCTTCTACCCGCATCTATCTGATGTGGTCGTCGTGTCCGCAGTCGTCGATCAGTTCTTGACCTACCTACCTGGAACGTAATACATGATGGGGTACTAAGATTGCAGATACCCAAAGGGGCGACGGTAGTAGGATTCACGGCTGACATAGGAGTAGTCGCAGTAGCGAAAAATTTAAAAGAAATAACAGACATATCTGACGAGTGTATTCGTGTAATATACGAATGGCTGATAGAGACGGGACTGGAGCTGACCAGCTATAAAACTGAAATTACTCTTATTTCTAGTAGGAAGAAGAAGGAGAAAATAACGCACGAGCATTATCACAGATGCAAGAATTACGTTCAAGCAGCATCTTGAAACGGTGAGTAATGAAGCAGCAAAAGTTGGAGCTGCTTTACCAGTTGTACCTTGGATACTCTTGGCCAGCGGAATCAAATCGACTATGTTGTAAGGAGCTCCAATATGGACAGATACCATGTTAGTGAAATCTTACGCAAGGAAGCTGTCGACTGTACACTGTTAAATATATCTTGAAAATTCAGTTACAATTAATCACAAAATGTGACTGAAAATTCAGCTTTCCGTGACTGACATGAAAATTCATATACATTTTTGATTAATATTATAACGACGTTACGGGGCAAATGGTCTAAGTCGTTGCATTTTTAAGAGTGCGCGTGAGAAGCAAAAGCCAAGGAGTGATTCCGCAGTGCCGTAAACGCGAGATTCTCGACTAACTGTCGGTCGGGGAATCGTACCGCATAGTAGCATACAGTCCCCGGCAGGATACATCGAGCGAGTCATGGCCCTTCTCTGCACTCTCAATAGTACCTTGATCCTTCCATGGGTCGAGGGCGTTGACTAGTGCTTAATGATAGCCAACTGGCAAAAATGTTCGGGATATTGGCTAGGTCCCGCTTATGCGGCTTTGCTGGTACGCTACGTCATTCAAATCACGCTTTTGATACCTAAGGGCTACTTCGAACGATGCGTTTGATAAGAGAGGGAGCCTAACACAAAATAAAGGGTCCGCTGTAAGAGGGGATGGCAACTCTTGGAACGTCAACCTTATACGTATGGAAACCCACCACGGTTTTTCTGCAACAGAAAATAATATGGGAACGAGTTCGGTTAACGGCGTTCACCGAACCGATAACCAGTAAAACGGTCACAACACTGGGATACAGGGCCGGGAAGCCAAGCCCCACAGTGCGATATCGAACGCGCTAAATCGCACTGTGTTCCCCGGATAAGGCTTGGACTCTGTGTGGCAATGATAACAGACTTCACGGTAGAGTGGTGTAAACCGGAGCCACTTAGTTCAAATGTAAAGTGCAAGACGTGGGGTTGCTAACCAAGGGTTACGAATCTAGCGTGGTGCTTTCGGACACTTCTGTGGGGCTCTTGCGAGAGCCTTCGTAGTAATGAGTTTTGGTACTCGTTTCAGAGACGGCAAGCTGAGGTGAATCATAGCTTCCCTATGCGAGAGGAGAGCGTCTCCTAACTGTCGGTTCAGGTGAAAATGAATGGATTGGCTTACTCGCTGATCGCTCGCATGGCGGCAGTAAATACCCAAGGGTGATGCAAACTGCCGTCTGTGGACAGAGATTAATACGCTCATTATTAGTGTGCCGCGTGGCTCCCAGTAAACATCGGAAGGAAAGGACAATACGGCGATTCCGAGAAATTACGCGTCTAAGTTTGACTACGTCTTGTCAAAGTGCAGAAGAACAGAGGCTGAAAAGCCGCGACTGTCGACGTTGTTTCGTCGTCCAAAAAAGCATAAACCTCATTTTACTATATGAAATATTTTAAGCTCGATAGTTAAGTTTTTTTTTTTTACTTCTAGTTAAGGCTAGGTTAGGTTAGGTTAGGCTAGGTTTCCCATCCTGTTCCTCCCTTCTCACTAAAAGAAGTCTAATTATAAAATAAATTTTATTTTATTTTTAAATTCATTATTTATTTATTTATTTATTAAATACCATATACATATGCCTTTGAAAGGTATCATTTAGAGACAAACAATCGGCGCTAGCATGCCCTTATACATTTCCATAAAAGAATTAACAATATTAAAATAACCAAAATCTAAATTCATTCTTTCTTATAAACATTTTTAGTTTTCTTTTAATAGGAACTTTACTTATTCATAAGTCTTTGATATCATTCGACGGAGTGTTAAATACACTTAGAGCCACGTAATAGCTACCAAAATACGTAAATTCAAGCTCCTTAAATTTACGGAAGAGTGTGTACACTTTACAACCCCTGAAGAGCCTCCTCTAGAAACGTGAAACATCTCAACACATGCTATGCACTTGGACAGCAGACGGGAGTTAAAAGAAATGCTAAAATTCCTCGCGACCAATAAACTGTATAAACTTTTTATTTTAAGATTGCGCACGTACTGTGTGTCTAGACATATACGTACGTAAGAGAACATGTATGTGTAAGAGGGTTGGAACTCAGAGAGAGAAAGAGAGGTGCAGACATTTACAAAATTTTTTAAAGTATATAGCATTCTCTATCATTAATCGTGTCAATGCACTCTCCTCTCACTGCAGCAGGTCCCTTACACCTCCGGAAATCCTATATCTAGACTGCTCTAGCTATCGCAGCGAACGCATCGAAAATATAGTGCAGTCGGTGTAACGGATAGGAAGAACGATTTTCCCGAAGAATGCCGGAAGAAAAAAGTAATAATAGTGGGGACAGCAGTCAATCGTAAAATTACAACTCACTGCGGTAGTCCATGAACAGTAATATACGCACGAAACAACTCAAACTCGAAAAGGATCAGCGTTGGACTGCTCTATAACGACAATGACGACACTTGCTATCTAGATATTCAACTACTCACCAAACAATATACTTATGGATTGACAGTAAGCCCAGATGCATGGACTGAGCTTTTAAATGATCTTGAAAAGATGGATGCCTATTTTGACGACAATATCAACGACACTCTGGTAAATATCATACTAGACAACAAAACGGAGTTACGTTTTCACCACGCCTTACGGCGTAAAATCACTCTTCCAAAAAATCGACCAAAAAACAAAAGTGCTCTTGTGGTATAAAACGTACTTCTCACGCAGTGAGCAACTTTTATTAGTTTTTTTGGTAAACCCCAATGATTATTAAAACATTTACCTAGTGTTTCATCAAAGGATTGCGTTGGAAGAGATTTCGAAATAGTCTTTTTACGTTTTACTCTTGTCACTTTTACATTATAATCTTTCGATCGTGTGTTTTTTGGGACTACCACTACATTCAATATTAGAGTATTCGGAGTCTGTTTTTGAAAATTTCATCTGTTTTGGAAGTTAGATTTATTATAATTCCATTGTTAATTAAATGTCTTTGAAATCTAATAGGTCGAAGAATTTGTCTTGCGTAAGACTATCTTGTGATCGGACCTTATAACGTCTATCCCAATCAAAATGATTAGACATTTTTCTGACAAGTTCGGCTTCTGAAAATTGTCTTTCAGAAATATTGAATGATTGTATGGACCGTATTTTAATATATAAAGTATTTTTGCTTGATTCAACTTCTTTTCCCAATTTCTCGGTTTCTATTGAGACGAATTTCTGGATTGTTGTCTAATATCACCAAGTGTCGACTGCTGGATAGAAATTTAAATTACAGGTATAACGGCATCTATTTTTTCATTAATTAAATTTGTCAATCTATTCTCAAGTGATTTTAGATCAGCTTAAATATGAAGTAATTCTTTTCATTTTCATCGTGTTTTTTCTTGAAATCGGCAAATTTTATTTCCAAATTAGATATTAGAAATTTAGAAATTAGAATATTAAGGTTCTTTCTACTTTTTCGGTTTAGTCGCGTATACCCGTGGTATCCAATCGGTTTTAATGTCAACATTTGGAGACTAATAGTTTCATAGAATCAATTCAAATTTAAAACCAAATATCCTGGTAGGATCACTACTGAAGTACTTTGGCTTATTTAATTATTTATGTTGGTCCGGGATGTCTGGGATTGAATTCAAACTATTTAATTTTTCCTTTATGAATTTTATTCGCTGAAGATAATATGTGTTTCGTCATTTAAGAGGGTCTCAAACCGATTTCTGCGATTGTACCGATCTTACGGTTGGTAGTGTAGGTCATCTCTGGCGCCATCTGCCTTCGATTACTGAACATAATGAAATAGAAAGAAAATAATGCATGTTTAGATATATACGCATGTTTATATTATAACGAATAATGTGTATTACGTACATACATACACACACGCACGCACGCTCACACACATACACATTTATTTATTTATTTATTTATTTTATTTATTTATTTATTTTCCAAAGTTACAATAACAGAGTTACATAACTCTGATGGTTAATACAGAGTAATATTATATTTCTATAACAACACACTATACACCTCAAATCCTGCAGAGGGAACTCGTAGTTCCCTGTACGCAGATCCAGAATATACTATAACTAATATAACATGTTGGTTAGTGTTGCTGTGGCTTCACAGCAAGTCCACCAACCATACCATTCAATACATTCATACTTGACAGACAGTACAGTCTTAGTCGGACTTCCTGACGAAAAACTGACTGCCGTCACTCTCATATTCATACTTAACATGGATGGGCTGCATGAATTCCGGATTCTGCTTTGCCCAACTCCGTATAATAAAATAACACTATTAAATACTTCAATAATCCATTAACACTTATACAAAATATATTCCAACAATTTTTTAACATTTATATAAAAACAGCTATTTTCTTAAATTCTAATTATTGTCTACAGAGATGTTCTTATAGGTACGTTGGTTTAGATTATTTAATTTTGTTTATTGATTCTATAGTTATATTATTTGTTAAGTACTTATTCTATTTTTTATAGTTTATAAACTGTCTAATAGACTATGAAAATCACCAATATCGAACCAGCATTGCTCTGGCTGTGGTGAATTGTTCAATGACCGCATTTTTGGTTCTTGCGAATATTATTGTGATGGAATAGGCTACATTTTCTTGTGTATTAATTTTTACCTCATTTTTAGAGCGCAGGATGCGCTCATTAATCACTTTTTGCAATATCACTTGAACTTCAGGGGATTTGTAGTATGTATCTAATAACCATTCTTTGTATATCACGCAGTCTATTTTGTCATCCATTACTAGTGATCCACTCTTTTAGTTTTTTTGCGTTTGTTTTTTTAGATATGTCCAAGTTTTTCAATTCATTAGGCAGATTATTGTATACACTGATTGCTTTTATGTAATTATTCTTCGTGCTAACTGTTTTGGTATATTTCGGAATTGCTATTATCTTTCTTCTTGTAGAACTTGTCGAGTTGTTGAATTGGTTTTTTAGTTTATTATAATTGTACAGTAGACTTTGATATTCAAACAGTTGTTTTAAATTTGGTGGATTTTTATGTTGAAATGTGGCTTTATTAATGATTTTCAGGATTCTAGTTTGCACAGTTTGTAGTAAGTTTAGATTATTTTGGTAAGCTCCACCCCATGCAAGTATTCCATAGCTGATTAAGCTGTGGAAAAAGCATAGTAGATAATGTTAAGTGTCTGTGTATCCATAAATTTAGATATTTTGCTAAAGATGAATATTAAATATTTCGATTTGTTTATAAGATATTCAACATGTTTATCCCATTTAAGATTCATGTCAAATATGATTTTAAGGTATTTGTTTCATTGACTCTTTGTATATGTTCATTATTTATTTTGATTTCAAAATCTTTTGGTACACTATTACTATAGTTACCAAAAGTAATGCATACAGTTTTTTGTAAGTTTAGAGTTAGTTTATTTAGTTTAAGCCAGTCAGAAACATCCACTAAATACTGATTCATTTTATCCTCTACCTCTTTCCAATCTTTTCCCATTGATGTGACTGCAGTGTCATCAGCAAATGAGAGTATAGTATTTACTGGCATATCTGTTAATAAATCGTTAACATACAGTATGAACAGCAACGGGCCCAGTATTGTGCCCTGCGGGACTCCAGTATGTATTAGACGTGCTTCGCTAAATTGCGAACCTATTTTAACTTTTTGTACTCTATTATTCAGATAACTCTCCATCAACTTAATCCCTTTACCTCTTATGCCGTAAGCATACAATTTATCCAATAATATTTTATGGTTCACGGTATCGAAAGCTTTTGTTAGATCCAAAAAGGTTATTGCTATCGGTTTACTTTTGTCTAAGTTTTCGTATATCGTTGTAGTTATTAGGCTTAACGCGTTTTTAGTGCCAATATTCTTTAGAAATCCAAATTGCTTGTTACTAATTATGTTAGTTAGGTTCATGAAATTAGTTATTCTTTGGTGAATTATTTTTTCAAATATTTTAGCAATATTGGATATTAAAGATATTGGCCTATAATTGCACATACTATCTTTTTTCCCGTTCTTATAAATAGGTATGACTTCAGCCGACTTAAGGATATTTGGCCTTGCAGATGTTTCTATGCATAGATTAAATATATTTGCCAGGGAATCTGACAGTAGAAGTGAGATCATTTTTAATATTTTGGAACTTATATTATCCACACCACTTTTTTTCAGTTTTAGATTATCAATTATGCTTTGAACTTCTAATGCATTTGTTGGTTTAATAAATATTGTATTGGGGTTACTTTTAGGTAATTTGAGAACCTTTCCAGTTGTATTGTTAATTTTATTGCTAAGAGTTTCGCCTAGACTGTAGTAATATTCATTAAATCTATTTGCAATTTCAATTTCACCAGTAACTATTAAACCGTTTTCTAGTTTTATTTGACTTACCGTATTTTTTGTTTTATTTTTACTATTTCCAATTTCACTTTTACTACATTCCCAAAGTTTCCTGGGGTCACTTTTATTTTTTTTCAATTTCCAATTTTTCAAAATCATTTTTGGCTTTTTTTATGACTTTATCAAGTGTTTTGGAATATTTTTTGTGCTCTTCTTTTATTTCATTATTAAGCGGATTTTTTCTATGTTTATATTTCTGGGGCTATTCTTAGATTTAAGCGGTTTTCTTTTTAAGACTTTCGAAGCCTCCATGCATCTTTGTATTTCATCAACTACAAATTTTATTGCTTCATTAGGTTCATTTTTACTATATTTTGTCCATTAAACACGTTTAGCATTATCATAGATTCTCTTGTAATTGTAAAAATATCTAATCTCATTCGAATCAATCGCATCTTCATTTAATTTATGGTTTTTGAGTTCTAAGAATAGTGGAAAGTGATCAGTTATTGATGCTAATAATTTTAGTGACTTGTAGTCGATATCATTCGTTTTAATTAAGATGTTGTCTATGCATGTATCTTCCTCAGTTGTTATATTTGAAGGTCTGGTCATTGTAGTGAAACACGGAAGAAAACCCTTTACTAGCATTCCGTTTATTAGTTCTAGGCTAATTGGATTATTCTGTAATATGTTTATATTAAAATCTCCTATAATTATATGATTTTTGGTCTTACGCTTTAAGTGTAGGTAGTTTTTAAGGCTTAAATGGAATGCATTGCAGCTGTAATCATGAGATCTATATAGTGAGGATATTTCTAGCTAACGGTTTTTGTCTAAAGTTATAATTGTATTTATTATTTTAAGTTTGCCTATTTCTATTCTTTTAGTAGATTGTAGTATATTATCTTTTATATAAACCACAACTCCGTCACTTCTATTAATATTCCCATTATTGTAATATATCTTATAACCATTAAGTTTAAAATACTCATAATATTTAAGTTTCCATACCTCCGTACACACTATTACATTCGGTTTAACCTTGAGACACGTAATTAGAATTTGTAATTTATCAAAATTTACATTTAAGCTCCGTATATTTATATACAATATTAAACTGCTGCTCATGTTTCTATCCTTAATAAAGGTCTCAATATTCTCATAAACTCTTTCTTTACATTTTACGCTTGTATTTATTTCTTCGATTAGATGAGTATCCATTCTTGCTAAGGTGAGTCAGCTGTGTGTGTAGTATTTTGTCGAGGTTGCATTCTTCTGTCGGCGTGTGACGTACTCGAAGTAGTGTTCAGCTGATATATAATTTTTTTAACTGGCTTGGAAATTTTGTATTATTTTTATTGCGCTAGTCTCATTCCATGCCGGTAAGGTAGGCGCAATCGGGTAATCAATCGAGTTGATATATTTTTTGATTTTGTTTTTAAGTATGCTGCATTGCATTCTGTCTGTCGGTAAGTGATTTATTGGCAGGCTCGTTCTAAATTTGAGGTTATTGTGGATACAATTAACACATTGTATGTTTGTACTTATACACTCATGTACTTCATGTTTTTCAGAGCACTTTACACAGACTGAATCATTTAAGCACTTGTTCGAATTGTGTCCAAATCTTCCACACTTTAGGCAGGGTGTAGTATTTATCAGGTCATATGCTCTACAGCATTGATGCCCAACTTAATTTCTGTTACAGCTTGCGCGAAGGATTTTTTCATTACAATTTTCTCACTATTTTTTTCTTTTTGTAGTTCGATCATATCTTTAAGTACTTGGTTTTTGTCCTCAAGTTCACTGACTAATTTATTCAATAGAGTATTTTCTGTAATGAGAGCATCCAAATCACTATCATCCTCTTGAATTGTATTATTTTGTTTTTCAGTGGTTTTATTTTTTATTTCCTGTAGCAGCTCTTCACGGATGTCTTTCGATTTCTTCAATTTTATTTGTGCAATTACACTTTTTGCCACATCACTAAGCATATGCTCACTCTCATCTAGAGAGGTTATGTCTCTTAGTATGTGATCCGGGCATATTACGAGTTTCTCACCTACGTATTTGCCCTTATTTAATTTGTCGAAGTCACTTCGGTGGTAGGCACTTTCACAAATGATGCATATCACTGCTGAGACTTGTTTTTTCGGGTGACACTTGTAATACTTTAAATCAGGCTTTTCAGAAGGATCGACCTCGCCCGCCATGTTGGCTACGATTGCTTACGACCATAAAAGTTTATTTTTCGCTACGTCTTTATACAGCTTGAATTTATTTTATTATACCCGCTAGTCACTAGCATAAGTTATAATCCCCGGGCTTTGGAATGCACACAAAAATTTGGGATCTCTAATAAGTTGGGACGCCCTTAGGAAAGCTGCAAACTGCTGAAGCTCGCAAGAGTAAGTCAAGCCGAGTGCAAAATACGCTGAAAGGTTCGGCGCAGTTCCGCCCCGTACTATCAGTATAGTCCTAATTAAAATTTTCTTTTCACATGAGCGCGCTCCGACGTACGCGCTAGTGGTATCGTTAGCTCGTATACCAGTTTGATGTATAGAAGACACGCTTTAATTTACGCTTTAGAGAACCTTCTCGATTTTTTAGATTATTTCTTTTTTTTACACCACATGAGAGTCGTCGACGTTACAAACTAGCTTGAGTATATGTATCTGAAAGTAATATACCTATGCATTTTAATATTACAATTGAATAATCAAGAACTCAGAAAAATAAAAAATGATTACATTTACAGATTAAATCTTTTTATGATTAAAATTGAAAGAATACATTTTTATAGTATACTTATGATATTTATTGGATAAAATCAGACAAAATTAACTGGTAATAACTTATATTTATATAGAATATACTTTCTTTAATTAATAAACTCTATCACTTATTAACACATATATTAACATTTATATGGTTTTGGTATCTCTTGTATAATATTTAATACTAATCTTTTTGAACTAATTGAAATATATATCTCAAAAAGTAATGTATCGCTCTAAAGATTACAACTGATTCTCAAAAACTTAAAATTATTGAAACACATAATTATATAAATAAATTACCATTGAGGTAAATCTGGGATATCCAGAGATAAGAATTAAGTAAGATAATACATTAAGGGGACAAAACAGTCCTATTTCTTGAAAAAATCGAATTTTATTATGTAATATTTTGATAGCAAATTGCACGTAGATTAAGCTTTCGAAACACGTTTTTGAAAAAAAATGTTCTCCCACAGTTATAAGCTTGTGACGTGGTGGCTTCGCTAACGCGTGTCATCCAATGGATTGTCCCGCCAAGTAAAAGGGACGGTCGCACGAAACCACCGCATCGACAAAAGATCGTCGTTCAACGACGGGAGAATTGCTCCAGCAACTCAGCTATCTCCGCCTTAGCGAACCGCAGAGAGTGGCGGGATCCTTCTCTGCTTGGCTACCTAGGGAATGCTTGGATTCGGAATGGCGTGCATGCAATTGATTACGTCTCGTTGGTGGCCCCGACGGCTCCTCGTGTTCGCCGGCTCTCACCAGAGTCGCCGGTTATGTCCGTTAACTACCACAGCCGAACGTGAAAAGCCCCTGAGTCTTGCTGATTACTCGACTCATCCCCGTTCTTGTCTCCGGTCCTTTGTGTTTAGTTTGGTTCGGGACACTTTCTTTCTTTCTTTCTCTTGTGGCGCTATTCAGTGCCGTATTATATCATATATTGTTCTCTCTCCGCGCTACTCTCTCTCCTACCTTGTTTATGTTATTAAACTGATATTGATTTTTCCTGATTTCAGCTCACTGTCCGTAGGATTCCAGGAGAATGGATGGATGAAATGGGCTGCAATTATTTTTACAAGTTCTACACACCTGTCATTCTCATATGAATGAGGTGATTTTGATTTGAATGTGTAGAAGTTGTTTTACAAAACAATTAGTGGCAAACATAGTCGACAAACAATAAACGTGTAGAACTTCTAAATAAATTTTTAGCCCATTTCATCCATCGGTTCACTTGGAATCTTACGGATAGTGACAAAATACTTTCATGGGTGTCTGCATTGTCACCGCTACCAGATAGCAGTACATGAGGCCTATAAGGGCTCAAATTGTAGGTAACATAACCTATTATTAGTATAAAAAATATCTCAATAAAAACTTATCTACTAGAATTTATATATTAATTTTTTGTATTTTTATTTTTCAGCCCATAGGACTGTTTTGTCCCTTTAAATGCATTGAATTCTATAATTTAGACTTTATATAATTAATTTACAAAACTTGGATTGGCATCGTATAGTATAAATTATATGATCATATTATACCATCATCTGTCGTGCATCAAAAAATGCTTATGATTTTTACTCAGGTTTTTGCACTATAAAAAGGTACCTCTATGGTTTTTTGGCAGTTAATCCGAGTGATCGCACTGTATGACTTTGGAAGTATTTTCATTGGAAAATTTATAACATTTTACAAAAAAAACACATATATTTGTTTCTTGTCAAAAAAACTTCTTTGGGGCGCTACGAATTAATCAATATAGGCTAAAAATGCAAGAAGGTTTACATCACCAACTTCGACTTCCGGTAACTCAAAGTATATATATATATATATCACATATTCGCTTTGAGAGAGAACCACCCATATATATTTCTTGCATATTCGCCAAAAATATTTTTTCTAGTTCAGCATACTCCTAAACTAGCGTAAGAAAAGTTTCAAAGTTATAATCATATAAAAATTTGAGATTTAAGATTTTTTTACTTTTATCGCCAGTAGTAGGGGCTGCACTGCTCCTGCGCCACACAGCTCCCAGGCCACCGAATACCTACCGATGGTAACTTATATTAACAGATCCCTGTTTTACCGACCGTGTATCTGTTATCGATTGAGAATTTACCACAGGCCCCACATGTTACGGGTAGTAGTAGGGGCTGGTACTGCGCCAGGCGGGACCCGCGCCACCAAATACCGGTCAAAGGTAACTAGTATTAGCAGATTCCTGTTTTACCGATCGGGTGCCACATGCCCCATGCCCCATGCCCCGGCTGCTGCCGAGGCCCACGCAGCCTCCTACATTACCGACAGAGGATTATTCTTCGAACATGTTTTTATCGATTGATATATTCAAGGATCTCACGACCTGACCTCTAGCGGCTGAAATTCCACAGATTCGCGATTGGCTATGGCTGATCCACAGAATACCGCATATTACTATATATAGGTTACACGTCTGTGGATGAGATCCCAATAGGATGATGAAGGAATAAAGTCTGTAGCATTAGGAAGGTGCGAGTGCTGCAGCTCAGCTTCCTGCATTAGCAGGTGCATAAATGATTTTTTTTCTATCGGCTGACGAGGGATTTTAGGGTGGGAACATAAATACAATAATCATTTTTTAAAAATCCTTATTTATTATATGAGTATACCTCACTGAAAAAAAACACACAAAAACTCTTATTACATTATTCTTATAACTAAAACACATTGAAAAATCTGTATTTATTACATGAGTATAAATTCTTATAACTAAAGTATAAACGTAAAAATCCTTAAATACAATATTTATGATTAACAGTGAAATTAGCGGCTAAACATTCTAGAGAAGAACTGTGAAATATCTTGCATACATATATATATATATATATACTTAGCCTATACGTTGATGTGACATAAGAACGCGGAGTGTATAAATGTGTACTTAATATCAACCTTATCGACTAGAAACTGCACCATCGATCCATAATTTTCAGTGTATCGAGAAAACCATCAATAAACAATTAGTATTAATTAAGTGTAAAATACGCTTATGTACAACAGCATTGAAAAATCCTTAAAGTTAGTGTAATACGTCAGCTAATCCTCTACAATAATTTTCTTCTATGTAAATTTAATGTATAATACTTGGTGATAGTAAGATATCGAGAAACCCTTAATAAACAAATAATTATAAGACGCGTTTACAAATAAGAACATCAAAAATCCTTAGAATATTTTAGCAGATGATAATGCAAAATAATAACATATAGCAAATAAAAAAAATCCTTAATCTTAGTAAGCGCAATACACCTATGTATAGTTTAAAAGAATTTAGCATATACACTCTAATGATTGAGAAAAAATCCTTAATATTATACGCGATGGAGATATATTGTTATTAAACAAATTCAATAATGTTGTTACCAAGGTGTTGGAGATAGACATCTCTAGTTTCTATCTCCCGCTTCAACTTCTCCTCGTCGACGGCGTTTTCCATGAGGAAAGTGTTCACTTTGGTGGGTAGGAAAACGTCGAAACTTACATCTAACTCTAGCACTATCTTTACACCGAACTTGGTCTGAATTTTCTTGCATTTTGTTATCTTGTACTTTTTGTTGATCTCCAAATCCTTAATTTTTTTCGTAGGCAGGAATGGTGAAGTTTTTGTCACGGCGTTTAGCGACTCCATCCTGTAAAAATAATGAAACAATATGTATAAGTTTATTATATTTATGTATTAGTTATAAGAATATATCATACTTACATAATAAATTATATGTCTAATGTCGATGTCGTTGAATCAGAATCCGATGTGTAATGCTCACACAAATGGAGTGAGCAGAGAATATCTTGGCGTTCCGTCCAGAGCCACTTATTTTAAGGATGGACAGCCGAGATCTTCTATGTTACGGATATCTGGAAAATATGGCTGCAGCCATTCCTTTTTCTGCGCACCTTTTACCCAAACAACGATGTTCCTTGTAGGTGATAAGTCTAGAAGGTTGGAGCAAAACTCGATCAACTTGTCGTATGGAAGATCACCGTCGCTCCAATTCAATCCATGAAACGAGTATTTCAACCATAGATTGACACACTAGAGGTCATGCGGCAAGTCGTACCAAGAGTGCGGCGATTGAAACGTTGCTAGTTGAGCTGCTGCTGCTGGTTCGTTAGGATTAATGTATGCCAACTCCTTGATTATGAAGTTGAGTATCAACAATCAAATCCATTTTTCTATGAAAAAATTCAATGCTTAATATTATTGATGAGAATGTAATGATAAAATACATTTATTAGAGTATACTTACAATTGCTTTCTCGACTGTGCGTGAAGCTCGAAAATGTGTACCAATACGGGACGCAGCACAGCTTAAATACACTCAAAACTTGCACCCCTTCCACTCAGACGTGGGTGCGCCGATTTTCACCGCCTAGACACCTCAGCAGAGCTAAAACACGCGTGCGGTACATCAAAGCGCAACGGTCCTGTGCGCTATCGATGCACCTCGTATGAGGTACTATGTCACTTAACTATGATTATTATACTGACAATATCGTTACACGACGACTACAACTACTTGACTGACGCTATCGTTATACGAATTACCGTTGCGAGACTGACGCTATCGTTTGCATATTGACTACGACTATTACACTGACGATATCGAGACTGACAATTATAACCCGACTGTCGTATTGTACTGACTGTTTTACGAAGCAAGACAAAGACCGTTACTTCACTGACACGCTATCGTTCACGTTTTTGTATGCGACGCGACCATGACCTACGCGACGACACAAGGTCATGACATTTCGCTAGTTTTAGTTCGCGCGTTAAACTCGCATAGGTCTAAGATTTAACATTAAGTAAATTTAATATTCGAGCGTAATATAAGTGAGTGTTAGTTGGGGCAGCGGCCCCGCTAAGTTAGGTATCATCGTATGGAGTGAGTGAGTATTCGCGTCGAGGTTCGGGCAACGTCACCGGCGCGGCAAAGGCGGGTACGCCTGGGGACTCGCGTACGTCGGGAGAGGTTGGCTATTGTCGGGACGCGAATTCATAGTCTCGTAAGGACAGCCTGCGACGGACGCTACGGTCGTCGGCACCGGTAGGCGACCGGAAGGGCGAGGCAGCTGCACCGTCCGCGTCGGGTAAACCGTCCGGCGGCGCGTTGACGAACACGCCGCGGCTAGGAGGTTACGCCGGCGGGCACGAGCGTGTTCGGCGCCGGAGCGTTGATTAGGAATTCGAGATGACCGGATACGCGCCCAGGGCGTGCGCCGGTACTTACTCGTCCGAACATCGGCGCGGTGGCATGCGAGCCACGGAGTGTGTATGTCTGTGATTCGACGGGGATGTCGTAGTTGTAAGCGCGGTCGGAGATCGCCTATTGTAAATGGATTAAGTAGAAGACGAATGAGTAAAATATAGAACGAATTTAAGTCAACATTGTGCATTCATTTCGTACTGAAACCCACGGCCTTGTGTGATTGTCTCATTCCCTCTATGTGTAATTTCGTATACTGGCTAGCCGAGCAGGTGCATGAAGATGATGTTTCGACACGAGGCGGCGTCTCAAAGTAAGGGGATCGCGGGATCCCTGGCACTCCGGTGCCTGGCGCCCAGGGCCGAGGCGGCCCGCCGTCTTGTATGTATCGAAGCAGATATAGGAGATGGAGAATTTATAGGTAACGAGTGGAACAACACCCAGCGTTACCGTACGCTGGGTCTACCGTTACAATATATATATATTTTTCTTTATGTTTGATTATAGTTATCATCAAAATGGATGATATAATAGCTGAATGTATGCAGCAAGCTAAGCTTTTGGAGGCAGCTGAAAACTTGTTATTTTCTTCTTCTTCTATTGATTCAACGACTATAACCCGTTGAAAAAATAATTTTGTTTTATCACTCAAGACTTTTCGTAAAGTTTTAACTAATAAAGGACTTTCAGTACATCAAAAACAGAGTGTTTTATGCATTATTGCAAACTTAGAATGTATAAAAGCACGACTTGAAATTATATATAAACGAAAAAGTGGTGGTGGAATACATACGACCAACAATACCATTACTAAACGTGTACGTTGGATAGATATGGATAACGCATTTGAGAATCGTATGAGAACTGTTGTGATAGCGAATTTGATACATATCGATGTGATGAATTTTTTGAAAGACTGTGCTATATTATTCTCAAGAAAATTAAAAAATATAATGCGTTTAAATGATGAAGCTTTAAAAGTAAATACTGTTTTATCATGCAAATTTAAAAAAATATGTGTAAAGAATAACGATAATGAAGAAGAAGAAGAAGAAGAATGTATTGAGACTAAACATTTCAACACAAAAAACCATGAAATTTTATCGGCGACATCATTAAACAAATGGTTTGAGGCTAATGTTACTGAACCTCTACTCTCAGATATTGAGGAATTTCAGGAACGCGACTCTGGTTGGACTCTACATTCAATTGAAAATATACAGATAAACATAAATAAATTCAATCCAATGCGTAGCGGCAACTCGTATATACCTCTACCAACATTTATAGAGAAAAGAAAAGCATGTATCAATGTTAAAAATTATGATAACAAATGCTTCATATGGGCTATTTTATCTGCTTTATATCCAATAAACAGTAAAAATCATCCTAACAGATTAAGCAATTACATTCAATATCAACAGACCTTGGATATGAATGGTATTGAGTTTCCTGTATCATTGAAAAAGATACCAAGATTTGAAAAGCAAAACACTACAATATCAGTCAATGTGTTCGGCTTAGATAATAAAAATGTTGTACCTTTCTACTTAACTTCATGTAAAAAGAGTAATCATATAAATCTGCTTTTACTCATGAGTTATAATGATGAAAATGATGAATTACCAAATCAATCACATTATGTATACATCAAAAATCTTTCACGTTTAATCAAAAACGATTTGAGCAAACAAAGAAAAAGACAAGATGTGGAAACTAACACTCGACCAGTACAGAGTCATGAAATGTATAGTATAGGATACTACTTTAAATGTAGTTACAATGACTCTTTATCGAAATATGATTTTTATAGAGGTCATGAAGCTTCAAGATGGTTTGCTGAACAGTTGAAAAATATTGAGAAATAAATAAGTGCTTTATATGCGAATCCTTTACCCATGCCAGTTCTATCTGAAGCTGAAAGAACAGAGTATTATAATTAAAAAACGTGTCATATTTGTAAAAAATTTTTGAATAATGATGTCAAGGTGCGTGATCATTGCCATCTCACTGGAAAATATCGAGGGCCGGCACATACTACCTGTAACCTAAATTATCAAGATTCAAAAAAAATACCAGTTGTGTTTCACAATTTAAGTGGTTATGATGCACACTTTATTATATCCGATATATCAAATCATTTTCCAGGACAGATTGATCTACTACCTCTGACAAAAGAAAAATATATTTCATTTACAAAACATGTAGAGAATAGTAAAATTAAATTCAGATTTCTGGATTCGTTTAGATTCATGCCTTCATCACTGGAAAAATTGGCATCGTATCTACAGGACTATCAAATTGTTAATCATGAATTTAATGATTGTAACAGAGACCAGATTGATCTGTTAACGAGAAAAGGCGTTTTACCCTAAGAGTATATAAGCTCATGGGACAAGCTAGAAGAGTGTAAATTACCAGAAAAAGATGATTTTTTTAGTATGCTTAATGATTCACATATATCTGATAGAGATTATGATCATGCACAAGTTGTCTGGAATACATTTAATGTTCAAACGCTTGGCGAGTATTCAGATCTTTATATGAAAACTGATGTTTTGTTGTTAGCAGATGTTTTTGAAAATTTTCGAGAACAAAGCATGAAAGTTTATGGTCTCGATCCTGCTCCTCTATTATACCACTCCAGGTTTTTCCTGGGATGCAATGCTCAAATATACTGGCGCACAATTAAGACTTTTAACAGATATCGATATGATACTTTTTATAGAACGTGGAATTCGAGGTGGCTTGAGTCAGTGTTCAAATCGTTATGCAGCAGCCAATCATAAGTATATGCTTGAAAAGTATGAAAAAGATAAAGAAAAAGAATATTTAATTTATTTAGATGCAAATAATTTGTATGGATTCGGACTTTCACAATGTCTTCCATACAATGAATTTCAATGGTATGAAAATTTTGAAAATTTTGATTTGTTTTCAATCATATCAGATGCTTCTCATGGATACATTTTAGAGGTTGATTTAGATTATCCTTACAAAATACATGATGAGCATAACGACTTACCATTTTGTTCAGAACATGCAAAACCTCCTGGATCAAAGCAAGAAAAACTTTTAGCTACACTTCAACCTAAAAGAAATTATGTGATTCATTATGTTGCTCTACAACAAGCTCTTTTGAACGGTCTTCAGCTCATTAAGATACATAGAATTCTAAAATTCAAGCAGTCTCCATGGCTCAAATCATATATTGATTTGAACACTAGTATGAGAGCAGTAGCAAAAAATGAATTTGAAAAAAATTTTTTTCAAGTTAATGAATAATGCAGTATTTGGTAAGACTATGGAAAATATTAGAAAGCGAGTTTCAGTCAAGCTTATGAGTAAAGATGATGGAAGATATGGTGTAGAGGATCAAATTTCAAAGCCGAACTTTCATAGTAGTTCAATATTTAATAAAAATCTAGTTGCCATACAACTAAATAAAACTGAAATACTTATGAATAAACTAATCTACATTGGGCTTACAGTTCTAGATCTGTTCAAAACACTGAAGTATGATTTCCATTACAATTATATGCGACAAATGTATAAAGATAATTGTAAATTACTTTACACAGATACCGATAGTTTCATCTATGCTGTTAAATGTAATGATTTTTACGAAGATATAAAAAAAATATTCACAGATTCGATACTTCAGATTATTCTGTAGATAATATATTTAACATACCACGTGTTAATAAAAAGGTAGTAGGACTTATCAAGGATGAGTGTAATGGCCAGATTCTCACTGAATTTGTTGGACTGAGAAGCAAAATGTACAGTACACGCGTCAATAATCAAGATAGTATGAAAAAAATTAAAGGTATTAAGGCTTCTGTTGTAAAGAAAACTATTGAATTTAATGACTACTTAGAGTGTCTACGAAATTCTTGCATTCAAAGTCGAGAGCAGTTTGCTATAAGATCAAGACTTCATAACGTCGAAACCATTCGGCAGAGTAAGATTGCTCTCAGTCCTTACGATGATAAACGATTTTTGCAAGACGACAGTACAGATACGCTCGCCTGGGGACACTACAAAATAAATGGGTAAGTTCAAATTAAGCATGCATATATATATCACACAATTTAATTTAGAAACGTTTAATTGCAGTGAAAAGAAGTGTGTGCGATTCAAGGATGAACCAACTATCCACGTAATGTATACCTGGAGATTTGCTCATCATGAAGCTCGATGTGGCAAATGGGAGCAGACTGCACGCGATCGAGAACGTTTCAGGAGACGAATCATGCAAATAAATGATATTATAATGCCTGTACTTTTAAAAAAACTAAAAGAAATGTAAAATAAGTAAGCAATAAATTTTTTTAATTAATTATAATTTATTTTCGTTTACATATCATTTTTATTTATCCAACTATTGTATTATCAAAACCTAACCATTTTACATAAACTCTATTACCACTTTTTTTCAAAACTTTTTCAATCAAATATACATCAGGATGTTTAGTCTTGAGTAGTTCTTCCTCATAAAATCCTCCAGCTATTGGTTTGTCTTGATAATCCTTTAGATGATAGGTGTAAGGCTTTGTTTGAGAAACTTGCGTTATTGTAAAGACTTCAGTTGACCAATTGGGTGTATAACCTTTATCGAAAACCTCCTTGTTTCGACTTACACGTACTTTATCTCCAATTTTAAACTTAGCTCGTTTAAATACATTTCTGACAGTGTTTGTCTTTCTAATTCGATTAAGTATACCATTAACTTTGTCTCGATTCACTTCAGCAGGCTTCATTCCTATTGTCCGATGCCGTCTATTATTATACTGTAAAGTTAAATCTGGCAAAATATCCAACCATTTATAGGTACCACGTAGACTAAATAACTGCCACATCTTGCTTTTTAAAGTGCGATCAAAACGTTCACAAATTGATGCTTTGAGATTACTGTAGGTGGAGTATAAATGAATTTTATAATTTTTCATTAGTTTCTCAAAATCTTTATTGTAGAATTCTTTGCCACGATCGGTTTGCAAGTTCTTAGGTACTCTTTTTTGTAGCAGTATTGATTTCATAGCTTGAGTTACACATTTTCCAGTTTTTTGTTTCACTGGCACAGTCCAAGCATACTTTGATAGTATATCAATGACTGTAAGCAAGTATTTGAAACCTTTATTCTGTTTAGCATATGGAAGCATTTCAACAAGATCTGCCTGCCAAGTTTCATCGATATCTTTAACGAGAACAGAGCGACGTGGATAATTACGTCTAGCAGGTTTATGAAGTTCTTCTACTAGCGCTGCTTTCATTCTGATTTACAAGTTTATTTACTGTGGAATCCAAGATTTGTAATTTCTCATTTAAATCTCTTATTATTACGTATTATTTATTCGAGAAAATTCAGCCTCAGTATTTATAACTCTATCATTTACTAAACTCTCCAATTCTTGTACAATTTTTTCAGCTCTTCGTTTAATCAACTTTTTTACAGACTTTAAATTTACGGCATCATCTTGATCCACAGCATCACCAACATGACATAGTTTCCGGTCCTTTAAATCAAAATTTCCATCACTAGTCAGCTTGAATCCTAGTCCAGGCGGTCCTCGAGATGTGCCTGCGTGGAGCAGTCGACGTCCAAACACATCGATGCTCATTTTGATACTGAGTTGTTACAAAATAATTCCTACTTCACGAAGCTCTTCAACGATTGATTGTATTTCATTGACATGGTTATTATTGCCAGCAGATGTTTCAGCTATAAGTAATCTCAAACGATCTACAAGCTCGTTTGGATCATCCCAATAAATGTAATCAGTATATGTATTTTTACGAGCATTCTTATATAACAAAGTCTTACTAAGTCCTTTTCCACTTTTACCTTGCGGAATCTTGAGAATTTTACTCACAAAATCAGTATACTTTTTACTTGAATTTTCACGAATATCTTCCCTTGTATTATAGTATTTTTTATGAGCATTTGTGTCTTTTAAAATCTTAGCATAATTTTTCTTATCATTGTCAGTGATTAAAGTATCATCAGGATATTTCATGAACAATAACTCCACTAGACCTGGATCTTTGTCATACTGTTTATCGCTAACGATAATTTTATCTTTTTTAAAATTTATAGGACTATTTCCAATCATTAGTTTACCATCTCGCATTTTCCGCACTCCATATACTGTATCTAAGGTTTGTGTTCGTCCCTTATGCAACAATTGAACGATTTCATCAACACTATCACCCACAACTGTTTTTTCATGATCTGAAAAATTTGATACATTACTTTTATTGACAGTTTCTTCTTGGTCTGAATCACCTACAGCTGACTCAAACGCTGATTCTCCAGGATCATCATCATCATCATCACCACCATCATCATCATCATCATCACCATCATCATCACCACCATCATCACCACCATCATAGTCTTTTTTATTGTTTTCAATCCGCTCAGATTTTAATTTTCTCTTCTTTCTTTTTTCTTTTTTAACTGATGACAAACTTTTTTCTTGTTTTATTTTATATTCACTTACATCGATTAATTTTTCCAATGGTTTCACAATCGGCTTCAATGAGTCCTCCAAACCTTTTTCTACCTTTAATTTATGTAACTTTATCAAATCATACTTTCTTTTCACAGCGTTTCGAGCTTTTTCAAGTTCGCGTAGGACTACAGTTTGCTGATTAAAATCAGACATCTTGATAGCTAAGCGTCTCACGATCGAGTGCTAAATCTATCCTGTATATTTATTACAAACTGATCAAAACCTTTTCTGTAGCGACCATCATTTATATCTCGGTCTTTGTCTATAACGAGAAAACTGTGATTGCCATGATTCCAACACATTGAACAAACATCTTTAAAGCGTTGATATGTCATATCTGTATTAACGTGATCATTGTAAACATGTTTCAAGTTCATATCATCTTGTCGAAAAATTACCAACAAGTTGACATTGTCACGCACCAAGTGTTTCAGTACTTGTGCATACGACTGACACAAGTAAAAACAATCCACGCTTTTATGTCTACCCATGCAGTAGAAAGCTTTGACATTATCCTGCTTTTCACATGCAATATCATCAAAAACAAAAATTGAATTTGGTTGAGCCTCATCAGGTGATACTACAAGATCGTGTTCACCGAACGATAAGTATTTGATACCTTCTAAAGGCTCAACAAGTTGTTGTAAGAATTTATATTTAGGCTGATTCAGAGATTACGAGTATACATAAATATTTTCAAATCTCAAAACATTAGGATGAATGATTAGAGATAAGAAAATAAGGTCATTTACTTTGAATTCGATCTGACGGCGCCTCGCATTATAATACTTGGCTTGTCGCTCACTGGCGCGTTGCGCTCTTTCAGCCGTTCTAAGTTGTAGGTCGAGCAGCTTACGCATGCGTTCTTCCCACTGTTTGAGATCTTCTATTTCTAAATATTATCTGGTGGTGATGTCTTCAGCTCTTCTAGTATTATGTGGTGGGCTAAGATGTCTTCCCATATTCAAAAATGCTGGGCTGACCCCCGTGGACTCTTGCGTGGCGGTATTATACGCAAATGCGATTTCAGCTAGTCGCTTATCCCACGCCTTGTGCTCTTCTACGATAAACGACGTGATCATCGTTTTGACCGTGCGGTTCACTCGCTCTACAGTGTTGGCCTGTGCATGATACGGCGGAATGGTATTGTGCTCTACGCCATGCTCAGTAAGAAACTTGTCCAGTAGTTTATTCCTGAACTCGGTGCCATTATCAGATAGAAAAACCTCTGACACACCGAAACGTAAAAAAATTCGTTCCTTCAGCTCCCTGCGAATGGTCGCTCCGTCTGCCTTCCGAATTGGAATGATCTCGATCCAACGGGTAAAAGTATCCATGAAAATGAGGATGTGCGTATAGCCGTGTGTAAAGCGGGGAAACGGTCCCATAATGTCACCAGCGACTACTTCCCACGAACCTGCGACCTTGCGCTTGCCCATCAAACCAGCAGGAAGCATCTGCTCTACTTTCGTCTGTTGACACACGGTGCACTCTCGTACATATTTACTAATATCTTTGTGCATGTTCTTCCAGTAAAAATATCTTGCGATACGCTCATGAGTCTTTCGTCGACCTAGGTGGCCGGCCGTAGGCTCATCATGCGACTCGCGCAGCACTTCTTTAATTTTCTCGGACGTCAGCACCAATTTCTATTCTTCGCTGTCCTCTAAGATGTCCTCTAAAAGTGGATCAGCGCGCAGGTGATATAGTCTATTTCCGACCACTTTCCAATAGGGATGGTAGGTTGGGTCCTGTAACACCTGAGCTTTCATTTGATTATACCACGCATCTTGGGAAGTGTCTTCTTTATCATCTAATGAAGCTATTTGCGTTTTGCTCTCTTCGTCCTCGTACATACGGGATAGGGCATCTGGTACACAGTACATTGAGCCCTTCCTGTGCACGATTTCGAAATCATAAGCTTGCAGCTCTAAGGCCCACCGAGCTAAACGTCCGTTCGGATTTCGCAGGTTACAAAGCCACTTAAGACTGCTGTGGTCAGTAATTACCTGGAAGCTATATCCTTCGACGTAAGCTCTGAAACGTTGAATGGCCCACACCGCAGCGAGGCATTCGCGCTCAGTGACGGAGTAATTCCTTTCGGCTTTCGTAAGAGTACGGCTCGCCAACTTGAGTACGCGCTCTTCGCCGTCAATAGTCTGAGTGAGCACTGCTCCAATCCCAGTGTCACTTGCATCTGTCTGTATCGCGAATGGTTTGTCAAACGCCAGACTGTGCAGGACCGGAGCAGAGGCGAACAACGCCTTTACCTGCTCGAAAGCGATTTGCTGCGGCTCCTCCCAGCGATACTTGGCATCTTTCCTAGTTAATTGAACCAATGGCTCAGCGATAGTCGCGAAGTTGTCCAAGAACTTCCGGTACCAAGAAGCCATACCTAAGAAGCGGCGTAATTGCTTCAAGTTCTTAGGAGCCGGATAGTTCATTATCGGAGCTATTTTATCCGGGTCAGGGCGATAACCGTCGCGATTTACTACGACACCCAGATATTTGACTTCGCTACAGCAGAACTTGCTCTTCTCGCGATTGATAGTCAATCCAGCTTCGCGTATCCGCTTCAAGACTACTTCTAGCCAGTGCAGGTGATCTTCGAATGTGCTGGTTGTATTAATAATATCGTCTAAATATGAGAAGGCATGAGGTTCCAACTCAGGCTCTATAATTTTGTCACTGAGTTTTTGAAACGTGCTTGGACCTCCGACTACGCCATACGGCATTCGAGTAAATTCGAACAGTCCTAAGCCAGGCACGGTGAAAGCAGTCAAGTGCATGTCCTCTTCGCGCATCGGGATCTCGTGATACGCGCTGCTGAGATCGATTGTCGATATATATTTAGCGTTCTGCAGCTTGTTGAGGATCGAATCCATATATGGAAGCGGGTACGCACTGGCCTTTGAAACAGCGTTGAGTTTGCGATAATCTACACAGAATCTGTAGGTCCCATTTGCCTTACGCACCATCACGACAGGGCTTGACCATTTGCTGTCCTTAGCACGGCGTATTATTCCTGCCTCTAACATTTTATAGACTTGAGCGTGCATTTCTTCTTCAATTTTCCGGGAAACCGGGTAATAGTGTTGCTTGATGGGCCGCGCACTCCCTACATCGATGGCGTACTTGATAAGCGTTGTGCAACCGAGGCGTTTCTTGTTACTGGGGAGCCAACGATCTAAAACTTCTTCTAAATTATTTCGTTGAATTTGCGTAACATCCGCTAAACCTACGGCGGCAAGCTCGTTCGCCACTCCCTCTGTCAGAGCTGACAATTCTAATGGAATGGGCTCTGACTCACCCTCTATGCGAAGGCTATTTTCTCTGGGCATTAGCACTGCGTTAAATGCACGCAGGAAATCTGGCCAAGTATGCACTCAGAGTCTAGATCGGTCATAATCATATCCTTCAAGTGTCGGCGATGACCGAGTACTTCGAACGGGAGATCTACATATCCATATATCGGCACGAGTTGACCGTTCGCGAGTTTCGCACTAGGGCCTTTATACGGCGTGATCGATTTACCACATGCAGAAGCAATCTGGATACCGATTGGCCTAATTGCTGTGTGTGCCGCTCCTGAGTCTCACAGAACTCGAAGGCGAAAACCACCAATTCCAACTTGTAGCCACCACCGACTACAATCATTCTTGGCTTCGTCGTTCAGTGGCATAATATTATTTGTTGCTGGCGGTTTCGCAAGAAGATTCAAGGCCTTCGAAGCATCGGGAGGAATAACGACCTGCTTTATTTCCTCCCTGCCTCTTTTCCCGATTTCTTCGAGCATTCTGGGCACGTCTTTATAATATAACCGGGCCAGCTGCAACCGTAGCACTTCACTGGATCAGGCAGTTTCCCTCTAGCCTCCTGGTGCTGATTATGGTCGCTGGCCGGTGTGCGAGTCGGAGGTTTCGCCTCATCTGCCTGAGTTGGCGTATCTATCGACGCGGTTCCCTTCGGCTTCGGTTCGGCCTTGGACTTGCCATTTCCGCTGGAGCCATTCACCTTCTTCAGCTGATTGCTTGAATGCTTAGCCTGCGGTGTAACACCCAGTTGCGCGATCGCTTCCTTAAGTGCGTCCGCGAACAAAGTGCATAGGGCGGTAGGCTCATTAACTTCCGCTAAGCCAGGAGAAGTCTGCGTGACGCTTTTCTTCTTGGCTTCGACCACCTCTTTATAGGCCAATTGCGGCAATAAACATCTATCAGGTGGCGGCGGCGGTTTATAGTTGTCTCGATCGTGAATAAGTCTTTCTGCGGCTCTCGCCTTCGTAATTAAGGCCTCGAGGCTTACTATTTCACTTCGCGGCACTAGCATTCTAATATCGGCGAGCATATTATCGTAGATCATTCTGAGTCGAGCTTCTAGCGGCGTCGGTTCATCTAATCTACCGAGGATCGCTAATACAGCAAAGATATGTTCTCGCACGGGCTCCTTTTTGCCCTGCGTCCTCGCGTGTGCCTCTGCCAACAGTTGCATCTGTAGATCTTGATCCGTGCCATAGCTTTGCCTTGCAGCTCTACAGAAATCTGTCCAGCTAACCCACGTATGTCTTAGCTGTCGACACCAAACCAAGGCTGGTCCCGTGAGGATGTGCAACATCGCATTGAGGGAGTCTGTGTCGTCTAGGTGGGATGACCAGGAGGGTTAATGATTGCAGGAGCATTCATTAACCCTCTGTAAACATTCTTCGATGCAGTTTTCTTGACTTCGATCAAACTTGATGTTCCATTCTCGAGCAATTTTCCCAATATCTCTTCTCGATGAAGAACTCCACGAGGGGATTTGCGTAGCGCTATACGGATTGGCGTTTATCGCACTCGAAGGATTAGTGTGCGTGTCATAGAATGGGTTTGGTCCTTCCAGCCGGTAAGGATTTGCACCACTCATATGATCCGTCGTTTCTTGACCCAAGAAAGGGTTAGTATTATTATTACCGCCAGGTAATCCCGCCCCTCTCCCTAAGCTGATGGTAAGGTTGGGAAATCTTTTGCCCCCTGAAGGGGTTCCCTGATTGTTGTCGATAGTGTTCTTGCATCAGACCCGTCGAAATTATCCAGGAAGGTCGAATTCCAATCGAACATATTGACTTGACCCGCGCGATTCCGCGCTATTATAGCCAACTTTACTGTTTCTGACAATGATCTGTCTCTTTGTATCATTCTATGTAAATCTGTGTCTCTTCTTGATGATGCTATAAATTCTGGATCGCTCGTTTCTAAAAAATCTTCCGCCGTGTAGTGACCGCGCAATCGCCTAGCTAACCTAGGCAACCTAGGCCAACAAAATAATAAAAAAAATTCTACAACAGACAACCTGACGGCTTGTCAGCTAGACAGAAAAGGAAACCAGAAAAAAATATTTTTAGATAAAAAAAAATTAAGAAAACAAAGAGAAAAAAAAGGAAAAAAAAGAATTTTTTTTTGTTTAAACTTTTTAAAAGTTAATAATCTTTGTCTCTTTGTTGACAATTATTCCTCGTCGTCGCCCTGTATTATTAGGCTAGTGACATCAATCACGTGAATTCGCCGCAATCACTTTATAACGCTATTTATGGAAATGCCCATATGGCTTGGCCGCAGCTCTTTATATATATATATATATATATATATATATATATATACGCGTGTATGCTCCTACTGGTGACTACACTATTTTCGCGCGCTAGGGGGAATTCAAATTCCTTATTCTAGCGTAACGCAATTTATAATAATATAATTAATGCACCGTATACTCGTGTCGCTCTCTATTTGTTAATAATTTTCACTAATCGTTGACACAAAAAGAAAGCGAGCAAACTCTCCTTAATCACTCGTTATATACGAGTGCCAAGACAAAAGCATACGCGTATCGACACGAGTATATTGTGTTATACACACGTTGAGATACGTTTCGATTTTACAAAATACCGAAGAGGAAAAACAAACTGAGAAACTCAGCGGCGTACGCAACAGTTCGCCGAATCGAGCTGCAACAGTGTATACTTCGGCGTATATACGGCACGAGTCGTCAAGTCCAGCAGCGGTTAATGCTGTCGATATAAACAAACCGTGTATGTCGGCGCTCGTTGTTATTCTCGACTTTCCGACGCTCTCGTGTTATTGCGTATCGTCTCAAATAAATAATATTTAAATTATTTCGTTTATAATCTGAAACGAACTGGCAATATAAACAACAACACGACGCGCCGAGCAAAGTGTCTCGTCACTATGTGTGTACGCGCCTGTACGCTCTTCGTCGCACTAAAATCTTTTATATGTGCGCGTTTAAATTCGCTGTACAATCTTTAGATTAAACCGCTATTCCTTTCTAATTTTTCCAAACGTTTGGGCGCCAATATAACGGGATGAACGCGATGTTAATTATGCGACGGTCGCGCAGTCATTAGTTGCGTACAATGCGACCGACGATCCTCGTTATAATCGAGTAGACGACGGGCGTACTCGTTTGCTCGCGGAGGCGAGCGGTTTGGGGTCTCTGCACCTGGTTCCGCAGAGGCGACGGCTAGTCAGTTCGCACGCACTTCGAGAAGCGAAATGCGTGCCCGCGGAGGCGGCTGGGTCTCTGAAAAAGCGGCAAGTAAGGCGATAATGCATGCAAAATACGTAAAATAAGCAAAGGCGATAATTGACGTTACAGCACACAATTTATTCAGTAAAAGAGAAGAGATTTACAGCAGCGTCGCAACGTATAAGCAGCGTGAAAAGCGTGTAAGCCGTGCGAAAAAGCGTTTGCTCGTGATGAGCTCGAGCGAGGTCAGCGAGAGCGCGAAAGCACTGGTGAGTGAGCAAGCGAGAGAAAGGGAACAGGTACTTACAAATAATAACCGCAATAAAAGGCACAAACTGGCACGTGCAGCAGGCGGGAAACGATGGCTGCAGTTCTCGAGTCAGTCTTACAAAGTCCTTACGAAATCGCACACACTACTATAAACGCTCTTGACCAAATCTTAGATATTCAAAAGGTGTTGACTCGAAGCTAGTCGAAACGTATCTGTTTCGCTAATTGCGTATCACGTTGCTCTCTCTCTCCCTACTCTACTCACCTCTGGCTCGTCTCCGCTGTCTCTCCTGTAAACACATATATATATATATATATATATATATATATATATATATATATATATATATATATATATATATATATATATATAACTTAGCCTACAGGAGCATTCTGGGCTAGACGAGGGCTATCGCTCTCGTCACAATATATATATATATATATATATATATATATATATATATATATATATATATATATATACATAACTTGCGTTAATGTACTCATCCTAACATCGGAGTACATTGAGAAAAAGAACGTGTAAACGCACAGAGAGCGTTTCTGTGCGTTTAGTGAATGCTTCTGCAGCCTTCAGTAAAATCTACTGAACTGTTAGTTTCGGGTGACATAAGCGTGGCTTAAATTAAAATTACTCGTCGCGCTTTAGTTAAGATGATTGTTTAGAATAAAGAAACAGTTATGCGTGGAAATATTTTATAAAAATTTATTTTTGTGAAAATTAAATGATGGTATAATGGACTAATTTGCAAGGACTATTCTCAAGAGCTGAAATTCGATCAAATCATCAATTGATTTCAAAGCACGCATAATAATATACCTAACTTTCAATTTTGTGATTAGACGACGATTAATAATATATAGATCAAGCGATTTATTAGGCATTAGGTGAAAAAAATAAAAGAAAAATGCCTCGATGTTCTAACTATTATGAATGGATGACAATCGAGAAAGCCAACAGTAAGATGGGCAAGGTTCAATGTGCACACCAGCTTCTTACATAAAATAATAACCACACCTCTTTATTGTTGACAACTATAGCATGTAGACCGCTGAAACTTTGTATACAACTGTAAAATAATCTGGTCTAACATACTATAAAGTGCATCTCTATATAAATTCTTAGATAAGATCTCAGGTGAGACTTTTTATCAAGGTTGTGAATGCAGTTAAATTTATATTATAGTTTTTCTCTATATAACTACTTATAAAGTGCATCTCTAGTATAAATTCTTAGATAAGATCTCAGGTGAGACTTTTTATCAAGGTTGTGAATGCAGTTAAATTTATATTATAGTTTTTCAAAAAAAAGTTGTTGCTCTATTAAACCTTTTTCTATCGTCATTTGTAATGTTTGATATATAGGCGTAGGACCAGTTTCGTTATATAATGATAAATGGCACACAACTCTCCAAAAGTTTGTATACAGGTTTAAAATAACTTGTATTGATATAAAAGGAATAACAATTAATATATATTTCTTCTTTTTATTATCTGGTTTTAAATAATTCTATCCTTCATTAAGCTTTTTATTGCAAGGTAGTATAGAACATTTTTCTTAACAATCTTATATCTTCGATTAAACTGACTTAAAGAAATTTTTTTGGATATTTTTGATAGTCTAATGCTAATATAATTTATTCGTTCGTTCAGGTTTTTGAAAGGATTCTGTTTCAAAAAAAGTTTTAATTATTTACTGATGCCAGTGTGGTCAAACAGCTTTTTGAAAGTATCGATAATGATATTGCTTTAAGCAATCCTAAATATGTTGTAGCCTCACATACTTCTAACACTATCGCTAACTTATACTCATCAAGTACAAATGTTGCACATGAAATTGATGTTATAAATGTTGCACATGAAGTTAATGTTGTTGATGTTACTGAAAGTACAGTTGGTGTGATTACATTAGTTTGTCAGTATTTATTTCTTTATAAATATATTTGTATATGTTTAATTGCTTATTGATATAATATGATGATATCATTATTTATCATTGATATAATTTCAATAATTGCTGAAGGGAAAATGAGTGTCGCACAGTTATTAGAAAAAAAAGTAAAGAGAAATATACTGGCAGCAAATTTTGAGATTAAAAAAATCGTAGACACGCATGTATTCACCGATCTCGTTATAGAGCACGAGTTCGAAACTACAGGAAACTATAGATTTTTAAATATATACAGGATATTACATTTTCACCGCATATGGTATATACCAACGGGTAGAGGAGGAAATTCTAAGAATGACGTGACTTTGTCATTTTTTGATTCGTTGGGTATAGTTACGGAGATATTCGAGCTCAAAGTTGGATAAACGTGGCCAATGAGTGCGCCGCCCGACCAGGCCACCGGAGGGGAAGTAGGCGCAGTAGGCAGAGCAGTCAAGCGGCGGGCGTCCGCGCTGCCGCTCCTGCGCCGTGGTCGCTCTTGCGCGCCTACGAGCCATTGCTCTCCTCACCACGCCTACTTCCCCTCCGGCGTCGTGGTCGGGCGGCGCGCTCATTGGCCACGTTTACCCAACTTTGAGCTTGATTATCTCCGTAACTACCCAACGAATCAAAAAATGACAGTTACGTCATTCTCAGAAATTTCTCTTCTACCCGCTGGTATATACCATATGCGGTGAAAATATAACACCCTGTATAATACACTTTACTTATATGTTGTCACGTACGCATACTAGCGTATAGTAATAATGTATATAATAATAATAAGAATAATATACTTGCAGTATAAAGATTTCTGAAAATTGCAAAAGATTTTCAAGCCATTCGCCCTTTTTATAGCCCATTTCGCAAAGGGAAAAACAATAACTCTTTAATACAAGTGGGTGCCTGTATAACAAATATTTAAATGGTATTATATACTACAGCTTTGTTTTTTAAATAGCACACAAATTTTCGGTTATACAACTCAACTTGTTTTATAGATATTCAGATAGATTTTATGGAGAAAGTCGTACAGTGGCTCCAAAACAATAGTGAGCTAAAACATGAAGTCATAGAAAAGTGGAAGAACACATTTATAAATAGAGTCCATTGTAAGAAAGTTGCACAGCATTTTGCGCGTTACAAGTGCTTGAACTCCAGGTTTGGACATTTACTGGTAAATTTTATTAAGAGTAATAACTTTAATTAAATAACTTAATCAATTAAACGTAAGTAATAACTTATGTTTAATCTATTATGTTTTGCTTAATTTTATTTCTTTTGAAGAGCGGGAATAAGTTAGTACTTACTCTGTATGACAGTCCATATTTTATTGAAGTGACTTTGGGTGTGAGATTGTGTAAATAGACTATTTAAATAAAAAATGAAAAAACACATGTATTTGTCATACTGAACTAACAAAAATGTATAGAATTACAAAATAGAATTTCACCGCGAGGTATACACTGGGATAACGCTGTGAGACTTCAACCATCTATACTCTAGAGACTGTGCTCAGATAGTAGCACGTACAACTCTGCCCTCTCTGATTTTTTTCCGTTCGCACAATACCACGGTTCGAGGAGCCGCTGCTCGCCCGTCCGGGCTTACCTGCTAGTTTTGCCGGTGGTGGCTTGGCCGAGGGTCGTCGACCCACGTAGTGGTCCTCTACATTTAAGGACCGTAAACCGCCGCATCTGCGACTAGCTAGAATACTAATCTGTCTTGAAGCTTTTTGCAGCTGTTCATGCCATAAGCGCAGTACCTCGGCATTCCTTAACAACTGTCTTTATTACCTTTTTATTTTGGGGAAAACCCCGGCACCCGATTGTTTTGAGGTATATCATAAAAATAATCCCTAATTGTTCCATCGGTCGCACGTACCGACTGTAAACGCCTTTTCTTTGCTTCTTCTAATTAAAACAAGCCGTTAAATTAACAAACGATAAATATTCCGCATGCTGTCGCTTTGACAGTTCAACTGCGAAGGGAAGACTGTATTCACAAGTTTGTCGGCAATGATAAACCACAATATTTTCAGCACGGAACCTGTAGGCCATTCAGTACCTTATGGATACAATCAACGGTGCTTTAACCGTAGACGATACAAATACATATGAAATTATTATATAACGAAAGAGAAGAATTTGTATCTGTAGGCTATCTTGCAAAAAATAATATTGTAAAACTCTGTAGAGCGCCTAATCTGTCACCAGCTGTACACCGTATCCTCGGCTTTGAGTTTGGTTTAGATCTGTAGCCGTAAGTGAATGATGGATGTAGAGAGCCACACCTCCACTGTTTCTATTTCGGTCTCGTCTAAAAAGTATGTAAGTATCCAATGAGGGCATGGTTTTTACCTTGTCGACTAGCCAGGTTTCAGTTACAGCTATCACGTGATAGAGTGGACGAGTGGACAAGAAGAACCTCACCGCCTCAATGTGCCCGTAAGGAAGTTAGCATTGAAATGGCAGGCCCTTAAACCGTCGGACAACGTTACCTTGGAAAGGATGCAGATGAAGCTGATGCTGGTACAGGTGTAATGAAATGAAGAGTTTCTAGTTACCGTTGCTACTATTGCACGAAGGTCTCTTGGCTAAAAAATTAGCCAGTTCCTCATCGCTGGTGATAAGGTTGGCAATTCCTCCGTCCTCGGCAGCACGGATAAAGATCTTCCCGTCCCTCGCGTACATCCTGCAGCCTTGCCTCATCTCGGTATCCTATCTGGCCCTGGCGCGCAGCTGACATATGTACCTCTGAAGGAAGCAGCTCGTTGATGTTGATGACCCCCTGGTGGTCTGGGACTAGGGCCTTGGATTCCTCCAGTAGGTTGTCGCTTAGATCAGAGGTGTGTTGTTTACCCTTCTTTTTTTTGCTGCCAGAGTGGAGTGAACGAGGTCATGGGAAGCGTACCCGGAGAATTCATCTAAAACAGTCTATCTAAAATAGTTTAACTAGTCACAATTTGTCAAATTACAATTTATCTAATTTTTAGTTTATCTAAACAGTTTATCTAATATACAATTCAACTAAAAATCAAATTTTTTTCAAATTTTGGGTAGATTGTAATTAGATAAATTGTTTTAGATAAATTGTTCATTAGATAAATTGTTCATTAGATAAATTGTTTTTTTTTTTATAAATTTTGTAGATAAATAGTTTTTAAAGCGACTCGTAACTCTGATGGAATAGCTACCCTTGGTGTTCTGTATTGGGGTAGTTTTTTGTATATATATATACTCTCAATCAACAGCTTCCAGATCCTGGAAACAAAGATGCATGAGCGAGAGTTAACCCATCATATTAACTTGGGTTATTGGATTAAGCAACTCGGTACTAGAGCCAACGGCAATACGAAACAAGGGCTGTAATGGGGTTATTAGGTTACTTTTGAAAGCATGCGAGTCTGTCTCATAGACAACTCGGTACTAGAATGATCTGTGGTAACAGAGACATTTCTGTGTCCTCCCAAGTCAGTGATGTCGGGGTTTATTTTGTTTTTTTGAGAAAACAACAATAAACCATCGTCCGCCTAATTTGATTCGCTTGTGAAATATTTTTCTTAGACGTTCTAAAAAAAAAGAAATAGGATGTTTTGTAAAATTTTTTAAAAAATGTCCTTTTGAAAAAATGTCCGTCAATCCTAGTTCGAATGTATGTCTATATATTCGTAGTTGTAAAAATGTTATAAAATTGACTTTTACATTTAATATTATTGTAATTATTAATTCAATAACAAATTAACATTAATAAGTGTTGTGCGAATTATTAAAATTTCATTATATAGTAAGTATTTCTGTAAAATAAAAAAAATAATTTCAGAATTTTTACAGAATCGCACTCAATATTCTTAATGTATTCTCAATGTCACTTTCATGTATATGTATATATGGTTTAATTCTCTTTTTTATTATATGAATTCATTTTTTTTTTAATTACACTTGCATTAATTATTGCAGTTTTATCAAAACTTTACATTATTAAATATACTGTCGGATATATATATTTGGACGTGGGGGCCTAGATAAGGCTATAGCCCAGAGTCCTTTTTACTTTACGACTCGCGACAGGGAAGAGAAGAACACCAGGATGTGCGGGTTGAGAAACTAAGCGTTTATTTGTAGAGAAGTTTAGGCGCGTCTGTACAACTCGGAGGCCAGAGCGGTTCTGGCTCCGAAACGATGTGACCCGTCTCTCGCCACCTAAGGTGGCGCCGCACGCAGGCGGCTTTCGAGAGAGGGACGGAACATAGGTGGCAACTGCGTTAATCGAAATCAGATCGAGGAATGAGCAGTTGCTTTCTTCGATTTCGGTGGTGCTCGGCATGAGCCCCCACATATATAAATATACATGTTTGAATCTGAGTATTTGTTGCAACATCTAGTACAAATTTATGTATATATAACCTTAGTTGTGTTGTAAATATATATTAAAATTATTTATTTAATATCAAATTAACAGTTAAAAGCGTTGTGCGAATTATTAAAATTTCATTATATAGTAAGTATTTCTGTAACATAAAAAAAATAATTTCAGAATTTTTACAGAATCGCACTCAATATTCTTAATGTATTCTCAATGTCACTTTCATGTATATGTATATATGGTTTAATTCTCTTTATTATTACATGAATTCATTTATTTTAAATTACACTTGCATATATTATTGCAGTTTTATCAAAACTTTACATTATTAAATATACTGCCGGATATATATGTATACATTGATAGACTTTTCAATACACAAATTTTTAATCATTCAAAGTTATTTAAAAAAACATTATTCTCAATAGTTAATAATCCCCCCTTAAAAGATTGATGAGAGAAAAGTGAAGCCGCTGAAAACCTGATTTGATTGGTGACCTGTATTGCCCTATAGAATGGCCTGTTAGAAAGGGCGCGAAATTTGACATTATTAAAATTAGATTAAAAAAAAACAGTTTTTACAGTTTTTAAGAAAGGATAAACTATGTATAAAAATAAACAAGCTTATATTAAATATTCATTGTGAAACATTGTCGCGTAAACAATCAATTTATTGAATCAATTTAATAACGAAGCTGAACGTGTTGGTTTCGCGAACCGTTCCTACTTCCTAACTTCTTCCTGTTCAAGTCAGAGGAACAAGAAGTGAAAAAGTAAGTCTTTCGATTAAATATAGCGATTCCTGGAAACATTTTATAACGTATAATCTTACTGCTAATATGAGAGTTTTGCCAAATGAAGTCGATTTTGCACATTTTTTGATATTAGTTGGTGATGGAACGTTAAACGATACAAACGATAACTTAACTCTACCTCAACAATGCATTATGGAACCGAATAGTAATATAGCTCATCATATATTTGGCAACTTTATCGCAGAATCAAAATTTGAATAAATGAGTAAATGTGCTATTTTATCCGCGAGAAATATTGACGTTGATGAAATTAATAAACAAGTTACTGATCTTCTAGATATCAATACAGAACATGTCTATACTGGTATAGATAGTACTGAAAATTGTGATAATGGAGAATTAAATGAAATAATTTTACCAGAATATTTGAATTCTTTAACTCCATCCAATTTGCCTCCCTATGAATTACGTTTACGCAAAAATTGTATTGTTATGCTTATAAGAAATATAAGTATTAATGAAGGCTTGTGCAATGGGACTCGATTGCGAGTAATAGATTTTTCTAATCACTTATTGAAATGCAAAATTTTGACGGGAGATAAGGCTAATGATATTGTATTTTTAAATCGTATTACATTATACTGCGAAAACATATATCCTTTTTCTTTTAAAAGAAGACAATTTCCTATTAAATTGGCTTTTGCAATGACTATTAATAAATCCCAAGGTCAAACATTTGAAAAAATCGCCATTGACCTTCGAAGAGACGTTTTTAATCATGGCCAATTATATGTAGCAATGTCAAGGGTTAGATCTTGGGATTCATTAACAATTTACTTAGGTGATCATCAAAGACAAAACTTACAGGTTAAAAACTACGTTTATAAAGAATTATATACGTAATAAATAATTTACATTTATTTATTATTTCCTAGAACATATGTTCCTTAAATACAAAATAAAAAAAAAAATATTTTATATACAAATAAGGAATTATTAAAGAGTAATTTCGAATATACCGTATGTAAATAGAATAATGAAGCGCGCGCGAAGCGCGCTGAATGAACCTAGTTCATTTATAAATTTCATGATAAATCAAGGTAACGCGTGAAAATAGATTTACTTACTTAGTATAATCAAATATTCATAATAATATCCAATTTTTGTTATTACTTTTGTTTTTTTTTATGTTACTATTTTATGCATTTGTTTAATTTACAGATTAATATTATTTATAACATATTGTATTATAATTATACAATATGCAGTTTGTAATAAGTGAAAAAGGAAAACAAAAGTTGAAATACAAGGGTTATTTATATTATCAGAATTCAAAGATTGGCGATCGTATTTATTGGCGTTGTCAAAATTACATAAGTACTCAATGCAGTGCTCGAATCGTGACAATGAATCAAAATGTTCAAAAAGAAACTGAGCACAATCATGCAGCTGACCCTGTTGATGTTCATAAACAGGAATTTCTTTCAAAAATGAAAGAAGATGCATTATCTCATCCTCATACAAGTACTCATGTAATTATATCAGAAAATTTATTATCCGTTTCTGAAAATGTTGCTAGCGTGTTACCTAATCAATCATCGATGAAACGTACTTTACGTAATATACGCAATAAAGTAAGCAGTGATCCACCTATTCCTAATACACTTGCGGAGTTAAACATTCCTGAAGTTTTAAGGTATACTAATAAAAATAAGCAATTTCTTATGTATGACTCCGGCAATGAAGACGAGATGAGAATATTAATATTTTCTACCAAAAAAAATTTGCGTACTTTAGCTTCTACAAAACACTGGTTTGCTGATGGTACATTCGACTCGTGTCCTCAACCATTTTCTCAATTATTTACTATTCATGGATTTTTCGATAATCAGACAGTTGTGCCATTAGTATACGCGTTATTGCCAGGCAAATCACAATCAGTATATAATCGTTTTTTAACAGCTTTAATAAAGTTAAAAGGAAATTTGGAACCTGAAACTATTATGATAGATATGGAAATAGCATTTGCTAATAGCATAATATCTAGTTTTCCAGAAATAGATGTACGATATTGCTTTTTTCATTTTTCTCAAGCTATCTATAGAAAATTAACTAAGTATGGTTTAAAAACAAAATATGATGAAGAAGAAGAATTTTGTTTAAAAATAAAAATTTTAATGGGTTTAGCTTTTGTACCGTTTCAAGATGTAGTTTCTCAATACGAAAATATAAAAGTAACTGAATTCGTAGAGGAAGATCCAAACATTACTAATTTCTTGATATCATTTGAAAAACAATACATTGGCTCCTATATAAGTCAAAATAGACGCCAACCAGCAAAATTTGCAGTAATTCGATGGAATCAATACACATCAGTTTTGAATGACTTGCCTCGTACAAATAACAGTGTGGAAGGCTGGCATCGGAGTTTAGTGAACTTGTTTCTCGCAGAAATTCATCCATTTGGCATATTATTAGATGTTTTCAGATGCAGCAATCCAATAATGAATTTTTGATTGCACAAATAAGATCTGGAGTAGCAATGCCTCCTCCGAAAAAAAAGTATTTTAGATTAAACGATCGCATAAAATCAATCGTTTCGAAATATTATGACCCAATATATGAAGATAAAATTGATTATATATATATGCATTAGCAAGATTAATTTCAGTATAAAATATTCAATAATATGATATTATTAAATTCAATTAATATATATACTGTACTACTGTTACCATATTAACTCAGTCAATAAATACAGGAATATGATTTAAATTTATGTAAAAAAGGGAATATCAATTAATTAAATAATATTATTAATTAAATCATTTGCAGAGTTACAAAAATTATTATTTAAGTGAAGTTAATTTAAATTACAATAAATTAGAAATTTGAAGTACTTGTTTACTACAAAATATATAAAAAATACTAAAAATCACAAAAAAATATATAAAAATACTAAATTAAAAAAAATGGGGTCAGATGGTCGCCACGTCCACGTCGTTGACCCTGGGTTTGGCAGAGAGCGACTGAACTTTGTCTAAATAACAATTTGTCTAAAACAATTTATCTAATTGAAATTTATCTAAAACAATTTATCTAACGAAAAATTCGACTAAAATCGGAAATTTCCAATTTTAGATGAATTATATATTAGATAAACTGTTTTAGATAAATTGTTAATTAGATCAATTGTTATTTAGATAAAAGATTTAGATAAACTGTCATTAGATAAATTGTTTTTAGATAAATTCTCCGTGAATCCATGGGAAGACAGAGTTACATCAATAGGTGGTAATCTGCTGTTTGCAGCCAAGGTGTTGGTGGCTGCATTGAGTCTTCCCATGATCCTGGTGGCAGCTAAGTTTCTCCTAAGGACAGTGGGATCGAGGGCAGAGAGAACGGAGAAAGCAAGGAGGTGAAGTAAGCTCTCCTGGGTGTAGTGCAGCCCCGTAATCACAACAACATTGTTGTTGGTAAGCTCCTGCCGGTATTTATAGACCTCCAGTTCCCTTCAAAGACTGGCGATTTCGGAGGGGACTGCGGCGGCAGTAAGGGAGTGGTTGCTGTTACTGTTGTTGCTGCTGTGTTCGCGCTGGGGGGTGGGGCGTCTCGACGTCAGCTCCTGGACTTTAGCTCGGTGAAGGTTGACTCGGCATTTGTCATGCGAGACTGTAGCTGAGACAGGATATCGAGAGCTTTGAGGCGCTATTCCAGCCTGAAGATCCTCCCCGAGCTGTCTCTCTGCGCCTCCACCGCTTCACCCTGCTTAGTACGGATATCCGTCAAAGCAGGGAGGACGCTATGAAGAGTAGACTCCATGGTCGTCGTCGAGGTGGATGTTGGGCGCGTCGGCGATTGGCTGCGCTAGAAGCTTGATGATGGTGGTGCTGACTGGATCTTCTTCTTGGCGCCTCTAGATGACATGTTGCTGTCGTTGAGAGAACACTACAGTTTCTTCCTGATGTGCACATCAGCACAGACTGAGCAGGCCAACGCAGCGAAACTTTCACCGTCACAGACCTGAAGGAAATGCATCTCGTGTGTAAGAGGTTGTTGAGTAAAGCTGTTGTTCTGTCGTCTCGAGAAATGTCGCTACATGGATATCCAGGAGAACAAAAGCCAGACCAAGCAGGGGAGAGCGATGCCAAGAAAGTTTGCAGGTTATGTTGCGGAGGAGAAGTTTGAAGTATTGAAAAACTGTAAAGCGAATGCAGCCTCCAGCGGAAATATATATCAGCTTGAAGGTTGCATTAAGGAGCATGCAAAAAAATGCGAATAAAGGTGCTCGGAGGCAAAGAGCGGCAGAAAGAATGATATAAAGCAGGAGCGTGCAAAATGGCAGCTGATGTACTTACGTGATGGCAGCAAGAAGAGAGAGGGAGAGAGAGGGAGAGAGGGAGGGAGAGAGGCAGGGAGAGGGTGGGAGAGGGAGTGATACGGAGAGAGGGAGATAGAGAGAGGAGGGAAAGGGAGAGAGAGGGGGGGAGAGAAACATCAGTACTAGTTAAAAGCATATTAATTTCGTTACCTACTTTGGGATTATTTTGGAGATTAGTATCATAAAAAACATTACTAGTAGAGGAGCTAGACCGGTACAGCGGCTGGCCGGTACGAGCTCGCCCAACTTACCCCAACTAATCCATTAGTCCAGATCGAGAGACAATTCTAAGCCACTGGGCGTGTTTAGCTCTGTATGAAGCGCATAGAACACGTTCAGACTTGTTTCAGTACATTATTGATTTTTTCTGATATAGATATTAATAATGAAAACATGTTCAGACTCGTGTAAGTACATTACTGATTTTTATTCATACATATACTAATTATATATATATATATATATATATATATATATATATATATATATATATATATATACACACACACACACACACACACACACACACACACATATATATATATATATATATATATATATATATTGTCACGTATGATGAGTCCCACATATATAGCGTTACTAGTTATAATGCAATCGAGCATGAGTCGCCAAATCCGTGCATGGTAACAGCACGAGCTCGCCCCGAAGCCCGGTTCTCCCGACTAAGCGCGACACCCCTCTCACGATTTCGGACGATCGCACGGGGAGGAAATCACACCACCTAGGAGACTATAAAAGGGGAGGCGCTAGCTCTCTTACGCCAGCGGCTCTTACCCGACAACGTAACTACAACGCGGCTTAATCGACGTTTGACTCAGAGAGAACATAGACCAGAATCGGATAAGTAGAGCTACATATTCTCTGAGTCAACTTAAACACGCATTTCTCTCTTTAATACAAACCATACATTGTGAACTTCGAACAATAAACGTTTTATAAATAAATAGAAATAAAATAATATCTATTGTATTCATTTCGTCGCTCCGATATTTCGCAGCAATCGTGAGCTTAACACAAAACCTTCGACCTTCACACGTAACATTTTCTTGTGCTAAGTGTGGGGTTTTGTTCGCAAAATATACGGGTGCACTTATAACAAAGCAATGGAAATAGATTATTCGGGTGTTATTATTTAAACCCACAAGACAGGAAAGGAGGATGAACTACGTCCATCTACTTGTCATCGCAGCAACCTTAAGGTAAATCCATTAAATTGTCAATTAACCTGATAAACACACCCTGAGACTAACATAGGTGAGAACTCTTTCGGTTCGGATCACTAACTATCTAACTCAAAATTTTCTTGAAAACTAAATTATTCTGCGGTCTCAATTACCGTATTAAATTACGAAAAATGACGATTTCAATTTACCGCTTCCAAATGCCGACGATCGTACCGCCTCCGAGGCATCGCATGCACCCCTCAACGAAGTTATGAACGTAACGTTTGAAAGGCGGCTGCAAGAGCTCGTAATACCGCAAGACCCGGCTCTCGTGTTGCATACTTAAATTACGCGAGAACTGTAATTCGCGGAATTAGCGCTAGCCAGCCCCACAGTAGTCACGATAGACACCGCGCTAAAACAGATTCGCGAAGGTAGCATCGGCAGCAACATTTACTGTCGCTCAAAACCCAAACTATGCAGCTCGGAACAGACAGCGAGACTCTGTCACAATTTTGACAACTCAATACACGCAATACCGGGGCTACTCCTAAGGAGATAGGCTCTCACGGCGTACAGTAGGCGTAGTCTGAAACTGCTTTTTTTGGACAAAAAGCAATGGCGCCTCATAGAATAGGGCTACGAAAAAAATCCGGGGTGATTTTTGAAGGTCTGATGATGTACTTTTATGGAAAAATACGGAAAAAATGATTCCTAAATGAGAAAGCAATTAAAAATCGCGATTAAATCATAGATAAAAAAGAAATAAGAAAACTGTTTTTATTAGATAAAAAAATTAGAAAAATTGTCCAATTTATGACTATTTGAATTTTGCGATTTTACAAAAATCGTAGTTTTTCGCGATATTCAAATGCTAGTAACGAAAACCAGTTTCATTTTTTTCCTGAAACTTACAGGGAAGTTATTCTTGACTAACAACAACAAGAAAATATATACATTGTAAGGAATTTGCATTTTTTTTCATTGCCGTTCATTCAAATGAAAAATTTGATTTTTTTGTATTTTCTTTCATTTTCTACGAGAACACAACCTATTCTTGCGAGCTTTCTGAAAACTCTTCAAGATTAATATGGTCATGAAAGCTAAAGAGATTATAGTACATTCCATTAGGTCCAATTTAAGTTGTGGAAGAAGCACCCAGGTACTTTCAAAGCGAAATTATGACATTATTATTATTATTATTATTATTGTTGGTCTGGGTAGACCATTGGGTCCTGATGCCTAGGCTTACGCCCTTTGCATCCCCGGTAGTTAACTAGTGGTTGAACCAGACTAGTTTTGTCGTTTGAGGATCAGCATATCAGGTGGTATGACACCATTCCTGTATTACTTATTCCTCAGGGTAAGAGGTGTCAGGTGGTATGCCCCATTCCTGTGTATCTTATTCCGTTAGTGACTTGTACAGGTGTATCACCGTCCTAACGGTCAGTGCCTGGATCGCTATTGGTTCGCACGTCGTCGTCCCCAACGCCCTATGTCTCTTTTCGGCTAAGGCTAAGCAGTGGCATAATACATGTATACTGCTTTCCTCGTTTTGGTTACACCACCTGCATACTAGTGAGTTCTCTCGACCTATAGTGTGCTGGTGGTATCCCAGCGTCCCGTGTCCGGTAATTAGCTGAGTGAAGATCTTTGCCTCTGCTCTGGTCAGATCTCGCATCTCTGACGCCCAGTCCTCTCTGATGCGTGATCCTATCAGTGCTTTGGCTTGTCTACACCCGTTGCTTTCGCACCATTCTTTTAGGTGTCGCTCTCTCAGCCAGTCGTGCACCGCCTCTTTGACGGTGCATGCCTGAATGCCAAGGGCGGGTTCCGGTCCAAGTAAGTCTTGTCCCGCTGCTATTCCGGCTAGTTCGTCCGCAATCTCGTTTCCCCTGATTCCATGGTGTCCGGGAACCCAGTAGAGGGTGAGTCTGCGTACTTTCCCACCGAGTCTGTTTAAAGCCGTTATGCAGTCCCACACCAGTCTGGAGGAGGTACTAGAGCCACCTAGCGCTGCTAGGGCGGCTCTGCTGTCCGTACAGATATTGATGCAGTCCTGCCTTTTTTCCTCGAGCGCGAGTTGTGCACAGAGTAGGATGGCTGTTACTTCCGCCTGGAAGACGGTGGCGTGCCTTCCGAGCGGTGTTATAAGCCTTTTTCCGGGCCTTCTCCGGAAGACTCCAGCTCCCGCCCTGCCTTTCTTTCTGGCTCCATCTGTGTACCAGGTTTCACCTGCGGATGGACCAGGGTCGTGTTCGCTCCAGTCTTCCCTTGATGGGATTTGGATGTGATATCCTTTCTCAAAGTTAAATCTACGTACTGTCTTATCCAGTCTCATTGACAATACAGCATAGTCTTTTCCTTTGATCTGTTCTTTTGTGTGTTCTCCTTTTTCTCTCCACAGTCCATGATTTTTCAGACGGTGTGCTGCTATAAAGGCTGCCGCCTGGATTGTTCTGTGGAAGGGCTCAACACCAGTGATGGCTCCAAGGGCTGCCGTTGGGGTGGTTCTCATAGCCCCTGTTGCAGCCCTTAGGATCCACCCCCTGAGCGTTTCGAGTTTCTTTTGTACTGTCTTCAGATCTGTCCTTTTCCACCACACTGTAGCCGCGTAGGTCAGTCTTGGTTTCAGGATACAATTGTATATCCATATAGGACTGTTTTGTAGCTCAAGCCCCAGCTCTGCCCAATGGCTCTTCTACACATCCAGAAGGCTGATGTGAATTTCTTGTACTGTTGGTCTATTTGAGGCTTCCAGTACAGTTTTTTGTCTAAAATTACGCCTAGGTATTTTGCTTGCTCCTTAATTTGTATTTCCTGTCCTCGCATCATTAGCGTTCGTGCCGGTCCTATCTTGTACTTTCTGGTGAAGACGACAACCTCCGTTTTCCGGGGATTGATAGATAGGCCTTTATCCTCGCACCATTTGCTTAGGTGCCTCATTGTCGACTCGGTGATATCCAGTAGGGTGTTCAGATGTTTGCCTCTGGTGATTATAAGTATATCGTCTGCGTAGCCGACCGCTGGTACTCCCAGGTTGGTCAGCATCCTTAGTGCTCCATCTATCACCATGCCCCATAGAGTTGGGGAAAGAACCCCTCCTTGTGGGCATCCGTTGCCGACGGAGCCTTTGACGGTGGTGTTACCTCTTGTGACTGTCAGTTTCCGGTTGCTTAGCATGTTCGTGATCCACTTAATTAGCGAATCAGGTATTCCCTTATCCTTGGCTGCTTTGCAGATACTATCTGTGGTCGTGTTGTTAAAAGCCCCTTCCGCATCGAGAAAGGCTCCCACGGCGTATCCTCCGCTTTCGATCTGTTCTTCGATGAGCGAGACAGCTACGTGCAGGGCTGATTCTGTTGATCTTCCTTCTCTATATGCATGTTGTTCGTTGCACAATGGGTTGTTCTTCAAGATATGGTCTTTTATATACCTATCCACCAGCCGCTCAAGCGTTTTGAGCATGAATGACGTCAGACAGATAGGTCTGAAATCCTTAGCGGTGTTATAGCTTCCTTTGCCGGCTTTCGGGATGAAAACCACCTTAGCAGTCCTCCAGCATTTTGGCGTGTATCCGGCTGCAATGCTGGCCCGTGTAAGTCGTACCAAAGGTCCGATGATTATCTCAACTCCTTCTTTGAGCAGAATCGGGAGGATTCCATCCTCTCCCGGTGACTTGTAGGAATCAAAGGAGCTGATGGCCCACCTCAGTTTTGCCGGCGAGACAATCAGATTAGCGAGTTCCCTGCAGCCACTGATGTGACGCGAACCCTCGCCACCGGTTTCCACCTGGTCCTCCGCCGTCTCGCATGTATCCCCCGCTATCGTGAAGCCGGGAAAGTTCGACTCCATGAGGTGCGCCAGCGTCTCCTCGTCCGATTCCGTATACTTGCCTGTTGGGAGTTTAACCGCTCCCAGCCAGGCTCCGGGATTGCGGGCTAGGATCTTGTTAAGCCTAGCCGCCTCTTTACCAGATTCCACGTTACTGCAGTACTCTCTCCAGCTTTCAGTCCGGGCTTTCCTTACTGCGTGGCGATATTCCTTCTGTTTACTTCTCCAGGTTATCCATTGCTGGTTATCGTTGCTCCTAACTGCTTTCTTGAGTAGAGCTTTGGTCTCTTTCTTCAACTTTTCCAACCGGTTATTCCACCAGGGTACCTCATATTTGCCTCTGCCTCTCACCAGTTTGCAGTTGGCTTCATATGCTTCTATGATGGCTCTCTGCAGCGATTCCGCCGCGGTGTTGAGCTCTCCTATCGTGTGGATCTCCTTTGGGAACCCTCCTTTTAGTTTCCTTTCCAGATCTTTCCTATATTCTTCCCAGTTCGTGCGCCTGGGATTCCTGATCCACGTTTCCTGTTGTCGCGTTTCTCCTGTAATCATAAAACAGATTTGTGCATGGTCGGAGAGTGAGGGTTCGTCCGACACTCTCCAGTCCCTAATATATCTCACTAGCTGCCTTGAGCAGAGTGTGATGTCAATTACCTCTCTCCTCCTTACGTTCATGAAGGTTGGTTCGTTACCTCTGTTGATGATCTCCAGGTTAGTGGTGGTCAAGTACTCGAGTAGGGTCGTCCCCCGGTCGTTAGTGTTTGTGCTTCCCCACACCAGATGATGTGCGTTAGCGTCACATCCGACAACCAGGGGGAGTCCCCTTTCCTCACAGTATTCCACCAGCCTGGATACTTCCTCTGTTGGTGATTCCTTTTCAAATGGGAGATATGCCGAGGCGATAATCACCCGCTGCCTGCCCACTCCTCTTGCTACCTCTATGGCTAGAACAGCAAGGTCAGCTGTGCATAGGTCCAGTAGTGGTGTTGTCTCCAGACCCTTCGTCACGATGCACGCCCTTGTTCTTTCGTTGCCTGGGCCCTTGATGACCTTGCCTGCCCCTCCTAGCCCTCTTATCGTTCCTCTGTAACACCAAGGCTCTTGTATTAGTGCTATGGCTGTGTGCACCGCTGCCAAACGCCTGGTTAATACCGCCGAGGCGTCCTTGCTGCGGTGCAAGTTGATCTGCGTTACTGGGATGTCTGTCGAAGCCATGATTGACAGCAACAGCTCCCCCAACACTTGGTTTTCCTTACTACGACTCGGTCAGGGAGTATTTAAAACTCACCTTCCCAATGTCGTAGTAGGCTTTGTTGTCCATCCCCGAAAGCGTTCTAATACCACTTTCGGGGATGCCCAGTACCAATAAGGTGCCTTCGGCCTCTTCGCTCGATTTCTTTTCGGCGTTGAGGATCCTCCACGCCCCTGTTTTTAGGGTGGGGTTGTACCTCTGCAGCCTCGCCAGCACCGTTACTGCCTCCTCTGGTTTCCCAGGGACCCAGACCACGGTCCTGACTACTTTCTGCAGGAGCTCAACCCCTCCCACCTTAATTTTGGCTCCCTCCCAGATGTCCAGCCTGGGGATGCAGGATGCTGCCCAGGTTCTGGCACTCTGGTCGGTCGCCACCATCACAATGGCCCCCCCCCTTGCAGAAGGACTCCTCGAAGCGGGGTAGCGGCAGTTCGGAGGGGATTTTATCCACCTCTTCCCTCATCGCGTTCCTGAAGCGCTTGAACCTTTCATAGGTTATAAGCGCCTCAGGGTATCCCTCTTCGACGATGACCATCGTCAAGGGGTTGGTCCTCTGCGCCAGTGATAGCGTCTGCACCACAGCTTCCCTCTCCCTCGGTTTCTTGGGGGCTTTTTGCCCCTCCGGGGGGTGTCCGCTGCGGTCTTTGGTCTTTTCTTATTCTCGACCGGGGTGTTCCCGCTCGTGCCTTCTATCGCCTTTTGGGCGTTCCAGGCCTTGCGTTCACGAGCTCCCGGTCGACGTTTCTTCTGCCGAGTGGCAGTTTTGGGGGGATCTTTGGAGCCCCCTGCCGCTGGTTCCTCCGTTGCCGGATTCACCATTGCGGTTGCCTCTACCTCCATCCGGTCCAGTGGGTCAGGAACCCCTGGGTTCACCTGTTTCTGAGAAACGGTTCTGCCCAGTTCGTCGTCCCCAGTCTGTGTCCGTTGGGTGTCGGCGCTCTTCCCTTCGTCTTCTTTTTGTGTATTTTGTAATTCCATTTTGTTCCCACGAGTAGCTAGGGAACTAGAGGTCACCCGCTGCAGAGCCCCGCTTGCAGCGGGAAGGCTTTCGTACCTCGGGAGGGCGCCTGGTATCCCGAGGGCACCGTTTGCGACCACTGGACCCCGTGGCCAACCAGTCCCCTATGCACGGTTTCTCACACAATGGGATTGGGGGTTGGATGTAATACCCATTGCGCCTCCTTCCGAACGCAATGGAGAGTTGTCCTTAGCGTCCGGAAGGTCCGACCGACCGTTCTCGAGAACCCCGAGGTCCGGACCCGACCCGGGAAGAGCCCATTTTACCGAGATTCCGCGCCTAGGGCGCGTACTACTAATAGCTCGAAGAGGCGGCGAGCTGACGTCGTCGTATCGACCGACGACCCCCCCCCCCCCCCCCCCCCCGCCGCCCCAACTCTCCACTTTCGTTGCACCATTACTTCCCGGCCCGGGAAACGGGACGGTCGCATAGACCTCCGGACGAGCCCCCACACCGGCTCCTCTCAGAGCACGCGACAAGGTAACAACTCCTAGTGGGGGAATTATGACATTAACGATTTTTTAATTTTCATGGTGTGAAATCCATAAACGGTCATTTTGCGCAATCTCGCTATTGTCGCTTAAAATAGCTCTAAAACCGATTCTATATCACTTAGAAACCTCTCAAAAAAGTAAAATTACACGTCTTTGACTTTAATTTGATAACCTGCAACGTAATATTGTTCTGGTTCCATTTTCACCAAATCCTGACGAGAAACAAGCCAAAAATTTAAAAAAATCTAGTTTTTAGAGAGATGCTCAACTTAAAATGGCTGTAACTTGGACTCTATAGCACCTACAAAACTCATCAAAAATGAAATTAAAAGTTTTTTTCTCTACTTTACTAATCTGCCATCAGTTATTGTCCTAAGTTCCTTTGCACTAATGTTTAATGAGAAATAAGCAAAAAAATTGAAAAAATCATGGTTTAATCGCGATTTTTAAAGGCTTTCTCATTTAGGAATCATTTTTTCCGTATTTTTCCATAAAAGTACATCATCAGACCTTCAAAAATCACCCCGGATTTTTTTCGTAGCCCTATTCTATGAGGCGCCATTGCTTTTTGTCCAAAAAAAGCCGTTTCAGACTACTGTGCGGAGGGCAAATCACATTTAACATAATTAAAGAAGGAACACGTCAAACCACCACAGGCCGTAGACTAACCTCCCAGATGGGACATCGAAAGTTCTCAATCTTGACAACACAGACATAGTCAACGACCTGCGTGAGGATAGACCAACTCTTCTGTTAGTAAGGGAACCCAATTTTAACCTGGATGATACAATGGTTGACATCGACGGAGCGCTCAATCTACCTCAGCATAGTAAGCTCCTTAACGAATACCCAACCACGAACGCGTTCACAGAACCGACGATTCTAGACGCACCAGTCGATTTTGAAGGCCGCCCCTTGTCGGGAGTAGAGAATTACTTCGACAGCCTTATAAATCAGCAACACAGGCTACCAGCGCAAGACACAGGTTTTGGGGAACGGTATGAGCAATTCAAAAAGCGTATGCAGGACGAAATAGATGAAAGACTCAACGTGAGCCTAAACCTATACCAAACCAAAACCCCAAATCTTGTTCGCGGTCCTTGCGCTCTCGGGTAATATTCTATAGTTCAATATAGCCCCAAGCGTACTGGAATCATACAAATTCGGAAATGGTTCTACGCACGGAGATTTACACGGCGACGGTCAAAATTACAGGAAAAACCCAGGCGTCGCTAGAATAATAAAGTAGAATCTCGAAGCGAGAGTGTAAAAGATCATTGAAGTGCTATAATCTACGGGAATTCCCCAAGGCCGCGTACAATAAAACCCTCATTAATGATCGGGTCAAAACTTAAAGGGACCATATATGTAATATGTAAAATATGCCATGTCATATGTTAAATATGACATGGTCGTAAAGGCAGCGCATTGCGGCTTGTAAACCCATAGAATCGGTTCAATTAGATTTACACTAATGAGCGAATAATATTTACACTAATGAGCGAAATAAGGAATAATTCTCATGCATAATATAAAAACGCATACTTTCGATGAAAATCTTACAGGAAAACCCTGGAGAAAAAATTGCACTAGGTCCTCACAAACCTTTTAAGGCCTCTAGCACATTTCTAAGTGCTAGAATTTGATTTTACAGATACAGATATACTCCTGCACCAAAATTTAGTTCAATTATAACGAGTTGACTCTATGCACTCGTTGTGTCTCTCTCACTACCCATAGATTATATCATCACTATTATAAATAATCATATATTTTTGTATATACTATAGTATATATATATATATATTTCATAGCTGCTCAAGTAAAGTTAGTGAGATGGGAGCAGCGATCACTACGCATACTCAGGGAGAGAGCCGCGTGCGTGTATGTGCGTGAGCATGTGTCAGTCACGAGACCGATCTGCCGCGCCGTCGTCGCTGTCGTTACTTAGCAGTTAGCCGCCGATCTGAAAGGTTACATGCGTTCTTAAGCCGATGTGTTTGTGCAGCGAGCCGCGATTTGTGCAGAGATACGAGTTCGTCGAGTGATCCTGGGTACGCGCATGCGTACCCATAACTACCTATTAGGGTAGATTGCATCTTAGTGTTTTTTTTCTTGTTTTTTTTGTTTGTTTTTGGGAAGAAATAGGGAACAGGTAGACATTTTATTAAAATTCTTATTGACATGGGGGAATAAATCTTGTTTAACGGTAGTCCACTATCGTTAAAGAAGACCTTTGGGCATCCACCAGTGGCCGGGCAACTTGATCAGGCCGGCGGCTAGTCCAGCGGGCGGTCGCACTCGTCGTAGGGACCCACGTCCTCCGGGGCTCCCCAGTCCTGCTTGTGACATGGGAACCATGTCCCCTCAGGGATCAGGGGCACCAGGTTACACACGATGGAGCTGTAGAGCAAAAGGAAAAGAAGAGAGAGGAAAATGCGAACGATAAGGAAAACCAAAAAAAGAGAAATGAAAAAAAAAGAATAGAAAAGAGATCAAGAAAAATAAAATAATAAAGGAAAATAATAATAATGAAGGACGGAGGCAAAAGAAGTCGATGAGGAGCGGATAGCAGCTAGAATAGGATTAAGAACGGGATAACAAACCGGCAAGCAAGAAAACGCCGGATGAAATACGAAGACCGCGACTCGCTAAACCTGTGCGGGTCGGAGATAGCAAACTAAAAGCCACAATAGAAAGCGAATAAGCGATGAAAAATCGAATTAAGGATTCGAATTAAGGAGGAAAGAACCACCGCAAAGCCTGCTAAAAAAACCTGCTAAAATCCAACCAACGAGCTCCCATAAATAACAAAGAAAATTATCATTAAAAACACGCACTTAAATTAATAAAACTCACACGGGCGAACACCATTACAGGATAATATAAAAGAAGAAAATAACAACTGCATCAATAAAGAAAGTTAAGTAAGCCAACAAAGATATTTGAATTATATTTCAAGATATGCCTCTCATCTATTACATAGGGATACCACTGCTGGACTACGACCACTACAATCTATATAAAGCCTCCGCTCTGCCGATCAAACAAAAATCCTTAAACACATCAGATACCTTCGCGTACATATGACCAGAAACTCAATATTTCGTACTAGACCACGGGCTAGGAGCATACATAGCCATCACCCTAGAAGCCCTGAATGAATGCAAAAAATTAAACAACCTGTACATATGTAAAGATACAGAGTCAGTCCACGAGGTAAACGAAGACACCAGCTGTGAAATTAAAATCAGTGCCGGCAGGACCCCTCTTAACCTCTCGGATTGCAAAATCAAACTTACAAAATTAGGAGACACCTTTTGGATGCGTATGAGCACCCAAAACACCTGGGTATTCTCTACAAACACGAAGGAAAAACTGTTTTTTAATTGCAAACGAGTGACGGTCGCTCGTTTGCTATGTCTATTGCGAACGACGCAATAGAAATAGATGGGGTCACCGCACGAACCAAAAAGATACGACTCCTAGCATCACGCGAGGTACGCGTCAATTATTCCACTGTATTGTTTAATAAAATGAAACTAAACATAGCCGCGTTAATAAACAATACAAACGATACGCCACTAGTTCTCATTAAGGATACCTTGGACATAGGTTCGATAACAAACTCGTTGAGCCTTTGAAGGGGGACGCTAACGCGATCGCTAAGAACGGGACGAGATTTCCGCGACATCATTGATAAAGTCAAAAGCTTAAACAAATATAGAGGTATTTACGGTAAATTATCAACCCTACAATAGACGGTAGCTTATTCGGGGACCAGTACGACCACACTCATTATAATAATAATATGGAAAGTTCTCACCAAAAAGGAGGCCCCGCTACTAATCCGCGATAGACTGATTTCAGGAAACGAGAGAACGCATGCACAAACTTGCGTGGCAGCCACGTAGATGCACGAGACAAGATGACCAGAGATAGAAAGTCAGGCTATTCCTTACTATCTCCCGCTCTCTTCTTTGGTATTAGACAGAGAAGCTGCGTGTAACTTCCAGCTAAACGTAGTAAATTTCGGTGATAGAGTAATTAACGACCAGACTACGGCAGTTTAATTAGTTTAAAAACACACCTTTATCTTGAATCCGGCAATATTAATAAATATTGTAGGGATAGAAGGGTAATATAGCGGAAAATATTGATACGAGAGAAGTTTTTTAATTGTCATGTGTGACGAGTCCCACGTCTGTAGCATTACTAGTTATAATATAATCGAGCATGAGTCGCCAAATTCGTGCATGGCAACAGCACGGACTCCCCTTGAAGCTCGATTCTCCCAGTTCAGCGCGACACCCCTCTCACGATTTCGGACCACACGGGGAGGAAATCACACCACCTAGAGGACTATAAAAGGGGATGCGCGGAGGCGCTCGCTCACTTACGCCGGCGGCTCTTACCCGACAACGTAACTACCACGCGGCTCAATCGACGTTTGGCTCAGAGACAACATAGACCAGAATCGGATTAGTAGAATCACGTATTCTCTGAGTCACCTTAAACACGCGTTTCTCTCTTTAATACAAACCGTACATTGTGAACTACGATCAATAAACGAACACATTCTCCGATAATCTATTGTATTAATTTTATCGCCTCGATATTTCGCAGCAATCGTGAGCTTAAGGGGACAAACCACCTTTAAAATCTGAAACAAAAAATTCAACATTAGATTTTAATTTTAAAATATAATTGAAAAAGAGTCTTTTCATATAAAAGTTAACTCTGTTAATAATTCTTATCTTTTTTTTGTCACATAGACAAAAGCATTGTAGTCATTCTTTCAGTCTGCTACACATCCATAACCTAACCTATCATTGTTGACAGAGACGGTTCATGCCAGCTCTGCAAAGAATAAAATAAAAAATTTGTATTTTAGAGGGAACTAAATTATATTTATTTATTTATTTTATTAGATAAATTAAATAATAAATACAAGTTAGTGGCAATACAAATATAATCCTTGATTAAAATTAACATTTATAATAAATTCATTTACAATAAATACCTCCTGCGGCTTTCCCTCTGGAATTCCTTCTCGTATTCTTCTTCTGATAGTCCGGTCCTCTATCGTACTGCTTAATGTTTTAATTTCTGCATGAAAGAGTCTGGCATTGCTGCTCGTATTGGTCCACTGCAGCACATCCTGGGCTGATGTCAAACTCCCTCATAATATTCAGAAATCCTGTGCGTCCATCATTGAAACAGGTCACAGCTATATATACACCAATCTTGAGAACCAGGAAGCCACTCTTGGTCCAAATTTTGTACTTGAATTGATTGAAGCAATCTGTTTATACTTTACACACACAATATCAACTTTGAACCCGAAGCCTTGTACACCAGACTAACTAAATATCACTTTGTCGTTGCACTGATTGCATACTAAAATGTTCTGAAGTTCAGGGAATAGAATACTGATGTCAATAATTCTATTTCTTGTGTGACCAATAGAGTCTTTGATCACTGTTGCACTTTTGGATTGATTTTCCTTCTTCGTCAAAAATTCTCTTGTCCTCTTCTTAGGTCTTCCTCGAGTGTGATGATGAATTTGTGTCTTTTCTTTTTTTTTGTGACAATTTGACAAGTTTAAAATTGTCTCTATTGAAACAAAGAAATATCGTGTAATTTTAAACTTTTTTCAGCAATATCAACGTGTAAATATCAGCTGCGTTTATAAACCCGTACCAATAAGCTCTGTGAATATTGTCAAATTTGAGCTACGTGAAGGTAGTTCGAACAATAACATATATCTATACAATGATAAAAATGGCTACTTTTTATATTATTTAACAAAATTTATTTCACATTTGGTCTTAAAAAAGAAAAAATATAATAGAAATATAAAATAGGAAAAAACCAAATTTTATTGAAATTCAATAAAAAGGTGGTATACAAATTTTGTTTAAAACTTTGCCAAAAATCACACACTCTACCCATCTCACAATAGCCCCAAATCCTTCAGTACCATATCTCCTGTCAGCTCAATAACATCAGAGCTGACAATAAATCCTTCTCTGGAAAATGCATTTTACTAATTTGGACAATACACAACTTTTAATAATTGACAAGCATAGCTTTTATTATCAGACACACATAACGTGAGTTTTTTCAAAATCAAATTATTGTACAACATGCTTTTGTATATATATTTGTGGAGGCACAAGGCAGCCGACAACAGCGCCAGGGCCATAGAAAGCAAGTTCTGAACCCGCGCCCATACTTCTGAATTAACGCGCATCGCAAGCTAAAGCCCCTTTCCTCGCGAGCCATAAATCCCTACGATGGGTGGCGAACGGGAGAGCGCTTGGGTTTGAACTGTATGTAAACGAATACTCTGTAATCAGATTTGGCTTGACTCTTGACCTGGCCGGTTGTGCCTTTTGAATAAATATCTTTCTTAAAATTACCCGAGGCGTCAATTAATCCGTCTGCAATAAGGAACGCCCGGACTCGACATCGTCGAATCGCCTCCAGCGCGCCACGTCAGCACATCACTGCCGGCGCCATATTGGAGAACACGTTAGCAAATTCGAACGCTCAGCTTCAAGGACCTTCACGGAGTCAACGGATTATCCAAGCGTCCGGGACCATCTTTCTAAGGACAACTAGCCGACCGCAGTCTTCCCCGACCACAGTGAAGCCTTTGTCACCTCATCGCCGCAGCAAAGTAGCTTTCCAAGCCCCTTTACAGCTTGGTAAGCTGGTGGGTAAGTCGCCTCTTGCTTTTCGCCACGATTGAGACTCGAGTTGCTCTTCCCTTCGTTCTCTCTCGTGTAGCGTGGCATCTGATGCACCAACGTGTTTGCCGCTAGGACCAAAGCGCGCTCGCTTTTCACCAGCTATATAGCTCCTGAGGATCAACGCCACAAGGCTATATCTCGCCGCGTCGTTCCATATCGACCACAGCGTAAATTGCTGCACCGTGAACATTGTACGCGCCCCACTGGAGTCCTCAAGATCCAGTCTCGAAATCAGCGGGGGAACTCTGAGCCCCATCGCACATCACACGCCACAGCGTAAATCGCGCGCAGGAACGCGCACCGCTGCACGCAGGTCGCGAAATTTCAAGCGATCCCGAGAAGCCGAAATGCATCGTTCACCACCAGCACGAAGCTACCAGGCAGGCTCCGCCGACCAGCAAGCGGACCCACCAGCGTCCCAAGATGGCAGCCTGACTGACGAGCAACATCGGGGCGTGGCACCGGATATGCGGCCATTACCGACCGATGGCGGTCTTCCGAGCTCTTCACATCTCAACAACGGCGTATGGCCGAACGTCAAAACCACAGCACGGTGCACATTACCTCCTTATTGGAGTCTTAATCCGCAGCTTTGGTAAGCACAGGTTAAGGCAGCGTTCGACACTAGCCGGATTCGTAGCGACACAGGGAAGTACAACCTGCTCGTTGTTCATCTTCCACCGGAGGCTGCTCAGGAGCTTTCCGACGTCATCCTCAACCCCCCGGCCACAGGACGCTACGCCGCGCTGAATGCTGCCGTCCTGGAACGCCTCGCCATCTCGCCCGACCGCCAGCTACATCAATTGCTGAATGAAGTCCAGCTCGGCGATAAGAAACCGTCACAGCTCCTCCGCCAGATGAGGAGCCTCGCAGGATCAGCCATCAGCGACGAGGCCCTTCGCATCAAGTGGTTGGACCTTTTGCCTCCCGACGCCAGCAGGTTATGCCACGTGCTGAAATCGACCTGCTTCGATGAGCTTGCGAGCCACGCCGACGAGTTAGTCACGCCCGACACGTCGATCAACGCGGTCAGCCGCAGAGCCAACCTGACCCTGCCATCAGCGAGCAGCTTCGCGTCAGGAGACGCCACATCGCACCAGCAACAGGACTTCGCAGCGCTTCGCCTCAGCATGACACTAATGGTCGCGATGATACAGCAGCAGGCCAGCACACTCCAGGCCATCGTAGCAGCCCTCGGACCGACCAACCAGACTCCTCGAGGTCGCTCCACTTCACGCACCAGCCAACGGCAGAGAGCGCGCTCCGCCACTCCAAATCCCGCAGACCGCAACTGGTGCTGGTACCATCGCAGATTCGGCAGCGACGCAACGCAGTGCAAGCAGCCCTGCACCTACCCCGCCCAGGGAAACTAGCGTCGTCACCTCCCTCGCAGGCGTAAGCGGTCGGCGCTCCGCAAGAACAACGCCTGCACGACACCGACCGCACTTCCAGACTGCAGTTCCTCGTGGACACAGGCTCAGCGGTCCCCCTCCTGCCTCGTTCCATTTTCAGAGGCAACCGTCAACGCGGCCCGCTTACGCTTAGCGCAGCCAACGCTACCTCCATCGGCACGTACGGGACCCATCGTCTGAATCTCGATCTGCACCTGCACCGCACCTTCGCATGGAGATTCATCGTGGCCGATGTCAGCCACCTCATCCTCGGCGCCGACTTCCTGGCTCACTTCGGCCTAGCGGTAGATGTTCAACGGAGGAGACTCTTAGACACCGCACCCACCGCCACTCCATCGGCACAGCTCGTCCAGCAGAAATCCACTCCGTTGAGGTAAACATCTCCGCCGACGTAGCAGAAGGATCGTTCGCCAAGCTTTTCCACCACATCCTCACCACAGGTCCTCCTACAGCAGCCAAAGCGCGCCGCCTTTTGGGCCCACGCCTCCAAGCCGCCAAGAACGAATTCCGCACGCTCATAGAGCTCGGCATCGTTCGCATATCCGACAGCAATTGGGCCAGCCCACTCCGCCTGGTACCATAATCGGACGACACATTCCGAATTACAGGCGACTATCGGCAACTGAACAGTACGACAGTTCCAGACAGGTATCCCCTACCCATCATCGAGGATCTGTTACTCGGTTTGGGGGGTAGCATCTTCTCCGTCATCGATATGAAAAGGGCATTCTACCAGCTGCCGATCGCTCCGGACGACGCGCACAAGACGGCCATTATCACGTCCTTCGGCTTGTTCGAGTTTACTAGGTCCTCGCTTGGTCTGCCCAACGCGGCTCAGTCGCTGCAAAGAGCCATGGATTATCTCCTGCGTGACCTGCCATTCGCGCGCGCCTACTTTGACGACATAATCGTCGCCTCGGCCAATCAAGAAGAACATCTAGACCACCTCCGAGCGCTCTTTAACACCTTGCGCTCCGCGAATATCCGGATCAATCCTGACATGTGCGTCCTCGAGAAGTCGTCGGTCGTCTACCTTGGCTATGAAGTCTCCGCTGCGGGCTCCAGACCTCCTCAGCATCGAATAGAGGCCATCCAGGCCTTTCCAGCATCGAAAGACACAGCGCAGCTTCGTCGCTTCCTGGGTTTGGTCAACTATTATCGACGTTGTCTCCCGGGCGCGGCGTGCCTCCTGGCACCTCTGAACGAGCTACTAAAGGACCTGCCGCCGAAAAAGAAAGCCGTGCCACTCACCTGGACGCGAGAAGCTGAGGAAGCTTTCGCCAACTGCAAGAGCGCTCTCGCAAGGGTCGCGAGTACGACCTTCCTGCGCGACAACGCTCCATGCCGCTTGCTCACCGACGCCTCCGACCACACAATCGGCGCCGCTCTAGAGCAACAAGAGACCGACGGAACCTGGAAGCCCCTTGGGTTTTTCTCGAGGAAGTTGTCGCCCGCGGAACGCAACTACAGTACATATGATCGGAAGCTTCTTGCAGCTTTCGCCGCAGTCAAAAACTTCAAAGCTATGCTAGAAGGCTGACCGATCACGCTGCTCACCGATCACAAGCCGTTAACGTTTGCGGCCAATCAACCCCCGGAGAAGGCCTCCCCCAGGCAAGCTAGACAACTCGATTACATTCTTCAGTTTCAGGTTAGCCTGGCCTACACCAAAGGCCCAGATAACTCCGTCGCGGATGCCCTCTCCAGAGTCGAGACGGTGGATATGCCAGCCAATCTGGACCTGGCAACGCTAGCCCAACAGCAGGCCAATGATGCAGATCTTCCGCATCTCCTCGCCGCCCCGTCGCCCTCGTTGCAGCCACTCAACATCGACGGCGCAACACTATACTGTGCAGTCGACGGAGGAGTCGTGCGACCCTACATCCCGCGCAAGCTGAGAAGAGACGCTTTCAACATCGTGCACGGCCTCTCGCACCCGAGCGCACGAGCGACTACGCGCATGATCGTCCAGAAATATTTCTGGCCCAGCATGCGCAAGGATGCAACGCGCTGGGCGCGCAATTGCATCGCCTGCCAGCAGTCCAAAGTGCACCGACACAACCGCTCAGCCCTTGGCGAGTTCACCGCTCCAGACGCACGTTTCGATCACCTTCACCTGGACCTGATTAAGCTTCCACTGCATGCCGGCTACCAATACTGCCTGACCATTGTCGACCGATTATCCAGATGGCCTACAGCTCTTTTCGAGCACTGGATCAGCATCTTCGGCACGCCGCTGACCATCACTTCGGACCAAGGTGCCCAGTTCGAATCGGCACTCTTTTCCGAGCTGGCATGGATCATCGGCGCGAATCGCATCCGGACGACACCATACCACCCGCAGTCCAAGGCATGGTGGAACGACTGCATCGCACCCTCAAAGCGGCGTTAATGTGCTGCGCTCCAACCCCGTGGCCCAGCGCCCTACCAGCGGTCCTGCTCGGCCTCCGAACTACCTTCAAGGAGGATTTCCAAGCTTCTCCGGCCGAGATGCTGTTCGGCACGACACTGAGAATCCCTGGAGACTTCTTCGTGCCGACAAGCCATCCAGGAACCAACGCATCGGCATTCACCTCCGAGCTCAGGGGGCTCATGCAGAAGCTGCAAGCCGTGCCAGGATCCAGGTACGCACCTCCTCTTGCACCCTTTTTCCACCAAACACTCCGCACCTGTTCCCATGTTTTCAGGCGCGTGGACACCTTGAAGAAGCCGTTGCAGTCGCCTTATGCGGGTCCACACAGAGTGCTCGAGAGGATCAGCGAGCAGGCTTACTCGATTGACATCAACGGCACGCCAAGGGTCATTTCAACGTCATCCCTTAAGCCTGCGTTCATTGAGTCGGCGGATTCGCAGCAAACGGCTCCATCGAACCTAACTCCATCGAATCTTCCTTAAAATTACCCGAGGCGTCAATTAATCCGTCTGCAATAAAAGGAGACAGGAACGCCTGGACTCGACATCGTCGAACCGTCGTTCCTTGGAATCCACCGTTCCTCTAACCTCATCTCCAAATATTTTATCAATTAATTTTAGTGGCCTTGAAGAGGGAGGATTAAGCCTCCGAAACTTCAGCCGAACAAACAACAAACTACTCGTAGTGATTACTTCTTCACCTCACTTAAACCAAATAAAACGGGTATTAAAATCACAATTAAAATTAATTAAATTAATAATTATTTAATAAATTTAGCACATTTAAATTTTTCAAATAACTTCTTCATATTCAGATTAATTTTCCTACATTCATATGAGAATAACTAGTATTAAGAATATGTAAACAATTTTCAGCCCATTTGGTCCATGCGTATGCCTGGAATCTTACGGACAATGAGCTGAAATTAAGAAAACAGATTTTGAATAAATTAACAATTGAGTTAAGATTTATATTATGAAGCACAACTTACAATAACACTTACCAATATATTTGCCAAAAATTTTCCTTTATTCGGTACATCCAGACAATCATTTTCAGTATTTCTATTTATGTTTTCAATGCACCGGTTATGGCCAACAAAACTGAATTGAACGGATTTTTGAAAACAAAAAACGTTATTTATGAAAAATTGCTAAAATAATTATCATTGGAGTTTCATGTTAGCTTTTTTGACTACTTATTTTTTGTGTTTATGAACCCTTTTACTCATATCCTCAGTAGTTATAACCGCAGCTGGATATCAGAATATACAGAAATTAAAAAATAATTTAATATTATTTCAGCTTAAATACTTATTATTAGAAACTAACTTGGCTCTTGACTACTTATCTGTTTTTCGTAGTCATTGTAAAGCTTTGTGGTTAGTTTCTGGGCTCCATGCTGTTTAGTCTTGTTCTCGAAGTCTTCTGCTGTTTATCCGAGCCTCCTTGGTGCTAGCTAAGGTTTTCAATTCAGCGTGAAACAAAGTTGTACAACCACTAAAGGATGTTTTGAGATTTAACTTCCACAAAGAGTTGTTAAAACTTTCATTTGCATTTTGTGTGTAGCCTCCAATCCATCTCTTTAGCAGTTCTTCTTTGGTCGAATCCTGTGTGCTTACATCTATTCAATCTATTTATTATTTGTCCAGTAAGTCGACCTCTTCCTCCAATTTCTTTTTCATCAGACAGCTTTTTATTTCCAATGGACTTTTTTAATTTTCTGAGGCGTGTCCCCATTCTCTTCTGCACATGTCCAACACACTCTTTTTTTCCACAGTAAGTCTGTCACTATATGGCTTCAAATCACACAATGTTTCAAACACTTTGGTCATCCTTACTTATGTAATTCTGATACATCAAACTATAACTTTTCTCCGAAAAATGAAAAATGTCACATATCCCATCAACTACCATTTTTCCAGCGCATTTTTCATGGTTAGCAGAGCAATTTAGTACATATTCTTCTTACCATTCTTGATATACCAATGTTCCTTGCTTGTCGGTTCATGATGAGCAAGCTTTAAAAAAGCTGTTCTTTATGGCAATATCAAGAACCTTGTCTGTGTTATTTTCTATAACCAAAGCACTTTTTTCTCCAAGAGCTATCACCGGAGATAGTTAGTCCAAGATCAGCTAGTGATTTTGCTTGCACTTCCTCTTGAACTGCTTTGACCATTGATTCTTCATCTATTTCTTGGCACACTGCACTTATATGTTTATTCATGTTGTTATATGCAGAATGGGCAACTGGTTTGGGAAAGTCTATAATGCCATAAAATGTCGATAAGCCAGCAAGCCCTTGGCCAAGAGCACGAACAGCAAGAGCACTTCTTCTATTAACTTCCCAAACTGAACCCTTAACACCAACTTTTTTGCTAGAAGATATAGCAGCTACTTGATTGCAGCTCACACACATTGCGTCAACTTTAAATCCTAGTCCTTGCATACCTGACTCACTAAATGTTAAATTACTGTGGCACATTTTACAACAAACAACACTTTCAAGTTCGGGAGACAAAACATGAATGTCTATTATCCTGTTTATTTCACTAATTTCATGGACAGATGCTGCTTCAAGTTTTTTCGAAGAAGTGGAAAGTTTTGGTTTCTTCTTATCTAGCGCACTATCATTCACTTTTTCTAAAAATTCTCGAGGCCTTTTCTTTGCTCTTCCTCTTGATATTCGGTATCTGTATGATTAGACCTGAATCTTCCTTTTTTGTCTCTAGGTTCCATTTCTGTTCAAAACATACACAAAGCTTACAAAGAAAACTTAATGAATATAAAAAAAATTTGTTTATATTACAAATATGTAATTATCGCATGTATGTACGCATACGCGTATTTGGTAATAATTACAAATCCATACAATAAATATGATAAGTGCAAATAAATGTAATAAGTGCAACCAATTTATCACATCAGCTGTGCTGTGATTGTAAACAGAAAGCATTTGATAACTTTCGAGGTTCGAACTGTGAAGTTCGTAGCTAGACCATCTGGACCGTGGTCTAGACATAACAGTGATGGTATACTCTGAACTTACTCGTGTAACACGTTTTAACATCCTTAACACAGATAAAATTTTTTTTTCTATAATAATGAAAATGAATAAAGATATATTTCATTTATAACTTGAAACACTTTTAATTATTTTATATATTTTCGTATACATGCGTGTTTGTGGACATGCACACACACACACATACACACACACACAAACACACAATCACACACACACACCCCATGCGGTAAGAAGTAGACGGCAGCCTATAATGAAGAAGGTACGATAGTAGATCTACTAGATATGGACGCATAAGGAATGACAATCACATCAAGGAGACAAGGGCAATGTCCCTATGCCCCCCCGCGAAGTAATACTTGACCGTGGTACCGCGGGGGAAAAAGGCACTGAAGACGGAGCTTGGCCCTCCTCACCGACAAGTCGGTAAGGAGAGCGAGGAGGATTCGGGTTGCAATTGGATTTTATATTCGGTCGCAAAACGAAGGGTTTTAGTTGGTGAGAATCCAACACACGGTGGCTTAGGCCATGTCATGGTCTATTAAGATTTTTCCCTCCAACCTCTTTCTCCAATAAAAAAAAAAAAAAAAACACACACACACCCACTACTAGATATGGACGCATAAGGAATGACGATCACATCAAGGAGACAAGGGCAATGTCCCTATGCCCCCCCGCGAAGTAATACTTGACCGTGGTACCGCGGGGGACAAAAGGCACTGAAGACGGAGCTTGGCCCTCCTCACCGACAAATCGGTAAGGAGAGCGAAGAGGATTTGGGTTGCAATTGGATTCTATATTCGGTCGCAAAACGAAGGGTTTTAGTTGGTGAGAATCCAACACACGGTGGCTCAGGCCATGTCATGGTCTATTAAGATTTTTCCCTCCAACCTCTTTCTCCAATAAAAAAAAAAAAAAAAAAAAAAAAACTACACACACCCATATATATATACCTTATCAAACTTATATTAAAAATATTTACTGATTAGAAAGGCTATCGTATATAATATTATCGTAAAACTCATAAGTTTCTGAAAATTATGTAAGAGGTTTTTTTACTATTTTGGCTATAACTTTGTAACGACATTCGGCTTTCGACATCGTATTGTACGGAAAATTTCCTATAAAAGCAGCCAATAAATATAAAATCGATTTTTTCAAAATTTAAAGGAGGCTTGCTCCCTTAAGCTCTCATCATCAAAATCATTGCACAATTTTCGATGAATCTGCGCTGCTGTTTTCCTTTTTGTAAGTATACTTATCTATAGAAAAACAAAATATGATGAAAGTGGTCTTCTGGAATCTCCATTGTCAAAGAGCGATAATTTTTAAATCAGTAAACAAATGATGCTACTTTGTACTCTAGAATATTCTATGGGCTTTAAACTTCTAAACATGGTGTAGTGTGGCTTCAATGAATAAGTATTACTATAAAGATATAACGTTAACGCCATCTATTAGGAAGAACCGAAATTATTTTTTCTTCAACCTAAATTTATTTAATAGATGAATAGAATATTTGTAAAAGTGTGTGATTGTGAGTAATGGTTTATGGTTTAAATGTATAGGTAAAATGAATTTAGATACAAAAGAATATAGGTCTACAAGTATAATATAAATTTTAGAGATAAAAGTATGTAATATGTATAAAATTGAATGTACGTATAGGATGTAAGACTGTAAGTATAACGGGAATGAATAAAATGAATATATGAGATCATTGTGTGGTGTAAATGCCATGTGACTGTAACACTAGCCATGTGACTGTAACACTACACAAAAAAAATGAACTTGGATGTCCATCGACAAAACCCATGTACTCCTTGGTATTTTTGCGGGCTGAGTCCGCTGAGTCGAATACAAGACATTTATCTGTTCAGTTTTCAAATCCGGTATTTGTTTTTCACCATAAGGTAAGTTTGAAGGTCAGTTCAAGGTCAAAGCTGTGCACTCTAGGAAAAATAAATTTTTGACCATTCGAGTATGGTATACAAACGGCGACACTTTAGTTTAGACAAACTACGTATGTATATTACATATATTCTATATAATATATAAGAAATGACTTTCACCATGAATCATTACGAGCATTATTACGAGTTACAAGTTGGTAGCGGTGGCATCGAACATGTATACTTAGGAGCACCGTATCAGAAAGGTCATGGTGGTATAGGTAATTTTCTTCAAGGTTACTTTTGTAGGACGCTGCCGTTTGTAAGACATGGTGCACGGGCTACAGGGAAAGAAACACTCCGAGCAAGAATGCATATAACAGATCATGAAGTTAAAATAAATCTACATGTAAAGAAGTTTTACATGCGAGAGCACATAAATAAGGTCTAAATTTAAAAAGAAAAACCGAAAAAAATAGAAGGTCTTATAGAGGGTTCTGGCTATAAAAGAACACAACAATAACGCAGGCGTCATTCGAAAGTTAGTCATGACAGAAAGCGCACTACGCGTAAAATAAAGGCAAGAAAAACAAAGACAAGGAAAACTAACAAAAATTCAAACAAAAAAGGAAGACTCGAAATATTAAGAAGAAAACTCGTTCAGTTGGTTATATTTTTGGACCTCCTTAATAAAAATGGCTTTTCTTCATTCCCACTCTTGTGAGTGCAAAATCCGAGCTTAACTCATTTACACTTCCTCCTACTCAGATATCTATGGAAAGCAGTCAATGGATTAAGTATAAACCTGTAACGAATATTGCAGAAGATTCATATTTAGAATTTCTTATTCGTGGAAACTCGGATGATTATATTGATTAGGCGCATACTATGATAAAGTTTACTGTATGTCTTAAAAAAGGAGATTCACCTATAGAAGATAAAACTTTAGCCTATTAACAATTTTCTACATAGTATTTTAACCAAGTAGATGTATTTTTCAATCAAAAAGCAGTTTTACTACCGAGTAATGGTTATCGTGCATACATAGATACATTACTTAATTATTCAGAAGAAGCTCAAAAATCCCACTTGACTTGCGGTCTATGGTATAATATTAACGCCTACTGATGATGGTTAAACCATTTTTTCCGTTAATATCACATAATGTGTTAGTCGTGACTATACTAAAGCTGGTAAGATCATTGATTTACTTGGACATTTACACGCAGACGTTTTTAATCAAGAAAACTTTCTCCTTGATTGAGTGAATGTTAGAATACGGCTTATACAAAAATGCTTTCTGTATAATAAACTGTGAAACTGAAATCCCAGAACTTTACTTGTACACACTAAATCATTGTCTAAAAGTACAGCTAAATACCAATTAAGTCGTGTTGAAGTACAGTCCTTCACCCTGGTATAACTGGCGAGACTTTAGACAACATTATTCTTGGACAATTCTCGAAACGTATAATATCGGCTTAGATTCAAATAAAGCTTTTAAAGGTAGTAAAAAAAAAACCCATTCAATTTTTATCATTTCAACTTAAATTATCTACAATGAGTGTAGACGAAGTACCGAGCAGAGTTATACAACCAAACCATCTATACAGATATGTAGATGCCTATCATTCATAATTTAGTGGTATCGGTATTCATTTTGCAAACCACGGTAATAATACACTGAGGGAAGCCTATTCCAACGGGTATTATTTATCAGCAAACTGAAATACGCACTTGAATTAAGTGGAGATGAGGACTATTCTGTATATATATATGTGCGACATAAAAAAAACATTTTTTTTTTAATTTTCAATTTTTGTCTCAAAAACTAATCACCAAAATGACTTAAAATTGTAAACATTATTATTACTAGACAACAACATGTACACATTATTATTCTTTGTTACCATGAATTTTTTCAAAACATTAGACTATTTAATTTGAAAGTATGAATTAAAAAAAAACACCTTTTTTGTCATAACAATTGAATGAAACGGTCAATTTCGAAAATGTTGCGGGAAAAAGTAGAAAATTTTATACTCTTTTGAAAACACTATTGCTAAATTTTTTGTATAAATTATATCCTTTAAAAAAATGAAACAAAAAATTTTCAAAAATTAAAAAGTGGCCAAAAAATGGCCATAATTGTCAAAATCAAAAAATTTTTTTTTCCGAATTCAGAATCAAAAAACAGATATGCATGTCAAAATTTATTATTATTTGCCACGTAACAGATATGCATGTCCAATTTTATTATTATTTACCACGTAGTTCCAGAAATACGGCGGTATACATACATACACACACACAGCCATCCACACGAACATTTTCTAAAAACACATGATTCGAACTCCAAACACTTCAAAACACGTTTCTATGAAGATTTAGCGAAACTGAAAATTTTACTATACAAAGCTTCCTCTAGGAGGAAGCAAAACTCATTGCATTGCATGGTGTTGGGTATAAATTACAGTTCTTTTGTATAAGCAGTCATTAGAAAGGTTTCGTGCTCAGTTTTCTTCACATCTACTACTACAACACGAAATTATAGATTATATAGTTGACGTATTGATCAAAGAAGTTACTGTAATTTCTTTAAATAAAGACTAACATATCACACGCTGGATTGCAATTGCACATTCATTCTCAGACTTACCTATTAAAATAGAAGTACACAATAACTGTATTACAAGCAATATCTATGGTATCTAATGGTTCGAAGGAGACATATCCTACCGACAACTACACGACAAACTTTTGTACGCGGGGCAGAAGCGACATATCTTATATAAAGCATAACTACACGACACTGTCGATCTACTCATCATTTGCCGAAGTGAGATATATTCTTTTGCTATCACGGTTTTCTACAAGAAGGCGTTTACAATTGCAATTTAAATAACGCCTACAGATTAAAATCGTGGGTAAACAAGAACATTACTGTTTTGACTACTCTGGATACACGCTGCGATTATTCAGCCTCAAGACTCGTTTCCCATACAAACCCTGATTGAGCAGTCCCTGACTGTGCTTCATCAAGTGTGCATGTCGTAACATCTAGCGCTCTGGATCATTCAAAACAATAAAAGAAAAATATTAAATATTTAAGACCTCCAACACCAGGGTATGCATTAGAAGAGCCTATATATGACGAAGTTTCAAGCAGTTTTTACGACCTCAACATCATCTCACCTAAAACACGAATCAAGTACGGGATCACACAACCTGGATCTCATTGGATAACTTTATATATAGACAGACGAGATCATGGAATCTTTTGACAGTTATGGGGCACCACCGATTTTTCCATACCACATAAGAGCGGTACGTCGAAATACTATTTTTTATGAATGGAACACTATCCAACAAGGAACGATATAATTGTAGAGCGTTTTTATAGCAGACTTTGCAGGTCCACAACCAACTAGAAAATAAATATAAATACCATGTAGGCAATGACTATAAGCGACGTTTGAAATGTTGTATTAAATCATGTAAACCTAAAATATTATAAATAATTAAATCTATATATAAGATTTCATTTATTACTAATATGTTAATTTTGTACTCCATTTCATTTATTTTATCAACAAAAATATGTAAATATATTTTTAATTGTTGATCTAATTAATTATACCTATGTAACGTCCCATGTTCATAAAAGATAATTATATGTATGGATATACTGTATACAGAATGATGTATGACGGCGTGTATGTGTACAGGCGCAGGTATACGACGATAATCACAATGTAAGCATTTCCGCAACCGCGTTTACGACATCAAACGCGTCCCACTAATTAAACCAACTGACCCCCGAGTCAGCAATCCCAAAACCTACTTATTCTGCACCATCACCAACCTATATTGTAAGACACTTTCGATGGCGATCAGTGATTGGTTATTACCCTAACATTGAGATCATCCGCCAAGCCTTATAAGCCCCGCACTCAGTCCTCATATTGCCTTTAGTGAAGTCTCTTTTTACAAGGACAACGAGTGTTGTACCTGCTGGACCTGGTGTGTGAATACGAGTGCCGTTTAGTCCTTCGCGTCGTCTATTGGGTGCTTAGAAACCACTCAAACTCCGTGGAAGCTAACCGGTGGAATTCTTCATACTCTGGACGTGAGTTGGTACAGTACGAGGCTTAAGGACCGTCAACATATCTGGCGTTAGCTTCGGCAGCTTAGTTAAGGAACTTACTTTCAACACGCCACGGAACCATCCGTGTAGGATAATACTAAACACCGCCCAGTCATCGACCGTGCAATCTACTAGTAGTGTCCGAACGGGATTGTAAGTCGAACCAATATAGAAATAAGTAAATACGTAACATTAAGAACAAACATAAAGATTAGATTAAAACATCTGTGTAACATCTGTATCAAAGCATTGGGCCTTCGTCTAAATAAAGTCATAACAAAGAAGTACCATAAAGAGACAGTTTATTAGAATCATAACCTACTTAATAGTAACAGAAGACTCTCGAGTCAAGGCTAGTTCACCTATACTCAAATAAATAATTATTTGTATATAGAATTACTGCGCGGTTCAGCATAGTAAATCAGAACCTTACAAATGGCATCCCTGGTGGGGAACTAAGCCATTGTTACTAAAGTACCAACTGTCTCGTTTAGAATTTTCATTATTAAGAAGAAGTTTAGGGTCAGTATTTTTTTAGACGAAATAAACCATAATGGCGTTTAATCAAACTAGAGAGGAAATCTTAAGATTACCTAACTTAGAACAAAGAATCAATGCTTTAGATCAATTTTATAGATTTAAAGAGGCAGAAAGAGAAGAACAATTATTAGAATTTTCACGTAGTATATTAGAGTCAAATAATTTTCGGGCAGTGGAAAGAGCAACTCAACATCTTGCAGATTACGATGGAACGAACATGAATCTAAAAGAATTCTTACAAGATGTTGATAACTGCTTTACCATGATTTCTACAGATTCAGAAGCACACTTTTTAAGAATCGTTATATCAAAATTAAGGGGTAAAGCCAGACAAGCCTTGGAAGGTCGCACATTTAAAACTTGGAATGATTTAAAATCGCATTTAAAAGACTGCTTTGCACCGCCCCGCACATATAGTTATTACTTACACGAAATTCAATCATCTTCCATGAGGCAGGGAGAGAATATTCGACAGTTTTACGGTCGAATAAACGCGCTAGTTAATGCCGCAATTAACGCCGCGTTGGAAGTACTGGGAAATAACGTACAGCGAGATCATTTAAAACCTCAGACCGAAATCATTGCCTTAGAATCATTTATTAATGGATTACCAGATGGTTGGAGAACCCGTATTATCGAGTTAGCACCAGAAAAACTGGACGACGCGTTCGCGTTAGCATCGAAATATGAACGAGGTAAAGTAACCATGTATAATAATCATTACTCCAATCCACGTATTCATCAAGTAAGTCATACACAAGATCGAAGTCCACATGGTTCACGGGATTCACCCCCTGGTTCAGGAGAAATATATGAAAGTATACATCAAGTAAGAACATTGAATAATGAGGAAGGAGATAGAGGAGGGCAAAGAAGAGTGAATTTTCATGATTCTACGCATAATAGAGAAGAGATTTCTTATTCAATAGACCGGGATGACACCTATTTCCCAAAAATGACTTTTGAAGGAGGCAAGATACACGCACCACCACAATTGAGTTATAAAAAGCCAGTACCCGAGCCTATCAAACATCCAAGTATACTCCAGAGGGAATATACTGAGAATACTATGGTGCCAGTAAGACCACCAGTACAAAGACATGTTATACCACCAGAGGCACCATTATATCTGGATTACAGACCCTGTAACTGTGCTGCATGTTATATATACTTTCAAAATCAACAGAGAGCCGGATATTGGTACCCACCTCAAAATGGAGGCTACCAACATCAAAATCCACCAACGTGTACGCACAGACCAGTCCCAATGCAGGAACCATGTCACCATCAAGAATCCGCAATTAACAGAAATCAAGACTATTACGGAGAAAAGCCGAAGTCGCCAATCCCGTTTTGCAGTGGAAATAAAAATCATTTAAACTGGGACAACGCTCACTGGAAGAACGCACCAGTGAGCGGGACGACTCCACAGCGTTCAACCAGTCCCGGCCCCACAGCCAAGTCGGGAAACCAGCCCAAGTTATTCGACTCACGTCAAGAGTCGAATCCTCGCCCACAATAAAATTAAAAATAGAACAATTGGCAGTTCCAGAAGCCTTATGTGTAGTAGATACCGGAGCCCAAATCAATGCAATAAAAGAAAATGCATTGGGTCCTAATGCTATAGTAGACCAAAATGACGTGATCTCTATACTAGGTATTTCTCCACAGGAGGTAAGAACTCTAGGAACTGTAAAATTAAAAATCTTAGGAAAGGACCATTTATTCCACGTGTTACCATCTAGCACGCCACTATCAGAGGAACTTATATTGGGTAACCCTTTTCTACTTGTAGAAAAAGTAAACATCATGTTTGGAGAGGGAATACTAGTAACGGAAAGTCATCCGATAACACCCGTTCCCTTCGTTCATAAACTAATACCAGAAACTAGTGAAGATAAACATCCAGAAGAAGCATATCGAAACACGGAAGTAAAAAGAGTTCAGATTGAACCTGAGTTTGAATTTCCATATGCCGAACGCGAGATAGAACCGGAATCTATAGATACAGTAAATTGGAATTTTAATTCTAAAGGTTTTAAATCCAATGGTAAAACTGTATTTAAGTTACCGGCCAGAGCAAAAGTTCCTATAAGAATTCCCGCAACTAAACATTCAGCTAAGGGCCAAGCCTACTTAAGACGAATAAATACCGTCCCAGGAGTTTTTATAGGAGAAGCCGCCGTTAAAAATAACAAAGGCTACTGTTATGTAATGGCCACTAATACTCTACCTGACCCAGTCGAAATAGAAATTACTCCACAACCATTGGAAGCATTTGACTTTTACGATGACTTGGAGGATGGCTACGAGTTTCCGTTAGAAGGGGAACCACCAAAAGACGAAGAAGACCGCGTAAAAACAATCCTGGAAAAAGTTTTAACCAACTATCACACAAGACCAGAAAGAACGCAGATTAAGAAAATAGTAAAAGAATATTCTCATCTGTTTTATTTGCCAGGAGATCCGCCACCAAGAACATCATGTGTTAAGCATAAGATTAGGACAACCGATGAAGAACCCGTCAAAGTTAAGTACAAGAGAGGACCAACAGGACTAGATGACGAGCTTTTTAACCAAATACAAAAACTTTTGGAAGCCGGTATAATCAGGCATTCAAAGAGCCCATCTTGCAGTCCTATTCGAATCGTACCTAAGAAACCAGGACCAGACGGAAAGAAAAAGTACAGGTTGGTAATTGACTACCGAAAGTTAAACGCGAAAACCATCAAGGACGCATATCCACTACCTAACATCATGGAAATCCTTGAGCAGATTGGAAGAGCAAAATATTTCTCAGTTTTTGACCTCGCCATGGGCTTCCATCAAATAGAGATTGACCCTGGGGATGTTGAGAAAACTGCCTTTAACACCAAATACGGCCATTTTGAGTACCTATGTATGCCCTTCGGCCTTACCAACGCGCCTGCAACCTTCCAAAGGCTCATGGATTGCGTCCTAACAGGTCTACAAGGATCAGAAATGTATGTCTTTTTAGATGATATAGTGATTTATGCAAATTCTCTCGAAGAACATGAGGAGAAAATCGCTAAATTGTTTGAAAGGTTATCAGCGGTAGGCTTAAGACTACAAATGGATAAATGCCAATTCCTTGTACCAGAAATTAATTATTTAGGTCATATCATCGACAGTAATGGAGTAAGACCGGACCCTAAGAAGTTAGAAGCCGTTAAAAACTACCCGAGGCCAACTAACCAAACTGAAATTCGACAGTTCTTAGGATTAGCTGGTTATTACAGAAGGTTTATCGAAAACTTCTCAGAGAAAGCAGGGCCCATCAACGCCCTATTAGCCAAAAACGTAAAATGGAAGTGGGAATTAGAACAAGAACAAAGTTTTAAGATCTTAAAAGAAGCACTTTGTGAAGCCCCTGTACTAACAACATGGATGAGAGTAAGCCCTTCGTTCTAACTACGGATGCAAGTGATGGAGCTATAGGTGCAGTCCTAAGTCAAGGTGAACCAGGTCAAGAACATCCAATCGCCTATATGTCCAGATCTCTCAACAAATGCGAACGAAATTATTCTACCACAGAAAAAGAATGTTTAGCCGTAGTAAATGCCATAGAGTATTTTAGCCACTACCTTTACGGTAAGCATTTCACCGTCTACGGAGATCACGAACCATTGACATGGATTGAATCATTAAAAGATCCAGTCAGTAGGTTAAATCGTTGGAGAATGAGATTACGAGGTTATTACTATACTTTTAAGTATAAACCTGGTCGTCTAAATGTTAACGCAGACGCCCTTTCCCGCAATCCAGTTGATAGAGACCAACTAATTAAAGAAGATGAACAAGAACAAGGGGGGGAGGTACGAGTACTGCCTATCCTACCTAAGCCGACTAAAACTTCTTTAGCCAGACAGAATCGTACTCAACTACAAAGCGAAAACGAAACTTCTAAAGAAGGAGTTAAACATCGAAAGAAACCGGGTCGTAAGGAAGGAATCAAGCTTGATAACCCCACTATCCCTTTAGGTATGGAGGGAGGGCAAGCCGACCTACAAGCAAGTACAATCGCGAAGAGACTTAGAATGAGGAAGAACGAACCAGCCACTACAGAAAAGAAAACAGTAGTTTTTGCAGAACCCATAGTTTCCGAACCACCATCAATGAGTGAAACAGATAACTCAGAAATAACCAACTCAATCGAGAGTAGTATTGCAGAATCTTCCGATGCTCCACCAATACCACTAAGCAACAAATCTTTGCTTCCTAGCCTGTTGAATCAAGATACAGAGTCAGAAGAGGAAACTGATTCTACTATGGCCAAGTCAAACGAGGATCCAGGTGAAAGTGAATTTGATGAAATAATATTGAATAAACCCCACAAGAACAAGAGTAAAAATCCCAACAACAAAAAGAATACTAATTCTAGACAAACTAGTCCGGAAATTGAAACAAAATTTAGAGATTCTTCCTCATCAAGTGATGACAAAGAGTTAATAAACCCAAAATTACAATCTACTATGAGACGATCAATGCCAGGTCAACTCATGGATAATTCAGAACTACAAGAATTATCTAGTATTGAATTAAACAAAAGCGCAAAGGAAAAAGAGATTAATCCTAATGGAAACCCAAGCGAGACTACAAATAACCAACCACTCTCGATGTGCTGGGATAATTTCTTAGAGCTCTATCATGAAACTCCAACTGAGAACTCGGACCTCATGAAAGATATTGAAAGCTCATCACCCTTACAACAAGGAGAGAAAGCGAGTTCAGAACCACCTACGTTACTAGGAGAAGCTTCACAGGCAGTAGTCCCCAGCAGCACTGTGAGAGAATGGATGCTAGAATACGCAGATAGTCAGTCTAATCCGATTCGTTTCAAGTCACCCATAAAACAACCTAGAGAATCTTCTACTGCTTGGACTGAAGAGATGGCCGAAAACACCAATTGGCATCACCTCTCCACAATAGAACAAGAGGATAGTGAAGAAGAATCGGAGGATGAGATTAACGAAGAATTAAGAAAAAAATTATCTAAACCCAAAAAACAAAATAATCCACCTAAAACGACAAAAACAATAATAACACCCACAAGCGGAACACTTACCAACAACCATAATACTTCTTATATAAATAGTAAACCGAAGGAAGACAGTACAGGTCCAAGATTTGGAAACACACCAACATCTGTATTTTTCGACTATGTAGATTCAGATGTGAACTCGAGTGAATCATTAAAATTTTTAAAAACTAGAGAATGTATAACATATCTAAAAGATAATATAGTACATTTTATTTCAAAAGATTTAAGTTTATCATATGGAACTAACAAATTACTTATTGACATAGAAGCTATTTATCGCGATGAATTATCAAAGGCTAAAATAACCATCGGTGATGTAATAGTTACCCAAAATAGAAAAAGATTCATTTTCAGTTTAGTTATTTCGGATAAAGAAAAAGACGAAATTACACCAGATAATTTATCGAAATGTTTAAGTACATTAGCAAACGAAATTAAGAATAAAAAGTTAAAGTCTTTTAGATTAGCTAGAAGCGGAGAGCTAACTGACACACTTCCACGAGGGGTATTATTAAATAAAATTAAGGAAAAACTGAAAAATTTACAAATAGCAGTAACGATATGTTACGGTGAGTGTAAGATACTAGCCCCTGAATACAAGTTAATAGTTCTGAACGATTACCATAATAGTTTGTTTGGAGGACATCGTGGTATGGGAAAAACCTATAGAAGAATAAGAGAACGATACTATTGGAAAGGAATGAAAGAAGATATACATGATTTCGTACGCAAATGTGAAATCTGCCAAGAACAAAAGCTGGTTAGAGTAAAGACAAGAGAACCAATGGTAATAACGGATACACCAAGTGAAGTTTTCTATAAAGTAGCCATAGATACAGTTGGACCTTTATGCAAATCTACGCAAGGTAACGTGCATATACTAACTATGCAGTGTCAGTTTTCAAAATGTTGTATAGCAGTACCAGTGCCCAACATCAAAGCAGTTACAATCGCAGACGCTTTGACCCGACACCTTTTTGTACATTTTGGAGTACCTAGAATAATTCTAAGCGACCGAGGACGCAGTTTTCAAAACAATCTATTGTCACAGTTATCCGAAATTTATAATTTTAAATTAAATACTACGACTGCATACCATCCACAGTCTAATGGATCCTTAGAAAGAAGTCACGCTGTCTTAGCAGACTTTCTAAGAAATAAATCATCAAGCAAACAAGATTGGGATAAAGCAATTCCCTTTGCTATTCATGAGTATAATACATCCGTACATACATCAACGGGTTACACTCCTCATGAATTAGTATACGGCAAACCAGCCCGTACACCCAATCGTTTGTCGAACGAATTCGAATTAGAAACTTACAACGATTACATACAAGAACTAACTGAATGTTTGAGAGATGCACAAACAGTAGCCAGGAATAATCTCATACAATCAAAACATAAGAACAAGGAGTACTATGATAAAAAGGCAAGACCTTTACAGATTTCTGTCGGAGACGAAGTGAGAGTATTAAAGGAACCCAGATATGGGAAATTAGATAAATTTTATAATGGAAAATTTTTTGTAAAAGAAATTAAAGACAATAGTAATGTCATAGTAGAATCATCTAATGGAAAACTTATAGTAAAGCATAAAGATAAGTTAGAGAAATTTTATCGCTGAGTAGACCAGACAAGACCACTACAAATTCAAGACACCGTATTTTAAACTTACCGATGTCCAAATTATTCTCCTTCTTTCGACTAAATGATTTTGGTAGTAATTAATTTTTACGCAAAAGGAAGCAGCATAGGATCGTGGGTTCAATGTAATTACTGGAATAAAACTCTATTTTTGAAAGAAATTTTTTTTCACTTAAAGATTAATTTTAAATAAAATTTATTATCTTAGAAAACGTAACAACAAATACTTAAGATTAAGCAAACAAAACAAGAAAATAAGCAGTTCATTTTCGGCCTATTGTCTATCTCTATCTATTGTCAGCGAACTTAGCATTGCGGCTACTACCATCCGAAGCCAATGCACTCGCGCTCACGTGTTGTCAGCTCGCGCCGAAACTTACACAGCACGCGCGTATATGTAGGCGTGACGAAAGCACGAGTTCGCGCCAAAGCGCGGTAACTCCTGCCACCGAGCGGATACTTGAAGAATCAAAAAGACCCATCCAGGAATGCGACCCACCCAGGAATGCAGTACGTCACACTCGCAGTCAATACTATACTTATATATATGCAGCGAGTATATATATAAATGAACATAACGTATGGACATGCGAGTATATATATCAGTGTACATAAAGACGGGTAAGAGTATATATAAGTATACATAAGACCAGTTATACTTGCATAAAGGCTTATACCTACACACATGCACTTTCCAATCTAGCGGACTTACAATAAGACCACATAGGGGTTCATATTATACAAATACTAAACATGCGGAATAAACAATTTAGCAACAATTGGCATTATCTAACAAAATAATAATAATTTCGGACTTTTAGCACTCGACCGCACATTAGGAAGTCAAAATACACCCAAAAATAAGTAGCAACAATCAAATGTTTATAGGCCTGTAACTCGAAAAATTACAGTACGAAAATTGTTATTTTTGTACCTAAATTGTTAGTTGAGGATACTCTATCGACCTACGAAAAAAAAAAAATAATAAATAAATAAATAAATAAAAATTATGGTCGGATTCGAACCAAACCTTTTTGTAATTTAGCAATTAAGAGTCCCCGAACTAATAATGTAATAAAAGTTAGCCAAATTGTTTATATTTACATTGTTATTCTGTAAATAAAATACGAAAAATCGCAATTATGATCGGATCGGAACAAAAATTTTTACAACTAGGATTAGAGATCAAAATACCGAAAATTTCTTTTTAATCACTTATTAATCTTCCGAGTTAATGCATATGTCAGCATTATATTATTAACTTTATGAAAAGTTCTTAAACAACATACTTATGTAACAACATATTGTGAATGAACATCGCACGTTTTTTTTTCTTTTTGCACCAGCACCCATTGCTGGGGACAGCAATACTCTGGGGGGGGGAGGTGTAACGTTTCATGTTCATAAAAGATAATTATATGTATGGATATACTGTATACAGAATGATGTATGACGGCGTGTATGTGTACAGGCGCAGGTATACGACGATAATCACAATGTAAGCATTTCCGCAACCGCGTTTACGACATCAAACGCGTCCCACTAATTAAACCAACTGACCCCCGAGTCAGCAATCCCAAAACCTACTTATTCTGCACCATCACCAACCTATATTGTAAGACACTTTCGATGGCGATCAGTGATTGGTTATTACCCTAACATTGAGATCATCCGCCAAGCCTTATAAGCCCCGCACTCAGTCCTCATATTGCCTTTAGTGAAGTCTCTTTTTACAAGGACAACGAGTGTTGTACCTGCTGGACCTGGTGTGTGAATACGAGTGCCGTTTAGTCCTTCGCGTCGTCTATTGGGTGCTTAGAAACCACTCAAACTCCGTGGAAGCTAACCGGTGGAATTCTTCATACTCTGGACGTGAGTTGGTACAGTACGAGGCTTAAGGACCGTCAACATATCTGGCGTTAGCTTCGGCAGCTTAGTTAAGGAACTTACTTTCAACACGCCACGGAACCATCCGTGTAGGATAATACTAAACACCGCCCAGTCATCGACCGTGCAATCTACTAGTAGTGTCCGAACGGGATTGTAAGTCGAACCAATATAGAAATAAGTAAATACGTAACATTAAGAACAAACATAAAGATTAGATTAAAACATCTGTGTAACATCTGTATCAAAGCATTGGGCCTTCGTCTAAATAAAGTCATAACAAAGAAGTACCATAAAGAGACAGTTTATTAGAATCATAACCTACTTAATAGTAACAGAAGACTCTCGAGTCAAGGCTAGTTCACCTATACTCAAATAAATAATTATTTGTATATAGAATTACTGCGCGGTTCAGCATAGTAAATCAGAACCTTACAAATGGCATCCCTGGTGGGGAACTAAGCCATTGTTACTAAAGTACCAACTGTCTCGTTTAGAATTTTCATTATTAAGAAGAAGTTTAGGGTCAGTATTTTTTTAGACGAAATAAACCATAATGGCGTTTAATCAAACTAGAGAGGAAATCTTAAGATTACCTAACTTAGAACAAAGAATCAATGCTTTAGATCAATTTTATAGATTTAAAGAGGCAGAAAGAGAAGAACAATTATTAGAATTTTCACGTAGTATATTAGAGTCAAATAATTTTCGGGCAGTGGAAAGAGCAACTCAACATCTTGCAGATTACGATGGAACGAACATGAATCTAAAAGAATTCTTACAAGATGTTGATAACTGCTTTACCATGATTTCTACAGATTCAGAAGCACACTTTTTAAGAATCGTTATATCAAAATTAAGGGGTAAAGCCAGACAAGCCTTGGAAGGTCGCACATTTAAAACTTGGAATGATTTAAAATCGCATTTAAAAGACTGCTTTGCACCGCCCCGCACATATAGTTATTACTTACACGAAATTCAATCATCTTCCATGAGGCAGGGAGAGAATATTCGACAGTTTTACGGTCGAATAAACGCGCTAGTTAATGCCGCAATTAACGCCGCGTTGGAAGTACTGGGAAATAACGTACAGCGAGATCATTTAAAACCTCAGACCGAAATCATTGCCTTAGAATCATTTATTAACCCTTTGAGGGGCGGTGTATCATATATGATACACCAGAATATTTTTAGTTTTTTATTTATACGAAGACCGTTTTCAACTCAATTGCTCTGCAATAAATTCCTACATCATCATTAATACTTGGATTTGATATTGGCTCGACGAAAACTTCGAAAATTTATTTATTCAATTGTTTATAAACTATTATATATGAAAAATTTGCATTTTTTTCGAATAAATTCGGCCCTGGAAAGAGTTTTCAAGATAATCGCATGAAAATTTGTGTGTAAGGGTTTTAGGGATCGCTGATTACAAATCCGGTGTCAGAATCTCAAAATTCAAGATGGCGGATCTAATATGACGACTATTTTAGGTTAGGATTTCAATTTATTGAAAAATCTACTAAGGATGAGATGTATAGCAATTTTTAGAGATGATTGATACTAAAGCTTACCTTAGATTAGTCAAATCCTATGATTCTAGATTCTGTAGGTCGCATCATAACCTCAAAAATTTCTTTATCTTACTACTTTTGAAAAAAAAAAATTGAGCTCGTAATAATGTTTAGTATTATTGATCACAAAATCGACCTCATTTCATAGAGTAGATGTATTATTGTGAATAATATACTAATAGCTTGATCATTCAAGATTGCGTGATCAAACTAGTGATATATATATTCCATTCTCATCTATATGAATACATGACTTTGGAGGAATAAACATTCATGCGTGATTCATCTCACTGCTTATGCTCTTCTTCTCACTGCTGATAGTTTTCATGATAGACTCATTCCGTATACATATTGGCAAATGATGATGAATGTCAGAATAAGAATTTTTTCATATTCCTGGAATATTTTTCAAAGCTTGTAACATCAAGAGCTATCATCATCTCACCAATTGAAAACGTTAGATGTGTTGTCTTGTCTTTCAGAAATAGGCAGTGAATTTTCTACAATCAAACTGGAAAACCTCTACTTTATAGAGGTTGACGCTAATACTCTATCTCTCTCTTACAAATCAAACAATCTTTTTGGCAATAAAAAAATTATCTTAAATTCATCAGAGTAAGTCGATTTTGTGTTTTCTGCGGTTTTCATTCATTCGAACTGACCGAAAGGAACTATTTCTTTCATCATGAGTGAAATAGTAGAGTATGAAGATATACTGAGCGATGTTGAATCAGAAATTCTTGAAGATAGTGAGGATGAATATGACCCTGAATCTAATCTGGCAGAAGAACCATCTGAGATGCTCGATGTTGAAGCTCATCTGGGTTCTGATTCTCATAATGACACTGACGAAGAAGATGATACTCCCTTGTTTACTAGGCTTGAAGAAATGGACGGAATTTGGGAGAAAAAAGCGAGATCACGCTTGGAGTTTCATTTTGAAGAACACGTAGGACCAAAGAATATCCCTGATGATGCGGCAACTCCGGGAGATGTATTTTTATGTCTATTGTCTGAAGGATTTATTGATAAAATAGTTGATCAATCAAATCTTTATTGTAACCAGACAAAATCAAGTTACAGCACCATCACCAAAAAAGAGTTGAAACAATTTTTAGGCTTGAACATTCTTATGGGATTGAAACGATCACCATCATATCGAGACTATTGGTCGAGTAATATTCAAATGAATGATCCATATATCTCTTCAGTCATGACTGTGAAGAGATTTTCCTTTTTACTATCCAATCTACATTTGAACGATAACTCCCAAGAACCAGGAAGAGATAACGCTGCCTATGATAAATTATACAAAGTTAGGCCTTTACTAGAAACTCTTACCGAAAACTTCAAAAACTTTTATGACCCAACTAGATATCAATCAATTGATGAAAGTATGATAAGATTCAAAGGTAGATCTTCTCTGAAACAATATCTACCAATGAAGCCTATCAAGCGGGGCTATAAGGTTTGGGTTAGAGCAGACCAATTTGGGTTCGTATGTGAATTCCAGATTTACACAGGAAAAGTCAATGGTAAGCCTGAAAAATTTCTTGGTGAGAGGGTTGTCAAAGATCTTAGTCGAGATTTAGAACACAAAAACTATTTCATCTATTTTGACAATTTTTTTACAACTATTCAATTGATGCTAGACCTAAAATCTTCAGGAATACTAGCATGTGGAACTGAAAGAAAAGATAGAAAAGATCTCCCGAAGAATCAGAAGAAAGATAAAGACATGTCAGCTGGTGATAGTGAATATCGCACTTCATACAAAGGTATCAGTTGGTTGAAGTGGAATGATAAGAAACCTGTACATTTTTTATCGAATGCCCACGATCCTTCTATCATTTCTCAAACAAATAGAAGGCAGAAGGATGGTACTTTGAAAGAAGTGAACTGCCCACAAATGGCAAAAGATTATAATCTTTATATGGGCTGTGTTGATAAAGCGGACATGCTCAAATCATACTATGAGATCAATAGAAAGAGTAAAAAATGGTGGCATCGTATTTTGTGGCATTTACTTGATGTCACTTTAGTCAATGCCTTTATTATTTACTGCCAACTTTTCTCTCAATCAAAAATGAAGCTGAGAAATTTTCGGTTGTCTGTAGTCGATTCCTTGATTGGGCTACCTGAACGTGTAAAGAAAGGCCGTCCATCTTCGTCACCTTCATTGAACCCTAAAAAAAATTTGAAAGTCACTGACTCTATGAGGACTGAGCATGCTCTTCACTTGCCAGCTAGACGAGAACAACGTGCGAGGTGTGCTTACTGTAGTACCAAGCAGAAACCACAGTTGACACCATTTTATTGCATAAAGTGCAACGTTGGGTTATGCATAAAAGATGATCCAAATTGTTTTCAAAAATTTCATCAGTAATGCAGGTTATATTATGAAATATGCATAGTAGAGAATGAATAACTAAAGGTTGAAAAAATAAGAAAAATTAAGAAAATTTTGAAAAAATTTTGAAATAACTAAAAAATAAAAAAAAACAAAAAAATAAAACATAAAAAATGAAAAAAAATAAATAAAAAAAAAATAAAAAAAATAAATAAATAAATAACTAAAAAATAAAAAATAAAAAATAAAAAAAAAAAATAAAATAAAATGAAAAAAAAAATAAATAAATAAAAAATAAAAATAAAAATAAATAACTAAAAAATGACAAAAAAATTTAAAATAATTGTAAAAAATGACAAAAAATGGAGCAAATGATTATTGATTCAGTTATTTGAGGTCAAAATCCTCATTATTGAGTCAGCTATTTCGAATTTATGTTTTCTGAGACTGTATCCCCAATCACTGGCCCCAAAAACCCATGTAAACACATTTTGAATGATATCTCTCAGAAAATCGCTATTCTAACCTAAAACAGTCGCCATATTGAATCCGCCATCTTGAATTTTGAGATTCTGACACCGGATTCGTAATCAGTGACCCTAAAAACCTACAAAACCACTTTGATATTTACAAAAAGTCAAACACAAAAATGTGCCCCTCAAAGGGTTAATGGATTACCAGATGGTTGGAGAACCCGTATTATCGAGTTAGCACCAGAAAAACTGGACGACGCGTTCGCGTTAGCATCGAAATATGAACGGGGTAAAGTAACCATGTATAATAATCATTACTCCAATCCACGTATTCATCAAGTAAGTCATACACAAGATCGAAGTCCACATGGTTCACGGGATTCACCCCCTGGTTCAGGAGAAATATATGAAAGTATACATCAAGTAAGAACATTGAATAATGAGGAAGGAGATAGAGGAGGGCAAAGAAGAGTGAATTTTCATGATTCTACGCATAATAGAGATGAGATTTCTTATTCAATAGACCGGGATGACACCTATTTCCCAAAAATGACTTTTGAAGGAGGCAAGATACACGCACCACCACAATTGAGTTATAAAAAGCCAGTACCCGAGCCTATCAAACATCCAAGTATACTCCAGAGGGAATATACTGAGAATACTATGGTGCCAGTAAGACCACCAGTACAAAGACATGTTATACCACCAGAGGCACCATTATATCTGGATTACAGACCCTGTAACTGTGCTGCATGTTATATATACTTTCAAAATCAACAGAGAGCCGGATATTGGTACCCACCTCAAAATGGAGGCTACCAACATCAAAATCCACCAACGTGTACGCACAGACCAGTCCCAATGCAGGAACCATGTCACCATCAAGAATCCGCAATTAACAAAAATCAAGACTATTACGGAGAAAAGCCGAAGTCGCCGAAATTAATTCATTTATTTATGTATTACAATTATTATGTACAAATTTCAATATAAAAATAATAAATAGATTGTAAAAAGAAGAAATTTGTGTATTTATTTTCCTCGGCTTTAACCAACAGTCTCGAACTTAGAAGAAGTTCCATCCTGATATACTATAAATAAACAAAGCTTATTTGCAGTGTTTGATAGTTGGTGGAAAAATTCTTGATCTTTTAGGATCGCTGATGAAATCTTCTCTGGCAAGAAGATCTGAAAGCTCCCATCGAGCTCAGCAACCTTCAGACCAAATCTTGTTTTTACTTCTTTAAGTGATGTCACCGTGTACCGATGATTTTTCTCCAAGCTCGTAGCTTTCTTCCTGGGCAAGGATTCTTAGCAATCTTGTTGAGAGCAGATAGATTTATTCTAAAAAATAATTTTGGTTGGTTGTTCACAAGCTCTTCGATAGCTTAACTATGCATGAACTCCTCTAACAAATGATATTCGATAATGATTTGCTCGGCTTCATTGCTAGGAGAGTCATCCCCTCTCTCGTTGATCTACTTTCATTGGTTACTTCATCCCTCTTCTCATTTTTTCCCTATCTATCTTCTACAGTATCCATCCGCTCTCTCATTGCTCTACTGCCATAGGATGATGTAGACTTCCCCTCCACCTCCACCCCTGTCATATCGCTCTGCTGCCATTGGTTACTGTAGATTCCCACTCCACCTCCATCGCCTCCTCTCTTTTTTGTTTTGTAGCATCCACTTGCATTCCAGCTTGTTCCATCTGAGACCAACGTATGTTGTTTTTTTTTATTGTAATAGTTGATCTCCTTATCTGTATAGTAACCAAACTTTCATCAAAGATAGCACAACTAGGAAAATTTTGTTGAGCTACAAGGGCTTCTGCTCTATATCTATCTGTAAATTCATCCACTAATCGCACATTAATGCGAAATTGCTCTCGCTCGATGCACTTACCATAGACTGCATTAATTAATTCCTTTTAAAAAACTTCTCAAACTCATTCTTGGCCTGCTTTCTCTTCTCTGTATTCAATTCTACATATAATTTAAGCCAGGGCTCCGGATCAAAACTCAAAATCCTATGCACTTTTTTCAGTCGAAGTCCATTATCCAATACCTATTTCAACACTCGATAATGAATGACATACCTTTTCTTATCATTCAAAGTAGTCAGCAGTTTATTATTCTTTGAGCCAGAGGGTGTTCGGTGCTCTGCACAAAAAGACAAATTTCGATAACCATCGTGTATTTCTTCAGAATACTCCAAATCTACTTCAGCAAAATATCCTATATCAAAGTGGTGCATTAAAAAAGTTTGAATTCGTTTCATATTCAATCCATTTGAATTTTCCCACAGGTAAATATTGCACAATGGTCCATCCATAAAGATTATTAATATCAAAGTATAAAATTGTCTTCGTTTTCTGATTCACATCGTATAATGAACCCGTGTATGGATTGTTCGTATAGCATAATTGAAATTGATTCAATTGACATTGAATACATGTTTTTTTCTTTTCTATATATATGTAACTTGTATACGTGAAAGATATGGCATACAAGTTTGATATTTCTGTTTTCATCCTCTTCAAAGATTAGATTTGTCAATCTTTTTTTCCAATTCCTAAATTTTCAAATTACACATATCTAACCAATAATGAGTATCATCCTGCTCATTTCATATTTCGTAAAGTATCACGAAGTACTTCAACAAGACGTTCGAAAAGTTAAATTAAAACCATATTTATTTTTTTCACACCTAAAGTAACTGTAGAGTAACACTCACATATAGAATTGTACAGAATTGTGTAATAAAAACTTAATTTCGTGTAGTATAGTAGACAAAGATTGCTCTTCAAAATAAAATCTTTCCTTTGTATAGACAAGACCATGAAAGAAGGGGCAGAAAATTTCAGTGTCTACCAATGAAAAGCTGAAGGGCATATATTACGTCGAGGAGGGATATTTTCTCGGGAGGGAAGAATTTTTTTTGTTTGATCCAACAAAAAATCTGCGATTAGTATAAAACAATCAGGACAGCGCATTCTTGAATTTCCAATCCTGAAGGAGCGAGAGGTGGAGTTTCTTGTTATAAAACCAGGATGTGAGAATTTTCTAATTCATTTTTCGAGGTTACTTCTTACTGAACTGTCTACAGAGATGCAAAATGGCTAGAACACATGACTACAATCTGTTATTTAGTAATCACATTTTTGATTTCAGCTTTTCCTACTGTATATCATTTTAAGCCTCCTATGTCATGGGACGAGTTAACTGAAGAAGAAAAATACATGACTGATGGGATAATAAAGAGCCATCATGGGATAGCATGGGATGCTGACGATATTCCCTACAGTCTGCTAAAAAATATATTGAAAATCTGTACACAAAGAGTTAAAGAATTATACGCCAAGGGACAGCAAAAGGCGCAATGACTAAACAATCTTTTGCCACACATGTAAGTAATAAATATATGTTGTTCATAAGTATTCATACTTTATAACTTTTTGAAACTTTTTTCATACTATTCGTTTTGGTTTTCTTTTCATTTTTTACATTATATTTCATTGCATTTTTTCTGAAAATCTATTGATAGTTTATCAAACTTGTTTCATACTTTCTTACACGGTTTTCTCTCTCTGTTTCAGAGTAATTAAAAATATTGAAGATTTTGGTTGTCCATCACTAGATCACATATCAATTTGTTTCACCTCAGAAGAAAACCTATGTGTGCTGTTTACAATGTAGTTTCGATTGCCTTAATGTTATAATAATATTATAAAGTTATTAGTAACTAATAGATTATTATTTTTCAAAATTTGTACTCTCAGTCTATGGAAGATGAGTGGAAGTTAAAATATTAAAAAATAAAAATGTAAAACGGTTAAAGTACGGAAGGCTAACATTTTAAAACTGTTTGCTGTTGCAATCTTTAAAAACTTCTTATATTATATTAATAATCTTAAAGAATGAATAATTCATATGATTTTTTGGGAAAGGCATTGAAATCAGTCATCAATTTAATCAATTAATTAATTAATTAATTAATTAATTTATTTATTTATTAATTTTCATTAAACGAGCTTGATAAGCCTTTAGACATGAACAAGTTGATGAGTAGAATAATTATTACTGTCTGTATTATAAATTCTTTTTACGCTTGTTTTAATTTTCTTATTTTTTAAATTTTCGTTACCTCAATTGGATTTACAATAATTTCCTCATCTACAATTCTTGGTAGATTGCGTTGTTGTTGTTGCTGTAGTTGCTGTTACTGTTTATGTTGCTATTGTTTCTGCTGCTGTTGATTGTACTGCTGTTGTTGTGGCTGCTGCTGTTGTTAGTGCTGCTGTTGATTTTGACTGCTGCTTTTTACAGTATTTTTAGTAGCAGTGCTGACTTTTAAAAACTTTTTTTAAAATAAACTTGATTTAAGATTTTAATAATTTTTTTTTTCTTACGCGGGTTCATTTTTGATGTGCCTGCTTTTGAAGACATTTCACCAGATGCCCTTTTTTCTGCTCCTTCCCCATTGTCTTCTGTAAAAAAAGAAAAAACAATTAATATTATTATTTTTTAATAAATAAATCAATATTAGTTTAAGAAAAATTAATATTACTTACCAATTAATTTCCTCTTAGGAATCGGTCCAAGATCATGTATACTTTTGACTGATCTACATGACTCGCAACTCGAAATAAAACATTACAAATAATCAGAAAAATGTAATAAAAATTATTGTTCAATAAATAAAGCAAAAGATATTATACTTACATTTCTCAATAACATCCATCGCCGAGGGTATATATTCCAACATAGACGAAAGCGTTTCGGCGTTGCTTACCAGCCAATGGATTCGCTCCTGAGCAACTCGCTACACCGGTAATTTTGTTTTTTAGGTGCGATCTTAATTTTTTGTTTTAACTTACGAAATTAAAAATATTGATGACTGAACTAACTGTTTGCGGTTTGGATTGGACTATTTGTACCCAAAATGTTAACTTTCCCTTTCTATGACTCTCCTGGAAAAAATCTCTGATTGGTTGAGTTCCTCTTTCCACCACCTTCTTGAAAAGTCCTCTGATCTTTACGTTTTGTGAAAAACTTATGTCCACCTCCCTTTAGTACACAACCTTTTTTTGACTGTGAGATTGCGAGATTTTCCTCTTCTTGCTTGAGAAAAGATCTTGGGAAAAATTTATCTCTGAATTTACTTGGTTTGTTTAAAAAAAATGTATGCACATTTATGCGAGGGAGACCTGTTCACACAGTCAGTAAAATATATTGACTAGCCTGTGCATTCTCCAACAAAGCCCATCAGATAACTCTATGAATGATATTTAAAAAAGGAGGTTTATCACAAACGAAAATGGTGCAGGGTTACCTCTGGGAAGTGCAAGCGATATTACTTTCGGAATTTACACGCACAGTCGGCGGTCAATATTGTTTGGCTTAGTGTTTTTCAGTAAAAAGAAACTGACGTTAGAAGTTGTACACATTTGCGTGGGATAGTTCGTATATGTATCCGAGAGTTACCTACAAAAAGTCTGTATAGTATATGCATTTCTCGAATACATTGCGTAATGGTAGTGGAAAATACCTGTGCGAGGGTCTATACCTACGTGAGGATCGCAGCCCATCTGTTCATTCGGAGTTTCCTTTGGCGGAAAATGACCACAACTTTGAGAGCAGTCGGCGTATCGCTTTCTCGTACTTACCTCTGCGGTTTGAAAAGTACAGATTTTAGCGAAAAAAGTTTTGAATAAAAGTTATTAAATTATCTACAAAAAAGTCCGCGAGAGCACCAATCTAAGTGCATTAGTTTATTGGCAAATTGAGAAAAACCAAGAACTTTGTCAAAATCGTAAATTGTTAATACCTTTTAAAAAAATTAATTTTTTATATTGGTATTTTAGGAAAGGATTGGACATAATAGCGCAAAACAGCCTGCAAAATTTCGAGGATCTAGTATTATAGTTCTGACTTAGAGGTACCAATAATTTCAAAATTTTTTGTTTTCACAGTACTGGTATCAGCAGAAAAATTGAACAGTTTATTTGCCGTTGCTTGTGTGTGATCAAGAAGAGTTTTATTTCAATTACCATTGTAAAAAAAAATAAAAAATTGTAATTAGGGACGCTCCTGGATGTATAAGTTTATAAAATGCCTAATTGACATTATCCCTAGAGACAACATTTTAAGCCGATCGAAATCGAATAAAGTCCACTGAAAAGCTACTATTTTTATCTAAATATGGAAGAAAAGCTGGTCCTCTGCGAGCATTAGGAACCAAGATAGGTTTTTTTATAATAAACCATTGCTCCATGAGTAAACGAGATTTTGTGATTTTTCAAATTTGTAAAAGACTTATACTTTTTAGATATATATTAGCCGTTACTCTAAAATCATTTATTAATAGTATATTCAGTGTCGAGAAAAGACGATAGCGCAACGGCGGCCGATTTCTCCGCGGGAGTCGGAGTGGGGGAACCGCGCTCACGCTCGAAACTGAAAAACTTACTTCAAATAGTGGCGCTCGGAAAAAAGTATCGTAAATTGGTCAAATTTGATCGTATCTTGCGCTTTTTTTTAATTCGGGGTAGCGCGAGTAGAAAACAACTTTGTTGTCATTAGAAGTAACAAATTCAATTATTTAAACATTAAAATTTTATTATAGTTTTTAATCGTGTTTTATTGATTAAAAGTCGATTACGTATTAGTAATTCAATAATAATATAATAATAATATAATGTTTTGTATATTATGAGTACGTTATGTATACTAAATTATAATAAATAAGTGTATATTATTAGGATGAATTGTGGATAAGTAGATGACACTAAAAAAAGTACGACTTAAAAATTATTTATATTTTTTTTATAATTGTTACTATTAATTTTAATTATTACATATATTAACAAATAAAAGTTATTCTGAGAAATATTAATAAGCTAATGAATATACAATAGCGCGCATAATCTAATTGCCGTTTTTTTGCATCTTCGCATTTATCATTATTTTAACCACTCAACTCGCCTAATAGTTGAAAATAATGATGAATGCGAAGATGCAAAAAAAACGGTAACTAGATTAGGCGCGCTATTGTATATTCATTAGCATTTTAAGATTTTTTAGAATAACTTTTATTTGTTAATATATGTAACAATCAAAATTAATAATAAGGATTATAAAAATAAATATAAATTGTTAATTCGTACTTTTTTCTGTTTCATCTACTTATCCACAATTCATCCTAATAATATACAGTTATTTATTATAATTTAGTATACATAACGTACTTATAATATACAAAACATTATATTATTATTATATTATTATTGAATTACTAATACTTACTCGACTTTTAATCAATAAAACACGATAAAAACTATAATAAAATTTTTAATTTTTAAATAATTGAATTTGTTACATCTAATGACAACAAAGTTGTTTTCTACTCGCGCTACCCTAAATTAAAAAAAAGAGCAAGATACGATGAAATTTAACCAATTTACGATACTTTTTTCTGAGCGCCACGATTTGAAGTAAGTTTTTCAGTTTCGAGCGTGAGCACGGTTCCCCCGGAGATGGTTCCCCCACTCCGACTCCCGCGGAGAAATCGGCCGCCGTTGCGCTATCGTCTTTTTTCGACACTTAATATACATATAAAAAGTATAAGTCTTTAACTGCAGTTACAAATTTGAGAACTCACAAAATCTCGTTTATTTACAAAACAATGGTTTATTATAAAAAAAAAATCTATCTTGGTTCCTAATGCTCGCAGAGGACCAGCTTTTCTTCTAAATTTAGATAAAAATAGTAGCTTTTCAGTGGACTTTATTCGATTTCAATCGGCTCAAAATGTTGTCTCTGGGGATAATGTTAATTAGGCATTTTATAAACTTTTGCATCCAGGAGCGTCACTAATTACAATTTTTTGTTTTTTTTACAATGGTAATTGAAATATATCCTCTTGATCACATTTAAGCAACGGCAACTAAACTGTTCAATTTTTCTGCTGATGTCAGTACTGTGAAATCAAAAAATTTTGAAATTATTGGTACCTCTAAGTCAGAACTATAATTGCTAGATCCTCGAAATTTGGTAGGCTGATTTGCGTTATTACGTTTAATCCTTTCCTAAAATACCAATGTAAAAAATTAATTTTTTCAAAAGTTATTAACCATTTTCGATTTTGACGAATTTCTTTGTTTTTCTCATTTTGCCAATAAACTAATGCACTTTTATGGGTGCCCTCGCGGACTCTTTTGTAGATGATTTAATAACGAACAACTTTTATTCAAAACTTTTTCCGCTAAAATCAGTACTTTTCAAACCGCAGAGATAAATACGAAAAGAAGTGCTGAAATCACACTTTGATTGTTTATTGTTTATTTACTTTACAAAATTAGCCGCTGCCATTCTTATATTATCATGCTACATGCTTATCCGAGCCATTCAAGTCATCAAACTTACTTGTTGGAATTTTGGAAAAAACCTCGGTCTTTTGGGTTAATTTGACTGGCCGATTTTTCGTTCTAAATAATTGTGACAGTTTTCCACACCACCCAGAAGGTACTGTCAGAAACATGTTATAGAAAAGTTTTATAGTATGTTTCAGGAGTGTTAATTTTCTTTCATTTTGCAAAAAGTCACTATAAATATAATCTTGTTTGAATTTGTAATATGAACAATTTTCGTCATATATTCTATTTATATAAATAATTTTCTGTAATAATATAAAAAAGGTTGTAGAATTATAGCCAGGAGCAATATAACCACGATAGTTTTACCTGTTGACTTTAAAAAGATTGCATTAGATTTGATTAGTGTAATATATACAGGGTGGACCATTTTAATCTATAATAGGAAATATCTCAGAATCATGGTTGAATACAGAAAAACGTTTTAGACAAAAGTTGTAGAAGTGAAAGGGGGTCAACTGTTGGTACCATCGAACTTGACCTTGAACTTGTGTTTGAAGGTCATTTCATTGGCCAAGGTCATTTTTTTAAATATGAAGATCCATTTTTTATTCCGGATTTGAAAAGAGCAGAAACTTTTACGTTCAAAATGATATTTTCATGAAGATCATGGAAGGTCACATGAAGGTCAAATTTACGAACATTGGTAAATAATGGGCGTTAGCTCGGAATAACGGTTGGATACATTAAAATGTTTTCAAAAAAGTCATCAAGGTCATGAAAGGTCATATAAAGGTCAAATTTACAAAAATTGGTAAATAATGAGTGTTAGCTCGGAATAACGATTGGAAACATTGAAATGTTTTCGAAAACAGTTATCAAGGATGTAGGGTATCACCTTCTGGTTGCTATAACCTTTACCTTGAATTTGGTTCTGATGGTTATGTCAAGGTCAAAGTGAATTTTCAAGCTGGAATCCTTGCTTTTGATCTCCGATTTGGTAAAAATAAGAGAATGCACGTTGAAAATGCTAATCAAGGCCATGGTAAGGTCGTGTCAAGGCCATTTTACTGTGCACTTCAAAAGTTAAAAATAAATATTTGAAGGTTAAAAGATATCAAAGACCTTAAGCATTTATCTAATTTTAAAGTAAATTTAGTCTAAAATATCAAAATATTACATGAAATCCATTTATTTTTTTAAGACTAATCTTTCTTACTTGGTATTTAACATTTTATTAAAGATTGAAAAAGTCATAGGTACTGGGCTGATTTTCTCATTTACTTCCTATTTTTAGCACTACCCAGAAACAACGACGTGGACGTAATAGGATTATGTTTCCTTTGGGGTGCTTCATTTCTGTGAGTCCCCTTGCCTCTCACTGGGGTGCTTGTTAAACGTGAGTCCCCTTGCCTCTCACTGGGGTGATTGTTTAACTTGAGTCCCCTTGCCTCTCACTTCTCGTTTTGAAATTAACTGTTGAGTATATGCTCAAACTGCCGACCGTTTGCGTCGATACACAGTTGAATTCTTCTAAAAAAATGTCTTACCGTGGAAAGCAAGATATTTCTTGGGATTACTGCACAAGCTGTTCGTATGCGTTCCATCATGTCTTCTCGTGTCGTTGGTTGCTGCTCGTAACAAGTCTTTTTTAAATATCCCCATAGATAAAAGTCAGGTGAAGTCAGGTCAGGCGAGTTAGGAGGCCATACAACTGGACCTCCGCGTCCAATCCATTGGTTTGGGTACTGTTCGTTGAGAAATGTTCTTACAATCAGTGCTGAGACGGCGGCCCCACGTGGTAGATGAGAGGCCACCAACGGATAACTTGCCGATGAGTAAGAGATAAGTTACAGACTAAGTGAGCGATAGTATGTATATGTAATAGCCTACCTAAGCGCAGGTAGAGGGCGTGCGTGCATAAAGCATTGGAGAGAGGGACGGCCCCAGATATAAAAGGAGACCCGCAGACAGCATCGAGCATTCACGATCTGGCATTGGTGCATAGAACATAAGGAGAAATGTCGTCCTCTCCAAGTGTTCTGTCTCCTTAGCACTTAGTATGCAAATGAGCATTGCGCTCTCGAATGGTGCTAAGGGGACCCCCCCCCTCTCCGGTTAGTATAAGACCAGATTGAATACCCCTTGGGATCAGGAGGGTGGTTTCCTGTTCGCAAGTGGGTAATTTCGAATATGAATCGGTTGTGAGAGGGTCGATCCTCACAAACTAATCCAAAGCTGCGTGGTGATCCTAAGTGTGCGGAGCTCGTGGAATAGATCTCCCTCCACGACTCCCGTTGCACACGAGCAGCTTCCCTCTGGTGGTTCATCCACTACAGAGGGTAGGGACGGCTTACACTTACTCAACCGTAGTGCGGGGTGATTGTGAGTTTGATCTTCGCTTCCTCGAGTACACTCCTGCCTCTTCCCATATCGAGTCTAGAACTCTTTCTACGGCCTCGCCTTGGTAAAGCTTGGTCCGTTTCAGTGCAAAAAGTGGTGGTGCACCATCCAATTGCACCCATATTCTTCGCCTGGTCTTTAAATCAACATCTTCAAGCAAGCCAGGTAAATGGTCTCTTAAGAATTCTAAAAAATTGTGTTGGTTGACATTACCGTTAAAAAAATAAGGACCAATCACATATCCATTTACAATACCACACCAAACGTTTAAACTCCAACGATGTTGATTAACAACTGTTCTGTGCCAATGTAGATTGACATCTGTCGAGTAATGGCAGTTATGTCTGTTTACTTCCTCAGTGTTTTTGAAAGTTGCTTTATCTGAAAACATAACAAATGTGAACAACTCAGGATGCTGTAATGCCCATTGACAAAACTGAAGACGTTGTGCAAAATGCCAAAGCGTTAGTTCTTGAGTTAAAGTAATGTGGTAAGCATGATACCTTTGGGCTTCCAAAATCCTAAGAAATGTTGATTTTGGTATTCCATGTTGTCTTTCTATTTCTCGAGAACTAATGTGGGGATTGATGAATGACTGCAAGAACTGTTAAAACACGATTGTCATTTTCTCCATACTCGTGGCGTCGACGTTCTCGATGTAATCGACCTTCTCGTGCTCTAGTGGTTAGATCTCGAATGGTAATGTTAGTTCGATGTCGCCTATTTGGATAACGTACAGAGTAAAGTGCAGCTGCACGAATATAAACACCTTGGCACTTTCCTAAAATCATAATCATGTCTACAATTTCATTTGGGGGATAATCAGCCATCTTATATTTTTACAAAATTAACTACTGTATAAAGATAAAAGGTGTTCTCGCTATTTCGGATACTTATCCGTTAGCCCGTCGCTCAAGCACGATCTCTAACACGGATAGTAATATTTGCACAGGTGGTACTTAGATACGCAACAATTAAAGTAGCAACACTCATCAAATGTCGAGAGAAAATATTCGAATACTGTTTTATATTGGTGTATGTAGAAAATGTTATTTTCCTTTCATTTACAAGTCCTTGATTTAATATTTGTTGCCGCAGCAATAGATTTTTTAACGAATCGCAACGTGCATTCCTTACTCGAAGGAAACACTTCACGGCGATTTTCACTCACAATATCCTACTACGGAGACGGCCCTACTGAGCGACGGGCTAATAATGCATAAGTATCCAAAATAGCGAGAACACCATTTATCTTTATAGAGTAGTTAATTTTGTTAAAATATAAAATGGCTGATTACCCCGCAAAAGAAATTGTAGTCATGATTATGATTTTAGGAGAGTGCCAAGGTGTTTAAGTTGATTTAGAAACCGGGCGTAATTTTACCTTAAAATTAGACAAATGCTTAAGGTCTTTGATGTCTTTGGACCTTCAAATATTTATTTTTAACTTTTGAATTGCACAGTAAAATGGCCTTGACACGACCTTACCATGACCTTGATTAGAATTTTCAATTTGCATTCTCATTTTTACCAAATCGGAGATCAAAAGCAAGGGTTCCAGCTTGAAAATTCACTTTGACCTTGACATAACCGTAAATTTGACCTTCATATGACTTTCCATGACCTTGATGAAAATATCATTTTGAACGTAAAATTTTCCGCTCTTTTCAAATCCGGAATAAAAAATGGATCTTCCTATTTAAAAAAATGAACTTGAAATGACCTTGAAATGACCTTCAAAAACAAGTTCAAGGTCAAGTTTGATGGTACCAACACTTGACCTCCTTTGACTTCTACAACTTTTGTCCAAAAACATTTTTCTGTATCCAACCATGATTCTGAGATATTTATTATAGATTAAAATGATCCACCCTGTATATATATATATAGCTAACATTATGTATTATATTGAAAAAACTATTGCTTGAATCTAATATAAGTAAATAAATTACTTATAATTTTGAAATTTATAATATTTAAATACAGAATAAGTATTTAATTAATTTTGATTGATTGGTACATAATATTAGTTATGTTTATAGTATATTTTATGTAAATTTCAACACTATTTATTAAGGTATCTAGTAAGAAATTATGTCACTTTTAGAATCCTAAAATTTCTGAAAAACTAAAGTAATATAATTTGGAATTTCATCTAAACTTATACATTTTTGTGAATTTGTTGATCCTATGTCTATGTTAAACATTGTTTTATATAATTCTATTTTTGAATTATAATTTTTGAAATTTTCGTTATCATAATCTATTACCAAATTATTTAAATAACGTTCATAATTAACTTCCTCAGTAATATGATCTTCTAATTGATCATTTAAAGCACGTGAATAATTCCGATGCTCGTCACTTTCTTCTTAAATTTTGAATTTTGTCCTTTTTAAATTAATTGTGTTTAAATCCTATTTAATTTATTAAAAACGTGTTTTATATATCTATAATAACAAATAATTAAATAATATACTTTGTTTATGTTTATGTGTACTTATATAAAAATGAGTATCTTAATACATTGCTATAACTCTTTTTGAAAAAGTCCTATTTTATTATTCTTAAAATTTGGAATTAAATATTATAACTGACATCGTATACTTTAAAATCAACATATCACAAAAATTGAAATATTTGTTTTTTAGATGATGATATTAGTGATAATAGAGATCAATGCCACCTGGGTGCTGCTGCACCCCTTGAGATACTTAAAACTACATCTAGTCATCTCGTAAAAGTTGAGAAATTAGAAAATACTCTTAACTGCTCCATATGTGGTGACAGAGCCACAGGAAAACATTATGGCGCCTATTCTTGTGATGGATGTAAGGGTTTTTTCAGACGATCTGTAAGGAAACGTCATTTATATTCATGCAGGTAAGTCATAGAGAAATTATTGTTTTATAGTAAGTCTTTTACGTCCATTAGAACGTAAGTGTTTAATAGCATTTAGGGCAATTGAGTGCTATACAATCTGATAGACGATATCGCCGCATGACCGCAACTCCTCACTATAAACATCACCACAATAAGTTTATTTGCAATATCTTATTGCGGCTCAGGTGTTGATAAGAATGAGGTGCATTCGACTATTGTGTCAACGGTTACCCCGTCGCAATCTGGACGGGGATGTGCTAATCCCCAGATAAGGTCAAAAACTAAGTCTCTACGCATTTTATACATTTTTTCAATTTATAAAAATTTTAAATATGTCTAAAATGCATTGTTGGTAAACATCTCATAGATTTTGGTATGACATTTCATAAGAGATCTCATCTGACATTTGGCAATAGGGAAGTAGTAGCTACTTTCTTTCGGCGACTGAACTGCCGAAAGCGTAGTCAGCTTATATACATGTGTTTGTACTGTGTGAGTATTTATCGCCCGAACTCCCTAGTCCAGCACTTTTTGACGGATTTACGACTATTAGCAGTGTTTGCATATAATATTTGCGTGTCATATGTGAGCTCGTTTTATCTTTTCATACATGCATTTAATAATATTTATATGTTTTTATGCTACTATTCATGTAGATAAATATATTTATACAGTTATTATTTCATGCGGTCTTCTAACTTACATATAAAATTAATTTATATGCATTTTTATAACATGTGCATAATACAGACCATTTTCGGCCCCTATATTGTGAGCGATAATAGAGGTATAGAATCATTTAAAATATTTGGTAGCCAAAATGGTCGTTTTCGCTCCTAGAGGCAAATATGACCATATTCGCTACCAAATATTTGATTTTATTCAATTTACTCCAAAAAACTTTGAATTTTCAAAAACTTTGAATTTTCAAAAACTTTGAAACGTTAGGAAACTTTGGAAATTTTTGTAATATACATCTATATATCTATATTTAAGAGGGCGACTCGAAAAACTCTATTCTCAATCAATTTTCTAGACGGCAAAAATGATCTTATTTATGCACTTTTTGCAAAACCCATTTGCGCTCCTACATAGTGTACTATGTATACTCCTACAGTGTACATTTGAATGGACTTTGGATATGTTTAGGTAAATAAATTCATGAACAATTATTTAAATTTCTCTTATTTATTAATTCTTATTCAATATATTTTTTCTAAATAAGATTACGCTTTTCTAATATTTTTATTGCACGTTGGGCGCCGTTTTGTGAAGTGATGGCTTCGCTAACGCGTATAGAACAACGGATTGTCCCACCAAGCAAAGGGGATGGTCGTACGAAACTACCGCGTCGACAAAAGACCGTCTTTCGACAGAAGAATCGCTCCGGCAGCTCAGCTATCTCTGCTTTAGCGAACCGTAGAGAATGGCGGGATCCTTCTCTGCTTGGCTATCTAGAAAATGTTTGGATTCGGGATGGCGTGCATGCAATTGATAATTACACAATTTATACAAAACACTATCGGGCTAAATCTGCCCTTCTACATTTATTCACTAATTAACAATGGCTTCGCGGATTGCTCCGCTTGATTATATTCGAATATTCTATAGAGTGTGTGTGTGTACGTGCGATTCGGCGAGGCGGCCTTCGAGATCGTCCGTCGAGCGTGTGCGGTATTTTCCGCAGCGCAACCCTATTCTAATTATCGAGTTCGCTTGCACGCAGTGCTGAGGGCAATCCCTAAGAAGAGAGAGAGAGAAAGAGAGAGAGAGAGAGAGAAATCCGCCCTCACGCTTTTTTTCTAACTTATTTCTTAGATATTTCTTGTATATTTCTTTTCATCTCGCTCTTTTTGTCTTTATTTAACACCCTTTTTCTCTATTTACCTTTTGCTCGCAAATCAATTAGTCATAAATATTTAAATTAACGTTTGTTATTTTAATACTAGTTTCAAAATGTTGCGCATACCTGGGAAACAAACTAATACTGCGCAATATATACACAACGGGTATACGTACTATCGCGATCCAAGAGGAGTTAGCCTAATGTTTAGATGTGCGACACGTCTCAGATATGATTGTTCGGCCGTTATTTATGTGCAAAGTTTGGACAATCTGCAGGAACAGCAAATAACAGTTACTGGCGAACATAAACACAATGGTGGTGGGTTATTGCTATTAAGGGAGTAATTTAATGCCGCTGTGAAAGCAAGGGCTCAAAAGCGCGCAGCAGTCGATGATCACAAAGGTGTTTTCGATTACGTAGCTGGTCTAGATGAGTAAGTGTTTTGCTTTAATAGGACACTACCGAACTAGGCGGCGATATATATATTACACACCCAAATATATACAGGGTGTCCCATTTTAATTTACCACCCCCTAAAACTGGTTAATAACTTGCGCTGAGAAAAAAATGTTTCAAATAAAATTTGTTGGGTTCGAAGGGGGGCATCTGTTGGCTATTTTAGCTGCGACCTTGAACATGACCTTCAAGGTCATTTGAAAGTCAAGACCAAATTTTCATATGAAATGTGCATATTTTTATGGCAGATTCGGATTCTACTAAAAAAGAGAAACACTTTTTGTCCGAATCATTTTTTGAAAAAATCCTAAATTTTTGTTGTAAACGGCTTTAAAAAAGTTGAAAAAATTACTAATATCTCTTATTGCCCCACCCTTTAAAAGAAGTTAAAAATTTGCTCTGAGAAAAAAATGTTTCAAATAAAATTTGTTGGGTTAGAAGGGGGGCATCTTTTGGCTATTCCAGCTGTGACCTTGAACATGACCTTCAAGGTCATTTGAATAAGATTTATCACAGATTCGGGTTCTACTAAAAAAGTAACACTTTTTGTCTTAACCATTTTTTGATCATCAATAGGTAACTATTGATCTCCCTTTAACTGAAAAGAGAATTTGTCCTAGAAATAAGCTGTTTTAGATGAATGTTACTAGCTTCAAACAAAGGCAGAGGTATCCTTTGGATCACTTAAAGCAAGACCTTCACGACCAGCCACTTAAAGCAAGACCTTCACGACCAGCCACTTAAGGCAAGACCCCGTCCAGCCACTTAAGGCAAGACCCCGTCCAACCACTTAAGGCAAGACCCTATCCAGCCACTTAAGGCAAGACCTTCACGTCCAGCCACTTAAGGCAAGACCCCGTCCAACCACTTAAGGCAAGACCCTATCCAGCCACTTAAGGCAAGACCTTCACGTCCAGCCAAGGCAAGCCCCTTCGTTCAGCTAGTCACGGAAATTTCAACGTCTGAAGTGCTCTATCAATTGCCCATTTTATTGAATGCACATTTGAATTCTCTGCTGAAAACTTCTTTGGACATCTATTAATGTTTGTGGGGTGAACGCCCGGAATGCTGCAATAATTCTCTCCATCATATTTTGTGCCGTCGTCGGGGCTTCCGCGTAAACTCTCTGCTTCACGGCCCCCCACAGAAAGAAGTCCAATGGGGTAAAATCTGGCGATCGCGCAGGGAATTCACAGATTGGACTACCAATTCCAATCCAACTATTTGGGTATGTCGCGTTCAGAAATCTCCTGACAAGTAGTCTACGATGAGCGGGAGCACCATCTTGCTGGAACCACATGTCTCGCCTTATTTCTAGCGGAATGTTTTCTAGAAGAGGTGGAATTTGGTTCTCGAGAATATCTAAATAAAGCTCGCCGTTTAAATTACGGTCATAAAAAATTGGACCCACAACGTATTCCCCAATTATGCCCGCCCAAACATTAATTGACCACCGTCTTTGTGTACGGTGATCTCGCTGCCAATGTGGATTTTCTTCTGCATAATAATGCGCGTTATGAAGATTAACTCCTCCCATATTGTCGAACTTTGCCTCGTCTGTAAAGAGAGTCCGATCAAAGAAAAATGGATCTATGCGCATTCGTGTTTCCGCCCATTGACAGAATCTAAGTCGCCTGGCAGGATCACCAGGCTCAATGGCATGTGTAAGGTGCAAGTGATATGGATGAAATCTAAAATGACGCAATACACGGGAAACTGTTGATCTGGGTACTCCATGCATTCGCTGAATTTGTCGCGTCGAAATATGAGGATCCTCGGCAATTACAGCACGAACCCCAAGCGCAATATGCTCTCTTGAGCCCATCCGTCGCCTCTTCCTTCTTAAGTTACCTCCTTGAGCTCTTATCGTTAGAAGTTTAATATTCAATGAAAACCTAATGATGAGAAGCTTTGAGGAGCTGTAAGAATTTACAAGCTTTACCAATAGGACGATAACGAAGCAAAAAAATGTCTTTTAGCGAGAAATAAAGCATTTACGAGAAAAATATTTCTTAAAAAGATGCGTACTTTATCAGAGAATCTGAATATGATTTAAAATATGTACAATTTTACTTTATCAGAGAATCTGAATATGATTTAAAATATGTACAATTTTCATTAAAAAAACTAAGCTTGATTTTGATTCTCAGTTGAAAACATGCCCCTTACTGCTCAAGCTTGCCCCAGATGATGTCAAACTTGTCCCAGTTGTGACCGTAAACTTGCCCCAGATGATGTCAAACATACCCCGAAGATTGCAAACTTGTCCCAGAGAATGTCAAACATACCCCGAAGATTGCAAACTTCCCCATGTGATAAAAAATGAATCAGATTAGTGTTCTAATGAACTTTGGTTCTGTTCATAAATTTTTTGGTAATTTCGTTTCTTTGAAAAAGAGAGTATTTTCCATTAAAGTGATGGTTCTTTCTTAAAATGAATTTAAGGTTCGAGGTCAAGGTCATAGCCAAGCTTCAATTGCCGGAATAAAAAATCGAGGATTACCGGTTAATAAATTGAGTGACCTTCGAATGACCTTGTTGGTTAAGGACAAGTTCATGGCTAAGGTCATACTTGGACTTAAATTTGTAAAATTGTGTACGTTTCTAATTCCTCGGATAAAATGTAAAATTTTTAACTTCTTTTAAAGGGTGGGGCAATAAGAGATATCTAGTGATTTTTTAACCAGTTTTAGGGGGTGGTAAATTAAAATGGGACACCCTGTATATAGGTTCAACTATAATTTTTGGCTGTGGAAAAACACCAGTTTAACATAGACATAGAATTAAATTCAACAACTCAAAGGCAGTAGTTCTCTACAGTTTTGCCTACCTACACTAGTTTGCCTAACTACACTAGTCAATAATGCAACATTTTTTAAAACACGTTTATATTTTTTAAAACAAATGTAAACTCTCTGTTTACATTTGTTTTATGTATTATATTATAAACTAGTTATTGAAGTACTAAGAGATTTCAAAAGTTTGATTCGTATTTTAAATACATTTTCTTATTTTTATTAATTCTGCAACATTAGTTCAGTTAAGAGTGCAGCGCAAGTAGTATATTGTGATATTATTCTTTTATTAATGACTCATCTGATATTGAAAATATTATAATTTTCTTAAAGGAACGAACGTATATGTAATAATAACCATTTGATATCTGTTTAAAAAACTTTGTAAATATTTACCACGCCCCTATTAATATGAGATTAGTTAATATTTATCTGGAAGAAAATATGTATTTATTATTTTAAGATACCTGATTAGTTATGTCTTTATTATATTAAATAATAATAAATAATCGTATTATGATTTTTAACAAAACAATGAAAATCTTTTTATATTTACATTTTTGTTATTATATGTATATTATATTCCTTTTAATTAAAGAAATGGAGCTTGATTTTTGTAATAACTAATAATTGCTATTATTTTTGCTATGATTGTTAGACAATATAGCAATATTTTAAATATAATATGGGGTTAGTATGTTAAACTTATATCTATTATCCATATATGAGAATACTTTGAAAATATTATTTTATATCTAGCTGAAAAGTTTTCAAGGAAGAAGAGAAAACATTGATTTTGTATTCAATATTAGCGCCGAAATTTAATAAAGCTGGCGCGCGTGTGTACCTTTTGATCCACAAACTTCGCTTACTTCGCGTATCATAATATATGCAAGGACAGGGATGAAGATATATATAGCCGAATTGGCAGGATTCACAAGTCTAATTGATAACGTCATTATTCTTTCGATGAATGCTAATCAGTCGGGAATGTCATCCAGTTAATAGTCGTTTACACTTAACCTGTAAAAGTAATTTACGTACATGACTCTTTTACAAAATCTTGTTGCGAAGATTTCATATCAAGATAAACAATTATTATTGTATACGTTGCAAAATGTTTCACACAAGTTGATAAGACGAAGACAGTTTTCTTGATAGTAGTACGTCTTTAACGTTTTGTTAACAAAGATCTTGGTATATGCTCTCTTTCTTTGTCATACAATCGCATTTTCTAATAGTTTTTCCCATCTACTAAAATGGATATTAACTCATAATTATAGTTCGTGTGGTGCATTATAAAAAATAAAAGAAAATATCTTAAAATGATGTTTATATAAAATAATCGATAAATGATGTTTATATAGAATAATTGACGATGTTTATATAAAATAATTGATATTTATAAACAAATTGAAAAAATCGAAAGTGCTTTAATTAATATTAATATCGAGGTATTGAAAAACGTTGCATTAAATACTGAACAAGCAGCAATATTTGTTAATAGCACTAACGATGAAATTTGCATAAATGAAACTTAAATAAAACACAAATATAGCCAGGGTATAAAAGATTACACTAAAATAGATATGGATCCACCTAATTTCTTGAGTTTCTTGCGAAAGACTTTGTTATGAGCGCAGTATGGAATCTGTCGATAAATACTTGGATCAAACAAATTTGGTGGAACAATTACTCGATGTACATATTCCGGAAGAACAAAATTACTGAAAAAGATTAAAAGAATTGTACGATTCTTCAAATTTCAATAATGGGCTTGTTTGTAAATGCTGAAGTGGTAAGTTAAAAAAATATACATTACCATCTACATGTGTTTTAAATGAACTTTACGTTAAAGAAGTCCCTAATGAAATCAAAACTTTGAATACATATGAAAGAATGTTGATACAACGAGCTAAAGCTTTCCAAACAATTGTTGAAGTGGGTACAGTGATGAAGAAAAATTTACCTAACTATTGCAAAATTGATAAAGTTACAGGTAGAACTTTTCATTTACCATTACCTTTAGAAGAAACCTTAAAAAAAATTAGTTCCGATACCGATCCTCTAAATATTAATCATGAAATGTTTATTTTAATACGAGGTAATCCGACAAAAGGGAAAATTATTTGGAAAGATTATGTTAATGTTAAGAAAATATGGCATGCTTTGCATTGGTTAAAACGTTGGAATCCTTTATATTGTAATATACAGATACCGTCTTATCCTGAACAAATTAAAGACATTCTTGGAAATCTTAATTTACAGTATGAAGATTTGACTAAAGATAATGAGAATGATAATACAGAAAATAATGAATATGAACACTATTCTGAAAATAACATTATATCTAATCAAAATGTTGACAAAATTGCTACGGAAACAAGCACACATGAAAAGCCGAAAATAGCTCCATTATTAACACAGAAATATCAGTCAAATCAATATTATGAACAGTATTTATCCATTACATACAAAAAAAATTAATGAAACTCATTCAAAATTATATCAGATGCTCCAGATATATGCTACTAATTTGGATGTTCGTGCTAAAGATTTAGATTTAAAATGCTTTCCAGACTTGTATCCTTACGGAATGTATGGCCAGCATGAAAAAAGATCTGTAAATTGAGGGATTGTGATTATATAAGATCTAGATTGACATCGAAACACTCACAGTTTAGATTGAATATTCAGTGCTTATTTTATTTGTTGTTTAACAATAATATAAAACAAATCAGCGCTAGAATCTTTCACAAATTGAATGTTGTTAATCCACGCTATAAATATACAGTAAAAGACCTTACAGAACAATTAGAATAAGATCAATTAGAATCCAATTTAGAAAATATTTTTTCTCGTTTGCGAGGTACTGAAGCATATTGGACACAGGTTAGAAATGATTTAAAATGCATGATGAATGAGTACGGACCAGTTACATTTTTCATTACTTTAAGCCCTGGAAGAGTGGATGTGGTCTGCATTAGCTGAATACATACGCGAAGCTAATGGTTGGGAAAATGATAAAAGATCTATTAGTGAACTTATAGCTGCTGATCCTGAGTCAGCTTCAAGGTATATTCGGAACAGATTCCAAGCGATGCTAGCTTATAGTATACTTTCTTTGGATCATCCAATAGGAAAAATAGCTCATTATTATTATGCTTGTGAATTCTAGGGCAGATGATTGCCACATTATCATTGTTTATTTTGGATTTATGATGCACCTGTTTACGGTAAAGCATCTATTAAAGAAATCCAAAAATTTATTTTAAAAAACATTACATGTCGAATTCCTAATAAAAATATTTCACCGGAACTTCATAGACGTGTTATGGCTTATCAACGTCATAAACATAATAACTATTGAATGCGTAAGAAAAAAACTAAAACTGGTTTCAAGAGCGCTTGTCGTTTTGGATTTCCCCGTCCAATAACATCTAAATTAGTTTTAAGAGAATTTTCTGTAGCTATTGCAAACAAAAGAAAATTAAGAAATAAGAGCAGATTCTATGATTTACCACGAGGACCAGATGAACAATGTATTAATGATTATATACCGCCTTTGTTGTTACTTTGGGAAGGTAATAATGACGCGCAATTTATTTGTGAGTCTTCTTACCTGTTAACAAAATACGCATCTTTATTGATCGTGTTTGTGAGTCTTCTCAGTTGTTAACAAAGTACGCATTAATTGACAGCCATTATCCAAACCGACCTCAGGAATTACATTCATTGTGTTTGTACGACTTTGCAAAGTGGTTTGATATAATAAAAAAAAACAGTATATAAGGCAGAATATTACGAGATGCCAGGAGGTGTCTTTTGCAAAAAGTGGAAAAAGCCTTATCTTATCAATCACTGGAAATATAATCCAATCAATCAACCAGAAAATTACTATTATTCACTACTACTACTATTTCAACCTTGGAGGGATAATGATGAATTGAAAATGGGGAAGAATTTTGCAATGACATTTCAGAAAAGACAATACGAATTAATGGATGCAATGAAGTATCATGATAAATGTGGAACGATACGAGAAGCTATGGAAAAGATGAATGAAATTATTCAAAATCAATTGCTGGAAACGCAAGAAAATAAATCTAATTCAGGTAATTTTCCGTGTTAACGTTTTGGAAGTCCGTTGAAGACTGATAGGTGGTCGACATCTAGCTTGCCTTATATAGCCTCTACCGACTTTGAAGTTGTAAACGATTCCCATCTTATACTCGTTTGATATGTAATCTGATGGTAATGATTTCTCCACGAAAGTTGACTAGATTTCCGTCTTGATCGACTATACGTAATTGAAGATGACTAATGCTGTAGACCGTGACTGGAAGGTAAATGACCTGCGATGGCACCTCGATGATCTTATATCCTGGTGGTACTGCAGGAAAGAACTCGTGTATGGTATGAACTTGCTGACCTTCTATGTAGGCGCCAGTTGTTATGCTGCACTAGACTCGAAGAGCGTTGACCTTGAGTATGGCAACGGGTAGATCCGAGCTGTGAGTTAGATTCGCTGGGAGGAGTCTTTGAGCAAAGCCGAGCAGTGCACCTATGGAATCTCGTGGAGGACCGCGACTACCCACTTTTTTCTTCAGATTACGTCCGAACACGTCGACGCTCATGATTGAAATGAATGAAATGTTCGCGTGCAGCTCAATATATATAGCCAGCCTCGCGAAGTTCCTCTATGATCGAATGAATCTCATTGGTGTGACTGGGATTACCAGCTGATTGCTCAGCCATCAGTAGGCGGAGTCTATCTACGAGTTCATTCGGATCATCCCAGTAGACGTAATCCATCTTCGTGTCTCGTCTTGCAATTTTGTATGGAGGGAGTTGATGTCGCAGTAGTCCACCTGTTTTCGAAGTAGATTTTCGTTTTCTCGATTCATCCACCACCGTGAAAAGAGGGGCAATATAGTCACTGTATTTCTTACTATTGTGCACGCGAATAGATTCATTGGGGTAGAATTTCTTTTTGTGCGCACTGGATGCTTCAAGAATCTCTCGATAATTCTTCAAGTCATCGCTAGTAATCAACTGTCTATTGGGATACTTAGATATAAGCAAGTCCAATAATCCTTGAGTTTTAGCATAACTTTTGTCATTTACTTTCACATGAAGATCTTCGAAAAGTATCGAAGAATTTCCAATCATGTAAGCACCTTTCTCCTTGTACAATTCATAAATTTTGTCCATATTCTTGCTATATCTTGGGTCAAGCATGAATTTATGTTTATTTTGACGATCTTCTTTATCAGTTTCTTGATTTTTCGAATGATCAGCTTCCTCGTTATCTTCTTCAGCTGCTGTTTCAAACGATGTGTCAGCTTCCTTAAAGATCTGCGTTGCATCATGCTCACTGTCAACTTTATACGTATCATCGAGACTACCAATCGATGATTTCTTTTTAATCTTCGATGAATTCACTGCCGGGAGATTTCTTTTGGTTGTCTCGGTAACGAGTACTTGAAGAGGATCAATGATTGGTTTGAATGTTTCACCCACAGCTCTCTCAAAGTTCTCTTTTCCAAATTTCAGTAAATTATACTTGCGTTTGACAGCGTTTCGAGCTTTGACCAGCTCATGAAGAATGTTCTTTCTTCGCTGCATGTCAGACATGTTGACGCTTCAAAAGTTGTCAACAGATTGTTAACGGTACGTATGTATGCCGATATTTATAGCAAACGTGTCGAAACCCTTTCTGTATCACCATCGTTGATTGGACTGTCCTTGTCGATCATCAAGAATGCATGCTTATCGTCCGACCAACATTTCGAGCACAGGTCTTTGAATTGAGGATAGGTCATATCGGTATTGACGTGGTCGTCATACAGATGATGCATATTTACATCATCTTGTCGAAAGACGACGAGTAGATTCACATTACCTCGCACGAGGTGTTTAGGAATGGGGGCGTACGATTGACACAGATAGAAGCAATCGACGTTCTTGTGTCTTCCCATACAGAAATAGGCTCTGATATTGTTTTGCTTTTCGCAGGCCACATCGTCGAATATCATGATGGAATTGGGTAATACTTTCTCGGGAGATACAACCTCGTCGTGCTCGCTAAAAGCGAAATACTGTATACCCTTCAACGGTTTCAAGAGCTCCTTAAGGAATCGATATTTCGACTGATCTAGCGACTTCGAATAGACGTAAATGTTTTCGAATCGGAGCCCATTGGGGTGCGTTATGAGTGCAAGCAGACTGTTAGTTTTACCACAGTTCGATGGACCGCAGAATACTGCTCGAATGCTGTCTGGAAGCAGTCGTCCATGACGCTTCATCTTATTTCTCTGCTGCTCCTCTATAGTGTCAAAATTCACTATAGGAAGTTTAACGGATTGTTCCTTGAAGTTCATGTGTTCACCACGAGAGCTCGTTTACGATTGAGAGCAAAACTATAAATACCACGCTTATATAGCTTGCGTCTCAGTCATAATCAAACCTTCGAGGTATGATGATCGTACATAAACGCTCTCGACGAGGTCACGGTATAGTGAACACTCTGATCAATAAACTTCCGTTCGAATTGTATATACCCAGATATCAGTACTGTGGACCAGGCACCAAGTTAGCCAAACGCTTAGCTCGCGGTGAACCCAGGAATCAATCCTCTCGACAGTGCCTGCAAAGAGCACGACATAGCCTACTCGCAGAATCGCGAAAACATCGAGGCCAGACACGAGGCGGACAAAGTCTTAGCCGATCGAGCTTGGCAAAGAGTCTTGGCCAAAGACTTGGGTATAGGTGAAAAAGCCGCAGCTTACTCAATAGACGTCATGAAGATGAAATCAAAACTTGGAATGGGTGTGAGAAAGAAGAAGAGTCCTACGAGATTAGCAAACATCATCAAGGCTGCTTCCAATTCGATGGTGTCTAGCAAAAATTCTCGCAAAGCAATTCTTTCGGCCTTGAAAGGTGCTCGGGAGGCTGTCAAGAAGGCTGGTGGTAAGCGCAGTATAATTGTACCACGTGTCTTACTTGTACCATCGAAGGTAGGAGGATTTCTACCATTCCTCGTGCCCGTTTTCGCTGGATTGAGTGCAGCTGGCGCTATTGCTGGAGGTGCGGCCGGTATCGCGAAATCAGTCAACGACGCCAACGCTGCCAAGTTGCAGTTGGAGGAGAGCCGTCGTTATAATAAAAAGATGGAGGATATCGCTGTTGGCAAAGGATTGTTCTTGAAACCTCACAAAACGGGACTGGGTCTTCGTCTCAAGCCTTACCGAGGTAGTGGACTGAGGAAGAAAAAAAAAAGATCCTCAAAGTGAGCAGCTTACCACATAGAGCACTCACCGACATCAATATTTCCAAGTACGCCAAACTATTGAGAATTCCCCACTTTCGAGGTGTATTCATGAGAAATGCATTGCCCGCTGATGGTCCACGTCGTAACGAATCAGCTGTAGTGAACCTCGACGATGCGGATGGTCCGGGAACTCATTGGGTAGCGTATCGCAAGCGAGGGAATGATGTGATATATTTCGATAGTTTCGGTGATCTACAGCCTCCACTAGATCTAATGTTATACTTTGGAGTAAACGAGGTGAAGTACAATCACGAGAGATATCAAGACTACAACACCGTCAACTGCGGTCATCTCTGTCTCGAGTTTCTGACCAACAGACTTCGCGTATATAAGGCGTGAACGTGCGGGCAATCAGTCATTATGCAACAAACTATCATGGAGAGTGAATCACTGACAATCAGTCTGTCAGACACATCTTCTGTACTAGAAACTCAGTTCTTTCCTCCAATCGAGCTATCACCTCATAAAAACTACGTTCTCGGCTTAGTCGAGCTCTTAACCTTCAATCCTATACCCAATATCGACGCAGGTGCTAACAAACTGTACGTCGGTAAGGAAGTTGTCGTGTTACCAACTGGAAGTTACGAAATTGAGGATATAGATACTTATCTGCGAGAATTTCTGGAGCAGAAGGGCATTTCATTCAGTCTGAAGCCCAACAATAATACACTTCGCAGTATCATAAAGTGCAGTCACAACATCGATTTTCGTCCACGAGATTCCATAGGTGCACTGCTCGGCTTTGCTCAAAGACTCCTCCCAGCGAATCTAACTCACAGCTCGGATCTACCCGTTGCCATACTCAAGGTCAACGCTCTTCGAGTGGAGTGCAGCATAACAACTGGCGCCTACATAAAAGGTCAGCAAGTTCATACCATACACGAGTTCTTTCCTGCAGTACCACCAGGATATAAGATCATCGAGGTGCCATCGCAGGTCATTTACCTTCCAGTCACGGTCTACAGCATTAGTCATCTTCAATTACGTATAGTCGATCAAGACGGAAATCTAGTCAACTTTCGTGGAGAAATCATTACCATCAGATTACATATCAAACGAGTATAAGATGGGAATCGTTTACAACTTCAAAGTCGGTAGAGGCTATATAAGGCAAGCTAGATGTCGACCACCTATCAGTCTTCAACGGATTTCCAAAACGTTAACACGGAAAATTACCTGAATTAGATTTATTTTCTTGCATTTCCAGCAATTGATTTTGAATAATTTCATTCATCTTTTCCATAGCTTCTCGTATCGTTCCACATTTATCATGATACTTCATTGCATCCATTAATTCGTATTGTCTTTTCTGAAATGTCATTGCCAAATTCTTCCCCATTTTCAATTCATCATTATCCCTCCAAGGTTGAAATAGTAGTAGTAGTGAATAATAATAATTTTCTGGTTGATTGATTGGATTATATTTCCAGTGATTGATAAGATAAGGCTTTTTCCACTTTTTGCAAAAGAGACCTCCTGGCATCTCGTAATATTCTGCCTTATATACTGTTTTTTTTATTATATCAAACCACTTTGCAAAGTCGTACAAACACAATGAATGTAATTCCTGAGGTCGGTTTGGATAATGGCTGTCAATTAATGCGTACTTTGTTAACAACTGAGAAGACTCACAAACACGATCAATAAAGATGCGTATTTTGTTAACAGGTAAGAAGACTCACAAATAGTTTCAAGACGGAAATCTAGTCAACTTTCGTGGAGAAATCATTACCATCAGATTACATATCAAACGAGTATAAGATGGGAATCGTTTACAACTTCAAAGTCGGTAGAGGCTATATAAGGCAAGCTAGATGTCGACCACCTATCAGTCTTCAACGGACTTCCAAAACGTTAACACGTCAGAACATTCAGTTTCTAAAAAGTCTAAACTTAAGAGTGATAAGCGTCCGTGGTGGTGGAAAATAACTTGTATATTCTTGTGCTGTATATCGAATAAAGAGCATGGAAGATATTCTAAGCATACAGTCTTTCGTGGCATTCGATGAGTCTCTTGCACATTACGAGCTGCATCCTCATCAACCATACACTGCCTCGTCCTTCAACAACAGCGACGAAATTCGCATCGCTATCCAACATCAAGACTTGTACGTTCTGCCGTCGCGCAGTATGATACACATATGCGGTAGACTCACAAAATCAGATGGAAATACAGTAGCGCACACAACTCTGGTAAACAACGCCTTCTGCCACATGTTCGAGGAAATTCGCTACGAAATCAATGCCGTGGAAATCGATAAATGTAAGAACGTCGGTTTGACAACTATCATGAAAGGATGGCTGTCACTCAATCCGAGTCAGAGTGTGCTCGTGAAAAATGCGGGTTGGCTCGACGTTGCAGAGACGCAAAGTATGACCAACGATCAAGGCTACTTTGATGTCGCCATCCCACTGAGTATGATTCTCGGATTCGCCGAAGACTATCGAACGATCGTAGCGAATGTCAAGCACGAACTCATACTCACCAGATCGAGAAACGATTTGAATGCAATTGTTCAGAGAGGTCAACAAGGTACGGGCAATGACATAACTTACGAAGAATTCAAGATAACATTGACGAGAATCGAGTGGTTGATGCCATACATCGCAGCATCCAACGTCGACAAAATACGTCTGCTGAATTACATAGAGAAGAACAGACCCATCAGTATGAGTTTCAGGAGTTGGGAGCTTTACGAGTATCCGGTACTGCCGAGCTCCACGAGACACGTCTGGACAGTCAAGACATCCAATCAACTGGAGAAGCCGAGATTCGTCGTTTTAGGCTTTCAAACGAATCGAAAGAACTCGAAAACAGTCAATGCCAGTCGTTTCGATCACTGCAATCTGAACAACGTGAAATTGTTCCTCAATTCGCAGTACTATCCGTACGGCAATCTCAATCTCCACATAGATCAACAACAGTACGCAGTTTTGTACGATATGTACGCGAACTTTCAGACTGCGTACTACGAAAAAAACGCCGAACCTTTGCTTAGAAAGGGGGATTTCATCAATCACGTTCCCCTCTACGTCATCGACTGCTCCAAGCAGAGCGAGGTGTTGAAGAACGCTCCCGTCGACGTACGTCTGGAGTTTGAATCTCGAGCCAATTTTCCCGCCAACACCTCGGCTTACTGCCTGATCTTGCACGACCGCATAGTCCATTACAATCCTGTCAGCGGGAACGTGAAGAAACTTGTCTAGAGGGGTGGAAGCCTATAACAGCGCTCGCTCTAAAGTAGAGAAATCAATCGTCGAGATGGAGTACGTAGTGGACATGCAAGGATACAAGCAGTCGGGCAACGACTTCATCCTCAAGGAGTTAGCCATAGTACCGCTCAATCGAGACATCGATCCTCTGGTGTTACTATTCAAAGAACCCATTCCTTGGCGACGTCTTACCGACAAATACAAGAGAGAAAACACTTGGATGTATCACTACTATCATGGAATACCTTGGAGCGCTGGTGAACAACCATACACAGACATAGGCAAGATTCTTCGAGAAGCTTTTCGCGATGCTACTCGAATTTTCGTGATGGGCTCTTTGATGAAAAAATGGCTCGAACGTTTTAAGTTTAACGTTCACGATATAGCTGAAATGGGCTATCCAACACTGGATAAACTGAAGGTAGTGACCATCTGTACTCATCACGATGGTGGAACATCTTCTCAAATCAACTGTGCTCATCACAACGTGAAACTTCTGAAAATATTCTACAAAGAAACTTTCAGTCAGATAGATAGTGAGAAGAAACCAATCGACTGCTCGATGATATGGGAATAGTAACTCGAAGGGAGGGGGAAATCACCCTTCCTCTTGCTTGCGGCTATAAATAGCCTGCGAATTTTACATATCTCATTTGAACTTTGAACGTTGATAAAGATGGATCAAAATACCAGTCCTACTACCAAATACGAACCTCTTCCTCCTTGCAAAAATGAGGAAAAGAAGAAAGAAAATTCTCAGTGGAAATCGTATTTCGAAAAATATTCGACGAACACAAAATCTTTTCCAGAGCGCAACAAATACGAGAGACTTGATGATAGGAATCAACGTTAAGTGTAAATAACAGTGTTGAAGGCGCTCGTGCATATTTTTGGTATTCAATGTATAAAATAAACATCTAAATAAAAAAAAAATGTTTTCTTTTTAAATACTCATATTTATTTCCTACCTTTCTACAACGCCATCTAGAACTGGGGTCTGACTTTGTAATCTCTACCTAATAGTGAAAAAAAAAAATTTCGAAATTGAGGTTAGGATTCGATTTTTGCCTTACTACATCTACAACTTGAGTTATACCCCCTCGGGGATTCCCCGATGTCATCAGCTCAGTCGGTAACCTGGGGCTCCGTCGGTAACCTGGCTTAGCTCGGGGATTCCCCGATGTCATCAGCTCGGTCGGTAACAGCCCGGTCGGTAACTTGGGCTATCAGCTCGGTCGGTAACTTGGGTCAGCTACCTTACCGCTTGAGCTAGCGATCTACCTTACCGACTGTCGGTAAGGTAGATCCCTGAAGTGAGCCAGAACCCCCCTAGCTTACCTACCACTGTGCCATGCGGTGCTAAACTGTGCCATGCTGTGCCAAACTGTTCCATAATGCGCAAAATTTTAGTAAAAAATTGTACTAAAATGCGTGTGCCAAACTGTGCCAAACTGTGCCAAACTGTGCCAAACTGTGCCATAACTAAGCCAAATGTTTAAAATGTTGATAGTTTGGCACAGTATGGTATAGTTTTGGCACAATTTGACACAGTTTAACACAGATTTCATTTCCACTGGGGTTGCTACGCTCGAACGCTAACCTTGCCGTGCCTGAAAGTGTCGCTTAGGATGCGTGTATCGTATACTTTTTTATAGCACAGCCTACCTAAGCCCGCTGTCACGCCTATCCGTGTCATAAGTAGTCCTATTTTGCGCCATGAGGTTAGAGCACCAGCATAGCGAGTGTGATAAACACGGTGCAAAAAAGGACTACTTAGGACACGGATAGGGGTGACCTAAGTGCGGGCTTTGGTCACACTGTGCTATAAAACAATTAATACATTAATTAATAAATTTTAATTTGATATTAATTGAAACAATATTTCCAAATTGCTTGAGAAATTCTAACCTCAAAACTTATGACGTGTCCAAAAGACATTCAAATAAAAGTAGTTGCTCGCGCGGAGCGCGCAAAATGCCACTAGTTAATAAAAATAACCATCTTTGAAATCGAAATTTCCCTGAAGGTAAAATTATCAGTTTAAAAAAATACAAATTATAAGTTAATTTGTATTTTTCTAAGCAAAAGCAAGAACAAAATACTTGACAATGTATTAACAGATTTCACAAATTTCTTTAACTGGAATTTGAAATTATCATCATCATAAAAATTATAGTAATTTGACAATGTTTAAGTAGAAATTAGATTTCACTAATTTTGTTAACTTAATTTGTAGATTGTTACAAGCGTATTTATTATTAGATTTCATTGTCGAATTGTATAATTATTGTAATAAAAATAAATCAATACATAAAATATAACTCGGTTTATGTAGAAAATTAAAAAATTAACTGACGGAGTATATACAGACATATATACTTGCCAACATGTTTACCTTGTAAAAGGTTTTTTATAGGAACATAGCACTATTCATTCGGCTCTTAATGGGAATTTCATTAACGATTAAATAAATAGGCCATATAGAGTAGCAGGAAGATTCGAAAACCGGTGCACCATCAGTATTAAATATTGCTGTAGCATACGCATGACGATCAATATCATTTAAACGCTGAACCAATTTTCTATATAGTACACCGTCGTACATAATCTTTTATATAATTTTGTTCGTACTCTCTTTCTTTGACAATGTAATCATAATAACATTCATTGCTTTCTATACAATCTTGCAATGCATTCGTTGGATCAAACGTAGCAAAATAACACGAGCTTTATTGATTTGACATATCCACACGATTGCTACAGTTTATACAATTAGTTAAATAATTAAAATTCTTAAAAGTTCCTAAATACATTGTGCATTCAGAACACATCTCATGTAGTGTAATACTTCCGTCGTTCCATAATTTATCTATTTTATATCTCGTTTCTGGTAATATGTCTGGTTTACCACATACTATATTAATTAAGGGGGTCTGAAACCCATTTTTTGAGTGCCATCTATGAAAATTCGCAATCATTTTGCTCATAGATCGCACCAGTGACGTCGATAAGTTGATAGCAAAATTATATTTTTCTATTATACGGAGTTTGTATCAGTATATGATTACGCGTATCTCGAATATACGCATTTTTTATTATATTTTATGAATCTTGCTTATTGTGATTATTTTAAAATTATGTAATAATACGTTTTTTTATTATAACTCAAATTATGTGTATCTCGTCTATACGCTTTATGTTATAATTATATAATCATACGTATCGTATAATTATGCTTACTTTTATTAACGCATTTTTTAGAATTATAATTAGGCCTATCTCGACTAAACGCATTTAATATTTTTCAAGTACAGTAACAATTATGCGTATCTCGCCTATACGCATTTAGTCTATTATTTTCTAAAATATTGGATATTGTATGTACGCATTGTATGTACGCATTTTCTATTGCAATTAGAATTATGCGTATTGCGCTTACACGCATAATTTAATAATTAGATACGACCTTAATTGCGGAGGTTTTTTTATTATAACTGAAATTATGCGTATCTCGTCTATACGCCGATTGCATGATATCTTGTATCATTATATTAATCCGATGCTCATTTTGTATTATAATTATATAATTATGCGTATCTCGCCTATACGCATTTAGTCCATTATTTTCCAATATTGGGTATTGTATATTTCTCTAAGTCTAAACTATGCTATATTCCCAAACATCCATTTCTTGATTACAATTGTACTACGAAAATTCCTTCCTCCTTCTACTTCTTGAATTTGTAAATACTTGTTTCAGGATATTTCCTTTTTTATTTAAATTATATAGAATATATTGTATTTGAAAGTATACACTAACGAGGATCCAGAGGTATCGATGATCAGGTACATGGCCAATGCATTTCATCCTCCGGCTCTCCATCTAGCTTACTATGATACCCACACTTGTAGTATTATTTTAATAATATAAAACCAAAAAGAAACATATTAAAAACTTACTCACAAATAATTATGCTACTCACTGATCTTGCCTGATAAAAACACATCATCCATCTATACAGCAGTTCTGCTGGAGTCTTGATGGAACTTTCTTCTGACGCCAAGATGTTGATAGCTCAGATACCCACACCAATATATTTTGTTATTCTCCACTGTATGCCATAGAGAACGATGGCATCAAATGTAGCATTACGCGTACACCTAGACATACAGGAAAATATATTGCAAACTTTTCTCACAAATAATTAATTATTGATATATTTAGACCACTGATCTCTTAGATAAAGAATTGTAAACAAGACAGATTTTTTACATATATAAAAAATGTATGCATATAAAGGCTTTTACTGACGGCGGCGGCAGGGCGAGGAGGCCTGATGGAGGAAATTGGTTGAGGAGCGGCGTTCAGAGGGGGTCTGGAGGGCCGCATAGCGGCTGCGTAGGTAGGGGCGAGTACAGGTGGTGGAGAGGTTGACTCCGTAGGGAGGTATGGTGAGAATGATTGGGAAGCAGATGGTGGAGGAATGTAGGAATCATTGGGGAGGCTTGGCCTAGGGGTGGATTGAGGGGGCCAGTTTGTGCCTTGGAATTTTACGTAATGGGAATGTGTTGGACGCGGAATAGCGGGTATAATAAATAGACACTTGTACTTGGACTGGTGCGGGTGTAATAAATAGACACTTGTGGTTGCATCGGTGCCGGACAGTGCAACTGTGTGTTGAACTTTGCTGTTTCAGCTGACGGCTCCACCTTGCATGGTGAATACGTAGTCAGAGATTGAGCGACGATCTTACTAGTCTGGGGCATGGCTTGCATCGCAGTAGCCAACAAGTTTTTTATCTGAGTCTTTTCTAACGGTGAGTCCATTATTCTTGGTGCCCTGGAGATACTTCAATATCCTCTTGATCGCTGTCCAATGCCTGTTGTCAAAGCAATTATTGTATCTACTTACAGTACTTACAGCAAATACTATATCTGGTCGAGTGGTCTGTACTAAGTACAGCAAGCTTCCAACGGCACTCTGGTAGGGGCTATTTTGCAACCTGACTTCATCTGCTGGCTTAACTGGTGATATGCTAGTATTGAGAGATGAAGAAATCTCAATTGGTGTTGAAGTCCCTCTACAACCCTCCATGTTGAAAGTCCAAAGGATGGAATCCGTGTAGTCAGCTTGGCTGAATACTATCCTCCTTTTTTGATGGTATCTGGTCACGTTAAATTCCAAGCATCTTCTGATTGCCCCAAGGGCGTTCAGGGCGAACAAGGTGATGAAGTCATCAACGAACACAGCTACTATCGTGAGCTTATTTCTGCTGTAATAGTGGTAGATACAGGAGTCATATTTTGAATCAGTCATGTTGAGATTCTTGAGTGTGGTGTCGAGCCTTTGGTTCCACACTCTGCTGCCTTGTTTACGTTCATATATGGCTCGTCGCAGGTGGCAGACTTTATTTACATCTCCTTTAGAGATAAAACCTTCTGGTTGCTGCAGAAAGTAAACAGTTTCACTTAGTTCAGCATGTAGAAAAGCTGTCTCAATATCGTAGTGGATAATGTCCAGGTCCAATCTGGCTGCGTAGGCAAATAATAACCTCAAATATGTGAATTTGACTACGGGTGAATAGGTGTCGTCATAATTAACACCCTTGATCTGGGAGTAGCCACTGGCTGCGAGTCTAGCCTTGTATCTGGTCGATCCATCCGCTGATAGTTTTTTCTTTAATACCCACTTGGATCCAATAACGCTATGCCCTGGTGGCAAAGGACAAAGATCCCATGTGTGGTTCCGCATAATGGAGTTGTACTCTTGGACCATGGCATTCTTCCATTGATCTGCTTCTAGGCCTGCGATAGCTTCCTGGAAGCTCTTGGGCTCGTTGGCACAATCTGTCACTGTGTATATGTGACATAGTCATCCAAAATCTTGGGTCTGTGTCTGGGGTGGATGGTTCTTCTGACTGGTTTGTCCAGCTCATCAGAACTTAGCTGATCTTGCGATGATTCATCGGATTGTTTTTCTTGCGCACTTAGTCCCTTTTTTTCTTTTTCAGGTTCTGTAGGTGGTACTTCATTTCTCTTTTCATGTTCTGTAGGTGGTGCTTCATTTTTCTTTTCCGGTGGTTCATCTTCAGCTTCAAAGGGTAAGTATACATTAGGGTTGCCCTGGGAGGGATTAAGAGGGTCATCCTCGACGAATACAACATCTCTTGATGTGAACACTTTCTTCTTGACAGGGTCCCAGAGTCTGTAGCCCTTCTGTGTCGTCGCGTACCCCAGCATGATGCATTTCTTGGACGTGGGGTCCATTTTGGTCCTTTCATGCTTTAGGATGTATGCATACGCCTTGCAGCCAAATATCTTGAGGTGCGTTAGGTCTGGAACTATCCCAGTCCAGACTTCTTCTAGGGTATTTCCGTCCAGGCATCGCTTAGGGGATCTGTTAGTCACGTAAGCTGCAGTAGAAATAGCCTCACCCCGGAATTCTTTTGGAAGGTTAGAGTCAGAGATGATATATCTGGCTTTATCCATGAGGGTTCTGTTGATCCGCTCTGCTCTCCGATTCTGCTGGGGATTATAAGGGATTGAAGTCTCGTGCTTGACTCCTAGTTTATCGAGGACTTCCTTCATGGAGCTATTTACACACTCCTTGCCATTGTAGTTTCTTAAGACATTTACTTTTTCACTGCATTGGTTCTCGATGAACTTTATGAAATTCTGGAAGACTTGTGGAACTTGATCTTTCGTTTGGATGAAGTACACAAACATTTTTCTGGAGCAGTCGTCCAGGAAAGTTACAAATTACTTTGCCTTGCCTAGGGAGAGGGTGTCCATCTGGCAGACTTTGCTGTGTACCAGCTCCAAAATTTTTGTCGAGCACTTCTTATTATGTGAGAAGGGTTTTCTACATAATTTTCCTATAATGCACGTTTCACACTGGCTGAGATAGGCTTCATTGAACTTTACAACTCTTACTTGTTGACTACATAGTTGCTTGATGTAAACTGGACTATATTTGTGTTATCTTAAACTTTGTTTATCATTTCCTCAGCTTGGCTTTGCGTGACCCACCACAGATTATTTGGGCTTTGTGTGCCCTGCATAACTGTAACACATTTTGCATTTTTGACGTAGCAGAAGCCATTCTGAAAGGATACGTTTAGACCTCGCTTTGTCATTGCGCTGACTGAAAGGAGGTTCGCAGATTTTACATTTTTTCTCGATCTTGGCAGACGTATCGAGAAGCTCCCGAGTCTATAATTCATTCGCCGGAGTTGATCGTATCAGTAGCGCCAACAGCGAGCAGGGCGCAACATACCTCGTCGTTTGAGTCAAAATCGTCTTTTGTTACATTGTTCTGTCGTCTCGGAGAACGGCAATCTTGTGCAAAATGACTGATTTTGTGTGTGTGAAGAAACCTTGCCCATATTTACTTTTTTTCTCTCAATTTGACAAAGAATATATATATAAGAAATATATATATATATATATATATAGAAGACGAGTGGCAGTCATCCCTTCAGCACTCGCTTGTCAAAGCTTACCGAAAACTGTCCTCTGGGTCTTGTGATCTTTCTTACACCTTACCCTTGCGCGGTAACAATAAATATATATAATATCCCTACGATTTTATCTTCAATTTACTAAACAATATTTTCTTGTAAATCAATAACAGTTTAATAACACCCGTCATTTTTAAACGAATAAAAAACATAGTTGAAGATACGAACTACACATTTACTCCGTGACTTGCATATAAATGGGCCTATTATATTTTACCTGTTTATCCACAGAACTGCCATACTCATATAGGATGTCAACATGCACATACTTACCAGTTGACCGTTGCTACCATATCTTTCTAGCATAAGTATAAATGATGTTATACATTACCTGAAGTACCATAATTTTCTATTCCATATTCATTTAAGTAGAAGATACATTATACCACGAACAAATTACTAATGTTTTGACGTATGATTTATGAATTCTTTTGCGTATTTGGACTGTACGCCGGGCAGAAAGAAATCACACGTACTTCGACTATGCACTACACAAAATTAAATCGTGCGTATCCGCTTATATGCAGACTGCGACATTAAATTTTACGCATTTCGCCAATAAGCATAATAAATTAATGCGCCTTGTTGCCTATAGACAGAAGAAATAATATTTGTATGTATCTCGTTTATACGCAGGATACATAGATTTGTATATCGTCTATAAGTTAGGTACATTAATGCGTATGTCATATATACGCATAATACATACCATCTGTATCTTCTGTATACGTACAATACATAAAATTGTGCGTATTTCGTCTACGCGCAAACCCGCATTAAATTGTGCACATCTCACATATATGCAAACCACCATCAAATTTTGCATATGTCGCTTATATGCAAACCGCTATGAAATTTTGCATATCTCGCGTATACGCAAACCACTATGAAATTTTGCATAACTCGCATATACGCAAACCACCATCTAATTTTGCATCTCTCGCATATACGCAAACCACCATCAAATTTTGCATATCTCGCATATACGCAAACCACCATCAAATATTGCATATCTCGCATATATGCAAACCACCATCAAATTTTGCATATGTCGCTTATATGCAAACCGCTATGAAATTTTGCATATCTCGCATAAACGCAAGCCACCATCTAATTTTGCATATCTCGCAAATACGCAAGCCATCATCAAATTTTGCATATCTGTCATATACAAAAACTACAACAAATGTCGTATATCGCATATGCGCAAACCACCATCAAATATTGCATATCTCGCATATATGCAAACCACCATCAAATTTTGCATATCTCGCATATACGCAAACTACCGTCAAATTTTGGGTAACTCGCATATACGCTAACCTCCATCAAATTTTGTATATCTCGCATACACGCTAACCACCATCTAATTTTGGGTAACTCGCATACACGCTAACCACCATCTAATTTTGGGTAACTCGCATATACGCTAACCTCCATCAAATTTTGTATATCTCGCATACATTCAAATCACTATGAATTCTTGCATATCTCGCATACACGCAAACCACTATCAAATTTTGCATATCTCGCGTGTACGCAAACCACGATCAGAAATTGCATATCTCGCATATACGCAAACCACCATCAAATTTTGCATATCTCGTATATATGCAAACCACCATCAAATTTTGCATATCTCGCATATACGCAAACCACCATCTAATTTTGCATCTCTCGAATATACACAAACCACCATTAAATTTTGCATATCTCGCATATACGCAAACCACCATCAAAATTTAAATATCTCGCATATACGCAGAACACTATGAAATTTTGCATATCTCGCATAAACGCAAGCCACCATCTAATTTTGCATATCTCGCAAATACGCAAACCACCATCAAATATTGCATATCTCGCATATATGCAAACCACCATCAAATTTTGCATATCTCGCATATACACAAACCACCTTCAAATGTCGCATATTTCGCATATACGCCAACCACCATCAAATTTTGCATATCTCACATATACGCAAACCACGATCTAATTTTTCTTATCTCGCATATATGCAAACCACCAACAAATTTTGCATATCTCACATATACGCAAACCACGATCTAATTTTTCTTATCTCGCATATATGCAAACCACCAACAAATTTTGCATATCTCGCATAAAAATAAACCACCATCAAATGTCGCATATTTCGCATATACGCAAAACTCCATCAAATTTTGTATATCTCGCATGTACGCAAACCATTATGAAATTTTGCATATGTCGCATATACGCAAAGCACCATCTAATTTTGCATATCTCGCATAAACGCAAGCCACCATCTAATTTTGCATATCTCGCAAATACGCAAGCCATCATCAAATTTTGCATATCTGTCATATACAAAAACTACAACAAATGTCATATATCGCATATGCGCAAACCACCATCAAATATTGCATATCTCGCATATATGCAAACCACCATCAAATTTTGCATATCTCGCATATACGCAAACTACCGTCAAATTTTGGGTAACTCGCATATACGCTAACCTCCATCAAATTTTGTATATCTCGCATACACGCTAACCACCATCTAATTTTGGGTAACTCGCATACACGCTAACCACCATCTAATTTTGGGTAACTCGCATATACGCTAACCTCCATCAAATTTTGTATATCTCGCATACATTCAAATCACTATGAATTCTTGCATATCTCGCATACACGCAAACCACTATCAAATTTTGCATATCTCGCGTGTACGCAAACCACGATCAGAAATTGCATATCTCGCATATACGCAAACCACCATCAAATTTTGCATATCTCGTATATATGCAAACCACCATCAAATTTTGCATATCTCGCATATACGCAAACCACCATCTAATTTTGCATCTCTCGAATATACACAAACCACCATTAAATTTTGCATATCTCGCATATACGCAAACCACCATCAAAATTTAAATATCTCGCATATACGCAGAACACTATGAAATTTTGCATATCTCGCATAAACGCAAGCCACCATCTAATTTTGCATATCTCGCAAATACGCAAACCACCATCAAATATTGCATATCTCGCATATATGCAAACCACCATCAAATTTTGCATATCTCGCATATACACAAACCACCTTCAAATGTCGCATATTTCGCATATACGCCAACCACCATCAAATTTTGCATATCTCACATATACGCAAACCACGATCTAATTTTTCTTATCTCGCATATATGCAAACCACCAACAAATTTTGCATATCTCACATATACGCAAACCACGATCTAATTTTTCTTATCTCGCATATATGCAAACCACCAACAAATTTTGCATATCTCGCATAAAAATAAACCACCATCAAATGTCGCATATTTCGCATATACGCAAAACTCCATCAAATTTTGTATATCTCGCATGTACGCAAACCATTATGAAATTTTGCATATGTCGCATATACGCAAAGCACCATCTAATTTTGCATATCTCGCATAAACGCAAGCCACCATCAAATTTTGCATATCTCGCATATACGCAAGCCATCGTCAAATTTTGCATATCTTGCATATACACAAACCACCACAATTGTCGTATGTCGCATATGCGCAAACCACCTTCAAATTTTGCATATCTCGCATAAACACAAACCACCATCAAGTATCGCATATTTCGCATATACGCAATCCTCAAATTTTGCATATCTCGCATTTACACAAAGCACCTTCAAATGTCGCATATTTCGCATATACGCCAACCTCCATCAAATTTTGCATGTCTCACATACACGCAAACCACCATCTAATTTTCCATATCTCGCATATATGCAAACCACTATGAAATTTTGCATATCTCGCATATACGCATACCACTATGAAATTTTGCCTATCTCGCATACACGCTAACCACCATCTAATTTTGGGTAACTCGCATATACGCTAACCTCCATCAAATTTTGTATATCTGGCATACATTCAAATCACTATGAAATCCTGCATATCTCGCCTACACGCAAACCACTATCAAATTTTGCATATCTCGCGTGTACGCAAACCACGATCAGAAATTGCATATCTCGCATAAACGCAAACCACCATCAAATTTTGCATATCTCGCATATATGCAAACCACCATCAAATTTTGCATATCTCGCATATACGCAAACCACCATCTAATTTTGCATCTCTCGCATATACACAAACCACCATTAAATTTTGCATATCTCGCATATACGCAAACCACCATCAAAATTTAAATATCTCGCATATACGCAGAACACCTTCAAATTTTGCATATCTCGCATATACGCAAATCACCATCTAATTTTGCATATCTCGCCAATACGCAAGCCATCATCAAATTTTGCATATCTGGCATATACACAAACTACAACAAATGTCGTATATCGCATACACGCTAACCACCATCTAATTTTGGGTAACTCGCATATACGCTAACCTCCATCAAATTTTGTATATCTCGCATACAACCAAATCACTATGAAATCTTGCATATCTCGCATACACGCAAACCACTATCAAATTTTGCATATCTCGCGTGTACGCAAACCACGATCAGAAATTGCATATCTCGCATATACGCAAACCACCATCAAATTTTGCATATCTCGCATATATGCAAACCACCATCAAATTTTGCATATCTCGCATATACGCAAACCACCATCTAATTTTGCATCTCTCGCATATACACAAACCACCATTAAATTTTGCATATCTCGCATATACGCAAACCACCATCAAAATTTAAATATCTCGCATATACGCAGAACACCTTCAAAATTTAAATATCTCGCATATACGCAGAACACCTTCAAATTTTGCATATCTCGCATATACGCAAATCACTATGAAATTTTGCATATCTCGCATAAACGCAAGCCACCATCTAATTTTGCATATCTCGCAAATACGCAAGCCATCATCAAATTTTGCATATCTGGCATATAGACAAACTACAACAAATGTCGTATATCGCATATGCGCAAACCACCATCTAATATTGCATATCACGCATATGTGCAAACTACTATGAAATGGTGCATATCTCGCATATATGCAAACCACTATGAAATTTTGCATATCTCGCATGAACGCAAGCCACCATCTAATTTTGCATATCTCGCATATACGCAAACCACCAGCAAATTTTGCATATCAAGCATATACCGAAACCACCTTCAAATGTCGCATATTTTGCATATACGCAAACCACCTTCAAATTTTGCATATCTCGCATATACGCAAATCATTATGAAATTTTGCATACCTCGCATAAACGCAAGCCACCCTCTAATTTTGCATATCTCGCATATACGCAAGCCATCGTCAAATTTTGCATTTCTTGCATATACACAAACCACCACAATTGTCGTATGTCGCATATGCGCAAACCACCTTCAAATTTTGCATATCTCGCATAAACACAAACCACCATCAAGTATCGCATATTTCGCATATACGCAATCCTCAAATTTTGCATATCTCGCATTTACACAAAGCACCTTCAAATGTCGCATATTTCGCATATACGCCAACCTCCATCAAATTTTGCATGTCTCACATACACGCAAACCACCATCTAATTTTCCATATCTCGCATATATGCAAACCACTATGAAATTTTGCATATCTCGCATATACGCATACCACTATGAAATTTTGCCTATCTCGCATACACGCTAACCACCATCTAATTTTGGGTAACTCGCATATACGCTAACCTCCATCAAATTTTGTATATCTGGCATACATTCAAATCACTATGAAATCCTGCATATCTCGCCTACACGCAAACCACTATCAAATTTTGCATATCTCGCGTGTACGCAAACCACGATCAGAAATTGCATATCTCGCATAAACGCAAACCACCATCAAATTTTGCATATCTCGCATATATGCAAACCACCATCAAATTTTGCATATCTCGCATATACGCAAACCACCATCTAATTTTGCATCTCTCGCATATACACAAACCACCATTAAATTTTGCATATCTCGCATATACGCAAACCACCATCAAAATTTAAATATCTCGCATATACGCAGAACACCTTCAAATTTTGCATATCTCGCATATACGCAAATCACCATCTAATTTTGCATATCTCGCCAATACGCAAGCCATCATCAAATTTTGCATATCTGGCATATACACAAACTACAACAAATGTCGTATATCGCATACACGCTAACCACCATCTAATTTTGGGTAACTCGCATATACGCTAACCTCCATCAAATTTTGTATATCTCGCATACAACCAAATCACTATGAAATCTTGCATATCTCGCATACACGCAAACCACTATCAAATTTTGCATATCTCGCGTGTACGCAAACCACGATCAGAAATTGCATATCTCGCATATACGCAAACCACCATCAAATTTTGCATATCTCGCATATATGCAAACCACCATCAAATTTTGCATATCTCGCATATACGCAAACCACCATCTAATTTTGCATCTCTCGCATATACACAAACCACCATTAAATTTTGCATATCTCGCATATACGCAAACCACCATCAAAATTTAAATATCTCGCATATACGCAGAACACCTTCAAAATTTAAATATCTCGCATATACGCAGAACACCTTCAAATTTTGCATATCTCGCATATACGCAAATCACTATGAAATTTTGCATATCTCGCATAAACGCAAGCCACCATCTAATTTTGCATATCTCGCAAATACGCAAGCCATCATCAAATTTTGCATATCTGGCATATAGACAAACTACAACAAATGTCGTATATCGCATATGCGCAAACCACCATCTAATATTGCATATCACGCATATGTGCAAACTACTATGAAATGGTGCATATCTCGCATATATGCAAACCACTATGAAATTTTGCATATCTCGCATGAACGCAAGCCACCATCTAATTTTGCATATCTCGCATATACGCAAACCACCAGCAAATTTTGCATATCAAGCATATACCGAAACCACCTTCAAATGTCGCATATTTTGCATATACGCAAACCACCTTCAAATTTTGCATATCTCGCATATACGCAAATCATTATGAAATTTTGCATACCTCGCATAAACGCAAGCCACCCTCTAATTTTGCATATCTCGCATATACGCAAGCCATCGTCAAATTTTGCATTTCTTGCATATACACAAACCACCACAATTGTCGTATATCGCATATGCGCAAACCACCTTCAAATTTTGCATATCTCGCATATATACAAAGCATCAAATTTTGCATATCTCGCATAAACACAAACCACCATCAAGTGTCGCATATGTCACATATACTCAAACCTCCATCAAATTTTGCATATCTCGCATATACCGAAACCACCTTCAAATGTCGCATATTTTGCATATACGCAAACCACCTTCAAATTTTGCATATCTCGCATATACGCAAGCCATCGTCAAATTTTGCATATCTCTCATATACACAAACCACCACAATTGTCGTATATCGCATATGCGCAAACCACCTTCAAATTTTGCATATCTCGCATAAACACAAACCACCATCTAGTATCGCATATTTCGCATATACGCAATCCTCAAATTTTGCATATCTCGCATATACACAAAGCACCTTCAAATGTCGCATATTTCGCATATACGCCAACCTCCATCAAATTTTGCATGTCTCACATATACGCAAACCACCATCTAATTTTCCATATCTCGCATACACGCAAACCACTATCAAATTTTGCATATCTCGCATAGATTCAAACCACGATCAGATTTTGCATATCTCGCATATACGCAAACCACCATCAAATTTTGCATATCTCGCATATATGCAAACCACCATCAAATTTTGCATATCTCGCATATACGCAAACCACCATCTAATTTTGCATCTCTCGAATATACACAAACCACCATTAAATTTTGCATATCTCGCACATACGCAAATCACTATGAAATTTTGCATATCTCGCATATATGCAAACCACCTTCAAATTTTGCATATCTCGCATATACAGAAAGCACCATCAAATGTCGCATATGCCGGAACCCCATCAAATTTTGCATATCTCGCATGTACGCAAACCACTATCAAATTTTGCATATCTCACATATAGGCAAACCAGCATCTAATTTTGCATATCTGGCATATACACAAACCACCTTCAAATTTTGCATATCTCGCATATACGCAAATCATTATGAAATTTTGCATACCTCGCATAAACGCAAGCCACCCTATAATTTTGAATATCTCGCATATACGCAAGCCATCGTCAAATTTTGCATTTCTTGCATATACACAAACCACCACAATTGTCGTATATCGCATATGCGCAAACCACCTTCAAATTTTGCATATCTCGCATATATACAAAGCATCAAATTTTGCATATCTCGCATAAACACAAACCACCATCAAGTGTCGCATATGTCACATATACTCAAACCTCCATCAAATTTTGCATATCTCGCATATACCGAAACCACCTTCAAATGTCGCATATTTTGCATATACGCAAACCACCTTCAAATTTTGCATATCTCGCATATACGCAAGATATCGTCAAATTTTGCATATCTCTCATATACACAAACCACCACAATTGTCGTATATCGCATATGCGCAAACCACCTTCAAATTTTGCATATCTCGCATAAACACAAACCACCATCTAGTATCGCATATTTCGCATATACGCAATCCTCAAATTTTGCATATCTCGCATATACACAAAGCACCTTCAAATGTCGCATATTTCGCATATACGCCAACCTCCATCAAATTTTGCATGTCTCACATATACGCAAACCACCATCTAATTTTCCATATCTCGCATATATGCAAACCACTATGAAATTTTGCATATCTCGCATATACGCATACCACTATGAAATTTTGCCTATCTCGCATACACGCTAACCACCATCTAATGTTGGATAACTCGCATATTCGCTAACCTCCATCAAATTTTGTATGTCTCGCATAGATTCAAATCACTATGAAATCTTGCATATCTCGCATACACGCAAACCACTATCAAATTTTGCATATCTCGCATAGATTCAAATCACTATGAAATCTTGCATATCTCGCATACACGCAAACCACTATCAAATTTTGCATATCTCGCGTGTACGCAAACCACGATCAGATTTTGCATATCTCGCATATACGCAAACCACCATCAAATTTTGCATATCTCGCATATATGCAAACCACCATCAAATTTTGCATATCTCGCATATACGCAAACCACCATCTAATTTTGCATCTCTCGAATATACACAAACCACCATTAAATTTTGCATATCTCGCACATACGCAAATCACTATGAAATTTTGCATATCTCGCATATATGCAAACCACCTTCAAATTTTGCATATCTCGCATATACAGAAAGCACCATCAAATGTCGCATATGCCGGAACCCCTTCAAATTTTGCATATCTCGCATGTACGCAAACCACTATCAAATTTTGCATATCTCACATATAGGCAAACCAGCATCTAATTTTGCATATCTGGCATATACACAAACCACCTTCAAATTTTGCATCTGTCGCATATATGCAAACCACCATCAAATTTTGCATATCTTGCATATACGCAAGCCACCATCTAATTTTACATATCTCGCATATACGCAAACCACCTTTAAATTTTGCATATCTCGCATATACGCTAATCACTATGAAATTTTGCATATCTCGCATATACGCAAGCCATCATCAAATTTTGCAGATCTCGCATATACACAAATCACCAATAATGTCGTATATCGCATATGCGCAAACCACCTTCACATTTTGCATATCTCGCATATACACAAACCACCTTCTAATGTCGCATATTTTGCATATACGCCAACCTCCATCAAATTTTGCATATCTCGCATACACGCAAGCCACGATCTAATTTTGCATAACTCGCATACACGCAAACAACCATCAAATTTTTCTTATCTCGCATATACGCAAGCCACCTTCTAATTTTGCATAACTCGCATACACGCAAACAACCATCAAATTTTTCTTATCTCGCATATACGCAAGCCACCATCTAATTTTGCATATCTCGCAAATACGCAAGCCATCATCAAATTTTGCATATCTGGCATATAGACAAACTACAACAAATGTCGTATATCGCATATGCGCAAACCACCATCTAATATTGCATATCACGCATATGTGCAAACTACTATGAAATGGTGCATATCTCGCATATATGCAAACCACTATGAAATTTTGCATATCTCGCATGAACGCAAGCCACCATCTAATTTTGCATATCTCGCATATACGCAAACCACCAGCAAATTTTGCATATCAAGCATATACCGAAACCACCTTCAAATGTCGCATATTTTGCATATACGCAAACCACCTTCAAATTTTGCATATCTCGCATATACGCAAATCATTATGAAATTTTGCATACCTCGCATAAACGCAAGCCACCCTCTAATTTTGCATATCTCGCATATACGCAAGCCATCGTCAAATTTTGCATTTCTTGCATATACACAAACCACCACAATTGTCGTATATCGCATATGCGCAAACCACCTTCAAATTTTGCATATCTCGCATATATACAAAGCATCAAATTTTGCATATCTCGCATAAACACAAACCACCATCAAGTGTCGCATATGTCACATATACTCAAACCTCCATCAAATTTTGCATATCTCGCATATACCGAAACCACCTTCAAATGTCGCATATTTTGCATATACGCAAACCACCTTCAAATTTTGCATATCTCGCATATACGCAAGCCATCGTCAAATTTTGCATATCTCTCATATACACAAACCACCACAATTGTCGTATATCGCATATGCGCAAACCACCTTCAAATTTTGCATATCTCGCATAAACACAAACCACCATCTAGTATCGCATATTTCGCATATACGCAATCCTCAAATTTTGCATATCTCGCATATACACAAAGCACCTTCAAATGTCGCATATTTCGCATATACGCCAACCTCCATCAAATTTTGCATGTCTCACATATACGCAAACCACCATCTAATTTTCCATATCTCGCATACACGCAAACCACTATCAAATTTTGCATATCTCGCATAGATTCAAACCACGATCAGATTTTGCATATCTCGCATATACGCAAACCACCATCAAATTTTGCATATCTCGCATATATGCAAACCACCATCAAATTTTGCATATCTCGCATATACGCAAACCACCATCTAATTTTGCATCTCTCGAATATACACAAACCACCATTAAATTTTGCATATCTCGCACATACGCAAATCACTATGAAATTTTGCATATCTCGCATATATGCAAACCACCTTCAAATTTTGCATATCTCGCATATACAGAAAGCACCATCAAATGTCGCATATGCCGGAACCCCATCAAATTTTGCATATCTCGCATGTACGCAAACCACTATCAAATTTTGCATATCTCACATATAGGCAAACCAGCATCTAATTTTGCATATCTGGCATATACACAAACCACCTTCAAATTTTGCATATCTCGCATATACGCAAATCATTATGAAATTTTGCATACCTCGCATAAACGCAAGCCACCCTATAATTTTGAATATCTCGCATATACGCAAGCCATCGTCAAATTTTGCATTTCTTGCATATACACAAACCACCACAATTGTCGTATATCGCATATGCGCAAACCACCTTCAAATTTTGCATATCTCGCATATATACAAAGCATCAAATTTTGCATATCTCGCATAAACACAAACCACCATCAAGTGTCGCATATGTCACATATACTCAAACCTCCATCAAATTTTGCATATCTCGCATATACCGAAACCACCTTCAAATGTCGCATATTTTGCATATACGCAAACCACCTTCAAATTTTGCATATCTCGCATATACGCAAGATATCGTCAAATTTTGCATATCTCTCATATACACAAACCACCACAATTGTCGTATATCGCATATGCGCAAACCACCTTCAAATTTTGCATATCTCGCATAAACACAAACCACCATCTAGTATCGCATATTTCGCATATACGCAATCCTCAAATTTTGCATATCTCGCATATACACAAAGCACCTTCAAATGTCGCATATTTCGCATATACGCCAACCTCCATCAAATTTTGCATGTCTCACATATACGCAAACCACCATCTAATTTTCCATATCTCGCATATATGCAAACCACTATGAAATTTTGCATATCTCGCATATACGCATACCACTATGAAATTTTGCCTATCTCGCATACACGCTAACCACCATCTAATGTTGGATAACTCGCATATTCGCTAACCTCCATCAAATTTTGTATGTCTCGCATAGATTCAAATCACTATGAAATCTTGCATATCTCGCATACACGCAAACCACTATCAAATTTTGCATATCTCGCATAGATTCAAATCACTATGAAATCTTGCATATCTCGCATACACGCAAACCACTATCAAATTTTGCATATCTCGCGTGTACGCAAACCACGATCAGATTTTGCATATCTCGCATATACGCAAACCACCATCAAATTTTGCATATCTCGCATATATGCAAACCACCATCAAATTTTGCATATCTCGCATATACGCAAACCACCATCTAATTTTGCATCTCTCGAATATACACAAACCACCATTAAATTTTGCATATCTCGCACATACGCAAATCACTATGAAATTTTGCATATCTCGCATATATGCAAACCACCTTCAAATTTTGCATATCTCGCATATACAGAAAGCACCATCAAATGTCGCATATGCCGGAACCCCTTCAAATTTTGCATATCTCGCATGTACGCAAACCACTATCAAATTTTGCATATCTCACATATAGGCAAACCAGCATCTAATTTTGCATATCTGGCATATACACAAACCACCTTCAAATTTTGCATCTGTCGCATATATGCAAACCACCATCAAATTTTGCATATCTTGCATATACGCAAGCCACCATCTAATTTTACATATCTCGCATATACGCAAACCACCTTTAAATTTTGCATATCTCGCATATACGCTAATCACTATGAAATTTTGCATATCTCGCATATACGCAAGCCATCATCAAATTTTGCAGATCTCGCATATACACAAATCACCAATAATGTCGTATATCGCATATGCGCAAACCACCTTCACATTTTGCATATCTCGCATATACACAAACCACCTTCTAATGTCGCATATTTTGCATATACGCCAACCTCCATCAAATTTTGCATATCTCGCATACACGCAAGCCACGATCTAATTTTGCATAACTCGCATACACGCAAACAACCATCAAATTTTTCTTATCTCGCATATACGCAAGCCACCTTCTAATTTTGCATAACTCGCATACACGCAAACAACCATCAAATTTTTCTTATCTCGCATATACGCAAGCCACCATCTAATTTTTCATATCTCGCATATATGCAAACCACTATGAAATTTTGCATATGTCGCATATTCGCAAACGACCATCAAATTTTGCATATCTCGCATATACGCAAGCCACCATCTTATTTTGCATATCTCGCATATACGCAAGCCATCATCTAATTTTGCATATCTCGCATATACAGAAAGCACCATCAAATGTCGCATATGCCGGAACCCCATCAAATTTTGCATATCTCGCATGTACGCAAACCACTATCAAATTTTGCATATCTCACATATAGGCAAACCAGCATCTAATTTTGCATATCTGGCATATACACAAACCACTTTCAAATTTTGCATCTGTCGCATATATGCAAACCACCATCAAATTTTGCATATCTTGCATATACGCAAGCCACCATCTAATTTTACATATCTCGCATATACGCAAACCACCTTTAAATTTTGCATATCTCGCATATACGCTAATCACTATGAAATTTTGCATATCTCGCATATACGCAAGCCATCATCAAATTTTGCAGATCTCGCATATACACAAATCACCAATAATGTCGTATATCGCATATGCGCAAACCACCTTCACATTTTGCATATCTCGCATATACACAAACCACCTTCTAATGTCGCATATTTTGCATATACGCCAACCTCCATCAAATTTTGCATATCTCGCATACACGCAAGCCACGATCTAATTTTGCATAACTCGCATACACGCAAACAACCATCAAATTTTTCTTATCTCGCATATACGCAAGCCACCTTCTAATTTTGCATAACTCGCATACACGCAAACAACCATCAAATTTTTCTTATCTCGCATATACGCAAGCCACCATCTAATTTTTCATATCTCGCATATATGCAAACCACTATGAAATTTTGCATATGTTGCATATTCGCAAACGACCATCAAATTTTGCATATCTCGCATATACGCAAGCCACCATCTTATTTTGCATATCTCGCATATACGCAAGCCATCATCTAATTTTGCATATCTCGCATATACGCAAACTACCATCAAATTTTGTATATCTCGCTTATACGCGAACAACCATCAAAGTTTGCATATCTCGCATACACGTAAACCACCATCTAATTTTGCATATCTCGCATATACGCAAACTACCGTCAAATTTTGCATATCTCGCTTACACGCAAACGACCATGTAATTTTGCATATCTCGCATATATATAGACCACTATGAAATTCTGCATATTAAGAACGAGTAATAGAGTTATAATTTTGAAATAGAAGGATGGTATCACACAACAATAAGATAAATTTCGACCATACATAGACAGAAATATTGCATTCTAAATGACTACTTATACTTTTTAATAATAACGGGAGAAACTACTTTGAAGATAATTAATTATTGTACAAAAATTTGCATATCAATAAGTTTATAATTCATAAAAGCATCAAAATTGTTATGTAGTATAGTAAGAATTGCATTAAATACTATACTTCGTTTCACCAACGTTCAAAAGTTGCCAATGGAACATAATTCATCGCGATATGCACATAGACATATACATATACATATCGACGATCCTGTCGTATCTAGCAAAAAATTCCTCATAATTTTTTTTAATGTAATTTGCACCAATATAATAAGAATAAATGATCTAGATGAGTATGTCTATCCTGATTTAATATTAATCGTCGAAAATGCCTTAAATGTCAATTACGTAACCTTTCCGTTCAAATTTGGGTATAAAACTGCACTGCTCAAAAAAGGGAGGCACATTATAGTAATTTATGTATATACATTTTGAAATCTAGATTTGTAACAACATATTGTTTATATTTACATAATTAAAAATTGCTTGTTATTATTCCAAATCTGTGCTTTTTATTTTTGCCATTTTCCAAATGCTAGCTGATTTTATTGTTCAAAGTGGAATGTAAAGCATAATTGGTCATATATATATATATATATATATATATTGTAACGGTGGACCCAGCGTATGGTAACACTGGGTTTTTTTGTCCACGTGCGTTACCGATAAACTCCTCCGTCTCCTACTATCGCTTCATTACATACGAGGCGTCGGGCCGCCTCGGCCCTGGGCGCCAGGCACCGGAGTGCCAGGGATCCCGCGATCCCCTTACCTTGAGACGCCGCCTTGTGTCGAAACATCACTTCGTCCACCTGCTTGGCTAGCCAGTATACGAATTAATACACAGAGAAAATGAGACAATCACACAAGGTCGTGGGTATCAGTACGGAATGAATGATTCATGTTAACTTTGATTCTTTCTGTATTTCATTTAACAATCTTCTTCGTAATTCATTTACATTCTGGCGATCTCCGACCGCGCGCCTTACTAACTACGACATTCCCGTCGATTCGCACACATACTCACGCTGTGACTCACATGTCACCACGCTGATGTTCGAGCGAGGAAATACCGACGCACGCCCTGAGCGCGTATCCGGTCGTCTCGAAATCGTGTTCACTGATCCGGCACCGAACTCGCTCGTGCCCGCCAGTGTAATCTCCTAGCCGCGGCGTGTTCGTCAACACGCCACCGGACGGCTTACCCGACGCGGACGGTGCAGCTGCCTCGCCCTTCCGATCGTCTGCCGGTGCCGACGATCGTAGCGTCCGTCGCAGCCTGCCCTCACGAGACCATGAATCCACGCCCCGACGATAACCCTTCTCTCCCGACGTACGCAAGTCGCCAGGCGTACCCGCTGTTGCCGCGCCGGTGACTTCGCCCGAACTTCGACGCGAACATTCACTCACTTCATACCCCTATGTATAACTTAGCGGGACCGCTGTCCCAACTACCATATACTTATTTTACAATCGGTTATTAATTTAATCTAATACTAAATCTTAATCTAATGCGAGTTAACGCGCGGGCTAGGACTAGCGATAGTCGTGTCCTTGTGTCGTCGTGTAGGTCATGATTGTGTTGCATACGAGAGCGTGGACGATAGTTTGTCATGTGTAGCTGTGGTCTTTGTCTTTATCGTGAAAGCGTCAGTGTAATAACGATATTCGTGGTATAAATGGTAGCGTCAGTGTAACAACGATAAGTAGTGTAACGATAGCGTCAGTGTACGAATTGTAGTCATAGTGCAAACGATAGTGTCGGTGTAATAGTGGTAGTCATAGTGTAAACGATAGCGTCAGTGTAATAATTGTAGTCATAGTGTAAACGATAGCGTCAGCACAATAATTGTCATGTTAGTCATGTGTACAGAAGTTATAGTATGCGGTAATTCAGTCGAGGCGTAATGTTCGTTTAATACGCCGTACGACTCAGCGCCGTTAAGTCGACGAAGCATGCTATAGTCGCACTCATGCTTCGCCGCACTCCTACCGTCATATTGGCCACGTGTCGTGTTAAATCTCGCGAGTTCGCGCTACTCCGCAATCGACACACTATTTCCCGTAAGCATCACTATTACATTAAATCACTCTACTCACGGGTACGCGGCAGTCCGTCGCACAGCACTCCCTTATTATATCAAACGTCATCCACGTGGTCCGGTGCTCGACAAAGGAAGAAGGAGCGGAGAGACAGTGACCAAAAGTGTACCTGTTGGGACGGCAGTCAGAACGAAAAAGGGAAGAGGTGATGAACAGCGCTCGCGTCGATCCCTCTCGCCGTCGACGTTAGGTTGGGTCGCTCACCTACCTACTCTCGCTCTCGCGCGCTCGGGCCTAGCCGATGCCGGCCGAGGCTCCGCGAATACGGCCGAACGCGCGCTCGCCGACTAGTGCCGCAGCGCTGCCGTGCTCTGCGCGGCCGCTTGTAACTGGCAGTGAACTGCCATGTTACAATATATATATATATATATATTGTTACGTGACGGATGTGCCGCACGATACAAGCCTCGGGACGGCAACGTCGCGAGAGATGTTCGGCTACCGTCGGAACGGTTCGGCTTTGCTCGGCTGCCGATCGTGTGGCGCTGTCGGCGAGTGCGCGTGCCGATAGTCACGCTTGAGCTGTTGAAGAGAGCAGAGTTTTCGGCAAAAGGGCTAAGAAGAAGGAAGGATTCCGACCACGCTGCCTTTTTGAATTCCCGAATCAGACTTCGCCACCAGGAAGGAGGTCTTCTTCTACGGGCCCAAGCCGAGGAGGTCGACAACCGAGCCCGACGAACCACGCCAAGAGGTGCTAAAGCTGCGTATTATTAAGGTTGGTCAGTGCGTGCGCCGGAGAGTCGCGGGTTTCGTTATTGCGTTTTCCTTTGCTCGATCTCGTCTCGTATCGCCGCGCTAGGACAGAAACACGAGGCCGGGCCTCGTGCTCGTGAAAGAGCAGCTACCGCGGGGAAGGCGATGCTCGCTTTTCCCCGGCATATTCGCTACCGCCAGTAACTGAGCAAGATGTGGACTCGCGCGCGCCGAGGACTGGGGTTTTCAAGAGTGTATCGGGATTCACTCTCGTTGACGATCGCGCGCTCCCGTCGTTCTCGCTTCAGGGATTAGCTACCGTCTCGGGGGGGCAGCGACGGTGACGATGTCTCCGCTGTCTTTCCCTGGAGAGATACCGCTACCGAGGTTGGCTACCGTGTTCCCGAAGGCAGCTCCCGTGTCCCGAAGACAGTTCCCGTGTCCGTACGCTATCGTAACGTTTAGGATAAGTGCTTAGGTTAATTTTAGGATAGACATGGGGTCCACGGGCGACATGGTGATGATTGGGAGGTCGGAACGTCCATGCCTCGTGGAGGCGCGCGGCAGCAGGCGCACCGGAGTGCCAGAGTCGACAGGCATCGGAGAGGCGGGGTCGGCGTCGATCCGCACTGGGTACCCCCGGTGGTCCGCTGACGAGCGAAGACTGCTCTGCTCCCCGTTCACGTCGCCGAGGTCGCGCGCAAAAAACGGCAGGAGCGCCGTTGCGTAGTTCTAAGTCGCAATGTAATGTCGGGGTAATGACTGTGTTTTGCGATGGCAGAGTGTTGTCACGGTCAATGTTGTATTTGATGAAATTAAGGCTAGTCGAAATAAAGACAAGATAAACGCACTCATGTGTTTGGCTCAGTGTGGCCCCCTCCCGAACCCACGATCCTGTTCTATTCCTCCGCAACCCACAACAGCTAGCCGGGAAGGAAGCGGTCGGATCGACGCGCGGCATGGCAGTTTTCAGGAAGGAGATCGAGGGATCTCCGGCACCTCGATGCCTGGCGCCCCGGGCTTTGGCAGCCCTGAGCCCATGCCGCGTGCACGAAAAACCCACCGTTTCAATTGTATAACAGTAGTATATGGGCCAGGATAGCGAGACGGGGCGTGGCCAAAGTGGGGGAGGTAAGCGCCACAGTAGCAGTATGTCAACAGTAGCAGTTGTTTATGTAAACAGTAGCTGAATAGGTCAATTAACATGATCTATGACCCCTATAATGGGTAATTAGCTACTGTTTTTATAAATAAACAATAATAGATGACCTATATAAATATGTAAATAGCTACTGTTTATGTAAATAGCCTTTTCAAAGGAATGTAGGTGACCCACTTAGAAAAATATATGTCAACAATTTGATTATTTATTTATATAAACAAATAATAAAACTCAAGTATAAACAAGTGTGTTAGTAGGTCGAGAAAAATTTATGATCTATTAAATTTGTATGTATATATAAATATTAAACTATATAGGTTTCGACAACTGTGCGTCCCTCCCCCCCTTTTACGCCATACGGGCCCCTTGAGCTCTCCAAGAGTCTTCTCCTCCCCCCTTTTACACCATAGTAGCCTCGGACTCTTTTTCCGTTGCTTTACACTGTACCAGCCCCGAGTGCTGATGTCAGAGAGCCAGATTTCCCCCTCTCCTTTTACGCCATAGCAGTCGCGGGCTCTCTCTAGCTGCTGTAGCTCTTCTCCCGCCGCTGTACACTATACCAGCCCCGAGTGCTAACGTCAGAGAGCCAGACATACCCTCTCCTTTTACTCCATAGCAGTACTCTTCTTCCGCTGCTGTACGCTATACCAGCCTCTAGTATTAGAGGCGCGTGCCGTTTTCCCCCACCGCTCCAGACTCTCTCGCAGCTGCACTACAGCGATCCGACAAGCAGCTACATGTCGCTCGTATATCTGTCCCGTTTATTGCCCTAAAGTTAACTCTGCTCCCTTCTCGCAATATAAAGAGATGATTACGATATTCTTAAGGGAAAGAAAGGGTGTCCTACTACACGTTGTCGTGAAGCCTACTCTAAATTTCAGCTTCAGGAATCAAATAAAAAATACATTTATCAAATTTTGAATATTATGGTGATTCTTTAATAACATTATGTAGAAAAAATATAAAGTCTTACAATAATACACACTTATGTTCTTAAATACTTTATATTATACGCTGACAGTACAGAAAGTATAAACTTACAATGATGCACACATACCAGATTTTTAATTTATACGTAGACAGTAGGAGATTAATGAAAGCACTAAATTATAAACAGCCAACACATCTGCAGACGCGAGTCGTTCGTTGTTGTCGCAATTGACGCAACGGTCCACCTCTGAGCAGTTCGCGTGCGAATTCCCTGGGTGGGGTCGGCAGTCTATAAAAGTCGAACGATGTACCGCGATGTGATGATGGTGAACCCTTATCGTCTGGAGATGGTGGAGGCGTCGGGGACCTTGGTTAGTCCATATCCAGTATACAATTACAGGTTTCTCCTTGACATTTCCAGCATCGGTATAATAAGCACCTCCAACACTGTTCCCACAAATCGTGCTCCGATGTATTTGCCAGGCACAATCGGCAGCGTACGTTGAAGGGTATTAATTGTCCGCGTTGAGCTGCCTTTCGTTCTTCTTCTTCTTGTTCTTTTTTTTTGCAGCAGTTTTGATATGTCCAACAGACGTTGTTGGAAACGTTCCAGTTGGCCGTGCATTTTCTCCAGGGTACGTTTTTTCCCGTCTATACTGACCAGGAGCGCATCGCGCTCTGCTGATATCTTTTGTAACTGTGACATGTTGTACCACGTGTGTTCTCTGTTAGCGCTCAGAGTGGACTGGTCCCCCTGCACATTGCTATAAGCGTAAGCCTTTAGATTACGTGGAGAAATAATCGACACATGCTGGTAGTTGTCGTTGTCGTTATCAAGCCCCTCACCATCCTTACTACACGAGATATTATTTTACGATGCGGGTAACCCGGTCAACGATGGTGCGGATAGCGTGGAAAGTGACTGTACCCAGGTAGGCGGCGGCGGCCGTGCCGGGACCCCGTCATCAACCGAGCAGTCGGATGGTCCCGACAGTGAGGCGCACAATGTTTCCGATGATGATGAAGTAGGCGACGAAGAGAGAATATTACCCGCAGGTGAGCGGTTTACAATTTTCAGTCAGTCTGAGCAGCACGTACGCCAATTTATATTGATAGGTAGACGGTTGAGCCTTCGCGTGAAAAAGATTCCATACGAGAGTATGAACCCTATATTTTGGTTGAATTAGCCATGCGCGACATTCACGCGCATCTAACGCGATTAGCTCAAAAAAACGATATGGTAGGAATGACGCTATCGAGTAATTTTTTTGAACACGGATCCGCGGGGCTTTCTTTTCGACCGGTTGAAACATTTATTTGCAAGGATCTCTTAGATTTAACAACTGGCTTATGTCAAAACAATGATTCGTTTATGATCGACGAGAGCTTTGCAATTAGTGTCATTTTAGTAGAAATGCCTATAGGTATGGACGGGCCTCGTAAAAAAATTTGACCGTCGACACTGGGGCAGAGGTCGATTGTCACGATAAAAAACGCTGATAATCTTTGTTTACCACGCGCGCTCGTAGTCGGTGAGACATTTTTAAAATTAAAATTGATCAATACAAAAGAAAGGCGCGTCGAATGGAATGCAGTACGCGATGGGCGTCGTCAATTGCAGCAGCAACGAGCTGAAGTCCTGACGCGGGAAACTGGAGTTTCCATAGTGGCGAATGGTTGCGATGTTCGCGAGCTCCAGCTATTTCAACCGTATTACGCAAAAAGGAATATTGCTCTTGTGGAATTCGAAGTCAGTACCTTTAGTAACGGTGAGCCGGCGTTTTTCGACGGACGGAGCGAAATTACACCTATTTCGGGCACAATATTTTTGATTTATTCTCAGGGACATTTTGATGTTATTTTAAATATATTTGGGGCTACAAAGTCGCGTTTCTTTTGCACTTACTGCAATAAAAGATATGAAAACGTAGAGTATCACAAGTGTTCGAAAAATTGTGATCGGTGTTTTGTCGCTCCACCTTGCCAAAAAGGCGAACGGGAAAAATAATGTAACAGCTGCAATAGGAATTCTTATAGCGATACTTGTTTTGAAAATCACAAACAGGTTGGTAGTTACAAAGTTAAAAATTAACCACTTTGTGGTTTGATACAAATATGTCGAGTGTGTTGTAAGCAGATTAACCTGCACGCGGCGTACATAAGTGCGGTGTTAATTGGTGTAAGCACTACAAGACTCGACATGGCTACAACGAGTATTGTTATATTAAGCCTATTGTAGTAAAACCAGTGGTCAAAGAGTATCTTTTTATTTTTTACGACTTCGAAACGCGACAAGATTCGACGCGCAGTTCGTTTTGAAAAATCTGGCAGAACAAAAGTCGCTTGTCTCACCAAGCGTCATCTTAAACGGGCAGAATATTGTATCATTGCAATATGGTCGAACAAGATTTATAGACAGCCTAAGTTATTTTCTAATGAAACTTAGTGCCTTGCCAGCGACTATCGGTATGGCAGAGAGTAACGCAAAGGCTTTTCCCACACCTCTTCAACAAGGTGGAAAATCAGAATTACGTGGGACCGTTACCGGATTCGGAATATTACGCGATCGATTCCATGTCGACTAGTGAGCGAGATGACTTTTTTATCTGGTATACGAAGACTCGTGCCACCAACGATCACTTCGATTTCAGGCGGGAAATTGTAGGATATTGCAAGATGGATGTCGAGATCTTGCGTAAAGCGTGTTTGGCATTTAGGAAGATTTTCCTAGAGGACGGAAACACGAATCCTTTTGTAGCTGTGACTACAATAGCATCGGCATGTTCCCATCTCTTTAGGAAAAACTTCTTAAAGCCAAATATGATCGGTATCATTCCCGCGGAGGGCGTTTTTGGGGAGTCGAACGGAAAATATCGTGGCGAGTTACGAGGCAAAAGAAGATGAGCAAATTATGTACACCGATATATATTCGCTCTATCCGTTTATTTGCAAGCTAGGTCGATTTCCGCTCGGACACCCTAAAATATACATGGGTAACGAATGCACACTACTGGCGAAGAAAATAATTTATCGGGTGTAGAGGGGTTGGTAAAATGTAAAGTTTTACCCCCTAGAAATCTATTTTTGCCTCTTCTACCCGTTAAAATACATAGCAAGCTTTTGTTCGCCCTGTGTACGCGTACGCGTTGCGAGGAATCGCGAGAAGGAGCTTGTGATCACGACGATCTCCGCGATAGAGAATTTACGGGTACGTGGGTCGTCGATGAGCTTCGGAAAGCGGTCGAACTTGGTTATGCAATTACTAAAATATTTGTAATATGGCAGTATCAGATAACCGAGTTAGACCCCAGTACAGGAGAGGGTGGGCTCTTTGTCGAGTACGTAGATACATTTCTACGACTCAAGCAACAAGCTTCAGGCTTTCCTGCTTGATGTCTAGACGAAGAGTCTAAAGAACGTTACATTCGCGAGTATCAAGATAAAGAAGGCATCTTGCTCGATAGGGAAAAGATAGCTAAAAATTCGGATCTGCGTACGGTAGCTAAACTTTGTCTGAATTCATTTTGGGGAAAGTTCGGTCAGAGGAGTAAACAATGCGGATGACAATAAAACTTGCACCGAGCCAGCTCTGGATAGGTTTCGAACGCAACACAAGCGACGTCGACCTCGGGGTCCTCGATCGACGAAGGCTCTTGCTCCGGAGCTGAACAGGGGCGTCTCTCGGGCGGGGGGACTGGCTTGTGGTGAGGATTTAGCAAGGATGGAGAAAAAACGCATGAATTTACTTCAGCGGCCGACCTACATGCGTTGATAGATTCGTATACTAATAAAAATAAGACTGATGAGGCGACGGCGATCAGCGAGGCTACAAAAGTCTCCAACATAGATTTTTAGCAGACGGTGGAAAGGAGTCAGGCATCGGATCTGAAAAAAACCAGGCGTGACTAGGTCATGGAAATAAGGAGAGGTAAACAGGGAAGTGCTTAGAGCGGGTTTTCTCAATGCAACCTCGCTCTATGCACATATGGGTATGTTTCGCCAGTTTCTGGCGTGAGCTTGCCCCTCATATCACTTGTTTTACGTGGCAGAGACGCGATTCGGTTGTGAGGTCGACGGCGTGTTTGCTCAGGTTGATGGATAGTCCATTATGAGGCAGGATAGGAACAAGCGTGGAGGTGGAGTTGCCCTTCACGTCAGAAACGAGTACAAAGCGACTCGGTTATGTTCTTCACCAACGCAGGTGGAGAGAAAACCTGGCGTTCCGGAGTACTTGTTCTGCAGCGTGCAGCAGGGTACCATGCCATCGGTATTTGTTGCATTAATATATCGTCCACCGGGCGTCTCAGTTTCGGATGACTCTGATCTCGTTAATGATCTGCGCACATACTCGGTGGATTATGATTGCGGAATTGTGATGGGAGACCTGAATGCCAACATGCTGTCGAAATCTCATGACGCAGAATTTTTTCTTGAAATCACGCAAGAATTAAATCTTAAATTTAACACACCTGGATTGATGTGATCCTCATTGACGATGACAATGCAGTGCTGAATGCAAGTAAGTGGCCACCTTTCCAAGCAGACACAATATAACTGACGTTGAAATTGATTTTCAAACTACTAAACCTCCGACTCTCAGCGGTTTCGAGTACAGGGACTACAAATCTATCTAACACGGAGGAATTATCATCTCTGCTAGCTGCTTGCGATTGGTCGCCGGTTAGTTGCTCAGACAGTGGAGTTGATACAAGACTAGAACACCTTAGTCAAAATATCATAGGTCTCATTGAGCAGCTTGCTCCGCTTAAACAATTTAGACCAAGGAGGAAAATGCATCCTCCTTGGGTAGATGCAGACTTGAAAGACGTGTACAACCGACGAGACGCAACACAAAAACGTTATAAACGTACGGGACCGATAGACCTATGGACAGAGTACCAGGCTCTGGTACGGGAGGCAGAGGAACGTACTGCGCAGGCGCGTGAAGCTTATATTCACAGTAGAATCTTTAACACGCTCGATAACAAAAAAAATGTATGGGAATAATTCCGCAATCTTGGTTTAGTTTCTAAAGCCAAGAATGACCTGCACGGCTTTACCCCAAACGAATTGAATAATCATTTCGCTGGAGTATCCATATCGGACCTTGAGGGCGAGGCGGATTTGGGTGGCATACCGCCCCTACCCCAGCCTATAAAAGTATATTTTAAAAAAAAATAAAAATACTGACCGATGTATTTTAATTAGCTCTATCCAAAAACATCGCCATACTAAACTGCTCCACCTTATATTTCTAATAAAAAATCAATAAAGATTTGGGAAAAAAAATTAATTATCTTGATTTTGATACTGCTATATCTTTTTAAATAAACAATATTTTAAACTGCTCCAAACTGCTCCAAACTGCTCTACATCCATATAATACTGCTTCATAGTAATTTTTATCGGCTCCGCTATAGTTAACTGCAAAATAAATAAAATTCATTTTGTCAGAAATGAGCTGACTGAAGCGCGTAGCGCGCAGGCGCGGCTCTCATTCATTGCCGAGATAAAGTTTAAATTACATGCCAATGGTGTTTAAAAACTTATTTTATTTTCGATTCTGCCTTAGGTGCCACTGTATTAACTATTAGAAGGAGATTTTCAGTCAAATAATATGTGATAATCTAAGAAACAGCGATGGTATTTTGATAATACTAAAAGGTAGCGATGGTAGTTTTATAATACTAAGGTCGCCAGTCAAACGAGTGGGAGAGTTATGTTTTGCACGTGCATCAAATATTGTTTTTCAATTCAGGATGTGTAAACTGCGACTGAAAATTCGTATAACGCGTAAAGCGGCACTTGACACACGCTGCATCGAAAAGTATATATTTTCAAGTTTACTAATATCAATACAGTAAATGAAATTTATTCAACTTCAAATTTCTATAACTTAGAGAAGATCGCGATCCTGATCTAATTATTCGCGCGAATCACTCCAAAAATAAAAACACTTTAGCACCGGGATATCCTCGCAGGAGGTGTACACGTCACTTTCGGAATCCTGGATTCGGCGTTCATTCAAATGTAAACTTTACGGGAACACGCATAAAACCAAGAGACGAACTATTTTCTCGAAGAAAGACAAAACAGCGTGTAGCTTATGTAAGGGGCTGATTATGACTCGGCTCATTGCGACGCTATATCAAGCATGCGCGAATCAGCAGGGAATCTCGATCAGGATACGAATCGTTTCTGGAATCCCTACAGCCTTGTTTTTTTTCTTCATCTAATTTTGGATTTTCCTGCATCTCGAGAAACTCGCCGGATGAGCAGATGCGCGAAAGATTAATTAATGAAGCGATGCGAACGACGCTATGTGGATTTGCTTACAAGTTGTCCCGTCGCGCTTCGGAATATGGGTCACATACTGCGAGAAACGTACAAAAAGCTTTTTGCCGCGTGTTTGTAACTTTGAAAACGGCAATTTGCTTGTTGTAAGCCTCAACGAACTATAGGAAGATACAGATATTTGGAGCAGTCGATAATGAAAACTCTTTGCATTTATAGTTTATGTGATAAATGGTTTTATTAGATTTTTCTTTTATTTTACAATAAAATTTACAAACTTATGAACAAAAATTTCATGATAAGATCCACTGACTTCGAACTTATATCGTATAATATTATAACACGCATCGGTCTTATAATATGGGCCTATTTATACTATTTAATAATTTAATACACGTTCTAGTAATGATTATATATTCTGTAAACACGGTTGAGCCCCTCACTTCATTGAATCTTTAAGCATCGAAAAATTATAGCACATACATATTTACATAGCACTCACGCGTATACACTGAAAAAAATCTCACACGCTGCTGATTATTTTGAGACCATCAAAGAGGTTGAAAAGATGAACATTATTACAGTTCAGTATGTTCATGGTGCAATGTCTTAATTTTATGAATTTTGTTACTTCTGGTAAAATAGTGCGTAACTCTGGTTTTTCTTTTAGATACAAAATAATATCTTTCAGTGTTAGTTTGCTACCATTGTTGTCATCCGGACTTGCATTTTGAATGTCATTCTGTGTACTTTGAGAACAGTTATTAGATTTTTGTATCTTTCTGTTTCAAATTTTTCTGTTCTTTTTTTTGTTTTTGCAGAATGACTAATTTTTCCCTAAAAGATTTGTTATCCACTGCCCGCCAGTCAGTAGCGTCATGCGCCTGGGATTTCCTCGAACGTAGGCTCAGCAGCCGTTTTTACGCATATCTTTGCCACATGCGATTTTTTGCTGAATTTGCTCGACCGTTAAAATTTTATGAACATATTATTTCAAAAATATGTTTCTATACAGTTATACGATTAGTATATTCGTATACAAGGGATATTGAAAGTATTCCTTTCTATCAGTGTATTTCAAATAGTCACACTGGTAGTATTGATGTTTAATACGGGTTAGTTTATTTAAAAAAATTTGTTTGTTGAATATATACACATGGGTTATTGAGGTTTATAAGTAATTTAGTGTTTATTTAAAAATATGTTTTTTGCGCACATGAAATTTTTCGCCGCTGTGCATATGGAAATCCATACCCATAGACTAGCTGGGTATAGAACTTCCATACCCTCCATACAATTTGCCGCCCCTGCTTGTCATATAAATTAATAGTTCACCTTAAAATTGATTCAAACTTTATCCCGGCAATGAATGAGAGCCGCGCCTGTGCGCTACGCGCTTCAATCAGCTCATGTCTGACAAAATGAATTTTATTTATTTTGCAGTTAACTATAGCGGAGCCGATAAAAATTACTATGGAGCAGTATTATATGGATGTAGAGCAGTTTGGAGCAGTTTGGAGCAGTTTAAAATATTGTTTATTTAAATAGATATAGCAGTATCAAAATCAAGATAATTAATTTTTTTTCCCAAATCTTTATTGATTTTTTATTAGAAATATAAGGTGGAGCAGTTTAATCTGGCGATGTTTTTGGATAGAGCTAATTAAAATACATCGGTCAGTATTTTTATTTTTTTTAAAAATATACTTTTATAGGCTGGGGTAGGGGGGGTGTCTCAAGCAAAGGGTGAGGATGATATACCGCAAAACATCATCGCGAAATCATTGCCGATTATCGGTCAACATCTGGTAACCTTATTTAATTCATCACTATCAACCGGGAACTTTCCTATGGCCTGGAAGAGAGCACATCTGGTACCACTTAAGAAGACAGAAATTCCATCAGCTGTTTCGTATTTTCGTCCCGTGGCCCTCTTGTGCTTTCTTTCCAAGGTCTTGGAAAAGATAGCATACGACCAAATTATCGAGTTCTTGGAAGAGCAGAGGGTTGTTGACCCTCTTCAGACTGGTTTTCGACGTTTTAATTCAACGCAGACAGCCCTGCTTAAACTGACAGAAGACATTAGGACAGGAATTGACAGTGAGAAGCGTCGGCTGACCATATTATTAATGTTCGACTTCAGCAACGCGTTTGACACAATATCACCCTCCAAGTTACTTCGCAAGCTGGTTGGATTAGGATTCTCAAAATCGGTAGTCCTGTGGGTCAAATCTTTTATGACGGGTCGTAATCAGAGAGTGGTTACCAAAACTAATAGGAAATCGGATTGGCTAATAACCAGTCTTGGTGTCCCACAGGGCTCGATACTGCGGCCCCTTCTTTACAGCTTGTACATAAATGATTTGAAAGACGTTCTATCCAAATTTAAGGGATCGGAGGGGTGTCTGACGAACGGTGTCACGCACTTGCTTTACGCGGATGACCTTCAGGTGTACACTCAGGTCGCGAGGGATGATCTTTGTGGGGGGGGGGGGGGGGGATAGGCCGCATGTCGGCTGTGGCGTGCGCCGTGTCGGCCTGGGCATCTAAGAATACGCTACATCTCAATACTAAGAAAACGCAGGCAATAATATTTGGCTCTGAATATAATATTAATCAGCTACAGGAACTGAACCTGCCTGGTATCGAGATTCAGAATGGCGTTTTGATACCCTTCGTCGACACGGTAACTAACCTTGGAGTGGTCATGGATTCTAAACTTACATGGAAGCCACAGGTAGACACAGTAGTTAGTTGTAAAGTTAACAGAGCTCTTTATGGGCTCAGATCATTTAGATCATGTACCACCAAGGTGTTGTGCAAGTAGTTGGCTGCTGCCTTGGCTGTTTCCCACCTAGACTACTGCTCAGTAGTCTATCTTGATGTGTCGCAGGAGCTTCAGACGCGACTGCAGAGGTTACAGAATTCATGTGTGAGATACATTAGGGGTGTTAGTTGGGGCGAGCGCATTACTCCTCATCGAAAGGAACTGAACTGGTTAAACATTAGTGATCGAAGAGCCTATTTCGCGGCGGTACATGTATACAAGGTTTATTCCATAGGGCAACCACCGTATCTTTCTACCCTGTTTGAAAGGAACCAGTGCAGGTCCTTAGGTAGGGTGTCAAGGGAACTGGCAATACCGAGATCACGCACAGAGCTCGGCCAGAGTTCATTTCGGGTGTTTGGAGCCCGATTATGGAAGTCCCTGCCAGATAGAATAAAAAATATGGCCTCGCTGTCAAGGTTTAAATTGGCACTGCATAGCCACCTATTGAATGTAGCGAAAGACTGAGCCTGTGTGACTTCAATTCTAATCCGCACTGTTATTTAGTGACGCGGTAGAATAAGTTTTTATAATGGTACATGATAATAATTATAAGCCGGCATGGTATAATACCAAATTGTAAATAACTGTTATAATATTGCAAATTGTAAACGAGTGCTGTGGTATAATACCAAATTGTAAATGAGTGCTGTGATATTCAGCTCTATACACTGAACGTGGAATGTACACTATTTTGACTTGTCGAAACGGGAAACCCCGAAATATTAAAAATCGGCAAATTTTTGACTTCACCCCGGAATATCGCTAAACGTCGACTGACGTACAAAGCGAGCATTGTCACGTTGATGGAGATTAACAGCAGCAGCAGTAACAGTGGCAAATGAGTAGCATCGCCTGCTTTGACGAGAAATCAGGCAAAGAAAAAGTGGCTACGTCTCGATATTTAAGCTATACAGACTAGAAGCATGTCGTACGAAAAATAGTACTACGATGTGTCGCACGAGGCGGGTTACGCTGGTACGCGACACCTCGTACGCGTGAATCGAAAAGGAAAACTGTTCAGCGAGACCGACCAGAGGGAAAAAGAGCGATCAAGATGCCTACACTCTTCACAGACCTGTTAAGCGTAAATTTCGACGATTGAGCTACAACGTGCCCAACATCGACGATGTATGGGAGTATGATTTACTTCAATTGACCAAGATTAAAGAGCACAACGACCGATACTGCTACCTGCTAGTAGTGGTGGATGTACTGAGTAAACAGACCTGGGTTGAAGCTTTGCGCGACAAAACAGCCAACAACGTTACTGCGGCCTTTGGGTGTATACTCAAACACAGCGAGGGACGACTGCCGGTACTCTTGCAATCCGATAAGAGCAAAGAATTTGTCAACTCGACATTTCAGATTTTTTTGAAAAAACGAAACATCAAGTTTCGTACAGCTCGAAATCCCGATATCAAGGCGGCAGTAGTCGAAAGATTGAATCGCACTATACGCGAGAGAATGTGGCGATATTTTTCTCACAAAAATACAAAACTTTACATCGACTTTGTGCAAAAGATCATCGAGGCTTACAATCACCACAGCGGTACAAAGATGCGATCTTGTTACGTAAATATGTACAATGCCGTAAAAGCGCGAAAAAATTTAGAAAAAAGGGCTCGTCTGCAATTAACTTACAAATATCGCGAATAGATGGCGCCAGCTGCGATGAATAAATACACTCCCGGCTCTTACGTGCGCATCAGTCGGACGAAAAATACTTTCGAGAAGGGATACGAGAAAAATTTTAGCGAGGAAGTTTTCAAGATCAAACGTATATCCAATAGACAAAATTTACCCACGTTTATTTTGGAAGATTTGAACGGTGAAGAGATAGACGGCTTTTATCTCGATGAGCTGGCACACGTTGGTACGCAGTGCATGACGAGCAGCGCTGAACAATTCAAAATAGAGTGCGTAATTCGTACAAAGGGACGCGGCGCTAAGAAACAGCTGTTTGTCAAGTGGTTTGGTTATCCTGACAAATTCAACTCGTGGATCAACACGTCGGAAGTCGAAAAAATGGAAAAAAAATGGACACCAACGATTTTTACCTAGTTTTGCCGAGCATCAGTAGCATGATGTACTACAGTGACAAAGCTACCAGCTGTTTTACAACTCACCTCTCGTGCGAGGTTCGACTGAGCGGTAATTGGTCCGTAGAACTCGTTGAGATTCACGTACCCTACACGGTCACTCATATTTAAGAACGGGACGCGTTTTACACGTTTAAAGCAAAGGGAAAGGATAACCCTGAAATGTATTTTTTCGCGCACGGAGTTTACGAAAAGATCGATCAGCTAGCCAAAAAATAAATAAATCGAGTGCATTTCAAGATCATCTCCGTCTCGAGGAAGCACCTTTTCAAAGGAGCTATTACATGTTACACCGTAAATGCGGATGCACGGAATCACACACTGTACGCTTCTTTTTAAACGTAATCGTTAGAGAAAAAAATGACATAATGAGTCACTACATACGCTACTACAACGAACAAATAGGCGGTGGCGGGGTGAGACACGTATTCTCCGGTTCAACGTATCAGCGAGGTCGAAGTGTAGGTGCTTGATTCGGAGGCTTATTTCGCAAAATTCTTCCGTACATTGCGTCCGGAGCCAAAGTTGTGGGCAAGGAGGCTGTGCGCGCAGGAATCAACGTCTTGGACGACGTAGCGAACAACGGCTCGAATTTTAAAGAGGCGTTCAAATATCGCGTAAAAGAACCTGGAAAAAATTTGAAAAGAAAAGCCGGTGAAAAAATAGCCGAAATGATGAAAGGCTCGGATTATAAATTACGCGTAATACGACGAAAGCGTCAGTCGAGAAAGACACGCGGATCGAGTAATATCGCTAGCCAAAAACGTAAACAATCAGGAAGAAAGAAGAGAGTCAGCACTGGCGCAGCGAGAAAGAAGAAGAGACCTAAAAAGAGGACTGCTCAAACTTTGAGAAGCGTTACGGATATTTTTGGACCACGTACATAGTTGTGAACGCGTAAAATGGCTTTTTACACACTCACTCGTCCGAGTGCATGTCTAATGAACTGGATCTTTTCACTTTACCAGCCACCCAAACGTCTATCGAGAGCAGTAGCTTTCTACATTATAAACCCGTCTCGTCTCTCAGCGATGACGTCGACGCACCCTTGGAGTTTGTCATGCCGAGCGGGACAAACTCCATCACACAATGCTTCATATTCAAGCAAAAATCGTACCCGTGGACGAGTCTGCCGAGGAGAGCGAAGACGTTTAAGTCGGACCTATCAACAATTTTCTGCATTCCATGTTCAATCAGATCGATGTTTTTTTCAATCAGAAAAAAACGTCGAAAAAAAATTGTTTCATCACCTAATAACGCATATCCTTACAGAGCGTATATCGAGATGCTTCTCAACTATTCACCGGTTGCTAAAGAATCTCATCTTATGGCGAGTTTATGGTACGACGATACACTGGGCCCTTTGGATGCAGCAGCAAACACAGTAATTTTTTTTCATTCTCACCGATGATAAAAACTTATTTCAATAAACCATACCTGACAAGCAACAACTTTTATGACACACATGCACAATTGTGAGTATTGAAATAATAATTGTCTTTGAGAAAAGACCAAAATGGGATGAGAGCTTCTGAGGTGGTGTGAGATAAATTGAATTGCACTTTAGTTTGGGTTTGACACTATATACATTGTTTATTTATACTGCTTACATTGTTGACTGAGAATTACAATAGTTCAAGACTAACCTTAATTATATGCTGTGTACACCTTGAGTTTGACCGTTGTATGTGTGTGAATTGCAGGTGAGGATTTCCTATTAACTGAGAAATGCACCTTAATGTAGATGAGTTCCTTACGTGAGTTAATTGAACATCACGTTATTCACCACGTGGGCAGTAGGTAGCTTTGAGGTTACCTTGAATCCGCAGTACGAATATTATTGATTCGAATGACGTTGAGGTTTACCAATTTCTGCACTATGTAGTAGAAGTTGAGTTTTCCCTTGTGAGGTACACCGAGAGCAGTTGAACGGATAATTTGCTTAACCTTCCGTTAAGCACGCTGAGAAAGCAAAAGAGTAGACGAGTTCAAAACGAACAGAGAGCGAGAGAGCAGCATTGTTGACCGGGAAACAAAATGGCCGCAGCACGCGCCTCCTATGCTAGTCGTGAGATTGAGCGAGACCGCGATAGAGAGAGAGAGACCACATGTGCCGTCTCTGGCGCTCTCGTCTGCCTCTGTGTGGCGCGAGCTTCGAGCATTTACTACTGGAGGTAGCCCCCAAGCGGCCGCGCGCGTGACCGGGCGTAGAGAGAGACAGCTGCTCCAAGGTACGTACTATCTCTCTCTAACTGCGCTCTGATTGGTTGCTCACTATCCCCTCCAATGACAAAGACGGTAGCGAAAGTAAAGCGCCAGTTACTTAATTTTTCGACTTTATATATTGAATACATATCACTGTAATTAATAATTATCTACAAACTATATAAATAAAATGATACAAACCAACAATTAAATCACAAACAATTCCTGGGGGGTTAAAACTGAAATACAAATTGAAGTTCTAAACAACAGAGGTATGATTAGCGCAATCGGTTAAAGCGCGCGTAATTTTTTATGATGCGGTAGGTGGAAGTTCAAAACCCACTACCCTTTTTTTTAGTATAAGTTAATGAATGTTTGTAAAATGTTAATCACATGGCAGACGATCTTTGTTTGTATTGCAGAAGTTTCTGTCGGAGAGGAGTAGCGCGCAACCAATCAGAGCGCAGTTAGAGAGAGATAGCACGTACCTTGGAGCAGCTGTCTCTCTCTAAGCCTGGTCACGCGCGCAACCGCTTGGGGGCTACCTCCAGTAGTATATGCTCGAAGGGCGCGAGTATACCTAGCCCTCCTGACCGCCGCGCCGTGTTGTGCAGGCGGCGGGAGATTTAAATTTACTCCACAATTCCCAAACAAATTGTATTTATATACAGAATAAAACAAACTCCTAGAATCAAAAAAAACTTTGTCTTAGTGTTTGCGTATCCAAGTAGTTAGAAAAAAATCCATCACAACAATATGGTAGCCCATTGTCGCACTTGCTTTGATGTTTTTCTGAATGAATAAATTTTTAAACAAAATACCTAAAAAATTATAATCAGAATTAAATCAAATACATATAATTCAAAAGAATAATGAAAATAAATAACATAGGATAATGACATACCTATAATATATAATTGTTATCAACTAAAGGTTTATTACGTTAAAAAATAAATGTAGAGAACACATTTCATTGACACGGCGTTTGAATTTGAACAATCTTAATAACCTTTTTGTTCAGGTGGTTCTCTTGTTTATCAATAGATTATAATGGTAAAGTAAAGATATTGAAATAGCATCTATCTATACGCTCATCAATATAATATGAAATTACTGCTACTGTAACTAAATAAAAATGTAAGTGATTCAAACAATTATAAACATAGATTAAGTAAATGAGTATATCAAAATGAAAATATATATATTGAAACGGGCGGCGAGACGCGCACGTCGGCGCGGGTAACCGAAGCGCGGGAGGGCCAATAGAGCACTCGCAATTGGAGGGAAATTCGAGTCAGTTAGCTTTTGACCGCACTCGCGAATAGTTGAGATCACGCCCGTCAAAAGTTTAACGTTAACAGCAGCATCAAGAGCAGCAACAGCAACAGGAACAGCAGCCAGAGCAGCGATAGCAGCAACAGCAACCAGGAGAGGCTGCAACCGCATCAATCACTGCTTCTCATAGATCACCGCAACAGCAACACGGCGAGGTCGAGAAGGAGACTCCCTTGCCAGAGGACGACGTTGATCAACGCGATAAAAGAGAGTAGGATTTAATTTCTATTTATTTATGCGCGATCGACTGGCGAGGCATTTGGCCCCAGTCGTTGATCCGGTCGTAGATTTTGCGGTCTTCTCGCGACGCGAATACGCGCAACACGGACGACGGATTTCTTATTCAATAAAAGTCTTTTTAGTAGAATCAGTAGTGTGTTCATTTGATTGTCATCCCGATCCCTCTTCTTATTCAAACCGCCGAATACCGCCGCCTCCGCGGGCACTACCCAGAGGTGTAGTGCATACTGAGCACCGGAGCATCGTCGCAGGTAAGCGACCACACGAGCGAGTTCATCATCTCGCAAAAGCAAAGTGCAGGAGAACTTTGCATTTGTACGGGGTACATAGGCAGTTAGCCGTCTAGAAACCACCCCGTTAAAACTGGCGCCCAAAACGTGTGGATACGCGGGATAGGAAAAGAAAAAGTGTTGCGCGCGAAGTCGATATAGGGAATTCCCGATCCGGCGAAAAGTATGTGAATTTCGTGGAAAGACGGCTGAATTTCCGCAAGTTCGAAAAGGCCTAGGCGTGATATACAGCATTATATTAGCGCCGAGCCGATCGAAACAAACAGCGGTTCGTTGGTCGGCTGAGCAGCAGCGCGCGAGAGTACGAGAGTCCGTGCGCGCTATAGTAGTGTGCGAGCGCCGAGTACGAAGCAACCGGCGGTGGGAGCGTCCGAAGGAGCCGCTCGGTGGGAGCGTACGTGCGAGCGCCGTATCGCAATAGAAGCGATATAGTACGCGTACCCGAGCGTGTGTGAGTGTGCGTGCGTATAGGATAGCATAGTTGGCTGATGATAGAGCCTACCTGTATATACGCAGCATAACGCGAATTATACGACGGCGAAAGTGTGCGAGAGCAGAAATTGGGTGCAACGCACGCCGTCTCGTACTTAGAATTCGCGAGATAGAATCACACCACAGTTATTAGAATAGAGGCATTAGATTTTTTTATTTTTGCAAAGCATGCTGCTTTGCACTTGTAATTCGCGAGATAAAATCACGCCACAGCTATTAGAGTAGAGACGTTAGATTTTTAATTTTTTAGATAGGCTAGCTAAATCTCGGTAGATAAGCGGAGGTTTTCGTGTATTGGAAATACACAGAAAAACGCAAATAAATTGTCAGATTAGTTAGCCGCTGTTGCTGCGCGAATCTATTGTTAATACCGCGACGTAGAAACACGAGTAATAACGTTGACGCTAACAAATATGGCAGAAGAACTGCGGAGTCAACAGAAGTTGATAGCTGATGCGTTGGCAATTGCCGCCAAAGATTTAAAGGCGAGAAGTTGTAGCTTCTGTCAATTGCCAGATGAAGCAGTATTTTTGGCAGAATTGATGTCGGAAAGCACAACTGCGAGTACCTACAGTGAAGAAGCTGAACAAAGGATAACTCAGGAAGTCAACGGATTTATCTGGAAACTGTCAGTTGAGTCCTTAATAATGGTAACAGCTGCTCTGTTATTGGATGCCAAGGATTCACCAATAATTATTCTTATCTGAAAAAGAGCTAGGCTCGGAGCTGACTATAAGGAAGAAGATTTCGTTTCCTCAAACGACCTGGGCAGATGTGTCACTCGAGATGAGAGAGACATAAGGCTGTTGTTGCTGCTACGAGCAGTATTACCGCATTTTAGTGACGTAGTGGCAGCAAGAATGGCATATGAAAGAAGCGTCTGCGGTATTACAAGTATAACGTAAGACACAAAAGATGACAGCCAGATGTCAGAGCGGACCATTCAGAATGAGACTGCAGAACGCCTTCGTCGAAGATAGACAGCGTTTTGGGGATGGAGAGTACCCATCAACTTGCTATAGATGAAAAAGCTGCAACAAAAGATGAAAACGCTGCTATGGCCTCGACTACGACCAAGGTAACGCATGCGCCTGTAGGCGCAGAAACAGCTCAAAACTTAGAACGCGAGTCAGATGCAGAGTCGCAATCAGACTCAATGCTCAGCAAGTCAAGCTATAATCTTTGTGAAGAGGTAACATGTCTCCTCGCACACTCGCAGATACTTCAAGAGGTTCAGAGTATGCGTCAGGAGTTGCTAGAGCTGAGACAGAAGTTGAGCAGTCTCGAGAATCAAAAGGCAGGCCAGTGTAGTTGTCAGTGAAATGACGTTAAAACACAGAGCTCGTCAAAGGCCAGAAGAAGGCAGAAGAGAAAAAAGGTGTCAGGTATCGCGCAGCAGAATATGAAGTCTGCAAGCAAAGAACGACACCTAGGCATAAAGAAACGTTCCAGACGCCGGAGCAAAGCGAAGCCTAAGGAAGGTACATGGCTGTCAGAGTGGCCTCGTTCTCAGCAGACAAAGAAGCCAGAGCGAAAGAGCGGCAAGGTCACCAAGTCCAAGACAAGCCAAGCCTGTCAGGTAAAGGTGGAAAAGTTGCCCGACAGACGGAAGTGCCAAGGACCCAGTACGCAGAGGGAGCGACCTAGTCCAAAGAATAGTCCAGAAACGGGGATACAACTAAAGGCGCGTTACCGGCATAAGAAGTGCTGGGTATGTGGATCAAAGGATCATTTGAGGCGAGATTGCTTCGAGGCAAGAAACCAGTATATGCAGCTGTCTAATCGAGTGCATAAAAGACTCGAATGTTGGACATGCAGTCAGGTGACTCATTGGATGAGAGACTGTCCGGAATAAAAGGACTGGTCGCCAAAAGCACGGCCAAGTAAAGTCGCTAAATCTGGAATGAATGCTCCCAGCGAGACAGAAAGAAAGGGATGTAACGCTAAAGAAGGAACTACCAACAGAGAATAGCTACGGACCCTACTTCTAAGGCAAAAGAAGTAGCCGATCAGTATCGCAAGGCTTCGATACCACCATCTGAAGGACGAGGACGACAACACCCATAGCTGGGTGGATGCAGGTCGACTGGTAGGAGTCCATAAATCAGAGATCCACTCGGAGGAGAACAATCAAAAGGGGATGATATGAAAATCCGATGGATGTGGTAAGAAGAGTTACGAAGCGTCAGATGCTGCATGCGAGCGTAAAAGACTCTGATAACGAACAGAGTAATAATACGGAATCGCGTCCTGATAGATCGCAGCACAGCGGTGCTCGAAGTGTGAGTCTCCCTCAGCGTACCCCGGAGCGTCAAGGTGACGACGCAGGCGACTCGACCCCGTCCCCTCGCAGTTTGCGGGGGCAATGCAACACTGCGCAGCGGACGGACGAGTCAATCTCAGGGCGGCCAGAGACCAAACGGCGCGGTAGGCCTTGGAAGGACACTACCCGTGCCCACACAGCCGTCGACAGAGGCTCACGCAACCGTGCGAGGTATGTTTATTTTACCGAGCACTATGTTTATTTTACCATCAAGTTTTATTGGAAGTGCAAGAAGTTTAAAACAAAATTATATTGATTCCATGATACTAGTTAATCGTTATGGAAAACCTCATTTATTTTTAACAATGACATGTAATCCAAAATGGAAAGAAATTGTAGAAAATTTAAAAGAATATGAAAGTCCAATTGATAGGCCAGATATAATTGCCAGGGTTTTCCAACAAAAAGTAAAAGAGTTTAAAGAATTAGTTATCAAAGATGGAATCTTTGGGAAAAGTATTGCTCATACTTATATTATTGAATTTCAAAAACGAGGTCTTCCTCATATGCATATGTTATTATTTTTAGACAGAAATTATAAACTTGACACTCCTGAAAAAATAGATACCCTAATAAATGCTGAAATTCCTAATGAAAATTTGTATCCAAAACTATATAGCATCGTAAAACAATTTATGATGCATGGTCCTTGTGGAGTACAAAATATTAATTCGCCTTGTATGGATCAAAATACACAAAAATGTACAAAAAATTTTCCAAAAAATTATGTTAGTAAAACTACTTTTCAAGCAACAGAGTATCCTTTATATATGCGAAGAAATGATAGTAGGCAAATAAAATATAAAACTAAAAATTTTAATAGAATTGCTGATAAACGATTTGTTGTACCCTACAATTCTTTCTTTTACTAAAATTCAACTTTCACATTAATGTAGAAGTGTATTCCACAGTACAGTGCATAAAATATTTGTTTAAATATTGTTACAAAGGTCATGATTGTGCATTCATTAAAATTCGTAATGCAGATATTAATTGTAGAAAAGATAATAATGAAAATGAAGACATAAACAATGAAAATAACGATTACAAATATGATAAAATTAACCAATGTCTTAATACAAGATATTTATGTCCACCGGAAGCTATGCACAGATTATTAGAATATCCTTTACATGAAATATCGCACGCTATAAAACGTTTAGCTATTCACAATAAAGATGAACAATATGTTTATTTCGAAGAAGGAAAAGAGGAGAAAAAAAAATAGTAGAAACTACGTTAAATGCTTTATTTAAATTAAATGAAGTAGATCCTGAAACACGAAATTATTTGTATTCTGATATACCAATATATTACACATTTGATGAAAAACTGAAAGTATGGAACAAAAGAAAAAAAAATAAAAAACCGATATTAAGCAGAATGTATTTAGTAAATCCAAAAGATCGAGAACGATATTTTATCAGATTACTACTATTGCATGTTAAAGGACCAACTTTATTTGAGGATTTACGTACTGTTGACGGGGGGTAGTGGTGGGCGATATATATCGATAATTGGAAACATCGATAAAAATGCCTAAGAATATCGATGATTTTTATCGATACTTATCCAAGCGATATTATCTATTATCGATATTTCTCCTCCAATATCGGAAAAAATATCGGAAAATTTTGTGATAACTTAATAAGTAGTTGATAGACAGACCAGTCACCGGAGACTGCTTCATCGGCCACGAGCGTCCTCCCTCGATCCCGCCTCGTCACTCGCACTCGGTTACTACCGTCATTGGTCACTGCAGTCAGACAGTCAGACACAGGCATCACGCGCATGCGCGTAGACAGTCGACCGCAATCCGCATCCCGCGACGACGTGATCACGCGATACCTGCCGCGCCACCGGTTACCGCAAACCAGCGGCCTATGATACCGATACGTATTATTACTTACTTACAGTTACTAAGTGCCAAACTGCCAAGTGCGAACTGTCAACTGAAACATCAGTGCTTATACTGCCGCTGCCGACAGACGAAGGCAAGGAAGCTTCTTGTTTTATATACTTGCGTTACGATTAGATTTCAAGAGCTTGATCACTCGACTCGACGTCGATTTTATTCATGGACGCCATTTCAATATCACTAATATGTGATTTATTGAGTTGCTTAGATTTACAAAAAAATTTGTTGATTCGACTAAAAAATAAGCTGCTTGTTGAAATTATTGAAAATAACACTATTAGCAATTCAATTAAACTTCAAGAGTTACGTGACCTTTAATCGATAGTGCATTCCAGTAGAAGAACTTTAGACGACATCACGTTGGTGTCAAAGCATTACAGAAGATAAATTACAGAAACTACAAAAGACTAAAATTAAGTCACTAGAAAATGTAGCATTAATTCAAAGTCTTTTACGTACCATATCTGATTTCACATTCGAATTAAATAAATCGGATATTAGTTTAGCCGACACCGTATTGATTAGAAGTAGTGATAGCGAGTATTTTGACGAGGACGACGAGGATAACGACGAGGTTAACAACAACTTGGTCGATTGAGGTTTTGCAAAAGTAAGTATTATAAAATAATCATAATTAATATTATGATATGATTAGTAAGAGTGCTAAAAGTAAACTATAGTACATAAAGAAAAATTTCGGTGGAAAATAGTGCGGGTTAGCGGGGTGTAAGTCTCATCTCATGCGTTTATCCTTCGGTCTCCATCTTCAGTATTTGTGCTGCAATGGTAAATGCTAGATTCGCTCAAATTCGTAGAATTACATGCACATCGCACGCCATCAACGTCGTAGCCATCGGCCGACGGCCAGTAGGGTAGGGCTCGCATATTACACGTTGAACGTATTGCCGATTGCGCAGTTGGCCTGATTGCTGATATACATGTGCGTTCTTCTTAAACTTTCTACACGTACAAAAAAATAGTAGAAGTATAGTCGCCGACTGATGTTCAACATAATAGCAAGATTTGAATATTGTGAATTCTAGGATGTATCTCGCGTACCCATAACACTATGACAAACGTAAATTAACATTATTTTTGTATCTTTAAGTAGGATAGCTGTTATTCTCCGAAATTTTATTTTAGGTTGCCTAAAGTTTCAATATCAAATTAACCTATAAATTACCACTTTAAAAATATCAAACTAACCTAGAAATTACCACTTAAAAAAAAATAATTTTTAGCGCATGTGCATTTTTTTCATACGAAAATACATAATCTAATATTCATATTTTTTGCAATTTAGTGTCGAAATTTAAAAGCGAAGTTTGGAAGTATTTTGTAAGGAGCACCGAAAACAATGAAGCCACGTGTAGTCTATGCAGCAAAGCTGTAAGGTCAGCAGAAAATACAACTAATTTACGATCTCATTTGAAAACAAATCATCCCAACGTTAAATGAGAAGAAAGAAAAAATAGTCAGACCATGGAAAAGTTTACTTCACTGGATACACATATGCCTGAATCAGCTCAATCAGACAAAGCCAACTAAAACGAATCCCACTGTCCAACCGAGCCACCTCTGAAAAGACTAAAGACAAGCGAATCTCGGCAACCAGAGAAACAAGTGAAAGTCGACACTATTATGTCTTTACAACGGCCATACGAAGGTAATTAAACTAACAGATATAGTAAATAATTCTATTATACGTTGATATTTAATATTTCTACATTTTTTAGATGGAGGAATTAGAGCAGTGGAAGCTAATAGATGACTTGTATATATGATTTCCAAAGATAAGATGCCTTTTCAAACCGTAGAAAAAGAAGGATTTAAAACCTTTATAAATTGTATAGCACCATTATATAAAATTCCCAGCAGAAAAGTAATAACAGACCAGACAGGCAAGACTTATGAACAATTATCGAGATTGATGAAAGGAAAACTGTCAGAAATAGATGACATATCTATCACCGCTGACATATGGACGGACACGAACAAGTGTAAAAGTTACTTAGGATTTACTACACATTTCATTGAGAATGGCACGCACAAATCAATTATGATAGGTGTGAAAGATTTAGACGAACGTCATACTGCGGAAAATATCGAGCGCTGGTTTAATAAAATAGTTAACGAATGGGGAATTCGAAAAGATGCTGTTATTATTGTTGTAACGGACAATGCATCAAATATAAAGAAAGGAGCGATAGATTGTTTCGGACAAGAGAAGTGGTTACTGTGTTTCGCACACACTTTGAATCTTGTTCCTGCAGTTGTGTTTGAACGCAATAAAAATGTTCGCTCTATTATAATAAAGGTTAAAGAAATCGTAACATTCTTCAATAGTTCCAATGCAGCAGAAGATGAATTGAGGAAACAATCTGATTTAATATTAATCCAGTGCAATAACACGCGATGAGGTTCAACATATAAAATGTTAAAAAGATATGTAGATCTTTCTGAAATTGTTATACATATACTATTAGTGAAAATGCATAACAATGCAAAAGCTCCGAAATCAGTAATGGGTGAAGACTTAACTACAATTAAGGAAATGATGATGCTCTTAGAGCCACTCGCACAAGCGACTGAAATAATTTGTGGTGAAAATTACGTTACCGGTAGCAAATCCTTGCCTCTTACAAAAAATCTCAGTATTACTTTAAGTGCCTTACCTACAAGTACGGCAACCAGTAAAGAATTCATAAAAGCTCTCATTGAAGAATTTTATAAGAGGTTTAAAAATATGGAATACATAGTACCAATCGGAATCGCCACGATGCTGGTCCCACGGTATAAAAGGTTATATTTTAAGGATAATATAGCAAATTCTATGATTACTAACAAAATAACAGAGAAATTGAATGAGTGGACTGCGGGTACAGGTCACTTAAATGTAGTTGATGAAAAAGCATCAAATGCTCAAGAAAATACGGATCCAAATACAGAAATAACGAGCGAGGAAATTTGAAAATTCAAATGTGGAGATACGATAATATGCTTAGAGAAAAATTAAAAGCTTTAAATAATTTAAGTATTATTTATCACAGGATTCTATTAGCAGAAGCGACAATCCCATTGAATACTGGATGAAAATGCCTAATTCAATGTTGTCAAAATTGGCTTTGAGGTATTTGACGGTTAGCAACATCGGTGCCTACTGAACGACTGTTTTCTCAAGCTTCGCTCATTCTTACAGAAAAAAGAAGCCAATTTTCTGTAGACCATTTTCAGCAACTTTTATTTTTAACTACGTTATCTGAAGAGTACTGGTTTTTAAATAATGTACAATAATTTATAATATGCTTGTATTATATTCTGCATACATTTGTACTATTTTGTATTATTCTAATATAAGAAATTAATATTAAAACTAAAATTATCTTTAAAATACTTTTTATTGAAATGTTTATAAATAAAAATTTTCCGATATTTATCGATTTTCTCGTTATCGATATTTGAGACCCGATATTTTTGGGATATCGATAAGTATATAAATGATATTTATCGATGATAAATATCGATATTATTTCAAATATCGCCCACCACTATGACGGGGTATTGTATTCTACATTTTTTGAAGCTGCTGTAGCAGAATAACTTGTTACTGAAGATGAAGAATGGGAAAAATGTTTAGAAGAAGCAGTACAAATACAATTTCCTATAGCATTGTGTGAATTATTTGCATTCATTTGCATTTTTCATAATCCCATTAATATACGATTTTTATATGATAAATACAAAGATAATTTTTACCATCCTAAATATGAACAAAATATAGGTGAAAATATTGCATTGATTGCAATTGAAAAAGTTTTACAAGTCAATGGATATTCCTTAAGTGACTTTGATTTGCCGAAAATAACTACGCATATTGATGATTGGAACGATGTAACATCAATACATCAACAAAGTATAATGCTAAATGAATTACAGAGAAAGGTGGAATCATTAACTATTATCCAAAAAAATATATTTGATACAATATTACAAAGTTTTGAATATAAACAGCATAAATGCATTTTTATTGATGGACCAGGTGGAAGTGGAAAAAGTTATTTACTTAATGTTCTAATAGACTATTTAAAAATGCATAATATAACATTTTTATGCGTTGCTTGGACAGGCATTGCAGCAAATCTGTTAACTAATGGAAAGAATGTACATACGACATTTAAATGTCCACTTAATATAACTGATTGTACTACATGTAATGTAAAACCTGATACAAAAGATGGCAGACATTTAAAAGATGTACAAATCATAATATGGGATGAAATATCAATGACATCTAAATTTGCTTTTGAAGCAGTTGATCGTCTATTGCAAGATTTATGTGGTCAGAAAGAAATTTTTGGAGGTAAAACCGTAGTTGTTTCGGGTGACTTTAGACAAATGTTACCTGTCGTTTATCATAGTAGTAGCATAGAAGTTATTGAAAATTCTGTTAAACATAGCTATTTATGGTCATATTTTGTTCGAATGACATTAAATGAAAATCTTCGCATATATGATGATGATAATAGTTTCAAAAAATGGGTATTAAATGTAGGTAATGGCAAATACTGTAATTTGTACGAAAAAGAAAATGAATTAATTGAAATTTCAACCGATATAATATCTAAGGAAGGAGACCTTATTAAAGAAATTTTTGGGAATAAGATAACAATTAACGATGAAACATTGAAGCATAAAGTAATTCTGGCTCCTAAAAATAGTGATGTAATCGATATTGATAATGAAATCCTGAATATAATGTAAGGATGCTGTTTTGAATATTCAAGTATAGATACAGCAGAAGATGATGAAGAACACTTAGATGTTATGTTACCTACAGAATTCTTAAATTCATTAACTCTTAATGGACTTCCACCACATAAATTACAATTGAAAGTTGGTGCTATTGTAATTTTATTGAGAAATTTAAATATTAATGAAGGTCTTTGTAATGGTACAAGATTAGTTGTAAAGCAATTCTTAAAATATTCAATTCAAGCCGAAATTCTAAGTAATTCAATTTCCAATTAGATTAGGCTTTGCAATGACAATCAATAAATCACAAGGACAATCATACAATCAAGTTGGTGTTTATTTACCATCACCAGTTTTTAGTCACGGTCAATTATACGTTGCACTATCCAGGGTAAGCATTAGAGAAAAATTAAAATTGCTACTACTGAATAATGCTAGAATTCAACATAAAACACAAATTTATACGAAAAATATTGTATATAAAGAAATATTATAAATCGGCTGCAGCATTCTTCTGAATGCAGCGGTGGAAATGCGAAAATCCGCTGCAGCATTCCTTTGAATGCAGCGCTGGAAATGCGAAAATCGGCTGCAGCATTCCTTTGAATGCAGCGCTAGGATATGACTCTCGAAAATATACCTTACCAGCACGTCCTCGCCGTGAGAGTTGGGCAACATATATATTGTTGGCAAACGCTGGAAGGATACTACTTACTATTTATTTATTTATTTTGGAAGGATATTAAGTGTTTATTTATTTTGTTTAGGTATTCAGAACAACACGGAACATGTCCAAAAGATCATTTGAAGGTATAATATAACTCAATAGTTATAATAATATACAGATGAATCAAATTTTTGCTTCCTTCCTAAGGAAGCCTTGTAATAGTAAATTTTGGAGTTATCATAAAAACATGTTGAAAGTATGTTAAGTGTTTTTAGAAAATGTCTGAATGGATGAATGTGAGTGTGTGTGTGTGTTTTTGTGTCTGTCAGTGTGTGTTCGGGACAAAATGTACTCAAAACTTATATTATTGGCTACTTTGCCTAGAACTTTTGATAGAGTTAGAATTAAAATCCACATTAAGTTTGCTTATATTTTGGTTTTTTTACAAAAATGCGTAACCCTATATAGATTCAATAATATATCGCAACCCATACCGACTTCCAGTCACTTTCGGTCACTTGCGATCACTTTCGGTCACTTCCGGTCATTTCCGGTCACTTCCGGTTGAATTCCGGTTGACTTCCGGTTGACTCCCGGTTGACTTCCGGTCACTTATAAAAAATGAACACCTAATTAAAAAAAAATGAGTACTCTAAAAAGTGAACGGAGAAAAATTGTATGATTTTAATTTAATGTAGGAAGGATATTATGTTTATCACCTGATTTATGTATCGGTACGACTTCTGCCATTTTCAATGCATCAGGCCAGATGGCTTTTTCAATACATAAATTAGATATATCCGTGAGAGGTTCAGCAATATGACTACACATTATTTTTAAAACTTTTGAATTAATCTTATCTACACCTCCTTTTTTTAATTTCAAATTATTGATTATGTCTGTTACCTCAATAATATTTGTTGGCTTTAGAAAAATGGTGTTTGAATTCATACTAGGTTGTTTATTCTCAACATTTGTTGGTTTACATATCTTTTCACTTAATTTCCGACCTATTTCACAGAAAAACTTTATCATGTTTTTAGCAATATTAGCTTTATCTGATATTTTATTGTTATCAATTGTTATGTAACTTATGCTATCCTTAACTTTAGTTTTTTTTGCCAATTTTTTTATTTACAGTTTCCCATAGTTTTTTTGGGCTGTTAGAGTTCGTTTGGACTAGATTTTTGTCAAGCTTAATTTTAGCATTTCTAATTACTCTATCTAAAATTTTCGTATAGTTCTTATATTGTAACCTTAATTTATTATTTTGAATATCCATCTGCCATAGATGATATAGGAATTCTTTTGTTTCACACGATTTGATTATGGCCTTTGTAATCAAGTTTTTCCTACCTTTTTGATTATTTTTACTCTTTTTTACTTTCGCCAAGTCAATACATTGTTTTATTGTACTTAACAAGTTATCGGTAGCATGATTAGGATCACGTATAGACATACATTCATTCCAACATTTAGAGTTTGCAATGTTTATTAATTTTTTATAATTTAGAAAATCTATTGGTTCCTTATTTTCAGTTTTAAAATTATTTATAGCTATAAAAATAGGATAATGATCAGTTAATGAATGCTTAAGTTTATATGTTAGTGTATTCAGACTCTCGGTTTTTATGAAAATATTGTCTATACAGGATCCGTTACATATAGACTGCATAGGAATTCTTGGCTCATTTTGTCACACTCTAACAGATCTATGTTAAAATCACCAATTACCAAATGATTTTTAACTTTTAACTTTATGATTAAATATTTATCTAGATAAAGAACAAATTCAGTTTTTGGTGTTCCATATGATCGATACATAGCTGAGATCTCCAATTTACTATTATTATTAAGTGTAACACGAGTATTTACAATTTTAATCTTACCAGATTCAAGAATTTCGGTTATCTGCACTAGATTACTATCGACAAAAACAATAACACCATCATTTCTGTTAATCCTACCATTATCATAGTAATTGGTGTATTCATAGTTTGACCCTTTTAAATTGTATAGTTGACTTGCTCGAAAACCTCAGTACATACAACAATAGATGGCTTATATATTAAATTTTCAATGAATATCTTAAGTTTATCAAAGTTAGCGTTTATACTTCTAATATTTGAATGCATGATTGTATCATTCTTTCCGCTAATAATTCTATTAAAACTATCAATATTATCACATGTTTTCTCTTTCAGTATAGAATCGCGTTTCATTTTATCTAGAAAATCCAAATTATCCATTATATCTATTTAGTGTTTTGTTTATTATTAGATCTATTGCTATTGTTATTTCTGTATTGAGTACGACCTGGCTGTTGATTTCCTTTATTAGATGCAGAAGTTGGTGTAGTCATCGCAGTAGTAGTATTATTGTTGTCATCTGCCGGTTGTTGGTACTGTAGATAATTACCTTTACCATTGTTTTGTTGCTGCATGCGGTTCACTATCTTACCGACATCCTTTGGAATGACTGGTGAAAACATACTTGGGTACTCGTATCTTTCTAGGCTTAACCTCACTTTTTTTAGAATTGTGCAATTTTCCATCTATGTTGCTTGATAATTTGCATTGTAGGTTGTTTTAAAAGTGACATTGCTATACAGACAATTTGTACATTTGTTTTGGCTATTTTTACATGTTTTCTTATCGTGTGCTCAAGCACATTGTAAACACACTATCTTATTTTCATATTTTTTGCCATTATGGCCAAACCTACTGCATTTAAAACATGGCTTAATGTCTATTACGTCGTATACCTTACACTGCTGGTAACCCACATAAATTTTCTCTCTATTCTGTTTTATGTGTTTATAAATCTCAGCTGGCACTTCTAAAATTACACTATGCAGTTTCATACTATTTCCATAGCTATACACAGCTTTGCACTTCTCATCATACTCATTGAAATTTCGCTGATTTATATCCGTCTCTAAAGCTTCTAGATCATAGTTAAGTGTGTTGTCTATTCCTACTACTTTAACTTTAGATTTTAGTTACTTTAGAAGTTTTTGGATAAACTTTTTGTCAGTATTTCTCGAGCTACTCTAACACTCTTCTCATCAGCACAGTTTATAATTATTTCATCTTCACTTCTTTAGTTAATGCTTTTTGTTTGAATGTTCGGGTTTGTGCTTAAGAATTTAGTCACTTGTTCTTGAGTTTTAGTTTTATCGTTCTAATTGATTTTCTTTATTTTTAGTTTAGGTGGACGTTTTTGTTGTTTCAGAATGGTGTTAGCTACAACTTCTGAATATTGCCTAGGTGTAGTCTTGCTGTATTGTTTAGCCTCTCTTTCCTTAGCAAGTAGGTCTTTGAGAAACGTGTTTTTTTTTCTTGAAGCTCTTAGTTTAGTTGTTTGAGAAGCAGAATCTCGGTTTCAGTCTCATCTTTGTTTTTCCTTACTTCACTGATATCAAGTTGTGCTATTAAAGCAATATCATCTAGGATTTGGTTTTTGACTTTAACATTAGTATGACATTTGATTTGTGCTATAAGCTTTCTCGCCGTATCACACAGAGTATTCTCTGTTATGTCCAGTTTCGAGGTTATGTTGAAGTTCAAATGTTCGTGACAGATAACAAGATTGTCTGTGATATATTGAGCATCACTAATCACACTAAACTCATCTTCGTGATATACTGAATCACACAGCAAACACACCACAGTGTTAACTTTCCTACCTGGGTGGCCAATATAATTTATTTTTGCCACATCGGGCGGCTTGCCACTACTCGGCGCCATGATTAAAAGATGTTATATTATATATATATATATATATATATATATATATATATATATATATATATATATATATATATATATATATACAGGGTGTCCCATTTTAAAACCACCAACGGAAAATCTCCCAACCAAAGCATTTTAGAGAAAAATTTATAAACAAAAGTTTTCAAGTTTCAAGGGGGACACACAACGATGACCTTGACCTTGACCTTCATCGTTATTTTAAAGTCAAATTGATTATTTTTTAATGGAAACCCACATTTTTTATACCGGAAATGGAAAGAGCGTGAAAATTCTATGTCCGACTATTATTTTGATCGCAACTCTGACCTTGACCTTCAGGGTCAATATGAGGTCAAATCTATTTTTTTATGTTGACCTTTAGTTTCATTTCCTCGATAGTGCAAAAAATTCTAAGTATCAAATGATATTTAACAATTTCTACCCACTGAATTTTCTAAGGTTAAATAAAAGGGCTTAGCCCTTTTCTTTCAAAAAACCGCATAGCAAGGAAGCTTCCTGGAAGCTTCCCTGTGACAATACGAATCTTGAAGGAAGCTTCCAGAAAGCTTCCATGCTATGTGAGCACCATACTTTTTGCACTATCCAGAGATAACGATGTGGACGTAGTAAGTTCTGTTTCCATTGGCATGCTGAATTATCGTGAGTCCCCTTGCTTCTTACCTTCGAGATGCTAGATTAACGTGAATCCCTTTGCCGCTCACTACTGTAACTATTAAGATTTTTAATCACGCAGCGAATGTCTAAAGTGGCTGCCATTCACTGGAAAGCAAAAATTTACTCCACTTTGGGAATTTCGAGTGACCAATAAAATAAGCGTTTCCATTTCAAAAGATCGTATTGACCTTATATTGACCCTAAAGATCAAGGTCAGGGTTGAGGTCAAGATCATAGTCAGACGTAGAATTTCCCGCTCTTTCCATTTCCGGTATAAAAAATGTGGGTTTCCATTTAGAAAAATGAATTTGACCTTAAAATAACGATGAAGGTCAAGGTCGAAGTCAAGGTCAAGGTCATCGTTGTGTGTCCCTCTTGAAACTTGATAACTTTTGTTTAAAAAATTTTTCTCTAAAATGCTTTGGTTGGGAGATTTTTGGATGGTGGTTTTAAAATGGGACACCCTCTATAATATACCCCAATAACATCACGTGCTGGTCATTTCAGCAGCACGCATGCTCGTCATGCATGCTCTCTCCGCGCCGATATCGTGCTGCACGCGTGACAACGATATCGGTCCCTTTTTTTATAAAAAAAGCCCATTTAGCACTACTTTTATAATAAATTATTGCACAGTATGCTATCTAATAATGTCCCAAGCAGCTTCCTATACTTTTTTCCCGTATTTCCAGAATTTTTAATAACTTCTCATCAGTGGGACTTAGATAGGCAATACCGCGGCATGCGCCTACCGCGCCACCTACCGGGCTGCAAGGATCGTCGGCACGTACAGGGCATATGCCGAGCATTCACTGACGAAACGTGCCGCACGCGATAGCGGCGCTGCACGCGCATAGTACCGCCAGCATGTTTAGGGGATATATATAAAGCTTGTGAGTTGCCAGGCTTCATTATTCGACCTCGCGCCGATGTAATCCCAATCAATGCGTGATGGCGGGCCGTCGCGGCCGAGGGCGCCACGCACATGAACTGCTAGGGATCTGAGATCCCTTTGCTTGGTGACGCCATCATGTGTTGGTGCTCATCGACCCGATAGTGGATCGAGCTTGGCTAGCTCTGTTGGGATAAGGTGGTCGATTACACTCCGCAACTTACATACTGCACGCCCGCCTGCGGTCGCCGCGCAAGGCCCTTCCGAATTACAAAAACACTGCGCGAGCGGTCCCACGAAGCTAGCCCATAGGAAAGACTCTCTCTCCGGTAGGATCACCCGGGCCCACCGGTCGATCGCCGCCGCATCCACGCTCGTCAGCGTGGACGCCCGTCGACTCGCCGATGCGGTGAAGCACCCGCCTCGCCTCTCCGAAACCGCCCGCCGGCCAGGCAATCGGCGCGTCCGTCACGGCGCGCTCTCACGGGCTCGCGAACCCCCGGAACTACGGCCTAGCGCCACCTCATATGTCACTCGCGCGCCAACACTACAACCTACCACTTGCTGGCGACCTTGCCGCGACTGCGACGCGCGTTCACACATTCGCACCTCATGGGGACTCGCCGTTCCTAGGCCTATCCCATATCGATCATGCGCAAAGCTCCGCGCCCTAATCTTTTCACAGTTTAGTTGTGTCTTAAAACTAAGTAACCTAAATACTAATCTAACCGATAGCGAATCAGACGGAGTGATAAACCTACTGTGACGGTCTATTACTACCGAGAGCGTCGATGAGAGCTGGATTCTATTGTCGAGAGCTGGGGGGACATTCGGTAACCGGGAGGCGATAGCTGGCGAGGAGGAGCGGTAGCCGGTGAATGGAGACGATATCTGAGGAGAACGATAGCTTATTGGCAGAAAACGATAGTTTGTGAGGAGGCGTTAGCCTGTGAGGAGACGATAGCTGGGGAGAGGAGGCGGTAGCGTATGAAACGATCCTATTTACAGGTCGTCACGGGAGCTCGGAGGAACGATAGCTCGTCAGGGAGACGCTAGCTTGTTTCAGGGGTCGATAGCTTAACACTGGACGGGAGCAAATACACGTGACAGCAAACATGGCGAGAGCGACATAACGAGAGCGAACGTGACCGAGAGCGAACATAGCCGAAAACAAAGGAATGAAAACTACGCTGCGATCGCGCACAGCATCTGACAACCACGGCGCGGTAGTTGGCACGTAGTCGTAAAATATCGCGCACTTAAACACTCGCGCACCGTATTACCCGCGGACTGACGCATTTCACTGAGTTAGCCGTACTTACTCGTAGCTGGCAACTCAGGTGCCGTCCTCGGCGAAGTCTCGATTTTCCTCCGGTGTCCTGACCTGCCGCAAGCTTACCAGTTCCGACGAGAGCCTAGATCGAAGAGCTCATCTTCCCTAATCGTCTCCGTACCGGTCGGCACTGGAAGCCACACCCCCCCCCTATGGCCACTCGCGAGAGTCGCGAGCTGGCTCCTTCCACCGCGCGAGCCGATCGTCTCTTTTCCTTTTCACCGATGCGGCGTCGCTCGCTCGCTTTGTAACGTGTAGACGATCTGCCACGTTACAATATATAGACTAAAATTTTACTTAGCCAATGCGGATATTTTCTTTGAAAAAAATACTATATAAATCACAAGTGCAAGCAAATCAACGTACGCTTTTGAAAGATACTCGCCTCATTCTTCTGTTGGCAATGATGACAATCTGTTTAGAACTATTAGTTATGTGATCATCTGAAATATTGTTAAACATAAATTAAGTGCCAACAAAGAATAAGTTCTTATATGAATAACATACAGGAATAAAAAAATTATTCACTGATTCTCTGATATTCTGATATTCTGATAAAAATTATCTCTGATATTCTGATATTCTGATAAAAATTCTCTGATATTCTGATATTCTGATAAAAATTATCTGATATTCTTGTTGCAAAATATAAATAAAGTTTATTTTTTATTGTATTATATTATAAACTAATACTATGTATGCTAATATTTGTTACTATAATTCACAACACATTCCACATTTTTATTTATCGGCTAGCAGACAGATTCGTGATATTGTAAACACTAAGCGTGTCTTTACAGTGGTCTAGTTCTACTGGACTCTGGTGCACTATACCTATTAATTGTGCTCGACGCGAAGCAAATTACAAAATAACTTTTGAGATAATAAGGTGTGAGATGGCTGGAGCAAACAATTTTTTGTTTAATAATTGAGGTTTTGACACTAATCTGCCTGTGTACATGGCAGAAAATGCTAAATACTCTTTTGCGAATTCGACATTTTTAACCGTATGATGCTGTACTAATTTCAGCGTCCCCTGCTGTTGATAAAAGTGTCAATTCCAAATTCGAGTTCCGGGCTATGATGATCATGAATAAGAATGATCCAGTATCCACAGCCCACAGCGCTGCCACCGACAGCGACCGGCGAGTTTTGACTTTGAACAAAAATAAATCGAATACTTACCGGTAAACAACAGCGTGAGCGAGTTCTTTATCTCTTTACAAAGATTTTTTTGATTTACGAGAACATCGTTATTTGTTATTTAAAAAAAAATGAGTGACGTAGATAAAGAGATAGGAGAATTGAACTTCTTCCAAAATGAAAGTGAGTATAAAAAATGCTTATCCTTATTAACGGATATTTTTCATTACCTATAATAGAAAAGATTGTTATAGTACATGTAAAGTTTACGAATAATCATTGTAATCTATTTTTATAATAATGCTTCAATTGTTTAAAGTGATTGTATGATTACTGATTTGATTATTATAGCTGATGTAAACAGAAATGAAAAGAAGACCATCAGCAATTTGGTCGTAATCACGAGTTTGATTTTCCAATGGATATTCCACCAAATTATCAAGCAGCCGTCCCACAATTTGTTGTACCTAATTTTTGTAAGAAAGAACGAGACAAATTTTAAAAAGGTGCAGTCTATAATAAAAAATATAATATATATTTGTGTATATTTTTGTTGTAGTTGACCAACAAAACCCTGGACTCAGACAAATTACTGGTGCTTGTGATGCATCAGGACTACAACAACTACAAGAGCATGGCAATGGTAATGCTGATGCTGCTGTGCATCAGCTTAATGGTGCAGCAAATCAGGAAAACGTTGTTGCAGGTCACGGACAAGATCCACCCCATCATGACAACGCTAGTGCTAATGTTCACCAGGTCAACGGTATACAAAATGTTGATTTGATGGGAAGACAAATGCAAAATCTTGATATTGCTGGTGCTAGTGGTCCACAGCCCCTTGGCGCATAAAATTTGGTTGGTTTCGAAAGACAAGCTCAAGGAGATTGTGGAGATGATGAACAACGACAACTGAATGGTCCAAGAAACACTGCTGGAATAAGAAGGGCATTGCATCAGCTTGGGAATGAAAATGCTAGTTGGCGTGAACATAGAATAGAATAATAGAATAATTGAACAACTAAATTTTTCTCTTGATCATGACATAAAAAATTTTAAACTCGAGATAACCTTTAAATTTCTTAGATTAGATTGCATTGTTTTGTTGACTCAAAGCAAAATATGAAAATGAAAATCACAGACATTTAAGAGTGCTGTATACCCCGACCGAAGCGCCACCATGAACTACCAGACCGGAAGCTACTTTTTCTCGACGTCTTATTAATTTATTATTGAATAAAAATTATGAATAAAGCCATGAAACGAAACCTCAGTCCGATTTACGCGTGGGAAAACTTAAATGTATTTGCGAGTAATTTTTAAACGTCTGCAATTAAAGTTTATAAAATTAGGTCGAAAATGTCGTCTGCTTCGGCAATCCAGCAGGCAAACGCAATCGCAAGGAAAAAGCGTTTCCCCACGTGAACAGTTATCTAAAGAATCAACATCAATTTTTTTCAGGTAAAAATAATATAAAAAAATGATAAGTAATAACCGAGTATTCCGTCGAGAAAAGTGAGATTTGAATAAGCCTGCGGTAACTACATATATATATCAGTATAGCCGATAAAGTAGAGCAAAATATAGTAGTTGTACCACTTCATAGATGGCGCTATCGTCCATCTCCAGTACCGTACCTAGTGCTCGAAACAGCTTGGAATAATATATTTTTACAACTAATTCAATATTTAAATATTAAAAAACTACTATAAAATATTACTTTTTAATTCTTGAAATTTAAGTTTCTTTCAAGTATTTTATTATTTTAATTAGTTTAATGGGGGGGGGGTGATAAAAAAGTAAATAATTAGAATTATCTATTCTTTATTTTACTTTCATTCCAATTCAAATTTGTTCCTTTTATTTTCATGCTCTTTCTCTTTTTCATTTTCTTTCTCGTTGTCTTTTTTCCCTTTGTCGTCTTCATTTTCTCTCTTGCTCTTGTCTTCTTCATTTTCTCTCTTGCTCTTCTCTTCTCTTTTCTTTTGCAGCCACTCTCGCAGGTCATCCGCCGTAGTTGGTTTTTCCGTCTGAAAATAAAAATGAATTATATGTATACATATATATATATATATATATATATATATATATATATATATAATCTTATGTATCGCCTGTATCGGTACTGGTATGGACATCTTTACAGACTGGCGCGCAAAGCACAGCGCACAAGATTCACATTGGTTAGTATTTATACATCTCAAAATACAACACACAAAATTTTGTTCTTCATATCTATAGATATACTAACCAATGCAAATCTTATGTGTTGTGCTCAATGCTTTTTTATCTGCCTTAACCCTAAGTCCACGTGCAAAAAATACATATACAGTACTTATGATATACTTACGTCAATTCACCGCGCCGCTTTTCTTTCCAGCAGTTTATCTCGAAACGCTGCAGCACAGAGAAAACGGCTAATGCCTCCGCTTCGGCTTCTTCTTATTGCCATTCTATTAATAATTAATGATTGAATAAATAGAATAAATATAAATATTAATTTTCTATTGTTTATTTACTTACCTTTCCAACTCGACAAAGATTATTCTGATCACAATGTTGTCCTCACTGCAGACAATGCATCAATTATGGTTTGTTCGTCTGATACTGCTAGTGCTTTTCTAGTAGTCATTTCTAGTAGCCAATTTTTTTATGCGCACACTGCGCATGTGGTAAACATTCTTTACGCGGGCTGTTATAGGTCTTAGTTGTCACTTGACTCGTGAACAACTAACACGTGCATATTGGCGGTTACACATTTGATTTTTAATCACTGTGTTTATCCGACATTAAACATTGCTTACAAAAGCTTTATTACTCATAAACTATATATATTATATAACATTAGTAATAGTCTCAAGCAAGTGAAGAAGTGCAGTACCATGGCTGGGATTGCAGAAAATCGGACGACTTCGAGCGAGAGGAAAGGTATCGACCACGGCTACCGGAGACATTATAGACTCAGCGGGAAACGACTTAGCCGAAAACGCTCTGCCATGCAAAGGTAATTTAATTATATAATTTTCTTTTATATATAGATATAGCACATTCCCCGTGTACAACGTATACAAATCTCTCTCTCTCTCTCTCTCTCTCTCTCTCTCTCTCTCTCTCTCTCTCTCTCTCTCTCTCTGTCTCGCGCGTGCATTGCAGTGGAACGGTGGTTTTGTTTTGTTTGTTGTCTCGAGCATATTGACATATGAGCCTGTGTTTTGCGTATCACACTCATATAGATGCATGTGTATATACACGCATACGTATGTATGTATATTGAGACGGCGGCCCCACGTGGTAGGTGAGAGGCCACCAACGGATAACTTGCCGATGAGTAAGAGATAAGTTACCGACTAATTGAGCGATAGTATGTATATGTAATAGCCTACCTAAGCGCAGGTAAAGGGCGTGCGTGCATAAAGCATTGGAGAGAGGGAAGGCCACATATATAAAAGGAGACTCGCAGCCAGCATCGAGCACTCACGATCTGGCCTTGGTGCAAAGAACATAAGGAGAACTGTGGTCATCTCCAAGTGTTCTATCTCCTTAGCACTTAGTATGCAAATGAGCATTGCGCTCTCGAACGGTGCCAAGGGGATCCTCCTCCTCTCCAGTTAGTATAAGGCCAGATTGTATATTTAAGGCAATATATATATTCATATTTTATTTTTGATTATTCTTTTGTTTATCATTCCCCTCTCGAATATCCCTTGATATCAGGAGGGTGGTTCCCTGTTCGCAAGTGGGTAATTTCGAATACGGATCGGTTGTGAGAGGGTGGATCCTCACAAACTAATCCAAAGCTGCGTGGTGATTTTAAGTGTGCGGAGCTCGTGGAATTGATCTCCCTCCACGACTCCCGTTGCACACGAGCAGCTTCCCTCTGGTGGTTCCTCCACTACAGAGGGTAGGGACGGCTTACACTCACTCAACCGTAGTGCGGGGTGATTGTGATTTTGATCTTCGCTTCCTCGAGTACACTCCTGCCTCTTCCCATATCGAGTCTAGAACACTTTCTACGGCCTCGCCTCGGTAAAGCTTGGCCCGTTTCAATATGTGTATATACATAGATATATATTTTTATCCATTCTGAATTCTTCTTGCGCGGAAAATCGTATATGGGTGATTGCGCTGTAAATTGCATAAAATAGGCTACAAAATGTTTCTTACTAAATCGATTTATTCAAAGTTCTAGCGCGGTCAATCGTGTCTTAATAAGATATAAATCAATTATTATTAACGGCAGCAGAATTGCGCACTTCTATAAAAAGTTGTATGAAAAAAATTTGTTGTTTGTTGATTCTAATAAAATTAAATTCGATCTTCATTTTTAAGATTTTAATACTTATATTACGATAATAATTTCATATTAAATAATGATAGTCTTCAATATAAATTATTTCTATAGAATTACTTAGGCTGTAGCCATTTTTACGCACGGTCGTCGACACGCCTATTCCCAGGAAGAGGGCAGAGTAGAGAATAACCGTGCCCAGCTCACACGTAAAAATAGTTCTTGCCGAGACTATTATAATTCAATAATTTGTCTTCAATAGTATTTTTATTATAAAGTATTTATAAATTACTTTATTATACTTATAATTTATAATTAGAAATAACTTCATAATAATAATACTCATATATGATTATCGGATCATATTAAAGTCAAATTATTGAAACTATTACATGTCAGGTTATGGAAAAAAGTCCATTTTTCATTTTGAGATTTCAGTTAGTTTCTAATAAAGTTAGTATTAAATGGATTTTAATCTCTCTGGGCTCGTTTTTTCTGTCTATTTCGAAAGAGAGAGAGAGAGAGAGAGAGAGAGAGAGAGAGAGAGAGAGGGAGAGAGAGAGAAAGAGAGAAAGAGAGAGAGAAACTAGTACAAACTTTAAGTGATTTCATTTATTTGATTCCGAGAATTAAATCAAATATTGGAAAAACACACTTTTCTTTGTTATGTGCATCATGGCTCTTACCTACGAACATAAGTAGGCGGGTCCGGCTGCGTGAGTCTATCTCGGACCGGGATTCGGAGCGTGCGCAGTAGCACGCTTCGCTGCCGCGCTTTCATTGGCACTTCGCGTTCGCGCTCTGTTTGAAAATGATGAAAAGCGGGGCTGTGTAGGGTCAGTACTTCAAAAGAACAAAGTTCAAGTCCCGTGCTCGGAAATTTTTTTATTTTTTTATTACTGTTTATGTTATGCCATGCTTATCCAACTAATTAAAAATTACAATAAAATGTTTTAACGATTATTAACATAAATTATCTTTTAATATTGCATAGGATGATTAACAATAAACTATTTTGTTATTGTGTAATATTGTTACTTTGTTACGTTTATTTTCTAAATTCCTAATAAATAAATGAATATATTCTTTACTTAAATAAATTATTACAATAAGAGAATTTAGGGATCCTATATTACCATTATTGTACGTCCGTTTTTCAGGGCAAATCTCTTTTTTCAATAATATATTTGAAGTAAATATTATTTGTTTATACAATAAAAAGAAACATTTTAATTCAATTAAAAATAAGAACAATCTTTGGTTATTTATAATCAACTATGAGATTGCTTTTAATAGATATTCAAATGGACATACGCATACATTTATAGACATATATTTAGACATAATGACCACGCATAAATTCATTAACACGATATAATTGAAAACTTAAATATTTGGTAACTAATTATGTTTAAGCTTAAACAAAATGTAATAAAACTCAAAGTTACCCCACCCCTCTATAAACATATACTACTTTCTATCTAATGACTCCAACGACGTTCTCGGCCGAGCGGTCTAGGTCGTTGCTCGACAATCTTATGCACTTGAGTTCGAGCCCAACCGAGGGCGAAATTTTTTTTTACCATTTATTTATGAAATAAATAATAAAAAATTTTAAAATTAAATTTCGTTTATCTAATTTGTCAATTAATTAAATTTTGTTTAAACGTAAACATAATTAATTAACAAATATTAAAGTTTTCAATTATTTGGTCTTAATAAATTTATGCTTGGTCCTTATGGGTCTAAATATATGTCTATAACTTTATGCGTATCTCCATTTGAGTATTCATTAAAAGCAATCAATAAGTTGATTATAAATAACTAACTATTGTTCGTATTTTTAATTTGATTAACATGTTTCTTTTTACTGTATAAACAAATAAAGCTGACTTCAAATATATTACTAAAAAAGAGAGATATGCCCTGAATAAAAGGAGAGCGAGAGCGTGAGCTTTTTGAACAATGAACAATCGAAGTCGGATTTCCGCACTTTTTTTCTAATTTCGCTCCGTATCTTCAAAAATATTGATATTATAGGAAAAAGTTTGAATAAAAAGTTGTTCGTTATTAAATTTTTTATAAAGTAGTCGGCAAGGACATATTTTTATCTATTATACTTTCATTGCAAATTGCAAAAGAACGCTGAATTTCTAAAAATTAAAAATTGTTTATAGCTTTTACGAAGATTAATATTTTTTAATCATATTTAAGAAAAATATAGCACTTAAGTAATAGTAGTAGTATGCCAAATTTCAAGTCTCTATTCGTTATAGCTTTTTCTCATAAAATAGTTATATTTCAAAAATTTTTTTTGTTCTCGGTACTGGAAAATCTGAAAAAATCAGTCACTTTAGTCGCCCTTATTCATACACTACTAGAAAAGTTATATGTTAATAATCTTTTTCGAGACTGCAAAATTTTAATTAGGTGCTATCTGGGATGTAAATGTTTATAAAATGCTTAATTCATTTAGTTTGTAGGAGACAATATTTTAGTCTGATTTCAGTTAAACAAAATGCATTGCAAAGCGGCGTTTTTTATAATAATCCATTGTTCTGTACATAAATGAGATATTCCAAATTTTGAAATTCGTTACAGTTAAAAACTTATACATTTAATATAATGACCACTCGTAACTCTAAAATCAACTTTTAACTGCAAATTCAATGCTGGAAAACAATGACCACTCAACAGCGGTCGATCAGCAGCGCAGGAGACGAAATGGAGGCACCGTCACGCTCGAGCCTCAAAGCTAATAAACTTACTTCAAATCGTAGCGCTCGGAATAAACGCCGTAAATCGGTCAATTTTTATCGTACCATGGTATCTTTTTTTTTTAATTTGCGATAGCGCGAATAAAAAATAACATTGGTGACATTACTTTTAGTGAGTTAATTTATTTAAACCTTTAAAATGTAATGAATCAGTTTTTCCTGCATTACTATTTCTTTTTACATTACATTAAGAAAGTTTCGCGACTATTTAAACATTCTTTTAATTATATTATTCATTCACACTTAAAGATTCCTTTTTTTACTTCTATTCTTTGAATTATGAACATCGTTACTTGAAATACGATTGAGTTTTTTCAGAAAATAAAAGTCATTTGCAAAGAAATTATTATATATAGGAATGTGTCCTTGCTGACTTTATAGAAAATTTAATAATGAACAACTTTCTGTAAAAACTTTTTCCTATAAAATCAATATACGGAGCGAGATTAGAAAAAAAGTGCAGAAATCCGACTTCAACTGTTCATTGTTTAAAAACCTCACGCGATCCTCTCTTATCGTCTTCAGATTACCACTCTGACACTCTTGCGAACAATTTAAGCCCTTAAACGAGGAGATTGGAATTAATGATACCTCCAAAACTAATTTGACTGGTCTAACCCGCTGAAGTGCAGACTTTTGAACGCGAACATTTCTGCGCAACGACTTGGGGATGCTTGCGTAGGCCGCGTGCACGACGATTAGATAGGATCGATCAGGGCCGCTTTTCTTGACACCAGCTGGATATGGCAAATAATAAGCGAGGCCCGCAAAAGAATAACAATTGGATGTTCTCTCTGTGCTACTCTTGCATCGCTTAAAAATTTGATTATTTCTTAGTAGTGGGACGGCATAACTCTCACACTCGAAATGATAAACTTGTCATTCACTTTAGATGCATAAAAAGGGGCTTTTTCAAGTACATGTTAAGAAAATAATTTTATTCATGAAACAGAAAAGTAAAAAAACTGTATAGAATTATGTATGGAGTAAAATCAATTTTGATATGAAAGCAATACATACATGTAATGTTGAAGGAAGCTACGTGCCAAAGATAGACAGCGGATTTATAAATATTAACATGGTAGATTGCACTCTAAAAATAATGTTGCTTCATTAACCAATTAATGATATGACTCAAATTTCTTATATTTATAATATTTAAATAATTGGTTTTAATAGAATTGAATATAATTTGGTGTATGATTTTAGCTATATAAATAATATCTGTGATATAAGTATCACTATTACATTTGAAAGTATTTGGTAATAAATTTTTTTTTCTACGAAATTTTAAAATATTTGTAACTGTTAACGTAATACTATTGGAAATTTTGCTTAAGTTAGTAACGTTTCCTAAAATGCTGCTTCATTTACAGACGTTCAAAATAAGCTTATTACAACTTAATTTCCGAATTTAGTAATAATAAAATTCACTTTCAGCTATTAATATATGGGGAAATCCAGAAAACTTTTAATTTTCTAGAAAATTAAAAAATAAATGTTATTGATCAAAAGGTCAATATTTCATGCACATTAATGATTTTAAGGTAGGGGCATAAAAGTTCTGACGTCATCTATATGAAAAAAAAGTTTTATTCTAGACTTTATCAACAATTTATTAGTTAGATCAGTAGAACAGATTTACTTTCTTATTATAAAACAACCTTGCAAACAGCTATGCTTTAGAAAACAAATTTTACCATATTATGTAAGCTGTCGTAGGAAATGTTGCGTGCAAAATCCATTGGTATGATCCATTGGCTGATTTAAATAATATATTTAAACTTATACTTATCAAATAAACAAGCCATACTTAACTAATTTCCTCCTGATATATGCATGGAATTGCAACGCGCCTTTTTTCATTGATTATGTTTGATAAATACTTCAATTTACGCTTGGCGTCAGATGAAAATATCTAATAATGTTTGTGTGCCATTACAATTATTAAATCATGAAAAGTATTTACGATTCAAATGATAATCTTTCGATGCTTGCTGTGTACAGTCTTTTGATAGCACAAGCTTAACATTGTTGGATAACAAAAAGTAAAAAAAATTGTACCGCATTTTCGTGACCCCAATAACTTTTTTATGAGTATAGGCACACGCACGAGCTTATGGATACATTTGACCTGTATGAGTAAGTATCTGAAAAACCGAAGGGCTTAACGAAACTTGTCGGGGCATTAGAATAAAACTGTTAAGAGTTGTACAATTTTATAAAAGACGCAGACGTTTTCACATATTTCCGATTTTTCAGAATTTTTCATAAGTTTACTAAACCAATTCTGGTGTATCTAATTTAATGGAAAGATGGGTATTGATATATAGAAATGTAAAACAAATACTATGGCTGTATATTGATATTGGATTCAGTAGTATTAGACGATTTCTGACGCCCCGCTGTAACTGAATAGTTCTGTGGATTTCCCCATATATGATAATGTCATTATAACAGAATACTGCGTAATAGCATTAAAACGTATTTTCATTACAATTTATTTTATTTATTATTCAAATATATAGGTGCATACATATCTTTCCGAAAAAAATTAAGATTTTCAAAAAATAAATATGTTATTATATGTCGTTTCATATACAATGTTGAACATTGTTTGATACGTATTTCGTTTTCAATTTTTTTTATCAAAAGGCGCACAGCTGAGAAGGCAGAAGCTCCAGTTAATCCCGGAGGTAAGAATCACGACGTAAAGTCAAGTAAGTCTGTTGAAGCTAATTTAAACGTTGCGACTGTTCTTACTTCTGGGGCAGAAAATTCACCAATGCAAAATCAGACTGAGAAACGTGCATTTCAAAGCAACGCTGAAGTATTGAAAGAAATCTCTAACAGTGACGTTAGGGGTTTACAAGATTTTATTGTAAGAGGATCCATGCACCAAGCGCATACGTATTTTCCTCAGGAATCTAGGGGCAAACAATGTACCGCAATGGCAGCGGCATCAATTGCTGCAAGTGCTGTAGAGTCGCCAACCAATTGGACATCAGCCACTATAGATGGCATTCTTAAATCTGGGTATGACCTGTACCATCGTAGTATTGATGCTAAAGTAATGATAATTTAAACGAGGAAAACAAGGATTTTTTGACAGCTGAAGAATTGTCCATCCATGTTTCTGTATCTGAGAAAGCATATGAATTGAACGTTGAAAGCATTACGTATGGACACTGGACGATTGACCATAGTGAAATTGGTTTTCCGAATCTGAAACTATTGTTAGGAAATTTGTCAAGCCCAGTTGGCGGTATTTTAACTTGCAACGACATTTCTGTTGCTATAAGTAAATGTTCTGAATGTTTTGGAATATTTGATTCTCATAGTAAGCAGATAATGGTCTGAGAACAGAGAATGGTAAAGCTTGCTTTATCGGAAAGATGGAATGGGTCCAATTGCATGATATTTTGTTGGAAAATATGGAATTCCATTCCAATACAGACATTATATCAACCAATCAGTATCAATTTACTGTTGTACGTGTAGAAGTCAAAGAGCCTAGACGAGAGCCTAAAGCATTCACTATCGACTCGCTGAACCTGACAAATGACAATGCATTGCTCATAACACAGAACAAGAATGTAGAGCATGTGTTAACTGAAAACGAGGAATATGTTGCATATGCATATGAAGAGCCTTCGGAAGGGTATGAATTATTTGCTGACGATACACTGCTCACGGCGAATGGAAAAGAGTTGCAGATAACACAAAGCAACAATGTGGAAGATGTACAGAATGCAACCGAGGAAGCTGTTGTGTCTGCATACCAAGAGCTTTATGAAGACTATACATTATCTATTGACGATACGATGTACCCAACGAATGGAAATGAGATGCTCCTAACACAGAGCAATAATGAGGATGATTTACTTACTGAAAATGAGGAAGCTATTCTTTCTGCACACAAAGAACCTTCTGTAGATGCTTATACCAATGTACTTCCTGATAATAGCGAAGTACTGAACGTATTACAAATGGAAGCTTCTGAATCAAACGTTTGTGATAATAGTCAGCGGAATAACAGTGAATTGAAAGATGAGACGGCGCAGCTTGAAGAATTAGTTATCAGCTCTGCGCCCCTGAATGCAGGTGTCGTTAATGTAATTCCTGCCGATAAAAATTACATAGTTAATTTAAATTGTCTTTGGACGAAATTACATGCAGTATATGACTACCATGATAAATTATATTCTTGCAACTTTCGTAATCTTAAAATAATTGGCATTATAGTAAAAGGTTTGATAACATACTTAAAATTGAAATGTAATATGTGCTCTTTGGAAAGTAGAATACCTTGCGTCCAAGAAGGAGAAAAACATTTAAATGTGAATATTGCAGGACCATTGGGATGCCATACTATTGGTATAGGGTTATCTCAATTCTAAGAGTTGTATGGTTTCTTCAATATACAACCTTACAATTACAAATGTTGGAAGCAATTGCAAACGGAAAGTGTAATAAGTATAAAAAAAGCTGCTGAGAAGGAAATGTCAGAAGCTCTAGCAGAAGAAAGACGATTAGCAATTGAAAGAAATGATGTAATTCATTGTATACCATTCACAATGGTTGAGAGCGATGGATCTTTTATGAAAAGATCATATGTTAATAGCCGATACGATTCATCAGCTTGTTGTCTTGTTGTTAGAGGAAGGTATACAAGGAAAGTAATTGATATAGTAGTAAAACAAAAGAATTGTAGCATATGTGATCATGCTGCTAAAATAGAAGTAGATCCAAAACCTCACAAATGCTTCAGAAATCATGATCCTCATTTGAGTTCTACAAGTATGGAGAGTACAGCAATAGTCGAAGCATTTTCAAGAAGTATTGAGAAGAACAATCTCATTTATAAAGTATTAATATCGGATGGAGATAGTAGCAATTATTCCTCCATTTTAGATAGTAATCCTTATGGGGAGTATGGAGTAGAAGTGAAAAATGTACTTTGTAGTAATCACTTGAAAAGAAATGTTTGTACAAATTTTAAAATTTGTCTAGAAAGAAAGGAAAGTTAGGTACGACTTTGAGGAAAGTTATCTTCGACAGTTCAGTTAAATTTGCAAAATGCATTGATATTTCGGTAAAGGCGATATCTCAAACAGATAACAGTTGGGAAATGAAATCTCGGCAATTACGTAGTGATATTGACAAATTACCTTATCATCTGTTTGGTGATCAGTCATTGTAATAACAATAACTATAAATGTGTTGGCCGATCTACTGAAAATGAAAAGAATTTCATTTCTTTAATAGAACAACAAAATTTGATGCAAGATGTTAAAGAGTGCTTGTACAGAGCTAGAAGTAATGTCGATAGCCTACTACATAATCTAACAACAAATATCGTTGAAAGTCATCATGCACTGATTGCGAAAGCAATAGGAGGTAAGCGTATTAATTTTGCTAAAAGAGATAGGTTCGATGGCCGTTGTCATGTTGCAGTATTATAGCTAATAATACTGGCGAAACTTTAAAGCCAGTTTGTAATGTATTAAAAAAAGAAGTGCCGACTATAGGAGATAACATACAGGTTCGAAGAGCTCAATTGAATAGTCAAAGGCATGAAAGGTCAAAAAATACAAATAGTAGCAAAAAACGAAAAAATCCATTTCGCACGGCTAATAAGGATTATGGAACTCATGCAACACAACCAGATATACGTGAAAAAACTTATTCTGCGTTGGTACGTGATCACTACAGAATACTCAATAACTGGAGATTGGAAAGACTTGAAATCGAGGCACGTACAAGACATCTGAGTTGCAATGATGAGTGGAGAAATCTGCGAAAGTGGTTAATTACAGTATCCAAAATTGGAAGAATATGTAAAAGACGTCTTGCAACAAATAGTGCTGGATTAGTTTCGGAGATACTTTATCCGCGGGCAATTACAAACGATCCAGATCATGGTATTAGTATGGAGGTAGTTATAAAACAAATGTTGAAAGACAATGGTTATGATATACAGCCTTGCGGTTTATTTGTAGATAGTGAAACACTTGGATATGCAGCTACTCCCGACGCTTTATTAGGAGACGATGGCATCGTAGAAATTAAATGTCCGTACACTGCCCGTGAAATGCAGCCAGAAGATGCAATCCGCAATAAAAAATTGTAGATTGGAAAAGCTTTTGAAATAAAAAATAACATTCCAGTATTGAAACAAAATCATGATTACTACTATCAAATACAATTACAATTACGTGTAACGGGCAGACAATATTGCTTGTTTGCAATCGGTACATTCATGGGAATTTAAATAATGAAACTAGAAAGAAATGATCCATTTATAGAAAATATGATTCACAAAGCTGCGGAATTTTATCGTGATTGTCTTCTACCAGAAATAATTGACAGTCGTAAGTTCAGGCGAATGCCTTTGCGTGAACCTGCATATATTATTGAAGCTCAGAATGAAGCAAAACGTAAAAAAGTGGAAAAGACAAAGGTCTTAGTGAATAACAATGTAGACAATGTACCGCTGTTGCAAGAAAATAATACCATTGGCTCATCAATACAGAACAACTATGATGCCGTCGATGAATTGCAAGAGGGAAGCTGTCATCATATTGATCAGTCGCAGGAGAGTGATTGTGAAGGCGTTGAAACATCCCTGGAAATACCTTGCGATGGCGTTGAAATATCGCGCAAGAGAAATTCTGATGGCGTTGAATCGTCGCGCCAGAGAAATTCTGATGGCGTTGAAATACACAGCTTCCGATAGTGTTAGATTATCGCACGAGAGAGCCTCTGATGGCGTCGAAAAATTGCGCCAAAAATCGCATGAGACCAGTCTGTATTTTGCATTGATGAATTCTATTGGTACCACCAGAGGTTGGCAACTTGGATGAAAGCGTTTCAGCATCCAATTGAAATAAGTTGACAGAAGTTTAAATATGCATATAATTTGTTTTATTTATAATAGCTTCCAATAATGATAGATACTGATTTCCGTCAACTTTATTCAACGGGAAACTGAGTATGATATATAGATGTCTATAAATGGATATAGAAATGCATGAGTATTTTTATAAAAATGTGTGTGGCCTTTTATAAGGCAAATAATATATGATTGCGTTGAATTATCGCGCAAGAAGGGTTTCGAAGGATTATGATGCGTCACATATAGTTTTTATTGTCAGTACCACGGTTTCCTCTTGTACCGTGATATTGACAGTAACAGCTATAATCAGTGTACAATGTTTATATCAATATGTATATTTTGTTAATGATATTATAAATATAAATTTAGTAAACACATTACGAATGAAATACAATAATTAAATTTATCTTGACATTATTAAAATAAACACATTTTACTCTGATAAAAAGCCTCTCTAATCCATAAATCAACCTCTCCGACAAGTGGTGAAACCTGTTTCTGCATACGAGGCTCTAATTTGTAAAAATGCAAACTTTTTTTTCAGAAAAAAATAAATGGTGATAAAAATGGACAAAATTGTCAAATACAAAAAAAATTTATTTCTGAATTCAAATTTCATGTCAAACAATCGGTTACGCAATTCCAGAATTATGGCGGTATACATACACACAGGCACACACACATTCGAACTCCAAACATCTCAAAACATGTTTCTATGAAGTTTTAGCGTAACTGAAAAATTTTACTATTACAAAACTTCCTCTTGGAGGAAATAAAAGTTATTACATTTTACAGTTTATTTAATTCTTTTATTTCATCATATTCCTTAAAATACTTTTTGCGATGCGTTCTGCAATATTTTTGCTTTGATTCGATATTAGCTATATATTATGCGTTACTTTCTACACTACATTTAACGATACTTGTTTTGTGTAAAGTATAATAAAAATCTTTGAGCGCTTTTGATTAGAATTGATAATATAAACATTTAACATTTTTGAACGTCCGAATACAAGAATATGATAGCAGGATAATGATGTATTGATATCATTATCGCGTTATTAAACGTAGGGTGATTTTATAATATCGGAAATGCCAAACGTTAAATATAATTTTTGTTCAATTCTCTCTTCAAAGTGAGTCACATGTTACATATAATTTTTCATAAACTTGCTTTTGCGAATGTCAAATGACCACTGTTGTGCACCTACGAGTCGACAGAAATTTTGCAAGTCATTACGTTATATAATTCCATAATATAATAACATAAACTATAGAGAAAGAAGAGATCATAAGTATTCAAAAATTCATCCCACGAACTTAGAAATATTAATATTCTTATCCTCTAACATAAGTTTTTTGAAAGCCTGTTAGCTAAAGAAAAACCGTAAACAATTTTAAAAATGCAGAACGATCATAGTTGAAGTATGGTTTATTATTCAACAATTTTAATTCTATAGTAGTTGTTCCGGACGTATCCGGTAATTGTAGAATTTTAAAATAAAGTCCTGGCGTTTTCTGTTGTTCGATGATTCGTGACGTCATGGCTGGAAGATCGTCTGGTGGGAAGTACTTGTGTGAATGCATATGCTCGTAGCCGTAGCGGGAAAGAGCGCTCGGACTCTTTCGAGTCCCTTCGGTAATTGTCGGGAAAGAGCTTTGTTTTAGCGGGCCTTAGTTTCGGCGGCTCGATACTCTCCGAGATGAAGAGAGCGAGTGTTCGGGGTGGGTCACTCCGATTCTGTTCTTCGCTATGATCTGTCGTTTCAACATTTTCGAGGTGTATTTATTTTGATTTGGCGGTGATTAGTTTAAGTCAAATAATAAAGTGTGGACAATATTATACTATGAGTTTCTTTTGGCTTGTGTGAATTTTCTATAAATCTTGTCCCAAACAATTTGGTGCCGAAACCCGGGAACTTTGCTGGGATATTTTGTCATGGGACAAGTGACAGTTTGTTTAAATATAATTATACGCGGCGTAACTGAATGCGCGGTGGCACGAGTAATTAAGAAGACCATCAAATAATGGATACAGCCGGTGAGAAGGAAGGATTGTTGGATTGGAACCTAAGTTGGCAACATTTGGAGCTGTGGAATGCTAAGTGGCTGCGTCAATTGAATAAATGCTAAAAGATAAGTAAAATTTTGTATCAAGGCGGAATTATATTTCTTTATTTAATTAACATGTAGTGATTGTTGTACACTTTAAAGTATTTTCATTTTTAAAATGGTACTTGGAGATTAAAATGTTGAATATTCAGTCTAATTGCTACTCATAATTTTGGAGGTTTATATATATCGATTATAGTAACGATTTTTTGCAAAGCTATATAAATAGAATTTATTTTAATAAATGTTCGGAAATTAAAGTGTTTGAGATTAAGACGTTTTTCAAAATTCTGAATTAAATTGAGAAATACTTATGTTGTATCAATTTTGGTTCGGTTTAAAAGTTGCAAAATGTTGAGCACTTTATTAAAATTTGGTTTTATATGATAATAACTGAAATTTGTGCTGGTTGATCTAGTGTAATACAGTCTAACGCTTTATATTTAATTGGAAATAATGAAAATATTATGTGGTTTATTTGTTACAAATTCTATATGATGACGGTTTATTAAATGTTTGAAATAAGATTTCATTGCAAAGAATAATCGATTAGCTCTGTATTTTGGCAACCCGTGAATGAATAAAGTCTGAATTTGTGTCGAAAACTTATAAGTTTACCTGCTGAATTTTTTGTACGTTTGCATTTTATAATTTTTAAAATTATAGAAAACGAAAAGTAATTTCAGAGATTTCTTGCTCTATTTAAATCAATGGTACGATTGCGAGTCGGATAGATAATTTAAATAAATTAGTGCAAAGTTTGAGTTAACTTTATAGGACATTGAATAATGATACGATCATTGTTGAGAGTTTTAATATAAACTAAAGGCCAAGAGACTAGGATTTGTTGAAATCTGAAAATATCAACCGCGTCAAGTGGGCGGGACGTCACAATAGTGCGTTGTACTTTTACGCGAGCTGCATCGTAGCAGAGAGCGGGCACATGTTCGAACGCGCTCGAAGCCGGCGCGTAAGTTTCGGGTGTCAACCGGCCGAGGCTAAGTGTCTAGGCATGTGCGTGTCGTGGTGGAGTTTTTATGAGCCGGCGTGGAGTTTTTTCCAAGTGAGAATGCGAGATCTTATTGTATTAGGGCAATAAATTTCAGCTCGTTCGATTTTCCCGAAGAAAAATATTTTCTCAAGTGTTCGGCAACACGTAATATAATGGACTGTAGTTGTTGTGTATACATTTTCTGGAATATTAACCGGAGGTATTTTTAAATTTTTGGTTAGCTTCGTTAAAGTTAAGCAATGAAATGTTGATGTGTGATGAAAGCCCCGTTGATTTAATAGGCATAATAGTTTACATTTTATGATGTTAAACAAGTATTCTAATTCTTATTTTGAATTTATTTTAGAAAAAACTTGCATCTTATGCGTGCAATTGTCACTGATGGTAGCGGAGTTGCTTTCACAATGGCACTGGGAAACACGTCATAGTCGGAAGCAATGGCAGTGGATGGATGTATCCCGTTCTTATCAACTTAAATGCGATACCGCGGGCGTGCGTATCGCCACTACCTGCAACAGCGGCAACTCCAGTGGAATGTATCTTTAAGTTGCGTAGAATACTATTGAAGCAAAGATTTATAAAAATTTTGGCATGGATTATTTTATGGATTAATTTACAATGATGTCACAAACATTCCTCTACGAATCTGTGAAAAACCAAGGTCTTATTAGTGGGAGACAGTAAATCTGCGGTAGCTAGACCGAGGGGGAGATTCGTGAGAGGCATCGTATTAATTTAAGTGATTTGAAAAATATGAATTAAAGAAAATAATTAATTTATTTTGGAGAAATTAGCTGCTTTGAAACTTTCAATTAGAGAAAGTATTGCAAATAAATTGATTAATTTGAAATCGTGATCACCTTAAATATTATTGTATTAATTATAGTAGTTTTATTGTATAATTATGGTTGAAAACTAAGTGTCCATATAAAGATATTAATATGGAATTAAATGAACTTAGCTCAAATGCCAAAATCTTTGTAAAACTTTATGAACAAAATTGAAAATGTTTGCGAGTCATATCGGACGAATCATACAAAATCTATGTGAGCGTTGTTAAACTGGCGAGCGGCAAAAGAAAATTGATATGTATGAATTTAATTCATTACACAGTTGTGCTTTCGTATTCGTGTTAAATTCGGGTAATTGTTATGAAATTTCGAAGTCAATATGAAGTTTTTCTATGTACGCGCTAGGTATTCGAGGCGCGAATTGAATAATATTTTTGACTGATAATTGATCGCAGTAAGCTTTTGAGGCGCTGCGAGTTGATTATATAAAATTGAGTGGACGTAAATTTGACGCAGTAGGCTTTCGAGGCGCTGCGGCTTATTTGACAGGAATATGTTTGATATATTTATAATGCGTTAGAAATGAATGTTGATTAGCGAAGTTGATATTCCACGGATAGCTCAGCTAGGGACGCCGAGGCTGATATTCCGTGGATAACGTCATGACTAATTGCTTTAGCTGACACAGTTGTTTCGCCAGTTGCCCAGGGCCCGGGTGAATTGGTTGAGACTCTGTGCTGAGTTGAGTAATTTTTTTGTTCATGAGTAATCAACAATAGCAGGTCTCTGTGATAGCGTGAAATTTACAAGCAATAGTCCGCCGCGTAAATACGCATAGGGATGAGCTTTAGGGATTTTCACGATTTGGAACTATCACGAGAGAAGTGTGTGATACTCTTATGAGCAATAGTCCTACCGTGCTAGTACACACAGGATGAGCCGCATAAGAGTAGTTAGAAACATCAAATTTGTATATTGATGACGCTTTTGGGGTTCGAAACTCTTGCAGTGCGTGGAAGTTGGCAGTGCAATTCCACGGCTGTAGTGTCTCATTAGTTAGGGACGATTCGCGGTCGTCCTGAGACTCTTATAGGCCTGATTTGAGAGTTCGTTCTGCGCTGAAGGTCATTCGAATGCAGAGTCCAAAGAGTTTCAACAGAAGAGAGCGCCATTGTTGTATTTAGATTTGATGACGCGTTATGTTAGAAAGTTTATTGAAAGTCTCCTGGCTAGATAACCGAGGGTTTTATTGGAGTATAAAGACTAAACGGTTTTTTTTACCGCGAGTATAGAAGTGAGTGCGACACGCGTTTTTATGTATCTATATTGTTTACAAGCGTTCTTCCGCTGTCTTGATCCTCATTGCGTGAATCGGCAGTGCGATTCGTGGCTTCAGCCAATACGGTTAGGGGTGGTTTTTTTTAATCACTCCTAGACTGCCTTAGACCTCGGGTGGGAGTTCGCTCCATGGTACGTGAAGGTCGACCTCCTGTGCAGAGAAGCTGAAAGGCTAATCTGTGACTGCATGGCACGAGGACCGAGTGGTGGGAGGCGTTAGATGAAAAACTGTAGTGGAAAAGCGCGCTCGTACTGTTTGAGTCCTCTCGGTAATTATCGGCTTGGGCCTCGGGTCTCAGCGGCGTTGAGATTTCGGCGGTGAGGCCAGCGCAAGGGGTGGCGAGAGACCGTGGTGTCGGGCGGTGACACTTCGCTCTAGCCCCTCGTGTTAGTTATTTCGCGAGTTTTAAATTCATTAAATGCGAATACGAAAAGCATGACTGATGGGTTATGCGAGCGATGTCGAAAAAGTAAAATTGTTAATATAAGTGTGTGTATGTATGTATGAGTATTTATTAACATTGTAATTATAAATGTGTCCGATGCCATTTCCCCTCTTCAAGTTTTCGCGGTTTTCTTGGAGGCATAGGGCAAATGCCGGGGATTATGTATTTTGGATCCGTGCTTAGTGTTCAATATACTGGCAGCACATATTTTCTTTTAATTGCGTTATGAGTGTGGTACAAAATTTGTGGAATTTTGTACGAGGGGGAGAATTGTTCCGGACGTATCCGGTAATTGTAGAATTTTAAAATAAAGTCCTGGCGTTTTCTGTTGTTCGATGATTCGTGACGTCATGGCTGGAAGATCGTCTGGTGGGAAGTACTTGTGTGAATGCATATGCTCGTAGCCGTAGCGGGAAAGAGCGCTCGGACTCTTTCGAGTCCCTTCGGTAATTGTCGGGAAAGAGCTTTGTTTTAGCGGGCCTTAGTTTCGGCGGCTCGATACTCTCCGAGATGAAGAGAGCGAGTGTTCGGGGTGGGTCACTCCGATTCTGTTCTTCGCTATGATCTGTCGTTTCAACATTTTCGAGGTGTATTTATTTTGATTTGGCGGTGATTAGTTTAAGTCAAATAATAAAGTGTGGACAATATTATACTATGAGTTTCTTTTGGCTTGTGTGAATTTTCTATAAATCTTGTCCCAAACAGTAGTATATCACTAGTTCAGTATAGTACATTGTTTACCAAGGGCATGAAGTGGGATTTTCTAGGCCGAGCGTGGAATGACAGATAACATTTTTTTCAGATGCGGTGACCACACTAGTCTTACTAGATTAATTTTTAAATTTATTTTTTTTTTATTTATTGCATACAGAAAAAAGGGCGTGTAAGTATTTTTATCATTGATTTTATTATAAAAATTATGTTATACTATTTCAATTTTAAGATTTCATCAATAGCTACAGTGTGTGTGTGTGTGGGCGCGTTTTTTTTTTTTTTTTTTTTAATTGGAGAAAGAGGTTGGATGGAAAAATCTTAATAGACCATGACATGGCCTGAGCCACCGTGTGTTGGATTCTCACCAACTAAAACCCTTCGTTTTGCGACCGAATATAGAATCCAATTGCAACCCGAATCCTCTTCACTTTCCTTACCGATTTGTCGGTGAGGAGGGCTAAGGTTCGTCTTCAGTGCCTTTTTCCCCCGCGGTACCACGGTCAAGTATTACTTCGCGGGGGGCATAGGGACATTGCCCTTGTCTCCTTGATGTGATTGTCATTCCTTATGACCTTCATTATAAGCTGTCGTCTACTTCTTACCGCATCGTCCGGTCGTCAGCTTCTTGCAGCATCTCTCGTCTTCTTCTCTCTTCGTCACCCCTCACTTTCTTGAGGATGACCGCGGCGTAGTTACTAACCACGTGCCAGCCCTCAGCGGTGGCGAACATAGCTACCATAATAGACTCAGGAGTTGCTCTGGTCTGGAGGTAGCGTTCAAACTCTTCACGCTCCTGCTGGTAACGCGAGCAGTAGCAAAAAACGTGCTCAGCGTCCTCGCACATGTCCAAACATGCTGGGCAGTCTGGACAGTCTTCTAAATTAAATCTACACAGGTATGCTCGATAGCATCCATGTCCCGTCAAAAATTGCGTGAGGTAGTAGTTTACTTCCCCGTGTCTTCTTGTGATCCAGTCTTCAATCTTTGGTATAAGTCGGTGCGTCCAGCGCCCTTTCAGGCTACTGTCCCATCTTCTCTGCCACTCAGCTACTGTTTGTTCTCTGGCAGCGTTCCAGATTTCTGTCTTCGTTCTATCGCTGTTCTCCTGTTTTGCCATGTATATGGCCTTCCTCTCTAGTGCTAAGAGGTCGATGGGTGGCATGCTTGCCACGACGCTTATTGCATCGTCCGATACCGTGCGGTAAGCAGACGCTACTCTTAGCGCACTCCGTCTATACACGGATGACAGGTTCCGCGCATAGGCTTTTATTGCCATTGCATCTGCCCAAATTGGTGCGCCGTACAGCATAATCGATGTACTGACACTTGCTAACAGCTTCTTTTTCTTCTGAGTAGCTCCACCGACATTCGGCATGAGCCGAGAAAGAGCAGCAGTCGTTCTTGACGCTTTTTTACCTGCTAAATCAAGGTGCTGTTTAAACGTCAACTTTTCGTCTATAGTAACGCCCAAATACTTGATAGTCGATTTAGAGGTTATCTCATGGCCGTCTATCATTAGGGCGATTGTCTCCATTTTCTTCCTGCTAGATATCAGGATCGCCTCGGTCTTGTGTCCAGCGAGTTAGCTTCCTTTGTGTGTCTTCATAACTGTTTTGTAGGGCCTGCCCCATGGATCTTTATTGACCTCTTCTAGCAGCTCCTTATGACATCTCTGCTTGCTTTCACTGATGCACTTCTTGAGGGTGCACTTGGCTTCTTTCATTCTTCTGCTGCATTCTTCTACAGCTTCGCTTCCAATACCGGTTCGGTAAAACTTTTTCCTTGCCCGTTGCTCCAGCCTTCGTGCTCGGTGGCAGGCGGAACGCGCTGATCTAATCTTCTCGTTCCACCAATATACTGGTGCCCATCTTTGATTGGGCACTTTTCTTGGCATAACTGCGTCACATGCTCGGGTGAGCCATTTTGTCATTTGTTCAGCCTTATGTTCTGCTGATCCCGTCAATTGGATATTTCCTAACATCATCAGAAATAGTTCCTTGTCGTACTCCTTGGCTTTCCATTCCATTTTCGTACTTATAGGGTTAGTAGTACAGTGCACCATGTTTTGTGTGCCCAGCTCCATTATAATGGCGTGGTGTTCACTATTAGTGAAGTGATCGCTTACGGTCCATTTACTCACCTCTTTTACCAGAGATCTACTAACAAATGTTAAGTCGATCACTGATTCAGCGTCCACCTTTTTATAGGTTGGTACGTTGCCTTCGTTCACCAGCACCATGTCCAGAAGTGTGAATGCCTCTAGTAGGGCCTGTCCTCTTCTATTAGTTTTTCGGCTACCCCATTCAACCGCCCATGAGTTAAAGTCCCCAGCTATAATAGCTGGTTTTTTAGCCCTGACATCTCGTACTAGCCGGTCCAAGAACTGCTGAAACTGATCTATTGGCGCACTGGGTGGGGCATAACAGCTGTATATCTGTATACCCTCAATCTTTGCGCTGGCAAAACCTGCTTCTTTGACTTTCATCCTACTTTGTAAGGTAAGGTCTCTACACGCCCAAATAGCTGCTTTACCGGAGCCATCGGATTCCCACCTTGGCTGTTCAAGATCTCTGTACTGCTCACTGATTATAGCAACATCAATCTTCTGCTCACGGACGTACTGACAGAGAAGGTCCTGTGCTATCTCACAGTGGTTCAGGTTTAACTGTACTATTCTCGACTTCTTTGTTTTGTGGCTTTCACTGCCGCTTGGTACGCTGGGCAATTATAGCTACCTGCGGCATGGTCGCTTCTCTCTACGTCGTTCTTTCCTCTGCAGAGAATGCAGCTGGGCTGGTTTGTGCAGTCTTTCGCTACATGTCCCGCTGAGCCACATTTGTAGCAGCAGCGGCTTCTATCGTGCTGCTCAATGCAGCTTGCAGCAGTATGGCCGAAGCCCAAGCTCGCTTTATTGCCCTTATTCGGCAGATAACCCACCCTATCTTTATCTTCTCACCCTTGATAAACTTCTGGGCTATCTGGGCAGGTAGCTGTACTATTGCTTTCTGCGTATCTCCATAAGCTTTACGAAGCGACTTAACCGCCGTAGTTTCGAAATTATGTCCTTCCTCGTTATTTTTGCGTAGTGCGTCCACTATATCCTCCTTAGTGGTCAGCATGTCAAGATCCTTAATCTCGAAGGCCTCTTCATGATGCAGCGCCCTGATTGTAGCAGTTTCCACTAGTACTGCTTTCACCGCTTCCTGGAGCTCAGCTGTTTCCACCTCCTTGGAACGTCGTAGTTCGAGTAGCAGATCTCCTGCTGTTGTTTTGCGTATTCTATGTACGCTGTTTCCTAACTTTTCTAGGCTAGGCTCTGCCTTCATTTTCTTTAGGATTTCGGCGTAGCTTTTTCCACCCTCGGCCTTGATGACTGAGGCGTCAGGTCTAGGAGGTCTTGCTCTTGCCGTCCTACTTTTTCTGGTGCCTTTTTGGTCTTGGCCACGAGCACCAGTGTTGTCCTTCCTGTTCACGCTTTTTTCTTTTTTCTTCTTTGCCTTCCTTGTCACCACCTCTTGCCACGAGTCTTTCTCCCTCTGGTGGACATTGTCGTCGGCTACTCTTCTTGCAGTGCTCGCCCCACTAACGCGGCTAGCCTGCTGTGGTTTCCCCTTGCCGACCGGCTTAGGGGTCACTTCATTCGCCTCTGCTAGGCTAATTGCCCTTTCCAGAAGGCCAGGGGTTGTTTGGGTCACCTTGCCCTTAGTCCCTGGCCGTTGGCACTGCATAAGGTTATCGTCTGCAGAGCAGAGAGCCCTGTAGCTGGCCCTTATGCTCCGGGCGAGATCCTTAATTTGTTTGTGCACATTGTGTCTGTCCCTGACATAATCGATCAGCTCATCGATTTTGCTGCCAAGGCGATCTAAGTGCACGTTTTTGGAGGTCGCGCTTTCTGCTCGCTTGTCGCCATCTGCATCTACCTCCATATTCTCTGCCTTCTTTCCTGTAGCATTACCATTGCCTTCCCGTGCCAGGTTACCTACAACGGGGCTGGTTGTGTTGTACATCGAAAGCGTACTTTCGCCTCTCCCAGATCCAAGGGGTTTATCCCCAAGGAGGCGAGCGTCGACCACCGGGGCTGATACCCGATCGGAATCGACGGCAGGATTAGTAATGCCTGCCTGGGTACTCATATGTTTGAGAACGCTTCTTGATTGATTGTCCTTGCCACCCTAAATACCTGATGTTTCGGTAATTCTAAGCAGTGCTGGGGTGCCGAGGACTTTCGTGGCAGCACCGTTAGCTCCTGTACCCTAGGAAGGGGCCCTTTAACAAAGTGCTAGCATCCGGGCCAGATGCACCTTGGTTTTTTAAGCGAGGTTGTTACTCCTCCCCCTCCTCCATCCCCACCTCTTGGGTAGTGGGGCCCCGAGCTTGGGACCGGTGTAGCGGAGTTGTATGTGTGTGTGTGTGTGGGTGGGTACATATAGAAAATCATTCAAATATTGTTAGCTGGCGTTTTTAATCTGTCTAGGCCGCCGGTCTGAAATAGTAATTTTAGTCCCGCTAATGATTTATATTCATTTTGACGAATAAAATAGAAAAAGAATAAGGTCATCGATTGAGCTGCATACACAAGATTATTTTCAAAGTTTTCACAAAAGTGTTATAGTACAACACACTAAAAAGAATCAATTTCCATCATATTTACTATAACACGTGAATCACATTTATTATCGATATTTCCACTGGACATAAAATAATAAATTTAATGCTTTATTTTTAAATTATTATTTTAATTATAATAAATATTTTGTTATTTACATTATAATTAACAACAATATATCAAATTTTATTTTTTAATTATCGATTAAGAAATAAATTATTGTACGGATTTATTGCATGCCTCGTATCTCTTTGCCTAAATAAAATATTAATTGCATAAACAAAATGTTGTTTTCAAATGTAATAAAATTAGCAATAAACATGTTATCTTACTAATACTTATCCAATTTCAGGAAAAACGTAGTTGAAATTTTATTAATATAACGTTTAAGTTTTACAGTATCGTGATAAGAAATTCCAATACAATTACATTTTTTAATTACTTACCTTAATAAAATAAAAATTACAGAAACAAAATTTAATTTCTAAATTTTCCATTATGTATTTGATAAGTAAAAGAAAAAAAATTTCGCCTTCGGTCGGACTCGAACTCGAGTGCATAAGATTGGCAAGCAACGACCTAGACTGCTCGGCTGAGAACGTCGTTAGAGTCATCAGATAGAAAGTAGCATATGTTTATCGAGGGGTTGGATTAACCTGGAGTGAATATTGCGGTTTTAGATTATTTCGTTTTAATACATTTATGTTTGGGCATTATAGATTTATGTAGATGCGTATCTCCATTTGAGTATACATTAATAGCAATCATAGTTGATTATAAATAATCAACTATTGTTCTTATATTCAATTTGATTAAAATGCTTCTTTTATGGTATAAAAGAAGCATTTCATACATTTGAAATACATTTGAAGTCAACAGTCAAATACTGTTGACTTCAAATGTATTTCTAAAGGAAGGCAATTCGCCCTGAAAAATAGACGTACAATAAACCTAATATAGAATCCCTAAATGCCTATAATTTTAATTAATTAAAAACTTATTGTAATAATTTATTTGAACAAATAATAAATTAATTTATTCATTAAGACCCTAGAAAATCAACGTAATAAAATAACAATTTTAAATAATATGTAATATTTAAAGATTATTTATTTATTAATAATTTCCGCATAACGGATGTAAACTCCGTCCCGCTATAATGTACGGCGCTCTCAGTTTCCCGCCCCACATCTTTTTCAAACGGAGCGTCAGAGTTCGGCAGGGATGCTCTGGGGTCCCGGTTCGAGATAGCCTCACTGCCTGTACTGCAGACTACAGCCCTGACGTGTCAATAAAACAGAGTATTATATCGACTTCAATATTGCTCCACCAGAGGGCGGTACCGTATGGACAATAAAATTTTATTTTTTCAATTCGGACTTCCGGTTTGGGTATAGAGCACTCTTTTGAATATATTCTTGAGTAGTATAGTATATAAATATGGAAATCCAATCTTTTGAAGATTATATTCCGTACGCTTCAATCTTTTGAGGATTATATCGTCTTTTGAGGATGCATCCTCAAAAGACATCCTATCTTTTGAGGATTTTCTAAAGTCTATTAACCCAGAGTTACTTCGGCTAACCAGATAACTCACTTGGGTTATCCAAGCGGTTAACAGAATGAGATTATACACATCCTAATTTGGTACTGGGTTAGTTTGGTTATTTTTTAGCAATCTCGAACTCTGAATGAAGGGAGAACATGTCCTCAAAAGGTGGGATTTCACTATATATATATATATATATATATATATATATATATATATATATATATATATATATATATATAGTGAAATGTCACCGTAGTTTTTACTTTTTTCAACACTAATCAAACACGACGATAAACGAACGAAGCAGACCGCAAAATCACGTACTTAAAACTTAAATATATTCTTGAGTAGAATAGTAATTTCACTGTAGTTTTTATTTTTCAAAAATAAATATTCAACAATCAAGAATAATCAAACAATAATCAAAGATCGAGCAACGATAAACGAACGAAGTTGACGGCAAAATCACGTACTTAATAATTAGTTTTGCACTAGTATATTACTATATAGTACTAAATACACATAGTAATAAATACACATAAGGATTCCCTGTTAGACCACCGAGCTGATCGGACGTGTTTGTAAATAGAGAATACGCGCGTGCGAGTTCCACTCTACCGTGAGTTCTATACGTGTTTTACTAAGTGTAAAGCGGTGAATTTTTGTGCATACGGTGTTAGAAAAAAGAGAAAACTGATGAGTACCCCCAATCTGGGGGTCACTCGACCCCCTGACACAGGTGGCTCTCCTCAAAACATCAATGGCCATACCGGAAGTCATCAAAGAATGAATTATGCCAAAATTTCTCAAAGTCTCAATTTTCCCAAACGTGATCATGCTATAGTTCTTCAAGCAGTTAATGGTTTTACAGTCAAAGAGTATGTTAGTGAAATAATCAAAATGACGGACAAAGAAAACATTAGATTTATCTCTAGAATTTCAAACGGCAGAGTTTGCATCTATCTTTCGTCAAAAAAAATCGTCGATAAACTTGTAGAAAAACACCAAAAAATTAAACTGGGCGAAATAGAAGTTAATATCAACCCCCTTAAACTACCCTCGAAACGCATTATTATTTCAAACGTGTACCCAGAGATCCCGCACCACCTAATTGAAAAGGAACTCATTGAGAGAGGAATTCAAATGGATTCGAGTAATTCGTTCAAAAGAGCCGGCATTCCTGAACTCGGCATACAACACGCATACAGTTTTCGGAGACAAGTATACATTGATCAAGAAGACGTCGACAAAGTTCCAAAATCAATTCCCATTAATTACGAAGATATGCAATATTGAATCTTCCTATCTACGGATGGTCTCACCTGCTTCACGTGCAAGGGCGTAGGTCTCTTAGCTAAACATTGCCCTAAAATCAACGAGAAGAATGATCAACAAAGCCGCAAAATTCCTGAAATTCCAGCCAATTCAAATTTAGATTGTAGCGATGAATATAGCGAAGAAGAAATGTTTACTGGAGACGACCTTCCGAGTAACAACACAAATGTGAACTTAGAGATAGATACATACGACCATTCGAAGACAGACTTTCCTACTCTCGCTAAATCAAACAATTCTCTTAAGAAACGTCCTCACTCTCTGTCGTCAACATCTGTTTCTACATCAAACGATACAAACAATATAAAGGCGTACAACTCAGATACCGACTCAAGCTACGATTCTCTTTCCCAGATAGATGACACACAAAAAATACATAATTCAAGTAAAATCGAAAAAACAGAGGTTTTAATTAGTTCAAATTTCCTACATCTAGTTTGAAGAAAAAAATGAAGGTATCTAAAAAAAACAAAATCGCAGCCTTTTCTAGTACCCATTCACACCTTGAAGAACATATAGAACAGAATAAAGACAGATACGGATTCAACTTTGCAAGTTTTTCACAGCTTCTCAATGTCATACACTCGGAAGGTACAACGTTAGAAAGTATAAATCAATTACCAATTGAACCAAAAGCACTCACAGCTATGATGAGGGAATTATACCCACTACTTGGAGACAGTAGTACAAAAAGCAAATTTACGAGGATTATAAAAAAAATTGAAACAAAAACAGACAACCTTGAACTACTTCCAACAACTTCTGGGCTTCCATCTCCAGCCCAACAATAAATCAACGATAAATAATTAATAAGTTAATTAAAAAAAAAAAATGTTGGATAAAAACTCTAAAACAACGAATATAAAATTGAAATTATTATTTTGGAACACACGCAGTTTTCGACAACGCTCAAAGGAAATTCCTAGAATTTTGAAAGACCTCGACATATTTATTTTTGTGGAATCCTGGCTACAGCCTGAACACAATATACACTTCCCCGGATTCTTAACTTTTTGCAAGGATAGGACACACACAAGAGGAGGAGGTATTTTAATACTAATTCGTAAAAGCCTAGCTTATTTTGAACTTACCGGCATTGCATCGCCAGATCAAAATATTGAAATGTGCGGCATCGATATAAATAATTTAAATCCTAGCTTAAATTTAATTGTAATTTACAGAGCCCCAGATTCCACTCTTAATCTAGAAACTTGGGAAAAGCTTTTTCTCAACTTTCGGAAACCTAACTGCATAGTTATGGGTGACTTTAACTCGCATAATGTTGTCTGGAATTGTAGTAAAACAAATAAAAATGGCGAACGGCTTGAGGACTGTATCGGTAACAGTGACTTATTTATACTTAATAACGACTCTGTTACGTATATCGACGTTCACATGAAACATAAAGTCAAATCTGGACTTGATTATGTCAAGTCCAGATATCGTTGACAAAATTCATGTTAATACATGCGATGAAACCTGGGGCTCTGATCATATACCTATTTATATACATTACAACACGTTTAAAAGCTACTATGAAAAAAAACGTTTAAGATAAAATCACTCCGCACTGACTGGATCAAATTCGAAAATTCTATAAGTAACTCATACGAGCAATTCCTTACTGCACAATATGATACCTTAGCTCCTAAACAAAAATACATCTTCCTCCTAAAGGCAATTACAAACTCAATAAAAAGTTGCATGCCGAAAAAAAAAATAAACCAAAAAAACAATTTTGAAAGAAATCCTGTAGAGTGGCGGGACGATGATTGTTCGAGAATCATTAGACTTAGAAAAGCTTCGTATAAAAAATGGGAAACTACAACTAACCTACATGATCTTACAGATTATAAAAAAAATTGTGCCTTAGTGAAGAAAATTCACAAACAAAAGAAAAAAGATAATTTGGAAAAATTTGCTCAGTCTTTGAATCTTCGCGTTAATCCAAATTATGTTTGGCGAAAAAGCAAAGTCTTGAAAAATCGCTTCACCAGAATCACTCCATCCCATGTAAATGAAAACTTACAAAATAAGCAAAAAGTCGACATAGCTCTTAATAAAATTAGCCCCTCGTGGGTGCAGACAGATCCGCAGTGGATTCCTCCCTGTGATGAAAATGACTTTCTCAGTCGTCCATTTGACTTTATCGAATTCAACATCGCGCTAGAATCTAAAAATAAAAAAAACTTCGCCCGGCATGGACGGTATTGACTTTGACATAATCGATAGACTTCCTCTAAAATTTAAACTATTATTACTGGACGAATGAAATGTATACAAAAAATAATTTTCCTGATGGCTGGAAAAATGTATTTATGCATTTTATTGATAAACCAGACGGTGAAAGCGTCAGACCCATCTCACTTACTTCCTGCTTGGGTAAACTTTTCGAACCGCTCGTTAAAAATAGATTACAATGGTGGGCAGAAAATAACAATTTGATACCTAATAGTCAAACTGGTTTTCGAAAAGGTATGTCATGCTCGAACAATCTTACAAATTTAAATTTAAAAATCAAAGTAATATTCTCTGAAAAAAAAGAACTTCTTGCTGCTTTTCTTGACGTAAAAGGTGCCTTTGATGACGTTATTATAGACATACTGCTACAAATTCTTGCTTCCTTTGGCTGCCCAAAAAACTTAGTATATTTCATAACATTTATAACGAGCGAAAGAATTATTTACACAAGTATGACCGGCGATTCACCAAGACTGATTTACAAAGGTGTACCCCAAGGTGGAGTCCTCAGTCCACTACTATATATACTATACGTAGCAAAAATTATGATAAATCTACCAAAAACAATCAACGTGTCGCAGTTTGCAGATGATATTGCTCTGTTTTGTAAGTTTTCATCACGCAAAAGAGCTACGAGTATTATAACTAATAGCATTAAAAAAATCGATAAAAATCTCAAAGAACTAGGACTTGAATTGGCGCCTAATAAAACTCAGTTAGTGCACTTTAACAAGAAAAATATTCGCCCTGGCAAGATACTAATAGATTTGAATGGATGCAAAATAAAATCAAGTCCGTCTGCACGATTCTTAGGTGTCATTTTTGACTACAGGAATTCTTTCTCCACCCACATTGATAATATGTACAAAAAATGTCAACGAGCTCTTAACATTCTAAAATATTTAAGCGGTATAACCTGGGGCTCTGACCTAGAAAGTCTTATTATATTTTTTAAAAGTTATGTTAGATCCATCTTAGATTACAGTAGCTTCATATATTTCCCGAGAAGCAAAAACTTGATAGATAAAGTTGAACGAATTCAATATCAAGCTATTCGATGCGCACTAGGGTACCGTAAAACTACACCGACTAATGTATTGATTGCTGAGTCTAAACTCGACTACATTCAATTCCGAGCAAAATATTTGGGCGACTGTTTTCTCGCTAAAATACTATCTAACGAAGGTTCACTCACTGCTAAAACAATTAAAGACCATCTCATCCACATCTCTAAACATCCTTGCAATGATGACACTGTCTTTGCAAACTGTATATCAAGCACGAATGAATACTCAGCGGATATTATGAGCGACGATAAATATTCTATGTACAATCAAAAATATCAAACTTTAATTACTTCAATTACTTTTACCTCGCAATTTGATAAAGATCTAAAAAAAGATCCCGACGACATAGTAGATACATTTATAGCTCAAAAAAATGCACACGCTATATATACAGATGGTAGCAAAATCGCAGAATATTTATATACTGGATCAGCATGTATCTGTCCAGACCTAGATATCCGCATACGAAAGTCCCTAAATAAAAAAACATCTGTATATACAGCTGAATGCATTGCTCTCGATGACGCCCTGAAAATAGCTGTTAACACAGATAAAAAGTTCCTGATTTTCTCGGATTCCTTGAGCGCCCTTCAGTCCTTACAATCCACTAAACAAAAAATCACAACAAATCCCTATATCTACAGCATAAAAAGTAAATACAATACATTAAATTGTAATACTTTAGACAATCCTCAGATTGAAATAGTCTGGATACCGTCTCACATAGGAATCCGAGGAAATGAAGAAGTTGATCAACTTGCTAAAATAGCTACGTACAATAAGCTGCTCGAACATAAGCAAGTTCCTTACACTGACTTAAAAGAGTCATTCAAAGATAAAATGAACTGTGAAACAATAGCTAAAATTAAAAAAGATGGCGAAATAAAAGGGAAAAAATACTGCGAAATGTTTTTGAACTCGAAGAAAAAACCTTGGTTTTGTAAAAAAGCACTGACTGGAAATGTAATTACTACTATAAATAGAAGCCGAGCCGATCACTATAACTTATCGGCCTCGCTTGCCCGGGTAAAAATTGTAAACGATCCGAAATGCTTGTGTGGAGAGGAAGTTGAAGACTTGAATCACGTTCTCTGGCAATGTCAGCTATACAATGAACATAGACATAAATTAATAAAGAATTTTCTGAATCAAAAGTATCAACTTCCTCTTCATATATACTCTATAATCGCTGCTCCAGACATCAAAGCCTGCGAGCAAATATGTAAATTTTTAAGATCATGTAATATACAACTGTAATCTAAACCTTGATAAAATGTAAATGTATACTCTTTAATACAATTATGTAATGCTATATAAACCTTACAAAAGGTTTCAATAAAGCTATAATGAAAAAAAAAAAAAAAAAATACACATAAAAATCAAACGCTTCGTTTACGGTGTTCAAGCAATCTGAATAAATGAATCTTTTTTAAACTGACAGATAATGTAAATTAGTTTCAAGATGCGCAATAAAGGTTAACTAATCAAACGCTTCGTTTACGGTGTTCAAGCAATCTGAATAAATGAATCTTTTTAAACTGACAGATAATGTAAATTAGTTTCAAGATGCGCAATAAAGGTTAACTAATAGTGTATGTATATATTAAAAATCTGAGATTTCAATATGCGTCATAGGTTAGACATCTAAATTCAAAGTATAAAAGGGTCGCAGAGTAGCCCCGATAGCTCGTATGGTAAATAGATATATACCATATATTACCATATACTTGCCATCGTGGCGCTACCGCGCCCCTTGATCACTGTTGGGTTATTGTTTGGTCAAAATAAACCAGTGATGAATGTTTTCTTGAATGCTTTTGTAAATATGATAAATGATTTATCAATGATAGGTATACCGTGTACGATAAACAACAAAGAACGTTGCATAAAAATTTTCGCATTGGTAGCTGCTGCAGTAGATACGGTAGCTAGGGCACTAATGAATGGAATAAGCTAATTTAATGGAAATTATGGTTGTGATTGGTGCTTGCATAAAGGAAAATATTGCTATGCGATATCGGTTTCAAAAACCATTACCAAAATTAAGAGATCATAATACTATAATGAAGCATGCAGAAGAGGCTGTTAAAAGAACAAAACGAGTTTATGGTGTTAAGACTGCTTCGACTTTATTAAACTTAAACATGTTTGATATTAAAGAAGGATTTACGCCAGACTACATGCATTGTTATGCAGAAGGTGTTGGAAAACAATTCACTACGTACATATTGAGACACTTAAGTAAGACAGACATAATGTATATTAATCAGTTACTCGAATCGATTCGTGCACCTCATCTGTTAGGTCGGTTAACGAGATCATTCAAACATCGACAAAATTGGAAAGCTCGAGAATATGAAAAGTGGATTTTAAACTACAGTATGCCAGTGTTAAGTGCAGTTTTAAATAATAAAAGAATATTAAAATATTGGTCTCTTTTAGTAAATGCTTTACATATATTTTTGAAAACAGATATAACATATGATGAATTAAATCTAGAAAATAATTATTTCTATGTATTCATTTCAAAATCCAAGGAACTATACTCAGTACGTTCCTTAACATATAATGTACACCGATTGCTTCATATAGGTAGAAGCATATATAATTGGGGGCCACTATTTGCACATTCTACATATCCTTTTGAATCAGCAAATGGTAAATTGCTCAAGGCGATTCATTGTGCTAAAGGAGTTGTCTTGCAAATATGAAGGTACGACAATATTCAAAGAACAATACAGTTATTATATAATAGTATTTATCCAACTTGCAATCAAAATGTTATACAATATTGCAAGAATATAAAAACTTCATTGACAACCAAAATTTTAAAATATCTAATATTACTTATTTAGGTAAGTCAGAAACTGCTGATGATCGCATTATTGACAAATATAATATATCAAAAAACGCAATAGTTTATCATGAAATCATTTTGAACGGATGTTTATTCATGACTTAAAAAAAAAATAAATTATCGATCGTGCAATTACTATGTTCAACTTGACTCTGGACAATATGTAAAGATCAAATATTTCGTAGTAAACAATGAAAGTTCTCGAGAAATTACTATTTGTGATCTTATAAAGTCAGAGCCTAATGAATATTTGTCGGTTATCAAAAATGTATTAACATTTTCCAATGAAATTTGCGTAGACACTATCAATATATCAAAAACTTGCGTTTATATTGGAGTAAGGAATAAAATATACATAATAGCAACTCCAAATCAATTGTTCTATTAGTAATTGGTATCAACGTTACTTAATTATGAATTACATGACGAGATATATTTATATGTAAGCGTCAAACTTTGTAAAATAGTAGATAATTACATAACGGAGGGCAGTGATATCCTGCTTTTTCGTAATTTTGTTTTTATTGTTTGTTATAAGCAAAGTAGATCTTTTTTCGTCTGCTATATTGTGACGCGAAATTTGAATTTTATATTGACTTTCAGACCCCCTTATAATTATTTGGTTCACTGAAATAACATTTTATTTGACGTTCTTTTGTGATCGCGTTGCATTATATGCAACGCGATTTTAAAACGGCATTGTGGGTAAACGGCAAAATTTTTAGGGCTTACAATTTTTAAGACTTATAAAATGTTAAGGCCCAAAGTCTTTTAATATAATAGTAGATAGTTCGATATATGACCCATCAACATAATTTTTTTCGTAAGGTTATGATGTGTAGTTTCAGAGATATGAATTTTTCAAAAAAAATCACTTTATTCATTTTTACTGCCAAACGGTGCGGTCGATCCTAAGGACCAAACGGAAAAAAGTAGTAAATTTTATTCTCTTTCAAATGCATTATAGCTGATTTGTTTGAAATAATGGGATGATCGTGCAAAATAGTGTTTTTCACAAATCAAAAAATGGCCGTAAAGCGAAAACTAGTTGGCAAAATAAAAAATTACTGCTTTTCCCGAATTCTGAATCCGAAAATAGATACATGTCAAATTTATTGATATTGACTGAGTAGTTCCAGACACATATCCACACACATCCATACGGACATTTTCTAAAAACACGTGATTTGAACTCCAAACATCTCAAAATGGATTTTTAACCTGTTTTTGCGCCGAGGCGCGATCCTTAGAGACTATAGTGGGGCTTAATATAACTGTGACGTACATGACTTCCAGAATAACACTGAGATTTATGGACTTAGTCTGCATTCGTGCAGTACAAGACGTCGCGGACGCGATCAATCGCGAACTTGAGACTCAGGCCGAGAGAAACGTCCACGTTTTCAGCCATAACCGTGACAAACCTTAGCTGACTGCGAGTTTGACATGAAGGAGGCAACAGAACTACTCAAAAAAGGCAGAATACATATCGGATGGGTAAAGTGCTGGATACAAACCGAGCTTCGCGTGCCGAAGTGCTAAAAATACCTTGGCTTTGGTCACGTGAGGAAAGACCACAATGGACCAAACAGACGTGACTGCTGCTGGCATTGCGGCCGAAAATGGTATCAGGGAATGACGTACACTAATACCGCTTCCTGTTTCCTCTGCGCGGGGTATGTCGAATACGATAAGGCATACGTGCACGGGAAATCCTCGTTTCCTACATTTAAGCATTAATGGAACAGAAGAGCTGACAGATAAAATTAAACTAACAATACTCCAATGCAACCTGAATGGAAGCAGCGTGGTACACGCATTGCTCCCGCATATTGCAATGGAAACGGACGTAAACGTGCTCCTGATAAGCAAATAGTATAGAAGCCTGCCGAACCGCAGTGGATTGCTTGTAGCTTGAACCCGATAGCGGTATGAGTCCGAGGGACAAACGCCGTGCGAATCACTGACAGCAGGTCCAGGGAATATATCGTTTGGGTAGGGGTGGGCAATATCATTATTATCAGTTTCAATCTTCCTACGGACAATAGCGCGCGCGTGTACAGAAACAGGTTAGATGTTCTGGAAGACATCGTTAGAGACCTCTTCGTTAGAGAACTGCGGGCCTGGTTCAAGGGCAGACCGACCAAGGCGCGGCTAAGCAGAGTGCTAATGATCTGGAAAAGTGTCTGCAGCGCTTATGTGAGGCTACAATGTTACGAGAACAATACCGACAAGGCAAGCGGCAGACCTACTGGTGGACATATGAGATTAATGAAAACCGAGAAGTATGCAACCAACTACACTGAGACCAGAGCACAGAGACAATTAGACATAGGCGAAAGAAATGCTGTCTCGCGGGAATATAAATTTGCGAGAAAGCAACTCTTACGGACGATTAACGACAAGATTGTGATACGCAAACTCGGTACGTGGAACTCCCAGAGACAAAGGACATGGAAAAGATGGAGAGGATTGCTAACGACCTTTTTCTATTTCACCCAGAGAGAACAAACGATATGGACAAGGACATCGCAATAGGGAGAGAGGGAGAGAAAGAGAGAGGGAGAGAGAGAGGTAGAGAAGAAGATAGGGAGAGTGGGAGAGTGGGAGAGAGGGAGAGAAAGAGAGAGGGAGAGAGGGAAAGAGAAAGGGAGAAATGTCAAATATTCTATATTTTATAGGACCAGCTTATATTATTATATTTTGATTTTAATTTTTGTTCACATTTTGATACAGGGATTTGTGGTTGTACAAACTGTTGGTACACTGGATGATGAAGCTTGTCTGATGCGTAGCAGGCATGGTTCTTGAACTGCTTGTGTACACTATTGCTTTCTTCCTTCATCTGCCAAATATCTTCTCTTCTTATTTACAGATGATCCTGGCGCTCTATTCCTTAAAACTTGGATCATCTTGACGTATCAAACTTTCCACTTATTTACAAAATAAATAATTCACTTTTATACTATGCACTTATATGTTTTTATAACATTTTAGTTAACAATGCTATTTGATATTATTTAATTATTAAATAATTTCAATAAAACCGAGCAATTGTAGAAAAAAAATATTTATCAAAATTCTCGAACATTGTTTTAGCTAGCGAATTCGATAAATAGTAACGTTCATTTTTAAGAAATAGTTTTATGGTTGTATGGTAAAACAGGGTCTATATAAGTTACCACTTGCTGAAGTTCTTAAATAGGTCTTAATCACGAATTCGAAATTTGTGATTAAGATAAAACGAGTAATACTTTAATTTAATAATTTTATCAGAATATTTTTTAGCAACACGAGCTTTAGAAACATTTATTACGGTAAATTCATTAGTAAGAATAAATGAATTGACACCAATTAATTGAAACGCAAATAAAAGCAAATTTCCGAATATCGTATAATTCATGATTTCAATAATATAGTAATAACTTTTTATCAAAGTACTTTATTTGAAATAACGGCTTTTTAATCACATTCTACGGGAAATTGTCTATCAAAATCATACATGCAAAGTGATACAATAATTTTTTTAGTGAAAATTAGATATTGTCGAATAGGAATATGAAAAATTAACGATTTTTTGACATTTACCGTTTCGCGTGCTTTCGGTATTTTATCGATAACTTTGCGAATTCGATAAAAATTTTTAGAAGTAAACTGATTGCAGGAGCAAATTTTGCGTACAATTTCCCATTAAAAAGCTGATAGAAAAAAAACGATTTTTTTGAAGTTTTACTCCAGGCTTGACCCCTTAAATTGAGTTTTAAAAAGTGTGTTCTAAGCGTGGCAATCTGATCCTATATGCACACGTATAAATTGGAAGACTACTCACTGACATTATTATTATACATATCTATTACCAGAGAATATAAAATACTGTTGTATATATAGAAGGCGAGATTCCGAAGTTTCGTGAAGCCAAGACGCCGGAGGTCAGCAGTTTAGTACAGCCCCATAAGGTAGATAGCGCAATGAAAAGAAGCTTGTATACAGCGCGCGCATTTAGCCAGAAACGACTTATGTTTGGGTATATACATAGGTCACTTCTGTAAAGCTATCAGCTTTGAGCTGAAAGCCTTTAAAGAAAGAAAAATACGACTTATGTTTTGTATTCTTTAGGATAACATAAAAATAATTTATAGGAAAATCTAAATGAAATCCTTCCATCCTGTTAAATAATATTAATAAAATTCTAATTTGAAAAAAGTTATCTTTTAAAGATACGTATATATGTTATATATCTCACGTTAAGCTACTCTATATAAATTTAGAAATTTAGAAATCCTATGTCATATTTAAATATTTATTTTAAGACAATGAAACGACGCGAGTTTTTGCATGTACGTATGTAAGTGTATACGCGTGAAAGGGAGAAGACGTAAAAAGCTACTGGTTGTCGTTGGTCATTTGTGATGGTCGAGCGCATGAAAATCCGTTTGCACGTGTTTGATAGACGCTGCTCTCTTAAAAGTTTATTGTAGCTGCTTTTGTTTAAGACGCTTGATAGTCGGTGTTAGATAATAATAAGTATCGTGTGATAATCTAAACTGGAAAAAATCAAGGCGCTGGGAGGTTCATCAAGAGACAATCGCTGCATGCTTACGGCAGGGAAGCACTGCTTTTATTTGTTAGTGTACGTAGCTTAGCTACTGTATATAACTTAATTTAAGTTTATTTACTGTTTGGTATGTGTCGTGAGTGCTGCTGCATAATCGAGATGCCAAAATACTTTGGTGACTACAAAAAATTGTAGGAACACGAAGGCAAGAAATCAAGGCTTATCTTTCCACAGATTTCCTGCTCATGATATTGAGATGTAAGTACAAGTATTATAGATCATAATAACGTTGTATAATTGAGTCAATATGTCCCCAAATTGAATAAATTCACTCTTTAAATCAGCAGAATTTCAACTTTAGATTTGATCTGAAAACAGTGGAAATACTTGTTAAGGTTTATAGAGAAGGGCCAGGTAAATTAAAGATGCAAAAATATGACACACTGAATTCTCCGTTTATTGATCCTGGACTACAAGGCAGTCGAAAGGCAGCGTCTGAGCTGATCTTTCGTTCTTTCACACGGAGTCTCGCTATCAAGTTTTCGCTATTAAATAGCCACGCTATTAAATTACCTTCATTCGCGCTTACACATACAGAGACATGGACACATATATACAGCGGTAACGTCGCAGCGACAACACACAACGGATTCAAGATTCATGAAGATTAACAAATCAAATACGGAATATTGGTAAACATTTCCAACAATACTAAAAAATAAATTTTTGACGATATAGATTAATAGATAGAAAATATAGTCAATTTTCTCCTGGGATAACCGATGTGATGGGATAATGCGATATTTTATAAATTTCTAAATTAATTAATTTTTGTTTTTAAATATAATATGAAATCAACTAATACAAATATATGGATTCAGTGAAGAAGCATGGTATCGTCGCACTGGGAACGATTTCATCAATGCGCCTCGAAGTTTCGAGGAAAATAAAGGATTATGCAGTGAGCATTTTCTCGCGACTGATTGTGTAGTACATGGTATCAATAGACAAATAGTTAAGAGAGATAGTTTACCCTATAGATATTTGTGCTAATATTTGAAACGAATCTAGTACGTTAAATAGGGACGCATTAGCAATCACCGAAACCTTATAACTATTTGAGACATGAAAAGAATTTTGCTTTGCATTGCATATCTCTAATGAAAGAGTAGGTTAATGAATTAACTTTACAGCTGGGAATTAACGTAGATTTATTGAAATTAATTATAATTAAAGCAGATGCAATAGATGAATTTGAAAACGAATGAGCCTTGATTGGGATGAAATGACGATCAGGCCTTTTTTACAGTACAATAAGCGAAATGATTACATGGAAGTACTTTCTAATTTGGAAAAACGCGGTCGTGCTCCAAGATTTGCTATCATAGGTAGAGAACTGAAATTTTATATGTAAATTTTTTTTGGTATGTTTAAACAGTATATCAACTTGTTATTTTCAACAATAAAATTTTTATTTTCATATCAGATGCCTATATGCAAAACTGGACGCGCGTGCCATAGGGTGTAATACAAGACCTAACGATAACAGTTAACTAAAAACTGTCATCTTACTTTGTTCCCATACAATTTCACGCGTTTCTGTGCCATATTTATAGCTCTAGTACGCTGTATTAAACATCATAATATTAATTATATGCAAGATATTGCTTCTGATATTAGATATCTTACAGAATATCTTTGGAAATCCTTTTTTCCAGAGTTCATCGATGGTTTGTTTATCTTGAACACACATATATCACTGTGTGTCTGTAATACTTGGTATAGCAAAGAGAGGATTATTTACGATACGGATAATTGTGTCCTGACGGATTTACGGCGCGGGTGGTATAAAATATCGTTCAATGCGCGTGTCGTAAATGGCACGATTAAAGCACTCAATTCTCTGGGCCACAAAACGCCACTTACCACACTTGTATCGTAATGTACTATCATGTTTAACCATAGTTAATCATAAAAACTAAAAATTTAGGAGTGACAAATATATAATCTCACAGGAAAGTAATCAAATATATTCATGTACCTGCCTAAATGAAATAATAATAATTGAATAAATAAATGTTACTTTTCATCACATTGCGGATACAAAATTGTGTTAACTCCCCGTTGTCAGTGGCTAAAACTCCGCATTATTTCTCCCCCCCCCCCCCCTGACAGTGACTTGGACGGCCTGTTCAATTTTTACACGTAATCTTCAGGGAGCTCGCACCGACCACCACCCAAGTCGAAGCAAGCAGATGGTCTCTCGGCTACCCGGGCTGCCATCTTCTTAAGCGCCCCCCGCCACGATGCGTGTGCTCGAGCTCGTCGCTAGAACTCGCTCGACGGCCGAATTGTACAGTAGATTTTAGGAGAGTTGTATACCAATAAATAGTATTCGTCGTTTTATTTACTACACCTCGACCTCATCAATTAAAGAAAAGAGGAGCGTTCACTATCACGTACCCCTCTAATTCTAAAGTCTTAATATACTCAACAGTGAGGGTACATTATGCAAGAAGGGACTAAAGTCGTAGATTATTCCAGCGAATAGGTTTACTGACTGAGCAAAGCAAGCGTAGATGACGCGAGGGAATAGTCACTTTGTTTCCTTGAAAAGTGTGACTTAAGTGAATATAAAAACACGTTCAAAAGTTTATTATATTATCATTTTTTTACATGTTTAAAACATTTTGAAAAATTGGGTTTTTTTCATTTTTAAACCTTTATAAAATTTAAAGTTAACAAAACTGTTATTTCCGTATTTCGAGGAATACAGTAGTTTATTCCCACATATACAGGAAAAAAAATATATGAAGCAATAAAAACTTATTTAAGTCCCGCTTTTCAGGGAATAAAGTGGCTATTATAGTTAAGCCGAGAATAACAGTATAAACGAGCCTTAGAATCAGAGCTTCTAAAAGTAAAGTTATGCATTTTAGTTCCTAAAATCGGGGATTAAAAACAATACCTTATGCGGGAGATGGTGAAAAATCGTATTTACACGAGGGGAAAAAAAAGGCTAAGCATGCACTGTGTGAATGTAGAAACTACTTTATCAACTTTACTTACTAGGTGATAATGCACTATTTAATTTCGTACTTTCTACTTAAAAATAAATGAAAAAAAGGAAAAAAATCTGAATGCGAGGCTTCAACCCGAGATTGTAAGATTAACAATCAATGATGTAAGTAGACCGCTCGAGCAAGAACGTCCTTGTATTGTAAATCGGAAGTAGCATGTTAGATTATATAATGCGTTAACAAATGTATATTTTGGTAGTTATATGTTTATGTGCATGTATATAAGTTAATGTGTATCTCAATATTAGTATGAACTTACAGCAATCTTATGTTCAATTACAAATCATTCATCTTATTGTTCTACTGCTGAAATCTTCCACATCCTCTGTTTGCAGGTATTGCCCGATCCTCCCTGAGAGGCATCTCTGGAGGGAACATATTTCAGACACACCTTGCTGGTTAAGCCAGCACTCCGCAGGAGCATTGTGTCCGTCAGTCAGAATCACCTCCCCGGAGAAGGTCTTATATTTCAGAAACCAGCTCCTTGTCGGTATGGCCGGCGTTCACTGTCTCATGCATTGGATTGGCTACCTACGTTTATACAATACGAAAATTACGGAAAATATAGAGGGCGAAATTGGGAAATTCCGTATTTTCCGAAAACTAAAAAGTAAATTTTATTCTCTTTCAAATGCATTATAGCTGATTTGTTTGAAATAATGGGATGATCGTGCAAAATAGTGTTTTTCACAAATCAAAAAATGGCCGTAAAGCGAAAACTAGTTGGCAAAATAAAAAATTACTGCTTTTCCCGAATTCTGAATCCGAAAATAGATACATGTCAAATTTATTGATATTGACTGAGTAGTTCCAGACACATATCCACACACATCCATACGGACATTTTCTAAAAACACGTGATTTGAACTCCAAACATCTCAAAATGGATTTTTAACCTGTTTTTGCGCCGAGGCGCGATCCTTAGAGACTATAGTGGGGCTTAATATAACTGTGACGTACATGACTTCCAGAATAACACTGAGATTTATGGACTTAGTCTGCATTCGTGCAGTACAAGACGTCGCGGACGCGATCAATCGCGAACTTGAGACTCAGGCCGAGAGAAACGTCCACGTTTTCAGCCATAACCGTGACAAACCTTAGCTGACTGCGAGTTTGACATGAAGGAGGCAACAGAACTACTCAAAAAAGGCAGAATACATATCGGATGGGTAAAGTGCTGGATACAAACCGAGCTTCGCGTGCCGAAGTGCTAAAAATACCTTGGCTTTGGTCACGTGAGGAAAGACCACAATGGACCAAACAGACGTGACTGCTGCTGGCATTGCGGCCGAAAATGGTATCAGGGAATGACGTACACTAATACCGCTTCCTGTTTCCTCTGCGCGGGGTATGTCGAATACGATAAGGCATACGTGCACGGGAAATCCTCGTTTCCTACATTTAAGCATTAATGGAACAGAAGAGCTGACAGATAAAATTAAACTAACAATACTCCAATGCAACCTGAATGGAAGCAGCGTGGTACACGCATTGCTCCCGCATATTGCAATGGAAACGGACGTAAACGTGCTCCTGATAAGCAAATAGTATAGAAGCCTGCCGAACCGCAGTGGATTGCTTGTAGCTTGAACCCGATAGCGGTATGAGTCCGAGGGACAAACGCCGTGCGAATCACTGACAGCAGGTCCAGGGAATATATCGTTTGGGTAGGGGTGGGCAATATCATTATTATCAGTTTCAATCTTCCTACGGACAATAGCGCGCGCGTGTACAGAAACAGGTTAGATGTTCTGGAAGACATCGTTAGAGACCTCTTCGTTAGAGAACTGCGGGCCTGGTTCAAGGGCAGACCGACCAAGGCGCGGCTAAGCAGAGTGCTAATGATCTGGAAAAGTGTCTGCAGCGCTTATGTGAGGCTACAATGTTACGAGAACAATACCGACAAGGCAAGCGGCAGACCTACTGGTGGACATATGAGATTAATGAAAACCGAGAAGTATGCAACCAACTACACTGAGACCAGAGCACAGAGACAATTAGACATAGGCGAAAGAAATGCTGTCTCGCGGGAATATAAATTTGCGAGAAAGCAACTCTTACGGACGATTAACGACAAGATTGTGATACGCAAACTCGGTACGTGGAACTCCCAGAGACAAAGGACATGGAAAAGATGGAGAGGATTGCTAACGACCTTTTTCTATTTCACCCAGAGAGAACAAACGATATGGACAAGGACATCGCAATAGGGAGAGAGGGAGAGAAAGAGAGAGGGAGAGAGAGAGGTAGAGAAGAAGATAGGGAGAGTGGGAGAGTGGGAGAGAGGGAGAGAAAGAGAGAGGGAGAGAGGGAAAGAGAAAGGGAGAAATGTCAAATATTCTATATTTTATAGGACCAGCTTATATTATTATATTTTGATTTTAATTTTTGTTCACATTTTGATACAGGGATTTGTGGTTGTACAAACTGTTGGTACACTGGATGATGAAGCTTGTCTGATGCGTAGCAGGCATGGTTCTTGAACTGCTTGTGTACACTATTGCTTTCTTCCTTCATCTGCCAAATATCTTCTCTTCTTATTTACAGATGATCCTGGCGCTCTATTCCTTAAAACTTGGATCATCTTGACGTATCAAACTTTCCACTTATTTACAAAATAAATAATTCACTTTTATACTATGCACTTATATGTTTTTATAACATTTTAGTTAACAATGCTATTTGATATTATTTAATTATTAAATAATTTCAATAAAACCGAGCAATTGTAGAAAAAAAATATTTATCAAAATTCTCGAACATTGTTTTAGCTAGCGAATTCGATAAATAGTAACGTTCATTTTTAAGAAATAGTTTTATGGTTGTATGGTAAAACAGGGTCTATATAAGTTACCACTTGCTGAAGTTCTTAAATAGGTCTTAATCACGAATTCGAAATTTGTGATTAAGATAAAACGAGTAATACTTTAATTTAATAATTTTATCAGAATATTTTTTAGCAACACGAGCTTTAGAAACATTTATTACGGTAAATTCATTAGTAAGAATAAATGAATTGACACCAATTAATTGAAACGCAAATAAAAGCAAATTTCCGAATATCGTATAATTCATGATTTCAATAATATAGTAATAACTTTTTATCAAAGTACTTTATTTGAAATAACGGCTTTTTAATCACATTCTACGGGAAATTGTCTATCAAAATCATACATGCAAAGTGATACAATAATTTTTTTAGTGAAAATTAGATATTGTCGAATAGGAATATGAAAAATTAACGATTTTTTGACATTTACCGTTTCGCGTGCTTTCGGTATTTTATCGATAACTTTGCGAATTCGATAAAAATTTTTAGAAGTAAACTGATTGCAGGAGCAAATTTTGCGTACAATTTCCCATTAAAAAGCTGATAGAAAAAAAACGATTTTTTTGAAGTTTTACTCCAGGCTTGACCCCTTAAATTGAGTTTTAAAAAGTGTGTTCTAAGCGTGGCAATCTGATCCTATATGCACACGTATAAATTGGAAGACTACTCACTGACATTATTATTATACATATCTATTACCAGAGAATATAAAATACTGTTGTATATATAGAAGGCGAGATTCCGAAGTTTCGTGAAGCCAAGACGCCGGAGGTCAGCAGTTTAGTACAGCCCCATAAGGTAGATAGCGCAATGAAAAGAAGCTTGTATACAGCGCGCGCATTTAGCCAGAAACGACTTATGTTTGGGTATATACATAGGTCACTTCTGTAAAGCTATCAGCTTTGAGCTGAAAGCCTTTAAAGAAAGAAAAATACGACTTATGTTTTGTATTCTTTAGGATAACATAAAAATAATTTATAGGAAAATCTAAATGAAATCCTTCCATCCTGTTAAATAATATTAATAAAATTCTAATTTGAAAAAAGTTATCTTTTAAAGATACGTATATATGTTATATATCTCACGTTAAGCTACTCTATATAAATTTAGAAATTTAGAAATCCTATGTCATATTTAAATATTTATTTTAAGACAATGAAACGACGCGAGTTTTTGCATGTACGTATGTAAGTGTATACGCGTGAAAGGGAGAAGACGTAAAAAGCTACTGGTTGTCGTTGGTCATTTGTGATGGTCGAGCGCATGAAAATCCGTTTGCACGTGTTTGATAGACGCTGCTCTCTTAAAAGTTTATTGTAGCTGCTTTTGTTTAAGACGCTTGATAGTCGGTGTTAGATAATAATAAGTATCGTGTGATAATCTAAACTGGAAAAAATCAAGGCGCTGGGAGGTTCATCAAGAGACAATCGCTGCATGCTTACGGCAGGGAAGCACTGCTTTTATTTGTTAGTGTACGTAGCTTAGCTACTGTATATAACTTAATTTAAGTTTATTTACTGTTTGGTATGTGTCGTGAGTGCTGCTGCATAATCGAGATGCCAAAATACTTTGGTGACTACAAAAAATTGTAGGAACACGAAGGCAAGAAATCAAGGCTTATCTTTCCACAGATTTCCTGCTCATGATATTGAGATGTAAGTACAAGTATTATAGATCATAATAACGTTGTATAATTGAGTCAATATGTCCCCAAATTGAATAAATTCACTCTTTAAATCAGCAGAATTTCAACTTTAGATTTGATCTGAAAACAGTGGAAATACTTGTTAAGGTTTATAGAGAAGGGCCAGGTAAATTAAAGATGCAAAAATATGACACACTGAATTCTCCGTTTATTGATCCTGGACTACAAGGCAGTCGAAAGGCAGCGTCTGAGCTGATCTTTCGTTCTTTCACACGGAGTCTCGCTATCAAGTTTTCGCTATTAAATAGCCACGCTATTAAATTACCTTCATTCGCGCTTACACATACAGAGACATGGACACATATATACAGCGGTAACGTCGCAGCGACAACACACAACGGATTCAAGATTCATGAAGATTAACAAATCAAATACGGAATATTGGTAAACATTTCCAACAATACTAAAAAATAAATTTTTGACGATATAGATTAATAGATAGAAAATATAGTCAATTTTCTCCTGGGATAACCGATGTGATGGGATAATGCGATATTTTATAAATTTCTAAATTAATTAATTTTTGTTTTTAAATATAATATGAAATCAACTAATACAAATATATGGATTCAGTGAAGAAGCATGGTATCGTCGCACTGGGAACGATTTCATCAATGCGCCTCGAAGTTTCGAGGAAAATAAAGGATTATGCAGTGAGCATTTTCTCGCGACTGATTGTGTAGTACATGGTATCAATAGACAAATAGTTAAGAGAGATAGTTTACCCTATAGATATTTGTGCTAATATTTGAAACGAATCTAGTACGTTAAATAGGGACGCATTAGCAATCACCGAAACCTTATAACTATTTGAGACATGAAAAGAATTTTGCTTTGCATTGCATATCTCTAATGAAAGAGTAGGTTAATGAATTAACTTTACAGCTGGGAATTAACGTAGATTTATTGAAATTAATTATAATTAAAGCAGATGCAATAGATGAATTTGAAAACGAATGAGCCTTGATTGGGATGAAATGACGATCAGGCCTTTTTTACAGTACAATAAGCGAAATGATTACATGGAAGTACTTTCTAATTTGGAAAAACGCGGTCGTGCTCCAAGATTTGCTATCATAGGTAGAGAACTGAAATTTTATATGTAAATTTTTTTTGGTATGTTTAAACAGTATATCAACTTGTTATTTTCAACAATAAAATTTTTATTTTCATATCAGATGCCTATATGCAAAACTGGACGCGCGTGCCATAGGGTGTAATACAAGACCTAACGATAACAGTTAACTAAAAACTGTCATCTTACTTTGTTCCCATACAATTTCACGCGTTTCTGTGCCATATTTATAGCTCTAGTACGCTGTATTAAACATCATAATATTAATTATATGCAAGATATTGCTTCTGATATTAGATATCTTACAGAATATCTTTGGAAATCCTTTTTTCCAGAGTTCATCGATGGTTTGTTTATCTTGAACACACATATATCACTGTGTGTCTGTAATACTTGGTATAGCAAAGAGAGGATTATTTACGATACGGATAATTGTGTCCTGACGGATTTACGGCGCGGGTGGTATAAAATATCGTTCAATGCGCGTGTCGTAAATGGCACGATTAAAGCACTCAATTCTCTGGGCCACAAAACGCCACTTACCACACTTGTATCGTAATGTACTATCATGTTTAACCATAGTTAATCATAAAAACTAAAAATTTAGGAGTGACAAATATATAATCTCACAGGAAAGTAATCAAATATATTCATGTACCTGCCTAAATGAAATAATAATAATTGAATAAATAAATGTTACTTTTCATCACATTGCGGATACAAAATTGTGTTAACTCCCCGTTGTCAGTGGCTAAAACTCCGCATTATTTCTCCCCCCCCCCCCCTGACAGTGACTTGGACGGCCTGTTCAATTTTTACACGTAATCTTCAGGGAGCTCGCACCGACCACCACCCAAGTCGAAGCAAGCAGATGGTCTCTCGGCTACCCGGGCTGCCATCTTCTTAAGCGCCCCCCGCCACGATGCGTGTGCTCGAGCTCGTCGCTAGAACTCGCTCGACGGCCGAATTGTACAGTAGATTTTAGGAGAGTTGTATACCAATAAATAGTATTCGTCGTTTTATTTACTACACCTCGACCTCATCAATTAAAGAAAAGAGGAGCGTTCACTATCACGTACCCCTCTAATTCTAAAGTCTTAATATACTCAACAGTGAGGGTACATTATGCAAGAAGGGACTAAAGTCGTAGATTATTCCAGCGAATAGGTTTACTGACTGAGCAAAGCAAGCGTAGATGACGCGAGGGAATAGTCACTTTGTTTCCTTGAAAAGTGTGACTTAAGTGAATATAAAAACACGTTCAAAAGTTTATTATATTATCATTTTTTTACATGTTTAAAACATTTTGAAAAATTGGGTTTTTTTCATTTTTAAACCTTTATAAAATTTAAAGTTAACAAAACTGTTATTTCCGTATTTCGAGGAATACAGTAGTTTATTCCCACATATACAGGAAAAAAAATATATGAAGCAATAAAAACTTATTTAAGTCCCGCTTTTCAGGGAATAAAGTGGCTATTATAGTTAAGCCGAGAATAACAGTATAAACGAGCCTTAGAATCAGAGCTTCTAAAAGTAAAGTTATGCATTTTAGTTCCTAAAATCGGGGATTAAAAACAATACCTTATGCGGGAGATGGTGAAAAATCGTATTTACACGAGGGGAAAAAAAAGGCTAAGCATGCACTGTGTGAATGTAGAAACTACTTTATCAACTTTACTTACTAGGTGATAATGCACTATTTAATTTCGTACTTTCTACTTAAAAATAAATGAAAAAAAGGAAAAAAATCTGAATGCGAGGCTTCAACCCGAGATTGTAAGATTAACAATCAATGATGTAAGTAGACCGCTCGAGCAAGAACGTCCTTGTATTGTAAATCGGAAGTAGCATGTTAGATTATATAATGCGTTAACAAATGTATATTTTGGTAGTTATATGTTTATGTGCATGTATATAAGTTAATGTGTATCTCAATATTAGTATGAACTTACAGCAATCTTATGTTCAATTACAAATCATTCATCTTATTGTTCTACTGCTGAAATCTTCCACATCCTCTGTTTGCAGGTATTGCCCGATCCTCCCTGAGAGGCATCTCTGGAGGGAACATATTTCAGACACACCTTGCTGGTTAAGCCAGCACTCCGCAGGAGCATTGTGTCCGTCTGTCAGAATCACCTCCCCGGAGAAGGTCTTATATTTCAGAAACCAGCTCCTTGTCGGTATGGCCGGCGTTCACTGTCTCATGCATTGGATTGGCTACCTACGTTTATACAATACGAAAATTACGGAAAATATAGAGGGCGAAATTGGGAAATTCCGTATTTTCCGAAAACTATTCGATAAATGCGGAATTTCACGATTTCCCCCTCTTGAAGCGGCCTCTATTATGGAATGCCCACCTTCTAAATAAACCAAACTTGTCATATAGATAGATTTTTAGATCAGGAACAGTTATTTGTCACGAATTCCTCATACGCAACGAGTAAATATTCGAAAATGACAAAATTTCACGATTTCACAATCTTGAAGAGCCCTCTATTAGAGGAGTCCACCTTCGATGTCAACCAAACTTGTCATATGGATAGATTTTGCGGCCATATACAAGATTCAGTCATAAAAATGTGACAAATCCCTTTACACGCCGCGGATATACTCGAAAAATTCGGCCTCTCTCTCTCTCTCTCTCTCTCTCTCCCTCTCTCTACTACACCTCTCTCCTACATATTTCTCCTCTCTTCCCACTCCATACACTCCTAAAAAACATCATTCTCACAGGCATCTCTTACTCATTTAACTATTTCGTTTGTTAATGTACATATATGTACGGAACACTGCGTTTTAAAACACTAAATTAGTACTAAAATTTATCAAGTACAATCTTATTCTATTTCAAATACAAAAAATGTTAAAGTAATTAATATAAATAAAGCCCTATGCTAAAATTTCAATTATATTTATTTAGGTACGGCAGAAAATGTATTGTGAATAAAGACAAGAGAAATCAATGTCGGCATTGTCGACTGAGAAAGTGTTTTAAAGCTGGAATGAAAAAACAAGGTTCGTAATAATTCAAATTAAAAAAAAATAAATAGCATGTAACTGATATAATATAAGTAATGGTGAGTTTTATACAATAGCACTTGTGATAACGTGACTCATGCCAGTAAATAGGCTATATTATTAATAGCCTACCGTGTTATGGTTACCTCTTGTTACTGACACAAATTTGAGTTAGCGAACCCTGATTCGCTAGCTCACCCGAGTTAAGGAGAAATTCAATTAAAGAGGTTAAGTTTTTTCTCCAATGCCTCAATCACCCTTGATTTTAGAGATAGTTACGTTACCATCTTGTACCTTCAACTTAAATGAACGAGCCCAAATGGTCCCTCTTTTTTATAATATGAAGATAAAACGAGAGAGCATTATGGTCCTCGTTAACGATACATTATACCACATTTTCAGGTACTCCTTCCCTGGTGGAAAATCTATTGGCAATGTAACGTTCGGTTGTGACATCATCAACATGGCGGATAAGTCAATGCAAAATGTATTGACAGTATAGGGGATAAATCACTTTTGCTCAGTTTTGCTAAAACTTCATAGAAATGTGTCTTGAGGTGTTGGGAATTCGAATCATGTGTTTTTAGAAAATGTCTGTGCGGATGGCTGTGTGTGTGTATGTATACCGTCGTATTTCTGGAACTACGTGGTCTATAATAATAAAATTTGACATGCATATGTGTTTTTTGATTCTGAATTCAGGAAAACATTTTTTTAATTTTGACAATTGTGGCCATTTTTTGGCTATTTTTTGATTTTTGAAAATTTTTTTTTCTTTTTTTTAAATGATGTAATTTATACAAAAAATTCAGCAATAGTGGGTTTGAAAGTGTATATAATTTTCTATTTTTTCCCGCAAGATTTTCTAAATTGACCGTTTCGTAAATTTGTTATGACAAAATAGGTGTTTTTTTTAAATTTATATCTTCAAAATTGAACAGTCTAATGTTTTGAAATAATTCATGATAACAAGGAATAATAATCTCTACATGTTGTCAAAATGTTAAGTCATGTTGGTGATTAGTTGTTGAGAAAAAAAAAATCGGTTTTCTATGTCGCACGGTTACAGGAGTAAAAAAGCTTTAATTAACTTGAAATTTTGGGAAAAGAAAGATCTTTTATTTATCTCGGCTAAGTTTTTTGCGCAGCTTATAAAATCCTTTAGAATCGTAGATACGAAAATTTCAATTTTTTTTTCAACCTGTATACCTTGTATAACCGTTAATCATTATATTGCATTAAATCTTTTGTTAAAACTTAAATCTTTTCTTTAAAATATGAGTACGAATGTAAACTAATTGAAATTTACTTTGGAAAAATCTATTAACGCCGAGGTGATAAGAATTTTTACTAACTTTTCAACGTGTTTATTTATTATGTTATCGTACCAAAAAAATAATGCAATAACTCTATTCCTACGCGAAATAGAGATCAATGGGAACATCTGCAATGTAAATTCATAGTCGGGATTAAAATGTGATTATATAGACAATCGAACGAGTAGGTAAACTACAGCAAAATAATAAAGATTGGAAATATTTGAAATAGCATTCACATATTATACCGAGAATCGATCCGGCGCTACCGAGATCTCTAGGTGCACGCTCTAGCCATTGAGCCAATGCTGCCTTATTCCATTACTCTGATTCCTACTTCCATTACCGGCATAGCAAGGACTTGAATTTATTCGGTCCGGTATTCGACGGTTTGAATAGGAAAGGGAGTCCGGACGCTAATCAAATGAACACAATACCGATTCTAATAAAAAGGCGTTTATTCAATAATGAGCTTGTCGTCCGCGTTGCGCGAATTCGCGTCCCCAGAAGGCCGCAAAATATATGACCGGATCAGCGACTGGGGCCAAATGCCTCGCCAGTCGATCGCGCATAAATAAATAGAAATAAAACTTTACTTTCTTATGGCGGTGATCCACGTCGTCCTCTGACAAGGGAGTTGCTCTCTCGACCTTGCCGTGTCGCTGTTGCGGTCGTAGCTGTGGTTGCTGCGGTTTCTGATGTGCTGCCGTTGCTGCAGTTGCTGCTGTTGCTAATGTCGTTGCTGCTGTTGCTGCAATCGTTGCTGCTGTTGTAGCTAGGACTGCTGTCTTGCTGCTGCTGATCTCGTTAAACTTTTGACGCGTGTCTTAACTTAACTATTCACGACTGCAGTCAAAAGCTTACTCTCTCAAATTTCCCTAAAATTGCGAGTCCTCTACCGGCCTTCGCTTCGGCTATCCCCGCCGATGCGCGCGTCTCGCCGCCCGTTATAATATATATATATATATATATATATATATATATATTCATTACAAAATATTCTGTGTCTAACGCTTCTTTGAGGAATTTCAATACGTCATCTGTGGTGAATACGCTTAATTTTTTAAGTCGATATCACGCACTATTTTTTTTTTAGAAATCCTAGCAATCGTGGATATGTGCTAATATTGATATTATCATAAGCGTTCATTCTCGTTTTTGGCCAGGAATATTTATACCACAGTGTCGATGAAGTGGACTTCGCAGATATTTTATTAAAATAAACTAATAAAACATATTTTGGGAATGATTACGTATTTCTTGCGTTACGCCACTGTTTAGATTCATTATACCCTTGTAGATAGGCTATAGGTATACTAGATCATAGGCATTCTAGATCACCCCCTCCCAGCTCCCAGTGATCTAGAATGTCTCGTGTGTATAAGGATAGGGAATATCCCTTCCAGAGGGACAAAAGAGTCGAGGAGGGGTAAAAAAGAGGAGAGAATCCCTTCTCGCAAATGATCTCGAATGTCTCGTGTGTATAAGGATAGGGAATATCCCTTCCAGAGGGACTATAGAGTTGAGGAGGGGTAAAAAAGAGGAGAGAATCCCTTCCCGCGAGTGATCTAGAATGTCTCTACGTATAAAGCATATGGTCTCCCTTCCCTTTGAGTATGCGAGGTGGGAGAAACGCTTCTCCCCCGCAGGGCCTAAGCGCGCCCCTCCTATTAAAAAAATGATTCCTACTGCGCTGCAGCGGAAAACGTTCTCTCCCAGGAGAGAGAGGGAAAATGTTTACCGGCCGGAAATGTACGCGATTCGATAGGACGTATAAACAGCGTGCCATTAGCGTGAAGAGGCTGGAGATAAAAAAAAGGGACTGCAGAGAGCCCGGAGATTCAATCTGTTATCTTGTTCTCATATTTTTCACTCTATTAGATAAGACAGCTGTGATCGAAAAAAAGTTACACAAGCCGAAGCGACGTGCTATTAGTATGGAAAATTTTAAAAGATGAGCGACGATACGTTTATAGTGAGCTGGGAAATGATGCATGCCGATAAGTCGAAGAGGGCTGGAGGTGAAACAAAGATAAGAAAAATGGTTTGCGTTATGAGATTCGTTACCTCCTATTTTCACTCTGTTTAGTTAGGACAGTATGCGTGTATAGGATGTTTTAGATTTTATAATGATGCATGCCAATAAGTCGAAAAGGGGTGGAGATGGACTAGAGATTAAAAGGGTCTGCAGAGCCCTGCGTCTTTTTCCTGCACTTCATCTAAGAGAGCTGCAGCACAAACCTTATCTTATTGACAAAGGGTGCAAGAGACGGACGAGTAGGCTGGAACTTTTCTTAAGTGACCTTCTCGAAAATCCTGCCCATTTTTATGACTGAGGCCGATTTTTGAGAATGAGAGGGGATATTTGTGGGGATTTTTGTGGGGTGTGGGTAAAATTTACGCCAAGTGATCTACGGAGATCTGTCCTATAAATACTTGAGGCGAACCAAGGGTCGTTAGTTAGAATTTCATCTGCCAAAAGTCGAAACAAGTATAATGGAATCCAGCAGTAGCAGCAGCAGCAGAAGCCACCGTAGCCGAAGAACTACTAGTAGAGGTAGCAGAAGTAGCAGCAGGAGCAGCGATTATATAGCTGGGATGAAAAATAGCATCAACTGGTTGGTTGCCAACGCACCCATATTTTTAATGATGCTTGATCATCTCGATTGGGCTATGAAAACCATCTATTCATGTAAGTCAATTTATTGTAATAAACGTTATTTGAATTTAATAATTACATATATAAAAATTAACTTTAAAATAATATTATTTTTAATTTTGTTGTAGTACCGCCACTGCCACCAATTGCTGCTTTGCAGCAGTTATACGATGGAATGGCACCGAGATGCAGAAGCTCGAGTTCGGATAGGAGCTCGAGCAGAAAAAGGAAGTCTGTGAAAGACAATGGGCCGATTTCGAAAATATTGAAGAGGTCACCAGGTAAAATTTTAAAAAATTATATATTTTTTTGTATGATTTTATGTATAATTTTAAATAAAATTAATAATTTTTCTTTTTTCAGAGCCTATATCAGAACCTGCAGAGCCTTTACCTGGACCATCAGGAGTAACTACATCAAAGGTAGCTACACCGAAGCCATCACCATTAACAATTGACAATCTTTATAAGCTTAAAATTTCTATTTATTTAATATGTATTGTTTCATATATTAATGAAATTTTTATCTTGTTTTTGTTACAGTTGCACCAGACAGAATTCTAGAAAGAAAAGTGGGACGATTGTCATTGGCGCTGCAAAAGAAGACGGCAGCTAAAACACCATACAGCAGCGGTATTAGCAGCAGCGGTAACAGCAGCGGTAATAGCAGCAGCAGCAACAGCAGCGGTAGCAGTAATATGCGAGCAGCTGCAGCGAGGACAACAGTGTTAATAGTTATATCACGAATACCGCTAGAAATATTCCTCGGATAATAGAGGATATAATTTTAGAATAATATTATCCTTATTTATTTTTTGTATGATTTGTTGTATAAACTTTTTTTGCATCAGTGAGGAAAATAAATATAATAAAAAATAATAATAACGACATCAATAAAATAAAGTTTTTTGTTCTTTTTATTAAAAAATAGTATAAATTACATTCTTATTTTTACATCCACCTCATTCTCTCATTTTACATTATATATATATAATTATGCAGCCATGAACGTATGGCTAAAACATTTTGCATTGCGCACGGCGGTCTTCTACGATTGCACAAATTGTGGTTGGCACAATAATAGTTAATATCATATCTTAAGTTATTCAGGGGTGGACATCCATATTTTTCTATATTATAAATTGAACTGGAAAAAAGAATGAAAAATTAATGATTAAAGTATTGCGAAAGATGAATAAGTTTAACGAAAGTATAACAAAATATAAAATAATTGTATTAACTTACACATCTGGAATTAGATTTGACAACCATTGAACTTTCTGCTATCCTTTAACAAACAACCGCTCCACGCCTTGCGTACATATATGTAGAATCCGTTGAAGACGATTATAAGGTATATCCTCAGCATCCCATGCGATTCCGTGGTATGACTTTTCCATCCATTGACTCATGCATTTTTCCTCGGCAGAGACTTCTTCCCATATTATCGGAGGTTTAAGCAGATAGGTCGTCGGTAAGGCAGTTTTATTCTTATTCAGAAAACTAATTTCTTTAAAGATGAAAGAATCTTCGATAATTCTTTGAAAACCTTGAATATCGCATAAGTATGCATTTTCTTCTGGACATTGCAATACGTAATTTTTAAATAAAATTTTGTATTCAATAGTTCTATCCATCTTGCTTATTTATTGATATGAGTGCCAAAATTAATATGATCTTTTGTAAACTTCCTGTTCATTACTAAGAAAATATGTTTTGTAAAATACTCCTAAAGTTACATAGGAAATCCAACCGGATTAGGTATCCCCGCATACTCTTGAGAATGAATCTCAGTCAGAAAAAGACAAAGCGAAATATTAAGCCTTTTGACGGCGAAAAATATAGTATATGAAAATATCGAATTCGCGCATTAATAGCTGAAGAAGACGCATTAAAAGTCTTGAACGAAAGCATGCCCTCTACACTAGGTGATGCTTGGAAAAAAATCTGAAAGAATTGCTAAGAGCATAATCATTGAATACTTGTCAGATTCAATGCTTAGTTTCTCGACAGAAGCAGATACAGCAAAAAGTGTGATGCAAAAGCTAGATGCAATTTATGACAGAAAAAGCATAGCAACTCAACTGGCAATTGAGAAAAAGCTTTTGATGCTTAAATTCAGCGAAACCACATCGTTGTCAAAACATCTAATTTGCTTCAATGAAATGATAGTTGATCTACAAGCAGCTGGGGCAACAATAAGTGAAATGAGCAAAATCGTAAGGCTTTTATTAACACTACCAAATTCATATGATGCACTTGTCACCGCAATCTAGACTCAAGCGGACAAAGACTTGATACTTGCGTTTGTGAAAATAAAGTTACTTGACTATGAAGTAAAATTGCAAAGTGAAAAAGCTGAGACAAGCGCAAAAGTATTGCAAACAGAGGCAGTAACTAGTGCCAATAAGAAAAATAATAAAAATAAGAACTTTAAAGGAAATTTCAATAAGAAGCAGAACAATGGCTATAAAAATAAAAAGTTTCATAAAAACAATAAAAATAAACATTGTGATCATTGTGGCAGAAGAAATCATGAACGAAAGGATTGTTACTTCTTAAAAAATAATACCACAGAAGAAGACAATCAACGAACGCTGCATACAATTCAAATGCAAAATGAAGAGCAAAGATTTGCATTTATGACAGCTGATCAGGTTGAAAATAAGCTGCAGTCAAGTGATTTGACAAAAGTTATTTTCGTGTTAGATTCAGGAGCCACCGATTACGTTGTAAAAGATATTGATATTTTTAAGCCGCTGTCTACATTAGAAAAGCCTATTAAAATATCAATAGCGAAGAAAGGAGAAGCCATTAACGCGACGAAAATTGGGAGAATCGAAGTCAAAACAAATCTCGGCGCAACGGGCCTTCTTGAAAATGTGCTGTACGTGCGAGAAGCGTCAAACAACCTGTTGTCTGTACGCCGAATCCAACAGGCCGGAATGAGCGTCATTTTTGGTGAATCTGGAGGTGTCATGATAAAAAAGGGCGGTAAGACCATCCTCACTGGTAAGTCAGTAAATAATTGAATATGCGTAGTTTTTGCAATAAATAGAAATATGTGTATTAAAACATATGCAAATAATATTGTAGCTTTAAACGCATATAAATTATGGCATGAACGCTTAAGCCACATTGAACAAATTAAATTCATCAAAATGAAACAATATAATTTAGTAGATGATAAAAATTTAATCGAGTCAATTAGTCCTACAAAAGATTTGTGTGAAGCTTGCATATTTGGAAAACAAGCACGACTTCCATTCTCAAAAGAAAGAGACAGAAGTCACATTGTGAGACCTTTGTTCGTCATACACTCAGATGTATGCGGTCCAATTAAGCCTTCGACTATTGATGACAAAAATTATTTTGTTACATTTATTGATGAATTTACCCACTATACGATAGTTTATCTCATTACACATAAGTCTGAAGTTTTCAAAATATTTCAAGACTTTGTAGCTAAAAGTAAAACCCACTTTAATTTAAAAATTGCTAATTTAAATTGTGGTAACGGGAATGAATATTTGTCAAACGAATTCAAAGCATTTTGTGTACAGAAAGGTATCCAATATAATTTAACAGTTCCATATACGCCACGACAAAATTCCATAGCGGAGCGAATGAATAGAACACTATTAGAAAAAGCCCGCGCCATGATTCACGGTGCTGAACTTAAAAAAGAGTTTTGGGGAGAAGCTATTTTAACGGCTACTTACTTAGTAAATATAACTCCTACTAGAGCCATTGCCGAGACAAAACTCCTTTTGAGCTTTGGCATTATAAAAAACCGAAATTAAATCGTTTAAAAATTTTCGGTTGCACTGTGTACGTTCATGACAAAAGTAGACAAAGTAAATTTGATCAAATATCTATTAAAGGAGTTTTAGTTGGGTATGAGAAAAATAGATATAAAATATTAAACGTGGAAACAAATAAATTCATTATAGCACGTGATGTGTTTTTTGACGAGATTAATTTTAAAAACTCAAGGTCATCCTCTGTACACACAAATAATAACTTTGAAGACAACCTTCAGACAAAACGTCTTAAAACTGATGAAATAAAAATCAGTGAGAATCAAAATTTTAAAAAATACGATTCTAATGAAAATATCGAAGCTCCAATTGATTCTCATGAAGGTGAGTTGCGACGAAGTGCAAGAATAAAGGATAAACCCCAAATTAATTATGATGAGGAATATAATTATCACATTTATGCACTGTCGACAACTACTGATATTCCCAATTCATATAGTGAGATAAAACATCGTAATGATAAGATTAAGTGGGAGAAAGCAATCGAGAATGAAATCGAATCGTTATTGCTAAATAAAACATGTGTTACAGTCCCACGTCCAAACAATAAAAACATTGTTGATTGCAAATGGGTTTTTAATATTAAAATGGATGAAAAAGGAAATCCATGTAAATATAAGGCGAGACTTGTTGCAAAAGGTTTTAGTCAACAATATTTGCAGGACTATAATGAAACCTTTGTACCTGTCGCGCGAATAACAACTTTTAGAATGCTAGTTGCATTTGCAAATCGATACAATTTATTGATTCATCAAATGGACGTAAAAACAGCTTTTTTATATGGTTTACTAAAAGAGGAGATTTACATGCGTGTGCCAGAGTGAATTTTAGCGCCTGAAGGTAACGTATGTAAATTAAACAAAGCATTATATGGCCTAAAACAATCAGCAAGATGCTGGTTTGAACTTTTTGAAGTTACACTGAAAAGACACGGTTTTCCAAACTCCTCAGTAGATCGCTGTTTATATTTTTTAAATAACAATCATATCTGTAAAAACATCTATGTAATTTTGTACGTAGATGATGTTCTAATAGTAACATATGATAAAAATACGATGCAAAATTTTAAACATTATTTAAAAAATCAGTTTTTGATGACAGATATGAATGAGATTAAATTATTCTTAGGAATAAATATAACACGAAAAGCTGATACAATTTCACTAGATCAAAAGGTCTATTTAGAAAATATTTTACATAAATACGGTATGAATGACTGTAATAGTTTAAATACTCCATTGCCTGCTAAATTAGATTTTAATGCTTTAAATTCTGATGAGTATTATGATGCTCCATGCAGAAATGTTACGTATATCGACGTTCACAGAAACATAAAGTCAAATCTGGACTTGATTACGTCAAGTCCAAATATCGTTGACAAAATTCATGTTAAAACATGCGATGAAACCTGGGGCTGATCATATACCTATTTATATACATTACAACACGTTTAAAAGCTACTATGAAAAAAAACGTTTAAGATAAAATCACTCCGCACTGACTGGATCAAATTCGAAAATTCTATAAGTGACTCATACGAGCAATTCCTTACTGCATAATATAATACCTTAGCTCCTAAAGAAAAATACATCTTCCTCCTAAAGGCAATTACAAACTCAATAAAAAGTTGCATGCCGAAAAAAAAAATAAACCAAAAAAACAATTTTGAAAGAAATCCTGTAGAGTGGTGGGACGATGATTGCAAAAATTCAAATAACTGCCGAATCAATCTGCCAGATGAAAAAAATAATATTCTAAAATTCGAAGATCATAGTAAAGGTCAAAAGGTTCCTTTTGTGATTTACGCAGATTTCGAATGTTTACTAAAACCAGCAGAAAATGAGAAAACCTTTCAACTTCATGAAGCATTTAGCATTAGATACTATCTACAATGTAGTTTTGATGATCAATTATGTGGTTATAAATCGTACAGAAAAAATAGTGAAAATAAAGAATCACCTGCAGAATGGTTTGTTAAAGAATTAAAATCATTAGTGAGAAGATAGATAATCTATATAAGAATCCAAAGCCTATGAGGCTCACAGATCTGGAAGAAATATCATTTCGTCAAGCGAGCGTTTGCCACATATGTAAAAAACCTATCCGTGGTGAAGAACTTGCAGTGCGAGACCATTGTCATCTCACAGGACGGTATGTTACCACTTTATTACATTCGAATATTTAAAGTAAATATACATGTGCAATAATATTTTTTTTTCCTTTAGTTACAGAGGTGCAGCTCATAATTCATACAATTTAAATTATAAAGATTCAAAATTTGTTCCTGTTATTTTTCATAATCTCAATTATGATACACACTTTATTCTGAAAGAAATCGCTACATCATCAATATTGAAAGGACGAGTTTCTCTCATACCACATAATAAGGAAAAATATATTTCATTTACAAAATACATAGATGACTGTGATATTAGTTATAGATTCATAGATTCTTCGCGATTTCTGCCTTCATCATTAGATAAGCTTTCATCGTATCTGCAAAATGTGCCTACAGCGGTGAAAGAGTTTCAATTAGATGGATGTAATGAAAAGATTAATCTTCTTAGACGGAAAGGTATATATTTCCATATGATTTTTTAGATAGATTAGATAAACTTTTCTTTACCAAACTAGACTTCGATTCATTTTTGTACCAAACAAGACTACAATCATGCTGTTCAAGTCTGGAATACATTTAACGTGAAAACGTTAGGTGAATATTCGGATCTTTACTTAAAAACAGATGTGTTACTACTGGCTGATGTATTTGAAAGTTTTCGAGAAACATCTATCAAAGCTTATGGTTTGTGTCCTGCTCATTTTTACACAACGCCAGGACTAACGTTTTCAGCAGCTCTCAAAATAACAAAAGTTGAATTGGAACTTTTAACGGATATTGACATATTATTATTTATTGAAGCAGGTATTCGAGGTGGAATAAGCTAATGCTGTAATCGATATGTCAAGTCAAACAATCCATACATGGGGTCTCTATATGATAAAAATGAAAAGATTAAAACTCTCTTATATTTTGATATAAATAATCTGTATGGTTGGGCAATGGTGCAGCATTTGCCAGTTGGAAAGTTCAAATGGGTTGATTTCGAGTCGAACCCAATCTTCTATGATGCAGCACCTAATTCAGATGTGGGATATATTGCAGCAGTAGATTTTGAGTACCCAGAGGAAATTCATGATGATCACCTTGCCTTTCTGTGCTGAGCACCTTGCACCACCTGGCTTGAAACAGAAAAAACTCCTCACTACATTACAGGATAAAAAAAGATATGTGATACATTATCGAGTTCTTAAACAGGCACTTGACAATGGACTTCGATTGAAAAAAGTCCATAGACTTTTGAGTTTTGAGCAAAAGCCCTGGCTCAAACCCTATGTTGAGTATAATACAGAAAAGAGAAAGCAGTCTAAAAATGAGTTTGAAAAACTATTTTATAAACTATTGATTAACGCAGTCTATGGAAAGTGTATTGAGCGAGAGTGATCTCGAGTTGACGTGCGATTAGTCAATAAATTCACTGGCAGATATGGAGCAGAAGCTCGTATAGCTCAACCAAATTTTCATAGTTGTGCAATCTTTGATGAAAATTTGGTTGCTATCCAAATGAAGAGAACGAGTATTACAATTAAGAAGCCAATATATGTTAGTCTTAGTATACTTGATTTATCCAAGACTTTAGTTTATGATTTCCATTACTCTTATATGAAAAAACGTGTTGGAGATAAATGCAAAATCTTGTACACAGATACAGATAGTTTAATTTATAAAGTTCAGGATTATGATATGTATAAAATTATGAAAGAAGACATCCATCGATTCGATACTTCCGATTAAGCTGAAAATAATCCATTTGACATTCCAAGAGTAAATAAAATTCTTGGATTAATGAAAGATGAATGCTGTGGTAAGATAATGACTGAGTTCATAGGATTACGCAGCAAAATGTATAGTATTTTAATTAAAGGTGGAGAGACCATTAAAAAGGCTAAAGGCATAAAATCTAGTGTAGTGAAAAAATCAATCACTTTTGAAGACTATCGAAACTGTCTTCAAGATCTCGCAATTATACGTCGTGAACAGTGCAATATTCGATCTAAACTGCATATAGTGCACACAGAAAAACAAAACAAAATTGCACTAAGCCCTCATGATGACAAGAGATTCATATTGCCCACAGTACAGATACTCTGCCTTGGGGTCATTACCGAATCATTGAAGAACAGATGGCGCTATCTGCACTGCAAGTAGAGAGGGCAATGGAAGCAGAGAGGGAGAATGTCACATCCATTGGGAACATTGCTTCAGGAGAAGGTATACAGATGGCGCTATCTGCACTGCAAGTAGAGAAGGGGAACGAGGTAACCAATAAGAACATATCCTCAGGAGTAGGAGTTATTCAAGAAATGGAGAGGGAAATTAAGGCAGCCAATAGAATTATAGTAGAATATGACGTCATAGAAGAATTCATGCACGACTGGGACCCATCGATAGAGGGAGAAAGTCCTGTGAAGAGAGATATCTTGCAGGAGGCGATGGAAGAAGTAGACATCGAGGAGGGAGACGGGCTATATCAGCCAACGAACCAAGCTGAAGAGCACATTCGAGCGATTGAAAAGCTTGAAACCTACCAACCCAAAGTAAAGAAACCAAGACTCACTTAACTCTTCAAGTAATTTTCGTTTCTTAGTACTTGAATTTTCATACATTCTCTCCATCATTCCCTAACAATTCTCTAACATATATTTTCAGAATGAATTTATCTGCAGTTAACAAAATTACTGAGCGTCAATTTATACCAAGAAAGAAAGCTGCGGACTTGGAAAAGGGGCATCAGTACATGGTTACAGCATTAAAGGAGGTGAAGACGAAATTCGGCAATAAAGTCGTAACCGAACTTGATGAAAGCTTCCAAATCTTCATGCCAGAGAAGATTTCATCGGCTACCTTCAAAGACAAGGAGCTTTTTAACAATCTTGCCGACGCAGCAAATAAACTTAGTTTATTTATAATATATCAAGGAGGATTTTCTTTTAAATTTGAACATTAATAATAAATACAGATTTATTATCTTATTAAAAACTTTTATTTTGTACATAATATTTACATGTGTAAATATATACATATATAATATCAAATATAATACGATTATCTTTTATTTACTTTCACCTTCCTTAATTTAACAAATATCCTTTTTATCTATCCAACTATTATGCTCGTCACAAAATCCTAACCATTTAACATATGCACGTTTACCACATTTCTTTAAAACTTTTTCTACTAGATAAATTTTCGGATACGTAGTTTTCTGAATTTCTGTTTCATAAAAACCACCAGAGACGGGTTTATCAGAATAATCTGTAAGATGGTAAGTTACCGGATTTGTTTTAACAATTCGAGTTATTGTAAAAATTTCAGTAGACCAGTTTGGAGTATAACCTTTTTCAAAAACACTTTTTATCTTACTTATTCGCACTTTATCTCCTACTTTGAATTTCGGTTTTTTCACTGGCGACTTTTCAACTGGAAAATGTCTTTTGATCTCTCTCTCATTTGTCGACGTCACATTTTTCGGCTCAATTCCTATTGTACGATGTTTTTTTGAATTATAAGCTTCCAGTAAATCAGGTAAGATATCCATCCATTTATTCCTTGTTTGCTAAACACTAACCACATTGCATTTTTCAATGTTCTATTAAATCTCTCGCATATACTTGCGTGAAGATTACTATGTGAAGAGTACAAGTTTATTTTATACTTTATCATTAGTTTCTTGAAATCTGAATTGTAAAATTCTTTCCCTTGGTCAGTTTGTAGATTTGTTGGTACTCTACCTTCTTTCAATATCGATTTCATAGCAAGAGTAACATCTTTGCCGCTTTTTGTCTTGACTGGAACGGCCCATGCATACTTGGAAAATATATCTATGACAGTGAGTAAGTAGTGAAAGCCTTTATTCTTATTCGAGTAAGGTATCATTTCTACAAGATCAGCTTGCCAAGTTCCATTCTTAAATTTATTACTTCTCGAACTTCGTAAGGATTGATTTTTATCGAATTTTTTCCGATGAGCATTTATTGCTTCCAGGATTTTGCGATAATTTGCACGATCTGTTGAACTCAAAAGAAGCTCATCCGGATATTTTTTAAATAGCAATTCCATTAGTCCACTACTTTTAGGATAAACTTCACCTCTGACTTTAATATATTTATCACTAAATTCAATTTCTGAATCACCAATCATATAGACTCCATTAACTTTTCGCACTCCGTATATATTATCAATTGTTCTACGGCTTTGATCTAGCAATGATAAGAAGTCTTCAGATGATTCATTTTTTTTTCCACTCGCAGATTTAAATGAAGAATTGATTATTGTGTCAGCCATTGATTCAAAATCGTCATCATCATCATCACCATCATCATCAAATAAACTTGAATTATTATTATTATTATTATTATTATTATTATTATTAAGATCGCTTAGCATACTTGAACGATCAAATCTTATTCGTTTTCCCAATTTTTGACTCTTGCGTGTATCCAAACTGTTTATGGGATTTCGCAAGCTTTCGGTTTTGGATTCGACAAGTTTCTCAAGTGGTGTGACGACTGGTTTCAGAGTATCACCGATGACTTTTTTAAAATCATCTCTCTCCTGTTTTAATAGAGTGTATTTTCTTTTAATAGCATCACGAGCTCGCAAGAGCTCACTGAGAATATTCTTCTCTTTCTTAAAGTCTGACATGCTTCCAAGATGCTGTCTAAAACTGTACTGCAAGTTTTACACTTATAAATCCTTTTTTATTGAAAAAAAGTCAAATCCTTTTCTATATCTACCCTCATTTATCGCTCTATCTTTATCAATAACAATGGATCCATACTTATCATTCTTCCAACATTCAGAACATAAATTTCGAAATTCATTGAAAGTTAAATCAGTATTCACATGATCTTCGTAGATATGTCTTGTCTTGTCGATAAATCACCAAAAAATTAATATTATCTCTAATGAGATGTTTCCCTATATGAGCATATGATTGGCATAGATAGAAACTGTCTACACTTTTATGTCTCCCCATACAGAAAAATGCTCTGACGTTATCCTGCTTCTCACAAGCGACGTCGTCAAATATCATAATTGAATTTGGAAGGGCTTCATCTGGAGATACTACAGATTCATGCTCACTGAACGGAAGATATGATACTCCTTCAATCGGCTCCAAGACATTCTTGAGAAATTGATACTTTGGCTGATTTAAGGATTTTGAGTATAAGTACAAATTCTCGAACCTAAGACCATTGGGGTGCGTAATGAAAGCCAATAAACTATTTGTTTTTCCACAGTTTGATGGCCCGCAGAATACTGCTCGTATACTATCTAGTAATAATTCACCATGTCGCTTTTTTCTCTTCTCTTTTCCAAAATCGAAATTCGTAACGGGAAGTTTGATGTTCTGTTCGGTAAAATCCATGTTCACGTAACAGAGTCAGATTCAACATTGAGCTCAAGAAATATAAACGCTTGTTTTATACCCTGATCATCAGTTGTAAATACCTACTCGAAGAGAGATGATCATACACGAATCTCAGAAACAGCCGAAAGACAATGGGCTGCTTGATAAAGTGATCAATAACTTACCTGTTGAAATGCATCTTCCTGGCTATCAATACTGCGGTTCCGGAACCAAATTGAAAAAACGAATGAAAAGAGGAGATCCTGGAATTAATCCGCTCGATCAGGCATGTAAAGAACATGACACAGCATACTCTGATAAAAACGGAAATCGTAAAGCGGCTGACAAGAAGCTTGCTGGTAAAGCCTTGCAACGTGTCACAGCCAAGGATGCTAGTCTTTCTGAAAAAGCCTTCGCTTTTGCTGTTAACAGTGCTATGAAATTAAAAGGAAAAACTGGAATGGGACTGAAATTTAATAAGTTAGTAACTGCAGTTAAAAAATCAATGACCGCAAGTGAGGTGCACGTCAAACTGTTAAGAATGTTGGCGGAAAGAAAAAAGTTATCATTCCACGAGTTCTACCGCTTCCATCGAAATTTGGTGGAGTACTTCCTTTTCTCATTCCACTGTTCGCAGGACTTAGTGGGACCGGTGCTCTAGCAGGAGGTGCTGCTGGAATAGCTAAAGCTGTTAATGATGCTAAAACTGCGCAGAAAAATCATGAAGAAAGTAAAAGGCATAATAAGGCCATGGAAACTATTGTTTAGGCAAAGGTCTCCATCTTAAGCCCTATAAAACTGGGATGGGATTATTCATGTCGCCTCATATCGGTTATGGAGTTAACAGAAAAAAAAACTTCGATTTAACTTTGCCAAATCGTGCACTGACTGACTACGATCTTAAAAAATATGCTCGTATGATGAAAATCTCTGATTTCCGAGGTGTTTTCATGAGAAATAATCTGCCTCCCAATGGCCCATGGCATAATGAATCTGCAGTGGTTAACTTGGATGACTATCACAATAGAGGTACTCACTGGGTTTGTCATCGCAAGCAAGGTTCTGAAGTACTTTACTTTAATAGTTTTGGTGATCTCAAACCTCCCAAGGATCTCATGAAGTATTTGAACGTGAAGGAAGTGAAATACAATTACAAGAGGTATCAAAATTTTGACTCATTCGTATGTGGCCATCTTTGTCTCTAGTTTTTAGCTGGGAGACTATAAAAGAGGTGCTGGTAGATAAATGGATTCATTAGCATCCGATCAGTCATGGAAGATAGCTTCACTCTGAGTCTTTCAGGAAACTCATCTGTATTAGAAGCGCAATATTTTCCTTCAATTGAACTACCACAGCATAAAAATTTTGTCTTGGGATTAGTTGAACTTTTAACATTCAACTCTATTCCCAATTTTGACCATTCAAATAATAAACTTCATTTGAGCAAAGATAATATTACCACTATCCCTACTGGCAGTTATGAAATTGATGCTATGAATCCATTTTTACAAGAAACTTTGAAATCCAAAGGAATTTAATTTTCTTTGAAAGCTAACAACAATACTCTCAGAATTGAAATTCTCGGCAATCATTAGATAAATCTCACACCTCACGATTCAATAGGCCGTCTCCTTGGCTTCGCTCCTCGCATTCTCAAAGAGAACATTCAACACAGCTCTGATTTACCAGTGAAAATATTGAAAATCAATGCACTCAGAGTTGAGTGCAACATTACTGCAGGTGCTTACATCAATAATAAGAAAGTTTATACAATACATGAGTTTTTTCCCAGAATGCCTCCAGGATATAAAATCTTAGAAGTTCCGTCTCATGTGATATATCTACCACTCAGTGTCAAGTGCATAGATCTAGGACTAAAAGTTCGTGGAAAAAATTCTCGTGTATAATTCTTTGCTGCTTCTGGAAAAATGGACGAAATTCTAAGCATCCAATCAGGTGTCGTCTTCGATGAGTCTATTGGTCATTACGAGGTACACACCCATCAACCATGCTCATCAATAAGCTTTGATAATAGTGATGAAATTCGTATTTCTATACAACATCAAGATCTATGCCTCTTACCATCGCGTAGTTCTATCCACGTATGTGGAAAATTCAAACTAAAAGGTGGTTCAACAACACCAGTTAAAACTAAATTTGTAAACAATGGCATTTGTCATCTGTTTGATGAAATTCGTTATGAAATTAATGCTGTGGAGATAGATAAAAGTAAAAATGTTGGTTTGAGCAGTCTCATGAAAGGATGGACTTCATTTAATTCGAATCAGAATAACATGCTAGAAAACGCAGACTGGCTTGGCGTTGAAGAACACGACAAATCGTTTGTCGATGAAAAGGAAAATGCTATGTAACACACACTTTGTGTGTGTTACATAGCAGAGCAGGATGCGATGGTGCAAGCACCAGTCCTGCTCATGCTGAGATAGAAAACCTAACTAGCGAACAGAGTGCATAGATTGAGGAAAGGCTCTATGCAGCCAATGCGTCACAACCCCCCCCCCCCCCCAACACCTGACCCCTCACATGCTAAATCCTACCTAACTAAGTTATATCTGCCTAAGCTACCCTACGCTCACATACTACCCTACGCTCTACCCATATCCCCCTTATACCTTCCTTCTTCAATGCCCTGGCAGGCGTTGAGCTGTTGGGAGGCCAGTCATACTCCAACCTAGTCCCCTGTAAATAGGAAGAGATATTAGTAACTCATCAGAAGAGAGAGAAATACTTAGTGCAGTGCAACGACACAGAATGTCTTACCTCGACTCCTAGGCAGCTCCTGTAAAGAAGAGAACATTAGTACAGACTCACTACGATGCACAGAAGGAATTAAACGTACCTGCTATCGCTCAAGGAGTCACCATCGAAGTATGTTGCTTTTTTCTCTATATTAGTACATGGGTAGTAGATTAAATTTAAATAATAATAGAGAAAGAGAGGGAGCTAGTAATATTAAGCAGCGTTAAATGAGCAAGAGTGAGCTAAGGCCCTAGTGAGACTATTTAGTAAGATAATGTCGCGTTATCAAATCGAAGAATTTAGCTTTAAGCTGCAAGAAAATTTAGAAAAGAAGAAAGTATCGGAACTTAAGGAAGACCTAAAAGAAAGACAATTAACCCAAAGAGGAACAAAGGCAGAGTGCATTGACCGTTTAATTCGATATGAATTAATTAAGAAATTCGGCAAGAAAGCAGCCCATTGGGATTCGGAAAGTGAAATCGACACAGTTTCGCAACAAGAAGAAAATTTGGATGTTGAGGAGAGTGAGACGTCATCAGCTGGCGAAAGCGTAATAGAGTCGGTTAAAGAGAATAGTCCACAAGTCACAGACGCATCGGTCAAGATGAGTGAAGATTCGACGAATCCAATCGCTAGCCAATTCAATTTCGACAGTCTTTCAACTTTGATAGACCAAACCAACCACGATATGTCACTCCCAGACGGAAGAGTACCCGTTGCATCGACTCCAGCGACACTAGAGGGAAAAACGGCACCACCAATATCATTATTAAGGGAAGGTGCTACCGCAACTGGAACAATACCGCGATCGAAGGAGAATATCGGAATGGATCAGCAAATTAGCGATAGTAATTACAACGCAGCGTCAAGTGGAACGAGACTACCTACCGCCAATACAGAATCGCATCACTCTCACTCGAAGCTAGCAGATGACACAGCACATAGGGCAAATACCACAAGAAGCCAAAACCAACATAACCCTACCCAACCCCTATTTAACCAAACCCCATACCCCACATCGAATCCTACCACCCAAACCCAACCAAACCAATCGAATAACCCACCCCAATTGAATCAATTTCCGCAATCAAATCAAGTTCCCCAATACAACCAGTTTCAAAATACAACTCAGTTTCCCCAAACGAACTATTCATCGCAACCTAATAATTTCTCGCAAGCGAATCAATTCTCGCCAATGGGAAATTCGAATAGAGAAGAGATAACCATGTCGAACTTAGGAAATAACATGCCACAAAATTATAATTGGTTAGCAAACATGTACCAGTGGCAGTACATGAACCCATTTTTATCGGGATTCCCAAACCCGTATTTTGCAACGCCACAAGGTCAAATGCTGCCGTGGATAAATAACCCCCACAATACGAACCAGCAAATACCAAATTCGAACGCCAACAATTCTGCAGTAAACTCAAGTTATGCAGTGATAGACACAACCTACCAGAGGGAACAACGAGCTGCAGACTTAATACAGAAGCATGTCAAACCATTCTCAGGGAATCAAGAGGATGATTTAGAAGAATTTATTAGAAGCTTAAGAGACTGCAGAGATGGATTGAAGATATCAGATAAGGATATCCTGCAGCATGTGACGTTACTGTTAAAAGATGAAGCACTGTATTGGGCTAGAGCCCAAAAATTCAATTGGAATACAGTAGAAGAATTACTAACAGGCTTGGTTCACAAATACAGGAAGTTAGATTATCAAATTAGATTAGAAGATGACATTGTATATAGAACACAAGGACCTCAAGAGCCACTCGGGTCATATATAACAATTATGAGAGAATTAATGGGTCGTTGTATACCCGAATGGCCACTGGAAAAACAACTAGATCGAGTACATAGGAATTTGAATGTGAAATACGTAAAAATAGAAAGAGTAGACTTCGACTCGTTTGAAAAATTAGAAGCAATAGGAAATAAGATTCAAATACGAGAAACAAGAAAAAGTTTGTATCGTCCCCCACCACCCCCCCGAAAAGTCCCTATGTCCCCAATTAGCTTACAAGAGCCCAAAAGAGAAGAAAAATCGAGTAGCTGCAATAATACATCCTATAGATAACGAATCTTCAGACGAAGAAATAGACCAGCGAGTAGCAGCCATGAATAATTACACTAGTAAGAGACCGAATGGAGCAGGAACTTATGTCAATAATAAACGTGACAACAATAACAATAATGGTAACAAAAACAATCAGTCGATCGCCAATCCAAAACAAGGAAATCAACCTAGAAAAACACAAGATACAGATAGGAAAACTGTTAATAAAACAGAAGAAGAGGTAAAGAAGAAATACCCATGTTGGGTTTGTAAAGAAACAAGCCATTGGGCGGCTGATTGTCCTCAAAAGAGAGGAAAAATTTGTTATCGATGTGGCAAAGTCAATGTCACGATCCGTACGTGTCCCAAATGCTCCAAGGAGTCGGGAAACGCACAGGAAGGAAGACCATAAGGGCTAGGTTAACCTCCAAACACTCGAAGGCCCAGGTGCAGGAGACCGGGCCAACAATCGTCAAAAACTCGAAACCACCTAGTAAATTGATAAATGCTGGATATGATGAGAACGTGAAAATACCAGCAGGCCCGGTTGGCACAGTGGACAACAGACTGTACCTAAATATCGAGATCGCAGGCAAAATGTTCCCAGCATTAGTAGATCCAGGAGCAGTCGGCTCATTTATTGGTGAAAAAGCTGTCAAAGAATTAGGAGCTGAAATACTCAGTGAAGATGGCTATATGGTAATGGCTAATGGAGCTATAGAACAAATCCTTGGTTCAGTAAAAATAACCTGGATTACGACTTTGTATTAGGAATGGATGTGCTGCCAAAATTGAAATTGAAAATCGACTTAGAAAATCGAACGTGGCACACTGATAACGGTATAGTAAGGAAATTTTATCCGAAAAATCAAGACCCAGGCTGTATAGTAGCAAATGCTGCTATAGGTGGAGTAATTTCGGAAATATCGAAGAAACAGGAGGAAAAAACTCGAACAGATTATTTTCGATTTAACAATACCCCCTCAAAAGCCCAGCCCCCACGCAAACCTAACCCCCCATGTAATTGAACTTCTAAATTATCACCCCATAAAACAAAGAATGCGCCCTATCTCCCCCAAATTATTAGCAAAAGTCCATGCAGAAATTGATAGAATGTTAGCTGAAGGGATAATCGAACCGTGTGAAAGCGCCTGGAGCTGCTGTCCAGTAATAGTAACAAAAGCTGACGGAGGAATAAGATTTTGCATAGATTATAGAGCCCTCAATGGCGTGACAAAGAAGAATGCATACCCGTTACCATTAATGGATACGCTGCTAGGAAATCTGCGAAATTGTAAATACCTATCGAAAATAGACTTGAGTCACGCATATCATCAAATACCCTTGGACAAAAACAGCAGACAATACACAGCTTTCGCAGTCCCTGGAAAAGGATTATTCCAGTTCTGCAGACTACCCTACGGCTTATCAAATGCCCCAGCCACATTTCAGGCAGCAATGGATAAATTATTTACGGCGGAATTGCAACCCCATGTATTTGTTTACATGGATGACATCATCATAGCAACAGACACATTCGGAAAACACCTGGAATATTTAAAAATTGTGTTACAGAAGCTAAAGGAAGCAAACTTAGAATTGAATCGAGAAAAATCGGAATTTTGCTGCCCTGAAGTTAAATACCTTGGATATGTGATAAATCGCCAAGGATTGAACACCGACCCCGACAAAATTGCCCCAATCCTCAATTATCCCCCTCCTCGTAATCTAAAGCAGCTCAGGAGATTCCTTGGAATGATCGGATGGTATGCCCGATTTATAAAAGACCTAGCACTCGTAAAAACCCCCCTAACTGAGTTGCTGAAGAAAAATGCCCCGTGGAAATGGGAAGAAGATCAACAAAAAGCATTTGAAACATTGTTGATTCTTCTGACCGAAGCCCCAGTACTGGCTCGACCAGATTATACTAAGCCCTTTTGCCTCCAGACAGATGCAAGTAGTTTCGCTTTGGGAGCTGTATTAACACAGACAATTGAAGGAGAAGAACACCCTATAGCCTACGCAAGTCGATCACTCACGAAGGCTGAAAGGAACTACACTGTGACGGAAAAAGAATGCTTGGCAGTACTGTGGGCAGTCGAAAAATTTAGAGGTTGTTTGCTAGGTGAAGAATTCACAGTCATAACAGACCACAGTAGTCTGAGGTGGCTACACAACCTGAAAGACCCAGCTGAAAGATTAGCCAGATGGGCGACAGCACTACAGGGTTATAATATGAAAATAGAGCATCGTAAAGGAGCTCTTCATAAAGTACCCGACGCGCTGTCTCGTATGTTCGAAGAGGAAATTTGCTGTATAGCAGCCTCAGGGATGATCGAAGAGGATAGCTGGTATGCTAAGCGTAAAGCAGCAGTGATGAAGAAGCCAGACAAATATCCCAATTGGAAAGTACAGAATAACTTATTGTACAAACATATCCCAAACACTCGTATAAATAAAATAATACCAGACCTAGATAGCTGGAAATTAGTAATACCAGAGCGCGATCGCGAGCGAGCTCTGTTCGAATGTCATAACACTCCTCAATCAGGTCACATGGGGACCACTAAAACCTTCAATCGTCTCATACAGTCATATGTTTGGCCGAAAATGAGGAAGGATGTGGAGCGTTATGTCAAACAATGCCCAGATTGCCAAATGTGCAAAGTTCCCCAACAATCGCCAACGGGACTTATGGGCCATCGAAAAATAGAAGGACCTTGAACGAATGTAGCAGCAGATATAATGGGTCCACTACCGAAAAGTAAAGGACAATGCCGCTACATCTTAGTATTCCAAGACCTCTTTACAAAATTCGTCGAAATTAAAGCACTTCGTAACGCAACAGCAAAAAGCATCATTAAGGCTTTCGAAGAATTAGTAATCTTCCGATGGGGATGTCCAAAATATTTCATTACCGATAATGGTACTGAATTTTCGAATAAACTCGTAACATCACATATGGTGGACCTAGGAATAATTCAAACCACCATTGCTCCTTATCACGCGCAGGCAAACCCAGTCGAGCGTTGTAACAGGACAATTAAACAAATGCTGAGTATCTTTGTGAAAAATGACCACTCGAATTGGGACATCCACCTCAATGAATTCGCCTTTGCAATGAATACGGCGGTTCAAGCATCGACACTTATGACCCCCCGCGTTCTTGAATTTCGGAAGAAACCCCCGCCAACCCAAACTACTCACCCAAACACCATCACAAACCTCAGACTCCTCAAATCCTGTAACGTGGGAAGAAAGGGTTGCGAGACTGTCAATGATCCATGATATCGTTCAAAAAAATCTGAAATTAGCCAATGAGAAACAAGCTCGTTACTATAATAAAAATAGACGGAATCTCAAGCTAAAAGTAGGAGATCTCGTCCTTCGGAGAAATCGGGTTTTGTCATCAGGTGCTGATAACTTTGCTGCTAAATTAGCGCCAAAATTCACAGGACCTTGTCGAATAATCGAAGTGTTATCACCAGTCGTATATTTGCTTGAGGACATTGACAGTGAGAAAAGAATAAAAGTTCATGTATGTGACTTGAAACCCTATTATCCACCCACTAACAATAGTTTTTCGAAAACAGCTACATCTCATCAAGCAGCAGAGAGGGATGGAGACCCAAGGCAAGGGAAGGGCCAAGAACATCCGAGCCAGGAAGTTCGGCTGGGCGGAGCAGGAGCTCGACCGCCAACTCGAAGAGGTCAAGGCGTGGGGAAAGTTAGAGCGACCTCGAAGCCTTACGACCTTCGGCCGAGGAAGGGGCAGGGGAAAAACACCCCACAGCCCACCTAGACGCCCAGGACAACGGCTCATTGACTTCGAAGAGGATCCAGCCCCCGATACTGCTGACACCCCTCCGCCACCTAGGTAAGCGTCGCCGCGGGAGGAATATATTTTTGACCCGATCAGCGGTCGATACAATTTATTGCCTCGAGCCGCCCCTAAAAAGGGCCTATGTCCCTTCTCGCCCTGTAACGATCCGGTGGCCTTCCATGCACCGTTTTCAGAGGATACCTCACTCGGGAGGCAGAGACGTAGGAAACGGCAAGGCGATACTGGATCCCCGAAGCAGTCCCCTATAAGGATTCCCCCCTGCCCAATACCCAAACCAAAGCCCCCCACCTACCTACACCCGATTCGTAGACCCCGTAAGCTGGGAAATCCCCCACCCCCCATAGTCAAGGTAGTTCATAGTAAAAAGGGTGAACAGATCCGAGTCCACCGAGGCGACGAGATCACGTTCGTCAAGGACTGTCATACCCAGACCAGGGAGGTGAGTCCATCAGCGCGGGAAGGCCGTGTGGGAGAAATCCCACAAGGCATAGCTGCAGGGCCAATTAGGTTCATACCTGGTGGAACACCAGCAGCCCCTGCAGCCTTACAAGGTATCCCTGCACTGATGGATCTCAAAATCCCTCGGCCTGGATCGTCTACTACCGTGAAACCCGTTCCTGCACATTCCCCTATACAATCCCCGAAAACCAGCAAAACCCATAGTGCAGCCGTGACTCAAACCTTGATACCACTTATGGGTCTACGAATTGGAAAGCCACCCATCCTGACCCAAACTGGGGAAGACAAGTGTTGGAACTGCGGAGGAACAGACCATGGGTACTCGCGATGTACACAACCGAAGTCTCGGTTCTGTTACAAGTGTGGCCAGCGTGGATCCGATACCAGAACGTGCTCGACATGTTCCAAATCTCCCCCAACTCCACGGACGAAAGAGGATGGAACAGCATTAAGGATACGTCCAGAATCTCCGCAATCTAGATCATCGTATAGTACCCAACCACCGGCATCAACGCATGAAATTTACGGCCAACATGGGGTTCATGGAGAGGCCATACAACCGGTGATGATCGTGATGCAGGGTGCATCAGTTTACCTCGGTTCCCCACGTCAACAGTCTCCCCAGTAAATCCCCGTACCGCTCTACCGTTCCAAAAGGAAGTAACCCACCCATACCGTATACCTCAAAATCCCTCCCATATCGCATAACTATCGCTCTACCGTTCCAAAAGAAGTAACCCACCCATACCGTATACCTCAAAATCCCTCCCATATCGCACAACTATCGCACTACCGTTCCAAAAGGAAATAACCCACCCATATCGCATACCACAAAAATCCCTCCCATATCGCATAATTATCGTTGTATCACCAAAAATCCCTCCCATATCGCATAATTATCGCTCTACCGTCCAAAAGAAATAACCCACCCATACCGTACACCACAAAAATCCCTCCCATATCGCATAATTATCGCTCTATCGTCTAAAGGAAAAATGATCCACCCGTACCGTATCGACAAATACCTCCCGTACCGACTATTGCAATAATAAACCACACCAATACCGAGCACCATGATAATACTACCCATCGCCCGCTGTAATACATTCTTTAGATTTCGGCATCTTACTCGAGTCAACCAAAACGCTAACTTTTGGCTTACCACCTATTGTAAAAAACTGTATATAAAATTATAAGCCACACACATAGCAAGTAAATCGCCTACGCCTACGCAGGAATAGCTAAAAATTTTCTGAAATGCCGCACGGGGGGAGAGATGTACTAAAATACTCCGTGTACAAGTCGTAGACATTTAAGAAAATTTTCACACAATATTAAGTGTCACTTGCTATTTGCATTATTTTAGTTTCACATGAAAAATTGTTGCGAATAGGATTTTGTATTTTTGTAATAGATTTAAGAATTTCAGATGCCAATAGACTTAAGATTGTTGCGTCCAAGACCTCCAATGAAGGAAGATGGGCCAAAAATTCGACAGAGAAAGCAAAGAATCCAGCCATGGGAACAACAGCAAAACCATGAAGTGCTGCGATAATGAAAAATCAGAGAAGTTTGTATTATAAGTCGAAAGCATTATTAAACTCTTCTTTCTCACGTACATGCGAAAATAATTATTAAGATAGAATAGGCAAACATTGTACAGATTGCGTTACTATAGAATAGACATAGTTTTAAGAGAATTTCAACTTGTTCGCGTACTACGTTATATTATGTATTCGAAATAGATATAAAGCATAATTAGGAATAATTATCTAGAAAATAATAATCGCATTTCTTGTAATCCTTCAGTAAACCGTCCCCGCGTAGCGCGTCCGGTTTAGGAAGGGGCAGTTTGTAACGCCACACTTTGTGTGTTTTACATAGCAGAGCAGGATGCGATGGTGCAAGCACCAGTCCTGCTCATGCTGAGATAGAAAACCTAACTAGCGAACATAGCGCATAGATTGAGGAAAGGCTCTATGCAGCCAATGCGTCACACCCCCCCCCCCAACACCTGACCCCTCATATGCTAAATCCTACCTAACTAAGTTATATCTGCCTAAGCTACCCTATCCCCTCACATACTACCCTACGCTCTAACCATATCCCCCTTATACCTTCCTTCTTCAATGCCCTGGCAGGCGTTGAGCTGTTGGGAGGCCAGTCATACTCCAACCTAGTCCCCTGTAAATAGGAAGAGATATTAGTAACTCATCAGAAGAGAGAGAAATACTTAGTGCAGTGCAACGACACAGAATGTCTTACCTCGACTCCTAGGCAGCTCCTGTAAAGAAGAGAACATTAGTACAGACTCACTACGATGCACAGAAGGAATTAAACGTACCTGCTATCGCTCAAGGAGTCACCATCGAAGTATGTTGCTTCACTGGATGTCCTGACAGGAGAAGGGAACAGCAGGCACCAGACAGCCTAGAAGCAAAACAGACTACACCGAAACTGTCAGAGGCATACAGTCAACATACATAGGTATCATAACCTATGTATGTACTTATCCGATCACAAGTTCCACCGGCATCCTTGCACACTGTGTCCAGGAACGTCGAAGAGAAGATGGGACGGCCAACTCACGGCACTAGCAGCAGGAACAGCTGACTGGTTGTATTTCCACGGCACCAAGAGGAAACCGCACCGGTACACGCGCACCGCACTACGTGTCGTAGGTCATGCTGTAGCAGCATGCCCGCTCTCGTTCGCTCTCTCTCACTCCCATACCTACAGTCCCTTCCCCGTCACGTGACTGGCCCTCTCAGCGTCTCAACGGCTGTTATGGGAACTACGCAGTCGGACCACGCCGCTGCCGAATCCCCATAGCCTCGATCACTTTGTTCCCGGATAGCGTTGTGATCACTCGTCTAGTTAATTTTCGTCTTCGCACTCGACTCTTTGTTTCCGGATAATTGTGAAAATTTAGTATTCAAGACTCTGCTAGGAAATAACGCTCAAAGCGCGCGCCTACACTCCGTCCTCGACATCCTCGACAGAATCCCGTATTTAGTTTATATCAAAGCCTGGTGCGACATACGAGAGCCAACAAGCCACGCTAGGAAGGAGACAGCGTCCGAATTGTAAGTTGCACTTGATTATTGTGTGATACCGCGCGCGAAGCAAATCTTGTATTTACCCAATTGTATTCGTGCTACAAAAGTAGCTGGCGCCCAACTAATGTAATTATCGTATATTGTTAAATCATTTTACTTTATATTTATTAAATCATTTTACTTTTAATCACTTAATTGATTTCTTTTCTCGCCGCCTATAAAACGTATGTTAAAGTCTGCCAGAATGCAGCGCGCATATTCCGAGGCATTGGCGGAATATGCGTCATAATTTATACATGTATTTTACTGCTCTGATACTTGATAGTACTTCCACATTAATATGGCAATTAAACATTTCTAAAAGTGTAGGACAATATGGTATGACTCATCTGTTGTCAACTATTCGACCATTTGATTGTTCATGAGTAGTGCCATTGTCTCTTCTACGACAGTAAGGATAACTATTCTCATCCATTACGGTTTCATTTTGAAAATTTGTTGAAAAACGTTTGGAACATTTATTATTAACCATGCACCAGTCACCACCACATGGTCCATGTATCATCTTTTTCATTACAATCTCATGAAGTGGGGGGTTATCTACTACATTAGGTATTTCAGCAGATATAAATCTATTAACAATATCAGGAGTAGTTATTTTGAAACCATGTTTTAAAGTTATCAGTAAATGCATATGAGGTTTCAACTGTGTGGCCGTCTCGCCGAATTTACTGTGATACTAACACCAGTCAGCCTTGCAGGTTGCTGGGCGTGTCAGTCGTAGCATTTCAGACTTCTGTTGGTGTTGAAGTCTTGAATAATAAGAATATATATAATTTACAATTTTTTGAACTCAGTTTTTTGCTCAGTGTGGCTTCACCCGTGGAAGAAGAAAGGTCGATGATTATAAAATTTTTAACAAATGTTGTACGCCTGTACGAGACTCTCCATAAGACGCCAGCGGACAAGTATATTTGCTCGGTATGGTTTCACCCGTTGAAGAAGTAAGGTCGGTGATTTTGAATATTTAAAAAAATGTTGTTTGAATGAGCGAGATATTGTGAAAATAGCCTGAATCGCCGTATATTTGCTCAGTCTGGCTTTACCCGTGGAAGAAGAAAGGTCAATGATTTAGAATATTTTTAACAAATGTTGTACGCCGTCGAGCATTAAAAGAAGAATATTCAAAATATTCAATTATACTAAATCATGGACCATCCATACTGAACAAATATATCAGTATGCTTGCATCTTATAGAAAATTTCTCGCATGCGTACAACATTTATTTCAATATTAAAACTCATTGGCCTTACTTCATCCACGTGTGAAGCCGGACTGAGCAAATATAACTCTCTGCTGGCTTCTCTCGGAGTTTTTCAAAATATTTAAATTCATCGACCATACTTCTTCCACGGGTAACGCCATACTGAGCAAATATATCACTCTGCTGGCATCTTAAAGAGAATTTGGCGCATGTGTAGAAAAAAATATTCATTAATATTAATAACTGCGCAAACATTTGAGTAAATCTATAGACTGTATAATATTTCTAACCCTGTGTTATCTAAAAATTTTTTAATTCAACGATTTTACCCTTTCAAATGGAAACATCAGAATGAATAGAAAATCCTTTGCCCAGGTAGTTTTTACTAACTGTTGCGCGTGCGCAGATCGTATGTAAATAAATATCAACCAAATATTTAATTAAATATATAATCTGCACAGTATTTCCAATAGTTCATCGGCTCAATCGCTACAATACCACGAATCATAACAAAGTATTGTTACATCGTGTGACGTAAACTTTTATATTTTGGTTTTTTAATTGTGATCACGCATTTAGGTGACGAAAATCAGAAATCCAAACTAAGGAATTTTCAATGTATATATACATCAGCAAGCGTTGACCAACAAAGCTGATACTCAGCACTTTGTGACGTAGTAAGCGAACGCTACTTTCCGTTGTTGATTGAGTTTGCTATTTTTAAGAAAATATTGTATACAGTTTTTGAAATGTTTGAAAATATCCTGCGTTAATGCAAAGTTATATATACTCTTGCATTCGCATTTACCATCAGTTGGATTTCAGAGCTCCGTATGCGCCGGTTCGACAATCGGTGACAATTACTTTAAAACTAAAAAGCCGCCTAGCCGCAATTACACATTTCATACAAAATCTAAATATACAGATTTTATAAACTACGAATCTTAGTTCCTTCAACTAAGTGAGAATATTACTCTACGCCAAAACGAGATTTATTATTCTAAAGATTATTCGAATAAATAATCGGGTTACCGAAAAAGAGTTCTTGTGAGTAATATTTATTTACGAGAGAAACCAACCTACCCAATACAAGTCTACAGCTACAATCTACCCAACTAGTACACGATTAGACGTAAACGTAAGTTTCATATTTATTCTACTAACAGTGAGAGTGTTCGGCGCGAAGTAACCATTTCTTATAGCCTCGCCATTACACGTATCATTATGTTCTAGTTATTCAATTTAGGATAGTTAGGACATAACAATTGGTTCCGATACCAAAAATAAAGCATAAATTGCTAACAAAATTAAATAAAAGTCAATATTGAAAAGTCAATTAAAATCAAAACGGCTAATGAAAAATCTTATAAAACCAACTAACAATGGGTAGCCTATACAGAAAATAAATAAATAACGAATAAAATAAGAATAAAAAGATAATCTTCTAAATAATTCAAAAATACTGACTACTATAAAAAATAAATTTGAAGGAAATCTCGAGGAGACAATAATACAAGAAAGACCTAAAAATCAAAAGCGAGCAAATTTGGAAAATACCAGCACTGTAAGCATACAAAAAAGTTCTACGTTTCAATCAAGTTTATCTGTGTTTCAAACAAATGAGTCAATTTTAGATAGGACATTTGACTTGGAAAAAGACGATCGACATTCGGATATAGGGGGATTTCAATCGGAGTAGAGCCTGGTAATAGGAACCTCAGAAGACCCACAATATAACGCATTAGAGAGCGATAAACCTTCGACAAGTTTTTCGTTCGATACAAGCGTAAATGAACATAAAAGCCTAATAGATTTTGATCAAATACTAGACGGGAAAATTTTTACCCCACAAAAAAGTGTAGAAAGTAAACATAACATAAACAACACTGAAAATAAAACGGAGCAGAACCTAAACCAAGCTTGCAATAACAGCGAAAAGCAAGAACGAGGGAACAGTATAAATATGGCACCTCCAACGGAAGCAGCAAGGCCATTGAAATTAAATCTGAAAGATGTTGCCAACTTCGTACCAGAATATGATGGAAAAATATGACAACAACGGAATACATAAAAAAAAATAAAACAGGTTAGAAATCTCGTAGATACTATAGGTGAGGGAAATCTGACAAGCCTGCTACAAGTAAGAATGAAAGGAGAAGCAGATGAAGCATTAAGCGGCAGCAATATAAAAACTATAGATCAACTAATTAAAGGAGTCAGAACTTTATATCCCATTGAAGACGATATACATGAGTTATACGTAAAAGTGAAGAGAATATTTCAAGGAGAGGAAGAGACGGTCATCGAGTATACTAACAAATTACGGAAAATAGTTTGGAAAATTAAAGAGTTAAAGAAAGGCGAAGGAGGATCTAAAGAAGTCTATGAAAGCTTCGAAACGGAGTTAGATAACGACTCTACAAGTTATATAAAGGGACTTAGATTCGAAATTAAGTATGAATTGGGAGATCAAGCAACATTGATGGATCTCTTAAAGGCAGCTATAGAAATAGAAAGTGACATAAAAAGAAGAAAAGGTATAATAAGAAATAATATAAGCCATGCATATGAAAAAGAAGATGATATAAATTGGAAAGTAACAAGTGAAACATTTACACAAACCCAGAAAGTGCTGACATGCCAAATATATAGAGACTTCCAACACGAGGCGCTTTTTTGCCGCTCTGCTGTATGTGTCTACTGCAAAGGAGCAGACCACTTCTCGAATAATTGCATGAATGTCCAAAATAAAATTAAGCTAATCTGGAAATTTTGCAGCCAGCCAGGGCATTCGATAAGCGCATGTCGATTTAATAAGAAACAAAATAATCATTGCCAATACTGCCAAGAAATGGGGCATGATGTTGGGCGATGTCGTTCTATTAGTGATTACGAGATATGTTGGAAATGTAAGGAAACAGGCCATAACCCGAACAGATGTGTGAACATAATGATTAATAATATGGAAAAATGTGAATATTGCGATATAACTGGCCATACAAAACAAAACTGCCCAGATGTCGTTTGAAAAAATGTAACAAGAAAGGTCATCTGATAATGTATTGTAATGTAGGCGAAGGAAGGCCATATTTTAAAGTATGTATGATTTGTGAAACAACCGGACACGAAGAAGCAGAGTGTGAGCAAGCAAGAATTCTGGTGGTAGACTATAAAGAAAAGCAACAGTTTAAATGCCAAATATGCGAAGGAATTGGTCACACAGCGAAATTCTGTAACAAAATTAAAGATAAACAACAAACACATCATAATAACTACAACAGGGGTTTTCAGAGGAAATTTTGCGAATACTGTAAAATCGCAGGTCACGTAGTCAGTGAATGTAAGAAATTAATGGCGTTAGAAAATCGAGGAAAATTCAAACAAGCATTTTGTCAGTACTGCAACAAAGTAGGACACAAAATAGATAATTGTAACAAGATTAAAAGCCTAGAAAGAGGAAACGCCTAGGAAGGGAAAACGAAAACAGAGGGTCTCCACTACAAATAACTGGCAAGAAGGTTACTAATCAAACTCAGGATCAAGAGGATTTAGCAAAAATTAACAATAACAAAGTAGATAAAATATTAAGGACATGTGTTTTAAAACTTGAAAATTGACTACAATATATAGAAGTAGAAGATCAACAGTCGAAGAAAATAAATAAATTGTTGGTAGATAGTGGTGCACAATTAAATATTATTAAGAAACAAAATATATCAATTAATCAAATAAATAATGATGAACAAATATTAATATCAGGAATAACAGAGGTCGCTATACGTACTTTGGGATCAATAAAATTGCCAATAAACGGAATATATTTTGACTTTCACGTAGCTCCAGATATATTTGCCATTCCGTACGATGGAATCATCGGAATAAATGTTTTATTGCAACAAAAATTAAGACTAGATAAAGGATATTTAGGAATAAATAATAAAATTGAGTTAAAATCTACAAATTATTCAAACCAAATAAACACTAGCATCATAGCTAAAGAGAGTGGAGAAGAGGCAAGTACCCAAGAAAGTATTAGATATAGTAGGAAAAATTCAAGATTATATAAATAACGGAATTTCAGAAAACAAACGACTCAGATAACGCAGGTGACTCACCAGATTTCGTAAAAGAAATTTCGGAAGGAGCAGAGCCAAGTGATTGGAGTAACGTAAAACTGACAGAGTTTATCCACGATTCAAGGTCAAATATTCAACGGTTTATAGGAAACATTAATGAAACTCTTGAAAGTACAGAAAAAGAAGAAACCGACAAATATTGCATACAAAATTTCCCGACATTCGTAAAAACACTCAAGGATAATGTAGATTTCGAAGGAGATGAAAAATATTTACGTCATACAAACGAAATAAATTTTCTTACGTTTGATATCAAAGATATGCCAGATACATTCATGGGAATTTCAGGATTACCACTGCCAAAAGAGGAAGAAACTTTACATTGTGACTCCATATATTTAACGTCACAAAGCGGAAGGAGTTTTGAAAAAGTGGAAAAATTAAGTAAAAAAGAGAGAAAAAATTTATTATTAAACACGAATAATTTAAATCATTTATCGAGAAAGAAAAGCAAATTTATTCAAGATTTAATATTATGTAACGAAGATATATGCTGGCTAAATGGAGATAAATTAGGGATGTGTAACATCGAAGAGCATGAGATAAAGTTAGTAGACGAAGCTCCAGTTTACGTGAAACAATTCCCGCTACCATATACGGTGAAACAAATAGCTATCAGTGAAATAAAAAAATTAATAATAAATGAATTGGTTAGATCTTCAACAAGTGCATTCAACGCTCCAGCGTGGGTTGTAGCAAAGAAGGGTTTAACAAAGGACGGAAAAAAGAAATGGAGATTAGTAATTGATTACAGAAAGCTCAATGCTAAAGCAATACCCGATTCATATTTATTGCCGAATATAACAGAGATATTCGATTCTATGGGAAAAAACCAATATTTTACAACGATTGATATGGTATCAGGCTATCATCAAACAGCGTTCAGCGTACATCCACTAGGATGATTTGAATTCACAGTACTACTGTTTGGACTAATTAACTCACCTAGAGTATTTCAAAGAGTATTAACAAAAGTACTAGGAGAACTGCTAGAAAAAGAATTTTGCTACGTTTATATAGACGACATAATTATAGTATCAAATACAGTAGAAGAGCATAACGAAAGATTTAACCTAGTAGCAGAAAAATTAAGAAAGGCTGGACTTAAATTGGAAACGAGTAAACGTAAATTTTTCCAGAAAGAAGAGACATTTTTGGGTCATATTATTAGCGAGCAAGGAGTGAAAACAGATCCAAAGAAAATTGAAGCCATAACAAAATTTCCAATTCCATGAAAAGTTAAACATGTTCGAGAATTTCTAGGACTGACAGGCTATTATAGGCGATTTATAGATAATTTTTCGGAGATAGCTAAACCAATTTTACAGTTATTACAAAAGCAAACAAAATTTATTTGGAATAAAGAGCAACAACAAGCGTTCGAGAGACTAAAAGAAGCTTTATGTTCAGCCCCAATATTACAATTTCCCGATATGACTAAACCGTTTATAATAACTACAGATGTATCTAATTATGCATTTGGTTGCGTATTATCACAAGGAGAGATCGCCGAAGACAGACCAATTGCATTTGCGTCAAGAGTATTTGAAAGTAGCTGAAAAAAATTTTCATACTTATGAACGTGAGGCACTTGCCATGATTTTCGCAGTAAAAACATTCCGAAATTATATTTATGGTAATAAGTTTAAAATAATTTCTGATTATAAACCGTTATTGTCATTTAAATCAACAGATAAAAATAGTAGAGTTCAAAAATGGGGATTACAATCACTAGATTATGATTACGAAATTATTAACAAACCGGGAAAAATTAATACAAATGCCGACGCATTGTCAAGGAATCTGGTGGAAAATATTCAAATAAATGTAATTACAAGAGCTTAAAAAGCAAAAGAGTTAAAAACAATGGATACCGGCGAAATACCTACTAATGATATGAAAATTCAAAAACTAAATGAAGAGCGGATCAAACTAAAGGAAAGAAAAAATAGCAAGAAAAAGAAAAGCAAAACTAAAGCGGAGAAAAATAAAACTAAGAATGAGGAATCCAGAATAGAAAAAAAATGCGATGAAAATACATTAAATACTGAAACGGATAAAACCATTGTTTTTACAAAATAATCTATACAATTTAGGAAAGATAACATCGCGCATTTCATAAATAAACAGGGCTAAGCTTTAGATACAAAATTAGAAAGGTTAATAAATAGCAAAAGTATTACGTTTAATAACTATTTAAATGTAAATGAAATCGAAATTATTAATTAAAATTCAAAAAATGATTTATACTATGCATTGAAACAGGTCAATCTGTAATCAGGGTTAAAGAAAAGATAGTACAGAGCTTTGAACTCCTAAAAAGTATTATGATACGTCAAAAATTAAATACTTTTAGTATTTCCAAAGAGTTAAAAATAAATAATATTAACTGGCTTGAAATAGAAGCAATTCTAGTTAAAATTTTTCAAAATTCTGATATTAAAGTAGTAATCTGTTTAAATTATATAGAATACGTAGAATTAAAAGATAGAGACAAAATATTTGACCTAAATCATTCAAGCGCGATAGGACATTCAGAATAAAAAATTGCGAGGATTGTCAAAGAAACAAACTAAAACGAGTAAAAACGACACAACCAATGGTAATTACAGATACACCGTTTAAAACCTTTGAAAAAATAGCCATGGATGTGGTGGGTCCATTGAACATAACTACAAATCAAAATAAGTATATTCTTACTATACAAGATCAATTGTCAAAATTCTTAATTGCAGTACCTTTACAGGACCAAACTGCAGAATCGATTGCAGATGCATTTATAAAAAAATTTATATGCATTTTCAGTTCACCAAAAGTTGTCCTTACTAATTATTTATCGAATTTAATTACAAATATGAAAGATATTGCTACTCTAGCACGAGAAAATCTGATACTCGCGAAAGAAAAATCAATAAAATATCATGATAGATTTACAAATCCAGTAAACTTCGAAAAAGGTGATCAAGTTTGGCTCATAAAAGAACTAAAACCCGGAAAATTAGAAAAAAATCAAAATTGGGGACCCTTCGAGATACTAGAGCTCGGCGAGAATAGCAATATCGTAATAAACAAAAACGGGACGCGATGCACAGTGCATGATAATAAACTAAGTATTTATAAAAAGAAAAAATAGTATAATTTTCTGTTTTAGAAAAAATAATCATGATCATCAACATAATAATTTTTACTGCAATCATTAAAGTAACTGTAGCAGTTATTGGATTTGACTGTAGATCTGCAACACCAAATATTACGACATTTTCGCTACTCGACTCTGGAGAATGCGATTTCCACACCAAGAAAGTAAACTCGACAAGTGTTGCTATAGAACTCGTGCAAATAGCAACCTTCAGGACAGTACCAATCATCCAATGTAAAATCGAAATTCATCGAACAATTGTCGACGGCGAGATATTTGGACACCTTATACCAACAGAAAATGCAGATCAACAATACATCGAAGAGATAAGTCATGAACAATGTAAAGCTGTTCATGAAAAAGGTATTTTTAAATACGACAATATTCATACTATATTTAATTTAAAAATAAATGCAACTATAACAAAAGGCGTAGATTTCGCGGGAAGTGCAGAGGGCAAATCTTGTTCGGGCGCTTCCTACGCAGATAATTTTGGTTCTTGGAATAACGTGTTTGTTCATGGCTTAATCAAAATAACATTAATAGAAAACACAGCTAGAGTAAATTTAAATAACGATTTAAATAAATTTTCAGATAAAATTTGTATGGATATGGAAGACGGTAATACTTTTTGGGATGTTTTACCTACAGGTGAATGTTTTAAAAATTCATATGATATTTTATTTAAATGGATTGCTACTAAATATTATAGCAATGAAAACAAGGAAATTGTTTACGCAGTTAGTTCTAATGATATCACATTCGCGTTAGCCGTTAAGAATAAAATAATGCATTGTAATCGAGAATCCATAAGAACAGAACATCCGAAATTATTGATCGCAGAAAATAGTAGTAAATTAAATATGTATTTTTACGAAAGCGATAGCGATCATTCTGTAAATTTAGACTTATTTACGTACGTAAATTCCAAGTTCGTATACATCGAGAAACATTTAAGAAAACAAATCAATGATTTATACATAAATATAATTACAGAAAAATGTGAACTGGAATAATAGCAAGAGAAATGGCAGGAGAATACACGTCAGGAGATATCTTTTCAGAAAACACACTTAAACACATTGTCGATAGCACCTAGCACTTAATAATTGAAAAATTAACGACATGGGGATCATTTTCTTCATAATTTATAATCATATTAATTATCGTACATATTGGAAAATTAATAATAGACACAATCATCAGAGGGTATACTCTTCACACGATTTACGGATGGTCGATACATTTGACCGGAGCATTATTCAGCTCTATCACCCATTTGCTGACATCACTACAAAATAATCCTGGCAATAAAGAATTCGAGAATAAGCAGAAAAGAAACACAGTATACAAAGAGACAGAACTGCAAGAGGTCAAAGTCATTCCAACAATGTCTAGACCTATACAACCATCTCCTATTCCAAACAGACTACCAAGCGCTGCACAAAATAAACCTGCTATTCCAGTCTCGAAAAATAATGGAATTTTCTCTTTGAGTGTACTTATCATACGATGTAATTTTTAGTCTATAAGTATTTTATATGGTGTTTATTGTTAAAGATTTTAAGGATAAGGAAAGGCAAAGGAAAAGAAAATAATAACAATAAAAGATAAATGTAACTAATTTATTTTTTTTAAAGTACATAGTTAGGGCGGCCCTACGTTTACAGAATAACTATCTTTAAATACTTCTATCAGTAAACTATTATACTTATTGCGATAGGTTATAACTTCGTAAAAAAATAAGGAACGAACGTCCCAAGTGTCATCCTCTGGTCCATAACAACCGGCCCAAAATCGGTCATTGGCGTGACGATCAGCATGTTGAAGGATCCGGATAGTTTGCCAGTCTACAAACTGAAAAAAAATATATATATTGAAGATTAAAGGAGTTAAAAATTATAATAGTAAAACAAAATACGCTTACACAAATCCGGATATATTTCCGGTAACCAGGAATGGGAGCTGCAGACAAAGGCAGGTGATTCCTCTTGGCCACCTTACATTGACGAATATACTTCCAGTCTTAAAACTAGAAAAAAAAGGGAAGGAAAAAAATATGAATTATTAATAAAGAAAAAAAATTTTAATACTTACGCAAACAGGATGGTAACGCTTCCGGGGAAATCTATACATGTCTAAGAATGAGCTGTTTACGGTTTATAGATTGTAACACACTATACTTACTCATCAATCGACGCTTCTTTTATACTCAAAGTTTGTTTATTAAGCACTTTTGTAATTGGGAAATAATCAAGGTAGAAGAGTGAATGAACTTGATTACTTCCTGAGTTAGCATTTTGGATTAAATTCATTTCAGAGTTTGGGTTTCTGAATTAGTTTATTTATTGCATATGCATTTTCCATTGCAATATTTTGTGCCCCGAGGTGTTACGTCATGTGACGTAAACTTTTATATTTTGGTTTTTTAATTGAGATCACGCATTTAGGTGAAAAACGAAAATCAGAAATCCAAACTAAGGAATTTTCAATGTATATGTAGATCAGCAAGCGTTGACCAACAAAGCTCATACTCAGCACTTTCTGACGTAGTAAGCGAGCGTTACTTTCCGTTGCACATTGACTTTGCTATTTTTAAGAAAATATTGTATACAGTTTTTGAAATGTTTGAAAATATCCTGCGTTAATGCAAAGTTATATTTCAGAGCTCCGTATGCTCCGGTTCGACAATCGGTGACAATTACTTTAAAACTAAAAAGCCGCCTAGCCGCAATTACACATTTCTTACAAAACCTAAATATACAGATTTTATAAACTACGAATCTTAGTTCCTTCAATTAAGTGAGAATATTACTCTACGCCAAAACGAGATTTATTATTCTAAAGATTATTCGAATAAATAATCGGGTTACCGAAAAAGAGTTCTTGTGAGTAATATTTATTTACGAGAGAAACCAACCTACCCAATACAAGATTAGACGTAAAGGTACGTTTCATATTTATTCTACTAACAGTGAGAGTGTTAGGCGCGAAGTAATCATTTCTTATAGCCTCACCATTACACGTATCATTATGTTCTAGCTGTTCAATTTAGGATAGTTAGGACATAACAGTATAATGAAAAAATTAAGAAAATATATTATTTAAAATTTTTTGAATTAAACATGACCTTACCCCCTGAAATGGTGATATCAGTCTTAACACAAAATACTTTGTGCAGACTATTTATACAAATGGTTGCACTTGCTAAACAATTGCTACAGCTGATTTGCGAATACCCAGCGTTAGATTTAAGCTAATGCTACAGCCTTTTTTCACATTCCTGACGCTTCTTTTATATAAAAACTAAAGCCGATTTTCAAATTCCTCGCGCTGCATTTAGACAAATGCTACAGCATATTTTCACAGTCGCAACGCTGCATTTAAACAAATGCTGCAGCCGTTTGTCATATTTACAGTGCTGCATTTAAACAAATGTTGCAGCCAATCGTTACAGTTACAGATCTACATTTAAACAAATGCTGCAGCCAATTTTTATAGTTACAGCGCTATATTTAAATAAATTGCAACGAGACATCAGTCTCGTGCAGAATATGTACAAGTAGGCACACAAACATCGCGAGCGAAAGGCAGACCCGCACGACAATAACATGAGCACAAGCCGAGTGCTCATGGGTAGCAACACGTGCTCGTACAGTGTAAACATAGCCGCGAACGAAACGGAGGACGGGCGCAAACAAAACAACGCACACTACCGAAAAGAGCACGGTAAGCACCACACAAGTACAGCAACAACACTCGACCCAATCACCACCAGAGGGCGTTGGCGCCAGCGACTTGGGCTATATAAGCCCAGCCGCGACAGCACGGCGGCAGTTCGATCAGAGCTCCCGATCCGAGCGTTGCCGTGAGCACACGACACCGCTAGGAGGGCCCTAGAGGAACTGACGATATCTGACCGTTTTCGTGCGCACACGTAACGGCACAGATACCGAATCTACAGTACTAAACCGCTAGACCCCGTTCCATTGTTTCGACCATTCCTGTTGCCGCTGTGCGCACACAGGGCAATCGGAATACGAAACTACTCGCAAATACTGGCAGAGTCGTGCGCACACGTCTCTGTCAGAATCTGCATATACTCACATACTCCGTTTCACCGCCACACCGTTTCTGCCGTTCTTGTTGCCGCTGTGCGCACACAGGGCAATCAGAACCCGAAACCGGCTGCAAATACTAGCAGAATCGTGCGCACACGTCTCTGTTAGAATCTGCACACCCACCACACACATACCGCTGCACTGTCACACCGTTTCGACCGTTGCTGTTACCACTGTGCGCACACAGGGTAACCGGAACCCGAAACTGACTGCAGAGACTTGCAGAGTCGTGCGCACACGTCTCTGTCAGACTCTGCACGCTCACACACAGCCCCACCGTTCCGCCGTTTCACTTGCCGTAGTGCGCACACAGGGTAAGAGAAACCGCGGAAAGCGATTCCAGTATCAGGTTGAGTCATGCGCACACGTCTCAATCAGATCCTGTGGTCCACCGGACTTCACACACACACAGTCACTCACCACTCTGCCGCTGCACTTGCCGCTGTGCGCACACAGGGCAAGGGAAGCCGCGAGAGACAGCCACCGTACCGGGTTGAGTCGTGCGCACACGTCTCAATCAGGTCCTGTGAGACTCCACCTGTACACTAAAACATCCCGCCGACGTTCCTCCGTTCCACCTACCGCTGTGCGCACGCAGGGTAGGGGGAAAATAGGAACCAGTGCAGAGTCCACACAAGATCGTGCGCACACGTTCTCGCGAGGACTCCGCAATAGCCAATTACAAACCTGGTAACAACCGAACCGCCGTGCTCGAAGCGTAGTCGATAAGTAATTGTAGGCGAGGCATACCGGCGACCGAACTAGCGTTATGAATGTTTGCGTGCGAAATAAATGTAAGCAACGACTAATGTCAAGCGTAATACCGTAGGATTAAGGACCGTACCGTTAATTTATAAGTACCGCGATTACCGCCTAGATAATAAGGAATAACTGTAAGAGACAAGTCTTCTTAAAAAGCGTACTTTGTTTGGTTACAGATGGCGAATGATGACGCACTGTAGGAGATATTAAATATATATATAATTATTGAAGTTTAACCAAACGGAGTTATTTCTAACCTCACCCCCTTTCCGAATCCTGAATCTCGACTGACAAAATCCGGGCAGGGGGAACGCAACCGTTACAAAATGCTGCAGCCGATTTTCATATTTACAGCGCTGCATTTAAACAAATGCTGCAGCCGATTATCATACTTACAGCGTTGCATTTAAACAAATCCTGCAGCCGATTTTCACATTCCCAGCGCGCAATTAAAAGAATGCTGCAACCGTTATTTACGACATTTCTTTATATACAATATTTTTAGTTTATTTGTTTTCCATTTTTTATTGTAGGTCCTTCTATTTTTTATACCCTAGATAAAACGACGTATAATTGACCGTGGCTAAACACTGGTGATGGTGAATAAACACCAACTTGATTCTATGATTGCCCTTGTGATTTATTGATTGTTATTGTCAAGCCTAATCTAATTGGAAACTGTTTTTGACGCATATTGAATGGCACTTCTTCCTTAGATGGTGGCATTGTTATTCTCGGAATAATGACTATTTTTCCAATATTTTTTCCACTTAAACTTCTGGTGGAATTAAATATTTAAAAATTTTTTATTATTAATCTTGTGCCATTACAAAAACCTTAATTAATATTTAAATTTCTCAATAAAATCACAATAGCACCAACTTTTAATTACAACTTATGTGGGGGTAGTCCATTATTTGTAAATCTTTCAATTTCTTGCCATCTTTTGAATTGGGATTTACATTACATGTAGTACAATCTTTTATATTAAGTGATATCTTAAATGTCGTGTGTACAGTTTTTCCATCAGTCATCGAATTCGCTGCAATATCTGTCCAAGCAACGCATAAAAATGAGATATTATGTAACTTAAAATAAAAAGTAAAATTAATATATGAATTAAATTTTATGAAGAGATGTTTTCTATAATAATAGTAGGCCAAATCACCTACAATTTGAGCCCTCATAGGCTTCATATTCACCTACCTGATAGTAGTGCCAGTACGTATACCTATCAAAGTATTTTGGCACTGTCCGTAAGATTCTAAGTGAACCGATGGATGAAATAGGCTCAAATTTGTTTTACAAGTTTTATACACCTGTTATTCTCATATGAATGATGTGATTTTGATTAGAATGCGTGGTTTTACAACCAAAATACTATATTTTTTATTCTTTGTCGACAAATTTTACTACTAATTATTTTATGAAACAATTTCTACACATTCAAATTAAAACCACAACATTCATATGAGAATGACAGGTGTATAGAACTTGTAAAAAAAATTTGAGCCTATTTCATCCATCGGTTCACTTTGAATCTTACGTGAAAATGAAGACTACGAGGACTCAAATTGTAGGTAATTTGGTTATAGAAAGCATCATTACATAAAATTTAATTTATATATTAATTTTACTTTTTTTATTTTTCAGGTAATCGGACTGTTTTGTCCCCTTAAGTCATGACACTACTATAGTTTAGAATGATAAACTTAAAAACTCGAAATTCAAATTCGACGCATGCGCACTGTAACAGCCAATCATATTGTGGCATTCTTGGATTCACCTCATCTGGTCATTACTTTTTTATAGAGGGATTCTCACGATTTTGAAACGAGAAAAGCTAAAGTGTCCTACTGTGCCGGTACTGGACGTTATCGTTCATAATGGACAGGTGGTCGCTTATCACTACTACACAACTGGTCCTCAGGATGCGGATAGAGGAACGGCGCTTTAGATAGTGGGTGCGTTACAAGAAATCATAAACTAATCTGATAGGTATGATCTATATTTGGTAGCAGTACAGGAAACCTGGTGGAATGATGACGGGATACTAGTATCGGGCCACTTCACCTTCTTGTATGGGGGCGCTAGCGAACATTCCCTAGGTACCGGCTTTCTCGTTTGGAAAGTTATTATAAATTCGGTTAAAAATTTTAAACTCGCGAACAACAGAGTCTCGTATATTATTATCGAAGAAGAACAGTATAGTTATGTGTTCGAATAACTTTCTAATAGTAGCCAAATTAAGAGCCAGATTATTAGTTAGTCGAAATAGTAAGCGAACGAACAAAGTAGAAAGCTTTTATGTTGAAAAATTACGAGACAGGTTACAGCTAACTAGGTAACAAGTAAAAATTAGAAACAGATTTCATGTGCTGATGAAAACAGAAACGTCACCAGATGTAGATGGCGAACTGAATAGTTTATGGGGTTTACTGAAAAAACGGTAAAAGATTTCGCGAACAAAGTACTAGGCTCAATCTTTCGCATTTCTACTTTTAGTAAGAATGATTATATACTAAAAATATATTATATACAAGCAATAGAATAGCAGTTCCACTAAGTTATAACGGGAGAGAGAACATTGATAAAATAGAATAAAAGTAACAGATGAATAGCTCGGAACCGAAAAGGTCAAGACAATAAAAAGTACAAGCCAAATCTTATAGTTAGGAAAAGCATGAGCAACTAGCGCATTATACATTTCAAATACTTTAAAAGCTAGGAAATGAAAGACTGCGAAAACAAGAGCGGCAAATGATCGTATGTGAAACCAACATCATTAATTTAAAAATAATCTATATAACAAATACGCAAAATGGAATACGAACAATCATGCGCGAGACGACGTTATTACACGAACATAAATTTCGATAAAATACAATTAAACAAAAGAGACAGAAGAACAAAATCGAATACGTCACGAAATTTAAATATGCAAAAGTTAAAACTAGAGTGGGATTCGAGCATGCCGAACGTCACTAGAAGCATTTCAATATCGAGTATAAAAGTACGAAAACCTTACATACGCAACGAGGGAAGTCAAGGACAAGCTGAGTAATGCAGACGTTAGAAATGCAATGTCTCGCGATCGCTAGTAATTCTACGTGAGTCTGTAGCAGAGTAATACGCAAGAAAACTATTCTGAAACACACACCTCATAACAACAGAGAGTCTTAACTTCAGCCACGACTAATAGAGCGCAATACTTATATACCACGGGAGTTAAGTTAACAGCGGTCCCATTTTCAATACATTTATTATAAATATAACAGAGGTAGGAGAACGAAATAGCCTTGTCACATGCAGCGAGCCTCCATATGTCTCTTCTGCCCTATGTATAACAATTTATCTGCTAATTCTCGAAGCCTTGCTAATTCTCGAAGATTTGCGTGTAGTCGGCGGTAGGGTATGTCACCTTCGAACCACTCGATACCATGGTCGTTGCTTGTAATCCAGTTATTGTGTACTTGTACGTGTATTATAATAGATAAGTCTGAGAATGAATGAGGTGCAGCTGCGATCCAGCGTGTGATGTGTTCTTTATTGAAAGAAACTACAGCAACTTCTTTGATCATGAACTTGTCGGCACTGTTGCGAAAATCTAAAACGTCAACTATATAATCCATAATTTCGTGTTGTTGTAGATGTGAAGAGAGCTGAGCACCTTTTTAACTACTATTTATGCAAGAGAACTGTAATTTATACCCAACACCACGTAATGTAATGAGTTTTGTTATCGGTAATCACCGTAGCTTACGCACTAAAAAATGTCAATTAGTAGTCATTATATAATGTAAGTGAATCATAAAGTTTCTAAAAGTTACCTTCCGAATTGAATATGACTGAGAACGTTATCGTATTCAGCATATACAATACAATTAACTGAATAGTTCCCGTTTTTACTAAATTTCAGTGTGTATTACAGTTTGCTGAAAAATTAGACGTAAGGTCAAACGCATATAAACAATATACGTCAGGACCATTGTCTGCAGACCATCGTCTGCAAAATGAATACCCGTACACTAAATAATGTATGATAAGCATCTACATATCTGTATGTATAGTTTGGTTGTATAACCTTACTTGGTACTTGTACTCCGTCTACACTCATTGCTAAATAGTTTAAGTTGAAAAGTTGAAAATCGAATGGGTTTTCCTTTTACTACCGTTAAAAGCTTTATTTGATACTAAACCTATTATTATACGTTTCGAAATCTGTCTAAGAATAATGTTGTCTAAAGTCTCGCCAGTTACACCAGTGTGTAACTTTATGGAACCTTCAGATAGCGCTCTTGTGTGTGCAAGTAAAATTCCGGGATTGATTTTAGCACGACGTACTCGTAATGAAGTATCTAGAATTTTCACTTTTACATTTTCAACTTTATAGTTTATTAAACAAAAAGCGTCTTTGGAGCGTATAAGCCGTACTCTAACCTGCAGTCCATTGAGGAGGAATTTTTCTTGATTAATAACGTCTGCGTGTAAATGTCCACATGCACCGATATTAGCGGAAAAAGAGGTTTTACCATCATCATTAGATTCTCATAGAGCTGCATCCATCTGTCCGGGTGCATCATTATACCATAGACTGCAAGTCAAGTGGGAATTTTTACCCTCTTCTGAATAATTAAGTAATGTTTCTACGTATACACGATAAGCATAAGCATTACTCGGTGGTGAAACAGCTGTTTGATTGAAAATACATCTACTTGGTTAAAAATATTATGCAGGAAGTTGTTAACAAGTGCAACTAAAGGGTCTATAGATGAGCCTCCTTTTTTCAAGACGTACAGTAAAATTTATCATTGTATGGGCCATATCAATAGAATCATCCGAGTTTCCATGGATAAGAAATTCTAAATACGAGTCTTCTAAAATACTAGTTATAAGTTTATACTCAATCCATTGAGTACCTTCTATAGATATCTGAGTAGGAGGAAGTGTAAATAAGCCAAGCTCGGATTTTGCACACTCGCAAGAGTGGGAGTGAAGAAAAGCCATTTTTATTAAGCAGGGCCATACATGTCACGAACTGAACAGGTTTTATTCTTAATATTTCGAGTCTTTCTTCTCTTATTTGAATTTTTGATGGTTTCTCTTGCCTTTGTTTTTCTTGCCTTTGTTTCACGTGTAGTGCGCTTCCTACCACGACTAACTTTCGACCGACGCTTGTGCCGACGTTGTAATCTTTTATAACTAGAACCCTGCGTAAGACTTTCTATTCTTTGTACGGCTTTTCTTTTCAAATTTAGACCCGATTCACGTGCTTTCGCGCGCAGAGCTTCCTTAAATATAGATTTATTTTCGCTTACATCATCTATTATATGCATTCCTGATTTAAGAGCTTCTTTCCCTATAGCTCGTGCACCTCGTCTTAGAAGTGGTAACGTCCTACGATGGAGAACTCAAAGAAAACTACCTATTCCACCGTTACCTTTCTGATATCGTTCTCTTACGTATACATGTTCGACGCCACCGCTACCTTTTTGTGAATCATAATATTGCTCGTAATGACTCATGGTGAATGTCGTTACGTAGTTTGTCTAAAATGAAGAGTCACCGTTGACGTAAAACATTTGAATGGTATAACATTGCCAAGATGATCTCTTATATCGATCCCGATGGTCCGAAAACAATTCCTTATTATTAAAGGCACATAGTTTACAGGTGTGAAAGTTTGATGTAGATTAGAACCGGATACGTAATCTTTGTAATTTACAGGTACAATACGCAGTAGAGCTGTTTGTACGGCACCAACGATTGTTGGTTCGCATATGTCTGTATAAATATACAACCATCTCGGGAGAGTATTCAAAATATAGCCAGGTCGAATTGTGACAGCAGGATTACTATCTACTTTAATGTATTTAGAAACTTTGGTATGAAGAGTGTTCAAAATTACAAAGTTCATCACTGCAGGTACGTACAGCAAAAACAAAAGTGTTGTTATGTTCAATTGAGAATATGAAAATCATATGTGAATCATTTACGAGTAAAATTTCGTTTAAATGATCTAAGAATTCTGCAAATGTATTATAAACGCAATAGGGAAGAGAGGCTGTTACTTCCAAGTTATAGGATGTTTGATCATGGTATATATTTCTGTGCACAGGTGATATTATCGAATGTATTGATATATCCCTATTTTCTTTTCGTGAATGTAAAAATGATCGTCGAAAATGTATTTTAGATATTCCTATTTCCCATAATCCGTGTAAATGGATTTCTTGAGGTAGTTTTGTGACATAACATGACGTTTTATTCCCGGGGTATACATTCATACTACTATTGCTTGGTAAAATTGTATAAAACTGATTTTTTTTCATCTTGTTAAATTTTTTTTTATATTCAAAGCAGGCATTTGAGAATTAAATTTATTATGGTAGCCTACGCAACTAACAAAATATTTTTTCTTCTTATCTGTACCACCTGTATGAGAATTTTATTTATTTTGTACTCTTTATTGATTAAATTTTTCTGACTGCGAGCTCTTCATAAAATATACCATCTATGACTTCACTGTTTAAATCTTCAAGCTCGTAAACTGGTGGCTTTCTATGTTTTAAAACTTTCATAATTTTGAAAATCTCTTCTGACCAATTGGTTTCATAATCTTTTTCAAAAGTACCTTTTGTGCGACTTATATGCACTAGGTTTCCGACTGAATACTTCGACTTTCTTTCCTGTATTTTTATCGTAAATCCATGTTTCGTTCATCTTGTTGAGCATTATATATAGTTACAGCTGCTGGCGCCGTCTTGATATAGGAATGTCTAGAATTGTTGTATCCTTGAACCAGGTCATGTAGAATATTGATGTAACGATTTGTATTTTTATGTGTAAAGTAACGCTTGATTCGTTCCTTCAAAGTACGATTAAACTGTTCAACAATAGCAGCTTTAACGTCTGGATTTCTAGTTACACGGTGAAAAATATTTTTTGATTTTAAGAAAGTTTGCATCTCATAATCTAAAAATTCACTACCTTTATCAGTTTGAAAGGTCATTGGGATTCTACCACTACTTCTTGAAAGAATCTCCTTAAATGGCTCTGTAACAGCTAATCAAGTTTTGTCTTTGATAGGTTCAACGAAAGCAAGTTTACTTAAAACGTCAATAACAACTAGTAAATACGAAAAATTACCGTTATAAGTTTTCAATGACGAAAGTTCTATGATAATAGTAATAAACTAATAAGAGACCTTGCCATATAGAATCTATGGTTTGTACATTATAATGAAGTCTTTGAAATTTTCAACACACAGGTTTATGAAGTGTGAAAGCGTCTCGAGCCCTCAACCATTTGTAAATATTATTTTTATCTACTTTGTTTTTAATTTTATTAACAAGACGATAGGCACCTGCATATCCTGTTTCATCTTTTGAATCATAATAAATAATAATAAATTTTTCCAAGAACTGGTTATCTTTATCGATATTTGATTTATTTATTTTTACAAATTACATTAAAAGTCTTAACCTTCCACCTGTTTGTACAGAATTATTTTTACTGTTGTTTCTTCTAACTCTCTTTCTTTGAAGTGTATATGATCCGTTATGGTTCTCGTCCTTGTCTGTTTGTACATTTACTATAGTCCATTCATCGGTGTATGAGCTGATATTTAAAAATGGATCATTAAACGAATTCCTGTTAGGTATGGGTGTTGAAGTATATAGTGTAGATTGATATTTGAAAAAAATTTGATTTTTGAAAAGTTTCTTTTTAGATGATTATGCTGTTTCCCCTGGAGTAGGGTAATGCATGTGGTGTAAATCTTTTACCCTTTCAGGTGTTTGCAAGCTGTTTATAGCTGATATGATCTCATTTTTAATATCTATCTCGTTGATATTCTGAAACTGTTGTTGTTGATGTTGCTGTATTTTGCTTATACTGTCATGTGGTACTATTTTACGAATACCTACTAGTACCATTTTACGAGCGTACAAGAGCGTACAAGAGTAAGTGCTAACAAAAATCGTACCTATTAAGGGTACCAATGAGGTCCCTATGAAACCGTCTCATTTTTTAACAATCAGTCTTTTTTATTTTTCCAACCTTTGGGCTTTGAATCTGATAATCCACGTAAAATTGCTTTATGTTTTTTTAAGGTATTTAAAGCACATTCACAGTTGCCTTTAACTAATTTTCTATTTGCTTTTTTTAATACTGCTTTGCGCTGCTCTTTACTTTATCTATCTAGATGTTGACGGTGCCATTATATACGTAAGAGTGCTAGATCAGACTCTCCTACATTTCTTTTTATATTACGCGGTATAAATATACTGATGTGTGTTATCGGAAAAATACACGTACGCACTCTACACGATTTAATAATGATAATAAAATATTTTAGGTGTAAAAGGTGTGCCCAACATGAGATCTAAATTTCCAAAAAATCGTTTGACAAAGTATGTTTTTCCACAACCGGTCGGTCCACATATCATCGATCTCCGTGAATGTTTGCATTGTAAACTCATTTTTATTTTTTTCATAAAAGCTTACTTGTTGAGATGCCCACGTGCGCGCCGGGTATATGACAAGCTATTATTTTAGCTAATGTACAAGTTTACGCCGCGGCCGCTATTATAGCGATGACAGCGTTGGTTCAGCTTCTTTTTTTTATAAGCTTACTGACTAGCTTATACAGCAGCTAAACTGCTTGGAAATTATTATTATTAATAATACACTAAAATTATTTAGTGTTATTATTATTTATTAAATTTAACAAATATAAAAATATCTTATATTTACTGTTGTCTCTTTAAAAAAGGTAACATTTTTTTCCATACGACAAGTCCCCACAAGTTCTGTACATATATCTTAAATTTTTTGTAACGTGAATTGGGCCATATGGATTATCTGTAAATCCGTATATTTTTTCAACATTACAAAACATTAATTCGACTGGAGACACTTCGTGTACTTCCATACATTTTAAAAGATGTCTAATATACTTGTTTCTAAATGAAAAAATACAATATCTCTTATCAATAATCTTATCATCTACTTTAAAATTATAATCATATACTGTATATACTGTATATTTGCTTTTTATATATCTACATTGAAATGAAAAAAGAGTTTTACTTTTACAGCGACTTTCTCTTCGAAAATTATTTTTGTTTTGAGTACTAAAAATAAAAACATCATTTATTCAGTATTATTAAAAATCAGTAATAATCGGAACTAAGGTTTCGATTACCTTTCTTAAGCCGACATAGATAGCGTTCGCTATTTATATGTATAGGACATCTATGATTGTCTGTGTACGTCGGTACATCGAATCTATTATCCATTGTGAATGTAATACAAACTACATCCTTACAAACTATCCAAAGCAATAAATCTACGGCCTTAGTATTATTTACAAAAATACACACATCCTTATACACTACGGTTTTAAGTGTACGTGGGCAATCATCGGAATCGCAAAAAATATAATTACATAAAACGCACCACTCACACTCATCCATATACTTAATCTGTGCGCTTAACGTTATGTCGCAAACGTTAGCATGCATTTTTAATTTTTCTAAAAATTTCTCATACTGAGAATTTTTCAAAACTTAAGCCATAAGTAATGCTACCGATACGTGTGGGGGTTGTCGTTTGCTGCGGACTCTGATAGCTAGACGTTCAAGCGTAGCAGTTATAAAAACTGCTACGTAGGCTTCGGCGCGGCGATTTAAAGTATCATTTCGCGGCCGCTTTTCCTCACCCTCAGTCGAGTGGACTGGTAAGTGGTGAGGCCCAGGGCTTAGAAGCGCGAAGTTTCTTCGTGACCTGTTTGCCTAGGAGCGGGCTGGCTCAGAGGGTGGTCGCCTCTGAAGAGTGCAGGCCCTTCCGTATCTTCGACAGGCCTCATGTTATTTAGCTTAGTTTTTTGGTTGACAGCGTGTCGCGTCGCGTATATTATAAGCGCTTTTAGTCTGTTCAGGAAATACGTATTTATTCCTGGTGTGGGTTTTCTCACAAGAGTTTTCCCCACAACACAGGCGACAGCCTGGGCGAATGCAGTAATAAATATGTATTTCCTAGGAAGACGTATATTTTTTCGAACTTAGTGTTTTTGCCTCTTGAGAGAATGTGCGGCTTGAGCGAGAGCAACTCTCAAGTAGGCACATGTTTAGGATTAGAAAAAAGAAAGCATTGTTTTAGTGCGTTTCTTGCAGTACGATGTAGGGTCGTGCGAGCGAGTGAGCGAGTGGGCGGCGAAATGCGAGCTGGCGCGCATGTTCATAAACTTGGGCCGGCGAGGACCCTTTTTTTATGACGGCGCGCGGATTAACGCTGATCCCGATGTCGCGGGGTTTTCCCAAAGTATTAGTTTTTATGTTTATACTCTTCGATAGCTGCGCGCCTACAAGCATCTGGCGATTGGAGAGCGGTATAGTAGGAAGAGGGGGTTATTTTTTCGGACTTTTCGACGGCAACAGCGACGTGGAGATGCTGAGGACCTGCTACGCCACGGGCAGTTGTAATTTCGAGGTTAAACCGTCAACATCGCTCACGAAGTCGAAATTTCGTTAGAAAATATACGCAAAAGAACTGCAATTATTCTGTTTGTTAATAACTTCCTTATCCCAATTACACAGTGAGAAGAAACAAGTAAGTTATTAAAATACTGCCTCAAAGCTTCACCTTCTAAACTCTTTTTAAATTGTGGGTAAAGGTGGCAAGCCGGTACATTACACGTATCGGGATCTTCGGTCCTTAAAGCTTAAACAGAAATGTACAAAAATACGTTAAATAAATATGTCGGTATCATTTTATATTTTACATTGATTAATATTTCTAAAACAAAATTAACAATATATTTTTTGAACAAATGTTTCAAATATTTATGATTTATTTTAAATAAAACTATTTACATATCTATATAATTACAAGTAAACAGAATGTTTATTACGTTACATTGTTTTGTCGACTTTTCTTAAATCCGTAAGGGCTACATGTAGAAATATCATCTGCTCGTCTTTTTATGCTATTCAATTTACATGTTTTCGACTCATTACAAGTGACAACGTCATGCATTGCAGTGCGTCTGATAGAGTTGAAATTATGCACTATCCTATTATTATCTTTATCTAAAACTAAAGATTTTATTTTTTCATAATTTATTATATTATGTAATATAGTATAGTGTATTATGTAATATAGTATATACTATAATTATGTAATATACATAATTTAGTATATTACTCGTTAAATAATTTAAACTAGTACCTTTTACTTTACAAACTTCATGTTTAGAGCCGTCAGGTTTTTTAAGGACATATAAATCAAATTTTGGATCCGCTGGGACTTAGGATTTTATATAGCTATTTACACCATAATAATCTAATTCATCTGTCATATCACCTAAAAAACAACCTGTAGGTACCTTGTATTCTCCAGGTGTATTTCTATTTAAATATATACAAAAGTCCGTCTCATAATACAGTACTCGTTCACCCAGTTTTTTTAAATAATTATATAATTTTAATCACACCTGTGCTGTGGTGTATGCAGATATACTGACATTCGTTACAGCGCAAAGTGTATGGTTGTCGTCTTTATAAGACCACTGAATATAACACGTCTCCTGATTAACAGGTAGTACATTTTTTAACTCTCTATCAAACGATTGCAAATTTCTATCAACCGATTTTTATCATTGATTGTCTCAGTCTTACCCATATCTTTCCGTTGACTTAAACCGGGATTTGTAACTATTTTTTCTTTGTCTAACTTCACACCATGTTTGCTTTTGTAATCTAAAATATAAGCATCACGTGCCTGGTCGTCGTTACGATTACTTAGATAACCAGAAGCCTGTTGCTTTAATTTTAAAAAAGTGTCGATGTAAGCGTTTTTCTCGGGGTTATATTGTTTCACTTTGTACTGCCATATTTCGTATATGGCTGTGACTTTATAAGGCTACCGCTTTTTTCAATTCTTCGGATATCCAAGTTCTTGTTAGCTCACGATCTTCCACATATTCGTGCGTACGATAGTACGTACGAATTTGTTTCCAGGATCTGAATAAAACCTAGAGCAGGGTGATTACCCTGCTCTAGGTTTTCACAGCATGTCCTACGAAGAGCATACATTAAACGCTTATGCATCCTCATAGGTAGTACACGTATAAACAAATCGCCAGGAGTCAGGATTTGACATTTTATTAAACCTTCGACATCGTTCAAGCAATTATCTACACCAGTTAACTGCTGACAATTATCACCTATAAAAATTTCGGGATGTTCTATCGGAAATTTACCTGTTTTGCAGATAAAAGGGTAAAGAGAGCATATATCTACATTTTCTCTCGTCTCTCCTTCTTTAACTTCTGCTAAATTTACGGTATTCTCAGTTCTACCACCATAAAACGCGTCGTGTGGATTTAACGTATCTGAGCACAACATCGGATTGTTATCGATATATCTTTCAATTTCGGTTGAACAACTATTTTGTAACTTTTTGAACTCACAACCCCAAATTTCATTTAAGTTTCTCTTTCTGAATAACTCATACAATCAGGTTTGTAAAACTTTTCATCAGGTATAGGCCCTATATAATCAAAATTTTCTTTTTCATTGAATAAATGCGGAAAAATGCCTTAATAAAATTATCTGAGAAACCAAAAACTTTCGGTAAGTCAGACAATTTCATGTGCAAATAATTTAAACTATCTATAAATTTAATCGTTCCTATTGTCATAAGCATGATACTGGTACCGTTCATTATGACATTAGGAACTTAGAAACGATAGTTACACCACCGTCGCAAAATTCACAATGTTGATTCATATTTGAATCGATAAATACATTACAGCATAACTGCGGAACAGCTAAATTGACCTCATGTTTAAATGACGGTTTGTTTAACCCTTCATACGCTTGCTCTTGGGTTGTTTCGAAATCGTAAAAAAGAAAAGCATGTTCTGGTTTTTCGGAAGTTATGTTATCTTCTAACGCAACCGATTCTTTTACTTTAGTTTTCACAACAGGCATATAACAAAGGTGATTATACGCACGAACACAGGAGCAAGTGGGACAGTATAATTTCCCGCATCGTGAGTATTTTGCTCAACTGAAACAACATTATTACAAACACGAAATTTTTATATAACAGCGCAGATGTTAAGATTTTGATTAAACGATTTCCGTTTGAAATGTTTGTTATAGCAAGCAGTTCCAAACAAATCAAATGACTAACCATTACATATTATTATCTCATTATTTTTTGCACACATAGATAAAGCTTTACAACGATCAGAGACGTTATCACACTTGTGCGATATTTTTCGATTTAATTTTTTATTACATAATTTACAATAATGACTACATGCTGCTAAACCAGTTAAATTGGTAATTATATCAAAGTGACCTATCTCAATTCCAAAATGCGTAAACAAAATATTTAAAAACTATACCTAATTATTCAGGCATATATGCATTTATAGCTGTTTCGAGTGTTTTAAAATAATTTTGAAAAATTTGAATTTCAGTCAAACTACAGGCAACTGTTTCATCGATATTAACATCTGCATTTTTAATTGATTCATCGGTCATTTCTAGCTGTAATTTAGATTTTCCCACTCGCTTCTTACAAGCGTTGTGTTCTGATGCTATTTTTTATTCTGAATTAAAGCCGTCACTAACGCACGCGGTAGACATCTTGCATCGTCATTTACTATTATAACTACTGATTTAGAATTAATGATATCATAGTTCGATATCGTACGACTACGACCTGTAGGAGGCTTGATGCTAACAACCCTGATTCGTAGTGTCTCGTCTACTTTTAATTCACGCTAACTTTGGCTAACGAATTGAATCATATTCCAAATATACATGAATTGATGTCCGATCGTAATCTGAAAGTGTGCAATGGAGCTTTCGGTAAGGTAGCGCTTGCGATTATAATACCAAGGTAGTCTATATAATTTTCAGTTATAAAATTAAACAGGCTCAGCATATACTCTTCTAAATGATTTACTTTTTCGAAGGAAAAAAAGTCTCATTTATTTTCAATTCGATTACTCTAGCAGTCGTTACTCTACATTATCCGAAATTACACCAAAGCACTTACTATTATCCGTTATATTTTCGGCCATTGGTGGTTCCTACACTACCTCTCCAGCTGCTGGTAGGTGCTGTTCATTTTCTATACCGTAGGCTACCTGGTCGAGTAGCTCGTCCGGTATGTCTTCCTCAAACTTATCTCGGACTCCATCTCCTCGTTGGAAACCACTCCAACAACCGAATCGGGTGTTTGGATTGATCCTTTTTCAGATGAACCATGCTGTTGTCGTCAATCACATCAACAGCAGCAACCTCATCGAAGTCTTCTAAGACCAGTTACTATGCGTCCTGATAATCCTCATCGGCTTACTCCCATAAACCATCATCAGATTACTCAGCATCCAGAGCGTCATGAATGTTGTTCTCATGTTGAAGGGCTGAAAATATTTAAAAATTAATAACCCTAATCGCCAATCATTATAAAATTTTACTTGAAAATTATATTTGAAAAATTTATTCATTTATATTTTTAGATTATAAAAGTAATGTTTTTAAGAAAATATTTATAAAGTTTTCATACTAACGACGTATAGATTTTTTATATATAAAGTCGTTTATTGTTTGTATTCGTATTATATAACAAAATAAAATTAATAATTTAACAGTTTTAAACAACTCATATTTTTTATAATTAAATAAGATTTCTTATTTATTTATTCAGAATGAAACCTAACATACTGTTTTTTGTGTTTGAAAATCGGAAAAATTCTACACAGATATTTTCTACAAAAGAATTAATTTTACCTCACGATACAATTGTACATAAGCATATAACTTATTGTTATACCATTCTCACAACGATACGTATGTAAAGACCGTATTTAGTATAAGTACGGGCTGCGCGAGTTCTACAAATAATTATTTAATTCGCGGGAACTAGTATAGACTCAAGAGCCTTATTGTTACTTGAGACTTATAGAATTGCGAAATGCTACAAATGAAGTTAAAGCGTGACGTGTTCTACTTGGCGGACAATGGAATGTCCGATCTTTTAATTCGGCGGACGGTAGTCTGTCCGCACTCGTGCTCTTACCTTGTTGATGACGTACGTAAGATAGGATTAGGGTTGTTTATGTATATTTAATAATTTGAATTGAGGTCACACTGAGATTAGATTCACTTTTTACGTTTATTGATGTTATTAACAACCCGAGAACTCAGCCGATGATTATGATGGTTACAATTTCGTTTGTCCTAATTTCTATCTTACTGACGCTGTTTGTAATAATGTTGTACTAATTGTAGTATTATAAATAGTTGTTGCTTACGTTTAGATCTTTATCTGTCACTCCTGGATGTTACTAAACTCCTTCGTGGCTTGGCAGATATCGATCGTAGATGCACTTAAACTACACGATACTCATTGCGTAATAGTGAACTTATACTAGTGCCGCTGTGGTATCCCACTATCGCCGGATTGCTATTCAGCGGACCTTTGGCACGAACGTCTCTCTACGGTCGGTCTACTGCCTCCAAAGGGCCCGTCAGTGTTGTCTATGCTGGGGCGGAGTAAACGCACTCCGAATCGTGTTAGTGCGGAGTAAAGGCGACTCTAATCACTACACAAACTTGATACTGGCTGCTCATCAGAGAAGACAGGCTCTGCCGTACTACCGATCAGTTCTGATACAAAAGGCACTGCGTGGATCGGCTCCAGGGTTTTTAAAGCCTCGGTGCCGATGCAAGGAGGTTTGTAATTAAGATGTTAAAGATGACTATCGTCCAATCAACATTTGCCACCAGAAGGATTAACGCGTGTAAGTTGACCTAATTCGCGCGTGAAGTGTGTTGTTAAACAATTTATATATATTATATGCGCCAACAGCCCTAACAGTTCCCAACTTTTTGACTCGGACTTTCATACTCACGACTTAATTGCATGATAGCTGTCATTGAACGATATAAAAAAGCATTATTCCGGCGACATCACACTCCTACGATGGTAAGCAGCGTCACATACATTCCGAATGGGATGTATGAAACTCAAACGGACCTACGTAAGCGAGTGCATAACACTAGTGAACCCGGTTCAGCCGGCCCCCTTCTCAATTCTTCAATAACTCCACTTATTTTCACTATTGAAAAATACCCTGCCTGTGTAACTGCGCCAGAAAGTATGTATCCAGGTTCTGAATAAAACCGGTGATTGACCCATAACCGTCCTCGTAATTTTCGCTAGCATTAGGTCCATCTCGCGAGGTGAATCGTTGCGCTCTAATTTTAGCTTTCTCAAAAGAAACTAAAGCAGCTCCAGTCACACGGTCCAACTCACGATTACCTATTCCGTTAATAAAAAATCGATTCACTCTGTTGAATTTTATTGTAACTGCTGATACATTTATACAACCCAACATAAGTAAATACACATGGCCAGACGTAGAGCACAATGTCAAAAAATGGTCAGCACAGAGTTAGTTATGGACTCTGATATACTGCTTCGATCGTACAGCTGATTTTTTCCCATACTCAAAAAATCCAGTACTATAGCCGTGCTTAATTTCCCATAGCCTAGCCATTTTTCAATTTCCCTCTAATACAGTTCAAATTATTTTATTGGCAATGCGACTCACTGTGTCTGTACCGGCTATAAAAAGATTCACTACGGTCACAGAACTAGACACATTAATATCACATTATTTAACCAACACAAATTTCTGCACAGGTAGAACAACTTAATGACGCATTACCGAGGCTGACTGTTCACCCGAGAGCAAACGTTCAAATATACATTAAGAGGCCTCTTATTGACCATCATTACTGTGCTTAACCAAGTCTTTTACCTACCCCAAAGTTTAATCAGTTGTCGGTTACTAGGTATCGATACACATTGATTAAGTACCTAACTAGGAATAAAACTATTAAAAAAGGGGTCTTACTTAACTAAATAAACTTTAATTCAGAAATGGAAAGGCGCCGTAATATCCCGGCGTCATGATGCTTGACGCTTACGCTCTCAAGTCTTCATGTTCGGCGGCATACCGATTAATACATCGGTATTAATCGGCTCCTTAACTTAGCCTTCCAATGACTAATGTACTATTATCATACGTTACTATCTGCAATGATAATGTGTACTTACATAAATTTCTCCACATTAATTACTAATGTGATTATTCATACAAGGGCTTTCCTCTTCTGACCTCTCTTGTACACATACTCGCTATTAACAAAGCTGTGTATAAAGACGTGTGTTACCAGACTTTTAAACATTCAGTTGTAACATTGAGTAAGAACAGCCATTATATATACTCAGTATTTTCTCACTAATACTACAACTTCCCTTTGAAACATAAACAACACGCGTTTGACAATAGATACAAAGCGTATCGAAATGGCATCTTATAGTTCCCGTGAAGACGCTTTACAATATCTACTATATTTAAGAGTCTATCCTTTAAACACATCGTGTACTAAAAAAATGATCGTTGGTCTCACACCTCGAAAAAATAGTGATTTTACGTGCATTGTAAAAATAATTAATCAAACACTTTTTGGTACAAATTTTATAATTAAAGCCTAGCAGTCATTAAAACAACATTTTGTTAAAATAACTATTTCAGTGATAAAGTGCAAAATAATTCATCTTGTTTTGACAAGATTTGTTCCTTTGTTTACTATTTTGGCTAGATACTAATCTGGCTCTTAATTTAGCTACTACTAGAAAGTGTTCCGTGTCGCAATAAATACCCCTATAGGTCCTTACGTCAAGTACTTTTATCAATAAAAACATGATCGATTTGGTTTTACTCAAACCCATCCGGCGAAGGATACGTTGCTTTGTGTATATCCTTGTGCTTAAAGTACGTAGACTTAATTATAAGATTTTTCGCCGCGGCGAAATTTATGGCCTTAATGCCGTTATCATTGCTGGTTACGTGCAGGCTTACTTTCCCTATAGGAGGTCTAAACATTTCCTCCTCCTCTATTTTAGCGTGGAAATCCCCCACTAGTATCTTGGTATTGTAGGACGCGAATCCGTCGATTACCTGCTCTAAAGTTTTATAATACAGATATTTGACTTCTTCCTCTTTGTCCTCCATAGAACAGTGTACATTAATAAGAACGTAGTTGTATTATTCCCCTTCGATAGTAATATATAAGAGCCTGTCATTCACGAATTTGAAATTTTTAAGCGAATGTATGATGCTGTAACGTCCCATGTTCATAAAAGATAATTATATGTATGAATATACTGTATACAGAATGATGTATGACGGCGTGTATGTGTACAGGCGCAGGTATACGACGATAATCACAATATAAGCATTTCCGCAACCGCGTTTACGACATCAAACGCGTCCCACTAATTAAACCAACTGACCCCCGAGTCAGCAATCCCAAAACCTACTTATTCTGCACCATCACCAACCTATATTGTAAGACACTTTCGGTGGCGATCGGTGATTGGTTATTACCCTAACGTTGAGATCATCCGCCAAGCCTTATAAGCCCCGCACTCAGTCCTCATATTGCCTTTAGTGAAGTCTCTTTTTACAAGGACAACGAGTGTTGTACCTGCTGGACCTGGTGTGTGAATACGAGTGCCGTTTAGTCCTTCGCGTCGTCTATTGGGTGCTTAGAAACCACTCAAACTCCGTGGAAGCTAACCGGTGAAATTCTTCATACTCTGGACGTGAGTTGGTACAGTACGAGGCTTAAGGACCGTCAACCTATCTGGCGTTAGCTTCGGCAGCTTAGTTAAGGAACTTACTCTCGACACGCCACGGAACCATCCGTGTAGGATAATACTAAACACCGCCCAGTCATCGACCGTGCAATCTACTAGTAGTGTCCGAACGGGATTGTAAGTCGAACCAATATAGAAATAAGTAAATACGTAACATTAAGAACAAACATAAAGATTAGATTAAAACATCTGTGTAACATCTGTATGAAAGCATTGGACCTTCGTCTAAATAAAGTCATAACAAAGAAGTACCATAAAGAGACAGTTTATTAGAATCATAACCCACTTAATAGTAACAGAAGACTCTCGAGTCAAGGCTAGTTCACCTATACTCAAATAAATAATTATTTGTATATAGAATTACTGCGCGGTTCAGCATAGTAACTCAGAACCTTACAATGCTTTTGTTAACGAGAAATCCGGTACCTAGGAAATGCCTGCTCGCGCCCCCGTATAAAAAGGTCAAATTACCCGATCCTAGCACCGCGTCCGGCCACTGAGTTCCCTGTATCGCTACCAAATCTAAGGAGTATTTATCGGCTTCCTTTATGATTTCGCGAAACGTGCCCTTTCTGTACAGACTGCGAACATTCCAGGTTCCCACCCTTAAACCCCTTTTGGTTTGGTTTTGTTATTTTGAGCCATGATAATAAATTAAACCCGCACGCCTAAGGATCCTGTTCCGATCAGAGGTGAGTCACTAATGTCGGACAGAATCCAACGACAGATCGCAGCCCCAGGGGTGATAGCCCTCAAATCCCTCTGAGACTAAATATGAGGGTTTTCCGATTATAACCAGGAAAATGTCATCTGGTTGTCTCAGACACCATACAGCTTTGGATCGTATCCTATAGCGCCCTCTGCAAGGCAGCGCGTCTTCACTGGCTTCGTTGCCGCGAAAGATCAGGTGGTGAATCATTCTATACATCCCCTTTCGGGGCAGTTGTGATCGCTCCCGCACCGTTCGCGACAGCAGGATTATTGGCCAATTTTGTGTGATCGTTGTAGTATTAGAGAGGTAGACTGAAAGAGAGAGTGAGATAAGAGATATAGATAGGAAACAAGATAGCATAGAAACTAAGATAGTGTAGGGTACTTGTTGTTGTTGTTGTGGTGCTTGCGTAGTGTTTCTAGATGAATGCGTTCATCAATGTCGGCTCATCATACCCACGTGTGGTGCTATCGGCTGTCCGCGACTAATTATTCAATTTATTCGCATTTAACCTCTTTCTCAGGGGTCGTTCCTCCGCAGCCTGAGGGCGCGCTGTGTAGTGGTGCTAGGCTTCGCCCACGTTGGCGACGACGCCCAAAACCCGCTGAGAGCAACGGCATTGTAACATACTAAAGCTGTATTACTAGACGTAATCGAAGAAAGATCACTGCAAGCTATAAATCATTAATCACAGATGAACAAATGGAGTATCAAGTAAACAAGAAGAAAAAAGCTTGCTCACTAGTAATTATTCTACAGAAGACAACATTTGAAGGGATTGTTAATATGGCCGAGTGTATCGTCTATACAATCCAGGCTAATTAAAAAATAGTAGCCACCGTGTACCAGTGCAGTGCTAATATTATTGACAATGTTTACAAAAAATGTACAGAAAATATTTTAATTCCTCAAACTAAACCATATGTTAAGCAATATTTACATTCACAAAATCTTGTAATTAAAAATATAATAGCAACCAATTTTTATAAAAATTTTAATAAAAATTGTTTTGATGTAATTTTTAGCAAACTAATATCACTGCATTGTAATGCCATATCCGAAAGTGTCATTGAAAATTACCACACCTAACTAAATATTATATTTATTGTAAGATTATTAAATATATATATTGTGTATATAAAATGGTTTAAAATATATGTCTAAAACAAAAATGCTTTCCTTCTTATTTAACAAAAGTTACATCCCAAACACACATCAAATCCCATTATTTATTTATTTTTTAATTGTATTATAAATTCGACTATTATTTCTTATTTTTATATTATCATAAAAATATGTACATTTATGTACATGCATAACATCGCCTGTACATGTATATACACACATGTATACATGCGCAGACTCAGGTATAGAAAACCACCTTACCTACAAGCCTAAAGCAAGTAGGGGAGTGACAGTTTATATAGCCGTACAGGTCCTTTCTCCCACCCACCAACAAGCTGACGCTACACGTTAACGGTAGCCATATTGATTGATTTTCCATATCGGTACAAGATTTTCTGTTGGTGATGCTCCAGATCGGCGGCGTCAGCACTCGACATCAAGAGGCACTAAAGCCCATGAGAGCGCTCGATCTCTTCCTCTCTCTTTCCTGTACACTTTAGATACGGTTTCATATAACATAATATAATTTAGAATTCCAAGTATAAAAAGTGTAATGACGTGTATTGTTTATGTATAATCTAAGGAATAGCGAGTAAGAAAATATGCCGGCGACCGATTATAGCAAATCGAGTCGCAGTTTTGGAACACGTGCGGCTACAATTTGAAATCGAAACCTCGAGATAAAGCAGTTGGCAGATTAAAAGAGAGCCGCCTCGAGGGCCGAAAGTATACCTCGACGTTACGATAACACGAATCGGGATACGGGACTGCGAAACTTCTCGAACGAAGTCGGCGATAATCGAGAATGTTCTCGACGTTTTATATTTGCGCTTCAGAAATGTATAATTTTATCTTAATTTTAAGTTGATTATGTTAAGCGCCGCCAGAGGCTTGAGAGAGTGTTTGACTCGGAGTGTTACACTCCGAACCATCGCCGGTAAATATGCCGTGCTGTGCCGGGAAAATCCCAGGTTTTCCGTGATCTGGGGGACTTACCCTTGCGAGAGATTCCGTGCCGTGCCAGGAAATGTATGGTTTCAAAAGCTGTAGTCTCGTGAGAGTGGTTATCCGGACGGGAAATCTGGGATTTTCAAAACCAGAAAATTATGGGTCAAGAAACCCTCTGACAAATGTCAGGACTCGAGCCGAAAGGCTCACGTGATGAAGCGGTTGTTCGGACGTGATGCAATCGCAACCTTATCGAGGGGTTCTCTGAAGAGAACCCCGGTAGAGGGACGAACGTGAGAATTGTGTTAGTTTAATTAAACCATAACGTACCTGAAAAACTGTGGATCGTTTTGTAACCGTTGGCAAAATTGTAACCTTCTCTGAAAATCACGTTCTGATAGCAAGTAATCAAAGTAATATGATATGGATGAAAACGATAGAATCTTGTCATTCTTTTTCCTGTTTCTCTCAGAATGTCAGATCGTACTTCTGTTTGTCGAATTAAATAATAAGGATCATAATGAATCATTGCAAGTACTACCAGAATTCGTGGATCATGTCGCTCGATCATTATTACTCTATGATGTTGCGGCGTCTTCGAGGTCTTCGCCTCTCTTGTTGTTAAATTCTCTTGATCGTACTTCAAAATGGATACTGTTTTTCTTGTTGGGAAATGCCACCGATATAATCGAGTTCCTGCATTATAATTTCTTTCACACCAAATTGATTTTCACACCAAAATCAATAAAATGTCAACAAATTCGCTTTGATTATAGTCCGGTATATTTACTCCGATTATAAATATTCAAGAAAATTGAAAAACAACATCATGCATTTTTATTTATGAAATTAGTATTCAAAGTCGATAAATGTGAAGAGAAATTAAATAATTCGTCTACACTGCCAGAACGTATACTGTTTTTTATAAAAAATTATAAATAAAAAACCATTTAAATAATTATTTAATTGCCAATAGTAATTAAAAATTGTTTAGTAGAAAATGTTTGCTAATTAGTAGGATTTTATCTAAAAGATATTAAATAATTATCAAAAGAAAAAACAGAATGTGACTTAATTGAAATTATGAATCAAACTAGTTTAATGAAGAAACGCCAAAAAGATGGAGTAGAAAATATGAATCTTGTTTCCTTGGAAAGAAAAAGATAAAACGATGGAGTTGACAACATGTCCGAAATTAGGTTGATTTAAAACAGGTGCAAGGATATAGTTTGTAACGAGGCGTGAATATAAGCAGATTCGCGCATCGTAGAAACACTATGTTCCGCAAGCGCGAGGTACGATTCGAAGCCGAGAATTGGGAAGGGATCTATAGCATCCGATGAACAACACGGACAGTTATAGCACATTAGACTGTCTCTTCGATATCAATAGCGTATTAAGTAGTGTGAGAGTGTATGTGAGAGAGAGTGGGATATGCGCGTTTACAAGGAGAGCGATTGACCAGCTTCCGTTTCAAGGAAGTGAGATCAGGTCCAGCTTAATATCGACTACCTGGACGTAAGGGACGACAAGAACAACGGCAGCGTTGTCTACGTGTGGGAAGTGAGTCGTTGCGCGCTCAGTGTGTTGAGCACGGCAACGGCACTTTAACGTGAGTAGGGCTGAGCTCTAGTACGAATTCTGCTTTGTAGAGCAGCTACAGCGTTGAAACTTAGTACAACAGCACTGAGCAAAGGTCTACTCGTTTAAGCATGTAAAATGAGCAGGAACACGAAGACGATAACATGCTAAATAGTGAAATATGTGGTAAAGATTGTAATATATTATACGTAAATATAAGAGGTTTAAAAATAAATTTAAAAAATCTGGAAGTACTAATTGAAATGCTTAATACCAGATTTTATAGTATGGTCAGAATGATTTGAGAGAGTAGATTACTTCTCTCGACTAACTCCATCACTTGGTTGTTGTCAATAAAGTGATATTGTAATTTTATCGGTCTTCCTGAGACAGATAGAAGGGTGGAGAAATAAAAGTTTATAGTCTTTTCTTCTTCGACGTAATGCCATCGCCGTCAGGAAACTGTCGAAAAATGTTGACACTTAACCTTTAAGAAAAACCTAGCTAAGCGAACGGAGTACATAGATTCAAGAAAGGCTTTATGTACTACCGAATGCGCGGGGCTAAATGACTGCATGTTTATTAAATGACTAGCGGCTTTCGTTGTTGATGGATTTCGGGAATTCGTACGCGCAGGGTGTCATGGCGTTTTTCTCCAAAAACCATCTCTGAGCCTCGGTGCAATTGCTAGTCATACTCTGGCAACTATGACCGTTGCCTGAGCTGCTTGACCCTGAATCTTTGTCGTATAACGCGCCCGCAACTGCTTTGCCCAGACGCGGTGACATTTTTCTGTGCAGTTTAATGACTTTCTTTGCACGTTCTAACTGTTTGCGAGACAGTTTTGAGTGCGCTTTTCGCTGCATTCTCTAGCTGTTGCTCGGTGAGGTGGTTATCACTGGTGTTGCTCAGTGAGATGGCTGCTTGCGCGTCTGCGGCTGGTCCGCGACGACGGCTGTGCTGTACGTCGATAATATGAAATATTTAAAGAAATGTTGGACGCATGCTCGAGATTCTCTATAAGAAGCCAGAAAAACGATAAATTTGCTGAGAATGGTTTCACCCGTGGAAGAAGTAAGGTCGATGATTTAGAATATTTTTAACAAATGTTGTACGTCCTAGAGCATTAAAAGAAGAATATTCAAAATATTCAATTATTCTAAATCATCGACCATCCATACTAAACAAATAAATCGTTATGCTTGCATCTTATAGAATATTTCTCGCATGCGTACAACATTTATTTCAATATTAAAAATCATCGACCTTACTTCATCCACGTGTGAAGCTGGACTGAGCAAATATAACTTTGCAGGCTTCTCTTGGAGAATCACGCGCATGCGTACAAAATTTTTCAAAATATTTAAATTCATCGAACATACTTCTTCTAAATGTCTAAAAAATTATATAGAATAAGAAAAAAAAATGAACTGTTGTCCAATTTGGCATGTATTTAGCTTGTAAGAATATTATGTAGTGTTTAACTATTAGTTATACCGGACCTATGTACAGGTAACTTGGTTTACGTCTATAGGAAGCTAGTTGCATAATTATATGTATTGTATAATTATTGTAAACTTATTTCGTATTTTGTAATATAGTTAAGTAAATAAATAAATAAAGATTGGATAAAAGAAGGCGCAAGGAAGTAGTTCAGAATCTGATGACCAATTGCGTTTGTAGCGTCGTCAGATTAAACGAGCAAAGAAAATTTTTCCATCAAAATGTTCTTATTTAAATTATGGTGAAATGGATTATGTATGTTCTTATTGCAATGCTTCTTTCTGGGATGTTGAGTTTTCTAAGTATAGTTGTTGTCACAACGGTAAAGTAAAATTATTTCCTCAGAGTGATTATGATAAAAATTTACAAGAAGAACGTTTTGTCAATAATTTTAAATCTTGAATTTAAAATCTAAAAATTCAAAGACAAGTTTGCCATATATCACCTAATACTATTAAAATTTCAAATTGCAGCTCATTGTAGTAACATTTATATTTATGATGATTTAAAAGCTACTAAAATCAGACTTCAAAATACTCAAAATTGATACGTGAACGTCTACATTATATTAATATTCTTTATTTGAAAAATAAGTTTTCTGTAAAAAAAACCCTAATCCTGTGTAAAATATGTTGTGAACAAAATTTTTTTTCTGTTAATGTAATTAGCTTATAGCAATATATCCATTTAAGCTATTACGAGATTTCTTTCCTTGTAGATGACGTCACGTCGACCTGGGAGTCATCCTGACACCTAGATATAGACTACAGGGAGTCTAGAGTTTTCCGGTGGAGTAAAATTTCTAAAAATGTTTGAGTAAAAAATACCTGTATAGAATTATTTTGTGCATTATAGATTTATTTTTGTGTAGAGTTTGTCTGGTGTCACTTTTAGTTACTAATTATGAATAGAGTATTTGATGTTATATTATATGAATCAATAACAAGATTGCTCTCTGCGTTTAACATGGTTCAGACTGTCGTTATTATTAGATATAATATATTAACAATAACGCCCGCATTACTGTTAAATAAATGAAGAGACGTGGTTGTAGTGAGGTTTCTAGGAAGAAATAAAGTAATGTTTATTCAAACAGATATGTGATTACACTATATACATTCCGACTATGTCTGTAGTCGGCAACGGCTCGCGCCAGAGAGAGCGAGGTGCGAGAACTCATTAGTTTTGGCAGCTCTCGAGAGTCACGCGATACTCACTTACATACTGGAGAGGGGAGACATACATGTGTGTGTAACGTCCCATGTTCATAAAAGATAATTATATGTATGAATATACTGTATACAGAATGATGTATGACGGCGTGTATGTGTACAGGCGCAGGTATACGACGATAATCACAATGTAAGCATTTCCGCAACCGCGTTTACGACATCAAACGCGTCCCACTAATTAAACCAACTGACCCCCGAGTCAGCAATCCCAAAACCTACTTATTCTGCACCATCACCAACCTATATTGTAAGACACTTTCAGTGGCGATCGGTGATTGGTTATTACCCTAACGTTGAGATCATCCGCCAAGCCTTATAAGCCCCGCACTCAGTCCTCATATTGCCTTTAGTGAAGTCTCTTTTTACAAGGACAACGAGTGTTGTACCTGCTGGACCTGGTGTGTGAATACGAGTGCCGTTTAGTCCTTCGCGTCGTCTATTGGGTGCTTAGAAACCACTCAAACTCCGTGGAAGCTAACCGGTGGAATTCTTCATACTCTGGACGTGAGTTGGTACAGTACGAGGCTTAAGGACCGTCAACCTATCTGGCGTTAGCTTCGGCAGCTTAGTTAAGGAACTTACTCTCAACACGCCACGGAACCATCCGTGTAGGATAATACTAAACACCGCCCAGTCATCGACCGTGCAATCTACTAGTAGTGTCCGAACGGGATTGTAACTCGAACCAATATAGAAATAAGTAAATACGTAACATTAAGAACAAACATAAAGATTAGATTAAAACATCTGTGTAACATCTGTATCAAAGCATTGGGCCTTCGTCTAAATAAAGTCATAACAAAGAAGTACCATAAAGAGACAGTTTATTAGAATCATAACCTACTTAATAGTAACAGAAGACTCTCGAGTCAAGGCTAGTTCACCTATACTCAAATAAATAATTATTTGTATATAGAATTACTGCGCGGTTCAGCATAGTAAATCAGAACCTTACAAATGGCATCCCTTGTGGGGAACTAAGCCATTGTTACTAAAGTACCAACTGTCTCGTTTAGAATTTTCATTATTAAGAAGAAATTTAGGGTCAGTATTAGACGAAATAAATCATAATGGCGTTTAATCAAACTAGAGAGGAAATCTTAAGATTACCCAACTTAGAACAAAGAATCAATGCTTTAGATCAATTTTATAGATTTAAAGAGGCAGAAAGAGAAGAACAATTATTAGAATTTTCACGTAGTATATTAGAGTCAAATAATTTTCGGGCAGTGGAAAGAGCAACTCAACATCTTGCAGATTACGATGGAACGAATATGAATCTAAAAGAATTCTTACAAGATGTTGATAACTGCTTTACCCTGATTTCTACAGATTCAGAAGCACACTTTTTAAGAATCGTTATATCAAAATTAAGGGGTAAAGCCAGACAAGCCTTGGAAGGTAGCACATTTAAAACTTGGAATGATTTAAAATCGCATTTAAAAGACTGCTTTGCACCGCCCCGCACATATAGTTATTACTTACACGAAATTCAATCATCTTCCATGAGGCAGGGAGAGAATATTCGACAGTTTTACGGTCGAATAAACGCGCTAGTTAATGCCGCAATTAACGCCGCGTTGGAAGTACTGGGAAATAACGTACAGCGAGATCATTTAAAACCTCAGATCGAAATCATTGCCTTAGAATCATTTATTAATGGATTACCAGATGGTTGGAGAACCCGTATTATCGAGTTAGCACCAGAAAAACTGGATGACGCGTTCGCGTTAGCATCGAAATATGAACGGGGTAAAGTAACCATGTATAATAATCATTACTCCAATCCACGTATTCATCAAGTAAGTCATACACAAGATCGAAGTCCACATGGTTCACGGGATTCACCCCATGGTTCAGGAGAAATATATGAAAGTATACATCAAGTAAGAACATTGAATAATGAGGAAGGAGATAGAGGAGGGCAAAGAAGAGTGAATTTTCATGATTCTACGCATAATAGAGATGAGATTTCTTATTCAATAGACCGGGATGACACCTATTTCCCAAAAATGACTTTTGAAGGAGGCAAGATACACGCACCACCACAATTGAGTTATAAAAAGCCAGTACCCGAGCCTATCAAACATCCAAGTATACTCCAGAGGGAATATACTGAGAATACTATGGTGCCAGTAAGACCACCAGTACAAAGACATGTTATACCACCAGAGGCACCATTATATCTGGATTACAGACCCTGTAACTGTGCTGCATGTTATATGTACTTTCAAAATCAACAGAGAGCCGAATATTGGTACCCACCTCAAAATGGAGGCTACCAACATCAAAATCCACCAACGTGTACGCACAGACCAGTCCCAATGCAGGAACCATGTCACCATCAAGAATCCGCAATTAACAGAAATCAAGACTATTACGGAGAAAAGCCGAAGTCGCCAATCCCGTTTCGCAGTGGAAATAAAAATCATTTAAACTGGGACAACGCTCACTGGAAGAACGCACCAGTGAGCGGGACGACTCCACAGCGTTCAACCAGTCCCGGCCCCACAGCCAAGTCGGGAAACCAGCCCAAGTTATTCGACTCACGTCAAGAGTCGAATCCTCGCCCACAATAAAATTAAAAATAGAACAATTGGCAGTTCCAGAAGCCTTATGTGTAGTGGATACCGGAGCCCAAATCAATGCAGTAAAAGAAAATGCATTAGGTCCTAATGCTATAGTAGACCAAAATGACGTGATCTCTATACTAGGTATTTCTCCACAGGAGGTAAGGACTCTAGGAACTGTAAAATTAAAAATCTTAGGAAAGGACCATTTATTCCACGTGTTACCATCTAGCACGCCACTATCAGAAGAACTTATATTGGGTAACCCTTTTCTACTTGTAGAAAAAGTAAACATCATGTTTGGAGAGGGAGTACTAGTAACGCAATGTCATCCGATAACACCCGTTCCCTTCGTTCATAAACTAATACCAGAAACTAGTGAAGATAAACATCCAGAGGAAGCATATCGAAACACGGAAGTAAAAAGAGTTCAGATTGAATCTGAGTTTGAATTTCCATATGCCGAACGCGAGATAGAACCGGAATCTATAGATACAGTAAATTGGAATTTCAATTCTAAAGGTTTTAAATCCAATGGTAAAACTGTATTTAAGTTACCGGCCAGAGCAAAAGTTCCTATAAGAATTCCCGCAACTAAACATTCAGCTAAGGGCCAAGCCTACTTAAGACGAATAAATACCGTCCCAGGAGTTTTTATAGGAGAAGCCGCCGTTAAAAATAACAAAGGCTACTGTTATGTGATGGCCACTAATACTCTACCTGACCCAGTCGAAATAGAAATTACTCCACAGCCATTGGAAGCATTTGACTTTTACGATGACTTGGAGGATGACTACGAGTTTCCGTTAGAAGGGGAACCACCAAAAGACGAAGAAGACCGCGTAAAAACAATCCTGGAAAAAGTTTTAACCAACTATCACACAAGACCAGAAAGAACGCAGATTAAGAAAATGGTAAAAGAATATTCTCATCTGTTTTATTTGCCAGGAGATCCGCCACCAAGAACATCATGTGTTAAGCATAAGATTAGGACAACCGATGAAGAACCCGTCAAAGTTAAGTACAAGAGAGGACCAACAGGACTAGATGACGAGCTTTTTAACCAAATACAAAAACTTTTGGAAGCCGGTATAATCAGGCATTCAAAGAGCCCATCTTGCAGTCCTATTCGAATCGTGCCTAAGAAACCAGGACCAGACGGAAAGAGAAAGTACAGGTTGGTAATTGACTACCGAAAGTTAAACGCGAAAACCATCAAGGACGCATATCCACTACCTAACATCATGGAAATCCTTGAGCAGATTGGAAGAGCAAAATATTTCTCAGTTTTTGACCTCGCCATGGGCTTTCATCAAATAGAGATTGACCCTGGGGATGTTGAGAAAACTGCCTTTAACACCAAATACGGCCATTTTGAGTACCTATGTATGCCCTTCGGCCTTACCAACGCGCCTGCAACCTTCCAAAGGCTCATGGATTGCGTCCTAACAGGTCTACAAGGATCAGAAATGTAAGTATTTTTAGATGATATAGTGATTTATGCAAATTCTCTCGAAGAACATGAGGAGAAAATCGCTAAATTGTTTGAAAGGTTATCAGCGGTAGGCTTAAGACTACAAATGGATAAATGCCAATTCCTTGTACCAGAAATTAATTATTTAGGTCATATCATCGACAGTAATGGAGTAAGACCGGACCCTAAGAAGTTAGAAGCCGTTAAAAACTACCCGAGGCCAACTAACCAAACTGAAATTCGACAGTTCTTAGGATTAGCTGGTTATTACAGAAGGTTTATCGAAAACTTCTCAGAGAAAGCAGGGCCCATCAACGCCCTATTAGCCAAAAACGTAAAATGGAAGTGGGAATTAGAACAAGAACAAAGTTTTAAGATCTTAAAAGAAGCACTTTGTGAAGCCCCTGTACTAACAACAGTGGATGAGAGTAAGCCTTTCATTCTAACTACGGATGCAAGTGATGGAGCTATAGGTGCAGTCCTAAGTCAAGGTGAACCAGGACAAGAACATCCAATCGCCTATATGTCCAGATCTCTCAACAAATGCGAACGAAATTATTCTACCACAGAAAAAGAATGTTTAGCCGTAGTAAATGCCATAGAGTATTTTAGCCACTACCTTTACGGTAAACATTTCACCGTCTACGGAGATCACGAACCATTGACATGGATTGAATCATTAAAAGATCCAGTCAGTAGGTTAAATCGTTGGAGAATGAGATTACGAGGTTATTACTATACTTTCAAGTATAAACCTGGTCGTCTAAATGTTAACGCAGACGCCCTTTCCCGCAATCCAGTTGATAGAGACCAACTAATTAAAGAAGATGAACAAGAACAGGGGGGGGAGGTACGAGTACTGCCTATCCTACCTAAGCCGACTAAAACTTCTTTAGCCAGACAGAATCGTACTCAACTACAAAGCGAAAACGAAACCTCTAAAGAAGGAGTTAAACATCGAAAGAAACCGGGTCGTAAGGAAGGAATCAAGCTTGATAACCCCACTATCCCTTTAGGTATGGAGGGAGGGCAAGCCGACCTAGAAGCAAGTACAATCGCGAAGAGACTTAGAATGAGGAAGAACGAACCAGCCACTACAGAAAAGAAAACAGTAGTTTTTGCAGAACCCATAGTTTCCGAACCGCCATCAATGAGTGAAACAGATAATTCAGAAATAACCAACTCAATTGAGAGTAGTATTGCGGAATCTTCCGATGCTCCACCAATACCACTAAGCAACAAATCTTTGCTTCCTAGCCTGTTGAATCAAGATACAGAGTCAGAAGAGGAAACTGATTCTACTATGGTCAAGTCAAACGAGGATCCAGGTGAAAGTGAATTTGATGAGATAATATTGAATAAACCCAATAAGATCAAGAGTAAAAATCCTAACAACAAAAAGAATAAAACTCCTACTAGTTCTAGACAAACTAGTCCGGAAATTGAAACAAAATTTAGAGATTCTTCATCATCAAGTGATGACAAAGAGTTAATAAACCCAAATTTACAATCTACTATGAGACGATCAATGCCAGGTCAACTCATGGATAATTCAGAACTACAAGAATTATCTAGCATTGAATTAAACAAAAGTGCAAAGGAAAAAGAGATTAATCCTAATGGAAACCCAAGCGAGACTACAAATAACCAACCACTCTCGATGTGCTGGGATAATTTCTTAGAGCTCTATCATGAAACTCCAACCGAGAACTGGGACCTCATGAAAGATATTGAAAGCTCATCACCCTTACAACAAGGAGAGAAAGCGAGTTCAGAACCACCTACGTTACTAGGAGAAGCTTCACAGGCAGTAGTCCCCAGCAGCACTGTGAGAGAATGGATGCTAGAATACGCAGATAGTCAGTCTAATCCGATTCGTTTCAAGTCACCCATAAAACAACCTAGAGCATCTTCTACTGCTTGGACTGAAGAGATGGCCGAAAACACCAATTGGCATCACCTCTCCACAATAGAACAAGAGGATAGTGAAGAAGAATCGGAGGATGAGATTAACGAAGAATTAAGAAAAAAATTATCTAAACCCAAAAAACAAAATAATCCACCTAAAACGACAAAAACAATAATAACACCCACAAGCGGAACACTTACCAACAACCATAATACTTCTTATGTAAATAGTAAACCGAAGGAAGACAGTACAGCTCCAAGATTTGGAAACACACCAACATCTGTATTTTTCGACTATGTAGATTCAGATGTGAACTCGAGTGAATCATTAAAATTTTTAAAAACTAGAGAATGTATAACATATCTAAAAGATAATATAGTACATTTTATTTCAAAAGATTTAAGTTTATCATATGGAACTAACAAATTACTTATTGACGTAGAAGCTATTTATCGCGATGAATTATCGAAGGCCAAGATAACCATCGGTGATGTAATAGTTACCCAAAATAGAAAAAGATTCATTTTCAGTTTAGTTATTTCGGATAAAGAAAAAGACGAAATTACACCAGATAATTTATCGAAATGTTTAAGTACATTAGCAAACGAAATTAAGAATAAAAAGTTAAAGTCTTTTAGATTAGCTAGAAGCGGAGAGCTAACTGACACTCTTCCGCGAGGGGTATTATTAAATAAAATTAAGGAAAAACTGAAAAATTTACAAATAGCAGTAACGATATGTTACGGTGAGTGTAAGATACTAGCTCCTGAATACAAGTTAGTAGTTCTGAACGATTACCATAATAGTTTGTTTGGAGGACATCGTGGTATGGGAAAAACCTATAGAAGAATAAGAGAACGATATTATTGGAAAGGAATGAAAGAAGATATACATGATTTCGTACGCAAATGTGAAATCTGCCAAGAACAAAAGCTGGTTAGAGTAAAGACAAGAGAACCAATGGTAATAACGGATACACCAAGTGAAGTTTTCTATAAAGTAGCCATAGATACAGTTGGACCTTTATGCAAATCTACGCAAGGTAACGTGCATATACTAACTATGCAGTGTCAGTTTTCAAAATTTTGTATAGCAGTACCAGTGCCCAACATCAAAGCAGTTACAATCGCAGACGCTTTGACCCGACACCTTTTTGTACATTTTGGAGTACCTAGAATAATTCTAAGCGACCGAGGACGCAGTTTTCAAAACAATCTATTGTCACAGTTATCCGAAATTTATAATTTTAAATTAAATACTACGACTGCATACCATCCACAGTCTAATGGATCCTTAGAAAGAAGTCACGCTGTCTTAGCAGACTTTCTAAGAAATAAATCATCAAGCAAACAAGATTGGGATAAAGTAATCCCCTTTGCTATTCATGAGTATAATACATCCGTACATACATCAACGGGTTACACTCCTCATGAATTAGCATACGGCAAACCAGCCCGTACACCCAATCGTTTGCCGAACGAATTCGAATTAGAAACTTACAACGATTACATACAAGAACTAACTGAATGTTTGAGAGATGCACAAACAGTAGCCAGGAATAATCTCATACAATCAAAACATAAGAACAAGGAGTACTATGATAAAAAGGCAAGACCTTTACAGATTTCTGTCGGAGACGAAGTGAGAGTATTAAAGGAACCCAGATATGGGAAATTAGATAAATTTTATAATGGAAAATTTTTTGTAAAAGAAATTAAAGACAATAGTAATGTCATAGTAGAATCATCTAATGGAAAACTTATAGTAAAGCATAAAGATAAGTTAGAGAAATTTTATCTCTGAGTAGACCAGACAAGACCACTACAAATTCAAGACACGGTATTTTAAACTTACCGATGTCCAAATTATTCTCCTTCTTTCGACTAAATGATTTTGGTAGTAATTAATTTTTACGCAAAAGGAAGCAGCATAGGATCGTGGGTTCAATGTAATTACTGGAATAAAACTCTATTTTTGAAAGAAATTTTTTTTCACTTAAAGATTAATTTTAAATAAAATTTATTATCTTAGAAAACGTAACAACAAATACTTAAGATTAGGCAAACAAAACAAGAAAATAAGCAGTTCATTTTCGCCCTATTGTCTATCTCTATCTATTGTCAGCGAACTTAGCATTGCGGCTACTACCATCCGAAGCCAATGCACTCGCGCTCACGTGTTGTCAGCTCGCGCCGAAACTTACACAGCACGCGCGTATATGTAGGCGTGACGAAAGCACGAGTTCGCGCCAAAGCGCGGTAACTCCTGCCACCGAACGGATACTTGAAGAATCAAAAAGACCCATCCAGGAATGCGACCCACCCAGGAATGCAGTACGTCACACTCGCAGTCAATACTATACTTATATATATACAGCAAGTATATATATAAATGAACATAACGTATGGACATGCGAGTATATATATCAGTGTACATAAAGACGGGTAAGAGTATATATATAAGTATACATAAGACCAGTTATACTTGCATACAGGCTTATACCTACACACATGCACTTTCCAATCTAGCAGACTTATAATAAGACCACATAAGGGTTCATATTATACAAATACTAAACATGCGGAATGAACAATTTAGCAACAATTGGCATTACCTAACAAAATAATAATAATTTCGGACTTTTAGCACTCGACCGCACCTTAGGAAGTCAAAATACACCCAAAAATGAGTAGCAACAATCAAATGTTTATAGGCCTGTAACTCGAAAAATTACAGTACCAAAATTGTTATTTTTGTACCTAAATTGTTAGTTAAGGATACTCTATCGACCTATGAGAAAAAAAAAAAAAAAAAACAGTAATAACAAAAAAAAAAAAAAAATTATGGTCGGATTCGAACCAAACCTTTTTGTAATTTTGCAATTAAGAGTCTCCGAACTAATAATGTAATAAAAGTTAGACAAATTGTTTATATTTACATTGTTATCCTGTAAATAAAGTACGAAAAATCGCAATTATGATCGGATCAAAACAAAAATTTTACAACTAGGATTAGAGATCAAAATACCGAAAATTTCTTTTTAATCACTCATTAATCTTCCGAGATAATGCATATGTCAGCATTATATTATTAACTTTTTGAAAAGTTCTTAAACAACATACTTATGTAACAACATATTGTGAATGAACATCGCACGTTTTTTTCTTTTTGCACCAGCACCCATTGCTGGGGACAGCAATACTCTGGGGGGGGGAGGTGTAACGTCCCATGTTCATAAAAGATAATTATATGTATGAATATACTGTATACAGAATGATGTATGACGGCGTGTATGTGTACAGGCGCAGGTATACGACGATAATCACAATGTAAGCATTTCCGCAACCGCGTTTACGACATCAAACGCGTCCCACTAATTAAACCAACTGACCCCCGAGTCAGCAATCCCAAAACCTACTTATTCTGCACCATCACCAACCTATATTGTAAGACACTTTCAGTGGCGATCGGTGATTGGTTATTACCCTAACGTTGAGATCATCCGCCAAGCCTTATAAGCCCCGCACTCAGTCCTCATATTGCCTTTAGTGAAGTCTCTTTTTACAAGGACAACGAGTGTTGTACCTGCTGGACCTGGTGTGTGAATACGAGTGCCGTTTAGTCCTTCGCGTCGTCTATTGGGTGCTTAGAAACCACTCAAACTCCGTGGAAGCTAACCGGTGGAATTCTTCATACTCTGGACGTGAGTTGGTACAGTACGAGGCTTAAGGACCGTCAACCTATCTGGCGTTAGCTTCGGCAGCTTAGTTAAGGAACTTACTCTCAACACGCCACGGAACCATCCGTGTAGGATAATACTAAACACCGCCCAGTCATCGACCGTGCAATCTACTAGTAGTGTCCGAACGGGATTGTAACTCGAACCAATATAGAAATAAGTAAATACGTAACATTAAGAACAAACATAAAGATTAGATTAAAACATCTGTGTAACATCTGTATCAAAGCATTGGGCCTTCGTCTAAATAAAGTCATAACAAAGAAGTACCATAAAGAGACAGTTTATTAGAATCATAACCTACTTAATAGTAACAGAAGACTCTCGAGTCAAGGCTAGTTCACCTATACTCAAATAAATAATTATTTGTATATAGAATTACTGCGCGGTTCAGCATAGTAAATCAGAACCTTACATGTGCGTCTACTGCTGTGTTATCGCTCACATACAGTGTGCTCACGCGAGCTCGAGCTCGCGGGCTATACAGTATATGTACAGTATAATGCGTACAGCTTAATGTATCTATTTTCTAACACGCCTCCTTACATTAATGCTGTACGCTTATTTTTATTGCATTCCTAATCAAGCTACATTTAACATTGTTCTAAATTTTTCAAACTTATCTTTACACAGAGCTTTTGTAAAAATATCCGCTACATTTTCATTCGTATCAATCTTACATATTTCAATTACATTTTCTTTTACACTCTCATGTACAAAATGATAATGTATTTCAAAATGTATAGAGTTTTTCGTAAAATTACCATTGTTTGCAATATCTATTGCTCCTGACTTATCCTCATAAATTTTTATAGGCCGATTTAAATTTATTTTGAATATCTTTACTAACTCTCTGATATATTCTAACTCGCTTATAACTTCTGATAATGATACATACTCTGCGTATGTCGACGCTTTTGTAATACATTTTTGTTTGCGTGATTTCCAGTCAATCGCAATTCCGAAGCACTTTATTACATAACCAGATGTGGACCTTCTGTCTAAATGATCACCAGTCCAATCTGCATCTACATGATAATCAATAGAATTACAACTTTCTTTTCTTTTATAATGCAAACTTTATAAGATTTATAAGTCTTGCAAGATTTATAAGTCTTTAGTTAAATACAAATATTTCAGTACTCTCAATGCATATTTCCAGTGGGTATGATCATAACAATTTTGACATCTACTCCAATAATTTACACTAAAACTTATGTCTGGTCTTGTACTCGAACTTATATATAATAAGGCACCTATCAAATTTCTGTATTTTAATTCAGACTCACAACTTTCAGCCTTATCAATTTTTAAATTCGTTTCCATAGGAGTGCATATAGTTTACTATTTTGTAATTTGTGTTTTAATGCTAGTGACTCGATGTATTTAGTTTGGGTTAGTTTAATTTCATAAATGTTACAATCATATTCTATATTAATCCCTAAATAATCTTTTATCTCACCTAAATCTTTCATTTTAAATTTGTTCATGAGAACTTTCTTTAAACTCTGAATTCCTTTCTTGTTTTTACAACAAATCAATAAATCATCTACATATAACAAAAGATAAATAATATCATCACCTTTTCCATGAGTATATAAACAATTATCGGCATTGCTTCTCTTAAACTTCAGTTTCGTTAAGTATTTATCAAAACACCCATACCATTTTCTCGGACTTTCTCGTAGTCCATATAATTCTTTAAACAATTTACATATTTTATTCGTTCCGTCATTATAGCCTTTTGGTTGATTGACATATATCTCTGAGCTTACTTTACCATTTAGAAATGCTGTAACAACATCCATCTGTTCTATAATAATTAAACCAAATTGACAACAATATGAAAATAAAATTTTTAATGATTCCGTTTTTGCTACTGGAGCGTATATGTCATCAATACCATTCGTTTGTTGAAAGCCTCTTACTACTAACCTAGCTTTAAATATATCATCGGATTTTGGACATTTCTTTATCCATTGCTTTTTTCCAACTATCACAGTCATCCCTATTTATCGCCTCCTCAAATGTACAAGGTGTATCTACTATACAATAGTGTACGGATAATCTATTAGTACTATTTTCCGGATATCTTATCGGACTCTTTTTCACACGTGTTGATCGACGTGGAGTATTTGGCTTTAAAGTATTTTTATCGATATTCTTTATATTTGCTTGTTCTTTTCCAGTTAAAATTTCATTCTCATCCGCGCTATCAAATACATCATCATCAATTTTGCTTTCAAACTCATGTTCACTTCTCTTACTCGACTGGAGAGTCGGAGTACTGGAAGAAATATTTTCAGTATCATAATCGAGACCAATACATTTTTCATCTAATTCAATAACATCAACATGTCTCGCAACTACCACTCTGTTATTCAAAAGAACTCTATAGCCAACATCGCTATAACCTAGCAAAATTCCCATTTCTGATTTTTTGTCCTATTTTGAAATTCTTTTTTGTTCGGGTTTTCTCACAAAAACTTTGCTACCGTATAACTTTAAATTTTTAACATTTGGTTTTTCTTTTAAAAATATCTCATATGGTTTTTTCTTTTCAATCGTGTTAGCTAAAGTACGATTTTTCAAGTATGTCGCAGTACTAATTATTTCTGGCCAATATTTTTTATCTACTTGTGCCTCATCTAACAAACAACGCGCCATATCCATAATTGTTCGATTAATCCTTTCAGCAGTACCATTCAATTCGTGTACGTACGCTGGACAATTATTTACGTAAATACCCTTTTCCTTTGCGAATTTATAAAATCGATTATTTAGATATTCTGTACCATTATCGCACCTTATTGTTTTTACTCTTTTTCCTGTTAGATTTTCTACTTCATATACGTACTTTATCATACAATCATACACTTCATCTTTTGTTTTAATGCAATAAACTTTGGCTATTTTGCTGTAATCATCGATAAACGAAACAAAATATTTTTCACCGTTTGGACCCGTCTTGAAACTACCACACATATCAGTGTGTATTATCTCTCAGATATCTCTCGCTCTTTTACTGTTATTTTTGAACGGTAAATTATGCATTTTATTTTCAATACAAGTTATACATTTCATAAATTCAGACTTAAATTCCGTTGGAATTCCTGTCAACAACTGCTGCTTACTCAAAGTATTTAGATAGCCAAAATTTACGTTTCTCTTTCAAATTAATATTTCTATTAAAATCAGCATTATTTAGGCAAGTCTTATCACTAAGATTTCCCTTACTTGACTCGAGAGTCGAAGTACGGGAAAAGGAATTTTGGCATGCAACATTTTCAATTTCATTATTTTTAAATTTACCTTTTACTTTAAATATTCGGTTTTATTTGTAAGCTATAGCAATGACTTCATCTTTATTATTTATAATCTTTGAAAAATTTCCTTTGGTCATAATAGAATGATTCTCAGTTAATTTAGCGAAACTTAATAAATTTGTATTCATTTCTTTTACATACAATACATTGCATATTTTTACTTTATTGCTTGTTCCACGAACATCAAAATAGCATATAATATTTCCAATTTTAGTTGCTTTTAACGAACTATTATCACCCAGATAAATATTTACCGGTTTCTTTAAATCAATACAATTTTCAAAATAACTTTCATCATTTACAATGTAGTCCGTACAACCACTATCAAGCAACCATTCAATTTCGTAAATTGATTTTTCAATACCTATATTTTTCGCTAAGTACGCTGACGCTACCCACACGCTCGTATCGGTTTCGCTTTGATTTGCCCCTTGCTGCTGCTGTTGTTGATGATGTCGGAACTTTCCACGACGTCTAGTGTAGTTGCCTCTTTTTCCTCTGCCGTAGCTTCGACCACGTGTCGAGCCTTGCCATGATCGATTTCCTTGTTGCTCATTACCGCCATTTTTGCACTCATGTGCGTAATGTCCCGTTTTACCACACTTATAGCACTTGGCTTTCTTCGTAGCAAAGGCATTTGTTTTCTTTTCTTCATTTTCATTTTTACTCTTCATTTCAGTGATTTTTATCTTATTCTTTACATAATCTGCTGTCTGGTCATCCTCTTTTAATGTGTCGATCAGATCTCCAATGTAGCTGTATGATTCAGGCAATGTGTTAAGCATATAATTTAATTTTTCTTTTTCGTTAATTTTTGCTCCTGCACTTTTTAACTCGTTTATCGATTTTTCGAACTCATTGAAAAATGTTGTTGTGTCACTGTAGTTGCTCAATCTTATTTTTTCAAGTCTATTTCTGCACACTATTTGTATAGCGGTTGATTCCTTTAAGTATATACTATCAAATTTCTTAATTATTTCAAATGCGGTTGTTTCTTCGCATACGAACTCTAGCTGCTTATTCGATATAGCACTATATATAATATTAATCGCTTTGAGATCGTTATCATCCCAAGTAGTGCCTGTTTCTGTTAACAGTTTTTCTTTTGTAATCACATCATGACATTTTCTTAACTTTAAAAACATCGTTATTCTTTTCTTCCACATACCATAATCTTCACTGTCGAACACCGGTATTGTAAATTCTTTTTTATCCATTTCGTTTTCTTCAATCTCGATCTTTTCTTTCTTATCGGATTTTTCTTCTCTCACTTTGTTATTCTCAAACGTTCTTTCGTATTTGGAAACTTCTTCTTCCTTCTGTCCCGATTGAGAGGCAACCTCTTTCTTATCGGACATATACCACGTGTTTTATGCGCAACTCATAATCCGTTCACATCACTATCTTTTTAAGACTTTTCTCCAAAACTTTTCTTCTATGTATTAGTCGAATATTTTTAACGTATTACATAGCTTACATTTTTCTTCTAGTGTTACTCAAACACTTTCTTTTCTTACTTGAAACTTTCAGCACGCCACGTAGCTTTTCATAACCTCACTTTCACTCACTAATAAATATCTCTCACAATACTTAAAAAGTAGTTGTGCGGGGTAGAGGTAGCACCAAGCTCTGCTACCATGTTAAATAAATGAAGAGACGTGGTTGTAGTGAGGTTTTTAGGAAGAAATAAAGTAATGTTTATTTAAACTTAGATATGTGATTACACTACCCTATTGAAAAATCTCACGTGAGATCTCAGGTGAGATCTAAGGTGAAATCTCACGCCAAAATCTCATATAACCAATTTTTTGTTCTTTACGCGTTTTAAACCATTCGTAGTCAATTGGTGGCTTTTTTTGAAAAATTCAAACTTAGAAAATTTATCACAAATTTTGACTTAAAAAAATTAAGTCCAATTTTCCAAAAATTTTCAAAGTTTGAATTTTTATATTATTTGTACTTTATTAAATAGTAAAAAAAACGTTATTATAATTATAACAAATTATTGCAACATATATAATTAAAAATTATAATTCCTATGATTAAGTTATAAAAAAGAAACAAATAATATAATATTATATTTGGCAATAACACAGCCAAATACTTAATATAATGTGATGTATAATAAAAAATAATAGTGTCGATAACTCAGACAAAAATTGTTCAAATATATTATTATATTAAGATGTCTTATATGTTTTATATTTGATCAGAATAATAATGGCGATAACTCAGCTAATTATTTAATATAATATTATACTTATGTTATATGTAATAACAATAATAACGACGATATAAATCAGCTAATCACAATATAATATTATACATAAATTAATCAAATTTAATCATCTTGTTTAATCATATACCACATATAATTGAAATTATTAATGGAGAAAAATTTCTGAATATACTATATTTTTTGTATATATTTTTGTATCATTGTCTAGTTTCCTCCTTATTGTATTGTTATTTACAGAATTATCATTACATTTATAAATCGATTCTCGAGCTAAAAATATTTAAAATTTTTTTATATCGTCCTCGACAAAGCGACATATAATTGTCCATGACTAAATATTGGAGACTGTAAATATAATTCAACTTTTTCAAAAAATTGCCCTTGAGATTTATTTATGGTCATGCAAAACTTAATCGTATTAGGAATTTTCTTTTCATCATTTGAAAAGGTATTTCATTTAATGATGGACTTAAATCAATCCTTGGAAATAAAATAATTTTACCAGAATTTTTGCCAGTTATGATTTCTACTATTATTACATACTTTTTCATATCTTTGATAGATAGTCTTGTCCCGTTACAAAGTCTACCATCGATATCTAAATTTCTTAAACAACAAACTTTTGCACCTTTTTTCAAAATCAATTTATGCGGTGGTAATCTATTAGGCATTAATGAATTTGGAAATTCGATTGGTATGGATTCTGTCAAACTGTCGTCAGCTTCAGCCTCAATTCTGTCATCACTATAAAATACATAATACAGTTTTACCATTGATTAATAAATTAGCAGCAATATCAGTCATTATGGTAACTTTTACCACTGCCACCTGGGCCGTCGATAAAATATAATTTATTTACAATATTATTAATTGTAGCATTAATAATCAAATCAAATATTTGTTTTTGATCCAAGGTTAGAGTATTGATATGATTTATGATACTGTATCAATCATATTGGATCAATGTCATCAATCATAATAAAAGAATCATCATGGTCTTGATCGTGTGATACATAATCATATTCTTCTTGTACCGATTTTTCGTCATAACTAGCAAGATTGAAATCGTTTTATTTCAATCCAAGTAATAATAAAATATTTTCAATATTTTTTTATTTTCAGCTTTAATTTTTTCTACTTTTGGATCTATGAAATGATTTTTTTATTTATCGTATAATTCTAATAAATTGTGGTTTCTGAAATACAAGTATAATTCAAATAATTCACACATTGATTTAGGAAATTTAAATATAGCAGCTTCTTCCAAAGAATAACCCCATCTTTGATTATTACTGATAAGACCTCATATCTAAGAATGATTTGGCACCTCTAACATGTAACAAAAAGAGATGTAAAAAAAAGGTTTCTCGTATGTTTGGATTTACAAAATACATTCTAGTTATAGTCGGTTTAAATAATTTTTTTTGTTTATCATTATATACATAATGACATGGAATTTCATGACACAAATACTGTGTCGCATTATTATCATCTTGATTTAATTTGATAAATGAAATGTAGACACTACATTAACATATCGATTTAACCGAGATGTTAATGTAGTGTCTTCATTTTTGTTTATTTTTTATTTTCTTCACCTTCTACATAATATATATTTTACATATCTTGTTGAAATATGTTGTGTTATTTCATCATAATTATATGTATTATCGTTTTCGTTTATTGAATTTTAGTTGTTGTTGTCGTGTTCTGTTGTAAATTTTACGAGAACCGTGTCAGATTCTTTATGAAAATATTTGAATAAGTATTTTAAACTTTAATAGTACTACATATTTCAATGTTTATATTGCATTCTAGTAAGAGTAATAAACAAGGGTTATTTGGTACAACAAATCCATTATGTGCTACCTTGTGTTTCGAATATATAATATATTTCCCATTATTTCGTCGACAATACGAAGGATAACCATTAGAATTAAATTGTGTTTGGTTTATGTTTGGTTTGGGAAACTTTTTGGTACAAATGTACCATAAATATAAACCATACGCATGGTCCTTGAATCATATTATTTTTACTATATTATATATATTTATTATTTGATCAATTTCATCGGAATTTCGAAATTTATATCCTTGGCATAAACCATCTTAACATATGAATATATGGTAATCCACGTTTTTGAAATTCTATAACATATACATATCTTTTGTGTTCACCAAATATATTCTTTTTTGTGAGTTCATTTTTTAATACTTTTATTTTTTCGTGAAATACTCGTGATATTAAGTATGGACGATCTAAAGTTGATTCATGAGGTAATGAATTTTCTTGTATTTCTCTCCAATCAAGTAGTGCGGCAGCGCCACCAAGGTGAGTTTGAGAAGTAGACGAAGCCGCGGCGCCTGCGCTACTATTTACTTCTATGTTGAGGTTTGCATTTTTCATTATAAGAAAATAAATGCTTTTCTTTGTTCTCTCCAAGTTATTTTGACTTATATCATCTATTATTATGCCTAACTATAATTTTCAACAAAATAATGATAAAAAAATCTCCCTTTATATGTAATACCCTATTAAAAAATCTCACGTGAGATCTCAGGTGAGATTTCAGGCGAAATCTCATGCCAAAATCTCATCTAACCAATTTTTTGTTCTTTAGGCGTTTCAAACCATTCTTAGTCGATTGGTCGCTTTTTTTGAAAAATTCGAACTTAGAAAATTTATCACAAATTTTGACTTAAAAAAATTAAGTCCAATTTCCAAAAATCTTCTAAGTTTGAATTTTCCAAAAAAAGCCACTAATCGACTACGAATGGTTTAAAACGTCTAAAGAACAAAAAATTGGTTAGATGAGATTTTGGCGTGAGATTTCACATGAGATCTCACCTGTGATCTCACGTGAGATTTTTCAATAGGGTATACGAGTGTGCCATTCGGAAATGCTCAAATCAAATTCGATTTTTTTCTTCCATCAAAATGTTTGGACTGTTAAGTTAGCCGCAGAAATGATAGGACCGTGAAGTTGGCCGCACAGCTATATGCAGATGGGTTATTGGGTTATCTTTTCCGCATTGCTTGCTCACATGTTGTATGTATATAGTAGTCCAGTCAGATTAGACTTGAGAAGGCCTGTTTTCGGCACTAAATAAAACAAGGTAAAAGATTATTGGAAGTTGTTCGAAAGGATGTCAGAATATTGGGACAATAGTTTGAGCGCGATTTCCCACTGTGGAACATTGTTTAAATAATCAAAGAAAGTGTAAAACCGTTTTTTGCGCATAACTTTTGAATCGTTGATGCAATTGAAAAAAAGTTTAATACTTTTTTCAAGTATTAAAAATACATACAAAATGAGATAAACTAAATTAAAATCCGTCCATTTGTTTACTCAAAAAACGTAGGAAAACCCGCTTATTTTAGCGTTTTTTAAAATTTTCTATAATTAATTTAGTTTTATTAAAAAAAAATCATACTATAACTTTTTTTGAAGGTCTTTGTACCCTTTATAAGTGATATAAATTTTAGCTTAAAATATTCATAACTTTTTGTTTATTCCTATTTGTTACGTAAAAAAGGCTCTTGCCAGATTTTAAATAATTTCTTTGAGACGTCGGAGAGACTTCTCCGAGGGTCCATTTTACTCATAAGGAGTATACTACAACGAGCAATAAAGGAAAAGTTGATAACTGAAGGGTAAATTGTTTAAACATTAAGTTGATAAACAGGCATATTTAATGTTAAAAGTTAAAGGGTAAATTATTTTCAAATAAAATTTCCAGATCGATAATTTAATTGCTATCGTTATTATGCAAATTTTAAGCGTTTAATTATTGCTCTACAATGATTTGGAGCTAAAACAATTTTATTATCAAAACATTCCCCGGGATCGTTCGATTATCGATACCAATTATTCGTCAGCTGATCTGACGAGTTCGCAAGGTCGTGTTAACTTGTTCGCATGTACTTTTTCAATTACATTGCCGTGTTGAATCGTGACATTATCAAGTGGCGTGGTAGCGCCACGAAGGCGAGTTTGAGAAGCTTCGGCGCTCGCAACACTATTTACATATATAATAAACGAATCAAATGCACAGTTATGCTCAAATCATATTATTCTCCAGTCCAAATGAAAGGACCGCGAAGTTAGCCGCATATAAGCTACTTGATACAGATTGGTGCTGGATAATAGTTTCTTTTGAAATTGTTTCTCATCGCGTTGTACATACTTTTAATATATGTGTATACAAGTAAGCGATTAAATGTATATTATTAAAATAGTAGTAGTATATATATATATATATATATATATATATATATATATATATATATATATATATATATATATTATATTAGTTTGTAACGGGGCGTTTATGCCGATGCGACGGTCCAACGCTGCGACGGAGGCTCGACTCCGGCGTGAAGATTCTCTTCTTCCCGTTCAACGGAGAGATACTCTCCTTGATGCGACGGCGATTACCTGCGCCGTCGCTCGTGCAGCCTACTGCTGCCGTACCGCCGTGGCACTCTGCTCGGCCAGTCAGTTGTTCTGCAAATCGCGAAACACGCGATTTGCCCGCGTAGGCTGTCGGGGTACTCGGGAATATAAGGACGTTAGGAGCGAACGAAATGTAAACACATAGATACAAGCGAATGTTTGTTTATTCCAAATTCAGATTACACGAGCTAACAACCGTTATACACGCGCGACGCGAGAAGGCAGATTGCGCACGCCGATAATAACTCGCTCGCGGCGAGTTCGATCGCAATGATAATTGAAGCGCGACAAAAGATGATTGTACTTACAATCTCGCAAAGCGCCGCTCCTGCGTGGTGCGGCGCGCGCAAAATGGCGGGAGCGTCCTCCCTCAGGTACACTGAGTGGTCTGCGAGTCGGTGGCGTACCGACTGGTTCGTCGCTGGCTCGCTGGATGAGTCCGCTCGCTGCTCCACGGATACACTCGTGCACGGTGGAGGCACAGTAGATCGCGTTCGCGCGGTATCACAAAGGTCTTTATCTAAAGCACGTGTTGCTTCTCTCGTGGCCGGAATCTATCTCCTTATCGCGCTCGCGTCGCGTCGCGAGCGCCGCGCGCAGCGCCTGCGCGCCGAACCGCGGCGACCCTGCGCATGACATGCGCGCGCGATTCAAATCGCTGGATCGCTTACAAATTATATAATCTTTTTTATACTTTCACCCAACGTGTGCAAGAACCGTTAAGTTAGGGGATTGTTTTCCCATCATTATCGCAGTGGCGTTGTTTCTTTGGTTCAGTGCCTTCCTGAGGGCTGTATGTCTGTTCGTCCAGCTCGACCCTCACCAAGTTTTTAAGTTAAAAATTCATAAAAGTTGTTTAGTCTGATTGAGTAATTAATTATAGTAATAACAAGTGGTATCGGTCTAAGTGTTAGTCATGGCTTTTACGTCAAATGAGGAAATGGAGGATCTTACAGATCGTGATGTGACCACGTGAATATTTTGTTAGGTTATCTATTTTTACACGCTAATAATGCATAAAATAAAAATGTTTTATTATTTATAGAAATATTATTGACTACGTTGATGCTATTATGGCTCCTACTCCAGCTGGTAAAAATAAGGATATGTTGTATAAATTTCTTTTTTCGAATGGTAGCAAACGAATTGCTATTTTCGTATGGGGCAACACTCTCATCAACAAATTTTACAAAGATATATGTTCGACTAGGGTATGTATTGAGAATTTAACGTTATTCCAGAGGGAAATGCCATACTCATTTGTTTAATGTGTATATTATTTCAATGTGTAATTTATATATATATATTTTATATTTATAGGTAGTCAGTATTAATGGTGGTCACTGTCGAGCTGTTAGCCAATCAAAATTCAAGGATGACAATAATTTAGTTCTATTTGAACTTATAATCAAAGAAAATACAATCGTTTCTTTTTTGGGATATCATGTGTTGGGAAATCCAAAGGTAAATGATCTTCAAAAGGCTAGTTATGACAATTTACATACGATGGAAGGATTAATTAAGGTATGTATTGTAACGGGCGGCGAGACGCGCACGTCGGCGCGGGTAGCTGAAGCGCTGGAAGGCCAATAGAGGACTCGCAATTAGAGGGAAATTCGAGTCAGTTAGCTTTTGTCCGTACTCGTGATAAGTCAGAGATTACGCGCGCAAAAGATCCTAAGTATTGAGCAGCAGCAACAGTAGCAAGGAAGTAGCAACAGCAGCATCGAAGGCCACAGCACCATCGAGAGCAGCCACAGCAACCAGGGGAGGTAGCAACAGCAGCAGCCGCAGTAACCACTGCCACTGGTGGATCACCACAACCAGAGCACGACAAGGTCGTGCAGGAGTCTCCCTGGCCAGAGTACGACGAGGATCGACGCGATAAGAGAAAGTAGGAATTAATTTCTATTTTGTTTATGCGCGATCGACTGGCGAGGCATTTGGTCCCAGTCGTTGATCCGGAAGATTTTGCGGCCTTCTTGCGACGCGAATACGCGCAACACGGACGACGGATTTCTTACTGAATAAACGCCTTTTTAGTAGAATCGGTAGTGTTTTCATTTGATTGTCGTCCCGATCCCTCTTCCTATTCAAACCGCGGAATACCGCCGCCTCCGCGGGCACCAGACAGGAGTGTAGTGCATACTGAGCACCGGAGCATCGTCGCAGGTAGGCGACCACACGAGCGAGTACAGCATCTCGCAAAAGCAAAGTGCAGGAGAACTTTGCATTTGTTCAGGGTACATAGGCAGTTAGCCGCCTAGAAATCACCCCGTTACAGTATTTATTTATAATCAAAATCTTTTATATTTATGCTATAATTTTCTAAATACTTCTTTCTAGAAATTTCTGGATACATTCGAACTCCATTTTCATTAATTCATAACCGAAGTGGCCAGATGACTTACGCTTTAGGAGCAATAACTGATGGGACAAAAAAAGTAACTATTCAAGTAAAACAGTTTGTGAAAAGTGGACTTAAAATAGGTGATTACGTTACTGTTACAGGAACAGTAACAGGTCAAGATTGTTTGGTAACGTTTTTTTGTAATCGTATGAACAGCATAAAATTAGATTCGGATAAAGAAGCATTACCACTAGATAAGGTTAATCGTGAAGGAAGACCAGTTAAGCGAATTTGCACAGAAAAAAAAAGTTGAGTTGTGTTTTATAATGTTTTTAAGTTATAAGTTCTTTGAAAATTTTTGTTTATGGAGATTAGTACTTAATTTTTAGAAAATATAATATGATGATCAAAGTTAGCATAAAGCTTCAAATGTTTATCTCATAACATACATGAATCATTTTCATACCAAGAGAATAATTAGAATATAATCATTAAAAAATGTGATCAACATATCAATATTGTTGTGGTTAAATAGTTATCATTAGAAACTACACTACATGCGATATATATATTGTTATTTCCTTCTAACTAATACATTACTTTACTATTAAGATTATTTAAAAAAATAGTTGTGTTCAATACTATAACGGTAATTGGCCCTATATATACTATTCTTAAACTATCCAAAGACTAAGATTTATAAATAATACCTGCAAAGTAAATTGTATATAGGTTATAATACAATTCTATTATTGTATTATATATTTGTAAAAATACGTCACATTATTGTTTTCAATACATTATATACTGTCTCAAAATGTTGAAAAAAAGTTTAAAATATTATATTAATTATTAATATTTACTGTCCAATTTTATAAGTCTTTTACAAGTCTTTGTACATATGTATACTGTTACAGTGTATGATTTGAATTTCAAAATCAAAACAAATCACTCCATATAGGCTTTCTACAGATATCTCTGTATAGATATACTAACACACAGAAAGTGATGAAGTATAGAGTATAGCTGTAACTGTGAGGTAGAAACTGATGGGAAAGCAATGCCCATCGCCGCAGCATGACCGTGCCAGATACTTACGGGAAAGCAATGCCGCGCTCTGTAAACATAGCCTAACCTGGAACCTAACTTTCGTTAGAGCTGTCAACAAGTTCATTTGCTTGGTTTACTTACTTGTTTTTTTTTATTTACTATCTTCAAGCGAATTCATCTTTGTAAAATAATTAATTATATTTCAAAAAGTGCGGCTAGTGATTTGGGATAAATTGGTTTTATACTTGTTAATAACAATTGTGCATCTATTACTGATAATACATTAACATTTTTGGAGATAAAGGTAATAATTTACTCATCAAAAGTAATATTTATCGTAAAAACAACTATAGATAATAGATATTTCAATAATACAGCAAACCTAAAGCAACAAAAATTGAAGGTTAATAGGTTAGGATTTAACACTTATTATAATAGAATATCTTTAGTAGAATATCTTTAGTGTCCGAACGGGATTGTAAGTCGAACCAATATAGAAATAAGTAAATACGTAACATTAAGAACAAACATAAAGATTAGATTAAAACATCTGTGTAACATCTGTATCAAAGCATTGGGCCTTCGTCTAAATAAAGTCATAACAAAGAAGTACCATAAAGAGACAGTTTATTAGAATCATAACCTACTTAATAGTAACAGAAGACTCTCGAGTCAAGGCTAGTTCACCTATACTCAAATAAATAATTATTTGTATATAGAATTACTGCGCGGTTCAGCATAGTAAATCAGAACCTTACAGAGATAAAGGTAATAATTTACTCATCAAAAGTAATATTTATCGTAAAAACAACTATAGATAATAGATATTTCAATAATACAGCAAACCTAAAGCAACAAAAATTGAAGGTTAATAGGTTAGGATTTAACACTTATTATAATAGAATACCTTTAAAAAAAGCAGTTGGTTATAAATCACGTATGTACATAATTCATAACACAGTTAAAAAGAAGTGTTACGTGTAAGCGTATTGCACTTTAAAATGAAATTCTTATTGATTCATGTAGCAGAAAGGCAAAGTTATTATAACTTTCTGCACATAAAAATATACTATAAACCAGAAATATAAGTAGCTGGAGTTAGCGAATCATCTGTAACAAAACTTATGGAATATTTGACTCGGCAAGTGGGAAATTTATCATAGATCTTGAACTGACAAATTGAACAAAGACAGTTAATTGCAAACTGTTACATTACCTTATTTCTAAAATATTTAATACATATCTGCACAAAAAATCATGTGTTGAACACCAGAACAATTTATTTTACACTACTTTTACAGTTCAAAGACATTTAAGGTTATGTTGTTCGTACATAGCAAAATATTTTCAATTGATACAATATTGAGATCTGAATGAATCAACTTTTATTTGTAACCATTTATATTAGTCATTTATAAGAAAACATACGGAATTCTAAAAATATTTTTAAGGGGACCAAATACTTTTAAATCCTATAAAAGAAAATTCTTATGTATAATTACAAAAAATAATAATTAGTAGTTAACTTTTATATTAAAAGATAGTGATGTTACCTTTAGTTTTTTATAGCTAAATCCATATTAGTATCTATGTACTTATAGTGACAGTTCGTCTACTATTTTATATATTCTGGTACTGTCTGTAAGATTCAAAGTGACCACATGGTTCGATTGAGCTGAAATGTTAAGTGAACGCTTTGTACACTTTTATTTTTGGTATGAATGAAGGGAATGTGATTTACATGACTGAAAATAGATTTTTTATTTTTGCCACAGTTCCTTCATAAAACCTTTGTTTTCTAATCTTTGAAATCAAAATCCCTTTATTCATACAAAAAGTACAGATGTGCTAACCATCCTTCTAAAATTTGAGCATGATCATACTATTCATTCTCATGAAATTTTCGGATCTAAGCTTCTTCGGATAATAAGCTGAAATCAATAACGTCCAAATTTAAGGAAAATCAACTATTTATAAAGATTATTGATAAAATTTGTTATACGCATACATATTTGATTATAACTAATTCAGATACTATTATGGTGCACTCTTAAAAAGAGTGAAACATCTGTTTACATGATCGGTCTCTATTTTAGAGATTTCACTTTCCGACAAATGATAGAATGTTTTCGTTTTTTTAAATAAAATACTTAATATATTAAATATGCAATAAAAATATCACAATTCTCTATAAAAATATGAAATATGAAAATAGATTTTTTACAAATTTTAAAGTGTTTGGTCCCCTTAACTAGAACGTTTTTACCTTTAATAAATAGAATATCTTTTATATAGTATACTATATATTTAAAAACAAAGTTTATTTATGATTTTTGCATTTTCTTTTACAGCAGATTTCAACCATCCAATTTGGATTTCAAGAACCAACACGTTTTCTTTAAATTACTGTGAAAAAGTTGTGAGTAGGGTAATATATTTATATTTATATGAACATTTTTAATTATATATTTTCACATGACTTTTTTTCTCATTTTAGGGGTTTTACTTTCCACTACAACTAAATACCACTGTAACGATAACATCATGTAAGACTTACTGGAATAAATGTTTCAATTTTAAAATTCTACGTTACTATGTGTGATTAATTATATATTGAATGCAATTATTAGTACATTAAAATAAATATATTTCATCACACAACTTGATATTATGTTCCTGTATTTTGAAGAATTATCTGTAACTGTTATAATAATATAATATTTAAAATAAAACTTATTTGTAATTTACGTTTGTACCTTCAGTTGTCTTTTACCTATTATAATACACATTTAAAGTTACACTGATAACCAATCCTTTGAAAACTATACCGAATAAATCCACATCCATTACCAGCCATAAACAGCCACAAACAGCCATGCATAAGCCATAAATAACCATAGCCACAGCCTTTACCTACCGTAAACGGCAAAAGCCATAGCCTTTTTCTCAATAATAAACAGCCAAAGTCGTATAGCCACTAACTACCGCAAATAGCCATAATTATAGCTATTATCAATCAGAAAAAGTAAATTCCAAATTTAACTCAAAAGGAATGTGATCTTTTTATAATTAAAGACTGTAGTGCAAAAAATTATTACCAATCATAAAATGGGCAAGATGGCCGCGGCAAGCAGTGGCTCGCAGCGTAGTCTAAAGGAAAATGTGCTTAAAATTAATAACAAACAAAAAGTTAAGTCAGTGGTGTGTATAGTGTGTGATAAGGTGTATCAAACTAGTGATTTTGAAAAAATAGAAAAAGCCATAAGATTAAGTGCAGCGCTAGGAATCTGTCCTGAACATGAGGAACTCGACCTAACCTCAAAAGATAATACAAAAACGCTAAGTAATGATGCGAGGCTCATAATCGCTAGAGTCAAGGCCTTTGAAAAACAAAAAATAAGAAAGCAAATACCAGAAGAATTCGATAATAATCTACTTAACGAAGGTGATCAAGAACTAATAGGAGACAACATCAAACGTGAAAATGCTTTACTGAGAGAATTGAATAAAGAATTAAAAGAAAAAAATGACTTATTGAAACAATTACTAGACAAAGAAAGAAATGAACTGCCAATGGTTAAAAGTAAAACGTATGCTGATGTTATCTCAAATAATAAAAATAATAGTAAGCCTAAACGTATACCTAGTATTATAATAAATAATAAATCTGAAGAGGAAACCATTGACGATATAAATCAATTGGTATCGCACTACTTGATAAAAGACAAATCAATTCAAACTAAAAAAGTAGTCAAGAAAAAAGATGAAATAATTATAAACTGTTTAAATGAGGAAAGTGTAGGCAAAGCTCATAAATTACTACAAAGTAAGCTGTCAAAATTATGTGATGTCAATAAGGAACAGGTTAATAATCCTAAAGTAAAAGTTGTAGGAATAAACAATTTGGAAAATATGGATGATAAAAATATGGAAAATGACATCAATGAAAGGAACTTTGGAAATTTTAAAAAGAAATGTGTTGTTCTGACTTCCTACAAGAATAACAAAACGAATCTGCAAACAGTGATTCTAGAAATGCCAGCCGAAACATACCAACACATCAGAGAGAACAGTAATAGGATATTTGTAGGTTATCAAAGCTGCAGAGTGTATGATTACTGTAACATTAAACCATGCTTTAATTGTGGCAGGTATGGACACAGTGGCAGCAAATGTAAAAATAATTCTATATGCCTAAGGTGTGCTGGTGATCATAAAACTAAAGACTGTCAAGTAAATAAATTAAAATGTGCAAATTGTGATTATAGCAATGAGAGATATAAAACAAATTTCAGAGTTGAACATATGGCAACAGATAGCCACGAATGCAAAATTCTGCAATCTAAGATCAGAAAGTTCATCGACTTTACCGATTATACGACGCAGCCTGCATTACCAAGATATATCGGCAATGCAGTGAGAACATCGGACAAAGGTGTCGTGGCTAAAACTTCTGGAATATCGTCAACGTCACTCCAATCACTCAACGTGAATATAGCAGCAAGACTAAGAAGCAAGAAGCAATAGTGATGGATCAAGACATCAATTTTGAAGAGATAAGCAAGTTTGAATTGGAAATAGACGATATCAAAAAACTTAATAAAGCAATAATGAAAAAAAAGAACGTAATGTTGTGTGTGAATATAAGGAGTTTGAATGCAAATTTTGAAAAGCTGGAAGTGTTCATTGAATGTTTAGTAAGAAAACCATGTATAATTGTATGTGCGGAAACTTGGAAATTGCAACATTCTCAATACTATCAACTGCAAGGTTATGAAAGTTGTTACAATGAAAGTTATATAAATAAGGCGGACGGCGTCATGATATATATAAAAAAAAATATTTATTATAATACTAGAATAGATGTTGTTGATAGATTGAGTGTTGTAAGTACTGACATTAAACTTATGTCCGGAGAGGCAATAAGAATATCTGCCATATATAGGTGCCATGATATACCAAAATCTGAATTTGTAAATAGTGTCAAAAAGTTTTTAGCAAAAAATAGAAATATTAATAACCACTGCATTTTTGGAGATTTTAATATAGATATATTAGAAAATAATATGGTAAATAATGAAATGAGTGAAAAAATAATTAGTCAGGAATTTTTAATGAATTATCTAGAACTTGAATATATACCATACTTTAGAGGAATTACACGACCCTCATTAAATAATGAAAATGGCACGTGCATTGACAACTGTTTCGCTAAAACTAAAACCATAAATATTGATTCTTTTAAATTGAATAATCCGTTTAACGATCACTATCCATTAGTCATAAGTGTTAATGAGAACACACTACAGAAAGATGGCGAAAAGGATAACAAATACATAAATTACAGGAAACTAATAAAGTATGCTGAAAAACTGGATTGGCAATCATTGCTGACCAAACAAGATCCCAATGAAGCAGTGGATATTATGATACAGATGTCACATAACTGTCTTGAAAATGCTACATGTTGCAAAAAAAACAATAGAAAAAATAAAGGTACACTGCCGAGAAAAAACTAGATAACTAAAGCTATCCAAGTGTCATGCGGTACTAAAGAAAATATGTATAATCTATGGAAAAAGAACCCAACTAACTTAGTTTTAAAAAATGAATACAAAAATTACGAAAAAATTTTGAATAAAGTTATAAAAGATGCGAAATACAAATTTGAGAATAGTGAAATAAAAAAAAATATTGGCAATCCAAGACAGTTATGGAGTATTATCAACACAAAGATTGGCAAAAAATCTCAAAAAAACAAGTCACTTGATTACCTAATCGTAAATGGTCAAAAGGTTGAAGACAAATATACTATAGCTAATCACATGAATAATTATTTTTGTAAAATAGGTATTGATTTAAGTAATAAGATTCAAAATTTAGATACAGAACTAAAACCCCCAGATAAAAATAATAAATCAATTTTCATCTACCCTACTAACAATTTTGAGATTATGAAAACTATTAATTCGCTGAAAAATAAAACTGGAGGTGTTGATAATATTAATGCTAAAACAATTAAGACAATTGCAAATTATATTGCGGAACCATTGACACATATTTTTAATATGTGTATACAACAAGCCACGTGGCCAAACGCTTTAAAACAAGCGGACATAGTTCCTATATACAAGGCTGGTGATAGTTCCTGTGTATCAAATTACAGGCCGATATCGCTGATATCAAATATAGCCAAGATCTTTGAAAAAATATTATATAATAGATTGTTTAATTTCCTAACGGAATGTAATATTATATCTGATAAACAATTTGGCTTTGTTAAAAATAGAGGAACTACGGATGCTTTAAATTACATCTCAAACATTATATATAATAATATAGACAAAAGTACTCCGATAATAACTACATTCTTGGATTTAGCAAAAGCTTTTGACACAGTAGATCACAAGAAACTTTTAGATAAATTAGATAGGTATGGAATAAGAGGTAGTGCTTTTGACTTAATAAATAGCTATCTCTCAGGTAGAAAACAATGTGTGAAAATCCAAGACTGTAAAAGTGAATATAAAGATATAACTATTGGTGTCCCGCAAGGGACCATATTAGGACCATTATTTTTCATACTTTATGTTAACGACCTACTGAGGGATATGCAGAATGATACAATTGTGTCTTATGCCGATGACACTGTTATCATTGCTAGTGATAGCACGTGGTCTTCTGCCCAGGACAAAATGAACAAATATCTTAGCGATGTAGCAAAGTGGCTTACTGTAAATAAATTATCTCTAAATGTTAAAAAAACGGTTTTTATTGCCTATGGCAGCTACTGTGATAGTGTCTCGGACACTCTAAATATAGAGATAGGAAATACTAAAATAGAAAGAGTAGAAAGCCATAAATATTTGGGATTAATTTTTGATTATAACATGAAATGGGATAAACATGTTGATTATATAGTAAAAAAAACAAAATATTTAATTTTTATTTTTGCGAAAATAAAAAAAAGAATGGATAACAAAACATTAATGATGATGTATTATGCTTTTTTCCAAAGTTTAACTAACTACGGCATAATAGCCTGGGGAGGAGCGTACAATAATTGTTTAAATTTGATACAAGGAATACAGAAGAAACTATTAAAAATTATAAACAGGGATCAGTTTCAAATACAAGACCCTCCTCTTACTGTAAGGCAACTTTTCCAATTGGAAGCTATTACATATCATTACCATAGTTTAAGAGAAAAATATAGCATAAGTTCTAGCAATACTAGGAATAAGAGTATACAATTACCAAAAAATAAGAAAGCTGTGAACAGAAAAAACAGCTATTTCGTAGCTGTAAAAGTGTACAACACTTTAACGAATGATCTTAAAACTTTAAGAGGTAACAAAATCGCAATTAAGAAAAGACTAAAAAAGTTTATAAGAGAAAATTATAGATAGCGTTATTTGAAAATTGTATGCATCGTTACTTAACTTACACAGGAATTTATTAAAAAGATTATCAAAAAGATGCTGTATCATCTTTTTGTTATTTTTTAGATTAAGTTTTAGATTCTAAGATTATCTGTACCATACCTATGTACAGGCAACTAAGTTTGTCTCTATAGGATGCTTTGATAAGCATATGTATATGGTCAATAAAATAAAAATAAAATAAAAATAAGCATCAAAGTATTAAAATAAATTTTGCCAAAGATTTGATTTTGAATTAGCCTTAACTTCTTTAAAGTATTATTATTTATTCTTATTATTATTATTAATATTATTATATAGCATTGAGCTGTTAAGCGATATTCATCAACATGCTTCAAGTTCTTTGAATATTATATTATATTGTATGATCATAGAAATTATAAAATGGAAAGTGACAGTTTGGAAAATTTTACGGAATTCGGTCGAAGGCGTGTTATAGGGGATTTGCTAGAAGATTCAGACATTGATTATTTTATATCATTAACAATCATTTACTCAAAGTACAAGCCTTTCTCAACTTGCTTTTACATCTAGGTCTTGTTTCAGAGATTCCAAGGAATCAAAATCATATTCAAATAATATATTTATTACCAGTAAGTGATAACCCAAATGATGATGGTCATTGGGTAACTTGTTATTATGACACTAATTATATTTATGTTTTTGATTCTATGAATAATAAAGTGATGCATAAAGATTTAGTGAAAGCCTTACAAATTTTACATCCTTATTATTTTCAGGAAGGTAAAGATGTTGTATTCCCAAATATTCAACAACAAACGAATAAGAGAGACTGTGGAGTTTTTGCCATAGCTTTCGCAATTACTTTATTATGCGAAATAAAACCTGATCTTGTTCGATATAACATTCTTATGATGCGGCCACATTTATTAGACTTGCTCGTTAACAAATACGTAGCACATTTTCCATGTAATATTTTACCCATCCGTATAGATTTGCCGCCCAGAAAATTGTACAATAAAGATATTATTATCAATAATGATTGTCTTAATGATGAACACATAGATTATTTTCATAAAATGTTACAACAAACTTCTGTATACAAACCATGCTCAACTTTATATTAACAAAATATTTCTAAAATTTCACAAATACATGAACATAATAAACACATACAAATTTTATTTCAACGTGGTTTTACAGTTGGACATTTCATATGTACATATTACGATACCAATACTTTATTTGTGTACGATTCAATGAATAATACAAAATTACAAAAGGACTTTATTCAAGTTTTAGAAAAGCTTCACCCTTATTGTTTTGGCGAACATAGAAAACAGTGGTTAAAACAGTTCAGTCCCAAATGAATGCTACAGATTGTCGTGTTTTTTCTATAGCATTTGCTGTGACACTTTTATTTGGTTATAGACCTGAGGCTATGGTATATAATCAAAGTGAAATGCGTAAACATTTATTAAAAATGTTTGAAAAAAGAACAATATAACATTTTCCATGTTTTAATAATATTTATTTTTTTATTGTTCACAATTTCATCCAATTAGTCACATAACCGAAACACGAAATTCAACACTAGCTATAAAAAATACTCTGCAAAATAGGAAACGTCCAATCAATCAAAATATGGATGAAATTTCTATAGACTGTGATAAAAAACTATATATACATAGTCTTGAGCTTGAGAAAAAAAAGATATATTATCAAAAAAATAACGAAAAGATTTTACAAAATCAAAAAGAAAAACGCAAAAGAAAAGATCAGAAATCTTACATAATAATCAAATAGAAACCGATAAAATTCTAAAAAATTTAGGTGAAGAATTCACACCTTCCAAAATAATTAACAATAATAAAGAAGACAAATTATTTAAAGTTACAGAAAATGATGTAAAATCTTGTCTTACTAATAAAGAATATACTTCATAGAATTTACCGCTAAGTATCATGAAGTACAATTGCTATAAAAACGAAATTGATTCTCAAAAAATGTTAGAAAGAGAAAAAATTGAATGCAATAAAAAATGTGATATTTATTCTACTTCCAGTAGTCAAAAAAGTGTGAAAAATAAAAAGTATTACCAAACTCACAAGATATAGATATTATGCAATAAGAAAAGGTATTACATGTCAAAAAAATTAAATACTACATAAACGCAAGTTGCAGTACAACAAGAATAAAGACAAAATTTCAATGGCAAACAAAATAAAAAAAAATACAATGCGATCAATGTGGTAAAGGATACTACGAATCAATTGATAAAGAAGTCTGAAAAATGTATAACTGAAATCATCATAAAATTAGATTCTTCAGTTTCTTCATCACAACTCAAATTAGAAGCTGAAAATTTAGTATCAACTTCTATTTATGTACAAGATAATTACATAAATGAAACGCACTGAGATATTGATGATTAAAGAGAAAAAAGATCTTTCCATTCAAAGCTCGATATCTCAGCGAGAAGTGGTCAAATCGAAGTTTAAAAAAAAACAAATTGAAGCTGAATAAACAAGTTATACGACACATATGGTGGTTAAATTTGAAAAATTTTTCCCAAGTTGGTGGACCATAAAAAAGAATCGAAAAAATTTTATCATTATAGGATCTTAAAACTAGATACATCAAGCTTTAAAATTCTTTTTTTAAAATCATGATATGACCATTTTTAAGGGAAATACAGCCATTTAAAAAACCCCTAAAAATTCAGAATATTTTTTTGATCCTTTAATTTTTTCCACTAGTGTATATGTTGAATGAAATTAAAAGCTAAAGATTTCCAGATATATTTCACGGATTGTTTTTTTTCGAATTTTAGTAAGTGCTATGCCGTATGCATCACAAAACGGTTGCAGTTACTCCTCATATACTTAAAGAAATATGGGAAATTGAATGAGTTTTACTTTCATACATTTGACTATACTCGTTTCTGCATTTTATTTCTTTATTCCTGTCCATTACCATACTATATTCTATCGTTTTCAATTAAATTTTTTTTATAGAGATTTTTTGGTTGTATTTTTTTGCTTTTTATAAATCTTTAATACAAAAATTCGAATTACATTATCTGCAATTTATGAAAATATGCAATTTTGTTTTAAACCCGACAATCTTCAATCTTATTTTACGAAATCTTGGGCGTACCTTCGCATTCGGTCATGCTGTTTAATAACTATATCCATCGTAAATAATTAACAAATATTAACCAACGCGAAGCTTGCGAAAACCATTAATCATTAACTTTAGCTGCAACTAATGAAAATAAGAAATTTCGTTGAAAAACTGACTTTCTTCCGTTTGATTTCACGAAACATTTGGGCTTATCTTGGCATTCGGTCATGGCAGCTGAACACCTATAATCTTCATTAATAATCGACGAACATTTATCACCGCAATGCTTGCCAGAACCAATAATTATAAAGTTTGGCTGCAAATTATGAAATTATAACTGTTTCTTTTAAAATTTACTTTCTTTTATTTGATTTCACGAAATTTTGGGAGTATCTTAGCAATTGCTCATGCTAGTCTAATAACTATTTCCATCGTAAATAATTAATAAATATTTACCTACGCGATGCTTGCCAAAACCTTTAACCAACGACTTGTCACGGATGAGAGGGGGAAGGATGGGTGCCCTCCGAACACAAGAGAGAAGCAAGGAGTTGTGTGTGGCACTTCTTTATTGCCGAAAAGAGAGCTCTGCCCTGTGCCGCGGTCGCCGGACGTCTGCCGCTCTGCCGCCGCTGCGACGAGGCGGTGGCGAGCGTCTCCACGTGCAGAAGTGCAAGCATTGCACCTCTGTGCGTGAGAACTGCAGGCAACGGCGTTCCCTGCTGACGACGCATCCGGCGTCGTCGGTAGCGGCCATCCGAGATGCTACGGAGAACCTAACGCTTCTCCGTGACACGTCCTCGAGGCGCGCGGGTGCCGTCCTCGGCGCCCAAAAAAATCAGGGTCATCGGCGAAGCCGTGCGTGCAGTGCAAGAGTGTAAAGCGTCGGGGCGCGCAAGAGCGCGCTCCGCGCTGAAGTGTGTATGAGTTTACGTTTATTTGAGAAAAATATGTTAGCGGGATGCCAGTGCTTTGTGCACATACGCGCGAGGTGCGCGTATTGGATTCTGATCCAATTTTGCCCTCGACTCCGTGAATGTCGAGTTAAGTACAGGAAGAAATAAATTTGTTTTATGCAATATTAAGTGTGTGTGAAGTTGTTGATGTATAGGCGCGGGTGTTGTCCTTGACAGCCGCTGCTGCTTTACATTTTGGACTGGCAGAGCTCTTAAATACAAAATACCTTACACCTAACTATAAAATTTATATGAAAAATGTATATATATATAATTATTCATGGTTGAATTTATGCTCCTGCACACGAGTACTTTTCTTTTGTGTACCGTGGCCTATCCGAGCCTGTATTATTACCAAATATATGGCTATTGCGTAAAAATACGTTTGTAAGGCTCAGAACAATTTGCTGCAACTGGTGGGCAAGATATATGCATATAAATGGAGAGAAGAAAAAAAATATATGTATAACTGCGAAGTATATACAAAATTATACTAAACCCTTTAGTGTATGTATATAAATGATTATTATAATATAATTGTAATATGGCTGAAATACTAAAAAACCCAATAACCCATTGATACGTAGGTGATCATAATGCACCTATTTATTATTAAAGTTTGATATTATTATGAATATTTCTAGAAAGTTAATGTTTTTCTCGCCGTTGAGCAGCCTGGCTTATGGCAGTGAGGCCCGTGAACCACGAGAATAATTACTCGTATCGCGAGGATGAGTCGGCCTATTCATTTCCGTTGAAATAATTGAATTTGATAATCGTTCATGCAACATAACTCGCGGCGATGTTTCTACAGCCGTGGCGGCGAGGATGCGTCGAACTTGAGCTGCATTTTTAGTTTGCCAAGTTCGCTCTGCTGCGGCTAATTTCCCGAATCGATTCGAGCTGCAGCATTTCGCGCTGTTGTCGCATAAGGTCGCGCATTGGTTTATTGGCGCGGTAACGCATATAGCACCATATTACAAGGATCGCTGCTGCGATTTGACCGAGCGAAGACCACGAGACCCAGCTGAGCAGGCTAGTGGTGTAGCTTAAGTCTTTTAATTCGATGGCCGACGACCTTCTCTGTGCGATCTCGCGAGCTTTAGTCACGATTTCGCGCAGATTGGACCCGCTCTTTAGGTTCTCAGTTCCGGAGCCATGAGCGGCGTCAGCCCAATGTTCGGCCAAATTTGAGATAGCCTGGTGCAGATCCATGGCGGAAGCGGCTGATTCATTTAGCCGTGCCATGATTTTTGATACGTTAAATTGCAGACCGCCAAATGACATGTCGTTCCATTTTTTAGCTACTGTGGAGGAAGCTATTAAACGTGCGCTCGCCGTGTGAGCAGTACAGCCCTCGCGTAGTTCGAGGATACCAGCTCCAGCGATTTGCGCCGTTATTTGCTCTGCCCTTAAGCACTGGATATAGATATCCTCTGGATGCTTTGCAGAATAAACCCAGGTGTTCACTCTGTGCAATCGCAACCAGAATGACTCTTTCAGCCTCTTAATGCGAATAACGCATTCTTCTGGGTTATGAATCTCGCGTCCGGCTGCAATCTTTATTTCGCAAACTGCGCTGTCGCGAATTTCTCGCACCGGTTCTGGGTCTACCGCAATAAATGTATTTTGAAGCTTTCGAAGCTTTGGTACTTTCTCGGCTGGGATTGGCAGATAAGAGCGCTTAGTCGAACTTATTGCGAAGTACGTGTGAACTGGCCAAATGTAAGCGGCCATGTACGATATATTAGATATTTGTTGGATTGCGGGAACCGGTGAGGCCTTAAATAAATAAAACTTTTCAACGTCGACCAAATGAATAGCGATGTGATATACCAGGTGGCCGTTCGGGACCAATATGGAAATTTTAGAGATTTCCATTATCGAAATTGCCGAAAATTCGTTCGGCTTAAGAGGAAATTTCGCGTGATTAATCGAACTCTCGATGGTTTTTGCCGAACAGACAATAGTTTCCGGGGCCATAACCTTTGGGTGGATAAGCCCTTTTATTGCAAAAAGAATTGCATTAGTGATCACTTCCGTGTCAGAACGGAATTGCACTAGGCTGACTCTAATGCTCATTTCTACCTCAAGATCATTGATGTATTTCGCATTTTCAGCGGTTCTGTTCGCCCATGCGGTTTAAAGTGCTTCTAACATGCGCATCCTTTCGTTCAGATGCGCGAGTTCGTGCTCGACTATCTCTGTTTGGTTGGCAAGTAGGGCATCTGTCGCGCGCACGTTCTTGGCAATTGTCCTGACTGCCTCCTGGATTTCGGCCATGTCAGCTTCGGTTAGCGTGCCATAAAGATATTTATAAATCGAGCCTATGAACGGCAGAAGCGCGTGCCGCATACGTTGAGGATCGGCTCTTTCGCCGTGAGTTAAAATCAGATTTTTCGTATGCTCGGCGTCGCGGGTGGCGGATTCAGCCTCTTTTATCAGGCCCTTCGCGTCGCAACGCGGGATACACGTGCGTACCGCGGTCGTTACGAGCTTTACCAGGACATCGCTAGCCTGGAAATAGGTGCGCAGATCGATTTTCTCGATGATTTTCCAGTTCGTACTGTAGGTTGCGAGTGGCGCTATCTTCTCTGTTATTAAACCTAAATTTTCCCGTAGTTGCTGGATGAAATGGGTCGGATTGTTGACTGTCTGCGTTTCTCCGCTCCCTAGGCCGTATAACGCACAGAGTCTAGAATTTTAGAGAAGAACAACACGGTTATTTTAACTAGGCAGAAATAGCTATTGAGCAGCTTGGCTTTGCTGAGGTTTGGACGTAATTGGGATGGCTCTAGCCATGGGACGTTCTTGTTTTCTTTTGCGGCGTAGCCCGTCCGAGGACGCGCAAAAAAAAAACAGTAAAAAAAGACGTCTCAACCCACTGGGTCCAAATCAGAGGCCTCTGCGTCTTTTGCTAGATCGCTCGGACGCTCAATTTTGTTTACGTGCACGACCTTCGTTGATTCGTCGTTTTGCAGCGTTGAATTATTTGTTTCGCGGTTAATCGCGATAATTTCATATGGTCCGCGGTATTCTCGCGCGAACTTTCCCTTCTTCGGCTCGTTAATTAAAAAGACGATTTCGCCTTCGCGGAAATGTTTTGAATTTAATTTCCGGTCATAGTAGTGCTTGGACCGATACTTTGACTGTACCAGGTTTATTGCAGCTACTGTCTGTAGGACCGTTAGATTATTTGACACATTTGTTAAATAATCGTTGTATGATAAGTCGTCGCTGCTTCGGGGAAAACTTGACGGTGTTCTTGGCTTAAAGCCGAAGAGCAGCTCGTGCGACGAGTACCGGGTACTTTCATGTTCGGTACAATTATATGCATGTTGACAAATGGCGGTCCATTTGTCCCACCTGTCAATATGCTTTACATATTTTCTGAGATACTCAGTCAATGTGTGATGCATTCGCTCGATTGACCCGTTCGCTTGCGGGTCATAAGCGGTCGTGCAGAATTTATTTATATTAAAAATTTTGGCAAGCTCTTCAAGTACCCTATTCTGGAACTGAGAGCCTTGATCGGTGACAATAGCAGCGGGAGGACCGAAAATGCAGATTATTCTTTCGGTCAACACACGCGCTACTTCATCTGCGTTTGCATGCTTTGTTGGCGTTAAAATTGTATATTTTGTGAGCATGTCTTGTGCTGACAAAATATACCTATTGCCGTGTCTGGTTTGCTCTAACGGGCCGTAAAAGTCCAAAGCGAGATGTGCGAAAGGTGTTGCAGGTGTATTGCTGATAAGCATTGGAAGCCGGGTTTTAACGCGGACCAATTTGTTGCTTTGGCACATCGCGCATCGGGCGACAAATTGTTTTACATCGGGGCGCATATTCCGCCAGTAGAAATCATTAGCAATTTTGCTATATGTTTTCGACATACCCCGATGTCCGCCCATCGCTGCCTCATGATACTCTTTAATTAACTTGAAGCGATCAGAGGCTGGAGGGATTGGCAGATTATTCTTGTACAGAATTGCGTGCAATGCTATTCCGCCAAAAATATTGTCGAAAAGGTCGACAAAGTTTGCCCATTCAGCAAGTGTGAGCATCGCTAGATCTTTTATTACAGCGATGCTGCGCACCTTCTCTTTGACTATTACTTTCTTTAGAGTTTTCAGACATTTTCGAAGATCGACACGAAGCGGGCGATCTTCGAAGTGAGCCTTAATGTAGACTCCGAAAAGCTTAAATCTACCATAAGCCGTGACATTCACTTCACCCAATTTGAATTGACTATTAGTCAAATCATGTGGTTTCAAATATCCTCGTTCAATCAAGGCTTCTTGTACTTCGGTCGATATAAAATTATCGGCCGAAATTAAGTACACAAGATTTTCCTTGAATCGAAAGGGATGCTCGTCATATGCCCGCAGGTGGTTAAAAGCTGGAGGCTCTTGATCTTCCGGAATTGCCCACGGCAGTTTTTCACGGGGCGGCCTCGCTTTTGTTGTGACGTAGCGTTTTAGCTTGTCATTGTCGAGTGCTGCTTTAACTCCAGCTGTAGTTCTTTCGCCGTCAGACGACGCCTCGTTATCAGTGCTTGCGCTGCCTTTATTTATCGGCGCAGCTGCACTGGCATGAGACTGTGACGAGCCGAGCTGCATAGCGGCGTTGCCAGACTTTTCACTGCTTTGGTCTGCGCCAAGACTCTGCTGAGCGCTGTCGTGCGTCTCTGCCCGATCATGCAACGGAGGATCGTTTCCAATCGACTCAGCTTCTGGCAAAAATTCCAAATTTGCCTGTGGAATTACTTCTAAGTTTGGCTGCATTAGCCAATTTTCTGGAGCATGCGACTCTGCAAACGCTACCGGCTGGCTCAGTGCTGGCTTATGCAGCTCAGGCGGAGAGATATGTTCCGCGCCTGCGGCCAGCTGATCGCCAATGTCGCTAGCTGCGAATTTATTATTGGCGCTCGAATGCGTAATCGTACGAGCAGCTTTATGTTTGAGACGCTTTTTTCGCCCAAATATTGGGCGAGAATGAGCGATTTATTTCGCTCATTCTCGCTTTCACTTGATAGGGATCGCTCGCGCCCGGTTTTGACCGGGTTGGCGGTGTCCTTTGGGGCGCTTACGCGTAGGTACGGCGTAAAATGCTGTCCCGTCAAGTTTAGATGTATAGTGTCAGTAGCATTGGCTACTAACACATGGCAATAGATCCGCGAGTCCCCAGGGGGATCGTAGTGTACGCAAACGTTCACTTTAAACTCATGGGCAAAAATAAACACACAGTCTTGTGTTTACACACATGGTGCCATAATCTAAGGAAGATTCTAAAATCTTTTCTGTTTCGGCCGATTCACCGCATGATCTGAGCCAAGGGGAGGCCAACAGCTGACGTCTCAATTTCGTCGCTGAAATTTTGAGCTTCATGATTTTCATGAGGGAATAAAACAGGCAATTTCCCGGTGGGCTACTGGGAATATTTTCTGAGCGCCGTAATTTTTCGTGCGGCTCTGCGCAATATTTTTTGCGAATATATGTATGAACACAGGCATCGCCAGAGCTTGCAGACGAATTCTCGTCCGATGGCAATGGCTTGCGTTCGTAATTGAGAGGAATACCGGAGAAACTTTCGAAAGGGCCATCGATAGCGGGAGGGGAAAGCGTTCGCGCCTCAAGCGCCCTTTCCACGCTTGGTTCCAGCAGCGACGCACCTGGAGGTGTTGGCTTTTGCCTGGAAGTCGTTTCTCCGAGGTTCAAGTTGCGATTTTGCGCATTGGAGCCATTTTTTCCGCTGAAAGCACTCGTGTTGCATGCATCAGCCATTTCATTTATGCTGACCATGCTTTGAGCAGCTTCTGGAGCCTCTAGAGCATCTTCTCTTATCAAGGGCGGCTCATGTGTGCGCATGTGTCGTGGGATATTTTCGACGGCCATTGGTGCTCTTTTATTTAGCGACGCGGCGGTTGAATTTGTCTCCCATCGATGCGCACCCCGCCTTTCCCTGCGAAATCTTTTCCTTCAATATTAACCCTTAGCTGTTTCTTGGCCTGGTTTCCAGACCACGGCCAGATCATTGCCGATTGGGGCTCTGACGCCTTGGCTGGCGAGCACTCGACGCCTGGAATATTTTGTTTTTCAGGCGGCGAGGCAGTTTCCGTAATAATCGGCATATGAAATTCGGGGGCCGTGGGCCGCAGGACTTTGCTCGGTGAGGACGGGTTCAAGGAGTCGTGCGGTTGCGAAATTTGCGGCAGACTCGAATTTTGCGGCAGTAAATTTCGCGGGAAACTAAATATCTGCGGAGCGTCGATTGCGTTGGCAATTTTTCCCGACGGGGGGATCCGTATACTCTCCTGATCGCTACTCGAGTTGCTGGACTCGTGAATTTTCTGCGGGGCCGTGACTCGAGCATTTTGCGAGCCGCGAGTTTCGCGATCGGATGGCGCTACATATTTTATGTGCGGCCGCACTTCGGAGGGAATTATTGAATTATCCGATGAGCAAGAAACTGCCGAAATTACTGATGGCATGGATTCATCGGAATCTGAGGATTCTGCGAGCTCGGCAGACAGCTTAGGTGGTTCTGGAGCGGGAGGATTGGCTCGAAATTCGATTGATTCGCGCAGAATTGCCTCTATACGCGTGCGTTCCCCGGCGCTTAACGCATAGTGTTTCGTAGCGCGCGCACGGAAAATTCTTCCTGGTGGAGCGCCTGCTTCTTCGTCCGGCGAATCTAGCACCTCCTGATCGGTAAGCTCGTAAAGCTCGTGGCGCGGCAGGTCCGGATTTACCTCGCCCTCCGCTAGCACTGGATTGCGAGAGAGCGCGTCAGCGGTCGCGTTTTTGATTCCCGGGCGATATACGATGTCGAATTTGTAGCCCGTTAGCGCGGCCTTTAGCCTATTAAAGCGCAAATCCGGCTTTTTTGTCGTATGAAAATGTTTAAGAGCTTCGTGGTCGGTAACGATTGTGAACTTTCTTCCAAATAAATAACATTGAAATTGTTCTCTTGCAAACACGACCGCGAGGAGCTCTTTGTCGTATGTCGGGTACCGCAATTCACTGCCCTTTAGATACCGCGACGCGTACGCGCACGGCTGATCTGAGCCTATCTTGCCTTGGCTTAAAATTGCGCCAAGTGCAAAATCGCTTGCGTCTGTTGTTACGATAAACGGCTGCGAAAGGTCCGGAGCCTTTAGGACTGGCTCTTCCGACATATTGCAAATTCCGACATATTACTCCTTTTTGCAAAAGCCTGAATAACTTGGCGCGAACTTTCGCCGGGTCTGTCTTAATTAGACCGCCGCCAACTATATGACCGAGCACCTGTGCCTCTCTTTTCAAGAATTGGCACTTTCTTGGTTCGATAGTCATATTGGCCTCTAAGAGTCTTTTTAATACACGACGCAGACGTTTATTGTGTTCGTCGAGAGTCTCGCCGAATACCATGAGGTCGTCGAGATAAATTTCGACCTCATCGCCTTGCAAACCCTTCATGGCCAGCGACATTGCACGTGTAAACGTGATTGTCGCTTCCTTTAGGCCCATAGCCATTCTGTTAAATTGCAGAAGCTGATTGCCATGGTTGCCGTCAGGGGCATAAAATGCCGTTAAGTGTGCCGAGTCGGGATGCATCTCAATTTGATGGTATCCCGACTTGAGGTCCATGACGGTTATATAGTTTGCCGACGCGAGATGCTCGAGGATATCGCTAGTAAATGGAAGCGGATGGCAGCTTCCCTCTGTTTCTTCGTTCAGTCCCCGAAAATCGGTGACTAGGCGGAACCGTTTGTTACCGTCAGCGTCCGGCTTTTTCGGAACAATCCAGAGGGAGGACGAGTAGTTTGAGTTGGAGGGCACGACGATGTTTTGCTCTCGCAACTTAGCTAACTCGCGTAGGATGTGCTCTTTGATAGCGGGTAAGAATCGAAAGCGGTGGTTCCGTATAGGCCTGTTTGATTTTAACACGATTTTGTGTTACAGCAGGTGGGTCGCGGGTAGAGGTTCCCCGTCGAGCCCAAACACACCAGCGAATTCGTCAACGATTTCGCGAATAAGGTTTTTCTCTTCCTCGTTGCACCCTTCCCCCGTTTTTCGACTAGATCGTGTCTTTTTTGAGCATCTGCTTGTAAGTCGCGATTCAGGTTGAAAACTTCGCGATATTTTTCTTGTTTTTCTGCGTCGAACATGCATCGCAAATTAGCAGTGAACCTAGCAACATTTTCAGCAGAGCCGTCCTCGTCGGCTTGAAACAGCGGGTTTGCGATAATTTCGCATTCTTGCAGCTCGACCATCGGGGCAGATATGGTGACTTCTGAGTCACTGACGTTGATGCACTCCGCCTAAACACGGCCGTTTACGTTATCGGAGATAAAATTGCCGAATAGCAAATCGGGATGCAGGTCATTTAGTGGGACCCATCCGACTTCAACGTCATTGTTAATTAACGGCGCACTAATAGTCATTTTGACTCGTGGGGGAATAGTGACTTGCTCGCCAGCGTCGAACGGAAGGTGCGTGTTACCGAGCTTGAGACTCTTGCTCAAAGCATCGACGCAACCACCGTGAGAATCGATAATATCCCAGCCAATGATTCCGGAATTTTCTTTCGGGAAATCATTTGATACGGCTTGGAGATAGCAGCGTAGTCCACCCAGTTGGACTTCCGCTTGGCCGAGCGTATAGGCTGTGCCCTCTGCCACTCCCTGAATTTTAATAAATTTTTTGTGCGTCGATAGGATAACCGGGGGCCAATTCCCCAATATTTACAATCGAAATATCTGCTCCCGAGTCAGCGCAGAATTTGCCTATATGCTTACGCAATTGCGGGCATTCTACGGACACAATCGGAGGCTGTCTACCCGTAGTGATAAACTTGATTTTTGCTGAATTAATTTGTTGTTTTGTTTCCAGCTGCTTATTTTTTCGACGCTCGCCGCTTGAGGATCGTGGCGAACGTGCGTCTAGTTTAAAGCAGCCGCTGCTTCGCTGCTCCTCGAGTTACGGCTGATACTTTCGTTCGAGCGATCACGTTTGCCTTTATAGTTATAATTTTTTCGGGAATTCCATCGCTGCTTTTTGTTGTAATTACGATTATCGCCATTATTGCGATTATCGTTATTATTTCCAGAATTACAGTCGTCGCCGCCATTACGGGTACTATTACCGTTATTATGGCCATTGCCATTATTGCGGTTATTACCATTATTATTGCCCGCACCGTTTTTGTTGTTTCGATTCCCGTTGTTATTCGGGAACGGATTTTTAAGTAAATGCTGAGATGCATGCCGAACTAAAACTTTGCAGCGATCGACAGCATGACCGTGCTGGTTGCAGTAGCTGCAATGTGCTATAGGGTTATCTTCAAGAGCTGGTTTGGGACTTTGCGAGTTTTTCGCGCCGTCCTGCTCGCTATTGCCCGGCTGGGCTTCCTCTGCCGTTACTCTGCGCACTTGCGAGGTTTTTCCGGGTGTCGGCGTGGCATTATCAAAATTTCGGCCGCTTTGCTTGCCTTCAAATTCTATGGCTGCGGTTATAGCTGCATTTAGATCCCTCGGGAATCTGCAGCGCACTTGGTGATCAAGTGGGGCTTTCAACCCCAACAAAAATTGATCTAAAACGTCGGTACGCGCCTGACGTCTCTGAGCCCGCCTGTCTGAGTCAGATAAACCGGGGGCTGATTCGGTGATCGTCATGAAGCGGTTAAATAGCTTTTCAACGCGCAGACCGTAGTCGCCTACCGACTCATGTGCGCCTTGCTTAATCGCGCGCAGTTCGGCAAAAACCTGATAGGCGATTCCGACATTCGCGTAGTATAGCGTCAAGTCGTGAAAGAGCTTATCCACGAATGAATAATTGGCAATGCGCGCGCGATAATTTTCGGTCTTTTTGGTTTTTAACTTGCTAGCGATGTGCAAGAGCAAGAATTGTTCGTGGGCTGGGTGTGATTTTAGCACATCCAGCACTCCTTTCCGAAAAAGCCCGAGGTTCTCCGGATCTCCGTTAAATTCCGGGATACATGCGACGGCTTGATGAAACGGCAATTTCGGCGAGCGTTCTTTTTTGCTGCTCGCTCGTGAGCTGTTATCACTATGTTTTACTGGCTAACTACGAGGTTTTGGAGGCCAATCCTCGTCATCGTCGTCATAGTCGTCGTCGTCGCCATCGTCCAACGGATCAGAATCCGGATCGTCGTCCGGTGGGGAGCGATCGTCTCTATGAGGCGGCCTGCGACGTGTGGATTTTTTGTCGGGAGCCGGGCGTTTGCGATTGTCCGATTTATCGGTGCGCTTGCGCTTACTTTCACCGTCGGACGGATCCGAGTCTGGATCATCGTCCGAGGAGAAGCGATCGCCGCCTCTTGGTTGCTGTCGACTTGTCGGCCTTTTACTCGGGGTCGACTTTACACGCCTATCCGAGCTATCGAAATTTTTGTAATTATTATCGCCGTCGGATGGATCCGAATCCGAGAGGACGTCTTCGTTCGACATTCGGCGCTGTATTAATTTTCCACGAGATGCAGCACGGTTCTGCCTGACAGAGCGGTCGACCGATTTATTTAACGGCGCGGTGGACCGAGTATGAGTATTGGACGATGTCTCGGTTTCTTTGCGAGTATCGCGACGAGTTTTAGCGCTTATCACGGCTTCCTCTTCTGACTCAGAGTATAGGACCGCGAAGGATTCAGCTGCGGTCACGTCTCCAATTTCTTTGTCGGCGAGAGTGTTTCTGCGCGCGTTATTGCTCGCGCTTTTCGACTTTTGACGCGGAGGCTTTGTATTTACCGAACTTTGGTGCTGCGGCCGCTGGCTCGCGGGCTCTCGGCACAGCGGCTCTCGGCGCGCTGGTTCTTGGCACCGCGAGTTTTGGCGCGCAGGTACCTGGTCCGGTAGTCCTGAAGTCGCGAGATCGTACCATGCAGGATTTCCACCGTTCTCGCGAACAAGTTGCACGATAGCAGCGCGCATTTTCTCGTTTTGAGCATTTTGCACGCTAGGGGACATCTCGTGCTCCACCCTAAATGCATCGCTTACTTCTGTAGAAAGCTTTATCACCTCGGCCTTTAGCCTCGCTTTTTCGGCTTCCACCGCATTTATGCGCTTTTCTAGCGCCGCAAAATTTGCGTCGCATAGGCTGCTTCCGACGCAGCTGCTGTTTGAGCCGTCGGCCGCGTTGCTTACTAAGCTCTCGGCGGGTGACCTTGGGCGCTCGATTTTTCCTCGCATTCTCGGCGGCTGTTTTACGGCTGTTTCTAGCGCGTTGCCCTGTGCACTCGCGACGCGCTCTGTGCGCTTTAAGCGAACTTTATTTTCATTGCCCCCATTTTTAAACGCTTCGGTCGTTTTGATAAAAAATTTCGCCGTTTCCGTCATCGGACCTTCTGCGGCAGATGCTTTGGCCGACCTGGGATTTATATTCCTTGGTATTGGCGTAGGAGGGCGCGGTGCTGTGTCGGCATGACCGGTAGTGGCTTTGGCGCGCGACTTGGTGTGCAAGTTCCAGCCGCTTAGCTTCTCCTCTAGGCTTTTTCGGCCTATTAAATTGGCTGGCTTCGGTTTTACGAAATTAAGTGCGCACGCTCCTTCTACCGAATTTACGGGGCTTGGCGCGGGTGGACGGATGCGACCAATGCTTCCGTCTTCGGTTCGGCTTGTAAAGTCGTTAGCGCCCGACTGTCTGTAACTACCGGACAACGCGTTAGCCGGCAAGTAATCTTGACGTTCTTCAGCACGGTTGTCATGATTTATTTCGTCCGCGGAATCTGAAGCTGAAAATTCGCGATTTGCTGTGCGAATAAAAGCTTTACGCACGATTCGCGGATTTTTCAAATACAGGTCCGCAATTTTATTTACCCGATTTACCACCTTCGCGTCGATTTTTTCCGGGTCGCTGCAGGTACCGCGACTCCTCGATTGCGTTTTCAACCCGCGGTTTTTTGTTTTGAACAGGCCGGGAACCATTATATTAATTGGCGGCTACCGACGCGTTAAATTTAATACAAATAAAAGAACCGCGAGTATTGCGAAAGTCCACTCTCTCCCGAAAGCCAAGGTGCTCGTAATAATAAAAAAACGGCGAGGAAAACTTACAGTAGTAGACTAAGTTGACGTATTCTGGCTGCTCTGCCATGCCGCTGTTGAGCTGGCTGCTGCTGAGCTGGGTCCTGGGTTGGTGCGGGCTGCTGCGGTTGCTGCTAGATGGCTGATGTTGTTGCTGTCTGCATTCTACGGCTTCCGGAGCACGCCAGTGACTGGTTCGCACTGACGGCTTTCGTTGGCTGAGATCAGCTTGAGGCGCACGTACGATTAGCCGTGCGTTTGTTATCTATTTATCCTGCAGCTGGTTTTTGCGCTGCGATTGCGATTGCGGGCTCACCGATGCGCTTGGAAAAAAAAATTTTGGATGTATCTTGGCATTTGGTCATGCCTGTCTCATAACTATATCCATCGTAAATGATTAACAAATAGTTACCAACGCGATGTTTGCCAAAACCATTAATCATTAACTTTAGCTGCAACTAATGAAAATATGAAATTGCGTTTTAAAACTGTCTTTCTTTAGCTTGATTTCACGAACTATTCGGCGTATTTTAGCGTTCGGTCATGATAGCTGAACACATATACCCTTCATAAATAAGCAACAAATATTTACCAACGCGATGCTTGCCAAAACCATTAATCATTAACTTTAGCTGCAACTAATGAAAATATGAAATTTCGTTGTAAAACTGACTTACTCCCGTATGATTCCACGAAACATTTGGCTTATCTTGGCATTCGGTCATGGTAGTTGAACACCTATACTCTTCATTAACAATCGACGAACATTTATCAACGCAGTGCTTGCCAGAACCAATAATTAAAAAGTTTGGCTGCAATTTATGAAAATATATCAGTTTCTTTTAAGACTTACTTTCTTTGATTTGAGTTCACGAAATCTTGGGCGTTTATTGGCATTCGGTCATGCTAGTCTAATAACTATATCCATCGTAAATAATTAACAAATAGTTACCAACGCGATGCTTGCCAAAACCATTAATCATTAACTTTAGCTGCAATTTATGATAATATACAACTAGCAATAAATACCTCACTCGCTAACGCTCGCTCGGTTGTACTTCGATGTTGTTCTATTAACGTACATAAATTATAATAAATAACTTCTTTGAATTGAGTTTATTAAACTTGCCGTTTTAATAAAAATAATGTAGTACTTCCGAATGATTATGACCTTGTATAATAATTATTGTTATTATAGTATTGTAAGTAGACAATCCTTTAGATAGTGAGCACTGCCGTGTTAGTGCTAGATTGTCGAATGGTTTTTTGTACCCTTCAATTACGGTCGCCACCTGTTTGTTATGTGCAAACAGGAAAACACCTTTATTTAGGAATTCAACAGATGTTTGAAATTAAGTGACACACTGTTATATGAATTAAAATAAAGAATTTATTTTAGTAAACTTTCGCGAAATACTGTGCGGAGATAATTATTACAATGTATTTATAATCTGTGTAGGTTTATTTAAATATATTTGTTCTACGAAGCGATTGTGTTACATTGATTGTAAAGACTGACGTTTGAAACTCCCGCGGGAGTATTTATATGGCGCTGCTGCGGCCGTACGGCCTCTTGCTGGCCTTTGCGCATTCGGTGGCGCTCGGGTCGGTTTGGCCTCGTGTCATTTGCGCTGGTGCCTGTGGCTTGTTGTCCAAAGGGCTGATCGTTGCGGTTTCCCTTTGGATTTTCCTTTTGGGAAATCCTTTGGGAATATCCCAATGGTCAGTTCACAGTATTATATAATAATTATTTGTATTATCTTTACTAATTCCATTTTATTTGAGTCCTTTGCATCATTACTTAGGATCCTTACATAATAATGGACCACAGTAGTGATATAAGTCACTATATAAACTATTAACATAAGTAGAATTCAATGACAAAAACTAAAGTTAATTGTCTATTGTAAAAGAAGAAAATAATTACATTTTTAATTTTACGGACATACAAATTTTGCTCAGATACATGATATACATGCATGTATATGTGAAATGGCAAAAATTAAAAAAAAAAATGTTTTGAATGATTTACAAAGTTTTATTTTTAAACAGGTTGTTATCTATATAGAATTACATTGTTTTAGCAGCTTTAATCATAGCTGACATCAGAGTAGCAAGATTTCGTCCAACTTTATTCATCTTATTGAAATAATTGTGGTTATTGTGTCTTCTCCCTCCTTTCGTTCCTCGATCTGAAGCATAGCAAAATGTTTAAACAGCTATATATTTGATGTCAATGTGTTAAAAAATAAATTTTATTTACATTTTCTATTTTTCCATGTTTTGTGCAGGAATGTTTTTTGCTAATCGGAGGTTGAATGCTGTTGTTTTTGTGTTGAATTTTCTGAAATAAACATTTTATAAATATATTTTTACTGCAACAGTTTATACTTGCAATATAAATCGTTTACAGGAGTAATATCAAACACTTAACCTTCATGCAATATTAACGATGTCGCGTCATTAATAAATGTAATATAAAAACGGAGTTGTAAGCATGTAAAAATTTTTTGACAATGATGCATTATTACATTATCGTCATAAGATTAGTTATTTTATAAACAAATCTATAGAAGTTAGTATTATAATGTCATTGCGTATAAATTTTAATAATAATGTATATGCATATGTGTTATATACACTTACATTTATATATCTTTCGGTAAAAAATTAAAGCTTGAGTTACAAAAATACAAAAAGGCTCAAATTTTGAATGAAATATTACATTTTTTTATTATTAAAGCAAATTGAATACACTTTGATACAATATTTTTACACTATCTTTTACTATTATTTATGAATTAATTAAAAGAAAATAAAGTTTGTTTCATCCCCGACCAAAAAGTTTGACTTTTGCCTGAAAAATGAGGTAAAAGTAGCATATGATTTCTTAAAATCAACCAATGGGGCAAAAGTAAATAAAAATTTTTGCATGTGAGAAATATTGATAATACTGATGAATACGAATACGATGAAATAAGGCAATATCTTAATACAAGATATTTATGTGCACCGGAAGCTATGTTTAGATTATTAGAATATACTATAAATGAAATATCACATACAATAGAAAAATTACCTGTACATGAAGAAGATGGACAAAATGTTTTTTTTTGAAAAAGGTAAATATAAACGATAATAAATAAAAATGACGAAACAGAATTAACTGCTTATTTTAAATTGAATCAAATAGATTCAGAAGCTTCAAAATACTTATATTCTGAAATACCAGTATTTTATGTTTTTGATAATAAATCAAAAATGTGGAGTAAGCGAAAAAAAACTAAAAAGCCCGTGTTAAGCAGAATGTATTTAGTCAATCCTAAAGAACGAGAACGGTATTTTATAAGGTTATTACTTTTACATATTAAAGGAGCAACTTATTTTGAACATTTGCGTACTGTAAATGATGTCGTGCATAATACTTTTTATGAAGCTGCTGTAGCTAAAAAGTTAGTTGACGAAGACCAAGAATGGGATAGATGTTTAGATGAAGCAAAACAAGTACGATTTCCTGTTGCACTTTGCGAACTATTTGCTTTCATATGTATTTATCATAACCCTATTAATGCAAGGCAGTTGTATGAAAAATACAAAGAGTTTTTTTATCACCCTAAGTACGAAAAAAGCATTGGAGAAAACATTGCTCTAAATACAATTGATAAAAATTTACAAATTAATGAGTATAAATTATCTGATTTCAATTTACCAGTTTTGACTTCATACATAGAAGAATATGATGATTCAGCAGTAATTTTTGATAAAAAAAACGTATAAGATGATTTGCAATCAAAAGTTGCGTCACTAAAATCAAATCAAAAAAAAATTTACGATACTGTTTTGAAATGTTTAAATAACAAAAAAAATAATTGCATTTTTATTGATGGACCTGGAGGAAGTTGAAAGAGTTATTTACTTAATGTTTTAATCGACTATTTAAAACTGTCAAATATACTATTTTTGTGTGTTGCTTGGACAGGTATTCCGGCAAATTTATTGAGTAATGGGAGAACAGTTCATACGACATTTAAATTACCACTTAATATTACAGACGCTACCACATGTAACATAAAACACAACTCTGAGTACAGTAAAAAATTGAAAGAAGTACGAATTATTATTTGGGATGAAATATCAATGACGTCAAAATTTGCATTTGAAGCAGTACATCGTCTACTTCAGGATTTATGTAGTGACAAAGATGCATTCGGTGGTAAAGTTATGCTTGTGTCAGGAGATTTTAGACAAACATTACCAGTTGTTCGGCACGGAAGTCGAATACAAGTTATTGAGAATTCAGTTAAACAAAGTAATTTATGGACTAATTTTACACGTATGACTTTAAACGAAAATTTACGAGTATCTAATAATGATGACGATTTTAAACAATGGTTACTAAATGTGGGTGAAGGAAAACGACTACGTCCTATGAGAAAGAGCATGAACTAATTGAAATTCCTAATGATTTAATAACGAAAGAAGAAGATATCATTAAAGAAATTTTTGGAAATGTTATAAAAATAAGTGATACAAAATTAAAAGATAAAGTTATTTTGTCTCCCAAAAACAGCGATGTAACAAACATTAACAATGAAATTTTGAAGATAATGGAAGGAGAATCGTATGAATATTTGAGTATAGATACCGTAGAAGATGATAATGGTGAGAATTTGGATGTTATGTTACCAACAGAATTTTTAAATTCATTAAGTCCAAATGGTTTACCACCACATAAATTACATTTGAAGATTGGTGCAATGGTTATACTTTTAAGAAATTTGAATTTAAATGAAGGTTTATGCAATGGAACAAGATTAGCAATAAAAAAATTATTTCAGTATTCAGTTCAAGCCGAAGTTTTAAGTGGAAAAAATATAGGAAAATTAGTTATGATACCAAGAATAACGTTGTCACCATCCAAAGAAGAAATACCATTTAATATGCGCAGAAAACAATTTGCTATTCGATTAGGTTTTGCTATGACAATTAATAAATCTCAAGGACAATCTTATGATCAAGTTGGTATTTATTTGCCATCGCTTGTTTTTAGTCACGGTCAATTGTATGTTGCTTTATCAAGAACAAGAGATAGAAAATACTTAAAAATTTTGCTACTGAACAATGCAGAAATAAAGAATAAATTGACTAAAGATCAAAAAGTTTATACTAAAAATATAGTGTTTCAAGAAGTATTGTAAAATATTAGTATAAATAGATAAATGACGATGATGAGACGACACTAAGGTAAATCGATAAAAAATTATAAAAAATTATAAAAATTATAAAAATTATAAAAAATTATAAAAATTATAAAAATTATAAAAAATTATAAAAATTATAAGAATTATAAAAAATTATAAAAATTATAAAAAATTGATAAAAAATTCTAAAAAAGTATAAAACATCAGCAGTATTTTACAATTTAGTGCTAAACAAAAAATCGGCTACAGCATCTTTATAGTGCAGCGCTGGATTCAAAATTGTCGGCAGCAGCATTTTTGTAGTGCAGCGCTGAAATCGAAACTATCGGCAGCAGCCTTTTTATAGTCCAGCGCTGGAACAAAGTAAATTCGGCAGCAGAGATATATGAAAATTATAGATATATGAAAATGCAGCGCTGAAAGAAACACATAAATCTCGAAAATTTAACTTACCAGTACGTCCCCGTCGTGAGAGTCGGGCAACGTAAATAAGTTGGCAAACGCTGGAAGGTCATATTCCACACGTTTTATTTATATTTTGATTCTTCCAGATTCACAGAGATTCGCAAAATTTTAAATGCACTTTCGGTAAATTTTGTAGTAATCATTGTCGACAGCGGTGTCTTGGACGGTTCGGAGCACCTCAAGATTATCAAAAAATTCAAGGTGGATGAGCGGCTCTGAAGATGATTCTGCTGTTTTGCCGTATATAAGCGGCAGCGCAACACAGCAGGCCTCAGTCGATAGCGGAGTCTTGGGCGAGTCGGAGCTCCTCAGGACCAACAAAAAATTCAAGGTGGATGAGTGGCTCTGAAGATGACTCTGCAGTTTTGCCGTATATAAGCGGCAGCGCAACGCGGCAGGCCTCAGTCGACAGCGGAGTCTTGGGCGAGTCGGAGCTCCTCAGATCGACAGCTCTGCTTAAAATACACTGATTTGATACTTAGCGTGTAATTGATACTTAGGTTTAATAAAATTGTTTAGACAGAATAAAATAATATTAGATTAGAATTTAATTAAATATGATTTGTAAGGTTGGTCTGATGAGTTTCAGTGGAGGTTCGCAGTTCGCTTCGGCGTTCGGTCAGACGTTTCCAAAATCGTTACTCAAAGACTATATGCTTTACAAATCCAAAAACCTATTAGAATAGTCGTTATAGTTGTAAAAAAATATGAATTTCAAAAGAATGCACCGGAGAACCGGAGAAAATTTGGATATGTCACTTTAATATAATAAAGATAAGATTTCGTTTCAAACCCGACCATCCTCAATTTGACTTCACGAAATTTTAAGTGTATCTTGGCATTGGGTCCTGCTAGTCTAACAACTATATCTATTTTAAATAATTAACAAAAGTATACAAACGCGATGCTTGCCAAAACCATCAATCATTAACTTCAGCTGCAACTAATGAAAATATGAAATTTCGTTGTAAAACTAACTTTCTTCCGTTTGATTTCATGAAATAGTCGGCGTATATTGGCATTTGGTGATGCCAGCCCAAATACCTATACCATACCATACCATACAATACCTATACCATCGTAAATAATAAACACATAAAACAGCATTAACATTACCAAAAAAAAAAAAAATCTATAATTAGACAAACGATTGAAGTGAAAATTTAACTCAGACTCTACTAATGCAAGTACAAAACCGTAAGATAGGAAGAGATACGAAACTTAAAATATCACATGATCATAACAAACACAAAAATAATAAACCAAAGATAAAGATTAGCACAAGGATGCCAGACATCAGCTGGTGGAAAAAGACCGATTATTTTCTTATCCATCTTCATTGTAATAACCTAATGACATATCTAAAACAAATATTATAAAAACTTAACACTATAAAGACAACGACGTATAGCGAACGGTCTGAACAGGTTTTAACCAATACTAGATAAGAAAAATATATTTATAGCACAGTGTGACTTAAATCCGCATTTAAGACACATCTATCCGTGACCTAAGTAGTCCTTTTTTGCTCCGTGTATATCGCACTTGCTACGCTCGTGCGCTAATCTCACGGTGCAAAACTGGACTGCATAAGTCACGAATAGAGGTGACTTGGCAGATTTAAGCAGCTGGGCTATAATATAGTATACGATACTTGTGATCTAATGACCGATCGCACGGCGTGAATATCACCCTCGCTACGCTCGAGCGCTATATACAGGCCGTGCAATAATCGGTCACTTAGGTCACACGTATCGTAATATATTATAATAATCTATAAGATAGACAAGTATGATATCCGCAAAATTCTATTTATCCGAAATTACTAGATGCTTTATTAAGATCCAATAAATACATTAAAGTATACATCATACAAAAAAAAATCTTACAAACAATCACAGTAGATACAAAAATATCAACAAATTTTAATATTGTATAAATCGGTTATTGCAATTCCATTTTTGTCTCGACCTGATTGTATTGACATAGACTTAAAATTCTACACCAAAAAATGTAGATAAGATCAACTCATTAACCAGATGATAGCAGAGAATAATCCGCATATACTATAAAACATTAGGAGAGTATTCGAGTAGTGTTGATGTTGTTCGTGTAACAATTTCCTAAGGTTACCTTGAGCCCTATTACGCATCAACCTTAACACCGAATGTTAATTCAGAGGTTGACCAAGTGCCGGGGAAGAGAAGGTTGAATAAGCCATACCACATGAAAACTGTGGAAAGCGATTGCCGGAGGCAAATTAAAAATTTTATCGGTAAATATAATTAACGTGATTGTGGAAATAACCTATAAATGCCCGTACCTATTAATTACAGAAATAGTAGTAAAAAACGAAATTATGAGAACTAAAACTTTCTGCCTAGAACCAAAATAAAATGTTTCAGAATAAGGCTGAACTTTCCATAATAACTTAAAGTGTGCGGATTTTTTTTTACAGTTGATGATACAATCAGATTGATAATTTTTACCTACTTAAATACATAAATTATGTAATTAATGTAAAAAATAGTAATATATTTACGATTATAAGTCACCACATTACAAAGAACAGTCCGTTCTCGGTCTTTTAAAGTGAAACTTTTGTATTTTCCATTTACGCCGACCAAGTAGTTTTTATTTAGCACTGTATACTTTTTCTGTGGACTCGTTTTCACAAGAACGTAGGCTATGATAATGTTGATAAATTTTATGATTTTACTTTCAAAAATGTTTTAATCAGTATATTTTTATTTGGCCTTGGAAACTCTTCAACGGTTGGTTGCAGACTACTGTACGATTTTTTTCACGTTGTTCATTTAACTACATTTTCTGCAGATAAGCTAGTGCCATATGACGCTTGAAGCTTAATATCGAATGTGAATTTGGAGGTAATAATTCCGTTGACCAAATGCCGGAGAAAAGAAGGTTGAAAAAGCCATACCTCATGAAATCTGTGGAACCGAGTGCCAGAGGCACGTTTAATATTTTATCGGTAAACATAATTAACACAATTAAGGGAATGATCTGTAAATGCCCATACCCATTAATTACAAAAATATTCGTAAAATACGACTCGATGAAAAACAAAACTTTCTGACAAGTACGAAATTGATAATTCCTGAATAAGGTTTTAATTTTTTCATAATAGCATAAAGTGAGTGGAGTTTTTTGACAGTTAATGATATAATGGAATTGCTAACCATTAACTATTTATTTATATGATTTGCATTTCGCAGTCTCCTTATTATTCTTACAAATAAATTATGCTTTTAGTAGAAAAAATAGTAATATACTTACGTTTATAAGTCACCACTTCACAAAGAACAGATCGTTTTCGGTCTTTCAACATTAAACTTTTGTATTTTCCATTCACGCCGACCAAGTATTTGGATTTATTTTCACAAGAATGTAAGCCATGATTGCGTTTACTAATTTTATGATTTTACTTTTAAAAATATTCTAATCAGTATACTTGCATTTTGCCTCGCTAATTCAACAACGGTTGATCACAGACTACTGTAACTATTGTTTTCACGTTGTTCGTGCAACTACATTTTCTACAGATTAGCTCGTGCCATATTAAGCGTCAAAATCGACATCGAATGCCATTCTAGATCAAGTGGCGCGGCAGCGCCACGAAGGCGAGTTTGAGAAGCAGACGATGCCGCGGCGCCCGTGACACTATTTACTTCTATATTGGGGTTCGGATTTTTTCATAATACAGAAAAAAATGCTTATCGTTACTAATCGTGAGTTTTTTGGTTTATTAGTGTCTTTTCTGAGTTAAACTATGATTTCCTACGAAAATATTTGTAAATAAGCCGTTTTGTTAAATAATAAACGACTGTATATATCACGAATGCTCGGAACAGTTTCTTTAACTTTTTCTCCAGTGTGGTAGGACCGTGAAGTTGGCTTTTTATCCGAAAAGTGGTAGGACTGTGAAATTGGCCGCACAAGCTATATTATGTGTAATACAGTTGGGTATCGCTTTCCCACAGATCTTATACATCGCATCAGTGCATGTAGGTCGTCGTGTCAGATCAGAAATCTTTGCTCCACATACTTGTAACATCGTGACGTCCAACAAGAAGATTCCTCTACTAAAATAAATAAACAAAAGTGATGAAATTAAATTAAATCATATTAGTGATAACAATGTGACTAAGAAACAATGGCCTAAACGTGCTAAAAATGTTTATATTTTATTTTTAGAACAAATTTAAGGTGCTCAAAAAGTTTGCTTAAAAAGAAATGAAATCTCTAAAAAAAAACTTTTAACAAAAGTAAAAGGTTAGGCGAGTCTCATCTATTCCGCACATTATTATGCATCTCAATAATATGGTTGTCTGACCCATTTATATGTTATAATCATCACAAAATCATTGTTACCAAATAAAAATGTAATAACCGTAGATATAATTTCATTACAAATAATTATGTTAACAATAAATAAAAATTTGACAACGAAATTACGGATAAAAAAGAAATTGACAACGAAATTACGGATAAAAAAGAAATGAGATCAATAAAGAAGTCAAGTTTATTACCAAATATTTCAACAATAATATTGCAAACAAAAAGTGTTGTATTCAATTCTGGGCTGAGTCGAATAGTTGATTACAAAACTAAAGATTGATCTAAGATTAGTAAATAAAAACTTAAGTAATAAATTAATCAATCACAAACAACTGTTATGATAAACTTAATAGGTAACTTGCCAGGCCCGTTTCATTTTATTCATGGTATTATGTAGCAGTAACTTTCAGCATATATAAAAAGTAGGTGCATATAATCACAACTTTACTCTGAAATTTGTTATTTGAATATATTCGAACTGCATTTAAAAAGAAATTGTTGTTTATAAAAATGATATAATACATAATTAAAATTCAACATTTTTCGTATCAAACCTCAAATATAAACAATTACTTATTATGTATATTATATACTGGATACTCAAAAACTTTTTTATGAATAACAGTAATGCAAGAAGTTAAAATGTAAACAAAATGAAACCGGCCTGGCAAGTTACCTAGTAAGTTAATCATAACAGTTGTTTGTGATTGATCAATTTATTACTTAAGTTTTCATTTACTAATCTTAGATCAATCTTTAGTTTTGTAATCAACTATTCGACTCAGCCCAGAATTGAATACAACACTTTTTGTTTGCAATATTATTGTTGAAATATTTGGTAATAAACTTGACTTCTTTATTGATCTCATTTCTTTTTTATCCGTAATTTCGTTGTCAATTTCTTTTTTATCCGTAATTTCGTTGTCAATTTCTTTTTTATCCGTAATTTCGTTATCAAATTTTTATTTATTGTTAACATTTGTAATGAAATTATATCTACGGTTATTACATTTTTATTTGGTAACAATGATTTTGTAATGATTATAACATATAAATGGGTCAGCCAACCATATTATTGAGATGCATAATAATGTGCGGAATAGATGAAACTCGCCTAACCTTTTACTTTTGTTAAAAGTTTTTTTTTAGAGATATATTTATCTTGGTGATCGAATACCGAAAAACTAAGGATGGAATTTTTGTAACATTTTGTAAAATTATCCTTTGATTAAGATTGCATTGTTCTTGTATTTTGGTGTTGTTATGAATGTTATCAGATATATTTCGGAAGCTTTACTTACCTTTATATGAATTAATGTGAAACTGTTTGCCAGATATATTCCGCTGTTTACAGTGCAGGCGCCATGCATCCCATTTGTACAGAACTTCTTTCTATTGCCTTATGTAATGTTATTTTACTATATTTATTTTTTTACTTATTAATTTGTAGTTGTATACATACTTTTAAACATTGATAGCATTTATCTATATTTTTAGAACTGCTATTAAAGTTTATGATGCATTTGAATCTCATGATTTTGAATGCATCTACAATTTTATCTATATCATCAATCAATAAATTTGATTTTATCATATAATTATTAAGTTTTTTGCAATTCTCTGAACTAATTATGTTATAGATTATCAATCTATGCCTAATTATAAAGGTTTGATGGTTATCTATGTGTTTCTATAGTATCTATAGTTATCTATGAAATGCTATCATAAGTCTGGATTCGTATATATATATATATATATATATATATATATATATATATATATATATATATATATATATATACACACTGCGGTAAAAATGCTTACATACATACATGTATATATATATACATGTATATATATATATATATATATATATATATATATATATATATATATATATATATATATATATATATATATATATATATATATATATATATATATATATATATATATATATATATACATGTATGTATGTAAGCATTTTTACCGCAGTAGAAACGTAAAATGTTAAATTTTTTGAAAAATTTCCTATCGGAAAATCTCAGGTGAGATTTTCCAATAAGGTTGATGATTCCTGCACCTATATACATACATATATATGATAGGTATACTTATATATATGTCTTATGTTATATATATATATTTTTTCACAAATTTGGTCATATACTATATATATACTTGCACTTTTATTGCTGATATCAGCAATTTTCCTGGGTCAGCAACTATTGCTAACAAAAATCGTATAGTTTTCCCTAAATCTGTATTGTATAAGCTACAATTTAAAAAAAATCGTCCCGATCGCTTGCTCCTAGTCCGAGAAATTTTATTTTGTCCTCGCAATTCTTGTTTTGGCACACACTATGTGACGCATAGCCGTACGCACACGCCCGCTCCGCTGTCAGATATTTCATATCTTTGCAACGAGACGTCAGTCTCGTGCAAAACATACACAAAACGGCCACACACATGAGCGAGCGAAGGGCGAACCCGCTCGTAAACAACGCGAGCACAAGCCGAATGCTCATGTACAGCAACACGTGCACGAGCGACGCAAATACAGCCGCGGGTAAAACGGCGACGACGGGCGCAAATTACCGCACACACACACCAGCGAAGAGAACATGAAAAGCACTACACAAATACACACACATTACACGACCCACTCACCTCCAGAGGACGTTGGCGCCAGTGACTGGGGTTATATAAGCCCAGCCGCGACAGCACAGCGGGCAGTTCGATCAGAGCTCCCGATCCAAGCGTTGCCGTGAGCACACGACACCGCTAGGGATGCACTAGAGAACTACCGACATCTGGCCGTTTTCGTGCGCACACGTAACGGCGCAGATATCGAAAATCACCGCACCGCTATCTGAATTACCGCTGTGAGCACACAGGGTAATACAGACCCACCAGGTACCTGGAGGAGCGCTTTCGTGAACACACGTGGCGCAACTACAGGTACTAAACCACGGCCAACCACCGTTCCACCGTTTCTCCGTCCCTATTACCACTGTGAGCACACAGGGTAATAGGAACCAGAAACTGACTGCAGAGACTTGCAGAGTCGTGAGCACACGTCTCTGTCAGACTCTGCACACACACCGTTGCATACACTTCCTCCGTCCCACCGTTTCTCCGTCCCTGTTACCACTGTGAGCACGCAGGGTAATAGGAACCAGAAATCGACGACAGAGACAGAAGACAACAGAGACAGAGACATGCAGAAAAACCGATGAGAAAGCAATAACCATCTGCCAACTTCACAGTCCTAACAATTGTTGCAGCTAACTTAACGGTCCTAATATTTTTTGATTCGATTTGAGTATTATATCAAAGGTAGCTGTTTTCACCAAATATTTTTATTGAAAATCATAATTTGGCATAATAAAGCATGATATAAATCAAAATATATTAGAGACAACAAAGAAACGCATTTATTTTTTAGTAATGAAAAATGTGAACCTCAACTATATATACAGTAGTCAACAAATTTTTATTAACTATTTTCTTAAAGGATGTTTTTATATAACCCTTCGCGTCGCTGACTGCCGAGCCACTATATACATACAACATGTGAGCGAGCAATGCGGAAAACTGATGAGAAAGGAATACTCATCTGCATATAGCTGTGCGGCCAACTTCACTGTCCAAACATTTCTGCGGCTAACGTAACGGTCCAAACATTTTGATAGAAGAAAGAAATCGGATTTGATTTGAGTATTTTCGAATGGCACACTCGTATATTACATATAAAGGGACCTTTTTTTATCAATATTTTTGGTGAAAATTATAGTTCGGCATAATAATAGATGTTATAAGTCAAAATAACTTGGAGATAACAAAGAAAAGCATTTCTTTCCTTATAATGATAAATGCGTACCCCAACATAGAAGTAAATAGTAGCACGGGTGTCGCGGCTTCGTCTGCTTCTCAAACTCGCCTTCGTGGCGCTGCCGCGCCACTTGATGTCCGAACTCTGGGTTTAAACCCTGATAAAATAAGTACAAGTACGATGGCTTAACCTCCACAGTCATCGCATACTAAGGTACGTTGTAATCGAAACTTACATATGTTCATCGCCCCCTCGGGGATTTTTATTAAGATATACAGTTTTAATTGAGAAATGTGGTTTAAGTTTAACTGTTGAAAAGTGCATTTACGTTTTATTATCTATAATGTAGAAATGCTCAGAGCGTGATTTTTGCACGACGTTAAGGATTTAATTTGACGTGTTTCAGATTTTTAAATATAAGTGAATAAAGTAGCAGTACTATCGATAATATGTATTTACACATTTTTCTTTTTTTGCTATCATATATATTGCGCATTACTGCTATTAATTATTTAACAATACTACAACCAATGCATTAAAATGAGTATTCTAATAGGGAATACAGTAAGGGGTAATGCTGAAATAGTTTAGCAACAATATCTTTCGGTTATTTATTACATGTTAGTACATAATATTACATGTTAGTACATAATATTACATATTATACATAGATTCACGCACACCAGCATAGTCCATAGTGTTCTTGTGTACCTCATACACACAAATACACGAGTCTGAGGGCTGACTATGGGTGTGTATCATCTATTACACTGTTTAAGATCGGCTGAATAAGATCACAGCCGTTTAGTGGTGGGGGTAGGCTAGTCTGCTCTCTCTCTCTCTCCACCCCTCTCCATAGAAAGTATTTATTTTCTGAATCTCTAATTATTATTTATTCTTCTAATTATGTTTAATACATAAATATTGAAATAAAAAATATTTTAAAATCAGTTATTTTTTAAAACGTGTTTCGAACCTTATTACTCTAAATACATTTTTCTTAAAATAATCTCGATTATTTGTTTAATAATTCGTTACGTTAACCATCTTCCAATCATAGATGTTACATACATCTAATTGTATTATTTCTCTTTACATTTTAAACATCTAATTTGGCTTTAATATTTACTCTAATATTACGTCTACTTTTGAATTTTAATACCTTCTAAAATTTTTCATTTTTTTTATACTCTAAAAATAACCCATAACTAGCTGATATCACCGCATTTTTTTCTTTTATACAGTATTATACTAGTTATACTACATATACAGACTCAACACCGTCTAACCCGGCTGTGTAGGTATTTAGAGATTGGTCGGCGGACAAGAATCTCTTCTTCTGCGCTTCTATTGGAGTCAGTAAGGCATCCAATGTGAACCCTGCCTCAGACGCGCAAGGTGTCGGTAAGGATGTTAGGTTCCTAAGATGAGATGTCTTATATAGGAACCGAGTGAGGATCGTTTCACTCACGAGAGACAGAGAGCCGGGACACGCCATCTAGTGATGTGCAGAAGTACGCGTCGCCACAGGTATTTATGCGACGTTTAAATTTCTTTAAATCGTCTGCATGAAATCTTCCCCTTTCAGATTAAGGTTCAGATTTGACGAAGCCTGAAAAATAATCTGTGACTATATGCTTTTAATCTGATTCGTTTTATAATACCGTTTATATGTTTATAACGATGAAAATTTCATCGTTATAATTCATAATATATTTAATTCAATAATAAATGTTTATGTTGTAATAATAAATAAATGATATTTAAATTATTATAAACCAATGTACTAAATAATGCATATAATTATATTTAAAAGAGTAACTCATTTATAATTGTTAATTTTTTCAGCTGTTCAAAAAGAAAGAGACAAAATAAGTTGTAAACGATCAAGCATTGATGATTGGAATAATTGTTTTGATGGCCTTAATGTAATTGCATTATTACAAGCAGAAATGTTAAGTAGACAAGTTGGCGCTGCGTTAGAGGTAAAGCCTAATGATTGATTATCAAAATTGTGATTATACATTTTTTATCATTTTTCAAATTGCAAATGCGATAGTCATTTAAATATTTAAATCTTGGCAACATCGAACATATTTGCACGCTTTACTAGATAATAACGTAAATGTTGCTAGCCGAAGCATACACAAACTTAATAAGTCGTGAAACCCCAATAAGGCAAGCTAATAAATAAGTAGTGTCTTATTTAAAGCGTTTTTTGGTGCACTATTCTGATTCATACTCCATCATTAACATTTGATATAGAATCAGAGAATCGGGATATTGTTTAAGGTGGATCTACACGGTGCCATATTTCATTTATTGCCAGTGCTTATAAAAATCACGTTTTCACGTTATTTTATTTTAGAAAGATAAAGCGTGAGTACAAAAGTGTACTACTTTGCATAGTAAATAGATAGATCATAAATTTCCGAGACGAAACTATCACAATTGAGAATAGTGTATTATAAAAAAGTTGGTTCAGGCTATATAAGCAGACTGACATTACGCTCGATGATCAGTCGTCGGCGAAACGCTAAAGCGCTAACACGGTAAATCATTCAGTTCCTAAAAAACCTAAATATGAAAGCAGAAAAAGCACATATCAAAGCACGCAAATAAAATACAGGCTAATCCGTATCTTGCGGGTTAATTATGCTAAGGTGGGATAAAATTATTTTTCTAACATAAGCACGATTTTCACGTTTTTCGTACCTATTTTGCGGGCATAAAGAAACATTTTTTACCAGCGGATAAAATATAGTATATTGTGTACCAAGGGCGTAAAGTCGACTTTTTTGGGCCGAATGTGGAGTTTGTAGTACAAGTGAAGACCAATTAGCCCGAGCCGAAGCATACATACTATATTTTTTGTAACACAACTATAGATTTTTGCGTTTTTTTGACATATTAAGTGAAATTGATGCAACTTTTTTCAGATGCGGCGACCACACTCATAGTAGATTAATTTTTATATTTATTTATTATTTTTAACTTTCATTTGTTGTATACCGAAAAAAGGGTGTATAAGTATTTTATCATAAAATGTATTACACAAATATTGTGACAGTGCACACGTTCACTTGCAGAACATGTGTTCAGCACACATACGTGTGCACGCAGCGCATCTATGTACACACACATACATACGCAACACTCCCACTCATATATAGACGCTCAGCGAGGCGAATACAGAGGCGGCAGGAGCTGCACGCGAAGCATTAACAAGGTAAGAGAAAGAGTAGCGCTGAGAGAGATAACGCGCTACATAATACGACGCCGAATGGCACCAGAGGAGAAAGACAGAAAAAGAACGTCTCGAGCCAATCTAACCCGAAGGACCCCAGACCAGAGCGGGGAATGAGCAAAAGCAGCGAGGCTCATCGGAAGTCAGCAGGGACAAGGAACTGTCGGAGCTACCGACGAGACTTCAGAGGACGACAGGGTCTAGGGTAACTCCCAGCCCAAGAGACAGGTCGAAGGCTTCCAGGCGACGGACCGATACTCAGCATACGAAGAGGAGAGGAAATATCGGGCGACCTGCACGATAGCACCAAAACAAGCGACGAAAGCCACGCATCATCTACGAGAACAGCGTGGCGATCATCACGAACGTCTACCGTAAGTAGTCGAGGTATGGGCTAACTTGCTGAGTGCGAGAAACGGGCGAATGCTATGATGAGCGTTCTGCGAATTGAAACGCTGAGAATCGCGCGCGCCAACCGGACTGTATTCAAAAATACGATTTTCGTAATAGCGGGCGTAATTCCTATCGACATTCTTCAGATGAGCGGAAAAGCTTGTACGTTCGGAGTTCGAACGTAAGGAGGGCAGACGCAGCGTCAGAGGTATGGATAAGGACGACTGGAGAATGGCAGACGAGATGAACAAGGGACGGACAAGGACGTTGGACGCACAGACAGATACTAGAAGTCGGACCCTGGAAGGACAGGAAGCACAGCGAGGTAGACATCTACCTTACCCAATTCTAGCCCGGACACGGGTACTTCCAAAAATATCTCCATAGAATGAACAAAGTAACGACATCGAAATGTACGTACTGCGGACAAGCCTGGGACGACGCAGAGCACACGCCCTTCGTGTGCGACCATTGGCCGAGCAGGGATAGAGACTAGAGACACTACTGGATACGACGATCATACCAGACAACGTGACGACACTGATGACAACAACAATAGACGCTTGAACAAACATCACATCATACATTCGTAGTATCCTGCTAAGTAACAAAGTGGATGGATATCTGGATAACTGAATGATAGAGAGAGAGAGAGAGAGAGAGAGAGAGAGAGAGAGAGAATATAGTAGGAATATTGAATGATCAGAAGTAAGGAATGAATGTGTTAAAGGCGCTTAAAGGATTGCGGCCCAGTTCGAAGTGATGTGATAAACGGTACCGGGCTAGTGTTGCGCGTACAGGGAAAGAATAAAAAATAATGGCATTATTTTTCATTGAATTAAGCAAGTAAGATATATATATATATATATATATATATATATATATATATATATATATATATATATATATTTGTATGTGTGCACGTGCGTGTATTTAATATTACAAAGAGACAAATAATCATAAAAATTAATTATCTTATACTATGTGAAATATGTGATGATATTTAGTAATTTAATAATATAATAATAGTTTACGATTATGAAATGAGGTTAGTTTTATCGGTTTAATAGGTAATTTTTAATGAATTTATTACTATTAATATTACATATGAGCATTTCTGCTGAGCTAATGCACTAACTATAGCAGACATTAAAAACAAATTTCGTATGGTGACTATCCACCAGACCCACGCCTTTTAGGTTTCTTACAAACTTCTTAATGCAAGAAAAATAATGTACCAACACGAGACATTGGCACACGTTTTCGCCAGCCAGTCTGATTTCTCTTATGGAAAACTAATGTGAATAAACTAAGCAAAAAGTAGCTATTGTTCAACGATATGTACTCAATGTCAGACGACACAAAAGATAAATATAAATTACTAAAATCGAAATCGAAGCACAAGATAAGAGCTATTATTAGAGCTGTGGTTCGCTAAAATCATAAGAAAGAGATTATTTACTCGTTTTTAATTTTCATGCAACTTTTTATTATGGGGAGGGGGAGGGTAAATTTGAACCAAATGGGGCTTAAATTGAAGTTTTTTTCAGTTGCTTTCATTTCACTATTTCACATTTAACTTCTGTCTGCCGATTAGCTATAGATATGCTACTGAACAAGCAGTAGTACAAAATGCTCCGTATTTGTCACCAAGATACATATACAGGGTGTCCCATTTTAAAACCACCAACCAAAAATCTCCCAACCAAAGCATTTTACAGAAAAATTTTTAAACAAAAGTTTCAAGGAGGACACTCAACAATGGCCTTGACCTTGACTTCGACCTTGACCTTCATCGTTATTTTAAGGTCAAATTGATTTTTTTTAATGGAAACCCACATTTTCTTATACCGGAAATGGAAAGATCGGAAAATTCTACGTCCGACTATTATCTTGACCTCAACCCTGACCTTGACCTTCTGGGTCAATATGAGGTAAAATCGATTTTTTTATGTTAACCTTTAGTTTTATTTCCTATTCTGATAGTGCAAAATATTCCAAGTATCAAATGATATTTAGCAATTTGTACCCACTGACTTTACTAAGGTTGAATAAAAGGGCTTACACCGCATAGCAAGGAAGCTTCCTGGAAGCTTCCCTGTGAGAATACGAATCTTGCAGGAAGCTTCCAGAAAGCTTCCATGCTATGTGAGCACCATAGTTTTTGCACAATCCAGAGATAACGATGTGGACGTAGTAAGTTCTGTTTCCATTGGCATGCTGAATTATCGTGAGTCCCCTTGCCTCTTACCTTCGAGATGCTAGATTAACGTGAATCCCTTTGCCGCTCACTACTGTAACTATTAAGGTTTTTAATCTCGCAGCGAATGTCTAAAGTGGCTGCCATTTACTGGAAGGCAAAAATTTACTCCACTTTGGGAATGCCGTGTGACCAATAAAATAAGGGTTTCCATTTCAAAGGATCGTTTTGACCTTATATTGACCCTGAAGGTCAAGTTCAGGGTTGAAGTCGAGATCATAGTCAGACGTAGAATTTCCCACCCTTTTCATTTCCGGTATAAAAAATGTGGGTTTCCATTTACAAAAATCAATTTAACCTTAAAATAACGATGAAGGTCAAGGTCATCGTTGTGTGTCCCCCTTGAAACTTGACAACTTTTGTTTAAAAATTTTTCTCTAAAATGCTTTGGTTTGGAGATTTTCAGTTGGTGGTTTTAAAATGGGACAACCTGTTTATGACTTATACATATATTATACTTTTTAAAAGTAATATTGCAAGTCACATTTTTATTTATTTATTTATTCATTAATTAAGAAAAAATTAAAAATACGCGATTTTTCGAAAAAACGTTAAAAAGATTGGTACAGTATTGAGCTTATAACTTTGTAATAACATTTTTTTTTAAAAGCGAGTTTCGGTAGCTTATTTTACGTAAATTTTGCTATCAAAATATCACATTAAAAAATTTAATTTTTCATAAAATAGGACTGTTTTGTCCCCTTAAGCATGGATTTCTAATGATTGACAAACATAGCCCAATCAACCTTGACAGATATCGAAAGGAGTTCGATTATTTCGATTAATAGTATAGTAGTAGTAGTATAGTATTGAATATTAAAGTGTCAACATGTCTGATGTTCATCGAGAGACAAACATACTTCATCAGTTGGTAAAAGCAGGGAATGCAGTTTAGTAAAAATACAACTTGTTAAAATTTGAAAAGGATAATTTCGAGAAAATAGTTAGAGAAACTTTTAAACTAATCGTTGAGTCTCTACAAAAACTAGTTAAATTAGAAAATAAAAAATCAACTGTTGCATTACCAGTAGGAAACTTACATAACAATCCTTTCAAGTGAGAAATAAAAAAGATCAAATCTCTCTCTCTCTCTCTCTCTCTCTCTCTCTCTCTCTCTCTCTCTCTCTCTCTCTCTCTCTCTCTCTCTCTCTCTCTCTCTCTCTCTCTCTCTCTCTCTCTCTCTCTCTCTCTCTCTCTCTCTCTCTCTCTCTCTCTCTCTCTCTCTCTCTCTCTCTCTCTCTCTCTCTTCTCTCTCTCTCTCTCTCTCTCTCTCTCTCTCTCTCTCTCTCTCTCTCTCTCTCTCTCTCTCTCTCTCTCTCCTCTCTCCCTCTCTCCCTCCCTCTCCCTCTCTCTCAATCTCTCCCTCTCCCTCTCCCTCTCTCCCTCTCTCCCTCCCTCTCCCTCTCCCTCTCTCCCTCTCTCTAAAGCATGGTTTAATGTTACAGTAATCATACACTCTGCAGCTTTGATAACCTACAAATATGCTATTACTGTTCTCTCTGATGTGTTGGTATGTTTCGGCTGGCATTTCTAGAATCACTGTTTGCAGATTCGTTTTGTTATTCTTGAAGGAAGTCAGAACAACACATTTCTTTTTAAAATTTCCAAAGTTCCTTTCATTGATGTCATATTCCATATTTTTATCATCCATATTTTCCAAATTGTTTATTCTTACACTTTTTACTTTAGGATTATTAACCTGTTCCTTATTGACATCACATAATTTTGACAGCTTTCTTTGTAGTAATTTATGAGCTTTGCCTACACTTTCCTCATTTAAACAGTTTATAATTATTTCATCTTTTTTCTTGACTACTTTTTTAGTTTGAATTGATTTGTCTTTTATCAAGTAATGCGATACCAATTGATTTATATCGTCAATGGTTTCCTCTTCAGATTTATTATTTCTTATAATACTAGGTATACGTTTAGGCTTTATTATTTTTATTATTTGAGATAACATCAGCAAACGTTTTACTTTTAACCATCGGCAGTTCATTTCTTTCTTTGTCTAGTAATGGTTTCAATAAATCATTTTTTTCTTTTAATTCTTTATTCAATTCTCTCAGTAAAGCATTTTCACGTTTGATGTTGTCTCCTATTAGTTCTTGCTCTCTCTCTCTCCCTCTCTCTCTCTCTCCCCCTCCCCCACATTTGTTGGTTTGAATAGATTGTAGATAACGCGCGGTCCAAAATTTCAAATTTCGCTGCAATATGCTCAAAAGTACAAAAAAGTAAGTAAGAAACAAGGTAATTTTAAATTATTTACTTAGCGATGAAAAAATAAAACTAGACTCCAATACAAAACGAGAACCACAAGGCCGATGAAGATCGGACTGACAGTGTTTGCATAATGCAATTGTTAATTAACCTACCTGGAAAAAAAGACCTTTTTTTTTTTAATTTTGTGCCAGGCTCAAAGATATAAATATTTTTTTGCGCCCACGCTTTACACCTTCTTGGACCCTTAAACTATCATATACCACTACTATTTTAACGATTTTTCAATTTTTAATAACTTTTTGAGCGGTTTTAAAAAGTTTGAAAAATAGTAGACGGAAAGACACTTCTTTAAAAAATCGCTGTCAATTCATTGGCACGTAGCTTCCTCCCAACAAATCTTCGTATATATCTATTTATTTATTTATTTATTGACCATATACATATGCTTATCAAAAGCATCCTATAGAGACAAACTTAGTTGCCTGTACATAGGTATGGTACAGATAATCTTAGAATCTATAACTTAATCTAAAAAATAACAAAAAGATGATACAGCATCTTTTTGATAATCTTTTTAATAAATTCCTTTGTAAGTTAAGTAACGATGCATACAATTTTCAAATAACGCTATCTATAATTTTCTCTTATAAACTTTTTTAGTCTTTTCTTAATTGCGATTTTGTTACCTCCTAAAGTTTTAAGATCATTCGTTAAAGTGTTGTACACTTTTACAGCTACGAAATAGCTGTTTTTTCTATTCACAGCTTTCTTATTTTTTGGTAATTGTATACTCTTATTCCTAGTATTGCTAGAACTTGTGCTATATTTTTCTCTTAAACTATAGTAATGATATGTAATAGCCTCCAATTGGAAAAGTTGCCTTACAGTAAGAGGAGGGTCTTGTATTTGAAACTGATCCCTGTTTATAATTTTTAATAGTTTCTTCTGTATCCCTTGTATCAAATTTAAACAATTATTGTACGCTCCTCCCCAGGCTATTATGCCGTAGTTAGTTAAACTTTGGAAAAAAGCATAATACATCATCATTAATGTTTTGTTATCCATTTTTTTTTTATTTTCGCAAAAATAAAACTTAAATATTTTGTTTTTTTTACTATATAATCAACATGTTTATCTCATTTCATGTTATAATCAAAAATTAATCCCAAATATTTATGGCTTTCTACTCTTTCTATTTTAGTATTTCCTATCTCTATATTTAGACTGTCCGGGACACTATCACAGTAGCAGCCATAGGCAATATAAACCGTTTTTTTAACATTTAGAGATAATTTATTTACAGTAAGCCACTTTGCTACATCGCTAAGATATTTGTTCATTTTGTCCTGGGCAGAAGACCACGTGCTATCACTAGCAATGATAACAGTGTCATCGGCATAAGACACAATCGTATCATTCTGCATATCCCTCAGTAGGTCGTTAACATAAAGTATGAAAAATAATGGTCCTAATATGGTCCCTTGCGGGACACCAATAGTTATATCTTTATATTCACTTTTACAGTCTTGGATTTTAACACATTGTTTTCTACCTGAGAGATAGCTATTTATTAAGTCAAAAGCACTACCTCTTATTCCATACCTATGTAATTTATCTAAAAGTTTCTTGTGATCTACTGTGTCAAAAGCTTTTGCTAAATCCAAGAATGTAGTTATTATCGGAGTACTTTTGTCTATATTATTATATATAATGTTTGAGATGTAATTTAAAGCATCCGTAGTTCCTCTATTTTTAACAAAGCCAAATTGTTTATCAGATATAATATTACATTCCGTTAGGAAATTAAACAATCTATTATATAATATTTTTTCAAAGATCTTGGCTATATTTGATATCAGCGATATCGGCCTGTAATTTGATACACAGGAACTGTCACCAGCCTTGTATATAGGAACTATGTCCGCTTGTTTTAAAGCGTTTGGCCACGTGGCTTGTTGTATACACACATTAAAAATATGTGTCAATGGTTCCGCAATATAATTTGCAATTGTCTTAATTGTTTTAGCATTAATATTATCAACACCTCCAGTTTTATTTTTCAGCGAATTAATAGTTTTCATAATCTCAAAATTGTTAGTACGGTAGATGAAAATTGATTTATTATTTTTATCTGGGGGTTTTAGTTCTGTATCTAAATTTTTAATCTTATTACTTAAATCAATACCTATTTTACAAAAATAATTATTCATGTGATTAGCTATAGTATATTTGTCTTCAACCTTTTGACCATTAACGATTAGGTAATCAAGTGACTTGTTTTTTTGAGATTTTTTGCCAATCTTTGTGTTGATAATACTCCACAACTGTCTTGGATTGCCAATATTTTTTTTTATTTCACTATTCTCAAATTTGTATTTCGCATCTTTTATAACTTTATTCAAAATTTTTTCGTAATTTTTGTATTCATTTTTTAAAACTAAGTTAGTTGGGTTCATTTTCCATAGATTATACATATTTTCTTTAGTACCGCATGACACTTGGATAGCTTTAGTTATCCAGTTTTTTCTCGGCAGTGTACCTTTATTTTTTCTATTGTTTTTTTGCAACATGTAGCATTTTCAAGACAGTTATGTGACATCTGTATCATATTATCCACTGCTTCATTGGGATCTTGTTTGGTCAACAATGATTGCCAATCCAGTTTTTCAGCATACTTTTTTAGTTTCCTGTAATTTATGTATTTGCTATCCTTTTCGCCATCTTTCTGTAGTGTGTTCTCATTAACACTTATGACTAATGGATAGTGATCGTTAAACGGATTATTCAATTTAAAAGAATCAATATTGATGGTTTTAGTTTTAGCGAAACAGTTGTCAATGCACGTGCCATTTTCATTATTTAAGGAGGGTCGTGTAATTCCTCTAAAGTATGGTATATATTCAAGTTCTAGATAATTCATTAAAAATTCCTGACTAATTATTTTTTCACTCATTTCATTATTTACCATATTATTTTCTAATATATCTATATTAAAATCTCCAAAAATGCAGTGGTTATTAATATTTCTATTTTTTGCTAAAAACTTTTTGACACTATTTACAAATTCAGACTTTGGTATATCATGGCACCTATATATATGGCAGATATTCTTATTGCCTCTCCGGACATAAGTTTAATGTCAGTACTTACAACACTCAATCTATCAACAACATCTATTCTAGTATTATAATAAATATTATTTTTTATATATATCATGACGCCGTCCGCCTTATTTATATAACTTTCATAACCTTGCAGTTGATAGTATTGAGTATGTTGCAATTTCCAAGTTTCCGTACATACAATTATACATGGTTTTCTTACTAAACATTCAATGAAAACTTACAGCTTTTCAAAATTTGCATTCAAACTCCTTATATTCACACACAACATTACGTTCTTTTTTTTCATTATTGCTTTATTAAGTTTTTTGATATCGTCTATTTCCAATTCAAACTTGCTTATCTCTTTGAACTTGATGTCTTGATCCATCACTATTGCTTCTTGCTTCTTAGTCTTGCTGCTATATTCACGTTGATTGATTGGAGTGACGTTGACGATATTCCAGAAGTTTTAGCCACGACACCTTTGTCCGATGTTCTCACTGCATTGCCGATATATCTTGGTAATGCAGGCTGCGTCGTATAATCGGTAAAGTCGATGAACTTTCTGATCTTAGATTGCAGAATTTCGCATTCGTGGCTATCTGTTGCCATATGTTCAACTCTGAAATTTGTTTTATATCGCTCATTGCTATAATTACAATTTGCACATTTTAATTTATTTACTTGACAATCTTTAGTTTTATGATTACCAGCACACCTTAGGCATATAGAATTATTTTTACATTTGCTGCCACTGTGTCCATACCTGCCACAATTAAAGCATGGTTTAATGTTACAGTAATCATACACTCTGCAGCTTTGATAACCTACAAATATTCTATTACTGTTCTCTCTGATGTGTTGGTATGTTTCGGCTGGCATTTCTAGAATCACTGTTTGCAGATTCGTTTTGTTATTCTTGTAGGAAGTCAGAACAACACATTTCTTTTTAAAATTTCCAAAGTTCCTTTCATTAATGTCATTTTCCATATTTTTATCATTCATATTTTCCAAATTGTTTATTCTTACACTTTTTACTTTAGGATTATTAACCTGTTCCTTATTGACATCACATAATTTTGACTTTGTAGCTTACTTTGTAGTAATTTATGAGCTTTGCCTACACTTTCCTCATTTAAACAGTTTATAATTATTTCATCTTTTTTCTTGACTACTTTTTTAGTTTGAATTGATTTGTCTTTTATCAAGTAATGCGATACCAATTGATTTATATCGTCAATGGTTTCCTCTTCAGATTTATTATTTCTTATAATACTAGGTATACGTTTAGGCTTACTATTATTTTTATTATTTGAGATAACATCAGCGAACGTTTTACTTTTAACCATCGGCAGTTCATTTCTTTCTTTGTCTAGTAATTGTTTCAATAAATCATTTTTTTCTTTTAATTCTTTATTCAATTCTCTCAGTAAAGCATTTTCACGTTTGATGTTGTCTCCTATTAGTTCTTGCTCACCTTCGTTAAGTAGATTATTATCGAATTCTTCTAGTATTTGCTTTCTTATTTTTTGTTTTTCAAAGGCCTTGACTCTTGCGATTATGAGCCTCGCATCATTACTTAGCGTTTTTGTATTGTCTTTTGAGGTTAGGTCGAGTTCCTCATGTTCAGGATAGATTCCTAGCGCTGCACTTAATCTTATGGCTTTTTCTATTTTTTCAAAATCACTAGTTTGATACACCTTATCACACACTATACACACCACTGACTTAACTTTTTGTTTGTAATTAATTTTAAGCACATTTTCCTTTAGACTACGCTGCGAGCCACTGCTGGCCGCGGCCATCTTGAATATGTCCAAGTTCGTTTGAGTATCGTTCAAGTATATTAATTTAATAATGCATTTATTTTCTCCGGACCTTCTTAATAAAATGAATTGCAATTTATAGCACAAATAGACCTGATAACCTCATAAAACCATAAATTTTGTCAAAAGATTCTGAGTTTTCGTTAGCGAGTTATAAGGTTTGACAAAAATAATAATTTTCAGTTATACAGGGTATACAGGGTAAGAGACAAAGAATTTGTATTTTAATATTTTTTCAACTAATCGTTTTCATAAGTTGTGAAAAGAACTTAGCCGAGGTAATCAAAAGATCTATCTTTTCACAAGATTTCAAATTAATTAAAGCTTTTTTACTCCCGTAACCGTGCAACATAAAAACCAATTTTTTTAGGTTTTCGATTTTTTTCTCAAAAACAAATCACCAAACTGACTTAAAGTTTTTACAACATGTAGACATTATTATTCTTTGTTATCATGAATTTTTTCAAAACATTGGACTGTTTAATTTGGAAGATATGATTAAAAAAAAAACACCTTTTTTGTCATAACAATTGAACGAAACGGTCAATTTAGAAAATCTTGCGGAAAAAAGTAGGAAATTTTATACTCTTTCAAATACACTTTGGGAGCGTGATAGGTTGGGAGTAAGGCTGCTAGTAAAAACGACTCAACGTTCGTTTTTCCTCTTTATTCAGAGAAGTATTACTGTGCAAGTGTAACGCGGGTGAGGTGTCGTGCGTGTTGTCGGTGTCGCTGTCCCTTATTCCGTTCGTCGGCAGCTCAATGGTTTTGGCTCCGCCTCCTTCTTCAGTGCTCCCTCTGCTGGCAGGGGCACGAGGCGAGCGAAAATGACCTGGTCGAAAAAAGGTCGCTCTTTGTGTTTTTCCGCGTCAGGACCGATCAGCTAACCTATGGGACGGTTTGTCATCGCACTCGCTGCCGCATTTTACAGGCGTCATCAGCGTCGGGGAAAACCAAGTCCCGTCGGCGGGTCATTTTACTGGCCCAGATAATCCAGGTCCCGAGAGCGAAAAAACCGAGAATATCGCCCTAGCTAGCGCTTTTTACTAGCGCCATTAGCGTCGTTAGTAAAATGCGCCATTAGCGTCGGGGAAAACCCAGTCCCGTCGGGCGAGCTATTTTATTGGGCCAGATAATCCGGGTACTGAGCGAAGGGTCACCGCTCGCTCTGATCGTCTATACTGCGCGTTTATTCCTGTCTACGGTTAATGGCAGAAAAAAGTGCATGTTAACGCGCGTATGTATGTATTTGTGTGTGCGTGTATGTGCTGGCAAAAGCGTGTGGCGCGGCTGCCACAACATCAATTATATCATTTAAAAAAACGAAACAAAAATTTTCAAAAATCAAAGAATGGCCACAATTGTTAAAATCAAATAATTTTTTTTTCTCGAATTCAGAATTAAAAATCAGATATGCATGTCAAATTTTATTATTATAGACCACGTAGTTCCAGAAATACAACGGTATACATACATACGCACACACACACATACAGCAATCGGCAAGGACACTTCCTAAAAATACATGATTCGAACTCCAAACACCTCAAAACACGTTTCTATGAAGTTTTAGCGAAATTGAAAATTTTACTATTACAAAGCTTCCTCTAGGAGGAAGCAAAAAAATATCCAATTGGTCCAGTTGATGTTGAGATATTAACTTCCAAAGTTGGGAAGGGAATGCGGCGTAATGGTTAATCATGTAAGAATAAATTATATACCAATCGATAGGTTTTTTCGAGCTGTTTTCATATCTGCTTTTAATGAAATCTGCTTTTAAAAAAAAGTATTACAGTAATGTAGATGAAGAAGATAGTAGCGAACTTAATATTGATGGCGACAATGATATAGTATTTCATGTAAATACAGACATATTAACATCTAACGAATGCATTTCTGACGATGAAGACAGCGATTATGTAACTCCGTCTAAAAAAACAATTCCAATTAATGTAATAAATGAACCTGTTTTGTAAATAGATTCTGTAAATTATGTAAATTTAATGAAATTGTCAATATTTTACGATTATTTATACCTTATCTCCGGTTATTCAATGTACTATATGCTTTAATAACAATGAAATTAATTTATAACATTACTACACATTAATTCTTCAATTTCATACTAATTAACAATGAACAATATATGTCCAATAAAGATATTATGATTAGCACTAATTTTGAGCAACATTTAAAAATGCTTGTTTACGAAAATCGACCACCGACTTTTTATTTTTTTAAATTGATAAATGTAATTATAAAAATTAAAATCCTTCCATTTCCCCCCAATTTAAGAAAAAAATTGTCAAAATTGGTGGCATAGAAGCCAAGGTATATCATCCTGAAGCAAGCGCGCCGATTATGAAGCGCCGATTTCAAGTTTCGTAGCCTATCCCTACCACTCCCAATTTTGGTTCCGAGTGCGCACTACACAACATTTATGCACATTTTTGTGCATGATACACACGTGCAATGTAATTTTTCTATAATTTATTATAGATTGGTACATAATTTATTGTTACATCATTAACCGTTACGCGGCATACCATTTCCAACTTTGGAAGTTAATATCTCAACATCTACTGGACCAAATTAAATGTTTCTTTTTAAAGAAGCGACTTTCCGAGTACTATTATTCTATACTTTACGATTTTTTCCCACTCGCAAAGCCCGCTTCGCAAGTTTATTTATTTAAAAGCCAAAATTTTCAAACTTTTTAAAACCGCTTAAAAAGTTATTAAAATTGAAAAATTGTTAAGATAGCAATTGTATATGGTAGTTTAAGGGTCCAAGAAGGTGAAAAAGAGCGGGCGCAAATAAATATTTATATCTTTGAGCCTGGCACAAAATTAAAAAAAAGGTCTTTTTTTCCAGGTAGGTTAATTAAAAATTGCATTATGCAAAAACTGTCAGTCCAATTTTAATCGGCCTTGTGGCTCTCGTTTTGTATTGGAGTCAAATACTTTTCTCTATTTTTATGGCGTGATTGGGTTATTTTTTCATTGTTAAATAAATAATTTAAAATTACCTTGTTTTTACCTACTTCTTTTGCATTTTACAGCGAACATTTCAAATCTATGGATATCGGGTCAACTCTATATGCATAATTACCGAGTTATATGCGATTGTTTCCGGGAAAAAACGCAATTTTCGCATTTTGTTCACTATCTCGTTGTTTATGCAAATAGCACAACTTTTTAAGCTGGCGCACTTCGATATTTTCAATAGGTACATCATTCTCGAGCGATTCCAATAGTTATCTAAGTTACGTTACGTTAGAGCCATGCAGATCTGTAACCCTCCTGACCTATAGTTTACACCAACAATGATATATGAGCCGAAGAAACTGAGGCAAAAATTTTCTGCCAGATAAAATGTGGGGTTTATGGTGATCTTGATGATCTTTTGCATGAATCTTACATAACGGGTGATGTTTGTATATTATTGCTACGCGCTGCATCTCTTTACATACATGACTATAATTACGGTAGAATACAAATTAAGAACTTTATTCCACTAATGTATCTTTTTTGTCTTTATCATTTCAGTTGATTGAGATAGATATAAGAAGTGAATAAGAAGAGTCTCTTCCGTTTGATTACGGTACGATGAGAGTTACATTTCAATTTAGACGTATCAGCTAAATTGTGGGAGTACGAGGGCTATTTTACCCACTAAACTGGTAGTCTGTAGTACAGCGGCTTAAGCTTCCTCTCTATTCATCTTCTTTCTATTGAGTGATCGTCTCCTTCGCTTCTGCACGCATTTATGGCTCTTTTGAATCGGCGATATATCTTATCAAATGTAATTTTACCGGCCACGCAGAAAACAATAATTAGGACAACACTTTTCTCCTCACTATCCGATTTTTCTGATAGCATACGTGAACCAGCTGGCTCAGCCAGACGTCGATCGGTTTGCTTGTGTCTCCCACCATCACTACCACCATTGCTATTGTCTCGTGAATACGTAATATCGTGCTCGAGATAAGCTTTATCCAAAGGATTGCTACCAATCTCACCACGTACCAGACCTGAGGAACTATATATTTATATGGATTAATGTTATATACTGGAACTTGGATTGGGTTAATATGTTTTTGCTAGATGGAGCTACCGATTTTACCGAGGTGCCGCAGTAGGGGCACAACTATTTCGTTTTCTCTTTTTTACCCTTTCTATAATTTAGAAAAGTCGAATTACCTGCATCAGCGATCGCAGCTATCTCCACCTCCTCCCCTTGGTCTTCATTAGGAAACGACAACGTCGACGACAACGATGGTGACACAGTGAGGACGTCTGAGTCAGCAATGTTGTAGTAGAAGTATAAGCTGGACGTACGAGGAAAGAGCTATTGTTGCTACTGCTAGATTCCGCTACACGAACAGCAGTATAAAGCTTTTAGTCCCTATTAATCCTACATTATCTCGTGCCTGTCGAAGTACACTAACGAACTGATCGTAACCATGGGTAGGTAGCCTTTTTCTACCTCTTAATGCACTCACGCCATCTACCTAAAAAGAACAAAGTTTATCCCACGTCACAAGGGGGGGTATTAACAAATTGTCTTGCTCTTTCGCGAAAGCATTTTGGAACACTATTGATAGTACTCATTTTTATATAAGAACACGCAACTAGACTCTTTATTAGAACATCTCTGCCGGCAACAGCTATCAGAACCAAATTCAAACATAAACAATAATATCTACGACTTCGGTGATCTCGATGCTAGGAGTTGCTATGTGCGATTCTGATGAATCGCACGCTCATAGCTTTACTCATTGTTTAACCCTTTGAGGGGCACATTTTTCTATTGAACGAAATTTTAAAATCATAGGTGATCTAAGGGTTTTCGGGGTCGCTGATTATGATTCTGGAGTCAGAATTACAAAATTCAAAATGGCGACTATTTTAGATTGAGCTTGTGGTTTCCCGATCAATTGGCATAAAACTTGGTGCAAGGGGGTTTTTGTGGTCGCTAATTACGATCCTGACGACAGAATTGCACATTTCAAGATGGCGGACCCAAGATGGCGTCTATTTCAGGTTAATTTTGTAGTTTTCCGTTCAATTGGCATAATACTTAGTATGAGGGGGTTTTCGGGGTCGCTGATTATGATTCTCACGTCAGAATTGCAAATTTCAAGACGGCAAACTCAATATGGCAACTGGACTCAGTATAAAAATATATATAAGTCTGATTTAATATTGTAGAAACTAAAAATTTGTGAATATATGCGTATTTTTCTCCCTCTCAGCGTGACCCAGAACTAACGACGTGGACGTAGGGAAAATCTAGTTCCAATTTTTTTTTACTTCTTCTAGATTTTTTTATAATTTTTTTTTATTTTTTAGTAATTTTGTAGTTTTTGTTTTGTTTTTAAAATTTTTTTTTATTATTTCAGGTAAGATGTTAGCTTATCTCGCCTCGTGGAACTTCACGAAGCAATTTCTATTTTCCTCAATGCACAATGGAATATTGCATGTCATACAGTAATATTTCGTCCGAATTTCGGTTATTTTTGTACTGCATTGAGAACATCTCCTGCGAGTCTGAACGCCAGGAAAGTGAGATACCTGTGAGGTTCTGATCGTGTCACATACTTTCGGTTTTTGATGAGGCAATGTATATTTTATAGATGGTCTTCCTCTCTTTGGTCGATTCGGGATGCCAATCAAATGATCAACTACTGACAAGCGGAAATTCTTCAATGACAGGTTTTCTGTTGTAAAGAGCAATCGGTATATAATGAATGAATTCACCAATGTTGCATCTACCAAATGCCAGAAAATACGATGCCACCACTTTTTACTTTTTCGACTTATTTCATAATAAGATTTCAGCATGTCAGCTTTATCGACGCATCCCATATGGCTGTTGTAATATTTGGCCATTTGTGGACAAGTCACTTCTCTCAAAGAGCCGTCTTTCTGTCTCCTATTGACATGTGATATAACTGAAGGGTCATGAAAGTTTGATAAAAAGTGCACTGGCTTTTTATCAATCCTTTTCAGCCACTGAACTCCTTTGTATGAAGTTCGAAATTCGCTATCTCCAGGAGACATATTTTTTTCTACTTCTTGGATTTTTGGTAAATCTTTCCTGTCTTTTCTTACTGTACCACATGCTAAAATTCCATCATTTAGTAGGCTCGCCATCAAATTCACCGTTGTGAAATAATTGTTGAAGTAAATGCGATAGTTTTTGTGCGCTAAAACATGGCTCAAATCCTTTATCACTCTCTCGCCTAGAAGACTTTCTGTTTTATTCCCTATTTTGCCAGTGTACATTTGAAACTCACAAATATATCCATATTCATCCGCTCGAACCCAAACTTTATAGCCTCGTTTGATAGGCTTCATTGGCATGTACTGTTTCATAGAGCTTCTGCCTTTGAATTTTATCATACTCTCATCAATTGCTTGATTCTTAGTTGGATTATAAAAATGCTTATAAGTTTCAGAAACGATATGCAGGAAGGGAGCAACTTTATACAATTTATCATACCCGGGCTCATTTCTTTTCGGTTCTTTCGAAGTGTCATTCAAATGTAAATTAGATAATAACAAAGAAAATCTTTTGACAGGCATGACAGAACTAATATAAGGATCATTCATTTGTAAATTTGAGGACCAGTAATCACGATATGACGGTAGCCTTTTCATGCCCATCAAAATATTCAATCCTAGGAATTTCATTATTTCTTCGCTTGTGGTAGCTTCAGAAACAATTCTTTTCTGCTTGATATAAAGATTCGTTTGTTCAACAATCAATTGAATAATCTGTTCTGAAAACAAACATAAGAAAACTTCACCTGGATTTTGAATATCATCTGAAAAATTTTTCGGACCAGTTTCTTCAGTAAATGGTGGATTGAAAAAACGTTTCCTTTTTTTCTCCCAAATTCCATCCATTCTTTCGTTACGAACACTGAGAGGAGTATCGTCATCTTCATCAACATCACTATTCATATCATCACGTATTGTATCATCGCTGAATTCAAATGATTCCTCTAGTAATACATTTTCTATGATAGAAGATTCATCTTCGCTGTTTTCAATGTCATCATACGATTCACAGTCGCTAGGAATTTCTATTTCTTCAAAATTTTCTTCAACCCCATTCATTTCGCATAATCGAATGATCACAAATTTTTTCAGAAGAAAAAAAGAAAATACTAAAGAAGAAAAAATATCTGAGCTATTTTCAGGATCTACCGATTTCACTTCCGAATGCACAACGTTCCATAGTATAGCCTACCTCATGGTAGGATAAAACAAAATTTATAACTAATTTTTAGTATGGTACTGCTGGCACCTAGTGCTCGGAAGGAGAATTTCACTTAAAAATTTATTTACAAACAGAAATGGAGATTTTGTACCAGATCATGAATACTAAAAAAATTTATTTCAAAACTCGATTTATGAACATTTTTTTTTGAAAAATCTAGCCTGCCGAAAAATTTGGAAAAAATATATATTATAGTACTAGGTATGAAGTATATATTACACAAATTTTCAGAACGATTTGACGCTTTGTTTAAGCACAGCCGAATTTATTAAAAAAAAAACGAGTTTTTCGCGTTTGAATTGTTTATAACTAATTATGAATAAACAATTACATAATTTTTCCATAAAGATCTTATAACTTGAACCTTTCAAGGATGTCGGAAGCACTCACAAGTATAAAAGTATTACAAAACACAGCGGGAATGATGAAAAAACTAAAAAAATCTAGGTGGGACGTATATATCCCACCGCCCCTCAAAGGGTTAAATTGTCGTCCCGACAGACTACATCTTTCCATCTTCAAAGCAGACCATCCTCTTCGAACCAATGATGACATTCAGAATCAGATCAATATCCTCTACCTTGACCCCACTGAGGTATCAAGTTACGGAGCGGCACTTACAGGTATAGGCTCCACTCATCGTAACCAGTAATCCAAACTGACTCATCAAATATTCTCCAGCCATCTAAGCTATTTCGAATTCAAGCATCTAGCGGTTGGATTCATCATCAGTCTAATTCTGTCTTCGGACATAAGCATAACCTCTCCTCAAGTCTCTGCTCCAGTATTTACTTTCATGCTCACGGGAAAAATCATTCGTTGGTGCATGTCAGTATTGGGTCGTTTCGGTCTAACCTCCTTCATCGAACGGTAAAAATATGAGCGATGTTATCAGAAATTCAGATACCTCAATCATTGAAGAACTTATTCCAAATCTTGTGGTTCTGAAACAAACCAACACAACATCTGCAGTATCACTTCTATTGTCACATTCAAAGTATCCAGAAAATAACCTGAATCTATCTCTGTAATCTTTGTATATTTATCTTTACTTCTACGCAGATTCAGTATAGTGTCATCAACAGCGCCATTCGTTGATGACACATTCAGATTCCTAACCCTATTACAATCATATTTGTATAATTTACATTTAAAAATGAATGATTTTGTTTTCTTTGTCCCAAATTTTGTTTATTTTACAAGTTGCCTATTCGAATTATCAGCAACCACGTCACTCGTTACTGGTATTTGTAATCCTGAATGTAACGTATCACTACATGTGTTAATATTAAAGTTTTGGTTTAGAATAGTGTTATTAATAACGGAATCTGTCTATGACACATTTTGATTCCTAACCATGTTACTAGACGGTAAATCTAAGGTATCAGCGATGTGTGAAAAATGTGTATCAACTAAATACGATTCAAAAAGAATTGACTTTTCTGCGTTTGTTTCTGTCTCAGTATAAGTGTTTGTGTTTGCGTTTAGAAGACTTAGCTGCTTAAATTGACTTTGTAGATCCTTTTGATTTTAAAGCAAGGTAACAGTCATTGATAAGTAAAAGATTGTAATGATCTTGCTTTTCCAACTCCTCATCTGTAACTATGTAGTTTGTAGATCAAATCTATATTCATGAACATCAGCCAGTTTTTGATCTTTCAATTTCCATTACTCAATCAGTCGATAGCTTAATTTTTTTTGTCGTTCTTCTATACCATTTATCCAAGCTCTCTCGTCCCTTTACATTAGCCGAATCTCTGTTAGTTGTGTAACACCAGCTCACAATACCCGTCTACCAGAGGGCTTTCGGGTAGCCTCTTTTCACGTGATCTCTCCGAGTGTCGTTAATCATGATACACAGGTACACTTTAATATACTTAAAACCATTTTCATATAATCCATATGCCAGGGCTAACATGACGATAGATTTTTATTGAAAACTATCGATCGTTCATAATTGGTTATTTTTAAGTTTTGTATGTGTAGAGTATATCTAAAAAACCAGTTAGTTGATTTTTGTTGTTGTAGCTCAGCGGTAGCGAGCCTGCCTCGTATACCGTAGGCTACAGATTCGAACAAAAATCTCACTCCTTTTTTTCAAAAAATTAAAAATTGTATTTATGTGCGTAAATTAAAATATCCCCATAGTGACTATTAAAATTAGAAGCACTTTAGACAATGATGGATATGACTGTTGGAACTATGGACAGCATGGACAGCTGTCTTAAATTTCATCCTTGACCTTTCGAGAGGAGTCAAGGATGAAATTTGAGCTGTCTGTCCTTAGTCTCATCATTACTACTGACATTTGTTATTTTTATATTTTTCAATATACTAAATATTAAATGATTTTTTTGCAAAAATATGATTTTTAATAATTTAAATAAATTAGTACAATTATTTTCTACTATTATTGCTGATTCAGCGGTATTCAAGCATAATACAAAAATTTTGTTATTTCCTCTGTTTATCTCAATCTCATTATTATTTAAATTTTTACAACAAAAATTTTTGTTCTCTTGTTATGTCTTGACTATTCTAAATTGAATAGATATTAACGTAATGATATGTGTAGTGGCGAGGTTATCAAAAATTATTAATTCCCGTCTAACACTCTCACTGTTAGTAAAATAAATGTGAATCTTACCTTTACGTTGAACCTGGTACTAGTTGAGTTGATTGCAACTATTGATTCGTACTGGGTAATTTAGATTTTCTCATAAATAAATATAACTCACAAGATCTTGTAGTTTATAAAATCTGTATATTTAGACTTTATAAAAAATGTATAATCGCGGCTAGGCGGCTTTTTAGGTTTTAAACTGATTCTCACCGATTGTCGGACCGGCGCTGTACGGGGCTCGTGACTGACGAAAGTCGTATACAGTTTATTTAAACCTACTCATTCTTCCAAAATTAGATCATTTGTTTCCCATGGTAAATCGAAATCATATTACAAAAGTGATTAGTTGACATTTTGCGAACTCAACTCATAAGCGACACTGGCGTATTGGGAAATCGAGATTAAGTAGTTTTTGTTTAATTTAATCCGAATCATAAAAAAGTATTACAAATAGTGGGCATACGTCGTATGACGTAATACTCTAATTATTTCTTCGTATTTTCATCTAATGATTCACCATTATTGTTAATTAAATGGAGAATATTATCCTTACGGAATAGAATTGCATTTTTGGAGTTACATTTTTCTCTTTGCCTTCTGCCATCCCAGCGTCACACAATTCTATTCTTTGAATTTTTAATTTTTTTCCTAAGGAAGGAAAAGCCTTCTCCAAAGGTCAAAGATGAAATTTATGTTTAAATATCTCCTATTGATTTTCGTTTTACAATTTTAATTTTATCTTTCTTAGTTAATTCTTGGTAAACTTTATTTTCTTTTCGCTTTTTCTGAGCTCTATTTGTAATATATATATATGCCAATTTCTGCCACTGGATTTCGTGATAAAGCATCTATATTCGTATTTTGTTTTCCAGCTTTATATATAACATCATAATCATAGTCTAATAATTTTAATCTCCATCTTTGTATTCTTTCATTGTTATCTACAGATTTTAACCATACCAATGGCTTTTGATCTATTGCGATCACATATTTATTGCCATAAATATAATTCTTGCAAGTTTTTTTGGTCTACATAATACCCAAAGCTTATTTGTCATGAGTGGCATATTTCATTTCAGCTGGTTGCAATACTCTAGATACATATGCTATAGGTATATCCTTATCTATTTTAACTTGAAAGATCACACATTCTAGGGCATATTGACTTGCATCACTTATTATAAAATGTTTATCAAATTGTAGATATTGTAAGACTGGTGCCGAATATAACTTCTTTATCAGTTTATCCAAACTGTTTGTTGTTCTTCTTTCCAAATAAAAAGTCTATCTTTTGTAATAACGTTGTTAATAGCTTGGTAATATCTACAAGATTTTTTAAAAAACGTCTATAATAGATAACAAATCCTAAAAATGTCTGTTTCATTTACCAATGGTGCTCTGGTCATTTCGACTAGTCATCTTAACACCTGAAAGTTATGTAGAAGATGTTACAAATAATTTTCGGCATATTTCCTCTTTAAGTGGTTCTCTTCCTTCTAGGTGATGTCGCTTCGTCCTGTGTAGGCCAGGTTTTGGGGAATATGCATACCGGTGGTAACTTTCGCGTGCGAAACGACGATTTGTAACATAAAGAATTGGCACGTTACGAAATAATATACAGCAAGCAACCATCAGTATATTCTCTTCACCTTCAATGAGGATTCCAGAAATATGATAAGAAGAAATCATTATCGGGTGCCGAGATGGAACACTCGACGTTTGAACCAAGTAATATTCTCGGAGGTGATCCAAAATGCGGAACTTTCATCCAACAGCGTGCCGCAAGAACTAAGCGATCGGGAAAGAGCTATGACGCTAGTAGAGTGAACTACTAAGTTAGTTATCGAGATCTGCGATGCAATGATGCCTAGAGTGTCTACCAGCTACCAAAGGTGACCAGTATACTGGTGGACAGAAGGAATCTGAAATATTGGCTGAAACTTTAGGTGGTGAACGTAATAAATTTACAGACACCATCAAAGTGATGGTAACGCGAACAATTGGCGCAATGCGGCAAATGGACTCGATGGAGGTAGACGCGAATGAAAAACCCATCGACAAGCTATTTCCAGTACTAAAACATCATTGTCATCCACACAAATATCTGTGCCCTACTGATAAAGTTTGTCATTACCAATTTTTTTAAATTTTTCTTTCTTATATCTCCGCTTTAAGCTTGTTTAGAAAACAAATTAAAATATCATTTCCTATGTACCATTTCTCTTAAAATGGTTAAAATAAGTGAGCTTAGAAAAATTGTATTAAGTGTAGAAAATGAAGAGAATAGAATAGAATAGAATAGAAATTTATTTGTCAAGACAAAATAGTTAAATACAATTTCGCATAAATCTTATCCTATCGCGTCAATTGAACAACAACGCGGAGTACTACATACTAATATCAGGGCGTTTTCAGTCTTATTAAAATATCACAGTTAATTATTATTTAATAGGTGGCAACGCAACGCCACCTTAAACCTCGATAGCGAGGCCAAAGTGCGGATCTCCTGCGGAATGGAGTTCCACAGGCGCGCCCCATAAACTCGAAAGGAGTTCAGACCCGCGTCGGTCCTCGCTCCCGGAACCGCCAAATCCCTGGGCACCCTACCAGAGGTCCTGCACTGGTTCTTCTCGAAAAGGGCCGAAATGTACGGCGGCTGACCCATATTAAGTGCCTTGTATATCAAGACCGCCGCGAAATAGGCACGTCTGTTTTTAACATCCAACCAGCCCAGTGTCCCCCTGTAAGGAGTAATGTGCTCGGCCCTCCCACCGCCCGTTACATATCTCACACATGAATTCTGCAATCGTTGCAGTCTAGTCTGCTGCTCACCCGTCACATCAAGATACACTACGGAACAATAGTCCAAGTGAGAGATAGCGAGAGCACCTGCCAGCTGCTTCCGCAGTACTTCCGAGGTACCGGATCGAAAAGATCTCAGGCCATAAAGGGCTCTGTTAACCTTTCGGCTAACTGCATCTACCTGCGGTTTCCATGTAAGCCTGGAGTCCATTATCACTCCAAGATTGGTCACCTCCTCGACAAAGGGCACGAAAACACCATTTTGAATCTCAACACCAGACAAGTCCAAATTTTGCAAGTAGTTAATACTATGCTCCGAACCAAAAATTATTGCCTTGGTCTTGCCAGTGTTGAGTCTCAAGGCATTCTCGGACGCCCAAGCCGACACAGCATGCGCCACAGCCGACATTCGCCCCACACCCCCACACAGATCGTCCCTCGTGACCTGAGAGTAGGCTTGCAGATCGTCCGCGTAAAGCAAATGCGCAACACTATCAGTCAATTTCCCCTCCATACCCTTAAACTTTGAAAAGACTTCCTGTATATCATTTATATACAAGCTGAACAGAAGAGGCCCCAGTATCGAGCCCTGCGGGACGCCAAGATTGGTTTTTAGCCAATCAGAATCACCGTTATTATTTGTAACCACTCTCTGGTTACGTCCAGTCACAAAAGATCTGACCCACAGTACTACCGACCTAGAGAAGCCCATTCTGATCAGCTTACGAAGCAATTTGGAAGGAGAAATCGTATCAAATGCCTTACTGAAGTCAAATAACAGCAAGATCGTCATAAGGCGCCCGCTACTGTCTATACCCGCCCTTATGTCCTCCGTTAGTTTCAGTAGTGCTGTCTGCGTTGAGTTATGCCTTCGGAAACCAGTCTGGAAAGGATCCAGAGTCTCCAGCGCCCCCAGAAACTCTACAATCTGATCATGCGCCAACTTCTCCAGTACCTTAGAAAGAAAGCACAAAAGGGCAATTGGACGAAAGTCCGAGACGGACGATGGAACTGCCGTCTTTTTGAGTGGCACCAAGTGCGCTCTCTTCCAGGCCGCCGGAAAGACCCCGCTCGATAATAAAGAGTTAAATAGCGCTACAATATGATGGCCAATTATCGGTAACGATTTTGCAACGATGTTTTGAGGTATTCCATCCTCGCCCCTTGCTTGAGATGAGAAATGAGCGACCGCGAGCACGACGTCAGCGAAGGTGACCTCACGAAAGGAGAAGCCACCCTCGCCAGCCATCGACACGACATCATCCAAGTCTGCCTCGCACTCAAGGTCGGAGACGGAAACCCCGGCAAAATGATTATTCAACTCGTTTGGGGTAAAACCATGCAGGTCGTTCTTGGCCCTTGGGACAAGACCGAGATTGCGAAGCTCATTCCAAACGTTCTTATTACTACTGAGGGCGTCGAAAACTCTGTCGTTAATGAAGGCATCCCGCGCTCGGGCAGTACGTTCCTCAGCATCGTCTGCTAGAGACTCATACTCCGTCCACAGGTCCGTCCGTTTCGTACGTTTGTATCGTTTGTGTATAGCGTCTCGTCTTCTGTACAAGTCTTTAATGTCCTCGTCCACCCAAGGAGGATGCCCTCGTTTCCTCGGCCTAAACTCTTTCAGAGGGGCGAGTTGAGCAATGACGTTCATGATGTTCTGGCTGAGGTGTTCCAGCCGAAGGTCTGCTCCATTGCTCGGACAACTGACCGGCGACCAATCACAAGCAGCTAAAAGGATTAGAAGTTCCTCCGTTTTGATCGATTTATAATCCCTATAAACAAAACCGTTGAGAGCCGGAGGTTTTTCTGTACGAAAGTCAATCTCAACGTCTATAATATTGTGTCTGCTTGGGAAAGTCGCCAGTGAATTACCCGCATTCAGCACTACATTGTCGTCGTCCGTAAAGATCACATCAATCTGCAGCTATTCTTCTTATAAGAAGCTGCCAACGCATGTAGGTCCTCCGCTGAAGAAAACTCATGCGCTTTACTGCCGTCTCTCCACTAAGTAAGGAATCGCCCGCATCTATGCCAAACGTATTTAAAGTCTAAACCGCGCGCAATCTGTTTAAGATTGTTGTAACGAACGAAAACCTCTTTACTTAGATATTCATTAATAAATATCTTACTCTGAACCATGCTTTCACGCGTTTCCTCAGTAAGTAGAGTTACGTCAATATGCCTTGTGTTGAACGCTGTTAGTCTGCCCTTCAAACGCATGATCTTGTTTAACGTATCGCGGTGAGAGAGTTGGACCACCCACGGCGAACGGCGTTGCGCTGCACCCGAACGAATCCCCCCATTGTCAGGCCCAGCCCCTGGCCCGAGAAGACGCACCGACACAATGTCATCTTTCGTAAAGGATGGGTCAATCGCAGCGAGGATGGCAAGTACTACGTCTGAGCGCATGGCATCAGATCCATCACAAACATTAGAAATAATCACTTCAGCCAAATCCCCACCGCGACGCGTCCCCTCCTCACGGGAAGTGCCCCCACTCAGTCCCGAAGCAGTAGCCCTTCCGGGGTGGAGACCACGGGATCGACGCCGCCTACGTTGCGTCTGAAACCCTTCGGAGGCATGCTCAACATCACAGGCTTTCATTACATTGTTTTCCGCGTTGTTGTTCTCGTCCTTATTGCTAATCTTACATCTAGTTATTTCTAAACCTAAATCTATGGTTCTGTCAGCCGGAGCTGGAGTCTCAATGTCTCTGAGTGAAACGAGGACCTGAGACTCATTACAGTCAGTCTTTACCGTCTCAGGACTACCAGTAGCACCACGCCCAGCCCTCTGACCAGAAACCAGCGACTGCACATTTAGCATGAGACCGGAGAGCTCGGTCAATTTGTTTTGCAGATTTAGATTTTCCTGCACGAGTAGAGCGCGGTCTTTTTGCGCCTCCAAAAGCATAGCATTTTGCTTCTCAATTACGCTCTCTAGCGAGGAAACCCGACCCAGCAGACCTTGAAACTCCCCCTGCCCCGCCGGGGCAGTGTTCGATATCCGGGCGAAAGCATCGAGCCTACTCACAAAAAGCGACCGAAGATCGCTAACCGAACTCTCCAGAAGGTCGAACTGGTTCCTGAACAGAGAGAGCATAGATGCCGGCAGTGTACAATAACGAAGCGCACTCAACTCGACCGAAGAATTCAATGTAGAGCGCTTCTTATCACCGAAAATCTTATTGGTGCAATTATTCGGTGTTGACGCCGCCATGTCATTCCTAATCGACGCCTCCAAGTTCGTAGTATCGTTATGCACAGTATTAGTTTTACAATAAACAGTATTATTGACAGTATTATCATTATTATTACTATTAATCACCCCCACATTAATTTCTCTTTCAGTATTGTCTCCAGTATGACACGCCGCATTATCAGTATCTTTAAGTTTGTCCAACACAGTATTATTACCATTATTATCATTATTACCAACAGTATTATTTCTATTAACAGTATTATTATTATTGACAGTATTATTAACAGTATTATTAACTTTGGCCTTTAGAGTAGCAATCTCTTTATCCTTTTTAACACCCCTAACTTTATTCTTAAACCTGCTCTTTGAACTGCATGCTTGACAGATATAATTTGACTCTATCAAGTGCCAATTCATGCAAGTACTGTGGAATGTTGCCGTACATTCCTTGCAGTGACGCATTACTGCACCTGTACGCAGGATCTTTTTACATTTCTCACAGGAATCACGAACCATTTTGAGAGATGTAAATCACAAACAATTTATCAATAAATAAATAAATAGATACGGCACAAGGATAAAGAGTTTGACAAATACGTTATATAATAAGATAGCCAACAGATATATATATATATATATATATATAAATTAATACACGAAATAAATAAATAAATAAACAAATAAATAAATAAACGAATAATAAATAGTCAATAAATAGTCAATATATAATGTCAAACAATGAGCAAATAAATAAATAAATAAGTTAATAAACGATAGAAAGTAGTCAATTAGTCAGCACATAAATAAATAAATAAACAAATAAATAAATAAATGAATATATAAATAAATTATAAGGTCAATAAATAAATAAATAAATAAATAACCGACAAAATAGACAGAAATAATACTGTAAAAGCAATAGGCGACTAGACATATGAATTTGAATTGCGCGCCGAATAATTTTCAAAAAATCGCGCACGCGCTCGATTACTGCCAGCAGTGGAGCCAAATGCTGCTCGAAGAAATTCAGGACGATGGTGTTGCGCCCTGGTGGCGAAAATCAAAAAACTCCTCACAGCGACGGCAGTGACTTTGCGCGCCAAAATAGTGGGAGAGTGAGAGAGACAGAGACAGAAAAAAAGAGACAGTTACTCCAACCTCTGAATCAGCGTAAAAAAACTCCGTAGACCCTCCGGTAGTGGTGCAGCAATGGTCCCAAAAAGACACCAGATCGTCCGGCGATGATGGGGTCTCGATGCCAGTATTACCTCAGTGCCCAGATGATGTTGCACAAATGATGTAGTATTTTGAGGTTAGAATACTGCTTGATTGCGGAAAGACTCTCATGGCTCATAAAACAGCGTAAAAATACACTGTCTTTTTGCTGGAGAGCGTAAGAGCCATATAGAGGACCTTTACCGCAGTGTGAGATCGCTCGAAAGAAGTTAAATACCAATTAATATATGGTAATTAGCTAGAGCAGATAGTAAGTGATGCTGAACTTACCGGAAGGTCGAATTCAACAAATGAGCAACTTGTCAAAGAATTTTATGAAAGGGAAGCTAATTCACGTCAGACGCCTAGTACAAAAGATGCAAAGTCAATAAAAATGCCTGATGGAACTAGGAAGTTGATGAAAAAAAAGTAAATATTATCAAATTTAACAGAATTTTATGAAGGTTTTAAAAAAGAAAGCACATTCAAAATTGGACTTACCAAATGAACGTTATTACGTCATCAACATTGTATTCTTGCTGGAAGTGCTGATACTCACACAGTATGTTCGTACCTGTACTATAAGAATCTTAAATTAATGTTGGAAGCTATTTTCATAGTTTCTATTTTTAATAATTTTTTAATAGTATAATTCTAATATATTAGAAACAACGACAATATATAGTTTTTTTATTTGTTTTCGGTTATAATTTTAAAATAGTGATGAGAGACAACGAATGGTTTGATAAAGAGTATGAATCGTACAGTGATTTATAGTGTAACGGGGCGTTTTATGCCGATGCGACGGCTCCAACGCTGCGCCGGAGGCTCGACTCCGGCGAGAAGATTCTCTTCTTCCCGTTCAACGGAGAGATACTCTCCTTGATGCGACGGCGATTACCTGCGCCGTCGCTTGTGCAGCCTACCGCTGCTGTGTCGCCGTGACACGCTGCTCGACTAGTCAGTTCCTGCAAATCGCGAAGCACGCGATTTACCCGCGGAGGCTGTCGGGGTACTCGGGAATATGAGGACGTTAGGAGCGAACGAAAAGTAAACACCGAGATACGAGAGAATGTTTGTTTATTCAAGTTTGAATTACACGAGCTAACAACCGTTGAATATGCTGTATACGCGCGACGCGAGAAGGCAGATTACGCACGCCGATAATAACTCGCTCGCGGCGAGTTCGATCGCAATATTAATTGACGCACGACAAAAGGTGATTGTACTTACAATCTCGCAAAGCGCCGCTCCTGCGTGGTGCGGCGCGTGCAAAATGGCGGGAGCGTCCTCCCTCAGGTGCACTGCGTGGACTGCGAGTCGGTGGCGTACCGACAGGTTCGTCGCTGGCTCGCTGGATTACTCCGCTCGCTCGCTCGCCTTCACTCGCTGCTCCACAGATACACTCACGCACGGTGGAGGCACAGTAGGTCGCGTTCGCGCGGTATCGCAAAGAGGTCGATAATTTCGAGCACGTGTTGCTGCTCTCGTGGCCGGAAGCTATCTGTCAATCGCGCACGCGTCGCGTCGCGAGCGCCGCGCGCAGCGCCTGCGCGCCGAACCGCGGCGACCCTGCGCATGACCTTGCGCGCGCGATTCAAACCGCTGGATCGCTTACAACCCCCCCCTAGAATCGGCTAATCGTCCCGATGTCGATTCTACACACGGCATCGCCGCGTATCGTTCGTGGGGATGGGTGTGGGCTTCGGGTCTCGTATTGAATATGCGTGGGTATTCTTCTTTATCTTTTTATTACCAAAAATAAACTATTTTCCAAGGGTAACAAAAAAAAAACGGCTACTTCTTGTAGCGCCAGTGTTCTTGCGCGCGGGGGCACTTGTTTGATCTGGAGACCCCCGGTAGTCCGCAGAGGAAACAACTCCTCTGCGACTCGCCGTGCGGGCTGTGGGGGTTCTCCTGTCCCTTCTTGATCGCGCCTGTGGCAGTGCGCGGGCGTGACGCGCTTCTCGCGCGGGATGGCCTCGCTGCCTCGCCGGGGATTGCGCCGCGCATACGTGCGCGCGCCTTGGCGCGTTCGAGCGCTTCCTGCGCCCGGCGTACTTCCAGGAGGGCCTCCTCCTTCCTCCTTTCTTCTTCGGCAGCCTTTTGTTCGGCGCGCTGCCGCCGGGTCCTCTCGTCCTGGCGCGCGCGCTCTGCCGCGCGGAGTGCTGCGCGCTCCTCCGAGAGTAGTCGCTCCCATTCTCCCGCGCGCCGGCGGTATTCCGCGCCGTGCGCTTTGATCCCGGCGCTGTAGCGCTTACATGCCTCGCGCACGGCGCTTGTCGCGTGGAGCGATATCTCGATCGCGTCCATGATAAAGGCGCGATCTCGCTTCCACGCGGTGTCAGCCTCCTCTTCAGGCGTCTGGGTCTTAGTTTTCGGCGTGGTGCCCGACGCATCCGACCAGGAAACTGTGGGTGCCGCCTTGGCACTCTTCTCAGCGTTTTCCTGGGCGTGCTGCGGAGTGACCCCTGTCACCTCTTCCTGCGGCGCCTGCACCGTCGCAGGCAGCGCGTGGGGGCGCCTTAGCGCGATGACGCTTCGCGCCTCGCCTCGGCCGGTTCCGGGTGTCGGGGCTGTCCGTGGGACCAGGGCCGCCGCACCTCGGCGCTCGGCGGCGCCAGGTCTTCGGTCTCGTCCGCCCACGGGTCTTCCCCCTCGATGACCTCGCGGATCAGCGCCGAGGAGGTTCGCTCCTCTTGGCGCAGCCGCGCGATACACGCGAGGATCATTGCCTCGAACGTCTGCGGATCCGTCTGTAGGGGAGACATAAGAATAGGCATTACTCCGCGTTCGCTTTTTTCGTTCCGCGCGTTCGTAACGGGGATGTCGAAGTCGGCGCGGGGTTCGTTTTCGGCCTATTCTTCAAGCCTTTCGGGCGACCGCGTTTTCTTTTTTCGGGGCACGCCTGCACGGACGTCGGTGCATTGCTCGCTGCCCTTGTACGCCTAACCGTGTACACCGCTTTTCGTGGGCGTCCTCGCTTCTTCGCGGGTTTGGGGTCGGGAGGGATTACGCGGCGAGCGTTACGCGTGTCTACGCCGGCGTCTATCGTCGACGCATGCTGTCCGCTGACAGCGTCTCGCTCGCGTGGAGTAGCGACGCGTACTACTCCGTCGTCGCTCGCATCCCTCGGTGGTTGAGCGCTGTCGTCTTCTTCTTCGCCCTCTTCACCTTCCTGACGCGACGTGTGGAAGGGCTTCAGTTGCGTGGCGGCGACCAGGTCTACTTCTTGCCCCAGTTCGTCGACTAAGCGGTAGGTGTTGGTCCCTCGCTCCTCTATAATCTTATATGGGCCAACATAGGGCGGCGCTAGCTTTGCAGATCGTTGCTCAGCGCCGGAGGACAACACGTGATTCCTCTTCATCACGAGGTCTCCTACCTTATATGACGCAGGCCTATGGCGCTTGGGCCTTCTGCGCCTCCCTACTGCTTTCGTACGCTCCGTCACGCAGGCGTTGCAAGTTGGCCATTCGATCCTGCCAGTCGTTCAGCGCCTGCTCTTGTAGCGCCTCCTCGGCGGCGAGCTCTTGCTCGCGTCGCGCCGCGAGGGGCGGCCTTGGCTGATTTCCATACATCAGCAAGGCTGGACTTCGACCCGTGGACGCATGCGGCACGGTGTTGTATCCAAACACGATCTCGTTCAGCTTATCGTCCCATTCCGTGTGCTTCTCCTCGATAAGCGAACGGATCATCACCGTGAGCGTACGGTTCACCCTCTCGACGGGGTTGGCCTGAGGGTGATACGGCGGCGTGACTTCGTGCCGTACACCGCGCCTCGCGAGGTATTCGTCAACGGCCTGATTCTTGAACTCAGTCCCGTTGTCGGAGAGGAATACCTCTGGCGCGCCATAGCGCAAGAATATGCGCTCCTGCTGGTACTTGAGGATCGTCTTGGCGTTCGCTTTCTTAATAGCGACACACTCTATCCATCGAGTGAAGAGATCCTCGAATACTAGGATGTATTCGTTGCCATGGCCGCTCTTGGGCTTCGGACCCATTATGTCGGCGGCGACGACTTGCCACGGGCGCGTGATGATGCGCCGCCCCATCAGTCCAGTCGGAGGGCGTTGTTCGACTTTGCATTGCTGACAGACGAAGCATTGTCGAACGTACCTCTCAACGTCGGCGTACATTCCGGGCCAATAATATAGCGCAGCGACGCGGGCGTAGGTCTTTTCGCGCCCCAAATGACCGGCTGTGGAGGCGTCGTGACACTCCTGCAGGATTCCCTCTTTCTTTTCACGAGGAACTACCAGCTTCCAGGCGTCGTCATGCTGCATCGCCGGCGGCAGTTCCTCGTCTGGGCGATAATAGTACAGATTACCCCCAACGTACTTAAACGAGGGATGGTTGGCGGGGTTCTTCTGCACTTCCCGGACCTTCTTCAGGTACCACTCGTCGTTAGTGCCCTCTGTCCACCCCAGGGCACTGACTGGCGCTTCCTCGTCCTCGTACATGCGAGAAAGCGCGTCGGGAACGGCGTTTAGCGCGCCTTTCCGGTGTTCGACGGTGTACTGGTGGCTTTGCATTTCTAACGCCCATCTTGCTAGGCGACCGGTCGGGTTATGCAAGTTGCAAAGCCACCGCAGGCTACTGTGGTCCGTGACTACTTTAAACTCGTAGCCTTCGATGTACGGACGGAACTTCCGTATCGCCCAGATAACAGCTAAGCACTCGCGTTCGGTGACACTATAATTACGCTCAGCCTGCGTCATCGTGCGGCTGGCGAACTCGAGCACGCGTTTCTCGCCGTTCACTATTTAATAGAGAACGGCTCCGAGCCCTGTGTCACTGGCGTCAGTCTGTAGCACAAACTGCGCCTCGCGATCCGGGCGATGGAGGACAGGCGCCGACGCCATAAGCGCTTTGACCTGTTCAAAGGCCAGCTGCTGCTCCTCCTTCCACTCATATTTGCGACCCTTCTTGGTCAGCTGGTGGAGTGGTTCGGCGATCGTGGCGAATTCTTGGAGGAATTTGCGATACCACGATGCCATGCCCAGAAATCGTCGTAGCTGTTTTAAATTCTTCGGCGCTGGATACGCCATAATAGGCGCTATCTTCGCCGGGTCTGGCATAAATCCGTCATGATTAACCAGGACGCCGAGATATTTCACTTCTTCGCTACAGAAGACGCTTTTCTCCCGGTTAATCGTCAACCCTGCCTCGTTGATGCGCGCCAGCACGCGGCCCAAGTACTCGACGTGCTCTTCAAACGTCTCCGTTGCGACGATAACGTCGTCTAGATAGGAGTAGGCATAGGGTTGCAGTTCAGGGCCGATGACTTCGTCAATCATGCGCTGGAACGTAGCGCCTGCGTATGCCAACCCGAATGGCATACGCTTGAACTGAAACAGTCCAAGTCCCGGCACCGTGAACGCTGTCAGCGGCCTGGCTTCAGGCTGCAGCGGGATTTGGTGATAGGCGCTGCTGAGATCTAGCGTAGAGATATACCTCGCCTTCCGGAGTTTGCGAAGGATATCGTCCATGTTGGGCAGTGGATACGCGTCTGATCTCGACAGCGCGTTGACTCGTCGGAAGTCGACGCAAAAGCGATATTGGCCGTTCGCTTTGCGCACCATCACCACTGGGCTTGACCAGCCACTGTGTGAGTACTCGATCACACCGGCCTCGAGTAACTCACGCACCTGCCGGTGCATCTCCTCTTCTATCTTCAGGGAAACCGGAAAATACTTCTGTTTGACCGGCCTCGCGGATCCTACGTCGATCCCGTGCTCGATCAAGTGGGTGCAGCCGATCTTCTTGTTGGATTTCGGGATCATTTGATCGAGGAGTTGCTGAATGCGCGCGTGTTCTGCCTCGCCGACACGCGCTAATCCAACTGCGGCTATATCCAAGATTCCTGAAGCGCTGATCGATGCGACTTGCAAAGGCACTATCTTGCGCTCCTTCTTGAGATATAGCAAATTCTCGTTAGGGTCGTGGATCGCGTTGAACAACCGACCGAAGTTCGTGCCCACTAGGCACTCGTTCAACGCGTCGGGCATAATAGCCACGGTGACTTCGCGTCGCACTCCCGCGACGTCGACCGGGAGATCCACGTACCCGACGATCGGCGACGTCTGGCCGTTGGCGCATTGGGCCTTTCGCTCGTTGCACGGCCGCATCGAGCGACCACAAGCGTTGGCAATCTGTAGCCCCAGTGAACCCATCACTGTCAGGGCCGCGCCTGGGTCGTAGAGTGCTCGCACTCTAAATCCCCCGATGCCTAATTGCACCCACCACCGCGACTCGTCGTCATTAGGTGGTGTCTCTGGAGGCTTTGGGGGCGTCTCTAAAATGGCGTTCATCCGATCGAAGTCATTGGGTGAGGTCGCGCGCGGCATAGGTTCTTCGCGCGCCGCTTCTAGAGGGGTAGCGACCTCACCTACGCCCCGGTCCTCCCGTTTCCCTGGCCGTTAGGGCAATTAGCAGCGAAATGCCCTAACTGCTGGCAATTAAAGCACTGCGCCTCCGGATACCCGACCGGAGGGTTGCTTGGTCTCGGCTGTTGCTGCTGCTGCGGCGGCTGATGCTGCTGCCGCTGCTGTCGTGGGTATCGCTGCTGTTGTGGCGGACGCTGTGGTTGCTGTTGCAGCTGCTGTTGCTGCTGTGGCGGCTGATTACCTCCATTCTGCTGGGGGTAGCCGCGATTCTGGCCGCCGCCGCGTCCGCCGCGTCGTCCCCGGAAAGCATGGCCGCCTCCTCGGTTCGACGCTTGACCTTGCTGGCCGTCCCCTTGGCGTCCTCCTCCATTCTACGCGGGGTTGCTTCTCTTCCCCGCGCCGAAGTCTTTCGTGACGTAGGCCAGTTTGCTGTCGATCAGCTTCCCTATCGCAGCTAGGGATAGGGGCTCTTCGGCTGGCGCCGTCTCCACTGCGGCGATCTTCGCTGCTGGCGCCGAACTCTTCCCCTTATACGCCAGTTCGGGGAGCATGGAGGATGCGGGCGCTGGGGGCGCCCGGTACGAGGCTTCGCACTCGATGGCGGCCTCGATACCTGCGGCGGCGTCAAGGAGTTCCTCGACCGTTTTAAACTCCGGCCGCTTAAGAACTCGCTTGATCGACGGGAGCATGTTATGATATAACATGTCCAACTGCTGGCTTATGTCGAGCCGAGGAGTCATACGCCGCAGGATCCCCTGCAGGCTGTTAATGTACTCCCGCACCGGCTCGTCTGGGCCTTGTGTACGGGCGTGGGCCTCCGCCTGGAGCCGCTGCTGGTAACCCTGCGTCTTGCCATACCAGCGTTTCAAGCACTCCTTGAAATCGGCCCAGCTGTTCCAGTCGCCTTGGTCTGTAAGGCGATTCTGCAGGCTAACATCTCATCGGCGGTGAGGTTATCGAGCCTGCGCCTGCCTTCCATCCTCTGGATAAAGTGCTCGACACTTACGGAGCCATCGCCCTTGAATTTTATGCCCCATTTATTAACTGTACTACCGACGGACCGATTGGGCCGACGGTTCATCGAACCATCGCTGGCGCTCACGCCACTGGGCTCGAGGTTGCGAGGGCCGCTACCCCCCCCCCCCCCCCCCAGCGCCAGCGTATGGTGGAAACGATTGCGCCGTGTGATTGGGCATTACTTGTTCGCTACGGCGTGCGTTCGAGGCGACATCCTCTGCGAAGCTACTGTGCGTCAGCTGCTGGATGTCGATGTGGTCCTGGAAATTTACGTGCGTCTCTCGTCGCGGATTGACGCTTCTCCCCAGGTCCATTCTGGTGCTTGACGCCATCGTTCCAGGCCATTGGTGAAGGAGCATTTCGATCTTCTGCGTGAGCGCTCTGATCGCCTCAGAGTTCTCCTTCCCCTGCGCTCTCAACTCCGCGACGTACGTCGGCTGAGGCGCTTGCATTGCCGTGTTCGCTTGGCATTGTGGCGCAGTAATCCATCCTTGCGCCATCATTCCTGGATTCGCAAGTGGTGCGTTGAATCCCGGGGACTCGGCTCTCCCCGTCAGTCCGCTCCACGACGTCTGTATTGGCGCTGAATGCGACGCCGTCGCGTGCGTGCCGAATACAGTGTTTGCCTGTCCTGCAAACTGCGTCTGTGCAGGCGGTGGCTCATACCGTATCGTCGGTATGCTCTGCTGCCTGAATGTGGAGGAGGCTGGGGCGCGAAAGTGGCTTCTCTGCCCTGTCGCGTTCTGCGGCGCTCTCGCATGTGCCGTGCTAGGCGTTGCGCCTCCTTGCTGGATGCCGAGTGTGTTGCCGAATTGCCACGTCGGCTGCATTGCCGGCGTTGTCGTTACCGTCGTGGTTGTCGTGGTCGTCGTTGAGGTTACTGGCAATATAACGGCTTCGCCGTTGTCGGTGAGTGGCATTCGCACCTCTAACTGTGCCTCTGCCTGCGCTTCTACCTGCGCCTCTACCTGCGCCTCTACTTCATATTCGACGGCTGAGGCGTCGTGTTGCTGTCGCATGTCCATTGTGGCCTGCAGCAGCAGCTTCAATGGGTGAGGCGCTGACGTGTCGTAGTCCGGATCCGCCAGCGTTCGTGACGACACGTTTTCTGCCGTCATATCAAGGTCCTTCTCGCCTACTCCTCACTACCATTGGGTCTTCTCCGACGCTTTGCTCGAAGTCTGCTTCGGAGTATTCTCCGAAGAGCCATTTCTGCAGTCGGTAGACCTTTTCTAAGCGTCTACCGTCTTTGCGCAGCTCCAGGTGTTCTAGGGCCTCCTGGAGTTTTTCTCCGTCGATCCCTACACACCAATTCTCGACGGCTTTCTCCAATTCGGGATTCATCGCGGTATATATGCCTCGCGAGTGGTCTCAATATAATTCGTGTGCGGGCAGCAGCAGTATTTTCTCACACGCCGAGATAGCTGAAGTTCGCGTATCCGTGCTTCAACGTAAGCTTGCGGATGCGCGGACTTTTCGCACTCACACTCCACTCCTATCGGCGGATCGACTTGCGGTGCGTCTTTAGACGTGAAAGGGTGGGTCGCGCCGGCGCGAGTGTCTTTTCCGGCGATTGCTGTAGCGAAAATCACCGTGTACCGAAAATCGCGGTTCGCGTTCTCTCACACACTCGCGCTCGCTCACGTCGCACTTCTTCTTCTGCTGGAAATACTGCTCTCGGTCTCGAGACCGTATGTGCACGCGCTGCGTGCTGCTGCCCTCGCTGCGCTGTACTTAATTTCTACGCGCGCGTTGACAGCTGTGCGAAAGTTTAAGTTTACTATCCTCGTCAGACGCCTACAAAGTCCCAACGTGGACGTGACGAGGTTAAGTCTCTCCCGGTCAACCCGACACATAAAAAAAAACGATTTTCTTGTCTCGGAGAGCGTGTCTACTATTGCTGTCAGCTCGCAATGCAGCCACTCCGAGACAATCCGAATCAACTTCGGACAGCACGATCCGCGCCGCTACTCTCCGGCACGGTACGCGGCGCTAACCACACTGTCAACTTTCGCACTGCTCGTCCGAATGTATAATATTTTTCCTCAGTGTAAACAGTGAGACCGCTGTTTACACTGGTCGCCGCTGCCTTCTCGCTCCTTCGAGCTTTCGTTGCTCGCGCTGCTACGTCCTAAACCGTCGCGATACGCGATGTTTATTTTGACGGCGCGCTTTAAACCGACTCTTGTGTATTCAGGACGTCGGTTCGTGTCCTTTGATTGCGCCTCTTGCGGCGATTTTAAATTTCTTCTTTAAAAATTTTTAGGCGTAATCCTCCCGAAATTACACCACGATATTGGGCGCCAGGATTGACGGGGCGTTTTATGCCGATGCGACTGCTCCAACGCTGCGCCGGAGGCTCGACTCCGGCGAGAAGATTCTCTTCTTCTCGTTCAACGGAGAGATACTCTCCTTGATGCGACGGCGATTACCTGCGCCGTCGCTTGTGCAGCCTACCGCTGCTGTGTCGCCGTGACACGCTGCTCGACTAGTCAGTTCCTGCAAATCGCGAAGCACGCGATTTACCCGCGGAGGCTGTCGGGGTACTCGGGAATATGAGGACGTTAGGAGCGAACGAAAAGTAAACACCGAGATACGAGAGAATGTTTGTTTATTCAAGTTTGAATTACACGAGCTAACAACCGTTGAATATGCTGTATACGCGCGACGCGAGAAGGCAGATTACGCACGCCGATAATAACTCGCTCGCGGCGAGTTCGATCGCAATAATAATTGACGCACGACAAAAGGTGATTGTACTTACAATCTCGCAAAGCGCCGCTCCTGCGTGGTGCGGCGCGCGCAAAATGGCGGGAGCGTCCTCCCTCAGGTGCACTGCGTGGACTGCGAGTCGGTGGCGTACCGACAGGTTCGTCGCTGGCTCGCTGGATTACTCCGCTCGCTCGCTCGCCTTCACTCGCTGCTCCACAGATACACTCACGCACGGTGGAGGCACAGTAGGTCGCGTTCGCGCGGTATCGCAAAGAGGTCGATAATTTCGAGCACGTGTTGCTGCTCTCGTGGCCGGAAGCTATCTGTCAATCGCGCACGCGTCGCGTCGCGAGCGCCGCGCGCAGCTCCTGCGCGCCGAACCGCGGCGACCCTGCGCATGACCTTGCGCGCGCGATTCAAACCGCTGGATCGCTTACAATAGAAAAAATTTGTATGTTTTCAACTAACTGAAAGTTGCTATTTTCGTATTTGCAAAATTTGCTTTACAGACACTGAAATAAAATAACTTATAGAAGAAATATTTGAACAAAATGAGATCAAAGAGATTTCTTATAAAGCTTGAATACTACAGATGGTTGCAAGCTTATGAATGTTATAAGTGATACTTCAAAATGTATTGATTCCTTAATAGAAATGACGGAAAAACTTATGCAGCATAAATATATTGCTAAAATACAAAGTAAATACTACTAGCAATTGAAAAATAATTTGAAAGAAGATGAATTACTAGTAACATTCAATTTTTCTGACAATTACGCAGTCGTAATTCAAAATGCTGTTCAAGGATTCTACTAAAATAATACTAATATTGCTATTCTCCCGTCAGTTATATATTATAAAGACAGTTGATCCTTTGAAAATTTCAATTTTCTTGGTGTTTTAGAAAATACAACTCATGATACAACTTTAGTATACATATTTCAAAAAAGTTGATTGGTGTTAGCTCTTTGAGAGGTCTTGCTTGACAAGTCTCTGCTCTCAATTAACTTGGCTTTACTCTCTTTCCTTATTTTATAAGTATTCAAATAATCAGAAATCTGCCCTTCTAAGCTATATAGCGGGTGATCAATCTATCATCCCTCATACTAGTGTTGGACCTTCTGTGGGTGGACTAAATCCTTATGTGCATTTTATAATCTTGGTCTCATAAATGAATCGATAGAGCTTTGCTTTTATGAATCCAATTTATTTATAAATCAATTTGTTGTGGCTAATATTTAATAATGTGTCACTTATTCAAGTATTCGATATAACAATATAAAGAAGCTAATACCGGATACCGAATTAAGTTCTATAGCACAATAGAGGTCCGCCAGGTTCGTTTCTTGATCACGGAGTACCAGGGAAGCGTGAGTTGGGGACGCTCGGAAGTCTGCCGGGCTCCTACGCTGACCTAAGACTTACTTCCCCTACGCTACGTCACAGCGACAGGGCTCGTTACACTCATTAGCTTTTACGTGGCCAAGCAACGTTGCAAGCGCCCAAACTGCAACTCAGCTCTGCACGTCCGCTTCTATCCGTCACCGGGGAAATTGATTAGGCTATCCAGATTCTCGGCTGCATGATACTTTTGTGGCCTTGAATGTTCGCACTGCTTTTCATAAGTGGGACTTTTCGAAGCCGTATTTGAAATGATTATTTCAAATACTACTCCGGAAAAGTTGTCACATAACACCCGCTTGAAAATGTCTGCCGTCCTAGGTAAACATCGTGGTCCCTACGGGTTCACTGTATATATCGTCCGGTAAGAGAAAAAGAAAATGTTGTGTTTGGGGATCCATTCTGTAACAAAACAAAAATTAATTGATGATATCCGGTACGTGGGTCTGATGGAAATATACCAGTTCGATCTCACTAAAATTGAGTGTGAGTTAGATTTTGATGATGACACTATTTATTATGGAATTAATAGAAACATTTCAGTTTTTTAAATGATCATTCTCTGACTCATTTAACGTCATCATTAACATTTCTTTCTGCGGTATATACGACGTAAAGGTATAGCTAATAGCTATTATACCAACCAGGTGTATTAATCACCCGCCCAGAGTGCTACGTGGGTCAGTCACTATCAGACACTCCAAGCAAGGGCACGTGATGTAATACCGACTACAAAAGCTATATTCAAATATTATATTTAACCTGTGCCTACATTTATTGTGTTTTCCCTGGATCTATCTAAAATATAAAACACTTTCCTTTCCAATATGTGTGCTTGGTGCACGGTTTCATTACGTGTGTGTTTGTGTGTGTTCTATGAGTTTGTATGGTTGTGTTTGGTACTCGATGAATTGAAGGATTCAATTTCTATAGAATATTTATTGTACATTTTTATTTAGTCTACATTCATCGAATAAATATCTAGATTAATGTCAAAATCTTTCTGTCTTTTAGATGTGTTACGAAGTATGCGTTAGTCTCGTCCATTTGTAGTTTCAAGTGTTTATCTGTGTCTGTTGGATTGCCAGTTGTAGTTACATCTGTCGGTACGGTTTTTTTTCAGTTTGAAAGCTAAGCGTGACTTTCCTGCGCTTGGAGCCCGATTGGCATTTGATGTGCTTATTGTCTCGATTTCTTGTAAAATGGTCCATAGTGGTAATTCAATGTTGCAGAACATTGATAAACTGTTTTTCGCAGCCATTTCGTGATTTTTGCTGTAATGAAATTTTATTTTCATTATGTGTATGATCGATGATAAAGAATGATTTGTTTTTACGTACAAGTGTAATTCGCTAGTGATCGCATTTTGCTTCGCATGTGAATTTGCTTTTGGTTAGTAAGCCATATTTTGGGTTGAACGATTTTGATCTATTGATTTTATCAGTTTTCTGTTTCGAAGTGTCGACGACTTCTATGAAACTAATTTCGGCGGTCTTATTCCGCTTGTTCTGATTTTCGCTTTTAAATTCGATTAATGTAGGTGTTGTAAGAGTTTTCCTTCTGGATTTCGGGCAAAGTATCATAATTCCACACTTTATTTAACGGACTCCCTTGCGAGAGTCCGTTAAATAAGGAGTCCACACGTTGTCTGGTGTGATCGTCGTGCCAAGTAGTGTATCGAGTCGCTGTCGTTAACGCCCCAGTCCGTTGTACGCTCGTCAGAGCCTTCGCCCGCTTTTTGACTATCAACACGTCGGTCCATACCTCCGCTCCGTAGAGCATTATCGAGTGGGTGACGCTCATAAGTAGTCGCCGTATACACCGTTTCGGTCCTCGCTTATTGGCGATGAGTTTACTCAAAGCCTTTGTCATGTGTGCTGCCTTAGTCGCCATGTTTCGTATGTGTGCCCAGGAAGTCAGTTTCGTGTCCCGGGTCACCCCTAGGTACTTGAATTCGTTTGTGGTCATCATTTGTTCCGTGTCCACGTTCATAGGTATAATCGTGTCAATCCGTTTTCTTGTGAGTAACAGTAACTCAGTCTTTTGCAATGCGAGTTGCAGTCCTTGGTCCGTCATTCACGTATTTACACGTCTCATCACTTGGTTCAGTTTTAGCTGCGCCAAATGGGTGTTACGCGCTTTGATTACAGCCGCCACGTCGTCTGCGTATGCGACGAAGCATGTCTCATCCTGCATGTCCAGTCTTAGTAATCCATTGTATAGTATGTTCCAGAAGTCAGGACCTAGGATTGAACCTTGTGCTACTCTTGCCGTCAGCTGTCTCCGTCGTGTACCGTCCGTTGTCTCATACGTCCGGTATCGGTCCCGTAGATAATCCCTCACAACTCGCACGAGGTAGGCAGGCACCCGGCAGGTTGTCTCCAGAGCCCCAGAATATCTGTCCAGCTCGCAGAGTTGAAAGCGTTGTGTACGTCGAGTGTTGCCAAGAGTAACATTGGCCTGGCTCCATGACATATGTCATTTGTCTTGTTTACGATCTCTACTACGTCCTTTATTGCGCCAATTGTTAAGCGTCCTCGTCTAAATCCATGCTGTCGTCCGAAAGGTCCCCGGAGACCTCCACCGCCTGCAACAGTCTCGGTCGCAGCAATAGCTCGTACAATTTTTCCGGTGTGTTAAGAAGGCTTAAAGGTCTATAGAAGGACGACAAAGCAGGATCTCCCTTATCTTTAGCGATAAGTACCAGCCGCGCGCTCTTCCAGGGGCCCCCAAACACTCCCGCCATCAGGCAGCCGTTGTAGAGCTACAGCAGTGCATCGGGCTGTTCGGCGACGATGATCCGCAGCAGCTCACCAGGCAAACCGTCAGGCCCTGGGGCTTTCCGAGGCTTTAGCTTGGCTGCAGCAATCTCGAGCTCCGCCACCATAAAAAGTGGGCACTCTATGGCGCTATCTTCATCCTCGTCGTCAGTTCTGTCTGGGTGGGATAGAAAAAGACCGTCAACAATCCTCTCCATCGTGTCCGCGTCTTTCGTCTCCGGGGGATTGCAGGTGCCAAGTTTGCGGGTAATAATCTTGTAGCCCTGCCCTCAGGGGTCCGAATCTACTTCGTCCTCCAGTCGTCTCCAGCACTGTCGTTTTGTGGCGTTTACCGTGTGTCTGAGTAGTTTCCTCGCAAGCTTGTGTTACTGCGAAGGAGCGTCTCTTTCGTCCCTGTTCCTTACGTTTTTTGACTGTCATCGTAGTCGGTGGCATGCACTTCTGATTTCAGCTATCTCTTGCGTCCACCAGTAAGTCTGACGTTTGTCCTGTCTGTGTTGCTTTCGTAGTATCGTAGCTTTACGGATACACTGCAGATACTTTTCCAGATCCTTAGCACTCCGTTCAGCCGCGATTCGATCTGTTTGCCCTTGGGACGGATCTGCAGAAGGTACCGCTATGTTCCGCAGTTGTCTCGCGAGCTCGACCCTGTTTATCCGCCCCACGTCCCATCGTGTAGTCCGTCTGTTTTGTCTTCGCCTCGCCGCCGTGTCATTGGTCAAGCTGAAGACAATGTACTGGTGATCACTGGCCGTGTAGTCCTCGATCACTCTCCATCCCCTCAACCTTGTCAGCATACTGTCTTTGGCTAGGGCAATATCTGGTATAGAGTTACCAAAGCCGGGTCGTCTGTACGTGGTCACGTTCCCGTCATGTATTAATTCCAGTTCAAGTCGGGCGCCGATTTACAGTATGAGTCGTCCTCCTCTGTTCGTTGCCGGCATACCCCATTCGATCGCTCTCGCGTTGAAATCACTCGCCACGATCACGTCGCCAGAGAGGTCTCTAACGATGTCTTCCAGGACTTCGAGCTTTTCTGCATATTGGCGTGCGCTATTATTCGGGGAAAGGTAGACACTGACAATGGTGACAGTGCCGACCCTCACCCAAACATAGTCTTCTCCGGACTCGCTGTCTGTGATCCGCGACGCGTTTATCCCTCGTACGCATACCACTGCCGTGTTCGTGCTGCTAGCGATCCACGTCGGTTCGGGAAGATTTCTGTATTGCTCGCTTATTACGAGCACGTCCACATCCGTTTCCGCCGCAATTTGTGGGAACAACGCGTGTGCCACGCTGCTCAGTGCTGCTCACGCCGTCAGTGCTGCTTTAAACACTGCACACGAGGCCGTGCCAGACACGTAAGCCAAATCATGATTCGCTCGCCCCACGCAGAGGAAGCAGGAGGGCGTGCTTGTACACGCCCTGCCCGCATGCCCCTTTTGGCCGAATTTCCAGCAGCAGTCGGGTCTGTCCAGTCCTTTACAGTCAACTCTCACGTATCCGTAACCAAGGCACTTGTAGCACCTCTGAATGCGGAGCCTAGGTCGTATCCGGCAGTTAATTCACCCGATTTTATTTCGGCCTTTCTTGAGCAGATCCGTAGCCTCCTTCGCATCAAACTCACAGGCAGCTAGCGCCTGTTCGCGGTTATTTGCTTCAAAGACATGCACATCCCGCTCAGTCTCGGTCCCGATTTCGCGGTTGATCGCGTCCGCGACGTCCTTCTTTGTTGTGGCGCAGTCTAGGTCCATAAATTCCAGCGCCTCCATGGAGGTCATATCCTTTACTGTCGCACTCTGTCCCAGTACAGTTTGTAGGGTCTGTTGGAAGGCCTGCCGTTCTTGTTCTTGGTCGAGCTGTAGAAGTACCGATCCGTCTTTGGTCTTTCGTATCGCTCTAACATCCATTTTGCTGTCCGTCGGGTTCACGTTCTGTCGTAGAGACCGTATGACGTCCCGACAGGACCTCCGGTACGTGTTTGCGTGTTACTGATAAGTGGATGTGCACATCAGCAGTTACCACTATACCTGCGTCATCCGTGAGTCAGAGCTTTCTATTAGCCATTTCCGTTATAGCGTTGTTGCAGAGAGCATTGACGCGACGGAGAACGTTTCCAGTGGGCAGTACGTGGACCTTGGAAGTTAACATCTGCCAGAAGTGATTTTACCGCACTCATGGCCAACCCACCACACTTTATTCCCATTACTAAAGCTATAATCCCTATTATCATGATGAATCGTAAGGTAAGACCACCATACAATAGACTATTCGTATGATAATCTTGCCTCTTGTGTTCTTTTATTTCTTTTAATTCATTCTGCATTTGGTATAGAGGTTTTGCTTGATGAAATCTACTTTGGGTCCGAGTACCTCAATGTTTAGGGGTATTTCATTATCGATTGTGGGATCTTTTTCATTTAAAAGATTTCGGGTTTATATAGGTATGTAGTTTGGTTTAGTTTTGTTTCTTGTCCTATTATCATGATGTCAGCGGTTTATCATACACATGTTGGTGACATGCGTATGAGGCCAGCATATTTTCGAACGATTTTCTCGTCTTTTTGACCTGTGCATGATATTTTCAATTGTTCTGGGTTTATTGTTTGTTACGTGTGAGGATCGATGTTTTGTTCTTCGTGAGGTGAGCTCTCGATTGCTGCAAAATCGGGCTTCGGGGCGAGTCTGTGCTGTTGCCACGCGCGGATTTGGCGACTCATGCTGGATTGCATTACAATTAGCGACGCTATATGCGTGGGATGCGTCACACGTGACACGTCCTTGGGGTCGCTACCGGGCGCCATCGCCCGCTATTTATGCAATAATTCTACGATCCAAAAAAATTTATACTCTTGTATCCCTCTAATATTAATTAATCCCGAATTAATATAGAGGTAAGTGCTTTCTTCTAATTAACCCGCAGTAGTCTACTTTATTACGCGTTTCCGCTGGTTCCCAAAAATTTGCTAGTGTTGGTCGAGCAGTTCTGTAATTGTGTATCGTTTTTTGCTTAGATTGGTTGAGCGGTTGTACAAATATAATGTTTGTCTAATGTGTAGTTATTACATATATATGTGTGGTGTAATGTGCCATAGGCCATGTTTACGTATTCCTAATTTACATATTGACTACCTAGCGGATCTCTCTTTTTGTACAAAATTTAAAAGACGCTCTTGCTTATTTTGAAGTCAACTCTTGAGTGGTTGTCTGCGTTGTCCCGAATTCCCATCATTTGCCGGGTTAGCGTAGAATCTCTTGGCATCAGGACTGGCTGGACAGCTAGTCTACTGGCTGCGGCTAGCTGCTGGAGGTTTGAGAGGCTGAGACCGGTTGGCGACAGCGGGAGATAGTAAGGAATGGCCTGGCTTACTGGACTCTGGATCTCTGGACGTCTCGTGTATTTGCGTGGGTGCCACGTAAGCCTATGCGTGCGTGCCACGTAAGCATATGCGTGCGTTTTCTCGTTTCCTGAAATCAGTCTATCGCGGAATAGTAGCGGGGCCTCCTTTTTGGTGAGAACTTTCCATGTTATTATTATTTTTATTATTAGTGTGATTGTACCGCTCCCTGAATAAGCTACCGTTGATTGGAGGTTTGAGAATTCACCGTAGATATCTCTATATTCGCCTAAGCTTTTGGCTTTCTCTATAATTTCACGGGAATCTCGTTCCGTTCTTAGTGATCGCGTCTCCCTTCAAAGGCTTAACGAGATTGTCACTGAACCTATATCCAGGGTATCCTTAATGAGGATTAGTGGCATACTGTTTGTATTGTTTATTAAAGCGGCTATGTTTAGCTCTGTTTTATTAAACAATACCATGGAGTAATGCTGAGTTTCTTGTCATATGTACGCAAAGGTATCTGATGTGTTTAAGTATTTTTGTTTGATCAATAGAGTGGAAGCTGTATATAAATAGTAGTTTTAAGAAATGGGGTTTTAGGTCTGAGGAATATATTTCGTATATCGTAAAAGTTTTCTTTTATTCAATATAATACACAAGTTGCTGACTTGTGGTCAGTAGTGGCAAGAGTCGCGATATACAGTAGGATATAAATATAATAATCCGCGTCCGTTGTATTTTGCTGACAATAATAGTCTCGTCGCTACTTATAATTATACACACACACACACACATACATTTAGATATACCGAGAGCGAGAATCAACCGTCAAGCTCGCCTAATTCGTACATCTGATTCGCATATGGATCCGTCAAGGATCTTGTCTAGTTTTGAGGTTTTGCGTTACGCGTTCATGGCGTCCTTTTATAGTTTTTGTTACTCGCCTTGTGATTGATGGGCATACGCCCCGGAGCTGTGGAGAAACCGGGCTGATAGTGGGTCTCGGTAGCTGCTGGCATGGGAAGATACAGCACCGCAGAGGACTCGATGATGTAGCTTGTGCGTCCAGGCGTATTGTGGATGTCTCCAATCCGCCCGACCTCTTACCCCTCGCCAATATGGTACCCTTGCCTTTTAGACCGCTCCGATCGCCGCCACACAAAAAACTATGAATGTTACGCGTTAATTAACGTTTACAATTTTATTACCTCAATCGTTGTGCACCATTCGTGTTCTTACCCCTTTCGGGAATATTCGCCGCTCACTATCGATCGTGATATAGCGCAGGAGCCTCTCTGTCACCGGCCTCCTCGCCTTCGTTTGATCGTTCCTGGCTGTTTTCAGCTACTCATCACCTCGCCTCTCACACACACACACATAAACATCACACATTTCAACCTGCGCAGTTGTCGCCCTATTCCTGATTTTGCAGAGTGGTATCGTTGCGGGAAATTCAAATAATTTCTGCAGGCTATCAGATCCGTTACATACTCGTTGTAGTCTAGCAGTGGTATTCTTATGTAATAAACGAGGTGCATGTTGTGAAAAAAGAATTGAGATATCAGATATTTTTATTAAGCTATCGGCTATTGTCTCCTTCACGAGGGCTTCTGATTTTTTGTTTTGCTCTGGCGTTACGAATCGGGGATGTACTACCTCTTGAGTCGCGAATAATACTGCGTCATTTAAAATTTTTGTATCTAGTTCATACTGTAGTACGTTGTCTTCCAGCAGGTTTAGGACTTCAGCGATTTCTTCTCTGGAGGCCCATGATATTTTTAAAAACTCCTTTTTTATAACTTATTCATTTATATTTTTTATTAATGAAACAAAATTGATGGAAACTTTTTGAGAAAACAAAGTTCTAAATATGTTAGTAGCGCTTTAGAAGAAAGAATTAAAGACAATGCTGAAATTAATGTATGGATCAAATAGATTTATTACAAAAAGTTTTTGATCTTTAAAACTTTTTTTATTCACTTTTAAATTTTATGTTTCTTCCTCCTCACTTACTTCAGATGATGATACACTTGAGATGATACACTGTTGCTATTACTGACTGATTCTGTATGATCTTCTTCAATATCTAGTAGATCCTTCATTTCATTTGTCAGTTGTTTAGGTTTCCTTTGCAGAAGATGTTGTGACATTGGTAATTACGGATCTGAATTCAGTAGTAACCGATGAAACATGTCTGAGTTGGTGCTGAATCTATAGAACATATATTGATTTATATACAGAATTAGAATAATTTTATTATGATAAATTAATAATATAGCATGATTTGTAAATTTTGAAATTAATTCTCTTGGAAAGAAATTATATTATGTATATTTTGGATCCCTTTCTAAGCAAGTTATGAAACAATAAATTTTAGCGTTCTACAAATACGTTGGAAATGTTTCTTGAGGTGGTTCTTGTAATATCAGAGTATTTTCCGCAAATGTTGTCGTGTGTGTGTGGGTTTCTTTCTACCCTGAAAAAAATATCTGTGCGGAAATGGTGCGGCGTTTTGAGGCCGAATCAGTCTCGAATTCTGTGCATGTTCAGTATAATTTTTCGTAAATATTTCCTTAATGATATCTGTATGGGTTCCGCACGGATATTTATTTCAGGGTATATAAGTAAATCTATAAGAACTCAGGAACTTCTTGGCCTAAACTCACTGGATCATAATTGTTTTGTCCAATAATTAGCATGTAAAAGCAATTTCTATGAGGTGTCCAAAAAATATTCCAAATAATAATTACCTTGAGTTCTTTCTTGAGAATCTATCTCTGAACCTTTTAATATTATGATTGCCTTCCTGAGCCTCTTCAGACAGCATTCCAATCGGTAAGAGTAGTTCTTCTATTATTCTGTGACCGTGTATCAAAATTACGTGATTGAAGGGGTCATGTAGTACCAGTTATAAAGATTAGAAAACTTTTTGGCTGCATTTATACAGTAGGCACGAAAGGCATCCTAGTACACCCCGAAGAAAGAACGGCCAAAATCACTTCAAATTGTGCAAACAAATCTTTGTCAAAACCTAGTTAATACGAATTATTATAATTTCAAAATACCTGTTATTCTGGAAACAACTTCTATGTTATTAAAAAACTTCGAGCGGTATTGTCATCGTTCGTATTTCCTGAGCCTTGAGTTGGTACCACTACCAATATACCTAGCTCTTTATGAAGACTGTCTTGGATGATTGCTTTCCACTGACTTACAATATCTTGTTTATATATATATATATATATATATTGTAACGGGGTGGTTTCTAGGCGGCTAACTGCCTATGTACCCCGTACAAATGCAAAGTTCTCCTGCACTTTGCTTTTGCGAGATGCTGAACTCGCTCGTGTGGTCGCTTACCTGCGACGATGCTCCGGTGCTTAGTATGCACTACACTCCTATGTAGTGCCCGCAGAGGCGGGGGTATTCGGCGGTTTGAATAGGAAAAGGAATCAGGACGCTAATCATATAAGTAGTCGACCGATTCAGATGTAGAATAGTGTTTATTCAGTAAAAGTGCTGCCGCGTGTTTCGCGATTTCGCGTCGCGAGAAGGCCACAAAATACACGACCGGATCAGCGACTCGGACCAAATGCCTCGCCAGTCGATTGCGCATAAATAAATTCAATCCTGCTTTATCGTTGCGGTGATCTTCGTCGTTCTCGGGCTAGGGAGTCTCCTTCTCGACCTCGCCGTGTTACTGTTGCGGTGATAGATGAGCAGCAGTGGTTGCTGCGGTTACTGCTGTACTGCAGTTGCTGCCTTTCCTGCTGTTACTGCTTTCGTGGTTGCTGTTGCTGCTATGGCTGCTCTGGCTGCTGTTGCTGTTGCTCTCGCGGGCGTAACTAACTGCGTATGCGGTCAAAAGCTAACTGACTCGAGTTTTCCTCAAATCGCGAGTCCTCTACCGGCCTTCCCGCGTTTTGGCTATCCGCGTCGACGTGCGCGTCTCACCGTCCGTTATAATATATATATATATATATATATATATATATATATATATATATATATATATATATATATTAGGGTGTCCGTTATTTCCAAATATTTTTCTTTTACAGGTATCACCCCTCAAATCGTTCATGTATCAAAAGAAAAATAAGGTTGCCATTTTGCAGAGCTGCCTAGCATTTTTTTTTGAGCCCGCGCCAGCCAACTTACTTTTTCAGTTTTGAAACGTGCGAAAGAAAGGAGAAAATTTACGGTTCTTTTTATTCATAAAAAATACTGTTGGAGATAGATCAAATCTCCGACACCATTGAAAAGTACGGTTAAAAATATATCATTATATGTTTTATAACACAGTTTAACATTAATATTTATTGATAATTTCACCTATATTTATAGCTTATAAATACACAAAAACGTAAAAAACGAGGAAATTCTCGTTTTAGCATAAATCCTCTGTCACGCCTATCCGTGGCATTAGCAGTCCATTTTGACATCGTGAGGTTAGCGCACGAGCGTAGCGAGTGTGAAAAGCGCGGTGCCACAATGGACTACTTATGCCACGGATAGGCGTGACATAAATGAGGATTTATTCTCTCACGCAGTGCTATAAATTATATTATATCACGACTAACACTGTTTTAAGAGGATACACTACCTTTAAAACTCGAAAAAATAATTATTTTTAATTTCACGTAGATAAGTTGGATTGATTTGATATTTTTTGTACATACGTAAAACAACTTTATCTTTATTTCAGAATTTTTTGGCTTATTTAGTCCGAATGTAGCATAATGAAAAATCAATCACCGAAATGCACTGCCCACACGATTCCAGGACAATGGACGGCCCGATCGGGCTGAAATTTTTTTGGCATACTCTTAAAAGCACTAGTTTTGGTATGATTGGAGGAAATTTAATTTAAATGAATAGAAAACTATTTAAAAATAAAACAAGTAAAAAATTTAGTTATTCATTTAAATTAAATTTCCTCCATTCATACCAAAACTAGTGAGCCCGATTGGGCCGTACATTGTCCTGGAATCGTGTGGACAGTGCTTTTCGGTGTTTGATTTTTCATTAGGGTACATTAGGACTAAATAGGCCAACAAAATTCTTAAATAAAGATAATGTTGTGTTACGTATGTATAAAAAATATCAAATCAATCCAACTTACCTATGTGAAATTAAAAATAATTATTTTCGAGGAGAAAAATGCGTTGTGCTAATTCGCTGCTAATTTCGAATCGTATTATTTTTCGTTCGAAAATTTCCTTAGGTTCCTTTCCTCTAGGTGTTTTACAATAGTAGGACCGATCGTTCGTTAACGGGGATACACTCCACCCATCGAGTAAATAAGTCTTCGAACACGAGGATATATTCGTTTCTATGCGCCGTTTTTTATTTCGGACCATCATATCATTAGCCACTAGTTGCCACGGACTCGTAATGATCCTACGTCCCATAAGTCCAGCTGGAGGACGCTGCTCTACCTTGCTCTGCTGGCAGACTATGCACTGTTGTACATACTGCTCGGCGTCACATTACATTTTCGGCCAGTAATAATATATGGCTACTCGAGCATACGTCTTCTCACGTCACTCGTATAACACCTCTTCACGCTTTTCGTGAGAGACGACAATTTTCCATGCCCCATCATCTTCAAATGATAGTGGCAAGTTTTTATCCGGGCGATAAGTGTACAATTGCCCTCCATATAGTTTGAGCCGAGGTACATCCTGTGGTCTCGATTGTACCTTCTTGACTCTGTTCTGATACCATTCGTCTTGTGTTTCATCAGCCCATTTGACCACACAAATCGGTGCCGCGCTGTCTTCGTATATCCTTGATAAGGCATCTAGTACGGCGTTCAGTGAGCTCTTCCTATGCTCAACTGTATAACTATGTCCTTGCATTTCCAAAGCCCACCGGGCTAATCTCCCCGTAGGATTTCGTAGGTTACATAGCCAGCGCAAACTGCTATGGTCAGTTATGACTTTAAACTGACTCGAGAATGACGTGGAAGTCGCAGGTTGATGCAGTTGGTCGTAAAGTAAATAGGGCTTTATATGGTCTCAGATCTTTCAGATCCTGCACAACTGAGGCGCTTCGAAAGCGGTTAGCTAGTGCTCTTGCAATCTCTCATCTGGATTATTGCTCTCTTGTTTATATGGATATCTCAGGGGAGCTTGAGTCTCGACTTCAGAGGCTGCAGAATTCTTGTATAAGGTATATCTGTGGTGTTAGGAAGGACGAGCATATTTCCCCGTACAGAAAGAAATTGGGATGGATAACGGTTCGAGAGAGGAGAGAGTATTTTGCCGCGGTCATGCTGTACAAGGCTATAGTTATGAGGCAGCCTCCATATCTTGCTGCTCTTTTTGAGAGAAACCAGTCTAGGACCTCGAGCAGGGCCCCCAAAGAACTCGTAGTCCCGAATTCGCGTACTGAGGCTGAGATGAAGTCTTTCAGTTCCCAGGGTGCACGACTTTGGAACTCGCTACCGCGCGAATCGAGAAGTCTTCCGTGGCTTAGTAGTTTTAGGACAGCAATACGCCGTTATATGTACCGAGTTGACGATGAATAAAGGTTGCGCATTGTAAAGTTATATCGACGAAATGTATATTGACTACGATATGACTATGATATGTACAAAATGTTTTTGACTTGTGCAAAATAAATTTTTATTCTATTCTATTCTATTCTAAACTCATATCCTTCGATATAAGGTCTAAACTACCTTATCGCCCATATCACAACTAGGCATTCACGCTCAGTTACTGAGTAGTTTCGCTCAGCCGGTGAGAGGGGACGGCTGACAAACTCTAACACTCTTTCTTCGCCGTCTACGATTTGCATCAATACGGCGCCTAAGCCGGTATCGCTAGCATCTGTTTGCACGACGAACTGTGCGTTGAAGCCTGGTCGATGTAAGATTGTTGCTGACGCCATCAACGCTTTAATCTTTGTGAAAGCATCTTGTTGTGCTTCACTCCACTCATACTTCCTTCCCTTCTTGGTCAATGCAAAAAGAGGTTCAGCGATGCTCGCAAAGTCTTTTGAAAACTTGCGATACCATGACGCCATTCCTAAGAATCGTCTTAGCTGTTTTTCGGTGCCAGGTAGTCCACCACTGGGGCTATCTTACTTGGATCAGGCCGAAACCCGTCGTGGTTGACTAGGACGCCTAGGTACTTGACCTCACTTTCGCAAAAGACTCTTTTCTCATGATTGATCACAAGTCCAGCCTCTTTCACATTTGTCAAGACTTTTTCTAGGTACTTGAGATGTTCCTCGAACGTCTCTGTGACAATAATTATGTCATCAAGGTACGAATAAGCATACGGTTGAAGCTATGGTCCGATTACTTTATCGATTAGCTACTGAAATGACGCACCTGCGTAGGCTAAACCAAAAGGCATGCGCTTAAACTGGAACAATCCCAGACCTGGCACCGTAAACGCCGTGATTGGTCTCGCTTCTTTCTTGAGCGGTATCTGTTGGTACGTATTACTGAGATCCAGTTTCGAGATATACTTTGCTTTCTGCAGTTTGCGCAGTACATCGTCCATATTCGGCAAAGGATAAGCATCAGCTTTTGATAGCGCATTGACTTCCCGAAAGTCAACGCAGAAATGAAATTTTCCGTTCGCTTTGCGCACCAAAATCACTGGGTTTAACCAACCACTCGTCGATGGTTCAATAATGCCCGCCTCCAGCATCTCTTGTACTTGGAAGTACATCTCTTCCTCCATCACCCTCGACAATGGGTAGTACTTCTGCTTTATGGGCCTAGTACTGCCAATGTCGATATCGTGCTCTATCAGCTGATCTCTGCTAAACCTACTGAGGCTATGTTGAGCACTCCAGTAACTCCGAGCGTGGCCAGTTGAAGCTGCACTATTTTCTTTTCGTGCTTCAAATATAACACTCCCTCGTTTGGGTCGTGTACAGCATCGAAGAGTCTGCCGAAGTTTGCTCCCACTAGACAGCTCTCGACTGCATCTGGCATTATTGCTACAGTTACTTCTCTCTGGACTCCCTCGACTTCAAACGGTAGGTCTACTGTACCCACGATCGTTGAAGTCTGTCCATTGGCGCATTGTGCGTATCTTGCGCCCACACGCGCTGGCTATTTGTAAACCTAGCGTCCCCATCACCGTCAACGCCGCTCCTGGGTCATAGAGCGCTCGCATTTGGAATTCTCCAATTCCAAACTTTACCCAATAGCGTGACTCATCGCCATTCAGATTGGGTTGCGCCTCCTTGCTAACCTTGGCTAGCATTTCAATCATCCGATCGAAATCTTCAGGCGAGGCCTGGCGCGCCGGACTTACTTCAGTCGCATGCTGCGCCCTCCCCAGACATGCAGGGGCCTCACCTACGCCTCCATCTTGGCGTTTTCCGCCTGGTGTCTACAATTCCTGGCGATGTGGCCCTTTTTACCTTCCCGTGGGGGCTTTCCGATTTATCCCCAGTCTTACGACGTTCGTTTCGTGGCGGGGTAGACTCTTTATCCTTCTTGTTCGGACTTTTTCTTCGCCCTCGGCTAGTACTGCGGTACGCCTTTCACCGCTGTGGCGACCTCGTCGGGGATTTATTTTGAAAAGCCTCTTTAAATCGCTCATCGAGCAGGGGTTTTACCGCTGCTAAGTTTATCGGCTCTTTCTCCGTTACCTCTGGTCCCATAGCCGCTACCTTGGCATTAGAGCTAGGAGGACAGAGATCTGGCTTGTACGCCAATTCCGGCAGGAGGGAGTCTATATACCGACTCGCTCTCGATAGTAGCTTCTATCTCAGCAGCTGCTTCTAAAATCTGCTCCACAGTGCTGTAATCCTTTCGCTACAACGTTCTCTTTATTGTAGGCAGCATGTTGTGGTAGATCACATCCAGCTGCTGTGATACGCTAGGCTTCGGCACCATCCTGCGCATAATCCCTTGTAGACTTGTGATATACACGCGTATAGACTCATTTGGTCCTTGTGTGCGTGCCTGTGCCTCTGCTTGAAGCCTCTGCTGGTATCCCTGAGTTTTGCCGAACCATATCTTGGCACACGCGCAAAACTCTTGCCAGCTAGTCCACCCTCCAGTCTCATGAACCCGGTTGAACAATCACTCGTAGACGTAACCGGTGAATACCTCTTGTAGTGCAGCTAACATCTGTTCTTCTGTGAAGTCGTTCAACCTCTGCACTCCCTCCGTTTTCTGAATGAAGTGATCGATACTCATGTTGGAATCGCTGTTGAACCGGACATATCCTCGTTTCCAAAGATACTGAACGTACCTTGAAAATCGACCCTTGGCGAGGGTAAACCACCTCGCGCCTTGCGCGTTGGCTTCGTCTCACCGCCCATTACAAAATATAGGTGAAATTATCAAAAAATATTAATATGCAACGAGACGTCAGTCTCGTGCAAAATACACACAAGCGGTCACACAAATAAGCGAGCGAAAGGCGGACCCGCACGTCAACAACGTGAGCACAAGCCGAGTGCTCATGGATAACAACACGTGCTCGAGCAATGTAAACACAGCCGCGAACGAAACCGACGACGGGCGCAAACAACCTAACACATACCACCGAAAAGAGCACGAAAAGCACCACACAAATACACACACAATACTCGACCCACTCACCACCAGAGGGCGTTGGCGCCAGTGACTAGGGCTATATAAGCCCAGCCGCGACAGCACGGCGGCAGTTCGATCACAGCTATCGATCCGAGCGTTGCCGTGAGCACGAGACAGCGCTAGGAGAGCACTAGAAGGACTGTCGATATCTGGCTGTTTTCGTGCGCACACGTAACGGCGCAGATACCGAACTTGCCGCACTGTCATCTGAATTACCACTGTGCTCACACAGGGTAATTCAGACCCACCGAGTACCTGGAGGAGCGCTCTCGTGAGCACACGTGGCGCAACTACAGGCACTAAAAACCGCCAACCACCGCCCCACCGTTTCCACCGTTCCTGTTACCACTGTGCGCACACAGGGTAATCGGAAACCGAAAGTGACTGCAAAGGCTGGCAGAGTCGTGCGCACACGTCTCTGTCAGACTCTGCACACACACCGTACATACACCGCTCCACCGCCACACCGTTTCTACCGTTCCTGTTATCACTGTGCGCACACGGGGTAAGAGGAACCCGAAACTGACTGCAAAGGCTGGCAGAGTCGTGCGCACACGTCTCTGTCAGACTCTGCACACACACCGTACGTACACCGCTCCACCGCCACACCGTTTCTACCGTTCCTGTTATCACTGTGCGCACACGGGGTAATAGGAACCCGAAACTGACTGCAGAGACTTGCAGAGTCGTGCGCACACGTCTCTGTCAGACTCTGCACGCACACGCACAGCCCCACCGTTCCGCCGTTCCACTTGCCGCTGTGCGCACACAGGGTAAGAGGAACCGCGGAGGGCGATTCCAGTATCAGGTTGAGTCGTGCGCACACGTCTCAATCGGATCCTGTGGTCTACAACACTGCACACGCACACTCACTCACCGCTCCGCCGTTTCACTTGCCGCTGTGCGCACACAGGGCAAAGGAAGCCGCGGGAGACAGCTACTGTACCGGATTGAGTCGTGCGCACACGTCTCAATCAGGTCCTGTGGGACTCCCACCGACACACTAACATCACGCCGACGTTCCTCCGTTCCACCTGCCACTGTGCGCACACAGGGTAGGAGGAAACCGGGAACCGGCGCGGAGTCCGCACAAGATCGTGCGCACACGTTCTCGCGAGGACTCCGCGATAGCGATTACACGCCTGGGTGTTTTACCAGGGAATAGCCAAACCGCCGTGCTCTAGGCGTAGTATGTATAAGTAGATGTAAGCGAAAGCGTACCGGCGACCGTACCGAATAAGCGATACGTACCGTAAACAGAAACAAATGTTAAGCGACGACTGAATGTTAAGCGTCACACCGTTTAGATGTTAAGGACCGCGCCGATAGTTAATAAGTACCGTAATCACAACGCGTAGATATTAAGCACCGTCTAGATAATAAGAAGTAGTTGTACGAGATAAAGGCGTACTTTTGTTTGGTTACAGGTGGCGAATGACGACGTGCCTTGATAGAGATTAAATATACAAACTATTTAAATTTAACCAAACGGAGTTTTTTTAACCTCACTCCCCTCTCCGAATCCTGAATCCCAACTGACAAAATCCGGTGCGAGGGGAACGCAACCGCTACACCTTACGGACATACACCATTTCTCCTTTAATAAAGTCTGTTACGTTTAGCTTTCTATCGTAGTAATATTTTGATCGATGTTTTGACTGGACTACATTCATTGCGGCCATTGTTCTGAGTTGCGCATTGTGTCAGCAAGATAGTCGTAATATGTCTGTAGCTGCTCGCGTGGCGGAAAGCTCGAAGGTGTTCGCGCGCGTCGACCGAAAACTAATTCGTGCGGTGAATAACCCAATCCGTTGTGTTCCGTCGAATTATATGCATGTTGCGCCAACGGTACTAGCTCATCCCAGTTACTGGGTTCCATCAATGTACATTTGAATGTATTATTTTAGCGTGTAATGCATTCGCTTCATTCCTCCATTTGACTGAGGATAATATGCTGTTGTTAAATATTTATTAACTCACTTAGTTGGTTAGTAAGATTCTGCCTTATCGGCCCCCCTCCAGCCTTAAGGTCAGAGTCCCCCGACCTGCCTTATCATATGGCCCGAGGCCCGCGTCCCGCCTCCCGCTTTTTTTTTCTGTAATACCGATTAGTGAGGAAAAAAGATCGATAATCAATAAATGATGATGATAATAGTCGTGACACCGTAGTGCAGAGTTATCGATCAATGGCCGCGCGCATCCAGTGTCCCGATGCCCGCGTTTTTTTTTATTTCCTGCAATATCGACCCGTGTAAGAAAAAAATGATCGATGGATCATCAATGACTGTATTAGTATACTGATATAGCATATAATCGTATTTTAATTTTACTTCTTGTTTAAATGTATTTTCTTTAAAAGTATTGTATACATCTTCTTTTTCATTGAGTATATTATTAACTCTTGTTGGCAGGAAAACATCAAATAAAGAATCTAATTGCAATACAATTTTTGTTCCAAATCTTGTAGACATTTTTTTTACATGGGTAATCAAATATGATTGATATAAATTCAAATATTAAATTTAAAATGTTGGCATTATCTAAACCGGATATACATCTGTCGACATAGTGTCGACCAATCACGTTTAGTGCTAACTTCATTAATGGTCTTCACAACATCTGGCCAACACTTTTTTAAGAGAGGATTACATTTTTTTTTGTTTCTGCTTTTTTTTAGTATGTTATTATTATTTTTTTTTGAGTTACAGCTCCGGAGAGTCACTTTCTTTTATCTTCTAAATAAAAAAGTCAACTATGGCGAAACTTGTTGAAGAGTGTGTTACATATTTAAAGTTTTTAGAAGAAGCAGCTAATCTTCTAAAATCTTATAATCCAAGTGATATGATCAAACCGTGGAAAAAACATTATATACTTGCTCGAAAGACTATACAAAGTTCTAAATGATAGAAGTCTAACAGTGTAGCAAACGCAGAGTATTTTACATATTGCAGCGAGAGTGGAGTGTATTCCTGCGAAAAAGAGGTGGGTCACTCACCCAAACTTCAAATCAACGTATAAAATAGATTGATTTAGATAGTGCTTTTAAAAATCGTATGCGTACATATATAGAGAGATAATTCATCTAAGCTGTTTGCGAAACGTGTAAAGAGTATTTTTATTCAAGAAAAAAAAGCTTGTATAAACGTAAAGAAACAGACAATCAATGTTTTAAGTGGGCAATTTTGTCAGCACTTCATCTAGTTTCATATCATAATCAGCCGGAATGAGTCATTAATTATAGTAGATTTGAAGGAGAATTGAATATGAAAGGAATTAAATTTCCTGTATCTCTCAAACAAGTTTCTAAATTTGAAAAGCAAAATAATGAGATTTCAGCTGATGTTTTTGGTTTGGAAGGTCGAGAGGTTGTACCACTTCACCTCACGTCTGTAAAGAAAGTATATCATATTAATCTCCTCTTAATTAAAGAAGGAAAAGATATGTACGACAGTGATGATGACAGTGTAATGGATTGTAACGGTTACCATTACGTTTACTTTAAAAATCTATCGAGCTTGGTGAAAATGTTATTAATGAGTTCGATATATATTTCTGTTAATTAAATGGTGGAATGAGTGAGGGAAGGTCGGGTTAATAAATCAAACACAAACACAATTTATTTCGCGATAGAAAAAGACTACTTGCCTCGGCACAACAACTCTCACGGAGTAGAGAGAAAAGCCGGGGCAAGCGAATGTATTTATTTCAATGAAAAATTATACAAAGAAAAAAGAGACTCTAAGAAAGATTGAACAACGGAGAGAAAGAAACTTAAATATAATTTCCGCATACGCCGCGAGGTACCTTTTCGCACGCTGAGAGCTCTCCTACCTTGTCGCAGAACGCACGTGGACGGCACGACGTAAAGCCCTGGCCGCACGAAGTTGGGATGAACCTTCCTCGGTCGCAGGGCGCCTCGACGTCTCGAGGGAACCTACCCTGGACCACGGGCAGACCCTTTCAGCCCTGCCGCGTAGGTTTCGATCGCCGGGTGGAGATTGGCACGTCGAGGAAGCTCGCTCGTGGCCTACCTCCCAACACTCGAAGAACACACTCACACCAAAAAAAAAGCACGCCGGTCGCAAACAAAATATTCACTCCGCAACGCACCGAGATACACAAGGAGAAGTCGATCGCCCTGAAAAGGACGTTTACAATGACTCCTTAAGCACGCAATAATAAATAGGAATCGCAAGACGCTAAAAATCCGCAAATTCAACTGAACTCTCGAGAGGAGCTTTCAGAACTAACTCGCACGTGCTCGCGAGCCTCAATCCCGCGCAAAAAAAAAGGAAAAGAAGACCCCCTCGCGGCGCGCGCATGAACTCGCTCGCTCTCGCCACAGACAGCGAACGACGCGCTACGGCGCGAAATTCAAATCTTCCTAACAACGATACCTAATCCGAACACTTGGTAAGTAGTAAGCTTACACGTACAAAGAAGAAGATTCATATATGTGACAGATGTCTACACTTTTTCTCTACTCAACAATATTTGGAATCACATGAACAGCAATGTAAGCTTTAATGAATGTAAGGTTAAATTACCAAACGTTGGTAATGATATTATAACGTTTAAGAATGATAGATGTAAGGAAAAAATACCATTTGTTTTTATGCTGATTGTGAATGTTTATTAATACCGATAAATGAGTTGGAAGACGAAGAGGAAATGGAGTCAAACAATTCTATAGCATATCAAAGACATGATATGTTTAGCATTGATTATTTTTTGAAGTTTACTTATGATGATTCTTTATCTTGATTTAACAGTTATCGAGGAGATAACCCTGCACTTTGCTGCATATTCTGTGCAAGGTTGATAGATTCTGAGAAAACTGAGTTACAAATATTTATCAAAAATGACTTTACGTAGTGTTTTCTTAAAATCTATCAAGTTTATACAGAATGTGAAAGAGACCTCATTAACTACAAATAACATGAACTATCTGGTGGTACATTTAAATTTGTTCTACACATCTAATTTATACAGCTGCCATCACCGGTGAAAGCAGTCACACACAAAAATTGGTGTATGCAAGACATATTGGGTTTAAAGTTCAGATATGCAGCAGAATATTATCGATTACATTATTTATGAATAAAATGAGCTGCATATTTGAACTTCCAACTCAGTATGACATGAGGAATTGAGTTTTTGTATGTGGCTTCTTATATCGGTGATTGGCAGCCATTTGGAACTTTTTGCTAAGGAATTAAAATTGATAGCTGAACAAATAACATTTATGGAAATCCTATACCCATGGAAAATCTTACTTTAGAACAACATATATCTTTCAACGAGTCAGATACCTGTCATATTTGTGAAAAATCGATAGATGATAGGATCAAAGATCACGATCACTGTCACTTAACCTCAAAATACCGAGGATCTGCTCATGCTGGATGTAATTTGAATTATCAAGATTCAAGAATAATTCCAGTAGTTTTTCATAATTTAAGTGGATACGACGCTCACTTTATAATTAAGATATATCCAATTATTTTCCTGGCAAAGTTGATCTTCTTCCTTTAACAAAGGAGAAATATATTTCTTTTACTAAGCATATTGAAAATAGTGTCATAAAGTTACGTTATATTGACTCATTTCGCTTTATGGCCTCATCTCTCGATAAATTAGCATCTTTTCTCAACCAATTTAAAATTCTCAAATCAGTTTTCTCTGATTTGGAGGCTGAAAAAATTAAACTTTTAACAAAAAAAAGGTGATTTTCCTTACAAATACGTAGATTGTATGGAAAAACTCGATGAAACTGAGCTGCCTGCAATGGAAAAGTGTTTTAGTTCACTTACAGATTCAACAGTGTCGGAGGATGATTATACGCATGCGCAAAAAGCGTGAAATGAGTTCGAGATAAAAACTCTTGGAGAATATTCAGATTTGTATATGCAAACTGATATATTATTATTAGCTCACGTTTTTGAAAATGTTCGTGACCAGTGCTTGTCAGTATATGGGCTGGATCCAGTTCATTATTATACAACGCCTGGCTATACATGGGATGCAATGCTGAAAATCATTGGTGTAACGTTGAGACTGATTACAGATATTGATATGCTGCTGTTTATAGAACGTGAGGAGGTTTAAGTCAATGTTCTCATAGATACGCTAAAGCTAATCATAAATATATGAAAGATCATTATAAATGTGATGAAGATAATGTATATCTTATATATTTAGGCGCAAATAATTTATATGGTTATGCTATGACACAGTTATTAGCATATGTTGCATATTTGAATAGGTTAATAATTTTAAAAATATAAATTTTCGAAGCATCGATGATAATGCATCGGAAGGATATATTTTAGAAGTAGATCTCAAAGATCTAAAGGAGATTCACTGCATTCATAATGATTTACTTTTCTGCCCAGAGCATGTAAAGCCACCAGGATCCAAGCAGGAGAAACTCTTAGCTACTTTAATGGATAAAAAGAACTATATTATACATTATCGTGCTCTAAATCAGGCAATAACAAATTAACTAGAGTTTGTTAAAATTCATACTGTTGAAATTCAAACAATCCCAATGGCTGAAGCCCTACATCGATTTAAATAGTTCAATGAGGGTTAAAGCAAAAAAAATGAGTTTGAAAAAAATCTCTTTAAGCTAATGAATAATGCTGTCTATGGTAAGACTATGGAAAATGTACGTAAACATGTTGATGTGAAACTTGTGACAAAGTGGGAAGGGCGATTAGGCGTGGAAGCTCTCATTTCAAAACCAAATTTTCATAGTAGTGCAGTATTTAATGAAAATTTAGTTGCTGTTGAAATGCAAAAGACTAGTGTATACATTAATAAACCCATCTATATTGGTTTGTCGGTGTTAGATATTTCAAAGACTGTTATGTATGGTTTTCATTATAATTATGCAACGAGACGTCAGTCTCGTGCAAAACATACACAAAATGGCCACACACATGAGCGAGCGAAGGACGAACCCGCACGTAAACAACGCGAGTACAAGCCGAATGCTCATGTACAGCAACACGTGCTCGAGCGACGCGAATACAGCCGCGGATAAAACCGACGACGGGCGCAAATCACCGCACACACACCAGCGAAGGGAACATGAAAAGCACCACACGAATACACACACACTACACGACCTACCCACCTCCAGAGGGCGTTGGCGCCAGCAACTGGGGCTATATAAGCCCAGCCACGACAGCACATCTGGCCGTTTTGTGCGCACACGTAACGGCGTAGATATCTAAACACACCGCACCGCTATCTGGATTACCGCTGTGAAAACACAGGGTAATTCAGACCCACTAAGTACCAGGAGGAGCGCCTTCGTGAGCACACGTGGCGCAACTACACGCAGTAAACTACCGCCAACCACCATTCGACCGTTTCTCCGTCCCTATTACCACTGTGAGCACACAGGGTAATAGGAACCAGAAACTGACTGCAGAGACTTGCAGAGTCGTGAGCACACATCTCTGTCAGACTCTGCACACACCGTTACACACACTTCCACCGTCCCACCGTTTCTCCGTCCCTGTTACCACTGTGAGCACACGGGGTAATAGGAACCAGAAACTGACTGCAGAGACATGCAGAGTCGTGAGCACACGTCTGTGTCGGACTCTGCACACACCGCTACACATACCTCCACCGTTCTGCCGTTCCAAATGCCGCTCTGCGCACACAGGGTAAAGGAAACCGTGAGAAACAGCCACAGTACCAGGGGCCGTATCCTCCAGTCTATATGTCAACTATAGCTTTGTGGTTATGGAAGACATACTTGTCGTGTGGATCATATGTTTTATGTAGTTTATCTTGTCGATTACATGTTTGTGGTGGAAGATCGACGGAACGCGAACCGTGACAGTCACGACGGTCACATCGCGCGGCAATTTGAAAAACGACTCGAATATAGGCAGAAAAGAAAGAATTTAATTATTTTATTTAATTTTAATGAAATTGTATATGAAACTGTTTAAAAATGTAATTCTTAATTATTAAATAAAAATAAATATGGATATCAATGTGTTTGTGATAATTGCAATGAATATTGATTTATAATTTTGTATTACAAATAAAAATTGTAATGTTTGTATACAATATTATTGAACACGTATTATTTATTATGAACCCTTTTTTATTTAAAATTATATGAAAACAATTTATATCCTTCATGACAATAAAATGTTGTTAAAGCTTGTTAAAGCTCTTTTTAACTCTTTACTCTTTTCAACTTCAACTAAATATAAATAAATATAAATAAATTTTTAACGCAACGACTTTTAACTGCAATTTAAACGAACGGCTTGTAAATTATGTGGAGAAGAAGTTTAATACTAATCGAAATTAGATCGAATACCTATGATATGGAGATGTGAACATCCATGGGATGAATCAATATTCATTGCAATTATCACAAACACATTGATATCCATATTTATTTTTATTTAATAATTAAGAATTACATTTTTAAATAGTTTCATATACAATTTCATTAAAATTAAATAAAATAATTAAATTCTTTCTTTTCCGCCTATATTCGAGTCGTTTTTCAAATTGCCGCGCGATGTGACCGTCGTGACTGTCACGGTTCGCGTTCCGTCGATCTTCCACCACAAACATGTAATCGACAAGATAAACTACATAAAACATAAGATCCACACGACAAGTATGTCTTCCTTAACCACAAAGCTATAGTCGACATATAGACTGGAGGATACGGCCCCAGATTGAGTCGTGCGCACATGTCTCAATCAGATCCTGTGGGACACAGACAACACACACCGACATCATTCCGACGTTCCTCCGTCCCGCCGACCACTGTGTGCACACAGGGTAGGAGGAAGCCAGGAACCGGCACGGAGGCCGCACAAGATCGTGCGCACACGTTCTTGCGAGGACTCCGTGATATCAGACGCACACCTGGGTGTTCCGCCATTCCTACTGTTGCTGTACGCATACAGGGCAGAGGAATAATCGAACCACCGCACTCCAGACCGAGCGTATACGGTTTCTATGTAAGCGATGGAGTGTTTGTAAATTAGCGACACCGTACCATTATCGCACCGTACCGGATAGATATTAAGTACTGCACCATACCGGATAGATATTAAGTACCGCATTGATACCAGATAGATATTAAGGATTAATTGTAAGAGACAAGTCTTTCTAAACAGCGTATTCTTGTTTGGTTTTGTTACAGATGGCGAATGACAGCACGCCATATTGATAATTAAATATATAAATCACTTAAACCAAAACCGAACCGAGTTATTTTTAACCTACTTCCCTCTCCGAATCCTAGTCCCGACTGACAAAATCTGGCGCGAGGGAAACGCAACCGTTACAATTATATGCTAAAAGAGTATGAAAATAATTGTAAGTTACTGTACACAGACACCGATAGTTTAATTTATGCAGTTACATGTAACGATTTATATGAAGATATTAAATCGAATATTGAACGATTTGATCCATCGGATTATTCAGAAAACAATGTGTAGTGGTAATATACTTACTGAATTCATTGGATTAAGAAGTAAAATGTACAGCATACGTATTCATAATGTAAAAACCATTTGTTCAATGACTATCTAGACTGTTTGCAAAATACAAAAATTTTGAAAAGAAAGTAATGTGTTATTCGATCAAAGTTACACAATGTTGAAACCATACAGCAACAAAAAATAACACTTAGTCCGCATGATGATAAAAGATACCTTCTACCGGAGAGCAATGAAACCCGGGCTTGGGGACATTATACAATAAAGTGAGTATTTATATTTATAACAATAATAATATACATTATATTATTAACAATATTATATTAAAAATTATAATTCTTGTAAACAAAAAAAGAATGTAAGTTTTAATGATTAAGTTACGATTCATAATATGTATACATGAACCTTTACATATCAGAGTTCATGACGTGGAGAATAGATGCAGGCTATACATGATCGTGAACGTTTCAGAATGGGAATTGAAAGAACAGAAGTAATTAATTCAATGTTTTTAAAAGAAAAAATCTCACAGTTCCCTTAATTTGAAATAAATAATGTATGGTTTTATATATAAATACTTACGTCGAGCTGGCTTATGCAGTTCTTCCACAACTTGATATCGTTGATCCATACTTTTTAGAATCTTTTATAGACTTGTTGTTCAGGAAAAGAATGTGTTTTTGTGGAATACTTCTCAGTACAGTTCTTCCAGCAAGAGGATGAACTATCTTTTGTTTTATGATCACTAGATGTATTATTATCAAGTCTTTTATAACTTTGTTGTTCAGGAAAAGAGTATGTATTTGTAGAATACTTTTTTCGATCCATATTCACTTATTTTTTATTTCAACTAGTAGTTTGTTTATTGCATCAATATTAACTTAAAGCGTTCTTAACTTTTCATCAATTTCGTCTCTATGAATATCAACTATCTCATCTAAATTAGTGATTTCACTTTTTAGTTGTAATGTTATAGTTTGAGCAACAGTCTGTAAAGTGTTTAAATTAACAGCATCACTTGATTCCTTAGGATCTGCAATGTTGCACAACCTTTTATCTTCTAAACTATATTGACCGTCAGCAGTGAGTTTATATCCAATTCCTGGAGGTCCACGAACGCCTTCTGAGCTATTCAAATGTCGTCCGAACAGGTCAACACTCATAATTCAAATAACTTTCTTTCTGCTCAAGTACTCTGATTTATAGTCTGATCTGATTCAATCAATTAACAAAAGTCTGAACACTTCGATACGTTTACTAAAACTGACTAAATTAAAAATAAACAAATTTTTTAATATATTATATTAGCTTCACGAAGTTCTTCTATTATAGAATGAATTTCATTCACATGGTTTTGATTGCCAGCAGATGTTTCAGCTATGAATAATCTCAATCGATTGACGAGTTCGTTCGGATCATCCCAATATATATAATCAGTGTTTGTATAACGTATAAAATCTTGCAATTTTGAAGGTAGGGGGTAAACCTAGACCTTCTTTAAACGTACGTTTATTTTCCTTAACGAATAAGAGCTGTGTAATATAGTCAATGAATTATTTTGAATTTGAATTACGCGCTGACTCCTCCTCTTTATAATATTTTTTATGTGCACTAGTTAGTTTAATAATTTTAGCATAGTCTGATAAATCAGTTTTATTTATATGAGTAGAGTCAGGTTTTTTCTTAAACAATAATTCAATTAATCCAGGACTCTTTGAATACTGTTTGTTTCCCAAGATAATAAACTCATCGTTGTAGGGAAAAGGTGTAGAAAATTTCCAATATAAAAATCATCTGTTTTTTTACGTACACCATATATTAAATCTAGTATTTTGTCTCACCTCTCCTTATCATTGTAATATATTTATTAATAACAACATCTTTTTTATTACCTCTATTTAGTACATTAATATTCTTTTCAGCATAAACATTAACTGGTTTTTCTTCTTCCACTTCTTTTTCTTCTTCTTCTTGTTTCAGTTCATAATGATCATCATCCTTATCATCATGATCATTAGTTTCTTCTTTTTTTACAACTCCTTTTTTTCTTAGAACTGTTCTCCTCGTTTCTGTGATGTCAATTAATTTTTCAAGTGGTTCAACAATAGGTTTACGTTTAATAGCTTCTTGAGCTCTTTCCATTTGTTGGATAACATTGATTTGCTCTTCGAAGTTATTTATGTTGACACGTTAATGTCTCACATGCAAATGTTTGATCTATTTTAAATTTCTCATATTTATAATGAATTGATCGAAACATTTTCTATATCTTTCATTTTCCATATTACAATCTTTATTAATCATAATAAAGCTATGATTATCAGTCCAACAAAAACTACAAAAATCTTTAAAGCGCTGAAATAACATATCAGTATTAACGTGATCATTATAAATATGTTCTACATTCGTATCATCTTGACGGAATATAATTACAAGGTTAACATTATCACGCACAAGGTGCTTAGGGACTTGAATATATGACTGACAGAGGTAGAAAGATTCTACACACTTATGCCTGCCCATACAAAAAAATGCTTTAACATTATCTTGTTTTTCACAGGCAATATCATCGAATATCATTATAGAGTTTTCTCGAGCTTTGTCTGGTGATACAACCATATCATGTTCACTAAAGAGTAAATATTGTATCCCCCCGATAGGTTCAACAATTTTTTTTAATAACTGATACTTTGGCTGGTTCAAAGACTTTGAATAAACGTAAATATTCTCAAATTTTAATCCATTTGGGTGTGTAATAAGACATAATAGAGCATTTGTGTTGCCACAGTTTGACGGTCCACAAAAGACTGTTCGGATACTATCTGGTAAAATATTCCCATGTCTTTTTCCTTTACGATGATCTGACTCTGTCAGAGTATCAAAATTGACTACTGGGAGTTTCAGTGGTTGCTGCTTCAAATCTATACTGCATGAAATCTGAATCATAACTGAGTATAAAAATTATAAAAGGTAACGTTTTATAGCTTAAGTGCAGTAGTGTATAAATCATTGAAAAGTCATGATCATACATAAAGGTCACGGTCTAATCAATAAACTTATCAATAAATTACCGTTTAAAATGCACATACCAGGCTATCAATACTGTGGACCCGGTACAAAGCTATATAAACGGCTTGCACGCGGAGATTCAGGCATTAATCCTCTGAATGCAGCGTGTAAAGAACATGACATTGCTTACTCGAGAAACCGTGAAGATATAAACGCTCGGAACACTGCAGATCGAGTGTTAGCTGAAAAAGCTTGGCAACGTATTAAAGCTTCAGACTCAAGTTTAGGTGAAAAGGCTGCAGAATACGCTGTTAGTAATATCATGGAAATTAAATCGAAATTCGGAATGGCATTGAAGAGGAAGAGATGCAATAAGAGAAAAAAAAATTTGACCTTGAAAAAGTTGATAAAGACTGCTTTGAAAGCTGCTACACATAGCAATGACTCACGCATTGCTATTAAAAGTGCCCTTCAAGCAGCTCGCACTATCATAAAAAAAGCTGGTGGTTAACGTAATGTAACATTACCACGAATACTACCTGTTCCAAAAGTAGGGGGCTTTCTTCCTGCACTTATTCCATTGTTTGCAGGATTGAGCGCAGTTGGTTCATTAGCAGGTGGTGCTGCTGGGATAGCACAAGCTGTAAACAGAGCAAACGCTGTTAAAAAACAATTAGAAGAACAACAGCGACATAATGGAAAAATAGATGCACAGACACTTGGTAAAGGTCTATATTTGAAACCTCATCAGAAAGGTTATGGAATACTTATGAAGAAACAGGTAGTAAACAAAAGAAAGCTCGAATAGGTAAAAAAAAAACTTTGTTGAAGTAGAGCTTTCTATACGTCCACTGATAGACTACAATCTACAAAAATTTGCTAGAAAACTACAAACATCAAACTTCCGAGGAGTATTTATGAGAAATGCATTACCAGCTGACGGACCTCTGCTTAGAGAGAGTGCTATTATAAATCTTGATGATAACACTGGTCCAGGTACACATTGGGTAGCCTATCGCAAGAATTGCAAAAACGTTTCATACTTTGATAGTTTTGGTGATTTACGACCCCCTATAGATTTAATTAATTATTTTAACCTTGATATTATTAAATATAATTATAAACGTTATCAAGAGTATAATACTTTTACTTGTGGTCATCTTTGTCTCAAGTTTTGAAACGATTTATTAGATCATCCTGATAATTATCACCTATATAAGGTGTTATAAACCAATAGATTTTTAGTTACGCTTGAGCGTTCAAGATGAATGAATCGCTGACTCTCAGTTTATCCGGTACTTCTTCAATACTTTAAACACATTATTTTCCACCAATAGAGCTCGATGGAGATAAAAGTTATGTACTTGGACTTGTTGAATTACTAACATTCAACTCTAAATATTGTTCTTGGACATGATAAATTCTATGTTGATAATTTATTCAGCTTCCGACTGGTAGCTATGAAATATCTGATATTGAACATTTTCGCATTGCAACCACATAAAAATCATATCTCTGACTTACCAGTATCCATTCTCAAAGTGAATGCTCTACGTGTCGAATGTAATATAACATCAGGAGCGTACATCAATCAAAATAAAGTTCATACTATTGATGAATTTTTTCCCGCTGCCCTGCCGGGATATAAAATTATTGAAGTACCAAAGCAAATAATCTACTTGCCAGTGTCTGTGAAAGTTATCGACTATTTACAGTTACGTATTGTTGATCAGAACGGTGACCGTGTAAATCTTCGAGGAGAAATAGTTACTATTAGGCTACACATCAAGAAGGTTACCTAGAATGAGTATTGTTTATAACACAAAAGTAGGTTTAGGATATATAAATAGGTCACCATGTCATCAGAAAGTCATTCATCGACAAGTGATCAAAGGTCTAACACCTCAGAACACTCAGTATATGAAAAGTCTCGGACTCAGTGTAATTGCAGACGTCAAAAAAAGAAGAATAACTGTAAAAAAGATCAAATAAGCTGTATATTTATTTGCTGTTGTCGTTTGAATGATAAAAGGAAAAATGGATGAAATTCTTAGTGTGCAGACACGGATCGTCTTCGACGAGTCCATCGCTCACTATGAGATTCATGCTCATCAACCATACACTTCAATAAATTTTAATAATAGTGATGAGATTCGTATCTCAATTCAGCATCAAGATTTATGCCTTTTACCTTCAAAAAGTTCACTTCATATTTGTGGTAAAATAAAAAAAGTTGATGATTCAAACGTAACAGCAACAAAGTTGATAAACAATGCTATATGTCATTTATTTGATGAGATTCGTTATGAAATTAATGCTATTGAAATCAATAAAAGTAAGAATGTAGGTATAACCAGTATCATGTAAGGTTATGTTTCATTCCGTTCAAATCAAAGTAAATTGTTAGAGAACGCTGGATAGCTTGATGTCAAAGAGACTGCTATAATAGTTGATGCTAATGGACAATTTGATGTATCAATTCCACTTTGAATGATTTTAGGATTTGCTGAAGATTATCACAAAATTGTTGTAAACGTTAAGCATGAACTTATACTTACGAGATCAAGAAATGATGTGAATGCTATTATACGAACAGCCCCTGCAACAGGTACATTAGCGGAAAAGTATAAGTTTGAACTCACTCGAATTGAGTGGATGATGCCTTGCGTTGTCATGTCAGACAGACGTAAAATACAATTGTTCAGTCATATAAAAAAAGATATTCCTATTGCTATGAGTTTTCGTTCATGGGAATTATATGAATATCCAATGCTTCCAGCAACATCAAGACATATATGGACAGTAAAAACATCTAATCAATTAGAGAAGCCAATATTTGTTATTTTAGTATTTCAAATAAACAGAAAAGGAATAGCTATAAACAATGCGAGTCAATTTGATCATTGTAATATTTCTAATGTAAAACTTTTTCTTAACTCGCAGTATTACCCTTACGGTAATTTAAATATTGATATTGAGCACAATCAGTATGCTTTACTTTATGAAATGTTTATTAATTTTCAAAACGCTTTCTATCATAATAAAGAATTACAGTCTGACTTGGTAGTGAACAAAAATGATTTTATTAAGTATACACCATTTATTGTCATTGATTGCTCGAAACAATGAGTCACTAAAACAAGCTGCTGTAGACGTACGTATTGAATTTGAGACTAAAGTACCCATACCTCCAACAACAACAGCCTATTGTTTATAATTTTACATGATCGTATAATTTAATATAATACCATTAGTGGAGATGTGAAAAAACTTGTATGAATGTATACATAATTAGTTGTATTTTAATGTATGCTTTTTTGAAAAAATAAATATGTAAAACTTATTTAAAAAATATAATTATTTGAATATTCATATTTTAATTATCCATTCTTCTCCTAATTTCTAAATAAAAACGTCTATGTATATGCATACGAAAAATTGTGCGAGTGATAAGAAGCAAAATCTACAAGTGAAGAAGTGTAAAAAAAGTAAGTATGAGGGATAGCGAGAGTAAGAGAGAGAGAGAGAGAGAGAGAGAGAGAGAGAGAGAGAGAGAGAGAGAGAGAGAGAGAGAGAGGAGAGAGGGAGAGAGGGAGAGAGGGAGAGAGGGAGAGAGGGAGAGAGGGAGAGAGGGAGAGAGGGAGAGAGGGAGAGAGGGAGAGAGGGAGAGAGGGAGAGAGGGAGAGAGGGAGAGAGGGAGAGAGACGGAGAGCTAGAGAGCGTCCTTGTATCCGCACGAAATTCGTAAAAGCGACCGCGAGTCAGCGTGAGTGTAGGTGGGGAGATGACCTGGGATACGTGCTAGAGCCGGAGGTGATCTCTTGTGCGTGTAAACGCTGAAGGTGACCTCGAGGCAGCACGCGGGAGTAGGGGAGAGATTCGCAGCCTTGCCTGCGCACGCATATGATTCGTGAACTGGTGGGATCTACCTTGATCTCTGCCTATAAAATCTGCTGCAGATCATCCGTCCGACCAGAACTCAGTTTTATGCTTTTTTGTATAGTGTATAGTGTATAGTGATGGCTTATTGCCAACCAGTGTAAGAATTTATTATTATAATTTTTAACTTTTTATTATTCTTAATTATATAACATTCCTTTAAAAATAATATTTTTTTGTTTTTGTAGAGTTACAGTTATGGAGATGATTGTTGATATTCAGTGCTTTAATTATGCAAATACAACCATCATTAAAGAACTTGCTGCAGTGGACGCGGAGGGGCTCTTAATACCAAGAGTCTATATCTTTAAACCACCTTGTGCATGAGATCAGCTATCAACGCAAGAAGCAAGGGTAAATGGTTGGTTACAGCGAAATTATCATGGGCTTGAATGGGATAAGGGATCCAAACCGTTTATAGACTTACAAGCTGTTTTTAAAGGATTGCAAAGAATTGGAGGAGATGATGTTAAAGTTAAGTTTAATGTGAAGGGATTGAATAAAAAAAATCTTAGAACAATATTTAGATAACGTTTACAATTTAGAAGATCTAGAATGTCCATCGCTGCATTCACCAGGATTTAGACGGTCAGAAGTATGTGAATACCATTGTGAAGGATGAGTAAAAAATTGTGCTTTACAGAATGTCATAGCTTTACGTGCATGGGTAGTAAGAGAATATATAAACTGGATATGTCAGGAGGATGGTGTTGATATCGTCGATAGTAAATAAACTAAAAAAATATTATACTTATCTAAAACAAATTATTTTTTTATTTAAACTAAATTTAATATATATATATATATATATATATATATATATATATATATATATATATATATATATATATATATATATGTAATTAAGAAGTGTATAATTTAAGTATTATTATTATAAAAGGGAACAGTACGGGAGCCTTGCGGTCGCCAGCCGGATGTCTTAATGACCTACCCGTTACGGGGGGGGGGGGGTAATGATTATATGCTATATCAGTATACTGATACAGTCATTGATGATCCATCGATCATCTTTTTCTTATACGGGTTGATATTGCAGGAAATAAAAAAAACGCGGGCATCGGGACACTGGATGCGTGCGGCCATTGATCGATAACTCTGCACTACGGTATCACGACTATTATCATCATCATTTATTGATTATCGATCTTTTTTCCTCACTAATCGGTATTACAGAAAAAAAAAGCGGGAGGCGAGACACGGGCCTCGGGCCATATGATAAGGCAGGACGGGGGACTCTGACCTTAAGGCTGGAGGGGGGCCGATACGGCAGAATCTTACTTACCAACTCGCCCGGTAACCGCGAGTTACCCGGCGTCGGTATGGTAAGAACGCCAAATCGGATGGTAAGTGGCGTAGAACCCGCATAGCCCCTACTACTCACTTGCGCAAATTCTTCCATTACTCGGTTCAGAAAATGTGCTCTTTGATCGGATATTAGTGTTACCGGTGATCCAAAATAACAAATCAATTTCTCCGTAAGTGCTCGGGTTAGCTCCCTCGCTGTTGTGTGTTCAACAAAGACTAGTATGCAAAATTTGGTGAAATTATCTTATATTGTTAAAATGTATCGGTTTCCTCTTTTGTTGGGAGTATCGGTTCGCAAAAATCGATTGATATTTTGTCAAATGGATATGACATGGTGTCTTTTATCAATATTGGCAGTTTTGTTTTTACACAAACTAGTTTCCTTTCCTGAAATCCCGCGCAACCTCGAACAAACTACCTCACGTCTGCTTGCTTGTTCCGCCAGCAGTACTCGCCCGCTACTCTGTTATTTGTCATATTTGTCCCTTTGTGACCGCTGAATGATGATTCATGATATTCCTTGATGAGCCGGAATCTGTTTTCCACCTTCGGTACCGGTAGATTGTTTTTAAATAACTCGATGAATAGTGCCTTTCCTTTGAATATTTTGTTACATTGCTCGATTACTCGATTCCAGTCTCAGAGTGTTATTAGTCCTAGATCTCTAATTAATCCGAACATTATTATTCATTCATACAAGTTGTCATGTCTGGCCTTAAGGGGACAAACCACCTTTGAATCGTCAAAAAATCGAATTCTTTTTTATTTCTTATTTTTATAGAAAATTTTCCGTAGAATACGATTCTGAAGTCAAATTTTTCAAAAAAATTTTTGGTAAAGTTTTAAGCAAAATTTGTATACCACCTTTTTACTGAATTTCAATAAAATGTGTTTTTTTCCTATTTTATATTTCTGTTATATTTTTTCTTTTTTAAGACCAAATGTGAAATAAATTTTATTAAATAATATAAAAAGTAGCCATTTTTATCAATATATAGATATATGTTATTGTTTATAATGATTTATAACACAGTTGTTTATATATAATTTTATTCGATTTTAAAACATATTATGAATGTTCAAATACGTACAATTTTATATAAACCTGTTATGACGGTCATAATACGTTTGAATGGAATAGGAATTGATTCGAAAGTTGACGCTCGACACGCCACCACTTTATCGGCGGATATTGGAACTCACATGCAGGTGAGATCGAACTACCTTCACGTAGCTCAAATTCGACTATGTTCACACAGCTTATTGGTGCGTGTTGATAAAGACAGCTGATATTTACATGTTGATATTGCTAGCACATATTTTAAATTATACCATATTTGTTTGTTTCAAAAGTGACAATTTAAAACAAATTCGTTTTTAAAATTCATTTGTGTGTTTTCTTTTTTTTTCTTGACAATTTGTGTGTGTATGTGTATGTAGTGTTGCAAAATTTTATGCAAAATGTCTTCGGGGGATAAGAAGGGAAGACTTTAAAATATTCATCCTGACAGTAAGTATTCTCGAGGAAGACCTAAGAAGAGGCCAAGAGAATTTTTGACGAAGAAGGAAAATCAGTCAAAAAGTCCAAAGCCCTCTACCAGTGCAAAAAAAAAACTTAAAAGTGCAACACTGTTCAAAGACTCTATTGGTGACACAAGAAATAGAATTATTGACATCAGTATTCTATTTCCCGCACTTCAGAATATTTTAGTATGCAATCAGTGCAACGGCAAAGTGACATTTAGTAAGCCCGGTGTACAAGGCTTCGGGTTCAAAGTTGATATTGTGTGTGTAAAGTGTAAGCAGATTGCTTCAATCAATTGAAGTGAAAAAGTGGGACCAAGAGGGAATGCGTAGGCAGTAAACCGAGGATCTGTTCTTGCTGCTAGTGCACTTGGCCATATACACGCTGGACTTCCAATTTTTTCTGGCATCTTGGAGGAAGAAAGGTTTTTCATCGCTACGAGGACTTGCTAGCCTCATAGGAAATAGGACTGGCAAGGTTATGGATATTGCAATAGTTATTGCAAACAGTGTTCTAAGTGGGAAAGCAAGAAGGAGTCGGAAGAATACCTGGAGTGTAATTAAGAAGTACCATAGAGGTCCGAACTATCAGAAGAAGAATACGAGAAGGAATCCCAGAGGAGATCATATGCAGCAGGAGCCCAATAAGGTATTTATTATATATGTATTTATTATAATGTATATTTTATCCAAGTATTATATCTTGTAACGGTTTGTTTTTCCCAGTGGCGTTACCGTTAAAATCCTCCGTCTCCTACGCTCGCTTCAATACATACGAGGCGGCGGGCCGCCTCGGCCCTGGGCGCCAGGCACCGGAGTGCCAGGGATCCCGCGATCCCCTTACCTTGAGACGCCGCCCCGTGTCGATACATCACTTCGTCCACCTGCTCGGTTAGCCAGTATTCGAATTAACACACATGGAAAATGAGACAATCCCACAAGGTCGTGGGTAATAGTACGGAACGAATGATCAGGGTTTAGCTTTGACTATCTCTGTATTTCAGTTAACAATCTTTCTTCGTTATTAATTTACATCCTGTTGATCTCCAGTCGCGCGCCTTACCAAACTACGACGTTCCTGTCGATCTCACTCACACTGTGACTCACAGATCACCGCGCCGAGGTTCGAGCGAGGAAAATACCGACGCACGCCCTGAGCGCGTATCCGGTCGTCTCCAAATTTTACTCACTGATCCGGTGCCGAACTCGCTCGTGCTCGCCGGTGTAACTTCCTAGCCGCGGCGTGTTCGTCAACACGCCGCCGGACGGCTTACCCGACGCGGACGGTACAGCTGCCTCGCCCTTCCGATCGTCTACCGGTGCCGACGATCGTAGCGTCCGTCGCAGTCTGCCCTCACGAGACCATGAATCCCCTCCCCGACAATAACCATCCTCTCGCGACGTACGCAGGTCCCCAGGCGTTCCCGCCGTTGCCGCGCCGGTGACCTCACCCGAACTTCGACGCAACCATTCACTCACTTCATACCACTATACTTAACTTAACGGGACCGCTGTCCCAACTACCATACTTAAATTACATTCGGCTTTTAATTTAATATAACACTAAGTCTTAACCTAATGTGAATTAACGCGCGGGCTAGAACTGGCGATAGTCGTGTCCGTGTGTCTGTCGTGTAGGTCATGGTTGTGTTGTATACGAGAGCGTGGACGATAGCTTGTTAGTGGAAGTTTGGTCTTTGTCTTTGTCGTGAAAACGAGAACAATAGCCTGAAAGTCACCTCCACGATAGTGATACTTTCCAGAGTGGAAACGATAATCTGTGTGTAACGTGTCGTCGAGTCTAAAGTCATAGTGTGAAAAACGGTAATCGTGGTATAAACGGTAGCGTCAGTGTAATAACGGTAATGTTCATTTAACACGCCGAACGACTCAGCGCAGTTTAATCGACGAAGCATGCTACACTAACAATCAAGAAAGTTACACCTTACTCACAGAAATGCAGTAGTCCATCGCACAGCACTCCCTTACAACGGGGAGGATCAACCAGGTAGTCCGGTGGTCGAAGACGGAAAGTAGCGGTAGCAGCGGTGGCCAAACCTGTTGCTCTGCTGGTGGTCCGTCGCAAAAAGGGGAGAGATGACGAACAGCGCTCGCGTCGATCCCTCTCGCCGTCGACGTTAGGTTGGGTCGCTCACCTACCTACTCACGCGCTCGCGCGCTCGGGCCTAGCCGATGCCGGCCGAGGCTCCGCGAATACGGCCGAACGCGCGCTCGCCGACTCGTACCGAGGCACTGCAGCGCGCTGCGCGGTCACTTGCAACTGGCAGCGAACTGCCATGTTACAATTTTTCTTACCACTAACTTGCATTTATTATTTAATTTCTGTAAGAGGGTCTTTACTAATAAAATTAACTTTATTACCCGTTTATCTAATAAAATAAATAAATAAATATAATTTAGTACCAACTAAAATGTAAATTTTTTATTTTATTCTTTGCAGAGCTGGCATGAGCCGTCTCTGTCAACAGTGACAGGTGAGGTTATGGATGTGTAGCAGACTCAATGAATGACTACAATGCTTTGTCTATGTGACAAAAAACGATAAGTATTATTAACTGAGTTAAGTGTGATAAGTACAGTGTACTTAAATTTCTAATTTTTGTGTTTTTTTAAATTTTAGCTCATGCAACAATAAAAGAGCGGTTCAACCCAAGCCAACCGTGGAATATTGGTACCAACTGGAGGATACGCTTGTCTAATGCATTGGAAAAAGGAGATAAGATCCTAAACATATTAGATAAGTATTAATTATAGCAATATAATTGGAATCTTAATTATTAAATATCTCGTAATATTGTTTTTTTGAATTTTAGCTCACTGTCCGTAGGATTCCAAGAGAACGCATGGTTGGATTGAGCTCGAATTTTGTGGAGATACTTCTTAGAGGAGTACTGTCAGTATGAACGGAGGGATTTTGAATTGAAGGAGTAGAATTAATATTGTAATTATTTAAACAAAAATATACTTCTACTAGCTCAAATAAAAATCCCTCGGTTCATACTGAAACTACACGTGTAAAGAGTATCTCCACAAAATTTTAGCCCAATCCAACCATGCGTAGACTTGCAATATTACGGACAGTGAAAAAGTCCTCGAAGCTAGTCTGCTTTGCCAGGGAGGCATATCAGGTTGAAATACCTTAACAATTCAGGTATTTAATGTTTATTGTATATATTTTAATATAAAAAGACTCTTTTTTAATTATATTTTAAAATTAAAAATTAAATATAAAATTGTTTCAGATTTTAAAGGTTGTTTTTCCCCTTAAAAAGGGTATCGAAAAAAGGTATAAACAAATTGTACAAACATCAGAAATACCTCTAAGTGAAATTTTGGTTGCATGTGAAATACTTATGGAGAACACATTTTTTTAATTCAATGGTAAATTCTATAAACAACTTTTTGGCACACGAATGGGCTCCCCGATTTCAGGATTTTTCACTGACCTAGTCATGGATGATCTCGAAACTGATTGCTTATCAAAAATATCTTTTAAAGCGACATTTTTTTACCGATATGTAGATGATATCATTACTTGCGTACCGAATAACGAAGTTGATGAAATTTTAGACACTTTGAATTCTTACAATAACAGACTACAATTTACTCATGATACCGAAATAGATAAATCCATTAGCTTTCTGGACGTTATATTAATATAAGGCAAAGGTAAATTAATAACCGACTGGTATACCAAACCAACCTTCTCTGGCAGATTCCTGAATTATACATCGAAACATCCTTTGTCTCAAAAAAATCGCCATGGTGTATAATATTGTTGATAGAGCGATAAAATTATCCAACAAAAAATTCCATAATAAGAACATCCACTACATCAGAAAATTACTGCACAACAATAATTATCTACCTGCTTTCGTAAAAAAATATGTAAGAAAAAGATTGTCCGCGATTACATCGAATATACCACCGAGGCAACCGATCAGCAGTAATGTAAAAAGACATTTTGTCCGAAATTGCACCGAAAATCGATAGCCAAATGAAGAACATCATGATAAAAGACAAAGATAAGAAAGAAAAAATCTTGAAAACAATGTTGTATACAAGCTAGGATGCAATGACTGTTCTGCTACGTACATCAGTCAAACTAAAAGAAATGTGTGTATACATATAAAGGTGTAACGGCTGCGTTTCCCTCGCGCCGGGTTTTGTCAGTCGGGACCAGGATTCGGAGAGGGAAGTTAGGTTAAAAATAACTCCGTTTGGTTTTGGTTTAAGTAATTATATATATTTAGATATCAATATGGCGCGTTGTTATTCGCCACCTGAAACAAAATCAAACAAGAATACACTGTTTAAAAAGACTTGTCTCTTATAATTAATTCTTAATATCGATCTGGTATCTAGGCAGTTCTTAATATCTATCTGGTGCGGTAACGGTACTTAATATCTATTCGGTGCGGTTACGGTACTTAACATCTATCCGGTGCGGTAACGGTACTAAATATCTATTCGGTGCGGTTACGGTACTTAACATCTATCCGGTGCGGTTACAAATACTCCGTCGTTTACATATAAATCGTGTACGCTCGGTCTGCAGCACGTCGGTTCGGTTATTCCTCTGTCCTGTATGCGTAAAGCGGCGGCAGGAATGGCAGAACACCCAGGTGTGTGTTTGATGTCACGGCGTCCTTGCAAGAACGTGTGCGCACGATCTTGTGCGGCCTCCGTGCCGGTTCCTGGCTTCCTCCTACCCTGTGTGCGCACAGTGGCAGCCGGAACGAAGGAACGTCGGAGTGATGTTGGTGTGTGTCGACTGTGTCCCACAGGATCTGATTGAGACGTGTGCGCACGACTCAATCTGTTACTGTGACTGTTTCTCACGGTTTCCTTTGCACTGTGTGCGCATAGCGGCAAGTGGAACGGTGGGACGGTGGAGGTGTGTGTGGTGGCGTGCCGTGTCTTATTTCGCAGGATCTGATTGAGACGTGTGCGCACGACTCAAACCGATACTGTGATTGCTTTTCGCGGTTCCTCTTACCCTGTGTACGCAGAGCGGCAAGTGGAACGGCGGAACGGTGGAGGTGTGTGTAACGGTGTGTGCAGAGTCTGACAGAGACGTGTGCTCACGACTCTGCAAGTCTCTGCAGTCAGTTTCTGGTTCCTATTACCCTGTGTGCTCACAGTGGTAACAGGGACGGAGAAACGGTGGGACGGTTGTTGGCGGTAGTTTACTGCGTGTAGTTGCGCCACGTATGCTCACGAAGGCGCTCCTCCTGGTACTTAGTGGGTCTGAATTACCCTGTGTTTTCACAGCGGTAATTCTGATAGCGGAGCGGTGACTTTCTATATCTGCGCCGCTACGTGTGCGCATGAAACGGCCAGATGTCGGTAGTTCTCTCCTAACGGTGTCGTGTGCTCACGGCAACGCTTGGATCGGGAGCTTTAATCGAACTGCCCGCTGTGCTGTCGCGGCTGGGTTTATATAGCCACAGTCGCCGGCGCCAACGTCCTCTGGAGGTGAGTGGGTCGAGTATTGTGTGTGTACTCGTGTGGTGCTTTTCGTGCTCTCTTCGGTGGTGTGTGTGCGGTGATTTGCGCCCGTGGTCGGTTTTACTCGCGGCTGTGTTCGCGTCGCTCGAGCACGTGTTGCTGTACATGAGCATTCGGCTTGTGCTCGCGTTGTTGACGTGCGGGTTCGCCCTTCGCTCGCTTATATGTGTAGCCGTTTGTGTATATTTTGCACGAGACTGACGTCTCGTTGCATAGGAATATAAAAAATCAAACAATAGTGTAATATCTGACCACATGCATAAATTAAATCATTTTTTTTTAATTTTGAAAATTACCAGATCAAAGGTCGGAGATCAATTTAAATAAAATATTAGTTTCTGAAATGTTACATGTACACCTGCAAGAAAACGGAATAAACATGAAAGAAGATACCCAAAATCTGAATATAGTATACACACGTCTTATACACCAGCTGAAAAGAAAACAAATATGAATCATAACTCTGACGTCAGTAGCGAAATGTCAACTCGGCGATACTCTCAATCTAGCGGCTCCGCACGGTAAATATAAAGCCGGTGAAAATCTTGTCTCCGTTAAATTATAATTGAGCAGCCGAAAGATAGACATATTGTTTCATTTACGCCCCCCCGCCGGCCGGCGGGGAAGAGATCCCTTCCGAATGCTGTACTGAGGACTATCTCCAATTCTCCATGATTGTAAGCATTTTCTTTATAAAATTTTGTAATCATAACATCTACATAAAAGCTTTGTAATCATTACATTTTTTCTAATAAAAACTTTTTTATATCAGTTTCCTGACGAGAGCGGCATTGTTCGCCGAAACGTTGAAAAGAAAAAAACGTTATAGTTTTTTTCTTTCCCTTCTTTCTATTGAAAGAATGATGATATTAATCCTCTTGAAGTGTCCTGCAAAGAGCACGATATAGCTCACTCGCAAAATCATGAAAACCTTGCACTGAGAAACGTTGCTAATAAAATTTTATCTGATAAAGCTTCACAGAGAGTTTCAGCGAAATATGCTAATATCGGTAAATAAAGGAGTTGATATCTTAGTTGGCTTGCTGTAGTTTGTAAGTTTGAAGCTTTTATTAGCGAATTAAATAAGCAGTTCCCTGTCTGGGTCTGTTGGTATATTTCTGTCATGGATCAGCCGTTTACGTGACTCCGCGCATGTGTTTGGTACAGAGTATATGAAGAATCATTGCGCTAGCTCGTCTGAATCCGCGGTGCTATAAGGTTTTGGAGATTGTTGAGATCTGGGTGGCATTTCCACACTTGCATCGGTTATCTATAATCGCTTGATCGATATAGGAGTATTCCATTTCCTCTAGGGAATCGGACTTGCTGCTTGTTTTTATGGGGCTAGTTCCCTTATGCGTAGTTCCACCATGGGCGTTTGAGTTGTTGTTATTTCTGGGTTCGTTTGCATTACTGCTGTCAGGTAGCGCTCTTGCGTAGGCCTCGTTGTCGATTTGTGGAGTTATACGGTTGAAATCTTTCTTTTGTTCGTAATCGAGAAGGCGTTGTTTCGAATTATTAAGTTCGTCGTCCTCCAGTATCAAGGGGATATGCGTAGCAATAATAGGCTGGGGAGAGTCTATATTCTCGTATGCGGCTGTCTCTGTGCTAGGTTTTCTCTTGCTAGTGTTTTCGTAGTCGGGGCTACTGGCGCCCTCCTGATTTCTTGATTCCTATATATATATTTGTACACCCTATTTGTCTGTCCTACTTATTTCTGCCACGTCGACTACGAGTCGAGTCCTAAAATTATTTTTCTGTCCAAAGAGTGTTTGTCGCAGGTTAGTTTACGGCGAACTTGAGGTTGAAGGTTTATTTTCTGAGTTTTGCTCTCTCATTGTTGTGAGCTCGATTTTGGAGTCTCCTGGCTAGCCTTATCCCGTGAGGTATCTTTCGGTGTTTGAAGCCGTTGTATCCTAGGCAGCTCTATTCGGATCTTGCCTTTCGACGCGTTATACGAATTCTCATCCAGTTGATCCGATGTTACCCGTTTGTTTTGCAACACCTCGTCCTCCGAACCTGCTCCCAGACTGCTGTCACTATCCTTGCTGACTTTCATGTCGTCCCTGTCAAATCTTGGCGAGCTCCGATGAAGGTATTGCCTTCTTATTGGTTTCCTTGGTTTGCTTTGTTCCTGACGTTGCAGAGTGCTTGTTGCTTGTATTCCTACCGCCATATTATCTTTTTTGATGAGTTTTCCTAAGGTTTTGTTCGGATCGGCCTGACTAATAATTGGTTCCGATGTTGTTCTTGATTCAGATATTGCCTCGCACATTGGGTACATTTCTCCTGTTTTTTCGCAAGAGCCAGGTCTATGAGGGACCCAAAGGTCGAGGGGGCGCCCTTGAGGCCCATGCCTAGTCGCTGGTAGCAGTGATGGCCGAAGGGCACCGTGAAGACTGTTTTGTACGCATCCGCTGGGTCCATTGGTATCTGGTAGAACCTCGTTCTCTAATCTAGGGCCGTGATGTATCGAGCTGAAGCGACGCTATCGATTATATCCGCGGTGTTGGTTATCAGGTAGCTGTTTCACACTGTTACTTCGTTCAGTTTTCTAAAATCTGTTACCAGTCGCCATCTCTTTGTTTTTTATCTGCTGCGGGCTTCTTGGGTATCACGTATGTAGGAGAGCTGTACGGCGAATCCGTTGGTCTGATTACGTCATCCTTCAGCAATTGTTTTATTTGGCGCGCTAACTCCTCCCTCTTCTCCTGACTTGATCTATATGCTTTGGTGTGGACGGGGATAGCCGTAATAGTAGGTATCTTATGAAACACCAGTATTGTCGCCTTGAGTTTCTCGCCAGGCAACCCAAAAACATGTGGTCTTTCTCGAATTATCTCCTTGATGTGATCAATTTCCTCCTCCGTTGAATCCTTTAATGTTTCCGGATCGAGGAGTTCAAAAATATATTTTTTTCAATTGATGTCCACTTTGTAACTTTACTCGCCTTAATTAAAGTTACATCTGTTCCGCTATCCGCATAGAATCTCGCATTTCTGCCTTCTAACGCTTAACTGGTGAGCTCTACAATTGGTGGCCTACGTGCTGTTGTCGCAAACCTCATCGTATGCTCCTTATTCTCGTTCACCTCCTACACGTGGCCTTTTCTTTCTAGCACCATTTGCTCCTTTAGCCTATTGTATTTCGCTGCTATCTCCTCTATTTGTTTTTTTAGGTCTTTTTGTTTCTCCTTCCTTTTATTACCCTGCCCCTCTGTCTTTCTCTCTCGTTACTTTCTGATCGCTATTTATTGGTTGCCCGATACCTCCGACTCGTACCGGGCATTCTGGTAGTTTAAAGAATTGCTTGATTGGTTTCTTTAATTTCCGTTATCTTGTCGACGACTATAGACGGATCAAGCGAGTCCGCCGAAGGCGGGCGAAGCTTGATCACGATTATACCGAGGATCTCGTTCGAAAGATCACTAGGTAGTATCGCTAGTGTACACAGATGTCGCCTCAAGCTTCAACGTCTATAATTTTTTCAATCTATGGCGGTGACGGCCTGTCGGCTCGTGCTTCCGCTCGCGCTCTTCATAAGTTCAGAGTTTTGTTACATTATTTTTGTTACCTTATCTTGGGTGGGGAAAAAACTATTACGAGGTTTTTCAATGTATCCATATGCTTATCATATTATTTCAAGGGTGAGAGTGATCTTTCGAACGAGTCCCTCGGCATAATCGTGATCAAGCTTCGGCCGCCTTCGGCGGGCTCGCTTGATCCGTCTGTTATGCCTCGTGTCTCGTTCTCCGATCACTAGGTAGATGATCAGAGTGTTCCATGCAGATAAAAAGAGGAAATTAATTTTTTTTTATTTTTTTTTATTAAGAACACATTTTAATACAATCTATCAATTTATTATTGATTTCTCTCTAGTACTACTGCTTCTGCAAAAGCATTTCTATCAGAAACAATTGGTCTATTATAAAATCGGTTGAAAACATTTGACCTCTCAGACCAACCGGCTAAACTTTTGATTACGCTCAAATCTACTCCTTTCTTCAAAGCCGCTAACGTAGCAGCATGATGTAAACTGTGCGGGGCAAACTCCTTGCCTATTCCGCATTTAACTAAGAAAACCCTTATCCATCTACTTATGGTATCCTTAGATGCCTTTTTGTAAGGCTTTTTGGTAGTTATAATTAAACTATCACATTCTTTACGCAAGTCTTTTGTTGCTTCTAAATATCTATTTAGAGTATTGACCATAACTCGGGTTTCTCTGTAAACTTTGGTAAAATTAATAGCGGTTGAAACATTCCTGATTTAGAATTCTTAACTCTCTGAGGTATTTCTATTTCATAACCTCCGGTTTTTCTAATTATATTTTTTATTCTAATCAACGAGATAGTCTATTTTCTATAGTATATATAGTCCTAATTTTAATAACATCGGATCTAAACTATAAATTCTATCATATTTGGGCTACGCTGGTCTATTATTATATATGCCCTTAAGTAATCTACTTATTGCAGGATTTTTACCTATTCTATCCCTTAAAATTAAGGATAAAGCCGCTCTACAAATATTAACTGAACTATAAGAAACACCGTCTGCAAACCTATCGCCTAACCAGGACACTACCGTCCGTATCTCAGGATTGTACATATCACAACCGAGATTTCCACAAAACCTAGCCCAGTCCTTGAGTGGTTTTGCATACTGTTTTAATGTTGATTCCGTAATAGACTGCATCATTATTTTAATCTCTCTGTTTTCAAATCCCTGTCTCCAGTAAGCCTCCCAGATAATACGCCTGCCATTATCTGCATCCTGGATGCCAATGGATGTTGAATCGTCCTGCATGGAGATAATAATAAATTATTGACCGGTGGAAATATTATAGGCTCTCGCACTAATATGGTATTCCACAGTGGATACCAGGGTTGTGAAGGCCAAAATGGGACAACTAAAATGCCCTGTGCCTGGTCATTCTTTATTTTTTGAATAGTTTTTAATATCAGAGCTACTGGCGGAAATGCGAAAAAATTAAAATTTTTCCAATTTATCGTGAGCGCATCTACACAGTATGCTTCCGAGTCTGAATGCCATGAGCAATACACCTCGCATTTTTTATTCATATTGGACGCAAATAAATCTATCTCTACCTCCCCAAGTCTCCCAATAATAGTCTCAAAAGCCCATTGCGCTAACTCCCATTCCGTGTCTACCTTATTGGCTCGCGATGCTGAATCCGCCTCAACGTTATCCTTTGACGCGATGTAAGACACAAAAATCCAAATATTTCGTGTTTCGCAAAAGTGCTAAATTTGTCTTGCCATCTCATTTAGTTTTGGATACTGAATGCCTCCCATCCTGTTTATATACGAAATTGCTGTAGTACTATCGATACGAAGTAATAATTCGCAATCCCGTCTGTTTCTACAAAAAGTTTGCAATCCAATGAATGCCGCCTTTAATTCAAGATAATTAATGTGGTTTCCGAGTTCCTCCTCGTTCCATGAACCAAAAGTAACCTTTCCATTGCAAGCAACACTCCAACATGAGCCTGACGCGCCAGAGAATATCTCTAGCTCGAATCTGTTCTGGCGGATTCTATTGCTGCTTAGCCAAACTTTTTCCTCCCACCAATCCAGATCCGCTGATAGAGATTGTGGTATAGTCATCGTAGCTGAAATAATTCAAATCATTTATTAGCAATTCAAGATACTTTATTCTCTCTAAGCCTTTAGAATAGAGCCATCCGTATTGAACAGCTGGACACGCTGCGACGATACACCCGACTGGACTTTCTTAACTCTTAATTCTTTTATTAGACTGACTATTTGTTGCCTTTTAATTCCCGGTAATTCGATAGATATATCGATTGAATCTAAAATTAATTCGAAGAACTGACACCTATTCTGTGGGATTAAATTACTTTTTTGTCTGTTAATGATAAATCCTAAAGACTCTAACGTTTGTACAGTAAAATTTAAGTTTTGTAAGCACTCATCGTACGTATTTACAAAACATAACCAGTCATCTAAATACACTACAAATAATAAGTTACTGCTTCTCAAAAAATTTACTACCGGTTCCATCCCATTCAGTCCGAATAAGATACAATTCCATACGTACCTATCATTGTACCAATCAAAACAAACATACTTTCGACTCATTTTGTGTAATGGAATTAAAAAATAAGCGTCTCTAAGATCAATAGATCCCATGAAACATCCCACTGAAACCAACTTTGTAGCCGTTCAAAAATCTTCCATCTTGATTTCGGCACTAAAAAATAAGTCGAAACGAATTGTACATTTGATTTTAGAACTTTCTTAATCGCACCTAGTTTTAATAAATTATCTGTAACCCCTCCCATAAGGAGATCGTCTTTTTTATTTAAAGAACTATCTTTTGAAACTTTCTTTTGAACGGGATTCGAGCTAAAATCAATTTTATAACCTTATAAACATTAAAAAATAAAAGCGTCGTTTGTTACATCAGACCAGGCACCTACGAATTGTTTTAAACGCCCTGCTATACGACCTACCGGTTCTATTTCTTGAAGTTCGACGTGTTGGTTGTGTTATGTTGCTGGCTGGTCTGAGGACGGTACATCTGTCGACCGACCCCTTGCGATCCGAACTGGCCAAAGTTTCGCTGATAATTGAAACGTCTGAGTCCCGCCTAGCCTCGGCCTTGTGGAGGCGGGCCCCGTCGGTTTAAAGACGACGACGCCTGGAAAGTCGGTTTCTTTTCAGTCGTTGGTTGCTTTATTGACAAGCCTAACTTCTCTACCGCCTTGGCTGATTTTTTTCTTCTGTGATAATTCTGTCCGAATAAAAACTCTCCATGTTGCGTCTTTTCTAAAAGCTGTCGTGCTTTCTTGTCAAGGCATGGATAGATAAAAGCTCTCCTTGCCTTTATTAGTTGATTGTGCAATTCACATATCAGTTTGCCTAACTCGATAAGTTTTGTCAATAGATCCTTAGTATCTATTTCTTGTGTGGCACTGTTGAATATCGCTGTGATTGCAGACCCTAATGCCGCCAGGCTAGAGCCACATAAATCCAAATCAGCTGTGAAAAACCTCTTTTCACAGTGGCCTCTTTAATATTTGCCTCAATTTCAACATTGAGCTTAGGTATCTGGAAGAGGCCCGTTGTCGGGTATTTGTCTAACAGTGCCGCCTTTTTCTCTTTCTTTAGCCCTTCCGACAAAATTTTCTTCCAAGTGCTGGCTAGCTTGGGATGCAAGCTGAATTTGTTTTTATCTAATACCTCATCATCGCTCAAGATCTGCAAGGTTTCTTCGTCTAATTCTACGTACGCGTCAGTCGCTTCTTCGTCTGAAGCATTTGGATTCTCTGAACCACTGTTCTCTTTGTCCTCTTCTATATCGTCCAGCGTATCAGAGTCGTTGTCCGAATCTAGAATGGCAAAATTTCTAGGTTATGCATCTTCACATACAGTGATCATTGCATTTATGCTTAAAGTTTTACTGTCCGACATGTCTCACTTCTTGCGTGTGCTCGTCGGCTAATAGTACGATCTGTCCCACCTTTCGTGTGGGCTCATCGCCTTACGTATAATTTTGTATTCGAATACTTGACGTACCTGAGTCTTTCTCATAATTTCTCCTCGGAGATGTCTCATCGAGTAACGCATTCATTAAGTCCGCGTTCTCTTCCACATTCTCATCGGGATCTACACCATCATCCTTTAGCTTTTTAGCAATCTGATCCTTGACCTCCACTAGCTTTGCGTTTAACTTTTTCAACGAAGGCGAACACTTCTTCTTTCTTTCCTTCTTTGGATTTTCCATTGTTCACTTAACCTCAAATACTCCCCACGTGCTGAGCTGTGGCTGCTTCGCGCACAAAAAACTTTATGAAGAGCGCGAGCGGAAGCACGAGCCGACAGGCCATCACCGCCATAGATTGAAAAATTTATAGACGTTGAAGCTTGTGGCGACATCTGTGTACACTAGCGGTACTACCTAGTGATCGGAGAACGAGACACGAGGCATAATTATTATTAATTTTTAAATCATAGTTACCACCTCCATCGGATCAATTATTATTATTATTATAACTGTCGTTATATCTGCCATCGTCGCTTCGATTATCAAAGTCACGATCGGTGCCTCGATTATCGAGGTCGTGATCGTTGCGCCGCTTGTCAAATCCCCGGTCGTTACATCGGTTATCATAACCCCTATCACCACGTCGATTATTGTTGTAGTTGCGGTCTTCTCCCCTATTGTTGTATCCATTGTTGTTATTACCCCGGTAGTCCCTACTGTCGCGCTCACCTGAATACCTGCGTACATTGTTTCGCCACCTGGCTTTCCGGTGTTGTCTGGCAGAGAATCATTCTGCGTCGTATTATTTTCCTGCATTGCAGGTACGACGTACGGCACCGATGGCGGGGCCGCTATTGGCAAGGGGGTGTAGACCACTGGAGGCGCACCAACAAGAGGTGCTGGCGCTAGCTTCTCGAGTTTCTCCTTACTGAGTGTCCCGTTACTTATTGCGTTCTTTAGTGAAAAGCATTTGGAGTAGACGAGGCTCGGGAGGCTACAGTATTCGCACTTTTTCGTGTCAAAATTTTTATTTTTGCATGCCTCTTTTAGATGTCCCAGCTCGCGGCATTAATTGCAGACATTCATGCCCGTGGCGTATCTAACGGTTTCCGCGACGGTTGGCCTCGCCTGCGAGTTGGTTTGTGTCTTTGATTCTAGTGCGATTTTGGCTAAATTCACGAGGTCCGAGGCCCATGATGGAATTTTCGTGTTATCTGCCGGAAGGGCGTCTGGTTGTGGGCCGTATGCGCGGCGTGCGCTGGTGCAATGTTCGAACGCGACCGCCTTTATAATGGCTTCACGCAAGCAATCCGGGTTCTTGGAACGTACTTGATGTTGAGCTCCATTGAGCCCGAACAAGAATTATTCGAGTGCCTCTTTGTCGGCGTTATTCTTATACGTGACCCTTTTCCAATCGCGCATCTCGCGGCTTGAGTCGTAGATATTCAACAATCTATTGTGTAGTATTCGAACACGTAATCCGTAGTCGCCTGCGCTTTCACCGCCGTATTGACGAGTTATCTTTAAATTAGCTAAAACTTTATTAGCCGCTCGACAGTGTCATATTGCGTCAACCGCGCAGTATAGCCATCGGCCACCCGACCTTGGAATTTCGACGCCAGCGAGTAAATAACGCGAGCATGTCTAGATGAAAGTTAGTGAAAACATCCAGCCCCTATCTCTTGAACGGTCTCTGCGAAGCTGTACGGTCTGTATGCGTCTAATTGTCGGATTTGGGTTTGGGTTTTCGTTCGGTATAGGTTTAGGCTCACGTTGAGTCCTTCATCTACCCCATCCTGCATACGCTTTTTGAATTGCTCATACCGTTCCCCAAAATCCGTGTCTTGCGCTGATGGCATGTGTTGCTAATTTATAAGACTATATCGTCTACTTCATCCGTGGTGACAAGTCTAAACAGGCTTTTGCTGATGGCCTCTTATGCCTAGTGGTACTAACCTTTTCATTCGGAATCGCGGGGATTTCTAATTGCTGGGTAACGGTAGTGTCCCATGGTCTTAATTGTTTCATTGATTTCTCTTTATATTTCGAGTAGAGTTTATCTCTTTAGTTCTATGAGGTCTATTCTGAGTGCATTTCTACACTTTACTCCTTATGTTTTTGTAAGGCAGCTATTGTAGACAGCTTGGTACACGTGTAGTGATCCATTCATTTGCATGAATTCGTTATCTTTGATGTAGATGTGTATCTGCCAGACGGCTTTCTGAATTTCTATGGGGTCTAATCTTTCGAAGTAATTAATCGACCGCCTAAATTCGCGGTCAAGGGATCCAATTAGTTCGAGGCTATGCATTGAGACATGTTTTTCTCAAGTTTTAACGGGTTTCCATCACTTCTTCAAGTATTTAAGTGCGTAAGAGTGAACAAAAACCTGAATTTAAATAAAGTGAGTAAAACCACATAAAAATCACGTATAGAATAGAATAGAATAGAATAAAAATTTATTTTGCACAAGTCAAAAACATTTTGTACATATCATAGTCATATCGTAGTCAATATACATTTCGTCGATATAACTTTACAATGCGCAACCTTTATTCATCGTCAACTCGGTATATATAACGGAGTATTCCTGTCCTAAAACTACTAAGCGACGGAAGACTTCTCGATTCGCGCGGTAGCGAATTCCAAAGTCGTGCACCCTGGGAACTGAAAGACTTCATCTCAGCCTCAGTACGCGAATTCGGGACTACGAGTTCTTTGGGGTCCCTGCTCGAGGTCCTAGACTGGTTTCTCTTAAAAAGAGCAGCAAGATATGGAGGCTGCCTCATAACTATAGCCTTGTACAGCATGACCGCGGCAAAATACTCTCTCCTCTCTCGAACCGTTATCCATCCCAATTTCTTTCTGTATGGGGAAATATGCTCGTCCTTCCTAACACCACAGATATACCTTATACAAGAATGTATAAGGTAAGGCTCCCCTGAGATATCCATATAAACAAGAGAGCAATAATCCAGATGAGAGATTGCAAGAGCACTAGCTAACCGTTTACGAAGCGCCTCCGTTGTGCATGATCTGAATGATCTGAGACCATATAAAGCCCTATTTACTTTACGACCAACCGCATCAACCTGCGGCTTCCACGTCATTCTCGAGTCCATCACAACACCAAGGTTAGTCACAACGTCAACAAATGGAACGAAAACGCCACTTTCAACATCAATGCCGGGCAGCTCTAGACTTTGTATTTTATTAATGTTATATTCCGAACCAAATATCCCAGCTTTTGTCTTGCTAACGTTAAAGCGGAGCGCATTCTCGGTTGCCCACGCCGACACAGCTCTCGCCACCATCGACAAACGATGCACACCCTCCACAAGATTGTCTCTAGCTACCTGAGTATATGTTTGGAGGTCATCCGCATAAAGCAAGTGCCTAACACCGACGGAAGTCCGAGGCAGTAGATGGAATTACTCTTTTCTTCAGAGGAACCAGATGCGCCCTCTTCCATGCTGCAGGAAAAACTCCCTTTGACAGAGAAAGGTTAAAAATTGTAACCAGATGATGACCCAGAACCGGAAGAGACTTTGCAATGATATCCTGAGGAATACCGTCTACACCTTTCGCCTGTGATGTAAAATGTGCAACAGCCAGAACAACATCAGAAAACGTTACATCACGAAACTTAAAACCATCTTCACTGGCCGTTGCAAGGAAAGCATGCAAGTCCTCCTCACGCTCTGACTGAGAAATGGAAACACCCGCAAAATGAGTATTTAATTCATCTGGTGAAAAGCCATGTAATTCCTCTCTAGTCCTACTTAACAGCCCAAGATTGCGGAGCTCATTCCAGATGTTTTTGTCGCCATCCAAGGCCTCCGAGATTTTATTCTGAATGAAGACATCCCGCGCCTCTGCCGTGCGTAGCTCAGCCTCCGCAGCGAGCGACTGAAACTCAGTCCACAGGCGATTGTCACGCGTACGACGAAACCGACGTCTAACAGCATCACGTCGATTATACAGTTCTTGAAGCTCGACGTTGATCCATGGCGAGAGACCCTTCCTCTTTGGTTTAAACTGCTTTAAGGGCGCAAGTTCATCAATAGCAGCTGCGACATTTCGGCTAAGAGATTCAAGCTTCTTTTCTAATGTCTCAGCAGGACAGAGGACAGTTGACCAGTCAAGTGTCTCAAGGAGAGAAAGAAGCTCACTCTGCCTAACAGATTTAAAATCTCTGAAATAAAAGGAGCTCAAAGTAAGAGGTGACGACCTAGGAGCAGGGATGGTTAGGTCAATGATGTTATGCCTGCTCGGAAAGGTCGCCATTAAGTTATTCCTATCCAGAACTGTCTCACCCTCATCAACAAACATCACATCTATCCAGGTGTAAGAATCCGCAACATGGTGAGTCGGGCCATGATCAACAAGCTAAAGATTCAGCTCACAAGATAGCTCTCTGATGAAATTTGCATCCTGAGACGCCGACAACATATTTGCGTTCAGATCTTCCATTATTATGCGATGATCAAAGTCAACCGCATGTAGTCTTAAGTTATCGAGAAGGTCTGAATTCTCAGTGAAAGAGATAACCGGTGGTCTGTTAATTACAGCAACAAAAACAGGGGGTAATTGGCCCCTCTGTACTGTACACATGAGATATTCAAAAATTCCCGGTTTGCCAACATCTGTCATTGTTGAGGATGAACACAACAGAGTAGCCTTGTAACTATTATGGATATAAAGAGCCACTCCACCCCCCTGGGTATTCCTATCCTGTCGAAGAACCGAGTATCCATCAACCTGCGCAAACACATCATCAACATTTAGCCCGAAACGCGATTCAGCCACACCAAACAAGTGATAGAAGGGACGAGCACCTACAATGAATTGGCGAAACATTTCCATATGTTTATTCAAGGACGTTGCATTTAAGAAACCAGCCCTCAATCCCTCGAGCTCAGTCCCCTCAGCCTTTTATCCGTCTAGTCAAACATTATTAGCCGTATCCCGCGCTTTGTCACACGAAGATACTGCATCGTTCGCAGAAATACAGTTTTGTACCGCTGTCACTATATTTACAGGGTTAATGGCGCGAGTTGCGCTGTCATAAGACGCAACCATTGCGTACAAGTCAGCAGCTGTCTTAAACGCGTGAGCAATATCCCCGTCTCGTCTTTTTACCATAAAACGACCACCTCTGTGCCAAACATATTTAAAGCCTAGTCCACGAGCCAAGCTTTTGAAGCTTCTAAATTGAAGAAAAAGTTCCTTCTGTAATAATTCATTTATAAAAATTTTTCTATGAATTAGGCCATTACTAGTTTCCTAGTCCAAAGACGAGACGTTAATATATCTAGTATTTAGGCCGGTGAAATGATGCTTCGCACGCATGATGTCTCTCATCAACAACCGATTCGATAAGCGAACTATCCACGGCGACAATCGTTCAGCCTTGCGCCTGCGACATTACTAGAATTTTTTGGAATAGTATCTCCGACGGCAGCGCCCGCACTATAAGCAGAGGTATCCAAGCTCCTGAGTGATACGAATACTTGGGATACATCAGTACAACGAACACCTATGTCCTCTGTAGTGCCACCATGATCCGAGCTGGATCTGTCCTCACTGCACTTCGATGCTGTGATATCAACAATCTTTTCAATTTTTTGCATTAAGTTATTTAATTGTTCCTTGAGCACTCTATTTTCCTAAAGCAAGAGCAGGCGATCATTATGCAAACCATCAACCTTAGTATTTTGCTCGATTATTATTTTTTCAAGTGACGACACTTTATCTACTAGAGTGTCAATAATACACGATTTCTCAACCGCTGGGGCCGGCCCCTGATTAGCAGTACTAAGTTTTCTCTCCACAAGAGATCTAAGATCACCCATTGCCGTCTCAAGTAGACCAAATTGTGATGTAAACAGATCGTGCATGGTCGGTGGCAAATTGCAAAAACGTAGCGCGCTTAATTCTATCAACGAATCTCCGGCTACCTGTTTCCTATCGCAGGTAGGTATAATTCAATCGTAACTTTTAGCGATTTTTCACGATTTTTCCAAAGTTTAAAGGACGTACGGGTAAAATAAACCTTGAATTCGGATGCAGCGCGTCAAAATACATAAAACCATGTATATCGTACAAACAAAAATATTTACAGCTGATACCATATTTTTTTATGTAAAATTTCATAATTTTCGGCAATTTTCAAGGTTTTTTGCGATTTTAACGAAATCTTGGGGATGTATGGGCAAAACTAGCATCGTATTCGGATTCAGCGGGTCAAAATACATAAGGATAGATAGGTCTCGTTCTTTGAACATACCACTTTTTTTTGTGCTCCGGTGTTATTAATGCGTGCATCATGTAACATTATATGAATCGAATAGATTCTAGAATAATGTTACGCAGCCAAGCAAAACTACATTAATCAGAATATTCGTTTGATTTATCAGAGACATGTTTATATTTATCTACATGTTTTCTAATTCATTTTCTATTGGGATATTCCAAAATAACATTTTTCCTACCTATTAATTCAATTATTTTGAGAGGCTTGTTCCTATAATTATCAAATTTTCCTGTTCGGGGTTCAGTTATTAGTCTCGCATAACTATCTACTTTCCATTTAAATTTTCTCATTGAATCATTCTTTTGATTTGTTTTGTTAACGATTAGGTTTTCCCTGCCATCAATTTCATTTCTTAAAATTAAGTCTCTAATATATACGTTGTATGTTTTAAGTTTTTCGTCCGACGTTATATTTATGGGAAAACGCGATATTCGACCGTAAACTAGTGCAAACGGTGGGTGCATGCATACTACTGTTGTAGGTGAATGTTACGAAGAGTGGTAGACGATCCCAGTCGTATCTTTCTGAGTAAATTCTTATGTAGTCTACTAGAGCAGCATGGCTTCTTTGAAGTAATTCATTCGTCTGGAATCTATAACCAGACGTTAAATTATTGACTTTGAATAAACATGGCATGCATTGGACGATGTTCGATACGAAGCTAGTTCCTCGGTCAAACAGAATTGCTCTTGGCGTTCCTAATTGACAAATGAGATGCTTAACGAGGACGTTTGCAATTGTGCTTGCGTTTAAATTCCTAATCAGTATTGCAATGAGATATTTAGTCAGGTTGCATTGCATGGTGAGCAGATGGCAATTTCCATTTGGAGTTAATCTCAGTTTGCCTACTTTGTCTATTAAGGGGACAAACCACCTTTAAAATCTGAAACAAAAAATTCAACATTAGATTTTAATTTTAAAATATAATTGAAAAAGAGTCTTTTCATATAAATATACTTACAATAAACATTAAATATCTTAATTTTTAATATATTTCGACTTGATATGCCTCCCTGGCAAAGAAGACTAGTTTCGATGACTTTTTCACTGTCCGTAAGATTCCAAGTGTACGCATGGTTGGATTGAGCTTAAATTTTGTGGAGATACTCTTTATATGTGTACTTTCAGTATGAACGGAGAGATTTTTATTTGAGCTAGTAGAAGTATATTTTTGTTTAAATAATTGCAATAGTACACCTATTTTGCAATAATTTTATCACTTTTATTGGTGTTGAATAAATTCTACTCATTCAATTCAAAATTCCTCCGTTCATACTGAAAGTACTTCTCTAAGAAGTATATCCACAAAATTTGAGCCCAATCCAATTATGCGCTGAAATCCAAAAAAAAACACAAAAATTAGAAATTTAAGTACACTGTACTTATCACACTTAACTCAGTTAATAATACTTATCTTTTTTTGTCACATAGACAAAGCATTGTAGTCATTCATTGAGTCTGCTACATAACCTCACCTGTCACTGTTGACAGAGACGGCTCATGCCAACTCTGCAAAGAATAAAATAAAAAATTTACGTTTTAGAAGGAACTAAATTATATTTATTTATTTATTTTATTAGATAAATTAAATAATAAATACAAGTTAGTGGCAATAAAAATATAATCCTTGGTTAAAATCAACCTTTATAATAAATACATTTATAATAAATACCTTAGTGGGCTCCTGCTGTATATGATTCCTCTGAGATTCCTTCTCGAGTTCTTCTTCTGATACTCCGGGCCTCAACGGTACTGCTTAATGTTTTTCTTTCTGCGTGAAAGAGTCTGGCATCATCACTCGTATTGGTCCAATCCACTGCTGCACATCCTGGACTGATGTCAAACTTCCTCGTAATGTTCAGAAATCCTGTGCGCCCATCATTGAAGCAGGTCACAGCTATATAAACACCAATCTGGAGAACCAGTATGCCACTGAAAGTTGTCTTGGGTACTAACTTCCATACATAGTTGGTAAAACTTTCATTCGAGTTTTGCGTTTAACCTCCAAGACACCTTTCTAAAAGTTCCGGAAATTCTCATAAATTGGTCGCACTTGTTCCATCACAATAGGCATGATGATGTTCTTGTGACTGAACGTAGTTCCTGTAGCTCTTGATTTTTGCCATTGGCACCGACTCTTTGACTCTGTTGGGCAAAAATCATGTTGTGGCTTCTCATCAGTTGATTGGATGTGGAAGAAAGTTGCCCAGATTTCTCTATACATTTCTTCAACGGAATCTGGATGCTTTCTTATGGCCTTGCCATAATAAGCGGAGAGCTTGTCAATTACTTAAGCTGTTAATCTGCCTCTGCCTCCAGTTGCTTTTCCATCAGTAAGCTTCTTTCCAAAGAGAGATTGCTTGAGGTTTCTCAGACGCGTACCCATCTTCTTCTGCACATGAGCAATACACTCTCTCTTCGCAACCACAAATTCATCACCATATGGCTTTTTTCACTCACTAATTTAAAAACTTTTGAGTCACCAACAACCGTAACAACGTAAAGTTCTTCTGAACGTTGAAAAATTTCACATATTCCATCCACTTCCATTTTTCCTACACTACCTTGGTGGTTGGCAGTGCAAGATGCTTCATGCTCTTCGTACCACTCCAGATATCCTTCCGATTCCTTCTTACCTTCCCACTTAGAACACTGTTTGCAATAACTATTTTTTATTACAACATCTAAAACGTTGGTATACGGAGGGTATACGGAGACCAAATTTCCGAACAGTACATGAAGTGGGGCATGACCAAAGCATTATAAAGATAAGTAATAGCGGAAATGTCCGTAAAATCAAAAGTTGTGCGCTTAATAAAACCAATCAACCCCTGGCACCTCGACACTACACTCTCAATATGAGGACGGAATGTCATTTTCGAATCAAACAGTACCCCGAGATCACGCACTACATCAACCCGATCAAGCACTGAGCCACCGAGCGCATAATTAAAGAACGGCAAGCCCGTCTGCCTTTGAAAAACGATATAACGTGACACTTGTTAGGATTAACGCCAAGACCATTCTCATACGCCCAGTCACACAGAGCAACTACATCCGAGTTCAGCATAGCACAATCATCTCCAGAATACACCCTAGTATACAACTTAACATCGTCAGCGTACAAATGAATATCGCTAAATCTTATACGTGTAACTAAATCATTAATATAAATTGTAAAAAGAAAAGGCCCAAGATGCGAGCCCTGAGGAACACCAGACTACGCATGAACCACCGAAGAGATGCAATTGTTGATCCGTACCGCCTGATAATGATCAGAGAGGTAGGATGATAAAAGCTTAAAAGCTGTACCGCTAATGCCATAATTCCACAGCTTGGACAATAACCTGCCGTGGTCAACTCTATCAAAAGCCTTAGAAAAATCAATATAAATAGCGTCAACTTGGTAAGAGGCTTCGAGAGATTCAGAGATAAAATCATTGAATATTAACAAATTAGATAACGTTGAGTGACCCTACAGAAATCCATGCTGTTTCTCTGTGATAAAACACAGTAATTTATCAGAAACACGGAGGTCAAAAACGCATCAAGAAGTTTAGGGATACTGATTATAAGAAAGATCGGATGATAATTACTAATATCACGCTTGTTCACATCCTTGAAAATAGGGTGAATAAACGAGAACTTCCACGCCCTAGGAAAGTAGCCCGAGCTCAAGACACTATTGAAGACCGATAGAATGGGATTCTCCAAGGCCGACCAACAATTCTTGATAAAGAGATTAGGAATACAATCAGGGCCTAAGTTAACGGAATTTTTCATGTCGCGGACAAGAGGACGTAAATCTTCCGCAGTGACACGAATATCAGAGATCAAGTCATCAGAGCCCAAGAGCCGAGCGATCCGAGCGGCCGCCTGATTGATATAAAGCGAACCGAAATAAGTGGAAAAGAGGTCAGCCGTCTCGTATTCGTTGGACGCCTTCAAGTCACCAAGAAAAGTAGACCTAGGGATACCGGATTCCCTGTTCAAAGCGTTAACATACGACCAAAAAGAGCCAATATTACGTTTTAGACTAGATTCAATGGAAACAATATATGACCGGTATTTTTGACGTGACAGGCGAATACACTTGGCCCTTAGCCTCTTAAACTCAATCTCATCTTTAGTATCTCTAGTAGACTTCCAAGAAGCGTGTGCACATTTCTTATCAATTACCATGCGACGTGCTGCCTCCCAGCAGCGCATACGCAACTCTTGCGCCTCTTATGCGCTCGATTTATTTATTTGTCGAGGGACTCGACGTGATCACTTTAGCTTGGGAGAGCTGGGAAAGAGGAGGGAGAATAACAATACGAATTTTAATATAAATAATACTATATTTCGCCCAACCCCTCCCTACAACGTGGTGGCTACGTAAGCCTCCCGCGCGTCTCACAGCCACGCAGGTCCTTCTCGCTGTCCCTACTATACGCAGGCTCGGTGCTCTCCCGGTGCGTAAGCACCTGGTAAGCAGCCAGCCAACCTCTCTCGACACACGCGCTCTGACTGCCTCGCACGACACGCGCCGGTCTAGCGCAGAGCCAGACCGTGCAGCTCGCTGTCGCCGGTAGCACTCACTCGCTCTATCTTTCTCTCTCTCGCACACACGACCGCGCGCCCGACTCGTGTTGGCTTTTTCCTCAGCGCACCGATGCGCTGGGTCAAAGCCCGACCGGCCGTACCGCGTACACTCACTCGCCGTCTCTCTCTCTCTCTCTCTCCCTCTCTCTCTCTCTCTCTCTCTCTCTCTCACTCACTCTCGCAAGCCCCGCACTGCTTGCTCACATCCTCGTGCGCCCGTCACCGCACGCGAAAACTCTCGTTTATTCTCTCTCTCGCTCGCTCCCTCTCTCTCTCTCTCTCTCTCTCTCTCTCTCTCTCTCTCTCTCTCTCTCTCTCTCTCTCTCTCTCTCTCTCTCTGTCACATGCACACACGAGTCTCCGACGGCACGCTTGCTCGCGCCGGAGATTTCGCGTATAACAAAGACAAATCTTACCTCTCGAGGGGGGGAACGAGCCCCAGGTTCCCTTCTCTCCCATGAATCTCAGGAAACCCCGCTGCCGTCAGGCACGCTGGCTTCCCGGATGCCCTGGGTCTCTCTCTCTCTTCTCTCACTCTCGGCGCCTGGCTGGCGAGGAGGCTGAAGCTCCCACGAGATCATTGCTCCTGGCTGGCCCCGGGCGTCCTCTCGTGCTCTCCTCCGCTGATGCCTGCAAGCCGCTGGCGACACACTCGCCAGCGGGAACAGGGGGATAGTCCTGGAGGACGGCGTTGACACCAAGTGTCTTCGCCGTGGCACTAACACTTGTCTCTCACTCTCTCTCTCACCACACACACACACTAACTTCGCGTTATGCGGCACTTCGAATCGTCGACTTACGTCGACGATGTCAGCACGAGAACTGCCTCGATTCGCGCGCGCTCTCGCGTTGCAGTCAGCCGATAGGCTGAAAACCGGGAGACGCTGGCTCTGGCTTCGCGCGCTATCCCGCGCTCGTGTCTCTGCCTGCTGCGCCGATTTCTCAGAAATCGCGCGACAGGCACGACAACAAGCTCGCCCGGCGCCGCTTCACCGAAAAACAGTCTAGCTTTCGCACTGTTTACGTGCTGGCTTAGACTCGCCGAATCGGTCGGAAATTTCCCGATTCGACTCGGCTGCGACGTACAACGTCGCAACCGCATTAATCAATTCACGATCAAACCATTTGGGCTAAGAACTTGGATTGGCCCTGGAGATAAGTACGTAGTTTTTAATACAACCATTAAGAACTCTATAAAATTCCTGCAGAGCCACGCCAATGCAGTCACTAGATAGTACAGAATCCCAGTTCACACCCTTAACGTGATCCACAATAAGATTATAATTGGCCGAATAAAATTTTCGCTTAGCAGTAGGGTAACATTTACACTAAAGAACGACGGCACATAGTGAGAGTCCGTTGGCAGCAGTTGCTCACGAAGATCAAGGGGCGTCACAAGCTCAGACGGAGTGAACAGGAGATCCAGAGAGTAGCTCTTCGAGGGATGAAGCGGAATATGCTGGATCATCTCAAGCGAGGAGCAAGAAGAACAAATTATTTCAGCACATGACCGGTGATTGGGATCCAGATATCCAGTCTGGTTGAACAGAAGAGGGAATGAGCTCCAGATTACACCGGGTACATTAAATTCACCGATCAGCATGAATCGACAGTCCTCATTGCTTGCCAGAATGGGATTCAGGGTACTAGCATACTCCTGGTATAGCGCGGCACTAGAGCCAGGTTGAAAATACACTACTCCAAGTATAAGCATAGTTTCTGGAAGAGATATCTTGATAAAGATTTGTTCCACGGAGGAATTTGTTACAATTTCAGTGGCGACAAAATTACTTCTTACCGCCACCAACACTCCGCCCCCCCTTGACGAAGATCACGGTCCCGTCTGAAGATGCAGTAGCCCTCAAGTTCCAGCTCAGTCGAGAGAACCCCAGGCTGTGGCCAAGTCTCTGTGAGAACAATGATATCTGGTAAATAAGAGAGTAGAACAAGATTTTATTTAAGATAAGATATCTTATTTACCATCGAATGCGCGTTCTGATAATAGAGTGAGAACTTGATGTTGTTCTCACTGTTTTGTTGCTCCCTCGAAAAAAAACTACTGCCGCTTTCTAGCGTCCACAAGGGTCAATCGGCCACGAACAGATATGACAGCCTTGGGATTATCAGGGTGCTCTGCGTTATGCTTATTAACAGTCTCTAAGAGCTGCCCCCTCCGAGCCCTCTACGACGGTGTGAGATCGGCCGCCGCGGAAATACCCTGCGGCAACTTACTTTTGTAGGTGATCACTCTGATGACCTCCGAGCTGGTGATGAATCGGGCAATCACAGGTGGAATGGAGCTACGGACGGTGGGCTTGGCCTGGTCCAAGTTGGGAATATTCTTGAGACACTCCCTAACCATCACAATGTCACCGCCCGCACCGCCAACAGGAACCTCGTAAAGAAGGAGATTATGAGACCTATAAATCTGATCGCTAATCTCCGCAGAAGGGCCAGCATCAGACAAATCAGCAGGCACCGCAGAAGCAGACGGCAAAGCAAACGAGTCAATCGCCGCCAAATGACCTTCAATAGCGACGAGCTGGGTGTCGAAGGAGCTATCGCTATCCTTGAGAGCCCCAATCTCCGAGCGATAGATGGTGAACTGGGCATTGACCTCATCCTTCCACGCCTCGATCGAGTCACGCAGCTCTCCGGTGGCCGATTTGATGAGAGCAGCCAGGTTACACTGCAGCAAGGCTGTCACTGGGAGCAGGCAGCGGTGCAGATACAGTTGCTCCATCCTGAGGCCGCACAACAGCACCAATAACAGAAGCACTCACTAGGTCCAGGCCAGTATCAGCGGCAACAGGAGTGACAGGAGTGCAATTATGCAGCTGCAGAGCTCGGCTAAGATGAGCGTAAAATTCGGCGAAAACAAGTCCTGCGACGAGAGTGAGCGTCAACGCTAGCCCGCCGCTATCATATGTGGAGATGCCGCCTCACGGCCGAAAACGAATCTCCGGATAACCCGATGATCACAAGACACAAAGACGAGATTCAATGATCACGATGACCACAAAAACAGCCCGCACAATTCAGCAACAATATTTCCCTCCTTGCAGGCAAAAAACACAGGAAAAAGATAAATAAAGACGGAGCTGATTCAGAGCACGACCTGCAGCTTGAAGAGCTCCCTCTGTTATATCTATATAATGGTAAAATGGCTACTTTTTATATTATTTAACAAAATTTATTTCCCATTAGGTCTTAAAAAAGAAAAAAATATAACAGAAATATAAAATAGGAAAAAATCAAATTTTATTGCAATTCAGTACAAAGGTGGTAAACAAATTTTGGTTAAAATTTTACCAAAAAATTTTTGTTCGTAAAATTTGATTTCAGAATCGTATTTTACGGAAAATTTCCTATAAAAATAAGAAATACAAAAAAATCGGTTTTTTGCAGCTTTAAAGGTGGGTGTCCCCTTAGTGAAAAATGAAAAAAAACTTTTTGTATGTGATAAATATTTAAATTATTTTTTCAAAGAAGATAATTTAACGAGACATGAAGAACATTATAAAAAATTTAATAATTGTAGACTTCCCAGTGAAGGAAATAGTGTAATAATGTTCAAAAATCATCGATACAATGAAAAGTTACCTTTTATAATATATGCAGACTGTGAGTGTTTGCTTAAACCAATAAAACAAATTAATAAAACAAATACTTAACCGATACAAAGTCATGAAATTTATAGCATAGAATACTATCTTAAATGTAGCTTCTTAAATAATCTTCTTAAATGATGATTCGTTATCAAAATATGAGTTTTATAGAGGTTATGTAGCTTCAAGATGGTTTACTGAACAGTTAAAATGTAATGAAGAACAAATAAGTACTTTATACGAAAATCCTGTACCTCTTTTGGCTCTATCCAATGTTCCAATAAGAGATTATCATAGTTCAAAAACTCGTCATATTTGCAAAACATTGTTGAATCATAAACATAAAGTATGCGATCACTGTTATCTTATTGCAAAATATCGAGGATCAGCACACAATAGCTGTAATCTAAATTATCAAGTCTCTAAAATTATTCCAGTTGTGTTTCATAACTTAAGTGGATATGATGCACATTTTATTATATCTGTTGTATCAAATCATTTTCCAGGACAGATTGATCTACTCCCTCTAACAAAGGAAAAATATACATTATTTACAAAGCATGTGGAGAATAGCAAAATTAAATTAAAATTTTTAGATTCATTTCGATTCATGCCTTTATCGCTTGAAAAATCCACGCATCATATCTACACGACTACAGAATTGTTAATAAAGGGTTTAATTATCTGAGCAGAGAACAAATTAAAAAGGTGTTTTACCCTATGAATATATAAGTTCATGGAATAAGTAAAAAGAGCGTAAATTACCTGAAAAAAATTATTTTTTTAGCAGGTTTAATGATTTGCATATATCTGATAGAGATTATGAGAATGCACAAAATGTATGGAATACATTTAATATTAAAATTATCGAGACACGAGTACAAAAGTTTACAGTCTCGATTCTGCTCACTACTACATTACTTCAGGCTTTTCTTGGGATGCAATACTCAAACATACTGGTATACAATTGAAACTTTTAACAGATATTGATATGGTACTTTTTATAGAGTTAGGGATTTTATAGAGTTATGCAGCATCCAATCATAAGTATATGCTTGAAAAATATACAGATGATAAGGAAAATCAGTATTTGATTTATTTATATATAAATAATTTATATGGACAAAGCATCTCACAATATCTCTCCTATGATTAATTTAAGTGGCTTGAAAATTATGAAAATTTTGATCTGTTTTCCGTCATTCCAGATGTTTTTCACGGTTATATTTTAGAGGTTGATTTAAATTATCATAGTGAACTAGATAATACTCATAATGATTTACCATTTTGTCCTGAACACGCAAAACCTCCAGGTTCTAAGCAAGAAAAACTTTTAGCTACACTTCATCCTAAAAGAAATGATATCGTTCACTGTATAGCTCTAAAACAAGCTCTCTCAAATATATTGCTACTTCTTAAAATTCATAGAGTTCTGCAATTTAATCACCGTCGCTTAAATTGTACATAGATTTAAATAGCAGTCTGCAAGCATTAGCAGAAAATGAGTTTGAGAAAAATTTGTTCAAGTTGATGAATAATGCAGTATTTGGCAAGACCATGGAAAATATTAGAAAAAGAGTTAAACTAATGAGTAAATATGATGGAAGATATGGTGTTGAGGCACAAATTTCACGTCCAAATTTTCATAGTAATTCCATATTTAATGAAAATCTAGTTGCAATACAGCTAAATAAGACTGACATACTTATAAATAAACCAATTTATGTTGGACTTACAGTTCTAGATCTCTCCAAGACATATATATGTATAATTTTCATTATAATTATATGCGGCAAATGTATAAAGATAATTGTAAAGTATTGTATGCAGATACTGATAGTTTTATATATACTTTTAAATGTAACGATTTTTATGAAGATATGAAAAGAAATATTTATATGTTTGATACTTCAGATTATCCTATAGATAATATATTTAATATGCCGCGTGTTAATAAAAAAGTCGTGAGACTTATGAAAGATGAGTGTAATGGGCAAATTCTTATTAAATTTGTTGGATTGAGAAGCAAAATGTACAGTACGAGGGTTAATAATCAAGATAGTATGAACAAAATTAAGGGTATCCAGGCTTCAGTTGTGAAGAACACCATTGATTTGAATAGCTACTTGGACTGTTTGAAAAATGCATACATTCAGAGTTGAGAGCAATATGCTATAAGATCAAAGCTGCATAACGTTGATACCATTAGACAGAAAAAGATTGTTCTCAGTCCTTATAACGAAAAGAGATTTCTTGTAGACAACAGAACCGATACGCTTGATTGGAGATGCTACAAAATACCACAAAATGGGTAAGTTGAAATTATAACTATACATATGTTTAACTCAAAATTTAATTTAGAATCGTTTGATTCTAGCAAAGAGAAGCTTGTATGATTCAAGGAAGAGCCAACTATTCACCGGATGTCTACATGGAAATTTGCGCATCATGAAAATCGATATGGGAAGTGCAAATGAAATGATAATGCCTATACTTATGAAAAAATTGAAGGAAATGTAAAATAAATGAACAATAAATTTTATATTAATTATAATTTATTTGTGTCTTTACATATCATTTTTATTAATCCAACTATTGGGAGTATTATCAAAATCTAACCATTTCACATAAACTCTATTTCCACTTTTTACAAAACCTTCTTAATCAAATAGACATCTGGATATTTAGTATTGAAAAGTTCTTCCTCGTAGAATCCTCCAGCTATTGGCTTGTCTTGGTAATCCTTTAGATGATAAGTGTAAGGCTTTGTAGGCGAAACTCTCGTTATTGTAAAGACTTGAGTTGACCAATTGGATGTATAGCTTTCGTCGAAAACCTGCTTGTTTCTGCTTACACGCTTCTTATCTCCAACTTTAAATTTAGCTCGGTTAAACAGATGTAAGGTTCTGATTTACTATGCTGAACCGCGCAGTAATTCTATATACAAATAATTATTTATTTGAGTATAGGTGAACTAGCCTTGACTCGAGAGTCTTCTGTTACTATTAAGTAGGTTATGATTCTAATAAACTGTCTCTTTATGGTACTTCTTTGTTATGACTTTATTTAGACGAAGGCCCAATGCTTTGATACAGATGTTACACAGATGTTTTAATCTAATCTTTATATTTGTTCTTAATGTTACGTATTTACTTATTTCTATATTGGTTCGACTTACAATCCCGTTCGGACACTACTAGTAGATTGCACGGTCGATGACTGGGCGGTGTTTAGTATTATCCTACACGGATGGTTCCGTGGCGTGTTGAGAGTAAGTTCCTTAACTAAGCTGCCGAAACTAACGCCAGATAGGTTGACGGTCCTTAAGCCTCGTACTGTACCAACTCACGTCCAGAGTATGAAGAATTTCACCGGTTAGCTTCCACGGAGTTTGAGTGGTTTCTAAGCACCCAATAGACGACGCGAAGGACTAAACGGCACTCGTATTCACACACCAGGTCCAGCAGGTACAACACTCGTTGTCCTTGTAAAAAGAGACTTCACTAAAGGCAATATGAGGACTGAGTGCGGGGCTTATAAGGCTTGGCGGATGATCTCAACGTTAGGGTAATAACCAATCACCGATCGCCACCGAAAGTGTCTTACAATATAGGTTGGTGATGGTGCAGAATAAGTAGGTTTTGGGATTGCTGACTCGGGGGTCAGTTGGTTTAATTAGTGGGACGCGTTTGATGTCGTAAACGCGGTTGCGGAAATGCTTACATTGTGATTATCGTCGTATACCTGCGCCTGTACACATACACGCCGTCATACATCATTCTGTATACAGTATATTCATACATATAATTATCTTTTATGAACATGGGACGTTACACCTCCCCCCCCAGAGTATTGCTGTCCCCAGCAATGGGTGCTGGTGCAAAAAGAAAAAAACGTGCGATGTTCATTCACAATATGTTGTTACATAAGTATGTTGTTTAAGAACTTTTCAAAAAGTTAATAATATAATGCTGACATATGCATTATCTCGGAAGATTAATAAGTGATTAAAAAGAAATTTTCGGTATTTTGATCTCTAATCCTAGTTGTAAAATTTTTGTTTTGATCCGATCATAATTGCGATTTTTCGTACTTTATTTACAGGATAACAATGTAAATATAAACAATTTGTCTAACTTTTATTACATTATTAGTTCGGAGACTCTTAATTGCAAAATTACAAAAAGGTTTGGTTCGAATCCGACCATAATTTTTTTTTTTTTTTTTTTTTTATTGTTACTGTTTTTCTTTTTTTTTTTTCTCATAGGTCGATAGAGTATCCTTAACTAACAATTTAGGTACAAAAATAACAATTTTCGTACTGTAATTTTTCGAGTTACAGGCCTATAAACATTTGATTGTTGCTACTCATTTTTGGGTGTATTTTGACTTCCTAAGGTGCGGTCGAGTGCTAAAAGTCCGAAATTATTATTATTTTGTTAGGTAATGCCAATTGTTGCTAAATTGTTTATTCCGCATGTTTAGTATTTGTATAATATGAACCCTTATGTGGTCTTATTATAAGTCCGCTAGATTGGAAAGTGCATGTGTGTAGGTATAAGCCTGTATGCAAGTATAACTGGTCTTATGTATACTTATATATATACTCTTACCCGTCTTTATGTACACTGATATATATACTCGCATGTCCATACGTTATGTTCACTTATATATATACTTGCTGTATATATATAAGTATAGTATTGACTGCGAGTGTGACGTACTGCATTCCTGGGTGGGTCGCATTCCTGGATGGGTCTTTTTGATTCTTCAAGGATCCGTTCGGTGGCAGGAGTTACCGCGCTTTGGCGCGAACTCGTGCTTTCGTCACGCCTACATATACGCGCGTGCTGTGTAAGTTTCGGCGCGAGCTGACAACACGTGAGCGCGAGTGCATTGGCTTCGGATGGTAGTAGCCGCAATGCTAAGTTCGCTGACAATAGATAGAGATAGACAATAGGCCGAAAATGATCTGCTTATTTTCTTGTTTTGTTTGCATAATCTTAAGTATTTGTTGTTACGTTTTCTAAGATAATAAATTTTATTTAAAATTAATCTTTAAGTGAAAAAAAAATTTCTTTCAAAAATAGAGTTTTATTCCAGTAATTACATTGAACCCACGATCCTATGCTGCTTCCTTTTGCGTAAAAATTAATTACTACCAAAATCATTTAGTCGAAAGAAGGAGAATAATTTGGACACCGGTAAGTTTAAAATACCGTGTCTTGAATTTGTAGTGGTCTTGTCTGGTCTACTCAGCGATAAAATTTCTCTAACTTATCTTTATACTTTATTATAAGTTTTCCATTAGATGATTCTACTATGACATTACTATTGTCTTTAATTTCTTTTACAAAAAATTTTCCATTATAAAATTTATCTAATTTCCCATATCTGGGTTCCTTTAATACTCTCACTTCGTCTCCGACAGAAATCTGTAAAGGTCTTGCCTTTTTATCATAGTACTCCTTGTTCTTATGTTTTGATTGTATGAGATTATTCCTGGCTACTGTTTGTGCATCTCTCAAACATTCAGTTAGTTCTTGTATGTAATCGTTGTAAGTTTCTAATTCGAATTCGTTCGGCAAACGATTGGGTGTACGGGCTGGTTTGCCGTATACTAATTCATGAGGAGTGTAACCCGTTGATGTATGTACGGATGTATTATACTCATGAATAGCAAAGGGAATTACTTTATCCCAATCTTGTTTGCTTGATGATTTATTTCTTAGAAAGTCTGCTAAGACAGCGTGACTTCTTTCTAAGGATCCATTAGACTGTGGATGGTATGCAGTCGTAGTATTTAATTTAAAATTATAAATTTCGGATAACTGTGACAATAGATTGTTTTGAAAACTGCGTCCTCGGTCGCTTAGAATTATTCTAGGTACTCCAAAATGTACAAAAAGGTGTCGGGTCAAAGCGTCTGCGATTGTAACTGCTTTGATGTTGGGCACTGGTACTGCTATACAAAATTTTGAAAACTGACACTGCATAGTTAGTATATGCACGTTACCTTGCGTAGATTTGCATAAAGATCCAACTGTATCTATGGCTACTTTATAGAAAACTTCACTTGGTGTATCCGTTATTACCATTGGTTCTCTTGTCTTTACTCTAACCAGCTTTTGTTCTTGGCAGATTTCACATTTGCGTACGTAATCATGTATATCTTCTTTCATTCCTTTCCAATAATATCGTTCTCTTATTCTTCTATAGGTTTTTCCCATACCACGATGTCCTCCAAACAAACTATTATGGTAATCGTTCAGAACTACTAACTTGTATTCAGGAGCTAGTATCTTACACTCACCGTAACATATCGTTACTGCTATTTGTAAATTTTTCAGTTTTTCCTTAATTTTATTTAATAATACCCCTCGCGGAAGAGTGTCAGTTAGCTCTCCGCTTCTAGCTAATCTAAAAGACTTTAACTTTTTATTCTTAATTTCGTTTGCTAATGTACTTAAACATTTCGATAAATTATCTGGTGTAATTTCGTCTTTTTCTTTATCCGAAATAACTAAACTGAAAATGAATCTTTTTCTATTTTGGGTAACTATTACATCACCGATGGTTATCTTGGCCTTCGATAATTCATCGCGATAAATAGCTTCTACGTCAATAAGTAATTTGTTAGTTCCATATGATAAACTTAAATCTTTTGAAATGAAATGTACTATATTATCTTTTAGATAGGTTATACATTCTCTAGTTTTTAAAAATTTTAATGATTCACTCGAGTTCACATCTGAATCTACATAGTCGAAAAATACAGATGTTGGTGTGTTTCCTAATCTTGGAGCTGTACTGTCTTCCTTCGGTTTACTATTTATATAAGAAGTATTATGGTTGTTGGTAAGTGTTCCGCTTGTGGGTGTTATTATTGTTTTTGTCGTTTTAGGTGGATTATTTTGTTTTTTGGGTTTAGATAAGTTTTTTCTTAATTCTTCGTTAATCTCATCCTCCGATTCTTCTTCACTATCCTCTTGTTCTATTGTGGAGAGGTGATGCCAATTGGTGTTTTCGGCCATCTCTTCAGTCCAAGCAGTAGAAGATGCTCTAGGTTGTTTTATGGGTGACTTGAAACGAATTGGATTAGACTGACTATCTGCGTATTCTAGCATCCATTCTCTCACAGTGCTGCTGGGGACTACTGCCTGTGAAGCTTCTCCTAGTAACGTAGGTGGCTCTGAACTCGCTTTCTCTCCTTGTTGTAAGGGTGATGAGCTTTCAATATCTTTCATGAGGTCCCAGTTCTCAGTTGGAGTTTCATGATAGAGCTCTAAGAAATTATCCCAGCACATCGAGAGTGGTTGGTTATTTGTAGTCTCGCTTGGGTTTCCATTAGGATTAATCTCTTTTTCCCTTGCACTTTTGTTTAATTCAATGCTAGATAATTCTTGTAGTTCTGAATTATCCATGAGTTGACCTGGCATTGATCGTCTCATAGTAGATTGTAATTTTGGGTTTATTAACTCTTTGTCATCACTTGATGATGAAGAATCTGTAAATTTTGTTTCAATTTCCGGACTAGTTTGTCTAGAATTAGTATTCTTTTTGTTGTTGAGATTTTTACTCTTGTTCTTGTGGGGTTTATTCAATATTATTTCATCAAATTCACTTTCACCTGGATCCTCGTTTGACTTGGCCATAGTAGAATCAGTTTCCTCTTCTGACTCTGTATCTTGATTCAACAGGCTAGGAAGCAAAGATTTGTTGCTTAGTGGTATTGGTGGAGCATCGGAAGATTCTGCAATACTACTCTCGATTGAGTTGGTTATTTCTGAGTTATCTGTTTCACTCATTGATGGTGGTTCGGAAACTGGGTTCTGCAAAAACTACTGTTTTCTTTTCTGTAGTGGCTGGTTCGTTCTTCCTCATTCTAAGTCTCTTCGCGATTGTACTTGCTTCTAGGTCGGCTTGCCCTCCCTCCATACCTAAAGGGATAGTGGGGTTATCAAGCTTGATTCCTTCCTTACGACCCGGCTTCTTTCGATGTTTAACTCCTTCTTTAGAGGTTTCGTTTTCGCTTTGTAGTTGAGTACGATTCTGTCTGGCTAAAGAAGTTTTAGTCGGCTTAGGTAGGATAGGCAGTACTCGTACCTCCCCCCCCCTGTTCTTGTTCATCTTCTTTAATTAGTTGGTCTCTATCAACTGGATTGCGGGAAAGGGCGTCTGCGTTAACATTTAGACGACCAGGTTTATACTTGAAAGTATAGTAATAACCTCGTAATCTCATTCTCCAACGATTTAACCTACTGACTGGATCTTTTAATGATTCAATCCATGTCAATGGTTCGTGATCTCCGTAGACGGTGAAATGTTTACCGTAAAGGTAGTGGCTAAAATACTCTATGGCATTTACTACGGCTAAACATTCTTTTTCTGTGGTAGAATAATTTCGTTCGCATTTGTTGAGAGATCTGGACATATAGGCGATTGGATGTTCTTGTCCTGGTTCACCTTGACTTAGGACTGCACCTATAGCTCCATCACTTGCATCCGTAGTTAGAATGAAAGGCTTACTCTCATCCACTGTTGTTAGTACAGGGGTTTCACAAAGTGCTTCTTTTAAGATCTTAAAACTTTGTTCTTGTTCTAATTCCCACTTCCATTTTACGTTTTTGGCTAATAGGGCGTTGATGGGCCCTGCTTTCTCTGAGAAGTTTTCGATAAACCTTCTGTAATAACCAGCTAATCCTAAGAACTGTCGAATTTCAGTTTGGTTAGTTGGCCTCGGGTAGTTTTTAACGGCTTCTAACTTCTTAGGGTCCGGTCTTACTCCATTACTATCGATGATATGACCTAAATAATTAATTTCTGGTACAAGGAATTGGCATTTATCCATTTGTAGTCTTAAGCCTACCGCTGACAACCTTTCAAACAATTTAGCGATTTTCTCCTCATGTTCTTCGAGAGAATTTGCATAAATCACTATATCATCTAAAAAGACATACATTTCTGATCCTTGTAGACCTGTTAGGACGCAATCCATGAGCCTTTGGAAGGTTGCAGGCGCGTTGGTAAGGCCGAAGGGCATACATAGGTACTCAAAATGGCCGTATTTGGTGTTAAAGGCAGTTTTCTCAACATCCCCAGGGTCAATCTCTATTTGATGGAAGCCCATGGCGAGGTCAAAAACTGAGAAATATTTTGCTCTTCCAATCTGCTCAAGGATTTCCATGATGTTAGGTAGTGGATATGCGTCCTTGATGGTTTTCGCGTTTAACTTTCGGTAGTCAATTACCAACCTGTACTTTTTCTTTCCGTCTGGTCCTGGTTTCTTATGTACGATTCGAATAGGACTGCAAGATGGGCTCTTTGAATGCCTGATTATACCGGCTTCCAAAAGTTTTTGTATTTGGTTAAAAAGCTCGTCATCTAGTCCTGTTGGTCCTCTCTTGTACTTAACTTTGACGGGTTCTTCATCGGTTGTCCTAATCTTATGCTTAACACATGATGTTCTTGGTGGCGGATCTCCTGGCAAATAAAACAGATGAGAATATTCTTTTACTATTTTCTTAATCTGCGTTCTTTCTGGTCTAGTGTGATAGTTTGTTAAAACTTTTTCCAGGATTGTTTTTACGCGGTCTTCTTCGTCTTTAGGTGGTTCCCCTTCTAACGGAAACTCGTAGTCATCCTCCAAGTAATCGTAAAAGTCAAATGCTTCCAATGGCTGTGGAGTAATTTCTATTTCGACTGGGTCAGGTAAAGTATTAGTGGCCATTACATAACAGTAGCCTTTGTTATTTTTAACGGCGGCTTCTCCTATAAAAACTCCTGGGACGGTATTTATTCGTCTTAAGTAGGCTTGGCCCTTAGCTGAATGTTTAGTTGCGGGAATTCTTATAGGAACTTTTGCTCTGGCCGGTAACTTAAATACAGTTTTACCATTGGATTTAAAACCTTTAGAATTAAAATTCCAATTTACTGTATCTATAGATTCCGGTTCTATCTCGCGTTCGGCATATGGAAATTCAAACTCAGGTTCAATCTGAACTCTTTTTACTTCCGTGTTTCGATATGCTTCCTCTGGATGTTTATCTTCACTAGTTTCTGGTATTAGTTTATGAACGAAGGGAACGGGTGTTATCGGATGACTTTCTGTTACTAGTACTCCCTCTCCAAACATGATGTTTACTTTTTCTACAAGTAGAAAAGGGTTACCCAATATAAGTTCCTCTGATAGTGGCGTGCTAGATGGTAACACGTGGAATAAATGGTCCTTTCCTAAGATTTTTAATTTTACAGTTCCTAGAGTCCTTACCTCCTGTGGAGAAATACCTAGTATAGAGATCACGTCATTTTGGTCTACTATAGCATTAGGACCCAATGCATTTTCTTTTACTGCATTGATTTGGGCTCCGGTATCCACTACACATAAGGCTTCTGGAACTGCCAATTGTTCTATTTTTAATTTTATTGTGGGCGAGGATTCGACTCTTGACGTGAGTCGAATAACTTGGGCTGGTTTCCCGACTTGGCTGTGGGGCCGGGACTGGTTGAACGCTGTGGAGTCGTCCCGCTCACTGGTGCGTTCTTCCAGTGAGCGTTGTCCCAGTTTAAATGATTTTTATTTCCACTGCGAAACGGGATTGGCGACTTCGGCTTTTCTCCGTAATAGTCTTGATTTCGGTTAATTGCGGATTCTTGATGGTGACATGGTTCCTGCATTGGGACTGGACTGTGCGTACACGTTGGTGGATTTTGATGTTGGTAGCCTCCATTTTGAGGTGGGTACCAATATCCGGCTCTCTGTTGATTTTGAAAGTATATATAACATGCAGCACAGTTACAGGGTCTGTAATCCAGATATAATGGTGCCTCTGGTGGTATAACATGTCTTTGTACTGGTGGTCTTACTGGCACCATAGTATTCTCAGTATATTCCCTCTGGAGTATACTTGGATGTTTGATAGGCTCGGGTACTGGCTTTTTATAACTCAATTGTGGTGGTGCGTGTATCTTGCCTCCTTCAAAAGTCATTTTTGGGAAATAGGTGTCATCCCGGTCTATTGAATAAGAAATCTCATTTCTATTATGCGTAGAATCATGAAAATTCACTCTTCTTTGCCCTCCTCTATCTCCTTCCTCATTATTCAATGTTCTTACTTGATGTATACTTTCATATGTATCTCCTGAACCATGGGGTGAATCCCGTGAACCATGTGGACTTCGATCTTGTGTATGACTTACTTGATGAATACGTGGATTGGAGTAATGATTATTATACATGGTTACTTTACCCCGTTCATATTTCGATGCTAACGCGAACGCGTCATCCAGTTTTTCTGGTGCTAACTCGATAATACGGGTTCTCCAACCATCTGGTAATCCATTAATAAATGATTCTAAGGCAATGATTTCGATCTGAGGTTTTAAATGATCTCGCTGTACGTTATTTCCCAGTACTTCCAACGCGGCGTTAATTGCGGCATTAACTAGCGCGTTTGTTCGACCGTAAAACTGTCGAATATTCTCTCCCTGCCTCATGGAAGATGATTGAATTTCGTGTAAGTAATAACTATATGTGCGGGGCGGTGCAAAGCAGTCTTTTAAATGCGATTTTAAATCATTCCAAGTTTTAAATGTGCTACCTTCCAAGGCTTGTCTGGCTTTACCCCTTAATTTTGATATAACGATTCTTAAAAAGTGTGCTTCTGAATCTGTAGAAATCATGGTAAAGCAGTTATCAACATCTTGTAAGAATTCTTTTAGATTCATATTCGTTCCATCGTAATCTGCAAGATGTTGAGTTGCTCTTTCCACTGCCCGAAAATTATTTGACTCTAATATACTACGTGAAAATTCTAATAATTGTTCTTCTCTTTCTGCCTCTTTAAATCTATAAAATTGATCTAAAGCATTGATTCTTTGTTCTAAGTTGGGTAATCTTAAGATTTCCTCTCTAGTTTGATTAAACGCCATTATGATTTATTTCGTCTAATACTGACCCTAAATTTCTTCTTAATAATGAAAATTCTAAACGAGACAGTTGGTACTTTAGTAACAATGGCTTAGTTCCCCACAAGGGATGCCATTTGTAAGGTTCTGATTTACTATGCTGAACCGCGCAGTAATTCTATATACAAATAATTATTTATTTGAGTATAGGTGAACTAGCCTTGACTCGAGAGTCTTCTGTTACTTTTAAGTAGGTTATGATTCTAATAAACTGTCTCTTTATGGTACTTCTTTGTTATGACTTTATTTAGACGAAGGCCCAATGCTTTGATACAGATGTTACACAGATGTTTTAATCTAATCTTTATATTTGTTCTTAATGTTACGTATTTACTTATTTCTATATTGGTTCGACTTACAATCCCGTTCGGACACTACTAGTAGATTGCACGGTCGATGACTGGGCGGTGTTTAGTATTATCCTACACGGATGGTTCCGTGGCGTGTTGAGAGTAAGTTCCTTAACTAAGCTGCCGAAGCTAACGCCAGATAGGTTGACGGTCCTTAAGCCTCGTACTGTACCAACTCACGTCCAGAGTATGAAGAATTTCACCGGTTAGCTTCCACGGAGTTTGAGTGGTTTCTAAGCACCCAATAGACGACGCGAAGGACTAAACGGCACTCGTATTCACACACCAGGTCCAGCAGGTACAACACTCGTTGTCCTTGTAAAAAGAGACTTCACTAAAGGCAATATGAGGACTGAGTGCGGGGCTTATAAGGCTTGGCGGATGATCTCAACGTTAGGGTAATAACCAATCACCGATCGCCACCGAAAGTGTCTTACAATATAGGTTGGTGATGGTGCAGAATAAGTAGGTTTTGGGATTGCTGACTCGGGGGTCAGTTGGTTTAATTAGTGGGACGCGTTTGATGTCGTAAACGCGGTTGCGGAAATGCTTACATTGTGATTATCGTCGTATACCTGCGCCTGTACACATACACGCCGTCATACATCATTCTGTATACAGTATATTCATACATATAATTATCTTTTATGAACATGGGACGTTACACAGATTAAAACAGCACGGCTCTTTTTTAATTCGGTTAAGTATAAGATTGACTTTGCTTTTAATCACTTCTGTAGGTTTCATGCCTACGGTCCGATGTCGACTATTATTATACTGCAAAGTTAAATCTTGTCAGATATCCAACCATTTTTAGCTGCTACGCACACTAAACAAATTCCACATTTTGCTCTATAGAGTGCGATAGGAACGTTCACAAATTGATGGTTTAAGATTACTATAGGTGGAGTATAGATGAATTTTATAACTTTTCATTAGTTTGTCGAAATCTTTATTGTAAAATTCTTTTCCACGGCCTGTTTGCAAATTCTTAGGTACTCTTTTTTGCAATAGTATTGATTTCATAGCTTGAGCTACATATTTCCCCACTTTTTGTTTCACTGGCACAGACCAAGCATACTTTGACAAGACATCGATGACTGTAAGCAGATACTTAAAACCTTTTTCGCAACAGTGAGCGTAAAATTCGATTTTAGACCTCGATTGTGAGGATCTAAATGAGGTCATTTCATCACAGTGTGCCTAAAAATCTATTTTACGCACAGGAGGTCTAAAATGAAAAATCTTGTATTCGGCATTTGTTTATACAAAGATGAACTGTAGAACTCACTTGTGACTTAATATTCTTCTAGTGTTTACGATACACATATTTGTTCTATATAAGAATATATATTCGAAGAGAACACACGTATACTATATATAGTATAGTATAATCCCCTCCCAAAATCTTACCCAACCAAGTCTTCAGTGTCGCTTGGACTCCCGACAATACAACACGTGCCCGGTCTTTCCGTCACATTTATGGAACTTTCTAATTACGTGTATATATTTTCATTTTTTTTTTTTTTTTTTTTGAGGAAGTTCTGTATAGTTATTGTTTTAAATAAAGATTTTCAATTTATTTTTTAAAGGCGGGGGGCTCCGCCCCCCGAACCCCCCGTCTCCACCCCCCGTGCGCTCCGCCACCTCCGACTACCTCTTTGTAATGTACTATTATATGCTATACATACATTTAATTTCGAAACGCTTCAAAATTCGTTATGGTTAAACGTGTAAGGATGCATTTTTCACGAATTTTCCGCACACTGTTGCGAAAAATAGCGTATGCGACGTGGGCGTACGATTTACACCCTTGTGCTGACTAATGCAACCCTCGGGCCGGCGAAGCCGGCCCTCGGGTGCATTGATCAGCACGCGGGTGTAAAACCGACTTTTACGCCCATGTTGCATAATATACTATATTTTGCTTGGCATATGGCATCATTTCAACAAGATCTGTCTGACAAGTGTCTCGTCAATATCTTTCCTGAGGACAGAACGATGTGCATAATTACGTCTAGCAGGTTTATGAAATTCCTTCACTAGTCCTGCTTTCATACTGATTTACAAGTTTATTTACTATGGAATCCAAGATTTCTCTTGCAAATCTCTTAGCGTATTATTTATTCTAGAAAATTCAGCCCCATTACTTATAATTATGTTATGTACTAAGCTCTCCACTTCCCGTAAATCTTTGTCAAATTTACCAGCTCTTCGTTCAATCAACTTTTTTACAGACTTTAAATTTACAGCGTTATCTTGATCCACCGCGTCACCAACATGACACAGTTTTCGATTTTCTAAATCAAACTTTCCATCAGTAGTGAGTTTAAGTCCTAATCCAGGAGGACCTCGAGATGCATCTGCATGGACCAGTTGACGTTCAAACACATCGATGCTCATTTTGAAACTGAGTCAATAATCCCAGCTTCACGTAACTCCTCAATGATTGATTGTATTTCATTAACGTGATTGTTGTTGCCTGCAGATGTTTTAGCTATAAGTAATCTTAAACGATTGAGAAGCTCGTTTAAATCATCCCAATAAATGTAATCGATATGAGTATTTCTACGAGCAATCTTATGACATGAGTTCCTTTCCACTTTTACCAATCTTGAGAATTTTACTTATAAAATCAGTATACTTTTTACTTGCATTTTCACGAATATGTTCCTCTGCATTATAGTATTTTCTGTGTGTATTTGTGTCTTTTGAAATCATAGCATAATTATAATATATTTATATGTATTATCAGGATATTCCTTAAGGGGACAAAACAGTCCTATATGCTGAAAAATAAAAATACAAAAAATTAATATACAAATTCAAGTTTTTACTGAGATATTCTTTATACTAAAAGTAGGTCACATTACCTACAATTTGAGCCCTTATAAGCCTCATGTACTGCTATCTGGTAGCGGTGACAGTACAGACATCCAAGAAAGTATTTTGTCACTGTCCGTAAAATTCCAAGTGAACCGATGGATGAAATAGGCTCAAAATTTCTTTAGAAGTTCTGCACATCTGTCATTCTCATATTAATGATGTGATTTGAATTTGAATGCGTAGGAATTGTTTTACAACAAAAATACTATGTTTTTTATTGTTTGTCGACTATTTTTGCCACTAATTTTTTTGTAAAACAACTTCTACACATTCAAATCAAAATCACCTCATTCATATGAGAATGACAGTGGTGCAGAACTTGTAAAAAAATTTCAGCCCATTTCATCCGTCCATTCTCCTGGAATCCTACGGACAATGAGCTGAAATCAGGAAAAATCAATATCAGTTTAAATCAACGTTAAACTTTGGAGTTACAATTATAAATATAACTTTACTTACAAAGCAGTCAATCAAGTGGGCCCAATTACACCTTTTTCCATTTGTCAAGACCAACATTTTGACTATTCATATGGTATATTTGGTCATACCATATCAGGTCTGGACGACAATCTTTACCTGGATGTTAAAACAGATATTTTAATTATTTTCTATATTATTTTATATATACGTCAGGGTAAAATTGAAAAAATTATACTTAACTTTTATAAAAATCAATTGGTGAATATTTTCATTTGGCACCATACTATCTATGTGTATATATTCACATACATTACCTCACCTATCACATTCATAGAGAGAGAGGGAGAGGGAGAGGGAGTGGAAGTGGGAGAGGGAGAGGGAGAGGTAGCAAATTCCCCAACTGAATGAATATTTCTGATTCATAATAGACATAAAAAATACAGAGAAGTATACTTATTTTTTTTCACTATAATTACAATGCAGGCTGCTTAAATATCGTTGTACTTGAGACTGAAAAATTAAATTAATCAATATTTTGGATTAATAATTAATGAAGTAAGAAAAATATATATTTTACCTTTTTTCCAATTTGATGAAGAACAAAACATGATGTGCACGCAGCCTAGTGTGCACCAGCAGCATAGCTGTCATCTTTTTGTGGAAATGCTCTTCTGATAGCTCTGGCTTCCTTGCTATTCAAAAGAGTTTGCCTCTCAACATCAAAGAGTCTTCTGAATTCGGTGGTGTTTGCCCAATTAGTAGCAGCGTGTCCAGGTTGTACTCAAAACACCTTCATAATCCAGGAATCCAGCACGTCCATCGTTGAAAGAAACAACAGCTGCATACACTCCAATCTTAAACACTGTGAGACCACTAAATGATGTTTTGGGGAATAATGTCCATACAGTGCTGTTGAAACTTTCATTGGAATTTTGTGTGTATCATCCAAGACATCTTTCAAGTAGATCCAGTTTTGATAGATCTTCATAATTGGACGTAGTTCATCCATTATAGTAGGTAACAGGCTGTTCCGGTGATTGTTCGAGTCCTGATTTTGTGTCACTTCAAGTTTTCTCCATGCACACCAGCTGTCAGCTCTAAGTAGACACAAGTATTGTTGAGGATTAGCACTGGTCGACTGTATAAGATAATAAGTTTCCCAAATTGCATTGCTCATGTCATCAATGGAATTTTAGTGACTTCGTATCGCTTTACCATAGTAGCCTGATAACTTATCTATGGTCTTCGCTGTTAATCTCCCGCCCTCCGATGGTCTTGTTATCACTTAGCTTCTTTCCAGCAAGTGATATTTTTAAATTGCGCAGTCGAGTACCCATCCTCTTTTGTACATGAGCAATACACTCTTTCTTCTGTACTAGAAGTGCATCGCCATATGGTTTGGCCTCACTCACTGCCTTGAAGACCTTCGAGTCTCCATCTCCAATGTAGTTGTAGTATTTTACTCCGTACTCCTATTCAGATCGTTGAAAAATTTCACAAATACTATCAACTTCCATTTTACCTGCACTACTTTCGTGGTTGGCGGTGCAGTGTGGTTGATGTTCCTAGAACAACTCATCATACTTTGCAGTATGCTGGAAATTTTCCCACGCTGCACAAGGTTTTCAAAAACTATTCTTAATTGACACATCTAAATCTTTGCAAGATTGATTTCCAATAATGCTGGCAAAGCCTTGTAACAAGGGAAGGCCCTTTTTCCTCCATAAGCCATCACCAGAAATATCGAGTCCAGGTGTGCGACATGCTGCCTTCCAGCAGCGCGCATGCAACTCTTGCGCCTCTAATGCGCTCGATTTATTTTTATGTCGAGAAATTCGACGTGATCACATTCGCTTGGGAGAGCGGAGAAAGAGGAGGGAGAATAACAACAACGAATTTTATAGAAATAATGTTATATTTCACCTAGCCCCTTCCTACAACGTGGTGGCTAAACAAGCCTTCCACGCATTGCACGGCCACGCAGGGCCTTCTCGCTCTGGCCACTACGCGCATGCTCGGCGCTCTCCCGGTGCGTAAGCACCTAGTAAACAGCCAGCCAACCTCTCTCTACACGCGCACTCCGTCTGCCTCGCACGGCACGCCACCGATCTAGCGCAGGGACAGACCGTGCAGCTCGCTGCCGCCGGCCGCGCTCTCGCTCTCGCTCTCTCTCTCTCTCTCTTACACACACACACGAGTCTCCGACGGCACGCTTGCTCGCGCCGGAGATTTCGCGTAAAACAAAGTAATTCTTACTTCGCAAGGGAGGGGGAGGGGGGAGCGAGCCCCAGGTTACCTGCTTTCCCACGAAGCTCAGGAAGCCCCGCTGCTGTCAGGCTCGCTGGCTTCCCCTATGCTCTGGCGCCTGGGCTGGCGAGAACACAGAAGCTTCCGCTTCTAGATGATCCTGGCTGGCCCTGGTCGTCCTCTCTCACTCTCTCTCCTCGATGTGCCTTGTGAGCCGTTGGCGACGCCCTCGGCAACAGGAAAAGTCCAAGTCCTCGCCAAGGAAAGTCCTGGTGATGGCGGGACCACCAAGTGTCCACGCCGTCACACCTTTCTCTCTCTCTCACCACACACAATCACTCGCGTTTGCGGCACTTTAGATCGTTGGCGTTGAGTCGACGATGTCAGCACGAGAACTGACCTGATTTGCGCGCGCTCTCGCGAGCTGCCGCGTCACATGCTCAAAGCATCTCGCGGGCCCGCTCATGTAAGAGCCGCTCTGATTGGCTCGCGGTCCGCACGAGCCGTTGAGCCTCGCGTTGCAGTCAGCCGATAGGCTGAAACCGCGAGACGCTGGCTCTGGCTTCGCGCGCTATCCCGCGGTCGTGCACCTTTTTCACTAAACCTTTTCACTGCACTATTTCACTACACTTTGTTCACTGCACTTTTATTACTACACTTTAATTATATATTTTCAAATATTTAAATGAAACACTACAATAACTGAGATAAATTGCCACAAGTATATTGTAGATATATTTCAAAATACTTGTAGATATAGCGCCTGTGCAGGATGAGTTAGGTAACATGCGCACAGATAAACTGAGTTTACAATAATACTGTCGCGCATGTTCTCTATCATTTATCAAGAGGAGGTACGCAGCGCGCAGATATTCAAATTTGAATTTTCAAGCTGTTGGGAGCGTGTTGTATAAAAAAGGCGCGATCTTTTCAAGATTTTAGTATATGCTTAAATTAATTAATTTATACGTATACACGTGTAATTTTTTAATAAAGTACACGTAGAAAATATATATGACTTATATATTACAGGCATTAATAAATATATATTGCAAATCATAATTTTTTGTTTATTTATTCATGTATTAAGGAAAAATTTAAAATACGTAATTTTCCGAAAAAAACGTTAAAAAGATAGATTTAGTATTTAGCTTATAACTTTGGGAAAAATTTGTTTTTAAAAAACGGGGTTCGGGAGCTTATTCTATGTGCAATTTACTATCAAAATATTACATAAAAAATCGATTTTTTCAAGAAATAGGACTATTTTGTCCCCTTAAACAGCAGCTCCACTAGACCTCGATATTTTTCATACACTATATCACCAACGATAATTTTATCTTTCTTAAAATTTATTGGACTATTTCCAATAATGAGTTAACCATTACGCATTTTTCGCACCCTATATACTGTATCCAAGGTTTGCATTTATCTATTAAGCAGGAATTAAACGTTTTCATCGACATCATCCTTCGTAACTGTTTGATCATGATCTGATCGTTCTGTGTCATCATCATCATTAATATTATCTTTCTTGACCGTTTTTCCTGATCTTACATATCTTAATCGCCTACAAATGACTCAAAAGCTGATTCTCCAACATAATCGTTGTAGTCATCATCATCACTATCATCATCACTATCATAGTCTTTTTTACTGCTTCAATCCGCTGCAATTTTAATTTTTTCTTCTTTCTTTTTTCAACTACTGGTGACTAACTTCTTTCTTGTTTTATTCTATGTTCACTTACATCAATTAGTTTTTCTAGAGGTTTCACGATCGGCTTGAATTTTTTTTCCGCTTTTAATTTATTTGCTTTTAATAAACAATATTTTCTTTGCACAGCGTTTCGAGCTTTCTTAACTTCGCATAGGACTGCAGTTTGAAAATTAGACATCTTAATAGTTTAGAGTCTCATAACTAAATAGTAAATTGATTGCATATTCCGTATATTGTCGGTCTTTGTCTATAATGAGAAAACTATGATCACCGTAATTCCAGCACATTGATCAAATATTTTTGAAACATTGATATGTCATATCTGTATTAACATGATCGTTGTAAACATGTTCCAAGTTCATATCTTCTTGTCAATTAATTACGAGCAAGTTGACGTTTTCATGCATTAAGTGTTTAGGTACTTGTGCATATGACTGACACAAGTAAAAGCAATCCACTCTTTTATGTCTGCTCATCTCGGATAGTACCTCATAATAAAATGAATACCCGAGGAATACCAACGCAAGATAAGTGAAAGAACGTTGAAAAGAGCGTATTCGTTATTCCAAGTGGTGAATAGGAGACTTAAAAACTACCAAGAGTTGGTACATTGAGACACGTACTTAAGACAATCCTCATTGGTATAAATATCCGCACAATAGATCTAATTTCCGGGAAGAGCGTCACGAAAATGACAACAGTTCTTACCACAATGGTAAACGAACAGGCCATTTAAATGCAAGTCATAATAATTACCGAATCAATAACAAACAAACCGGACAATACGCACAAGATATGCAATTTAATCGCGACCCGAATAATAATAGGGATCTAAACACGTGATTCAATCGTCAAAATCAGAATGACAACATACGTAAGAACGTTGCAACCGCAGAAATTGATAGGGAAGACCCGAAAAAGAGTGCGGCTCGCGACTGATAGGTCCCGTTGAGGGTTGTGATGTTGAGATGCAGGATCTGGCTTACGATGTCTCGAAGGGCTATGGTGGTAAAGAGAATGAGAAAAATGAAGTAGTCAAATGCCCTCGCTTACTGGCCTCGATCGGGAACTTTAATTTTGAGTGTTTAATCGACACTGGTAGCAACGCTACATTAATTTCACAATCGGCTTTCGAACACATCAAAGATGAAAAATTTGTCAGTCCTTCCGGTTTCTAACACATATCTTACCAATTCTTTCGGGAAGTGTTCGAAAAAAGTAAAAAAAAAAACGAGTATAAGTGTCATTAACGATTCAAAAGCTAAATATAAAAACAATATTGTTAGTCGTTGGAAATCTAGTATACGATTCGCGGTTTCGATTGGATAGTCGAAAATAAAGTAATAAATAACGGTAGGGAGAAAACAATAACAGTCGACAAGCTTCTAATAAATGATGAGTTCATCAGTGTTTCGAATCAATTTCCTTGCTCATATACGCATCCGAAAATTAAGAGTTTTGCTGAGTGCTCATCATTGTCTGAACTTCGCGGATCTATTTCGAAACATGAGATGGCAGTTGCCGTTCTTCTAGTCTGGGGAATGGTTACTGTTGTCGCCTCGTCGGACGGTTTCGAGAATGAACTAATTTCCGCGAAGACAGAGTGCCAACACCTTACGGAAAATGAGAAAATTAATCTGCACACCTTATTAACGGAATTTAAAGATATTTTCTAAAACACTCCCAGTAAAATAAAAAATTATGAGTATGAGTTCAAGTTTAAAAGCGACGATCTGAAATTCCGATCGACGTATCCAGTTCCTCGAGCATATATAAGTGATACCTATATACAAAGCAGGAAATAAAAATGAAGTTGCAAATTATAGACCAATATCCCTAATGACAAATATCGCAAAAATCCTTGAAAAAATCTTGTACACTAGAATCACTGAATTTATAACCAAGAATAATATAATCAGTAAAATGCAATTTGGATTCTTGAAAAATAGAGGAACAAAGGATGCACTAAGCTTCAAAACCAAGATCATTTACGAGAAACTAGATAAAAGTAAGCCCATAGCAATTGCTTTCTTAGATTTAGCAAAAACATTCAACTGTAAACCATAAAATACTTCTCGATAAGTTACAAGCATATGGAGTGAGAGGAAAGGGGCACAAGCTAATTAAAAGCTATTTAAATAACAGAAAACAGATAGTTAGGATAGACTCATTTACTAGTGAATCTAGTACTTCCTTGGGAGTACCCCAAGATACAATATTAGGACCTCTTCTTTTCTTACTCTATGTAAAAGACTTATTAACAAACATGCCTGAAGACTCACTATTATCATACACGGATGACACTGCAGTATTAACAACGGGCAAAACATGGACTGAAGTTGAAATAAAAATGAATAATTATCTCGATAAGGTAGATGTATGGGTTAGACTGAATAAGTGAACTTAAAACTTACAACAAACTGTATACATAACTTTGGGGAACTATTGCAATAGCTTACCTAGCAACTTTAATATAAAAGTCAATAATGAACCAATTAAAAGAGTAGATAATACAAAATACTTAGGTGTAATCTTTGACGAAAATATGAAATGGGATAAACACATTGAAAGTATCATCAATAAAGCAAGATACCTACTTTTTATATTTAGTAAAATATCAAATTTCATGAATCGTGAAACTTTAATGGTTATATATTATGCCCTCTTGCAGTGTGATAAGCTATGGAATAATTGCATGGGAAGGTGCATATCAAAATCAATTAAACTTATTACAAACAATTCAAAACAGAATACTTAAGGTTATCAATAGAAACACTTCTCAAATTAACACACTTTTAAACATTAAACAAATTATTCAATTTGAAAGCCTAAAATTTAACTATGAAATTATTAAACAAAAGTACATCGACTCCTCCAGTACAACCCGACGTAAACTCATTGTAATACCAAGGTATGGTAAAACCATAAGCACCAAGAACAGCTACATCAGAGTAATTAACACATTTAACAGGCTACCCAACGAATTGAAAACACTAGACATAAAAAAAATATAATACTAAGAAGCTAAAGGACTGGCTGAGCAAAAGTGAGTGAAAAAAATACAAAATATGAATAAAAATAAACGATAGCACAGAAATATAGAATTGATACTAAACGTAAATACAATAGAATGATAAGACAAAAAGTGAAATATAAGTAAAAAAAATTTATATTATTGTTATTATTATAAGTATAGAAATGTAGATTCAAGAAAATATTTTATATATATAATTTAAACTACTTATGTTATTGTTATTGGAGATTATATTACCTTTAATCATTTGAAAATATAGAAAAAAAGAATCAATAAAATAATATAATTGGAATAAAGACAATGTGCCTACCAACAAAGGGTGAATGAGATGAAAAATATGGGTCATGCGTGGAAGCCCGGTAATGACCCTGTTCCAGCGTAATTGGAATGGATGTATGGCTGGAGGTGATACTAATAGTATTACCAACCCAACATTTACTGTAGTTATTATGTTGATTTTGTTGATCCGGACCTGCAAATAGGAATTTACCTTCCTCTGCAGGATTTGCGACGTAGTAGGGTATTATTGTGTAAAATAAGGATATTTCTCTATCTGTCGACAAATGTTTCTATGTAACTCTGGATATAAATACATAAATAAATAAATATATATATATGTGTGTGTGTGTCAATGCGTGTGTATTTGCGTGTATGTATATGTATAAATATTTAAGATAGATTAAAATTTTTCCGCAAAAATTAATGCCCCTCTCGAGCTATAGTTGTGTTTTTGAGAAAGTTTGGTACCCTTGTATTATATGTCTCTAAGATACAATAAATACATTGTATTTATTTCGTCAATCGTCAGTTGACTTTCAGTGTTTCTTGAGTACGGAACGTGTTTATTTTCTACACAAGAAATATTGGAATTTTCTAAAGCCAGTTTGCTGCCTCTCTACTATATATAGTTTTATTATTTATATTAGCCACTTTTATTTGTTCTGTTACATTTATTTGTTCAATTGACTGATCATTGATACGCAACAGGCTATGGATGAAAAACGAAAAAATTTTCCGGAGGTAAGTAACGTCTGTATTGTAATTATTTAAATAATAATGTAAAACTTTAGTACAAAAAGTAATTATAAATTAATGTACTATCATAAAAGGTATATTTATTCATAAGAGGCAGGATTTGCCATTTTCAACGTATTTGTATAATTGATATAAGTTTAAATTAATTTTATAAATTTTTAGGAGACTTTTCCGAATTCAAGAAAGTTGGCTCAATATTTGATTACTAAAGGTCTATCCGTCGAGGTTATTGAAATTTTAGAAGGTACGTCAAATGCACTTTAATTACTGAAATATAATATTTATACAATAATGTGTAATCGTACGTACATAAACATGCATGTTAGGAAATATAAATGCATGCATAAGCGCGTTTATTTGTCAGTGCTCATAAATAAGCTAATATAAAGTCTTAAAAATAAAGTAAATAAATAAAATTAATAAAGCCTAAAATCTATAAACTTACCAGCAAACGAGCAGGTGTAAGTATAACCTACGTATAGGCATAGCATTTACTACGTTTATTTGTCTTCAGCAAAGGTATGGATATAATACCTCGGACATTCCTTCGTATATCACAGGAACATCCTAACATTGATCTGCATGACTTTCATAACATTTTGATGAGTTTATGATTTTTGCGATTTGCTCTAATTTTATCGAATATTACAGATATTGGTGTTAGCTGAGAAATTCTTATTTTATTGGTTATTAACAATAATAAATGAGAAGTTTTACAATTTGATTCTATGTATAACATTTATGACTAAAAAAAACAGATGTGGAAAAAATTTTTAAAAATGTTTTCATATAACAAAATTTTAATTCAAATTTCTGTTTTAAAAACTAACTGCTTTTACGTTACAACGTATTGTGTGATAGTTTGTTTTTTGTTTTGTATTGTATTATAAATTTACAGTTATTATTGATTATAACAAACTAAATAAGTATTATGACCTTTCTATCTTGTTTTATGTATTAATAATGGTCGACCCTAGAACATTGTGGACCCTTTACTGTTTTTCATATAAAGCAAAAAAGATTGATTTACTGCGCAGATCATAAATTTATACCTAAACAGCAATTAGATTTTTCATAAAAGAAATGAAAGAAGAGGGAAAAATCTTCAATTTAGCAATAAGTGATAAGTTAGATGAATTTTTACTTCAACTTAAGCTGCATATCATAACTTTCCACCGGAAATGTTGATTTCATTATACATATAAATCAAACTTTGTATTTCTTCTCAGGTTTTAGCTTCAAAATTCTTTTCGTGTAATATTTCTTTTGTACATTTAAGTTATCTTAACTTTGATGACAGTTTAAAAAAATCTCTGATTACTCGTATTATTCATTCTTATTTTTGTAGATTAGATAAGACTATAGACAATAGTTTTAAAAACAATATGTTTCTTCAAAAATATTCTGATGCTTTGCGCGCCTAATTATATTATGATGAAGTTGTTGTGAATAATGCATTAGGCTCAAAAGTTTTTCCTCATAAAATAGGAGCATTTTACTACATAATTCAAAATTTACCGCATTATTACAAATCTTTTTTGGGAGGTATCAATGTTTTAAATCTAGCTAATGCAGCTTTTATTACGAAATACACCTTTGCAACAATTTTACACAACTTTATAACGGAGTTAAAAAAATACTAGAATCCGACGAGTGAGTAACAATAGATAAAGATGATAAGTCATATACCATTCAAGCTGTATTAGCAGCTGTGTCTGCCGACGGTTTAGCTGACCATCAAATTTTCTGCTTAATGAATCCATCAGCTCGTAAATTTTATTGACTTTGTGACATAAGCAAAACGGATTTACTTGCTGGAAATTTAAAGAATTTTTTCTTGCGAACTAAAGATATGCATAACGAATGTGTAAAACTTATTGAAAATAACAAAAAAAAAAAAATGACAACTGAAACAGGAATAAAAGTACTACATCAAATTTCGTATTCAATCCAATGCATGATTTATTGGAAGGTATTTATCCGATGGAATTGAAGCTCGTTTTAAACTATTATATATGCGATGAGAAATTGTTTAGTATTCACATGTTTAATGATAGAATTCATTTGTTCAAATTTCCGATTGGATACCATAAAAAATCAAAAAGATCATACTATAAAGCAGACAGCTATGCAAACATGATGCTTAGTGCGAATTTTTCCTTTCTTAGTATTGGACAAAATTTTGGAAAGGGATAGGCATTTAGAATTGATAATATTGTTGAATCAAATAATGGAAATAATATTTAGTCCAAAGCTACAGATAACGATATCACCATATTTACAAAGTTTAATTGATGATTACGAAGCGTTATTTGAAGAGTTGTTCCATAACGTTCATTTTATAAATAAACATCATCATTTGCAGCCCTACTGTTTATGTATCGAAAAAAGTGGCCCATTACGTGACCTTTGGTGTATGCGTTTCGAGGCAAAACACAATATGTTAAATAGATACTGAAGCAAATTATTCTAACAAAAAAGCTAATTTGTACACCCCAGTATATGAAGTTGGATTATTTGTTACTTCATCTAGTGGTATAGATAATGAACACAATCTTCCATATTTTGGACAGATACAAGAAATATTAGTAACGCAAATCGAAATAATTTATTTGTGGTGCAGAATATGGGAAACTCATGTTTTAGATGATAAACTTACCGATTTTTCAGTTATTGAAGCTGATAATTATACGTTAGTAAATGCGGACAATTTAATGGATTTGAAATCTTTTTCTTTATGGAGAGAGTAGAAAAATAATGCTCGTTTCATTGTTCTACGACATATTCTATTGTAACCATGACTTAAGTATCACGTCTACAGGTCTTGGTTCATAAAATATTTATATAATGCGAATATTAGAAGATAAAACTTGTATATAAAGACTATTGTCTGATGTATTAACTAGTTATATTTTAATACGTTCTACAATGTCTACAATAATCCCAATAATACAATTAGTTTTACATCATTTATACAGTGAAACAAACTGTTATTAAGTATTCTTATTATTAATTCTTCCAGATTTCTATACTTTCTGTAACGATCGCCTTATTTATTTAGTATCGATTGAGACGGCGGCCCCACATGGTAGGTAAGAGACCACCAATGGATAACTTACCGATAATTACTAAGAGATAAGTTACCGACTAAGTGAGCGCTAGTATTCACATGTAATAGCCTACCTAAGTGCAGGTAGATGACGTGCGCGCATAAAGCATTGGAGAGAGGGACGGCCACGGATATAAAAGGAGACCAGCAGTCAGCAGCGAGCACTTACGATCTGGCTCTAGCGCGGAGCGTACAAGGACAACTATCGTCCTCTCCAAGTGCTCTGTCTCCTTAGTACCTAGTATGCAAACGAGCAATTTGCTCTCGAACAATACTAAGGGGACCCTCCCCCTTTTATACTCCGACCTCCGGTAAGTTCAGCATCACTTACTATCTGCTCTAGCTATTTACCATATATTAATTGGTATTTAACTTCTTTCGAGCGATCTCGCACTGCGGTAAAGGTCCTCTATATGGCTCTTACGCTCTCCAGCAAAAAGACAGTGTATTTTTACGCTGTTTTATGAGCCATGAGAGTCTTTCCGCAATCAAGCAGTATTCTAACCTCAAACAACTACATCATTTGTGCAACATCATCTGGGCACTGAGGTAATACTGGCATCGAGACCCCATCATCGCCGGACGATCTGGTGTCTTTTTGGGACCATTGCTGCACCACTACCGGAGGGTCTATGGAGTTTTTTTTTACGCTGATTCAGAGGTTGGAGTAACTGTCTCTTTTTTCTGTCTCTGTCTCTCTCACTCTCCCACTATTTTGGCGCGCAAAGTCACTGTCGTCGCTGTGAGGAGTTTTTTGATTTTCGCCACCAGGGCGCAACACCATCGTCCTGAATTTCTTCGAGCAGTATTTGGCTCCACTGCCGGCAGTCATCGAGCGCGTGCGCGATTTTTTGAAAATTATTCGGCGCCAATGCTCGCATTGTTATGGCGCGCAATTCAAATTCATATGTCTAGTCGCCCATTGCTTTTACAGTATTATTTCTGTCTATTTTGTCGGTTATTTATTTATTTATTTATTTATTGACCTTATAATTTATATATGTATATATTCATTTATTTATTTATTTGTTTATTTATTTATTTATGTGCTGACTAATTGACTATTTTCTATCGTTTATTAACTTATTTATTTATTTATTTATTTGCTCATTGTTTGACATTATATATTGACTATTTATTGACTATTTATTATTCGTTTATTTATTTGTTTATTTATTTATTTATTTCGTGTATTAATTTATATATATATATATATCTGTTGGCAATTTTATTATATAACGTATTTGTTAAACTCTTTATCCTTGTGCCGTATCTATTTATTTATTTATTGATAAATTGTTTGTGATTTACATCTCTCAAAATGGGTCGTGATTCCTGTGAGAAATGTAAAAAGATCCTGCGTACAGGTGCAGTAATGCGTCACTGCAAGGAATGTACGGCAACATTCCACAGTACTTGCATGAATTGGCACTTGATAGAGTCAAATTATATCTGCCAAGCATGCAGTTCAAAGAGCAGGTTTAAGAATAAAGTTAGGGGTGTCAAAAAGGATAAAAAGATTGCTACTCTAAAGGCCAAAGTTAATAATACTGTTAATAATACTGTCAATGATAATAATACTGTTAATAGAAATGATACTGTTGGCAATAATGATAATAATGGTAATAATACTGTGTCGGACAAACTTAAAGATACTGATAATGCGGCGGGTCATACTGGAGACAATACTGAGAGAGAAATTAATGTGGGGGTGATTAATAGTAATAATAATGATAATACTGTCAATAATACTGTTTATTGTAAAACTAATACTGTGCATAACGATACTACGAACTTGGAGGCGTCGATTAGGAATGACATGGCGGCGTCAACACCGAATAATTGCACCAATAAGATTTCCGGTGATAAGAAGCGCTCTACATTGAATTCTTCGGTCGAGTTGAGTGGCTTCGTTATTGTACACTGCCGGCATCTATGCTCTCTCTGTTCAGGAACCAGTTCGACCTTCTGGAGAGTTCGGTTAGCGATCTTCGGTCGCTTTTTGTGAGTAGGCTCGATGCTGTCGCCCGGATATCGAACACTGCCCCGGCGGGGCAGGGGGAGTTTGAAGGTCTGCTGGGTCGGGTTTCCTCGCTAGAGAGCGTAATTGAGAAGCAAAATGCTATGCTTTTGGAGGCGCAAAAAGACCGCGCTCTACTCGTGCAGGAAAATCTAAATCTGCAAAACAAATTGACCGAGCTCTCCGGTCTCATGCTAAATGTGCAGTCGCTGGTTTCTGGTCAGCGGGCTGGGCGTGGTGCTACTGGTAGTCCTGAGACGGTAAAGACTGACTGTAATGAGTCTCAGGTCCTCGTTTCACTCAGAGACATTGAGACTCCAGCTCCGGCTGACAGAACCATAGATTTAGGTTTAGAAATAACTAGATGTAAGATCAGCAATAAGGACGAGAACAACAACGCGGAAAACAATGTAATAAAAGCCTGTGATGTTGAGCATGCCTCCGAAGGGTTTCAGACGCAACGTAGGCGGCGTCGATCCCGTGGTCTCCACCCCGGAAGGGCTACTGCCTCGGGACTGAGTGGGGGCACTTCCCGTGAGGAGGGGACGCGTCGCGGTGGGGATTTGGCTGAAGTGATTATTTCTAATGTTTGTGATGGATCTGATGCCATGCGCTCAGACGTAGTACTTGCCATCCTCGCTGCGATTGACCCATCCTTTACGAAAGATGACATTGTGTCGGTGCATCTTCTCGGGCCAGGGGCTGGGCCTGACAATGGGGGGACACGTTCGGGTGCAGCGCAACGCCGTTCGCCGTGGGTGGTCCAACTCTCTCACCGCGATACGTTAAACAAGATCATGCGTTTGAAGGGCAGACTAACAGCGTTCAACACAAGGCATATTGACGTAACTCTACTTACTGAGGAAACGCGTGAAAGCATGGTTCAGAGTAAGATATTTATTAATGAATATCTAAGTAAAGAGGTTTTTGTTCGTTATAACAATCTTAAACAGATTGCGCGCGGTTTAGACTTTAAATACGTTTGGCATAGATGCGGGCGATTCCTTACTAAGTGGAGAGACGGCAGTAAAGCGCATGAGTTTTCTTCAGCGGAGGACCTACATGCGTTGGCAGCTTCTTATAAGAAGAATAGCTGCAGTGAGAATGAGGACGACGGGTGTGTGGTCGAGGCTGGTGGGTGGCCGAGCTGAGTGTGGGTCCCGGCGCGGGTCCTACAGCTGTGACAGCTGGCCGCGCCTGACTAGGCCAGAATAATGATAGAGTGGCGGATGGGGATGTGCTGAGAGCGGGTTTCTTGAATGCAACCTCGCTCTATGCACACATGGGGATGTTCCGTCAGTACCTGGAGGGTGCTCGGCCCTCGTATCACCTGTTTGGCGTGGCGGAGACGCGTTTCGGTCACGAGGTCGACGATATGTTCGCTCAGGTCGAGGGTTTTTCTGTCCTGCGTCAGGATAGGAATAAGCGTGGAGGTGGTGTAGCCCTGTACATCCGGAATGACTTCAAAGCTTCTTTATTATGTTCGTCGCCCTCACAGGTGGAGGGGAAGCCAGACATTCCGGAATATTTAATATGTAGCGTGCAGCAGGGTTCCTCGCCAGCGGTGTTCGTTGCCTTGATCTACCGTCCACCGGGAATTCGCGTCTCGGGCGACTCTGATCTGGTCAACGACCTTCGCAAACATTCCGTGGATTTCACGTTTAGAATTATCATGGGTGACCTGAATGCTAACATGTTGTCGACCTCACAGGACGCAGAATTTTTCCGTGAGCTCGCTTGCAAGCTAAACTTCAAATTAGCAGATCACGGCGCGACGCATCATGTAGGGGATTCTCACATGTGGATTGATGTGATCTTTACGGACGACGACAATGTAGTGCTGAATGCGGGTAATTCACTGGCGACTTTCCCAAGCAGACATAATATTATAGACGTTGAGATTGACATTCGTACAGAAAAACCTCCGGCTCTCAACGGTTTTGTTTATAGGGATTATAAATCGATCAAAACGGAGGAACTTCTAATCCTTTTAGCTGCTTGTGATTGGTCGCCGGTCAGTTGTCCGAGCAGTGGAGCAGACCTTCGGCTGGAACACCTCAGCCAGAACATCATGAACGTCATTGATCAACTCGCCCCTCTGAAAGAGTTTAAGCCGAGGAAACGAGGGCATCCTCCTTGGGTGGACGAGGACATTAAAGACTTGTACAGAAGACGAGACGCTATACACAAACGATACAAACGTACGAAACGGACGGACCTGTGGACGGAGTATCAGTCTCTAGCAGACGATGCTGAGGAACGTACTGCCCGAGCGCGGGATGCCTTCATTAACGACAGAGTTTTCGACGCCCTCAGTAGTAATAAAAAACGTTTGGAATGAGCTTCGCAATTTCGGTCTTGTCCCAAGGGCCAAGAACGACCTGCATGGTTTTACCCCAAACGAGTTGAATAATCATTTTGCCGGGGTTTCCGTCTCCGACCTTGAGTGCGAGGCAGACTTGGATAATGTCGTGTCGATGGCTGGCGAGGGTGGCTTCTCCTTTCGTGAGGTCACCTTCGCTGACGTCGTGCTCGCGGTCGCTCATTTCTCATCTCAAGCAAGGGGCGAGGATGGAATACCTCAAAACATCGTTGCAAAATCGTTACCGATAATTGGCCATCATCTTGTAGCGCTATTTAATTCTTTATTATCGAGCGGGGTCTTTCCGGCGGCCTGGAAGAGAGCGCACTTGGTGCCACTCAAAAAGACGGCAGTTCCATCGTCCGTCTCGGACTTTCGTCCAATTGCCCTTTTGTGCTTTCTTTCTAAGGTACTGGAGAAGTTGGCGCATGATCAGATTGTAGAGTTTCTGGGGGCGCTGGAGACCCTGGATCCTTTCCAGACTGGTTTCCGAAGGCATAACTCAACACAGACAGCACTACTGAAACTAACGGAGGACATAAGGGCGGGTATAGACAGTAGCGGGCGCCTTATGACGATCTTGCTGTTATTTGACTTCAGTAAGGCATTTGATACGATTTCTCCTTCCAAATTGCTTCGTAAGCTGATCAGAATGGGCTTCTCTAGATCGGTAGTTCTGTGGGTCAGATCTTTTGTGACTGGACGTAACCAGAGAGTGGTTACAAATAATAACGGTGATTCTGATTGGCTAAAGACCAATCTTGGCGTCCCGCAGGGCTGGATACTGGGGCCTCTTCTGTTCAGCTTGTATATAAATGATATACAGGAAGTCTTTTCAAAGTTTAAGGGTATGGAGGGGAAATTGACTGATAGTGTTGCGCATTTGCTTTACGCGGACGATCTGCAAGCCTACACTCAGGTCACGAGGGACGATCTGTGTGGGGGTGTGGGGCGAATGTCGGCTGTGGCGCATGCTGTGTCGGCTTGGGCGTCCGAGAATGCCTTGAGACTCAACACTGGCAAGACCAAGGCAATAATTTTTGGTTCGGAGCATAGTATTAACTACTTGCAAAATTTGGACTTGCCTGGTGTTGAGATTCAAAATGGTGTTTTCATGCCCTTTGTCGATGAGGTGACCAATCTTGGAGTGATAATGGACTCCAGGCTTACATGGAAGCCGCAGGTAGATGCAGTTAGCCGAAAGGTTAACAGAGCCCTTTATGGCCTGAGATCTTTTCGATCCGGTACCTCGGAAGTACTGCGGAAGCAGCTGGCAGGCGCTCTCGCTATCTCTCACTTGGACTATTGTTCCGTAGTGTATCTTGATGTGACGGGTGAGCAGCAGACTAGACTGCAACGATTGCAGAATTCATGTGTGAGATATGTAACGGGCGCTGGGAGGGCCGAGCACATTACTCCTTACAGGGGGACACTGGGCTGGTTGGATGTTAAAAACAGACGTGCCTATTTCGCGGCGGTCTTGATATACAAGGCACTTAATATGGGTCAGCCGCCGTACATTTCGGCCCTCTTCGAGAAGAACCAGTGCAGGACCTCTGGTAGGGTGCCCAGGGATTTGGCGGTTCCGGGAGCGAGGACCGACGCCTGTGGAACTCCATTCCGCAGGAGATCCGCACTTTGGCCTCGCTATCGAGGTTTAAGGTGGCGTTGCGTTGCCACCTATTAAAGAATAATTAACTGTGATATTTTAATAAGACTGAAAACACCCTGATATTAGTATGTAGTACTCCGCGTTGTTGTTCAATTGACGCGATAGGATAAGATTTATGCGAAATTGTACTTAACTATTTTGTCTTGACAAATAAATTTCTATTCTATTCTATTCTATTCTATTCTATTCTATTCCTTTCCATTGAGCATAAGGTTAGATCTGTATTCTTGAAACAATATACATCTATAATTTATTTAATCCTTTATTGCCTTATAAACATTGCTTTGTTTACCCTTCCCCTCTCGAATATCCCTTGGGATCAGGAAAGTAGTTCCCTGTTCTTAAGTGGGTACCTATCGAGTACGGATTGGTCGTGAGAAGGTAAATCCTCACACACTGGTCCGAAGCTGCGTGGATTACCTAACTGTGCGGAGCTCGTGGAGTAGATTCCCCTCCAAAACTCCTGGTGCACACGTGCAGCTTCCCTCTGGTGGTTTCTCCATTACAGAGAGTAGGGAAAGCTTATATTCACTCAACCGATAGTGCGAGGTGATTGTGAGTTCAATCTTGCTTCCTCGAGCGCATTCTCGCTTCTTCCCACATCAAGTCTCGAATCCTACACACGACCTCGCCTCGGCATTGCTTGGCCCGTTTCAAGATTAGCACTACATCAATAGATTTATTATTTTATTATTCGGTCCTTTCCAGTTCTGAATTGTAAAAATCTTTTTAACCTATTGCAGCCGAAGAATTTACAGCTGATACTTTTATCTGTGTAAGGAATGATGACATGTTTGATCTAAATATAAAAATATAATAGTTTATAGATACTTCTTTACACAATTTTACGTGCACGCGCGCACACACAGACATACACACACAAACACACACACACATACTCATGGTGCGGCTCAAAGGCAAAGTAGTTGCGCTCCCGTCTGCGGCCGAATTTCTAAGCCAGATAATAGAAATACTCTTCCCTAAAGATGACCAATGTGAAGTTCACTGGAAAGCCCCATCATAAGATGGCATCCCACCATTAGCCGAAGTTGAACTCGCTAGAGCCTGTGCAAAGTTTAATCCCAGGGCATTCTCGAGTGTTTTTAAAACCTGTCTCAGAAATGGCATATTTCCTAAACGTTGGGAACTGCATCAGTTAGTTCTGATACCAAAAGGCGACAAACCACCGGAGAATCCGTCATCTCACAGGCCCATTTGCTTGTTGGACTCACCAGGGAAGATTCTACAAAGAATCATAGCCGGACGCCTTGAAGAATTCACCGAGGGACACTATGGGCTATCTGAGCATCAATTCGGTTTTCGCAGAGCCAAGTCAACCTCGGCATGCAATCAATCGGGTAGTAAACACAGCACGCGAGGCAATCAATGGTAAGAGATGGAGGCGAGGAACAAAGAAGTACTGCGCTATTTATTACCCTGGATGTCAAGAATGCTTTTAATTCTGCACGCTGGCCCTAAATTATTGCTAAATTATGCTTCCTTGGAGCGCCTCGGAGTACCAAGCTACATATAAGAAATAGTAGCAAGCTACTTAAGCAATAGAACGCTTCAATACCACACGGATGATAGTATGGTCAAACACAGAGTATCTGCAGGAGTCCCACAGGACTCTGTCATGGGACCAACGCTCTGGAATATTATGTATGACGGTGTATTGAGGATTCCGGTACCCCACAATATTAAGATTGTTGGATTTGCGGACGACATTGCGGTAGTAATAATCGATAAAACAATCGAGGAAACTACCGAAGACGCCAATGACGCAATTAGCAGCATTAGAAGCTGGCTCACGATAACTGGTCTTAAACTATGCAGAACACAAGACGGACGCAGTCTCAGTAACTAGCCGGAAAAAATAGAGAAAATCACTCTAAGGGTCGGAAGTAGTAATATAACCTCGCCGCCTTCCGTACGATACCCAGGAGTACAAATTTACGCCTGACTAAAGTTCGACAAACATTTAAAAATGGTCGGTAGAAAAGCATCCCAGGTTGCAAATGCACTAGCGGACTGATGCCCAATATAGGGGGACCACGGTAAACACAGAGGAAACTACTGGCCCAAGTAGTTGACTTAATCACGCTTTAGTCTGCGCCGGTATGGCACAAAGCAGCAAAGCTGTCGTCCTACACAAGAGAGATAGCGTCAGCACGCCGCCGGGTGTGTTTACGAGTCACTAGCGAATACAGGACGATCTCTAGTGATGCGTTCGCGATGCTTGCAGGAATACCTCCTCTGGACCTTGCCGCAGAAGAATGAGCGAGTCTATTTGAGAAGCTGCAAGAGAAGGAGTCATTGAAAGACGCAAGTCAGATGGGACGCCTCAACAAAAGGAAGATGGACACACCGGCTAGTGTCTAATATAGAGAAGTGGATTCATAGACCACACGGCGATCTGGATTTCTATCTTATCCAGGTTTTGATCGGTCATGGTTGCTTTAGGTACTACCTGCACCGGTTTTAGTTAGATAATGAAGAGACTTGTCCAACCTGCCCCTACTCGCTTGAAGACGCCGCACATGTAATGACAGGATGCTCACGGTTTTCACTGGAGAGGCAAAATCTGTTGAAGACGCTGAGAGAAGACGTCACCCCCGAAAACATTGTCGAGCTGATGCTCAAGTCAGCCGAAAACTGGAGGGTAATGGCATCGTTTGCGGCCAGCATAATGAAAAAACTCAGAATTGAAGATACAGCAAGACGTCAGAGTATAGAATTCTAAGACGACAAGACTACCGTCCGTATATACGCGCCTTAGACCGAGGCAGAGGAACGCAGGTAATGGAGTTGAGCCCAGCTCCCCTACCTGATGCAGAGGAACGTAGGGGTGGTGAGACTGACAGAGGCCAAGCGGACGATGCCGTGAGAAGTAGACGGCCGGACAACGTAGAGAGAGAAGAAGACGAACTTGATCCGGAACCCCTATTCACAGAAGTGGAAGGGGGATGTACGAGAAAGTTACACGGCCCTACCGAAGCAATGTCTAGCGATGGTACGGGTAGGGTTCGGATGGCGTAGGGCCACTTGCGCAGAGCTTGCTCTGCCTACGCCCGTTAAATAAAAACACACACACACACGCGCGCGCATACATACACACATATATATTTTTTCTTGTGTATCCTAGGTATTAGACAGTGCGTTATGCGATAATCTTTGCTAACAATTGGATAAATCTTTACCATCGCCGCTTCGTCAGAATAAAGAAAAAACTGAGTGTGATTTGCCAAAGTCACCATTTCAAATCAAGGAATATAAATCACAGTCTAAAGAACTAAAGACTAATGAAAAACACCAAACATCACTCATTTTATCAAGAAACCGAAAAAAGATTTGTGACACAAACTAAGGAACAGGCTATAGGAGCCCCATCGAATTTTATCAGTACTGATTCGGAGAAAATGGACATGGACGCCGACTCTGATGCGGCCTCATCTACTCATACAAATAATAATACAGACACCGATGAACATTCCAGTAAATCTTCTGTTGAAAGAAAAAAGAGAACTAGCAAAAAGACAGATTTCACGATAAAAGCGACCAAAATATCTGGGGGTTTATCGCGTGTTATTAAACACGACGTTAAATCAAATAAAACTTTTGCTATTTCTGTCAAAAAAGATGATTATTCCAAAATAAAGTGCGCTGTGTGACGTCGCAGCTGCACCGAAAATCAGTTTCGACGCGGCAGATTTCCTTACCTGTGATAACAAGCGCCGATCGGCACGCAAGAAGCTGTTGTCAGAGAAGCAAGAGTACGACGAATTCCCGGGCTGAGCGAGGTGAGGCCGACGTTCCGTGAATTCGAGAAAACGCGACGTCGCGAACGGAGGAGAGGGCCAATCGGGTGCGATCTTGTATCGCTGGCCGCCAATCAGTGCACAGCTTGTAGCGTGCCGAAAAGTAGGGGGGGTCGGGCGCGCGACTGCGGCGCACCGCGTAGAGAGTTGCTTGCCAGCTCCCGAGGCAGTCGAACGATTACCAGAAAGCAGCGCGCATGAAGAGAGAGAGAGAGAGAGAGAGAGAGAGAGAGAGAGAGAGAGAGAGAGAGAGAGAGAGAGAGAGAGAGAGAGAGAGAGACAGAGACAGAGACAGAGATAGAGAGACAGAGACAGAGACACAGGTGCTATAAATGCTTGGGCTTCGGCCATACTGCTGCAAGCTGCATTGAGCAGCACGACAGAAGCCGCTGCTGCTACAAATGTGGCTCAGCGGGACATGTAGCGAAAGACTGCAAAAACCAGCCCAGCTGCATTCTCTGCAGAGGAAAGGACGACGTAGAGAAAAGCGACCATGCCGTAGGTAGCTATGATAGTCCAGCGTACCAAGCGGCAGTGAAAGCCACAAAACAAAGAAGATGAGAATAGTACAGTTAAATCTGAACCACTGTGAGACAGCTCAGGACCTTCACTGTCAGTACGTGGGAATCCGATGGCTCCGGTAAAGCAGCTATTTGGACGTGTAGAGACCTTACCTTTCAAAGTAGGATGAAAGTCAAAGAAGCAGGTTTTGCCAGCGCAAAGATTGAGGATATACAGGTATACAGCTGTTATGCCCCACCCAGTGCGCCAATAGATCAGTTTCAGCAGTTCTTGGACCGACTAGTACGAGATGTCAGGGCTAAAAAACCAGCTGGGAGGCAGCCGAAAAATCAATAGAAGAGGACAGGCCCTACTAGAGGCACTCACACTTCTGGACTTGGTGCTGGTGAACGAAGGCAACGTACCAACCTATAAAAAGGTGGACGCTGAATCAGTGATCGACTTAACATTTGTTAGTAGATGTCTGGTAAAAGAGGTGAGTAAATGGACCTTAAGCGATCACTTCACTAATAGTGATCACCACGCCATTATAATGGAGCTGGGCACACAAAACATGGTACACTGTACTAACTCTATAAGTACGAAAATGAAAGCAAGCAGAGATGTCATAAGGAGCTGCTAGAAGAGGTCAATGAAGATCCATGGGGCAGGCCCTACAAAACACGAGAGAGAGAGAGACAGAGACAGAGAGACAGAGAGACAGATAGACAGAGCGACAGAGCGACAGAGAGAGAGAGAGAGAGTTTCCAAGTCAACCGGACGCACCATATGCTATAGCAGAGGAAGTGCGGGAAGAAGATATATCTCCAATTACAGTTGAGGAGCTACTCGTAGCAAGCAAGAGGGTAGGAAACAATAAGGCTCCCGGTCCTGACGGCATACCAAATTTGGCGCTGAAGCATGCCATCGAGGCTAAACCTGAAGAATTTGTTGGCCTCTACAATGCATGCCTAGCAGAAGGGAGATTTTCGACGAACTGGAAAAAGCAGCGACTTGTGTTGCTACCTAAGGGTAACAAAGCGCCCGGAGGGGAGACATCGTACAGACCATTATGTATGATGGACACTCAAGGAAAAATACTGGAGCGCATTATCAGCAGCAGGATGGAGTGCATAATCGAAGAGACCAAGGGGCTTGCCGAGCACCAATATGGCTTTCGGAAGTGCCGATCTACTTTGGACGCGATCGGCCTAGTGGTAAACACAGCCCGAGCAGCCATCAGTGGAAAACGGTGGAAGGGCGGAACAAAGAAGTACTGTGCAGTTATTACTTTGGATGTCAAAAACGCATTCAACTCTGCAAATTGGACGAAGATACATGAAGCGCTTGAAAAGCTTGAGGTGCCCACCTACATCAAGAGGATGATGGCCGACTATCTGAAGGACAGAACTTTACTGTACGAAACGGATTGCGGCATTGAAACCTACAAGGTCACGGCAGGTGTTCCACAGGGATCAGTACCGGGCCCGCCATTGTGGAACATTATGTATGACGGAGTGCTGAGACTACAACTCCCGCGGGAGGCTATGGTAGTAGGATTCGCAGACGACATAGCTCTTGTAGTAGTAGGGAAGGAAAAAGAAGACGTCGCTGAAATCACCAATGAAGCGATCACCACCATCCAGAGGTAGCTGAGAGAAACGGGACTTGAACTCGCTGGACACAAGACCGAGGCGATCCTGATATCTAGCAGGAAGAAAATGGAGACGATCGCCCTAATGATAGACGGCCATGAGATAACCTCTAAATCGACTATCAAGTATTTGGGCGTTACTATAGACGAAAAGTTGACGTTTAAACAGCACCTTGAATTAGCAGGTAAAAAAGCGGCAAGAACGACTGCTGCTTTTTCTCGGCTCATGCCGAATGTCAGTGGAGCTACTGAGAAGAAAAAGAAGCTGTTAACAAGTGTCTGTACATCGATTATGCTGTACGGGGCACCAATTTGGGCAGATGCAATGGCAATAAAAGCCTATGCGCGAAACCTGTCATCCGTGTATAGACGGAGTGCGCTAAGAGTAGCGTCTGCTTACCGCACGGTATGGGACGATGCAATAAGCGTCGTGGCAAGCATGCCACCCATCGACCTCTTAGCACTAGAGAGGAAGGCCATATACATGGCAAAACAGGAGAACAGCGATAGAACGAAGGCAGAAATCTGGAACGCTGCCAGAGAACAAACAGTAGCTGAGTGGCAGAGAAGATGGGACAGTAGCCTGAAAGGGCGCTGGACGCACCGACTTATACCAAAGATTGAAGACTGGATCAAAAGAAGACACGGGGAAGTAAACTACTACCTCACGCAATTTTTGACGGGACATGGATGCTATCGAGCATACCTGTGTAGATTTAATTTAGAAGACTGTCCAGACTGCCCAGTATGTCTGAACATGTGCGAGGACGCTGAGCACGTTTTTTGCTACTGCCCGCGTTACCAGCAGGAGCGTGAAGAGTTTGAACGCTATCTCCAGACCAGAGCAACTCCTGAGTCTATTATGGTAGCTATGTTCGCCACCGCTGAGGGCTGGCACGTGGTTAGTAACTACGCCGCGGTCATCCTTAAGAAAGTGAGGGGTGACGAAGAGAGAAGAAGACGAGAGATGCTGCAAGAAGCTGACGACCGGGCGATGCGGTAAGAAGTAGACGGCAGCCTATAATGAAGGTCATAAGGAATGACAATCACATCAAGGAGACAAGGGCAATGTCCCTATGCCCCCCCCCCCCCCCGCGAAGTAATACTTGACCGTGGTACCGCGGGGGAAAAAAGGCACTGAAGACGGAGCTTGGCCCTCCTCACCGACAAATCGGTAAGGAGAGCGAAGAGGATTCGGGTTGCAATTGGATTCTATATTCGGTCGCAAAACGAAGGGTTTTAGTTGGTGAGAATCCAACACACTGTGGCTCAGGCCATGTCATGGTCTATTAAGATTTTTCCCTCCAACCTCTTTCTCCAATTAAAAAAAAAAAAAAAAAAACAGAGAGAGAGAGACAGAGAGACAGAAAGACAGAGAGACAGAGAGAGAGACAGAGAGACAGAGAGACAGAGAGACAGAGAGACAGAGAGACAGAGAGACAGAGAGATAGAGAGACAGAGAGACAGAGAGACAGAGAGAGAGAGAGAACATTGAATTAAAACAAACTCCTGTGCATGTATTTGACATTTTAATGAAATGTCATTATGATTTAAACATTAAATTCAATGCAGAATTGCTAAATTTTTACGAATTTTTTGGCACTTTGTATATATAAACTAACCATTCCAAGATCAAGTTTGGATCGTGTTCATATGCAGTTAGAAAATATAAAAATATAATTCTATTTATAAATGGAAAATGATTCTACTAATTCTTGAAAAAGTTAAATTACACCAAAGGTTGTTGAAAAATTAACTAAAATGGAATCAAAATTTCACTCTCATTCAGAGAGTGAAATGTTTTTAGGTTTTTTTTTCACTCTATCACAAAGTTAAATTTCACTCTCTCGGAGTGAAAAATGGAACAGCAGAAAAACTCCCCTTTACGCTTTTCTCAAGAGTGAAAATTCACTACAAAAAGGACTGTTCCATTTTGTGTTGAGGCTAGAGTGACTATTCGCTCCAAAAACGTCAATTTTCACTCCCTATGATCTAGAGTGCAATACAAGGAACATAACTGGCTAATCTGTGGTGATCTCAAGATTCTTACCATCATGCTCTGTCAGCAATCGGGCTTCACAAAGTTTCCATGTTTCTTATGCATGTGGGATAGCAGGGATCGTAAGAATCATTATGTAAAAGCAGAATGACCTGCTGGATCAACGTTCGAACTCCGTAAGGATGACATCAGTAACAAGCCATTAGTAGCGCCATCTAAGGTCCTACTTCTTCCTCTCCATATTAAACTTGGTTTAATAAAATAATTGAGTGAAGCATTGAACCAAGAAGGTCAATGTTTCTCGTACCTGGGAACAAAATTTCCCGGAGTATCTGACGCTAAATTGAAAGAAGGTATATTTGACGGTCCCCAATTCGCACATTGTTGAAGGATAAAGCATTCATAGACAAGAAGGATGAGAAAGAGAAAGCAGCATGGATTAACTCCAAGAATGTAGTGCAAAACTTCTTAGGGAATCACAAGAGCAAGAATTACAAAAAACGAGTTGAAGACTTACTTAAAAATTACAAGAGTTTGGGTTGCTTGATGAATTATAAGCTACACTTTCTTTATTTACAGCGATTATAGCGAAGAACAAGGGGAACGGTTTCACCAAAATATTAAAGTAATGGAACAGCGATACCAGGGCCGGTGGGACATAAATATGATAGCGGGCTTTTGTTGGACATTGAAAAGAGAACATATTATCGACGGAAAAATCAAAAGCGGAACTCCCTTCACCGATCATTCGAAGACAAAAGATCAAGAAAAAAAAGAAAATCATGAGTTTTTTAGTACATGATACCCATGTCTCCGTGTGTAGCTGTTTATAAGACAACGGTTGGTCAGTTTCTTTATTTTTCTCAAAAACTAATTTATTGCATTCATTAAGATGTAAAATTTTTCATTTTTCCTGAATCTGTGGCCAAAATTTCCTTTTTTAGTAAAAAAAAAGTATATTTTACCTTGGGATGACCTTGACTTAACCCTGAGGTACTAAGCGGTCTTTATGTTTGGATTCAGCGGTCCAAAAAATATGTCAGAATGACAACTTGACTCGATTTCACTAATTGTCGAGGATTTTACCTTCAAACGGCCTCCAATTCGGACCGATGGAGACTAACGGACACCGGATTTGGATTCGGTGACCCTCAAAACATAAGGACATAATCGTTTGCCCTATGAAAATCCATTATCTTATTATTATACGAATCCTCCATCCAACAAGATTAGGTGACCTTCATATGATCTTGAGGGTTATATTAAAAAAAAATTGAATATCTGGACGTAAAATTTCTCGCTTTATAAGAATCTACCGTAAAAAAATCATTTTTCCTAGAGTAAGCAAATTTAGCTCATGGAGAAAAGCGAATACCGGATTTGAATTCAGCGCGCAAAAATACATAGGAGTACATGGGTTTTGTCGATGGACATCCAAGTTAATTTTTTTTTGTGGGTCTGTCTAATTTTTGTTCATCGGAAATAGTAATTGTAATAGTTACAGTACATAGTTTGTCGATGGTACATACAATTAACGAACTTTTATCGATTCGGCCAATATGTCATCGATTGTGCGTTATCTTGTTTGCGCAATGGGTGTCATCGGGGTAGGTACCAAATCTCGAAGTGTCTCATTTTTGGAGAAAGCTTATTGGGCCGAGAGGCTAAGGGTGGGTAAACCCCGTATACAATAAATATATAAAAGTAAATTTAATATATATTTTCTAGTGCAGTAATACCAAGGATGATATCGATTTATCGTCAAAGAATGTAGCTAATATAAACGATGTATGTGAAAGCATGAAGCAACAATTATTAATTCTTGTTGAGTGGGCTAAGTATATACCAGCATTCAGAAAACTGGAATTAGATGATCAAGTTGCTCTGTTAAGAGCACATGCCGGTGAGCATCTCCTCTTAGGTGTAGCAAGGCGAAGTATGCATTTAAAAGAAATACTTTTACTAGGAAATAATTGCATTATTATCAAAAGTCCCATCGGTAAGTTTTTATTTGTAACATGCACTTCCTTTCAAATAAATTTCATTTTAATAAAAAACGTTTTACAATAGAAGTTAAAGAAGTAGGGGTACGTTATCGCGCGGGGAGAGGGAGAAGCCTTGCTTGGAGGTACGGTACGTATCCACGATAGTGGAGGCCAGGGCTTTGGAGCATGTATGGTGATGTTTATCGTATCACTGATGAACAATTTATTGTAAATAATTTTGTTGCAAAATAAGGTAAGTGCATAAGTAAGTTAAGTATGGATGAGACTTTCCTCTACTGAGAGAGTACGGCCAGATTGCTGAGGGTTAGGTTATTTGGCGAGAGACCTTCGGGTCGCGTCGCTGCTTCTACCCAGCGGGCGAGATAGCCTCGAGAGGCGTGCTTTTTCGATAGCGTTTGCTTACCGGAGGGAGAACGCAAAGACTTGCCGGGGCCGTGCCTCCAGAAAGTATGCTGTGCCTGGAAATTCTCGAGAATTCAATTTTCGCAAGTTTTATTCCTACGAGCCGTTCGGAGCTATGTCCTTCCGAGTGGCTTCCCCAGGAGATCGTCTCCCCAGAAAGGTCCTGTGGGCTTAAAGCATCGAACGCCACTGTCGGTCACCGAGAGGCTACTCGCAACTAACGGTAGGGCGCGGACTTCAGAGAGTGGCCGTCTTCAACTATACAGATACTGTAGATTCTGAAGATTTTAGTAACCAACTTACTACAACTTACAAAGTTACTGAAGAGAATTTTTTTATTAAGTGCTCGTTCTGGGTAGGAAAAAATGTATCTCGACTCCAAGGCGCAATCCACCAGAGTCGAGGTGAAAGCGGTTTGGGGATTACCATGTCAAGTGCCTTGATATGTACCTTCAATGTGCATTTGTGTCGGTATACTAGGGATCCGTTCATAAGCCTTGGCTTGATGATGCCATTGTAGAGCCATCTCACTTTTTCGGATTTTAGGCCCCAAAAGCTTTTCTGCATGCCCGGAACTTACTTATTGCCAAGTCACATATCTTTCTAATGTGCCTACCCCAGTTTGTCTTTGAGTCCAGCGTAACGTCCAGGTACTTTACTTCTTTGACCAACACCAGCTGGGTCCCTTGTAGGTATAATTCCGACACTGGTTGGTCTTGTATCTGTTTGTGAAGAGCATAACGTTTATCTTATTATGGTTTACCCCTAACTTTACTTTTTTGCATCGCTTTTCGATCAGTCGGAGAGTATATTGGAATATGCCCGAAATAACCTCGACGTCGTTTCCCCTTCCCAATATGACTACGTCGTCCGCATACGCCTCCGAATTTATGCTCGCCTATATTCAGGACGGAGAGCAGGCTATCTATTACTGTTAGTATAAGATAAATATATACGATAGATAGGCGGATTTATAGTATATTTGTATAGAATGTATAGATCTAATCATATGATGAATGAAAAAGTATAAATGATAAGTGTACCGAACTGTTTCTATGCAAGTATAAGTTCAAAGAGACTAATGTATAAGAAGAATCTAAAAGATAGATACCTAGAATGTATGAGATGTATGTATAGGATATATGTATATATTCCTTGTTTTAAAGGGATTTAAGGCAAATCTTGCAAAGATGTCACTGAATTGTTGATGGGAGTCATTCATGAGCCGTTTGTGTATTACACGAATAGACTCGTCCGCTATTTCTGTTATCTCATCCAGGATTTTCGCTTCTACGATTAATACTATGTCATCAACGAAACCTACCACTGTCGCATCTTTGGATAACTGTAGCCTTAGTACTCCGTCGTACATGACGTTCCAGGTCGGTGGGCCAAGTGACTGATCCTTGAGGAGCACCTCCTGTTATTTCATAGGTCTCGGTGCCATCATCGGTATCATAAAATAAGGTTTGTCCTTCAAATAGTTGGACACCATCCTTCTTATATAAAGGTACTTCTTGCTTCGGAAGTGCGTCGTGTATTTTGCTCCATTGGACCTCATTGAATTCATTCTTGACGTCCAGAGTGACTACAGCGCACTACTGCTTTGATCCTTCTTTTTTCCCTCTTTACCCCTGTATCATTTCTCGAGCAGTACCAATCACTAAGCATACTGCGTCTAGTGTTGTCCGTTCCCTCCAAAAACCATATTGGTGTTCCGCAAGTTAACCACGCAAGAATCATGCCTGAGGTTTTCAGTATGCAGAATGGTCTGTATGATGAAGCATATTTAGGTGGCTTCTTTCTCCTTTGTACTAGCAAAAGACGTTGCTTCGTCCAATCGACGGAAAATATCCTCTTTTCAAGACATGAGTTGTACAAGTCGCATATTTCAATGCAATTTTAGCCTCGTGTTGCCATGAATACCTAGGATTGTGGGCTTATTTTTTTATGTTTCAGGAATTTTTAGAAAGATAGAGATTTTGTATCTAGTAAAATGAAGTTTTTGTTAAACAAACTATAAAGTAATAATATTTTTGTGTAATGAAATACGATATTTAACTGAGCAGATTTTCTGAATCAAACTGTTTTTACCGGAAGGAACATACCAAAGCAGAGTATTTTACATTTTGATCCAGAACTATGCAAGCTCGGTTATTCTATATGAGGTTTATCGCGTTGAGAACATTTTATTTTTAAAGTCACCCGACACTTGAATTCTACACTTAGTGGTAGAAATTCTTCTTACTTACAGGTGGTAGTATAAAATAGAATACAATTTTAAAAGTTTAGAATTTATAGTTACATTAAGTTTCAGTTTGGATGAGGTCGAAGTAACGCTCTCTCTCTCCCCCCCTCTTGATTTGCAGTATGAAGAAGAGTTAAAATAAATAAAGTAAAATACTGAATTTAAATTTATATAAAAAAACTCAATGTTTATTCAGACTCTGATATAGTATGTAAAATGTATAGCTTACGGACTGAGAGCGTAAAAATATGTATAGAAATAGTGTTGCGGGCTAAAAGCAAAAAATATCCAAGCTGACTAAGAGCTGATACCAGAAGATGCTTCCTGGAGCTGCTCTCAAGAGTTTTAAAAGCTCTCTTTAGACACACCCTCTGCCTCTAAGCTCTATCCTAATAGGTGGATATTTTAAGGGTTTTCCAATGAAAATCTTTTAGATTTTCAGAGACTAGAATGCTACTCTATCTTAATGGAGAGGAGTTTAAGTGCGGTCCTGATGGTGTATATTATCACCAGGATACATATGTATATCTATACACACATATTTCATGCACTTTCTTAGTGTTTAATACAAATTATAATATTTACTTAAAAGTATATCTTAAACTAAACTGCAAAACAATAAATTTAGTCTAAAAGATTGCATTCTTATCTATCTTTAAATACAAATTAATGCTAATTTTAGGGTATTAATGTTAAAGTTTTAATTTGTATAAAATATTTATTTAAAAAATATATAATAATAATAATCTTTATTGTATTTTATACAAGAGTATTTTTACTATGCTTTCTTTACAATTATTTACACGTGTGTGCTTTTAATACGCCCTTTTTTTATTATTTTTTTTTTTTTCCTTTTTTTCTCTTTTTTATTATATCTCTCCTGCTACTCTTCCTTCTTCCTCCTTTCCTCTCTCACATCTTCTTCACTCTTCTCTTCTTCTCTTACCCTTCTAATCCTTCCCTCCTCCTCCTTCCACTCGTACAGGATTCCGTCCACTCTCACCTTGAAGTCTCCGTTCCTTAGCAGCTCCCCATTCTTTTTCGCTTCCTCTCTTCTTCTCTCTCTTATCCCCATGGCTTCTTTCTTTGCCCTTCTCTCCTCCCAACTCATCCACTGCTCCATTCTCACCTTTCCCCCTTCATTAATCTCCTCTCTCCTCTTCCATATCTCCTCCATTTCCTCTTCTGCCGCAAAGATTATTTTTTTTGTGTCCTGGTTTGCGATCTCCTCCAGCTCCAAGCTCGTTCCCTCCAGGATCTCGTCCAGCCAGTCCTGCAGCACCTCCTTCTCATTCCAATTTGTCCCTTTGTGGATGATCACACCTCTCTCTCCTACTTTGCTCCTCCCTCCCTCCGTCCTCTTTCTTTTGCTGGTGTTCACAATCCTAACCTCACTTTTCACCTTGGCCCTTTCCCTTTCTATCCCTTTTCTCTCCTCTCTCCTTACTTTTCCTTCTAATTTTTCTACCAGTCCCTTCAGTTCTTTGACTGTTCTCTGCATCTTCTCCCTCTCTCTCCTTTCCTCTCTCAATTTTCCTTTCAAAATTTCTACATCACCTTCTATGTCCGTCATCTTTCTCTCCGCCGCTTCTCTTCTCCCTCTCTCCAATTGCAGCTTCACCCTCCACTCCTTCATCTCCTCTTTCATATCCCGCATCTCTCTCTCCACTCTTCTCTCATGCTTCGACATCTCTCCCTTCTACTTTTTTGTCGCCTTTGGTTCTTTATCTTCTTTACTCTCTGTTGACTTTGCACGCTCTCTCTCTCCCTGCTATAACCTCTCTGCTCTCCTCACCATGTGCTTTCCTTTCTGTTCCTCTCGTTCCTCTTTCTTCTCCCTGTTCCCTCCGTCTGATTCCACCTACCTTCCTTACCGACCCTCCTAGTTTCTTTCTCTCTCTCTCCTCCTAGGGAATTTCCCTAGAATTCCCCGCATGCTTTGCGTGCGCTTTTCGAATCTCATTTCTTCTTTGTCCTCTCTTTTCCTTCCTTCCTTGCCTTCCTCTCCTTTATTCTACGAACCTTTCTTCATTTTTCCTCTTCCATATAGTGCTATAAAGTTTCCCCACTTGCGTTCTTCTCCCTCCGACTGCTTCCTGCCACTTTTTCCCCTCTATCTTCGTCTCCACACATTCTTCGAACACATGTTTAAGCGTCTCCTCTTCTCTCCCACATAGCCTGCATACCCTTTCTTCTTCCTTCTTCCAGTATTTGTTCCCTCTTGTCTCACACCCTAGTCTGAACCTTGCCGTAACGCTGAGCGCCCCTCTTCTGTGTTCTCCCACTTCCATCAGGTACTCTGGTATTTCTCCCTGCTCCATCATTACCTCCCTTATCTCACCCGCATATCTGGACTCCTTTGTTTCCTCTCTCCACTTCTGCCATTGTGGCACACTTCCTCTTCCTCCTCCATTCTTCTCTTATATTCCTCCACCGATATCCCGCACTTCTCCAGTTCCAATCTCCTCACGTCCTTCCCTCTTCCCTTCCATTCTCCCCTTTCTCCCTCTCTCTTCAGCATTCTCCTAGTAATGTATTTTCTTTTGCCCTCCTCAATTTCCTTTCAAACTTAACCGCCCTTTTCCTTGTCCTTGTCTCTAATTTAAACTTTTTCGTCTCCCAGTGAATCACATGTGCCGGCGTGGTCCTATCTAGGTGCAGCACCCATTTGATGTACCTTCTCTGTATCTTCTCTAAATCCTCCTGCCCTTTACAACCCCATATCTCCGCCCCATATTCTATTACACTCTGCACTAGAGCGTCGAACAGTTTCATCCTCATCTTCCAGCTGTCCTTGAACGTTGCCTCTCCTAGGCCCCACAGAATACTTATCAGCGCATTTGCCCTTCCTTTCACCTTCTTCACCTGTTCTTTCGCTTTCCCGTTTTCTTTCTTCGTGTATCCCAAGTATTCAAATGTTTTCACCACCTCTATCTCCTTTCCATCCCATTCAAATTTCTCTTCCCTCCTCCTTCTTCCTCCGTTTCTGAAAATCATGATTTTCGTTTTCTCTGTGTTCAGCTCCAATCCCTTTCTTTTGATGTATCCTTTGAATCTTCTTAACATTTGTTTCAACCCGCTCGCGTTTGTTGCTAGCATTACTACACTATCTGCATATGAGATTGACCATACTTTCCTTCTCCCTAATATTATTCCTCCTTCTTGCACCTTACCCATCTCTCCTTCCAAGTCTGCCATTGCCACGTTAAACAGCAGTGGACTTAACGGGCATCCCTGTCTCACTCCCTTCTTCGTCTCAAAACTGCCTACATTCCTTTCCCCTATCCTTACTTCACACTCCGTCTTCTCATGAATTTCCTTTATCCTTTCCCTTATCCTTCTGGTCACTCCCAGCTTCCTCATCATACTCCACACTTCTTCCCTGTTTACTTTGTCAAAGGCTGCTTTCATGTCCGCGAAGCACGCGTATACCTTCCCTCCTTTCTTCCTTAGCTCTTGCTCCACCACCTTGTTCACCACATATATAGCGTCCGTTGTACCTCTTCCCTTTCTAAATCCCATCTGCGTGTCGCTTAACTTTTCCTCTTCATCCAGTTTCTTCTCCAATCTTCCCTTTATCAGTTCCGCATATATTTTGTATCCTGTGTCCATTAGTGTGATTCCTCTGTAGTTCTTACACTCCCCCTTATCTCTTTTCTTGAAGATTGGCGTGACCTTCCCTCTCCTCCACTCTTCTGGCAGTCCTCCTCCTTTCCAAATCTTTCCTAGTATCTCGGTTAATTCCTCCACAATCTTTCCTCCGCCCTGCTTCCAAGCCTCATTTTGAATTTCATCTTCTCCTGGTGCTTTCTTCTCCTTTAGCTTCTTGATTATTTCCCTTACTTCCTCTACTTCTATCTCTCCCTCCTCTGCTTCCTCTTCTCTCCCCGACTCTTCCTCCTTATCTCTCCCTCCTTCCTGCGTTTCTCTCTCTCCCAGTTGCCCTTTAAAGAACTCTATCCATCTATTATCTTCTATCCCTTTATCTACCTGCTCCCTTTTGCCTTTCCTTCTCCTTTTCACCATTCTCCAGAATTTTTTTCCTGACCTATCCTCCTTTGCCTCCCTTAGCTCTTTCTTCATCCCTTCCTCCTTCTTTTTCCTATACATGCTCCTTAACTCTCTTTTCGCCTGCGTGAACCTGTCTTTTCCCCACCTCTTTATCCCTTTTTTTGCCCTTTTCATTTCTGCCCTCTTCTTCCTGCAATCCTCATCCCACCATCTGCTGTCATCTCTCATTTTTCTTCTCCCCCTCTTTGTTTGGATCGCGTTTCTTATTTTTATCTTTAATTCCCTCCATGTTTTTGCTTCCCCCCCTATAGCTAGCCAACCTCTATACTCCCTGATGGCCTCCTCTGTCCACATCGTTCTTTTCATTTCCTCTTCCAACCCTTCCGAACTTCTCCCTGTCTCTAATTCCAATTCCAATGCTCCATGGTCTGACTCCATTATATCTTCTACCTTCATTGACTTTACCTTTCTCCTGCCTTCCTCATTTACTATCCCATAGTCTATTACCGAGCATCCCATTCCCCCCACATACGTGAGTTCCCCTTCCTCATCCCCTTCTGTACTTCCGTTCAGGATTGAAAGCCCCCACTCTTTTAGCCTATTTAGCAGCTCTTCCCCTTCTTTGTTCACTACTCTATCCTTTGACTCCCTCTTTTCCTCCACTCCCTTTTCATCTAAAAAACCCCCCTCTTGCCCTGTTCTTGCGTTTAGGTCTCCACACCAGAGTATCTTTTCCCTTCCCGCTCTTTCTACCATCTCCTCTATTTCCTCATAGTTCCTGTCCTTCTCCTCCCTCATGTATGTCGAACCTATCCACCACTTTTCCCCCTTTATACTACATTTGCCACCTATGACTTCTCCTGATCTTCCTCTCAACCATTCAACTTTGTCTTCTTTCCTTTCTTTCCTAACTGCCATTACCATTCCTCCCTTTAATCTCCCTCTGCTCCCCCCTTTTTCGCCTCTCTTACCTCTGTCTCGAAGCCCTTCATTCTCCTCCTTATTCTTTCCTCCTCACCGCTCTCTGCCCACGTTTTCTGTAGGCATATGACGTCAAATCCTAATATGTATCTCCATCCTTCCTCTTCTATTCCTTTCAGTCCTGCCACATTCCAGCTCAACACCTTCAGATTCTCCTTCCTTCTTCCTTTTCCCTTTTCTTCCCTTTTCTCCTTCTCATCTCCATCTTGCCTCCCCCTCACGAAAAAGCCTATCCTCTTCGTTCCAGAAGTACGTCATGTCTCCTACCATTAACTTGTTTCTTCCTACTCTCACTGGTTTTCCTTCGCTTCTCCATTCTCTAGCGAGCCCGTTCAACCTTTCTCTATTTCTCCTCTCTCGCTACGTCAAATCGTGGTCGATGAAGCAGTCCGTCCCCTTCAACTTGCTCTTTTTCTCCATAATCTTTTCTTTCTCCTCTCTATTTTCACATTCCACTCCTATTTTGCTCTTACCTTTTCCTCTGATGACCCACGTCCTTTTCACCTTTACCGAAATTCCCAGCTTCTCATCTACCAATTCTTCCACCTTAGCTTTGTCCCATTTTCCTTCTTTCAACCCTGATACCACCACATTGTTCCTTTTCCTTTCTCTCTCCCCTTCCTCAATTCTCAACTCTAACTCCTTCATTTGCTTCTTCTCTTGCTCCCTTTCCTCTGACCCCTTTCCCCCTCTCTCGTCTCCTCTTTCTGTCTGCCTAGTTTTTGCCTCTTCCTACATTTTCTTTATCTTCTCCTCCATTTCTCTTTCTCGCTCTTCCCTCTTTCTCCTCTCCTCCTCGGCTGCCCTCTTCTTCATCTCCTCCGCCCTTGTCCTCTCCCTCTTCTCCTCCTGCACTAGGTTTCTCACCTCCTCCAGCTTCTTATTCATCCTTTCTTCTGTTTCTAGCCATTTTCTTTCCCATTCTGCCCTGTCCTTTCTCCTTTCCTCCTTCTCCTCCTCCAAGGTCTTCAGGATCCTTTCCAGCGTTCCTTGGAATTTCTCCATCTCCCCCTCGTCCTCACCTTCCTTTCCCTTCTCTTTCTTCGGCGTGATTCTCCCCGTCGATCCGCTCTTCTCTACCTTGTCTCTCTCTCCTGTCTTCTTTTCTCTCTCTCTTCTTATCCTCTTTCTCCTCCGGTGACCTTTCTTTCCTTTTTCCCCTCTCCGTTTTATCTACTTTGAAGCTCTCTGGGAGCACCAACTGCCTTTGCGCTTCCCCTTTCCTCCGCTACCCTTTCTTCTTCCCTTCCCTGTCTTCGGCGTGTTTTCCCACCTGCACGTTTGAATTTCTCTCTCCGGCTCCCGTTCCAGCCCGCTCGGCGTCTTAAATTCCTGTTCCTCTTCGTTCCTCTGTTCCTGCTTCCCTATCGTCACCTCTACCGTCTCCTCTTCTCTATCGTTCATGGCCAGCGGCTTTGCCGCTCTCTCCTATATCTCCGTCCTTTTCTACCTTTCCCAACCTCCTCCTTGCACTTTCTCCTTCTCTCCCTTCTCTCCCTTGTCCCTTTCTCGCCCTTTCTTGTCTTATTATCCTGTTTTACTCACCTTTCTCTTCTCTTTCAGTCTGTATTCCTCTTTCTATTTTTACCTTTCCTATTACAAAAAAAGCTGCGTATTATGCACACCCCCTTACTACACGTCTGACCCTGCCAATGGCTTCGTCGGCTCCCTAAAAAAAATATATATGTATAAGTAATATTTGTTAAAATATTGTAATCGGTAACACTCTAATTGACGTTATTTAATATTTTGATTTTTTTATAGATATTACTTTTTATCAATTCGTTCCATGTTAAATTATTTAACTAATAATTTAATTACAAAATAAATAATATTGTACTATTTAGAAGATATACTAAATGAAATTATGAGTAAGGTAGATTTGGATAATTTATTATTTTATAATATACCTATTAAGACAAAATAATTGTTGAGATTTTATAAATAAATTAATTAGTTAAACCACTTAGTATTTTCAAGATCAATTATGTAAAAGATGTTTATGATAAAAATAATCCGTGTCTTTTTTACAAGTTCATTAGATTATCCCTCTTACTTAAGGGGACAAAATAGTCCTATCCCAATTGGAAAAATTTAACGGTATTATAACGCAAATCAGTGTGTGTTTTTAGCAACTTAAAGTAGGTTACTGTAATGTTGTGTATGTTGACGTACATCCACGTACGTTCGCGTACGTTTTGGGTACGGTTCGAACATTTCGTACATTATTGTACGTAAACGTACGCAAACGTACGCGATCGTACTAGATCGTTCGCGAATGTATGAGACCGTATAAAGAATTACTAGAAAATACTGGTTTATACAAATAAGTACAATTATATACATTTTGGATATATAGCAATTTCCATTCATAAAATAGTATTGTACGTTTACGAACGCGAACGTACGCAAACGTACATATCTGTATAAATGTATGGATACACCCGATTGCGTATGTATACATGCAATTTTTCTGAAAAGTACTTTTTGTTATCTAGTTCTTTTGATTTTGTAGGTATAGAAGCACAATAACCAGTGAATTTAAGGAAATAGAAGGGAATTTTGACAGGAGATATTTCTCTATTAGAATTTATGTATGAAAAATATTTGTATTTTATTTAATTTAATCTTAATTTAATTTACATATTTTGCCATCATTGCTTTGTTCAGGGTACTTATAAATGGGTCGTTATTTATTTTCATTATAATACGTGGTTGGCTTATGTTATTGCAATCTATAACGTTTCAATTATTTGTTTGCGGTATTCTACACTGTTTTAAACGTTTTACACATATGTCGGTATTTTAAACTATAGGAATGTAGAATGTTTTATTAAAAATGTTTTATTAAAAAATATAAAAACAGTAATGGTTTTATCATATTCTAATTTACAAATTTTTTAAATTACACCAAAATCACCATCTTTTGTTCGAAAACTGAATCGTTTGTGTTTTGACATTGATAAGTACAAGAAGTATAACCACATCTATTAAAAAGCATCTTAGAATACATTACACATTTACGTATTTTTGAAATATTAAAAAAAGTTCTTAAATATAATGTTTCTACATTTGAAAGTTCATGAATTTTTCCACGTCCTAATGTTAAAATTACAATTTACAATTTTTTCATATTACTTTAATCTGTTGGCATTGCATATACTACTACATATATTTCTTGTATTATCTGATATATAATATCTTTATTGGAGTAAAGGCAGTTGCTGATATACTAACAGTCAATAAACAATTTCTTGCGCAATACGATTATTGCATTTTTTCTTTTTCAATAAAAATCTATTTTCATTTTCAAAATCAAACGTACTATTGACCCATAATAGTCCCCAGTTTTCAACTGTATCTTTCAAATGCAACAATAAGTGAATGTTGTAATACATGTACTGTTTGCCGTATAATTTTTCAAAATAACGTACATACTTTATGATTAATATTCCAGCTGTTTGCAGCAACTGATGAGTTATGCAGTCTTGTAAAAATATATTCATTGCTGATACAAAGATCGCCCAATGATCACAATAACTGACTGGTAGAATTCCTTGAAAACAAATTAATGAATAATATATGAGCCAGCTTAGCTACTGCGATGCTTTCCATTTATTTCTTTCTTCAATATTTCGTGGAATTCTAACAATACATGATGGAGGCGTTATGGACAGCAATCTTTCATTTATTAAGTAATGGCTGGAGAGCCGATATAATAATCTTCTTTAGTATTTGACTAATATTTGAATAATAATGTCATGTGCGATTCTGTAACTCCAAGTAGACAGGAATGCATGAAATCAAGAAACATGGCTTTTACTAGATCGAAATCTTTTAAATACATTAATGGCGATCTGCCTAAAACGCCCACGATATCTCATTTACCATCTTCACAAACAGCCATTATCATTTTTTGTTTTATTGAATTATCAGTACGTAGTGGAGGTGGATTGTTAAGCATTGGATACTTTCTGAACCCATCCACAGATATAGTAGGATGCTCACAATACGTACAACCATGAATGCCGTTAAACCTTTTCATATTCAACATGGAAGCGCGAGTGTGTGTGAGAGAGAGAGAGAGAGAGAGAGAGAGAGAGACAGACAGAGAGAGAGAGACAGAGAGAGAGAGAGAGAGAGAGAGAGAGAGAGAGAGAGACAGACAGAGAGAGAGAGAGACAGAGAGAGAGAGAGAGAGGAGGGGGGCGAGTGAGTGCGAAAGTGATCACGTCGAATCCCTCGACAATATAAATAAATCGAGCGCATTAGAGTCGCAAGAGTTGCGTGCGAGCTGCTGGAGGGCATTTTCAGAATTTCATTTTTTTTCTCCAAGTTGTCATTGTACTTCAAGGTACTTTTCTTGTGAATTTCATGTCATAATATAATTTATATGGACCTCTTCCAGGCATGTTTGATATTACAATATATGAGAATTCTCAAAAAAAATTGCTAGTTTAATGTCTGCAAGAAATTCACAAACACCGTACAATATGAAACTGCTATAACCACTATTGTCAAACATTCTAAAAGTTTTTTGAGATTCATTGGACTGAAAGTAACATCATTACGTTATGATGTTGTTTTTGGTTATTATTCTGCATAAATATACTATTACATCTTGAGAGTATCAAGTGAAATTAGCAGCGAACGCTTGATTCGGTCATCAGGCTGAAATTGAATTTTCCATATGCCTAATAGACAATGGTGATGGTTTACAATAAGAACTCTTATTATGCAGGAGCCTGTCTATAATGTGTTCCGTTCCGTTGTTTCGCTTCGTCTATAATATGGGGAGTTTACCTATATATACCGATATTATACACACACTCGCGCGTCAAGCTTGGACCGTATAATAGAATATATGCTAGATCCTTTCAAGCGAAGCATATTCTTTCGAACTCGCTACAGCTCCACAGTAGTAACAGCTAAATAGCTGAAATAACACATTTTTACACGAATGAGCAAACAGAGTCTGTCGAACTTCAGACCTATATTACTACAAGCACACCACTCACAGTCTATCGCCAAATTTAGGGTGTTAACGCACTGAGCACAGGTGATAGTACATGTATATATCATAGTTCGCGGTCAGCAGTGTAAATGATGTATTAAGGAAGATTTTTGTTTTAATAACTCATTATGTTATTGTATAAACACAAGATCAATCGTAAGAAACGTACTGTATATAATATTATATGGTTGTATCTGAAAGAGAGATGGAAGAGGATACATATATGCCTATATTCACATACCGTATGAAATAAGAGGTGGAAAGAATCAACGACTTTTGGTCCCTGTAAATACCATAAGAAAATTTGATTATAACAAGCACGTTGAAAATGAAAATGATTATGCGGATAAGCAATTCAAGTATAAGAATAGCGAAGGCAAAATACTTGTTTGTTTTGTGTTGTGTGCAGCAAGTAAGTAAACTTTAAAAAATTATTTTAGAAGTATAAAATATTTTATATATTTGTTTATTTACATGTACAATTGCTTATGCTTTTTTTAGACAATTGTAAAGAGTTAGAAAGGACCATTAAAGGACGTAAAAGATTTCGCGTACCTAGTGTTAAGAAAGCAATATGTAATATCTGAACATTCAAGTAAACTATAGAGAATTATTTTTATAATATAATTTGTACATGTATGTGTATATATTGCTATTTTAGATTCCTCATTATTACATTACTACGATAAACTGTATAACTTCGATGGGCCTATTAAAATTCCGGATCAATCAGAGACAATTAAACTATTGCACAATGTGGAATGTAAAATGATATCCTATAAAGATATTAAAGGTTAATACATTTATAACAGATTTGGGGTGTGCAGGATAGCATGCGTGGGGTAGGGATGTGTGGGACTACGGAATGTGGGGTATGGTTGTGTGGGATCGGGGTGTAACAGTTTAGCATGTGAGGGCATGAAGTGTATGGGGTTAGGATGTGCGAGTTTGAGTTTTGTTTACTAGGATGTGTAACTTTTGGGTTTGAGGTGTGTGGTTTCCCTTATTAAGCATAAGATCAATTTTAACCAGCTAAGCCTGTGATTCATGGAAAAACTAATTTTAAACGGACTTTTCGGAGTTTGACCTTGAAATGATCTTAAAAAAAATTTCTCAATATGATTTTGAACATAAAATTTCCCGCTCTTTCCGAATCCGGGGTCAAAACTAGGTCTTCCTATATGAAAAAACCACTTTGACCATGAAATAACCTTGAAGGTCAAGTTCAAGGTCAACGACGTTAGAGATATTGTGTGACCTCCTCTGTCCCCTACAACTTTTGTCTAAACCGTTTTTCTCTATCTGGCTTAGGTTCCGAGAAATCCGGGTGCGGCGATTAAAATGGGTCACCCTGTATATCTTTTAAACCCAAAATTCCCCACTTGTTGTTATCCTCAAAACACATTTTTGAAAAAACTTCATAATGTAATTTCGGCTTTAAATTTGGTGCAATAAAAAGTTTATTTAAATTGTTGATATCCTAAATCATAAATAAAAATTCTTCCTATAACAATTTATAGCTGTATTTAAAAAAAAAAAACGCCAATCTTTCATCTGTGTCCCACTATAGGGTATTGGTACTTTTCCTTAAATAAGATAACATATCAACTTATTACTAAATTACAAATTTATTATTATTAACATATAACAAAATGTAATGATGAAATTTTTTTTGTTTACAAACAAATTTCGTAATATTATGTATTTATAAATGTTTAATTAAAGGAATAACGAATAATGTGAATGTATATATAAATATATTGAAATATTTGTGTGTATACAATTTGTGACTATATGACGTATATTCACAAATAATTGTATATGATTGTTCTGATGTCCTAATGAAAATAATTTACTATATCAAATTATATCAAACTAAATCGAATTGTGCTAAAATGTGCCAGTCTGTATTAAATTGTCCCAAATTGTGCTAAATTTTTTATCTCTTTTTCTTAAGATTATATTTTTGATTAAAATTTACTTATGTACACAACAAAAGGGGTGACTTACCTTCTAGAAAATTTGGAATTATTTGTTACCTATTTCACCAAGATTGTTGTATTATAATAAAAATAATAAAAATTATATATACATTTATCTATATTATATTACTACTATCACTATAAATGTATTCAATATTCATAATATATATTATAAATAATATAGATTATTTCATTCATCACAATTGCAAACTTGAATTTATAAATAAAATATTCGTATTACAGTATAAAAGTATCAAAAATGTATCGTAATTTTTACGATATCATTCGGACAAATGGAAATAATCCAAGAGGTATGTTACTTGATGTTCATATCGACAAATTTAGCGAATTTATACCACATTGCCATACGCAAACACCATTACTACTTGGAATATTAAATGAAATTCAAGAAAGGAATCCAAAAGAAGAATTTGTTCAAATATTATTGAGTGGTAATAATGTTGGAGGTCATTGGATTTACATTAGGTATGATGGAAATGTAATTCATGTATATAAAAGTATGAATGCTGGACTCAACGACGATCATTTAAAATATATAAATAGATTATTATCAAACATGATGATTGTTAATGGGATTGTAGAAAAAGTACAACAGCAACAAAAAAGATTTAATTGTGGATTATTCGCAATTGCGAATGCATTATCAATATGCTGCAGGGATTGTACTTATAATATTAAATATGACGAATTTATAATGATGAATCATCTTGAAAAGATATTGAAAATAAGCGTCTTGAAATGTTTCCAACTTCTAATTATGACATAGGACATTTTCGTGACATGGAAATGGGAAATGAAAATTAACTAAGATCACAACATAGAGATGTACAAAGAATTATACCATTTAACATGAAGACTTATGATCAAAAATACAACGAATTATTTAAACAATCGAAATATAGATCCAGAAATTTACGATTTAACTAATGATGACAATTATAATTCAAACCATATAATCACGATAAAATATATGTTAAAAGCTTGTTCTGTTGTTATTACACCATTATATAACACAAAAAAATAAATTGTGATTCGCTTAATAAATCACTACCAAAACAGTCTGATAAAACTATAAAATATAGTAACAATATTATGAACCCTACCATAAGTGATATAGTTAGTACAAATACCGAATTTAAGAAAGTACAGCGGAAACGTAAAAGTAATGTAAATAACATAAAGAAGATTAATGCTAAAATATCAAAGAAAGATTGTTATTTCAATAACAATAGTAATGAAAGTAGTATTACATCAAATACTTATATAAAATCAACACCACGAGTTGCCCTTCACCGAAATAAAATGACAGCAGCACAAAAACTCGAATACAACCGAATGCAAAAAAAAACAATGGAAAGCAAAAAGGCTAGAATTAAAATTAAAAAAAGCGGAAAAAAACGCGAATTTAATAAAACAATGACTGTAGATTCTAAATCGAAAGAGGTTAATAATAGACGTGAAAAAAGAAGGAAAGCCGCTATGATATTAAAAAATAAGAAAGCAGAACAACAAAACACATGAATTTGTAAGAAACAAACAAAAATTTAATTGTGAACACCATATTTGATGAAAATACTATTAATTAAAATTATATTGGTAAATTAGATAATGAATGTGAGTTTTGCAAAGCAAAACATGTCAAAGGCGAAATATCATATGAAAAAAAATACAATCATTATTGTCATAAAAATAAGGTTATTCTTGATGATAATACGGTATATCCACAAGAATTGAAAGATATATTATTTCAAAATAATGCAAAAAGTATTAATTTTAAGAAAAATATATGAGGTTACAATAATTCATTTGCATTTGCCAGTTTTGGGTCTAAATTAGTAAATTTCAGTAATCGCGGGCTACAAGTATTAAAAATATGTGGACAGGTATATCATAATTCATATTCATTACATCCGAATAAAAACGAAGATCCGAAATATAGGCAATTGTATATTATTGACAATGAAATTGCGAATAAATATAGGGCAAAAAACTGTAAAATTGATAAACCCGATTCAAACATATTAGAATTTTTATGTACCTTTTTAACTTTAAACAACCTTATGCAAAAGCATATAAAATGATGTATGAAATAGAAAATGAAGAAAGCATCAAAGTCAAAATAACAATACTACACCTCTTGAAATAGTAATGTTATTAACACGTGATAATCATACAAAAAATAAATCATATTTCGCAACGTGTAATGAAGTTGCTGTTGTATATATAGGAAATGATGGCGAACCTCCGTTTGATCGGGATATACGTATTTACCCAAAAGCTGAAAAACCACAACAAATAAATATCCTCAGTAACCATCTTGACCCGATGACATATCCTTTGAGGGAGAGGGAGAGGGAGGGAGAGGGGGAAGGGGGAGAGGGAGGGGGGAGTGAGAGAGCCAGAGAGGGAGAGAGGGAGAGAGGAAGAAAGGGAGATATAGATAGATAGATATTTATTTATTCGCCTTTACGGCAAAATTGTACAATATATACATATAAATGTTTACAAGGTGATAACAATTTTAATAACAATAAAATACATTATACATAAATTATGTCGTAGATCTATCTTACATACAATTTTAAATACTAAAAACTAAATCACAAAATGTGCAGCCAAGAAGGCTGTGTCAGACTAGACGAGTCTAGACATAAACATTCTTAAAGCCACCTCGGTTGATGTAGCGCGACTACGGGCCGAGAGCTAATAAGTGCCAACGCAGTACTCTTTTGAATGATGCGAGAAATGACATGTTGAGCAGAGTAGAAGGAAGCGCATTCCAGAAGCGTGTACCTTGAACCTGATTGGCCCTAGCTACGGTTTCAGTGCTCACTGCTGGGATGTTAAGTTCCGGAGAAACTCCCCTGCTGGAGGGTCGTGGCCGGCATTTGTTGAAAAGAGCGGCTAGGTATTGCGGTTCACCAATGCGTGTTACCTTGTAAAGAAGGACGGCTTCAAAATAAAGCCTCCGCGAGTCAGTACGAAGCCACTCAAGACTCTTCCGGTAGGGGGAGATATGCTCATCCCTTCTTACCCCAAAGATGAACCTCACACAAAGAATTGTCACAGTACAGTAGTCTAGGTTTGGTTGTATTAGTGTCTCGACTAGCTTTTTGCGGAGAGTCTCGGTAGTGCAGCCCCTGATGAACCGCAATCTATAAAGGGCTTTATTGACTTTTTTGGTAATTGAATCTACCTGCGGCTTCCATGTGAGTTTGCTATCAAGTACAACACCGAGACTTACGACCGTTTCACTGAAGGGGACGATCACTCCGCCCTGCAGCTCAACTCCTGGCAGATTCCATGACTTGATGTCATTAACATTCCTTTTGGAGCCGAAAAATATTGCTTTAGTTTTGCCAGAGTTGAGCCGCAGACCGGAGCTCCCCGCCTAAACAGACACTAGTCGTGCCGCTTCTGCCAGCCAAGTCAGACCCTCCTGGAATTTATCTTTGGTGGTGTGTAGATCAATCTGAAGGTCATCTGCGTAAAAAAGATGTTTCATTGTTCCACTGTCTAGTAAGTCCTGCAGGTCATTGACGTAAAGACTGAAAAGCAGAGATCCCAGGACAGAACCCTGTGGAACACTTAGATTGGTATTTAGCCATTCAGAGTTTCCATTATTATTAGAGATTACCATCTGGGTGCGCCCCTGTAAATATGATTTTATCCACAGAAGAGCCGTCCTGGAGAATCCCAACTGTCGCAGCTTAGAAAGTAGTTTAGAAGGCGATATGGTGTCAAACGCCTTGCTAAAGTCAAACAGTAGCAGAAGCGTGACCTTCTTCTTGTCCATGGCCATGCGTATGTCGTCAGTCATCTTTAATAAGGCAGTCTGAGTGCTGTGGTGTTTTCGAAAACCGGCCTGGAAGAGGTCCAGAATTTTTTGTATATCGAGATACTCCGTGATCTGGGTGCGGGCAATCTTTTCGAGTACCTTTGAAAGAAAGCAGAGCAAAGCAATTGGCCTAAAATCAGAAACACTAGATGGAGTACTGTTTTTCTTCAGAGCAATCAGCTGTGCCCGCTTCCAGACACTCGGAAAGATACCCTGAGCGAAGGAGCATCCGAAAGTTGTTGACGAAGGAAGGAATTACGCTCTTGAGCAGAGCGCATGTCGACCTCATTAGAGAGTCGAAGAAACTCATCGAGTAGTTCAGCACGCCCTATGCGTTCGTAGCGCCTAAGCGTTGCGTTGCGTTTATCGATGAGAAACCTCAGCTCCGGTCCAAACCAAGGAGCATATTTCTTTTTAGGGCAAACCGTCTTTAATAGTGCTGAAGAGAGGGAGAGAGGGAGAGAGGGAGAGAGGGAGAGGGAGAGGGAGAGAGGGAGGGGGAGAAGGAGAGAGGGAGAGAGGGAAAGAGGGAAAGAGGGAGAGAGAGAGCGAGATAGAGAGAGAGAGAGAGATACGAGTGAGTGCGCGCGGTGCGGTATATCGTGCTCCGACCCGGCGCATCGCTGCGCTGAGGAAAAAACGAACGCGAGTCGGGTGCGCGTGCGTGCGTGCGAGAGAGAGAGAGAGGGTGAGTGAGTGCGGCCGGCGACAGCGAGCTGCACGGTCTGGCCCTGCGCTAGATCGGCGGCGTGCTGTGCGAGGCAAACGGAGAGAGCGTGTAGAGAGAGGTTGGCTGGCTGCTTACTCGGTGCGTACGCACCGGGAGAGCGCCGAGCCTGCGCGTAGTGGCCAGAGCGAGAAGGCCCTGCGTGGCCGTGCAACGCGTGGGAGGCTTGTTTAGCCACCACGTTGTAGGGAGGGGCTGGGTGAAATATACCATTATTTCTATTAAATTCGTTGTTGTTACACAATTTATTTGTGAAAATGATTTAATGACAGAAATTTTTGGACATAAAATTGATCCTAATGATCCGACATTGAAAAATAAAGTGATATTGTCACCTTTAAATTCTAATGTATTAAAAATCAATGAAAGCATAGTTGAAAGGATAGATAGAGACTACTATATATACTATAGTGATGATCGAATTCAGAATGATGTAAATGACAAATTGACAGATACAATACCTACAGAATTTTTTAATTCTTTGACGGTGGTCTTTTCAATGGTACCAGATTGATAATCAAAGATATGAAACAATATGTTCTTATAGCAGAAATTATAACTGGAAAACACTCTGGTAAACAAGTATTATTACCTCGTATCGATTTATCCCCATCACTAGAAGAAATACTATTTGGTATGATTAGAAGACAATTTCCAATAAGAGTAGTAGGGGCTGCACTGCTCCTGCGCCACACAGCTCCCACGCCACCGAATACCGACCGATGGTAACTTATATTAACAGATCCCTGTTTTACCGACCGTGTATCTGTTATCGATTGAGAATTTACCGCAGGCCCCACATGTTACGGGTAGTAGTAGGGGCTGGTACTGCGCCAGGCGGGACCCGCGCCACCAAATACCGACCAAAGGTAACTAGTATTAGCAGATTCCTGTTTTACCGTCCGGGTCCCACATGCCCCCGGCCCCATGCCCCGGCTGCTGCCGAGGCCCACGCAGCCTCCTACATCACCGACAGAGGATTATTCTTCGAACATGTTTTTATCGATTGATATATTCAAGGATCTCACGACCTGATCTCGAGCGGCTGAAATTCCGCAGATTCGCGATTGGCTATGGCTGATCCACAGAATACCGCATATTACTATATATAGGTTACACTTCTGTGGGTGAGATCCCAATAGGATGATGAAGGAATAAAGTCTGTAGCATTAGGAAGGTGCGAGTGCTGCAGCTCAGCTTCCTGCATTAGCAGGTGCATAAAGGATTTTTTTTATCGACTGACGAGGGATTTTAGGGTGGGAATATAAATACAATAATCATTTTTTAAAAATCCTTATTTATTATATGAGTATACGTCACTGAAAAAAAACACACAAAAACTCTTATTACATTATTCTTATAACTAAAACACATTGAAAAATCTGTATTTATTACATGAGTATAAATTCTTATAACTAAAGTATAAACGTAAAAATCCTTAAATACAATATTTATGATTAACAGTGAAATTAGCGGCTAAACATTCTAGAGAAGAACTGTGAAATATCGTGCATACATATATATATATATATATATATATATATATTTATATATATATATACTTAGCCTATACGTTGATGTGACATAAGAACGCGGAGTGTATAAATGTGTACTTGATATCAACCTTATCGACTATAAACTGCACCATCGATCCATAATTTTCAGTGTATCGAGAAAACCATCAATAAACAATTAGTATTAATTAAGTGTGAAATACGCTTATGTACAACAGCATTGAAAAATCCTTAAAGTTAGTGTAATATAGCAAATAATAATATATTAATACGTCAGCTAATCCTCTACAATAATTTTCTTCTATGTAAATTTAATGTATAATACTTGGTGATAGTAAAATATCGAGAAACCCTTAATAAACAAATAATTATAAGACGCGTTTACAAATAAGAACATCAAAAATCCTTAGAATATTTTAGCAGATGATAATGCAAAATAATAACATATAGCAAATAAAAAAAATCCTTAATCTTAGTAAGCGCAATACACCTATGCATAGTTTAAAAGAATTTAGCATACACACTCTAATGATTGAGAAAAAATCCTTAATATTATACGCGATGGAGATATATTGTTATTAAACAAATTCAATAATGTTGAATTCAATGAACTTGGTCTGAATTTTCTTGCATTTTGTTATCTTGTACTTTTTGTTGATCTCCAAATCCTTAATTTTTTTCGTAGGCAGGAATGGTGAAGTTTTTGTCACGGCGTTTAGCGACTCCATCCTGTAAAAATAATGAAACAATATATATAAGTTTATTATATTTATGTATTAGTTATAAGAATATATCATACTTACATAATAAATTATACGTCTAATGTCGATGTCGTTGAATCAGAATCCGATGTGTAATGCTCACACAAATGGAGTGAGCAGAGAATATCTTGGCGTTCCGTCCAGAGCCACTTATTTATAGCGTAGACGTTTTGAACTGCACAATTCTCCTTCCAGTCAGGAAGGTGATGTGTACACACCAGCGGAGGTCGAAATCCTGGTGTCTTTAAGGATGGACAGCCGAGATCTTCTATGTTACGGATATCTGGAAAATATGGCTGCAGCCACTCCTTTTTCTGCGCACCTTTTACCCAAACAACGATGTTCCTTGTAGGTGATAAGTCGAGAAGGTTGGAGCAAAACTCGATCAACTTGTCGTATGGAAGATCACCGTCGCTCCAATTCAATCCATGAAACGAGTATTTCAGCCATAGATTGATACACTTGAGGTCATGCGGCAAGTCGTACCAAGAGTGCGGCGATTGAAACGTTGCTAGTTGAGCTGCTGCTGCTGGTTCGTTAGGATTAATGTATGCCAACTCCTTGATTATGAAGTTGCCGTTTTGTCCCTTGAAGCCCTGAGTATCAACAATCAAATCCATTTTTCTATGAAAAAATTCAATGCTTAATATTATTGATGAGAATGTAATGATAAAATACATTTATTAGAGTATACTTACAATTGCTTTCTGGACTGTGCGTGAAGCTCAAAAATGTGTACCAATACGGGATGCAGCACAGCTTAAATACACTCAAAACTTGCACCCCTTCCACTCAGTCGTGGGTGCACCGATTTTCACCGCCTAGACACCTCAGCAGAGCTAAAACACGCGTGCGGTACATCTCGTAAGCGCATACTCTATACGCAAGCACAGCGTGCAGCGTCTCTCTTACGCTTTCCACGTTGCTTTGATCTGGGCGGCAGCTCCTTTACTTTTCCTATGTATTCTACATAGCCTTCGTACTATGAGAAAAATATAGCTCGATACAGATTCTAAGCAAGTACCGCATGCGGCTCATCAAACGTTTCGAGCTGTGCATTGCTTAGTTTGAATTAAAACGTTAACTAGCCCTCATTTTCCTATATGTTTTCCTATGCGTAAAAATGGAGCTAGACATCGATTCTCGGCAAGTATAGCATGCGGCACATCAAAAGTTGCAGCCGCAAGCAATGCATGTTCCCTATACTTTACCTCACCTCTTTCACTTTGCCGATGCGTAAACCTCCAAGTTTCTTTGAACTGAGCGATAGCCGCCCTTTACTCTCTATATAAAAATTGATGTTAGCGATCACATGCTTTTTTGAATAAAACAACTACTAAACTTTACGTTTGAAATCATTTAAAAATTACCCCCACTTTACAATTTTTAGAATATATAAGCCAGCTTGCAAATGAAATATGCTTCAGTCTAAAAATTTATAATATCCGTATTACATATTATTCACGTTACACTTACTCTATATAGTATCAATAAGTATCTATTAGTATTATTTATGTTTAAATAAAAAGTTAGTAAAAATTTATATTAAGTGACGTAAATATCAACCATATAACATACTGATAAAAAATAAATAAAATTAGTTAGTAGACTGTGTAGAGTGAAACGATTTAAAAAAATCTTATCCAAGTGATATCACATTTCATTCAAAATTGTCGTGTGAGTAAAGTGTCATAGCAGCATCTCGCGATCTAAAGTATTTCGAAATTGTTGTGTGAGTGTCTGACAATTAAACCTTGAGGTAGCAGAAACTGATTATTTAAAGTATTGCAAAAAATTGTTGCGGGTGTGTGTTTAAGTGTACAAGCAATTAAACATCTAAGAATTTTTCAAAGGGTCTGAGGGATACTATTGACATAATTCCACTATGACTCATAATCAAGTAAGTTTTTCCGTATTATTGTCCGTATTATTCTCTCTCTCTCTCTCTCTCTCTCTCTCTCTCTCTCTCTCTCTCTCTCTCACGCGATGCCACAGCAGTTTCCATACAGTATTCTGTTTTATCATCATTCACTCACTTATATATACATGCACGTATGTACCTAAAGTAAACTTTCTCCCTTATAAATGTATATTAAATGGATAATGTTACTGTGTTGATGGCTACGATACAAATGGTCTTGTTTTTAGAAATAGGGTTTATACATTTATATTTTGTATTAATATGTATATATATATATATATATATATATATATATATATATATATATATATATATATATATATATCTTTATGTTTGATTATAGTTCTCATCAAAATGGATGATATAATAGCTGAATGTATGCAGCAAGCTAAGCTTTTGGAGGCAGCTGAAAAATTGTTATTTTCTTCTTCTTCTTCTGATTCAACGACTATAACCCGTTGGAAAAATAATTTTGTTTTATCACTAAAGACTTTTCGTAAAGTTTTAACTAATAAAGGACTTTCAGTACATCAAAAACAGAGTGTTTTATGCATTATTGCAAAATTAGAATGTATATATAAACTTGAAATTATATATAAACGAAAAAGTGGTGGTGGAATACATACGACCAACAGTACCATTACTAAACGTGTACGTTGGATAGATATGGATAACGCATTTGAGAATCGTATGAGAACTGTTGTGATAGCGAATTTGATACATATCGATGTGATGAATTTTTTGAAAGACTGTGCTATATTATTCTCAAGAAAATTAAAAAATATAATGCGTTTAAATGATGAAGCTTTAAAAGTAAATACTGTTTTATCATGCAAATTTAAAAAAATATGTGTAAAGAATAACGATAATGAAGAAGAAGAAGAAGAAGAAGAATGTATTGAGACTAAACATTTTAACACAAAAAACTATGAAATTTTATCGGCGACATCATTAAACAAATGGTTTGAGGCTAATGTTACTGAACCTCTATTCTCAGATATTGAGGAATTTCAGGAACGCGACTCTGGTTGGACTCTACATTCAATTGAAAATATACAGATAAACATAAATAAATTCAATCCAATGCGTAGCGGCAACTCGTATATACCTCTACCAACATTTATAGAGAAAAGAAAAGCATGTATCAATGTAAAAAATTATGATAACAAATGCTTCATATGGGCTATTTTATCTGCTTTATATCCAATAAACAGTAAAAATCATCCTAACAGATTAAGCAATTACATTCAATATGAACAGACCTTGGATATGAATGGTATTGAGTTTCCTGTATCATTGAAAAAGATACCAAGATTTGAAAAGCAAAACACTACAATATCCGGCAATGTGTTCGGCTTAGATAATAAAAATAATTGAAAATGTTTGCTTTTACTCATGAGTTATAATGATGAAAGTGATGAATTACCAAATCAATCACATTATGTATACATCAAAAATCTTTCACGTTTAATCAAAAACGATTTGAGCAAACAAAGAAAAAAACTATTTACATGTGACAGATGTTTAAATTTCTTTTACAAAGAAGATCATTTGACTAAGCATGAAGAACATTGTAAAAAGTTGAATAATTGTAGAATTAAACTCCCTAGTGAAGATAATAATGTGATAATGTTTAAAAATCATTGCTATAGTGAAAAGTTACCTTTCATAATATATGCAGACTGTGAGTGTTTGTTAAAACCACTAAGACAAGATGTAGAAACTAACACTCGACCAGTACAGAGTCATGAAATTTATAGTATAGGATACTACTTTAAATGTAGTTACAATGACTCTTTATCGAAATATGATTTTTATAGAGGCCATGAAGCTTCAAGATGGTTTGCTGAACAGTTGAAAAATATTGAGAAACAAATAAGTGCTTTATACGCGAATCCTTTACCCATGCCAGTTCTATCTGAAGCTGAAAGAACAGAGTATTATAATTCAAAAACGTGTCATATTTGTAAAAAATTTTTTAATAATGATGTCAAGGTGCGTGATCATTGCCATCTCATTGGAAAATATCGAGGGCCGGCACATATTCAAAAATAATACCAGTTGTGTTTCACAATTTAAGTGGTTATGATGCACACTTTATTATATCCGATATATCAAATCATTTTCCAGGACAGATTGATCTACTACCTCTGACAAAAGAAAAATATATTTCATTTACAAAACATGTAGAGAATAATAAAATTAAATTCAGATTTCTGGATTCGTTTAGATTCATGCCTTCATCACTGGAAAAATTGGCATCGTATCTACAGGAGTATAAAATTGTTAATCATGAATTTAATGATTGTAACAGAGACCAAATTGATCTGTTAACGAGAAAAGGCGTTTTACCCTACGAGTATATAAGCTCATGGGACAAGCTAGAAGAGTGTAAATTACCAGAAAAAGATGATTTTTTTAGTATGCTTAATGATTCACATATATCTGATAGAGATTATGATCATGCACAAATTGTCTGGAATACATTTAATGTTCAAACGCTTGGCGAGTATTCAGATCTTTATATGAAAACTGATGTTTTGTTGTTAGCAGATGTTTTTGAAAATTTTCGAGAACAAAGCATGAAAGTTTATGGTCTTGACCCTGCTCACTATTATACCACTCCAGGTTTTTCCTGGGATGCAATGCTCAAATATACTGGCGCACAATTAAGACTTTTAACAGATATCGATATGATACTTTTTATAGAACGTGGAATTCGAGGTGGCTTGAGTCAGTGTTCAAATCGTTATGTAGCAGCCAATCATAAGTATATGCTTGAAAAGTATGAAAAAGATAAAGAAAAAGAATATTTAATTTATTTAGATGCAAATAATTTGTATGGATTCGGACTTTCACAATGTCTTCCATACGATGAATTTCAATGGTATGAAAATTTTGAAAATTTTGATTTGTTTTCAATCATATCAGATGCTTCTCATGGATACATTTTAGAGGTTGATTTAGATTATCCTTGCAAAATACATGATGAGCATAACTTACCATTTTGTCCAGAACATGCAAAACCTCCTGGATCAAAGTAAGAAAAACTTTTAGCTACACTTCAACCTAAAAGAAATTATGTGATTCATTATGTTGCTCTACAACAAGCTCTTTTGAACGGTCTTCAGCTCATTAAGATACATAGAATTCTAAAATTCAAGCAGTCTCCATGGCTCAAATCATATATTGATTTGAACACTAGTATGAGAGCAGTAGCAAAAAATGAATTTGGAAAAAATTTTTTCAAGTTAATGAATAATGCAGTATTTGGTAAGACTATGGAAAATATTAGAAAGCGAGTTTCAGTCAAGCTTATGAGTAAATATGATGGAAGATATGGTGTAGAGGCTCAAATTTCAAAGCCGAACTTTCATAGTAGTTCAATATTTAATGAAAATCTAGTTTTGCCATACAACTAAATAAAACTGAAATACTTATGAATAAACCAATCTACATTGGGCTTACAGTTCTAGATCTGTCCAAAACACTGATGTATGATTTCCATTACAATTATATGCGACAAATGTATAAAGATAATTGTAAATTACTTTACACAGATACCGATAGTTTCATCTATGCTGTTAAATGTAATGATTTTTACGAAGATATGAAAAAGAATATTCACAGATTCGATACTTCAGATTATTCTGTAGATAATATATTTAACATACCACGTGTTAATAAAAAAGTAGTAGGACTTATGAAGGATGAGTGTAATGGCCAGATTCTCACTGAATTTGTTGGACTGAGAAGCAAAATGTACAGTACACGCGTCAATAATCAAGATAGTATGAAAAAAATTAAAGGTATTAAGGCTTCTGTTGTAAAGAAAACTATTGAATTTAATGACTACTTAGAGTGTCTACGAAATTCTTGCATTCAAAGTCGAGAGCAGTTTGCTATAAGATCAAGACTTCATAACGTCGAAACCATTCGGCAGAGTAAGATTGCTCTCAGTCCTTACGATGATAAACGATTCTTGCTAGACGACAGTACAGATACGCTCGCCTGGGGACACTACAAAATAAATGGGTAAGTTCAAATTAAGCATGCATATATATATATATATATATATATATATATATATATCACACAATTTAATTTAGAAACGTTTAATTGCAGTGAAAAGAAGTGTGTGCGATTCAAGGATGAACCAACTATCCACATAATGTATACCTGGAGATTTGCGCATCATGAAGCTTGATGTGGCAAATAGGAGCAGACTGCACGCGATCGAGAACGTTTCAGGAAGAATCATGCAAATAAATGATATTATAATGCCTGTACTTTTAAAAAAACTAAAAGAAATGTAAAATAAATAAACAATAAATTTTTTAAATTAATTATAATTTATTTTCGTTTACATATCATTTTTATTTATCCAACTATTGTGAGTATTATCAAAACCTAACCATTTTACATAAACTCTCTTACCACTTTTTTTCAAAACTTTTTCAATCAAATACATCAGGATGTTTAGTCTTGAGAAGTTCTTCCTCATAAAATCTTCCAGCTATTGGTTTGTCTTGATAATCCTTTAGATGATAGGTGTAAGGCTTTGTTTGAGAAACTTGCGTTATTGTAAAGACTTCAGTTGACCAATTGGGTCTATAACCTTTATCGAAAACCTCCTTGTTTCGACTTACACGTACTTTATCTCCAATTTTAAACTTAGCTCGTTTAAATACATTTCTGACAGTGTTTGTCTTTCTAATTCGATTAAGTATACCATTAACTTTGTCTCGATTCACTTCAGCAGGCTTCATTCCTATTGTCCGATGCCGTCTATTATTATACTGTAAAGTTAAATCTGGCAAAATATCCAACCATTTATAGGTACCACGTAGACTAAATAACTGCCACATCTTGCTTTTTAAAATGCGATTAAAACGTTCACAAATTGATGCTTTGAGATTACTATAGGTGGAGTATAAATGAATTTTATAATTTTTCATTAGTTTCTCAAAATCTTTATTGTAGAATTCTTTGCCACGATCGGTTTGCAAGTTCTTAGGTACTCTTTTTTGTAGCAGTATTGATTTCATAGCTTGAGTTACACATTTTCCAGTTTTTTGTTTCACTGGCACAGTCCAAGCATACTTTGATAGTATATCAATGACTGTAAGCAAGTATTTGTTTTTATCATTTCAACAAGATCTGCCTGCCAAGTTTCATCGATATCTTTAATGAGAACAGAGCGACGTGGATAATTACGTCTAGCAGGTTTATGAAGTTCTTCTACTAGCGCTGCTTTCATCTTGATTTACAAGTTTATTTACTGTGGAATCTAAGATTTGTAATTTCTCGTGTAAATCTCTTAACGTATTATTTATTCTAGAAAATTCAGCCTCAGTATTTATAACTCTATCATTTACTAAACTCTCCAATTCTTGTACAATTTTTTCAGTTCTTCGTTTAATCAACTGTTTTACAGACTTTAAATTTACGGCATCATCTTGATCCACAGCATCACTAACATGACATAGTTTTCGGTTCTCTAAATCAAAATTTCCATCACTAGTCAGCTTGAATCCTAGTCCAGGCGGTCCTCGAGATGTGCCTGCGTGGAGCAGTCGACGTCCAAACACATCGATGCTCATTTTGATACTGAGTTGTTACAAAATAATTCCTACTTCACGAAGCTCTTCAACGATTGATTGTATTTCATTGACATGGTTATTATTGCCAGCAGATGTTTCAGCTATAAGTAATCTCAAACGATCTACAAGCTCGTTTGGATCATCCCAATAAATGTAATCAGCATATGTATTTTTACGAGCATTCTTATATAATAAAGTCTTACTAAGTCCTTTTCCACTTTTACCTTGCGGAATCTTGAGAATTTTACTCACAAAATCAGTATACTTTTTACTTGAATTTTCACGAATATCTTCCCTTGTATTGTAGTATTTTTTGTGAGCATTTGTGTCTTTTAAAATCTTAGCATAATTTTTCTTATCATTGTCAGTGATTAAAGTATCATCAGGATATTTCATGAACAATAACTCCACTAGACCTGGATCTTTGTCATACTGTTTATCGCTAACGATAATTTTATCTTTTTTAAAATTTATAGGACTATTTCCAATCATTAGTTTACCATCTCGCATTTTCCGCACTCCATATACTGTATCTAAGGTTTGTGTTCGTCCCTTATGCAACAATTGAACGATTTCATCAACACTATCACCCACAACTGTTTTTTCATGATCTGAAAAATTTGATACATCACTTTTATTGACAGTTTCTTCTTGATCTGAATCACCTACAGCTGACTCAAACGCTGATTCTCCAGGATAATCATCATCATCATCATCACCACCATCATCATCATCATCATTATCATCATCATCAACACCACCATCATCACCACCATCATAGTCTTTTTTATAGTTTTCAATCCGCTCAGATTTTAATTTTCTCTTCTTTCTTTTTTCTTTTTTAACTGATGACAAACTTTTTCCTTGTTTTATTTTATATTCACTTACATCGATTAATTTTTCCAATGGTTTCACAATCGGCTTCAATGAGTCCTCCAAACCTTTTTCTACCTTTAATTTATGTAACTTTATCAAATCATACTTTCTTTTCACAGCGTTTCGAGCTTTTTCAACTTCACGTAGGACTACAGTTTGCTGATTAAAATCAGACATCTTGATAGCTAAGCGTCTCACGATCGAGTGCTAAATCTATTCGGTAGCCTGTATATTTATTACAAACTGATCAAAACCTTTTCTGTAGCGACCATCATTTATATCTCGGTCTTTGTCTATAACGAGAAAACTGTGATTGCCATCATTCCAACACATTGAACAAACATCTTTAAAGCGTTGATATGTCATATCTGTATTAACGTGATCATTGTAAACATGTTTCAAGTTCATATCATTTTGTCGAAAAATTACCAACAAGTTGACATTGTCACGCACCAAGTGTTTCGGTACTTGTGCATACGACTGACACAAGTAAAAACAATCCACGCTTTTATGTCTACCCATGCAGTAGAAAGCTTTGACATTATCCTGCTTTTCACATGCAATATCATCAAAAACAAAAATTGAATTTGGTTAAGCCTCATCAGGTGATACGACAAGATCGTGTTCACCGAACGATAAGTATTCGATACCTTCTAAAGGCTCAACAAGTTGTTGTAAGAATTTATATTTAGGCTGATTCAGAAATTTCGAGTATACATAAATATTTGCAAATCTCAAACCATTAGGATGAATGATTAGAGATAAGAGAGCGTTCGTTTTACCATAATTAGATGGACCACAAAATACTGCTCTTATACTGTTAGGTAGCAATTTTCCATGTCGAGGTTTTTTTTGCTGCTGCTGCGTTAAAAGATCGAAATTAACCACTGGTAACTTTGCTGACTGTTTCTTAAGATCCACCATGCTTCTTAAAAATTCATATCATGACTGACTCGAAACATTATAAATATGAGCATTTATAGTTTCTTCAGTCAGTCTCGCATGAGCTTGTTAGGAGCTAGCATCATGCAACAGAAAAAAGGTACAGGTTTAGTTAATACATTGATTAACAAATTACCCATTGAACTTCATGTGCCTGGTTATCAGTACTGCGGACCAGGTACTAAACTAGCTAAACATCGAGCTCGTGGTGATCCTGGAATAAATTCTCTAGACGCTGCTTGCAAAGAACACGACATTGCTTACTCGAAGAATCCCGATAACATTCAAGAGAGAAACGCAGCTGATAAAATTTTAGCAGAGAAGGCGTGGCAGAGAGTGAAATCTAAAGACGCTGGTTTGAAAGAAAGAGCAGCAGCTTTTGCTGTAGCAAGTGTTATGAAGTTAAAATCAAAGCTTGGTATGGGTGTTGGAGGAAAGGCTCGAAAATCTAATAAACTCAAGAAAACGATTAAAAAGAAAAAGATCATGCTAAAAAATTTGATTGAGTCAACTGGAAAATCAGTCATTCCTGGCAATGACTCTCGCTCTATGATTAAGTCCGCATTGAAGATGGCTCGAGAACATGTGAAAAAAAATGGTGGAAAAAGTAAAGTTAGTGTTCCGCGCATATTGCCTGTTTCCAGTAGAGTAGGTGGCTTTCTTCCAGCGCTTATTCCACTTTTTGCCGGTCTCAGTGCAGTAGGCTCACTTGCAGGAGGAGCTGCAGGAATCGCTAAAGCAATAAATAAAGCAAGTGCTGCAAAAAAACAAATGGAAGAGCAAAAAAGACATAATGAGAGAATGGAAATGTTGGCAGTCGGTAAAGGACTGTTTCTGAAACCTCATCGTAAAGGTTTCGGCATTGTTCTGAAAAAAAAGGAACAATGTAGAGGAGGAAAAAAAAAACTTTGATGAATGAAGACTACCAAAACGTGCACTCACCGACTATGATTTACTCAAATATGTAATATTAATGAAAATACCAAACTTTCGTGGAGTTTTTATGCGAAATGGTTTGCCTTTGAATGGTTGTCGAGCTAGAGAATCGGCAATCGTTAATCTGGATGATGCAAGTGGACCTGGTACGCATTGGGTAGCTTATCGAAAAATTGGTGATACAGTTACATATTTTGATAGTTTCGGTGATTTACAACCACCAAAAGATCTAATGAACTATTGGAAGGTATCTCAAGTTAAGTACAATTATCGGAGGTATCAAGAATTTTCAACTTTCATCTGTGGTCATCTCTGTCTGAAATTTCTCTGTAATCAGCTCAATCGTAAGAATAATTTTTGTCTATATAAAAAGAAGTAGACTATTGATTTGAATTAGTCTGCTCAAGATGGTTGTCGAATCAATGACTCTCAGCCTTTCCGGCACGTCATCAATCCTTGAGACGCACTATTTTCCTCCAATAGAACTGGATCCGGATAAGCAATACAGTCTTGGACTTGTTGAGTTACTGACTTTTAATTCTATATCGAACGTTGATGAAAACTGTAATAAATTTTATGTTGGTCAAGAAATTATTGAACTTCCAAACGGGTAGTTATGAGATTGAGGATATTGATCGAACTCTGCAAGGGATCCTTGATACTCGAGACATAAAAGTTAGTATCAAGCCAAATAATAATACACTGCGCAGTATTATTGGGTGCAGTCATGAAATTGATTTTCGACCGAGTGACTCGATTGGTCGTCTACTAGGATTCACTCCAAGACTCTTAAAACCTTATAAAAGCCACGACTTAGATTTACCAGTAGCTATTCTCAAAGTGAACGCTTTACGTGTCGAGTGTAATGTTACGGCAGGAGCATACATAAATCAACAAAAAGTTCATACAATACATGAGTTTTTCCCAGCAGTTCCTCCCGGCAACAAGATAATTGAGGTGCCTAAACAAATAATATACTTACTAATATCTGTGAAAGTAATCGATCATTTACAACTACGCATAGTAGATCAAGATGGTGATTTGATTAATCTGCGAGGTGAAATTATTACAATTCGTCTACATTTAAAAAGCAATTGAAATGGGTATTGTTTTTAATGCGGAGAAAAGCTATATTAGCGGTACAGTATGTCATCAGACAGTCAGTCGGCAGCGAGTGATCAAACGATTAACACGTCAGAACAGTCAGTTCCTGCAAAGTCTCGGTCTCAAAGTACGCGGTGGTGGAGGAAGAACAAGGCAAGCGAAAAAAATATTGAAAAAATAACTTGTACGTTTATCTGCTGCTGCTGCTGCCAAGATGGAGGCAGTTCTTAACGTACAATCTCCAGTCATCTTTGATGAATCTGTCTCACATTATGAGGTTCATGCACATCAACCCTACACCGCACTTACATTCAACAATAGTGATGAAATTCGAAATGCTATACAACATCAAGATTTGTGTGTACTACCATCCAAAAGTTCACTACACATTTGTGGAAAGATTATAAAGCAGGATGGTACTACTTTAGAGCATACTAATTTCGTGAACAATGCTATTAGTCATCTCTTTGAGGAAATTCGATACGAGATGAATGCTATAGAAATTGATCGATGCAAAAATGTTGCTACAACAACTTTGATGAAAGGCTACACTTCTTTCTCACCCAGTCAGCTAAAGTATATGGAAAATTCCGGCTGGACGCCTACTACTGACGTGGGAAATATATCTGATAATAATGGAAACTTTGATGTGACAGTTCCTCTATCATTGATTTTCGGTTTTGCTGAGGATTATCGAAAAATCGTTGTAAACGTTAAGCATGAACTGATTCTCACAAGATCGAGAAATGATTTGAACGCTGTTTTACAAGAGCCTATAATGGTAGATGGAAGACCTACATACGAAGACTTTAAAATTGAAATCACTCGTATAGAATGGCTTATGCCCTACCTCGTCCTATCAGATCGACGAAAAATACAACTATTTAATTACATACAAAAAGATGTGTCTATTGCTATGAGTTTTCGTTCATGGGAATTGTATGAGTATCCAGTACTTCCAACAACCACACAACATGTATGGACAGTGAAAACATCGAATCAACTGGAAAAGCCACGTTTTATCATTCTAGGTTTTCAAACAGCGAGGAAAGGAGTACGAAGAAAAAATGCTAGTTATTTTGATCACTACGATATTAGTAATGTAAGACTTTTCCTCAACTCTCAGAGTTACCCATACGGTAATCTCAATCTTGATATTGCAAACAATCAGTTTGCCATACTCTATGATATGTATGCAAATTTCCAAAATGTATATTATTCTGATAGAATTGTAATAGATCCTCTTTTGAGTAAAGAAGAATTTATTCTACATGCACCACTCATAGTCATAGATTGTTAAAAAAAAACGAGTCTCTTAAACAAGCAGCTGTCGATGTACGCCTTGAATTTGAATGTAAGAATAATATGCCTGCAAATACAACTGCGTATTGTCTAATTTTACATGATCGCATCGTTAAGTATAATCCTATAAGCGGTGATGTTAAGAAACTCGTCTAAAACTATATAAAGTTTACGTGAACAATTAATTAGTTAGTACTGTTATAAACCATCAGTCAAGATAGATCTCAAAAATGAATCGATATAGCGCTTCGTACACTCCTCTCAAGGAGGACAAAAGCGCTAGAAGAGTGCAAGATGATAAACAATGTAATACGTATCGTGGAAAACCTTGTTCTGCCCCTACTAATAAAAGTGAACAGTGGAAAAATACTTTTGAGAAATATTCCACTAACACAATATCCATGCCAGAACATCAAGGTTATAAGAAGTTCTGAAATATTTTATCATGTCTTTACAAATAATGTTTTATGTACTTATGTTTTTGAATAAAGAAAAAAATAAAAAATCATATGTTATTTTTTAATTATTAATCCTAACCTTTATTCCTTCCATCTATTCCTTTATCATCCTATTGCGATCTCACCCACAGAAGTGTAACCTATATATAGTTATATGCGGTATTCTGTGGTTCAGCCATAGCCAATCACGAACCTGCGGAACAGGTCATGAGATCCTTGAATATATCAATCGATAAAAACATGTTCGAAGAATAATCCTCTGTCGGTAATGTAGGAGGCTGCGTGGGCCTCGGCAGCAGCCGGGGTGCGCTCGCCTGCACAGGGGGCGCTGATGCTGCTGTGCGCTCGCCTGCACAGGGGGCGCTAGCGGGGACTGGTGCTGACGGTCCCAACATGTCAATCGATAAAAACATGTTCGAAGAATAATCCTCTGTCGGTGATGTAGGAGGCTGCGTGGGCCTCGACAGCAGCCGGGGCATGGGGCCGGGGGCATGTGGGACCCGGACGGTAAAACAGGAATCTGCTAATACTAGTTACCTTTGGTCGGTATTTGGTGGCGCGGGTCCCGCCTGGCGCAGTACCAGCCCCTACTACTACCCGTAACATGTGGGGCCTGTGGTAAATTCTCAATCGATAACAGATACACGGTCGGTAAAACAGGGATCTGTTAATATAAGTTACCATCGGTCGGTATTCGGTGGCGTGGGAGCTGTGTGGCGCAGGAGCAGTGCAGCCCCTACTACTAATAAGACTTAGCTTTGCTATGACAATTAATAATTCTCAAGGCCATTCGTTAGACAAAGTCGGTTTATATTTATCCACTCCAGTATTCAGTCATGGTCAGTTATATTTTGCATTATCGAGAACAACATCAAAAGAGAATTTAAAAATTTTTTTAAATAATGAATCTATATACAAAAATAATAAACATATTACCAATAACGAATGTAAAAAGAGAAAATTGAATAACGAGAATAAAATTCACATAAAAAATATAGTTTATTCTGAAATATTTCGAAATTGATTATATTAATTATAAAACATTACTAAAATATGTATTATATATTGATTGGCTGAGTAATTGCCACTAATGGTACATTAATAAAGTATGAATTATATATATATATATGTATATATATATTGATGGATAGAGTTATCTTTACTAATGGTACATTAATAAAATTCAAATTATTTATTGATTGACTGAGTAATCACAACTAATTATCACTAAAATATAAATTATATATTATTTAACTGAATAATCACCACTAATCATTGTTTTACAAATTCAAGTATATTTACCAAATATAACGTAAACATAATTATAAAATTTTTCTTCAATATTTTTTGATTGAAACAATTAACCAATAAAGGTATTGAATTATAATTTTATGATAATATTTAAATATAAGTTTTATAAAATCTGGTTGAGTAATCGCTATTAATGATAAACTAAAAATATGCATACATCGATTGGCTGAATAATCGCCATTAATGATACATTTATAAAATAAAAATTATATATTTTATGACGAGGAACGTTGTTATCTCGTCATAACTCTCCCCGCATACAATCATTATTATATTATTTAACCTTTAGAGGGCCGGGGTTTTGAAAAATTTTAAAATCGCATTTTTCTAAAGGAATGTGGTCTAAGGTCCCTGAGTTAGAGCCAAACTAAGTTGGGATGTTGGTGAGTCAGACCCCTTACGCCTAGAGGCGTATTCCGTCCTGCTCGGTTACGCACGAGAGACTGATTTTCGCGAGCGCTTACCGGCGCTATAATTGCAGAGCGCGGCCCTCAGCGCGAAGTTCGCCTGAAGAGCATCGTAGGAGCTGGTTAACGTGATGGGTGGGGAGCAGGAGCTCTCGAAAGAAAAGAACCAAATACGATGTTTCGGGTTGCGCTTCTTTATTTTTGCTTCCTTGTCCCTGGGCTGTCTGATCGGGCGATTCTAGACGAGTGTCGATGGGAGTAGTCTGCACCGAACCGGGGCCGGGAGACGACTGATACCGCGCGGACCAGCACGGTCGTTTTTAAACCTTAGTCGTGTAGCGCCGCCACGTGACGGATGGGGTAAGCGCGCGCAAGGGACTCGCGGGATAGCGTATATCACACAAAGATTACCTAATTGGCTTGTGCCATAAACCTTATATGCTTTCAAAAAAATTAAGAGATCATTGCTATGTTCAAAATCTTTATTTTTTCTGGTCAAGGCAAATGAACAATCTGAGCATTTAAATTTTGAATAGCATTTTGTCACTATATAACCCGCTACATACTTAACCATGCAGCGTCGGCGCCGCTTTCCAACAGCGCGTCGATTTCCCATGGGAGCCGCTTGGTTTTTTCTCGAAGAAGCTGAGCCCAGCGCAGGCCAAGTACAGCGCTTTTGATCGCGAGTTACTCACCGTGTACTTTGCCATAAAGCATTATTGCCATATGGTAGAAGCGCGAATTTTTACCATATATACAGACCACAAACCACTCATTTTCGCCTTTAAGCAGCGACCGGAGTAAGCCTCACCGAGATAAGCCCGTCACCTGGACCATATCGGGCAGTTCTCGACGGACATCATGCACATCTCCGGGAAGAATAACGTCGTGGTCGACGCTCTCTCGCGCATCGAGGTAGTCACTGCACCGCTGGACTACGCCCAGCTAGCAGACGCGCAACGAAGCGACGCCGAGCTGCAAGCCTTGAAGACCACGATTCACGGTCTCCAGCTCAACCTCGTGCAGCTTCCAGGTATGGAAGCACGAATTCTCTGCGATCAGCACTGAGCGCAGGCCTGCATCCAATGCCAACAGTCCAAGATCTTGCGACACGTTGCATCGCCGATTGGGAGTTTCAAGCCACCTTCCGCGAGATTCGAGCATGTCTACATCGACATCATCGTACTGCCATCGTCCCAAGGGCGGCGATATTGTCTCACGTATGTGGACCGCTATACTCGCTGGCCTGAAGCTTGCCCTCTATCGGGCCAGGAAGCCGAAACTGTCGCTCGTGCGTTCTACGACAGCTGGATCTGCCGTTTCGGCACGCCGCTGCGAGTGACCACCGACCAGGGACGCCAATTCGAGTCGCACCTCTTCCAGTCGCTTAGTCGACTGACAGGTACGACTCACCTGCGAACCACTGCCTACTATTCTCAGGCAATCGGCATGGTGGAACGCCTGCATCGGTAGTCAAAGCAGCTATATGCTGTCACAAGGATAACCATTGGACTCGCATCCATCCTACGCTACTCCTGGAAATACGAGCTGCCTGGAAAGACGACTTGCAGGCCATCTCTGCAGACCTCGTCTACGGCAAATCGCTGCGACTACCGGGAGAACTCCTGGTCAATACTGGATGGCCGGGCGACGAGCAGCCGACATTCACGAAGGAACTTCGACACCACCTGCAACAAATGCGATCAACAAATGTCACACGGCACGGGGTAACGAAGACTTTCGTGTTCAAGGACCTGGCAACGGCAGAGCAAAACGTCTCTGGATATGCCCCACGACGGTCCCTACGCAGTGATCAGCCGAATCGACAAAACTTATGTCGTTCGAACCAACGGTAAGGACGTTACTGTCAGCATTGACCGACTCAAGTCAGCCTATATCATCACCGAGGACATCCGCCGGAACGCGCACCAATACCGGAACAACCACCTACGCCGACCATGCAGGGCGAAAGGACACCCGACCCTGGACAAGCCCGCCGATCCGGACGACGTGTCCGCTTTGCGTAGTGTTACTAGGCGGGATTTAGTTAATAATTATTATTTTATTGTATACGTTTTTGTTTTTGAAGTAACGTAAAACTATGTATACACGCACACGTCATTGTTTATTGTAAATTGCGCATACACTTACAAAACATCATTATACACACGAAATTTCATACACACATACATTCGCACTTTCGTCATAAATATCGTGATTTCATCACTGGCAAGGGGGTACTGTGGCGCTCGCCCAGGCTCAATTGCCAGTCGATTTTGCTGCGCAGCTGTCATTATGCGTTTATGACGAATACGTGCACAGACACGATTACAAGGACTTATCTTTCCGATTATTATCGAATTCTCTCTGTTTTTACACACTCTTCGAACAATAATCATTAAACAGCGAAGAGCGCGCCTAGTTATATGACCAATAAAACGAGTGCCAGCCGGGCGTGCGACTAGGCAGCGGCATTCGGCGTACCCTTTTCCAGGTATGCCGCGCGGACGCGCTTGTTTTGGCGCGCTCCCTTTGCCCCCAGCGACCAGCTGAGGGCAAAGGAGAGGGGATAGCCGGAAGGAAGGTCCGACCGCGAAAATAACAGAACAGTCATTACCGACAAGACACACGAGACACATCTCTCTTTCTTTACAACACCCGCACACTCTCGCACACGACAAAGTAAAAATAAATCTAAAATTTTTCTAAAAGTATTTCGATTTAGCCGATTCTACCCGATTTCCTTCTCTCGCCTACTAATTAATACTTTATTAAGTATGTGATGTTGGGATTATTCAAGAGAATATTTTAAAGCGTGAGCCTCCCAAATCAACAAACTATTCTATCTCTTCCTCAGGACTCTTATATCCCGGGAGGGACGGTATAGGAAATGTCTGCGAGGATCTGTCGGGTTATAATTAAATAGGCAAAAATATATATGTATATTTATCAATTTATTCAATTATTATATTGACGGGGAGCACGGACTTTAGCCGTCTCCCTGCTGCTCCACTCTGCTTCGTGCTGTTACCTGAAAACGCGAGAGTGACGCGAAACCAAGTCGCTTGGCTCGGTTCTGCAACCACGCTCTGCTATCTCCTGCCGCGAATCGCGCCTGAAACCGCGAAAATCCCTTCCGGTGTTTGCTGCGCGACGCCAATTCTACTACTACTCGCGAAATCAGCGCGACGCGATATCTCCCAACTAGCACAGGACAACACTCGCGAAATACTTCGGCGCAACGAGGTTGACGGGCTCTAGGCCGCGTCGTCTTCACGGCGTGAGCAGGACAATCTGCTCGTCACACGATAGGTAGAGGAAGGAAAAGCAGCGGCGGACTAAACACGCCACGTCGCTGCTCAGGACTACCACCAAGGATTAGTAGGAATCGCGGTGAATCTAACTATAAATTACGCGAACTCGCGGTGATAATATTAATAGCTGGCTCACCTCGAAGCTTTACTTATAGAAGACTTTCCTGTCGTCTCGCTCTCTCTCTCTCTCTCTCTCTCGCTCTCTACTCTCTGTGCTAGCACTCACTGCTTGGCTTTTCTCTCGCTTCCAAAATGGCTCGCAGTCGGCTGGGAAAATTCAAGTGATAGTCCTGGGCGGCTGCAGCTGAAGAAGTGAGCTGTGGGGATTTTCTCCCCAGCAGATCACCTCGGCAAAGCCACAGGACCTCTCACGCGCGCCCTCCTTGCTGGTGGTGCTGCGCTGATCGTTAGCGCACCGATATCGCGACGAGCCAACGCGGGAGAATCGATTTTCCCTTTATGATCGATTGCGCCCGTCAGAGCTCGTCACGAGACCAGCAGCTTACCGCTGGTAACGCGCGCCAGTCGTACTTACCCGCTGTAGCGCACAGCGAGGCGAGCGCACCTTCTCTTTCTCTCGCGCGCGGCTCCCCACCGCGTGCCTAGTCGGCTGTTGCGCGAGAGCGGTGCGCGCGCGTCATTCTGCGCCACGCGGTCGCTCTCGTTACATCTCTCTCGCGCGTTCCACCTCCCGGCCGTCGCCGTGGCCAGGAGGCGTGTTCATTCTCGCAGTGTCTCACGACCGGGCCTTCGCGAGTGTGTGTGTGTACCTGGTGCCCTACGTATTGGCTGCTAGTCAGCCATCAGCCACCGGATTGGCTTCTCTGTGCGTGTATGTGTGTGTGTGCGCCTGGCCTTCCTGGTCATGGCGTCGGGGACACAGCTGATGCTGTTGCCCCGTCGCATTACCCCCCCCAAACACGACATACCCCCCCGGGATGACGGGTTTCCTAAAGGGAAGTTCAAAGAAGGTTAACTCTCTCATCTTTCTCTTTTTCTCTTTTTTTTTTTTTTATTATTATCGAATTATTAAACTACAAGGGCCGCCTCTGCCCCCCTCGCATGGTGCGCAACAACTGCTGGCGAAGGGGGTTGGGACAACCCATTATCGTCCAACAGGCATCCGCCAGCTCCCTCTGGCGTGCCTCCCCCATCTCCTGGTCTCGCAGCTGCCGGAGGACAGCCTGGTACCGGGGGCATGCGGCTCGCCGGGTCGGAGGACGAGAGTCATCCCCCGACGACTCGCTATCACCGGTATCGTTGCTGTGGCTGCTTCTGCTGCGATTGCTGTTGCTACTGCCGCTGCTGCTGCGCCTTCTGATCGCCCCAATACGGCGTCGGCGACGGCTAGCCCGGCTCTCCCGGCTTCTGCTCCGGCGTGGTGGAGGGTGTGCGGCTGGTCGCGGCGGTGACGCTGGCTCTGGATCCTGGTGGACCAGGTCCACTAATACCACCCGTGGCTCAGCCCCAACCCGGGCCGGTGGTCCCTGGCGCAAACCTCTTCCTCGCCCTCGCATCGGTGGAGCATCCAACTCTGTAACATTAAGACATTTTACTCTACCCTATCTCACCTCACCCGTAGGGAGGGGTCTTACCGATAACGGAGGGGGATACCCTGTCCCGCTGGCTACCGGAGACCGGAGCCCCAGATGTTGAATCGGCCTCTGCCACCACTGGAGGGACCGTCCTTACCGGAAACCGGTATCGGTCCGGTGTCAGATCCCGGGGTCTGTAGGGCGGTGGTGAGCCCTGGAGTCTACCCAGGATGCCCCTCCAAAGGCGCGGTGCCGGTATGGGGGCCTCAGGTGGCGGCGCCTCATGTCTCGGTGGCGGGGACGGTGGCTGCGGCGCGTCCATTCGCTCCGGCGAAGGTGGTGGTGGCGGCATAATTGCCAACAAGGCGGGGCGGGGTGGTAGAGCCTCCTCCAAGCCCGGTGGTGGCAGTGCCAGCAACGCTGGGAGCGGTGCCTGTCTCTCTCTCTCCTCCTCCCTCATCGGGGGCGGTGATGGCCTCCTCCAGGCCACCAGAGCCAAGGCCATAGATGGCTCATTGGTGGCCGGGGTTACTCTCTCGCCGGTCTCTATAGGGGCGACCGCTGCGACGGCCGTGCCTGACAGCTCCTCGTCCCAGTCAGACTGGCTCGAGAACCCTGTCAGGGCGGCTGGCGGGGCGGGAGCGGTGGCTGGCTCCGCCGGAATCGGGGGTGCCTCTCCTGGAAACAGGGTAACCCTATAACCGCTGCCCCAATCTCCCAAAAACACTTACTCTGGGCTTCTTACCTGGAAACAGGGTCCGGCGAGCCTCCCTCTTCCGGGCCAGCTCCACCCGGGCATCGTCCGTCCTGTTTTCTAAGTATCGGTGGTAGGCTGCCTCACATCGGGGACAATCCTCCACCGATACCCCTTTTCTCCCGCAGTTGCCGCAGAACTGGCTGGCGGGTTGAGCGCAAGCTCGCTGGCCGTGCCCCATGGCCCAGCAGTTAAAACATGCCCTCTTGGGCGGGTCGACCGTGTGGTCCGTCCTGATCGGGGCTAACCCCCCGAACATAGCTGCCTCCAGGCGGATCGCATTCTTTCGCGACCTGGAGCGCCGTGATCCGGAGGCACCGGAGGCTGGGGTGCGTGGCACCGCGCCGGTCCTTCGACCTAGCTCCTCACGCTCCACATCTCTCTCCTCGGTCGGTGCGGAGGTTGGTGTCTCCACCTGCAACAAAACTCTGTTATTAAGGCTACGTCTGTGCTGTCTACGCCGCACCAGACGAATTCTCACCTGAGAGCTAGGCCCTCCTCCGTTCTGCTCGGTCCCGTCTTCCGTCCACGGGGTGGGTCGAAATTCCACTTCGACCGTGGAACGGGAGATCGGAACGCCGGGCTCCGGGGAACTGTCGTTCCGACGACGACTCGACGGGCCCGACTCCACATCGTCGAGTTCAATGTGGCGGTGCGGGTTATACCGCCTTTTTTTACCATTCGGCCCGCGGAGCCTGGGCCGCTCTTCTTCCTGGCCCTCTTGGGCCCTGCTTTCCAACTTAGCCCGCAAGTCGGCCAAGGGCGGGGGGCGTATGGATACCCACTGGCTGGGTGGAGACGCCGGTTCCTCCCCCACCAGTGCCTCAAGCTCAGCTACCGCTCGTTGGCTCGCCGCCTCCTCGCTCTCCTCCTCTTCGTCGGGCGGAGTGGCTGGGGTCCTCGCGGGTGGTTGACGGCGCGGAATGGTCGGTGCCTCCGATGCTGGCCGCGGCCAGTGCGGCTCTCCACCCACCTCCGTCGGCGAAACGAGGCGCCTTATCGTGGCGGTTACGTCCGTAACCGGACGTCGCCGTCTCTCTTCCTCCCGCCGGTTGATGGCCTCACGCGCTTCCATTTGTCTTGACATCCTGTAATGTCTTCTATTGTTAATAAAGGGAGCGACAACACACATAGGGGATAACGTGCAACACTTACTGCCACCACATTTACGTGTTCGCGGGCCGGTTCCGCGGCGCCACGTAGCGCCGCAGCTCACTCACGTGCACTTTCCCGCTCTGCCGCTTATCACTAACTTCTACTTCGTAGATTAGCGGCGAGAGCTTCCTCAGGATCCTGCACGGAGGTCCATAGTTCGCGTCCAACTTATTACACTTCCCTTCCGCCCCCTTGGACAAGGTGTGCAACTTCCGGCGCACCATGTCCCCTACCTCGAACTCCACCACCCGCTTCCCGCGGTTGTAGTGGCGCGCCTGCTTTTCAAACGCCTCGTCGAGGTGGCGAACCACCAATTCCCTCAAGGCCTCGAGCCGCCTTGCCCGATTTTCCCACTCGACCTTATCCAGGGTGAATTTCGGGCCGCGTACCTCCACTTCTCGGCGTAGACTCTTTACTGGCTGCGGTTGCCGCCCGAAATTCAGAAACGCGGGGGATACTTTAGTACTGGACTGGGTTGCCGTGTTCACCGCATGGCGGAACTCATGCAAGTGCTGGTCCCACGTGCGGTGATCGGCCCCGACAAAGGTCGCGATCATGGTTTTCAACGTCCGATTACTACGCTCGACCGGGTTAGCCTGCGGGTGGTACGGGGGAGTCGTCACATGTCTCACCCCGTACTCCTCCAGCGTCTGCTTAAGGGTGTTGTTTATGAATTCCCTCCCATTATCCGTCAAGAGGAAGTCCGGGGTCTCCCAGCGGAAGAGAATGAGTTCTTCGAAAGCTTTAGCCACCGCCTGGCCCGTTGCCTTCCTTATTGGTTTAACTTCCACCCACCGGGTGAACAAGTCCTGGAAGACGATTAGGTACTTGTGCTGGCTCTTACTTTTCGGGAACTCCATCAAATCCGCCGCGACTACCGCCCACGGCCGTTCTATCAACCGTTGTCCCATTGGCCCCGCCTTCCCAGTCTGTACGACCTTGTATTGCTGGCACTCGTCACACTCCTCCACGTAGTGGTGGACGTCGTACCACATACCCGCCCAATAGTATTCCCTGGCTACCCTATCGTAAGTTTTCTCAACTCCCAGGTGTCCCGACGATGCTTCGCGATGTAAGTCGCTCAGCACACGAGGTCTATACTCGATCGGCACGACTAGCCTCCACCCCTCTTGTGCGTTAGTGATCGGATCCAGGAGAGGGTCCTTGCGGTACTTATAAAGCATGTCATCCTCCACCTTCCACCCCCGATACTTCTGGGGAAAAGCGAGGACTTCGTCCCTCCGCTTTAGATACCACGCATCCTCGATAGTCTCGAACGCACTGACCCCAACGGCCGTTTCCCCATGGCTACGCGAGAGTGCATCTGGCACGTGGTGACTTGCTCCCGGGCGATGTTTGACCTCAAAGTCCCACTGCTGCATCTCCAGGGCCCAGCGGGCGAGACGGCCCATCGGGTCCTTGAGGTTCTGCAGCCAGCGTAGGGCGCTATGGTCTGTTATCACGGTAAACTGGTACCCTTCCAGGTAAGGCCGCAGTTTCCGGATGGCAAATAACATCGCTAGACACTCCCGCTCGGTGGTGGTATAATTCCTCTCCGCAGGAGTAAGGACCCGGCTTAGGTAAACTATAGGGTGTTCGCCGTCCTCTAGCTCCTGGGTGAGCACCGCTCCAACCGCGTAATCAGATGCGTCGCACTGCACCGTGAATGGGCGGCTGAAGTCGGGTCTCGCCAGCACTGGAGCCCTTGTCAGAGCCTCCTTCAACGCTTCGAAAGCCGTTTGTTGTTCCTCTCCCCACTGCCACGCGCAACCCTTCCTCATCAGCTTCAACAGGGGAACCTTAATTTCTGCGTCGTGAGGGATAAATCTACCGTACCACCCCGCCATCCCTAGGAAGCGTCTCAATTGCCTCACATCTTTGGGTGCGGGGTAGTCAATGACCGCAGATATCCGCTCAGGATCGGGCCGCAGCCCTTCGCGGTCTAACAGGTATCCTAAATACCGAACCTGGGAACACCCGAACTCACACTTCTTGCGATTTACCGTTAGCCCTGCCTCGGTGATTCTACGGAGCACTACTTCCACCCACTTCAAGTGATCGTCGAACGTTTCAGTGACCACGATAATGTCGTCTAGATATCCAAACACGTAGGGTTCGAATTCCGGACCGAACAGCTTATCCACCAGTCGCTGGAAGGTGGCGGGGCTGTTGGTTAGCCCGAACGGCATTCGTTTAAATTGCCATAACCCTGAACCTGGGATCGCGAACGCCGTATATTTCTTACTCTCCTCCTCCATTTCGATCTGGAAGAACGCTTTTCGCAAGTCAATTTTTGTAATATACCGCGCGTTCCTGAGTTTGTCTAATATCCCGTCCATGGGCGGCAACGGATACCCATCTTTGACCGTAAATTCGTTCAAATCACTAAAATCGATGCAAAATCTTTCCTCGCCATCCTCCTTTTTCACGATCACGGGTGCGCTAACAAAGTCGCTATCCGATTCCTCGATTATCCCCGCGCGTCTCATCTCCTCGATTTCTTTCCACGCTATCTGAAGTTTATGTGGCGACCATCGGCGAAACTTATGCCTAACTGGTTTCGTCCCCTTCCAAACTATCCTATGCTTCGTCAGGGAGGTGGCTTTTAGTTCTTTCGGCGGTTCCTCGGGGAGAAAACGTTTTACCACCTCCAGGAGCCGATCGTGCTCCTCCTGACTCAGTTCTGAGAGACCCGCGCAGGCGGCACTTATGCCTTTCGCGTGGTCTCCCAGCTCATCGTCGAAGGCGTGCCACGGTCTGCCTGGAATCCTCCAACTGTTCGTCTCGAGGTCGAACTGGATTCCCCATTTCTTGAGAGCGTCGACTCCCAGTATTAGGTCATGACTCGCCCGATCAACCACCTTAAATGGGATCGTCTCCTCCGTCCCATCTACCCCTATATTTAGTTTCAGAGTGCCTTTCACCGTCTGTGCTACTCCGTCATACGCGTGCAGTAGCATGTTAATCGGCTGGTACCTATCTCTGTATCTTTTCGCTACCGAGTGGCGTATTATTGACACTTGCGCACCCGTATCTAAAAGGGCAATATGGTCTTGTCCTCCTAGTCTGATCTTCCAGAAGGTTCTACTATCATGGGTGACCGCTGCCGCGGATGGTGGAGGTTCTGCGAGCAGTTGACCTCCAATCACATCTGGCCTTTGGCCAGGCCCACCCCCCCCTAGAGCGAAATTAGTGCCCACTAATGCCGCTCTATCACCCACACCAACGACTCGAAAGTGGCTGTCAACTTCGCGCACTTTGTCGCCGCCAGATTCCTGGGTAGGAAGGGCGTGCCCTTGGCAGTCGCGTTCAGCCATTTTCCTAGTGTTCTCGTCCCCACTCTCCGCCTCCTGCTCCTCCGCGAGGAGTTCTTTGCCGAGCGCTTTGCGGATCAGCCTATTCAGTCTGTCGCTCTCTGATTCTAAGCTCACCCTCCCTAAACGTAACTCTCCACCCACTGATATCTCCCCCTCTCTTGGCTCGCCTAATGGTTGTGCCGCGTTACTCACACTGCTCGCTCTATTGTCCGATACTGGACCTTCTTCTGCTATTGTTTCTAACTCTCTCACTCTCCCCTTCCTGATGACTCCTGTGGACCCATCGTCTAACCTATCGCTTACACTGTTATCTCTGCTCTCGTAACTTCTCTCTTTTTGCCCTGTTCTGATAGGGTTTCCTTCCCCTATCGGCCACGAGGACGACTCTCCTACTCCTACCTCCTTGCTTCCGACTGTACCGTGGGGACGGTCGTTAACTTCCTCACTCGCTTTCGTATCCGGACGCCCCATTTCTATTTTCTGCTCTGGTATATCACCTAGCGTCAGCAGTGGAGGCTGCCTCGCTGTCTCTCTTCCTAAGGATGGTTCGGTTCCTAAGGGTTGGCGGGTTTCTGGGAACCGAACTGGGCACCCGCCACCCCGTTTCCCACCCCTAGTCGACGCAAAATGTCGCAGTTGGGGCACTCGCGGACCGTCACCCCTTCTTTATTGCAGAGTTGGCAGTATCGCCGCGCGGCCTGTCTCTTTGGGCACGCTGCGGCTCTGTGCCCGTTCTCTCCGCAAGCGAAGCACGCGTTTGAAGGGCAAGCATGTGCCAAGTGTCCCTCTTTCCCGCACGTGAAACAGCCTCTTCGGCGGTTAGAGTCATTAAACGCCCCCGGCGGTCCTGGCAGTCCCCTGGATGGGTTCTGCCGTTCGGGATGATAATTCCCGTTCCGCGGTTCTGTTTGCGGGTTCCGCCGCTGGCCTGTTTCGCCACCCCCCCACGTCTGGTTCCCGATCCTGATCGCGCCGTCGTGGTTGCCCTGGGTACGCGGAACCACGGCTGTTGCTTCGCTCGCTGGTTGCTTGGCGGGAGCCGGCTCACTGGCTACGACCGCCTTGGGTGCTGGTTTCGAATTTCGAGGCCCATGATCAGCTGCCTTCGCCTCCGACGCGGCGTTTACTTGTTTTTTTGTTCCTTCCGGAGGGACATATGCCGACCCCGGAAGTTTCATTTTCTCTTTCGCCGGGGGTGGCTCCCAGCGCTCGTTCAACTCTCTATGGCGTTCGTACTTCCTCCCGTAGTGCTCTATATCTTCGAGAGAACAGATTTCCCGGGACGCCATGAAGTTACGATATTCCGGCCTGATTCTCTCGTACACTAACTCCACCTGCTCTCTACGCGATGGAGGCCGCTTCAAGTGGTCTACCACATATTTGAAGCAGTCTATGAACCCCGTGATCAACTCTCCTGATCCCTGCGTACGTCTCAACATGTCTGCATGCACGTCTGCCTGTCTGATCTCTCCCACAAACCGGTGGCGGAACGCGTTTCTCCATTCTCTCCATGATCGGACTTCGCGACGTTTAACTCTATACCATCTCGCCGCGTCGCCTGTCAACATGCACGCGATGGCTCTGAGCATTTGTCGGTCGTCCACCCTTTCGCTTTTCCGACAATCATCCATTCTCTCTATAAAATCTTCCGCCGCGGACCGTCCCTCTCTACCCGAGAACCGCTGACTCCAAGTTTGTAATGATTTTGAGAGCCCTGTCCACCTCCTACCTCCGCCTGACACGTTTCTGCCGCTCCTACTTGATAAACTACCGGAGCTTTCGGAGCTAGAAGTGCGGTACCGGTGATGGTGGCGGTGGTGTCTCGGCCTACTCCTATACCTTCGACTATGCCGCGACTCTAACGACTCATCTCTCGAGCTCATGCCACGCGACGAGCGTCGGCTAGAGTGACTGCGTCGTCGGTGGCTTCGCTCACTCCTCCGCGAGATTATGCTACGCTCTGAACTGCTCGAATTACTTGACTCACTCGATCTACTCTCACTTCTGCGTCTTCTCTCTTTATCCCTCTTTCCCTTATTTCTAACTTCTCGCCTATCATGGCGTCTGCCACTCGTCGACCTACTTCGGTGGTGGCGACGCCTATCTTTCTCGCGACTGGATCTCACCCTGTCCTTCTCTCTGTCCGCGGAGTGTCGTTTTCTCGACCGTTCCCCAGACCTAGACCGAGATCTATCCATATATCTCTCTCTACTTCCCCTTTTGTCCACGGAGTGTCGTCTCTTTGACCGCTCCTTAGACCTAGACCGAGATCTATCCATACGTCCCTTTTTACTCTCTTCTTTGTCCGTGGAGTGTCGTCTCTTTGACCGCTCCTTGGACCTAGTTCGAGATCTATCCCTACGTCCCTCTTTGCTTCCTTTCTTGTCCGTGGAGGGTCGTCTCTTTGACCGCTCCTTGGACCTAGTCCTAGATCTATCCCTACGTTCTTCCCTGCTCTTCTCTTTGTCCGCATCCCTGGAGACAGACGGTTCCTTATTCAAATTATTTTCCGCCGTTGCCCCAGCCCCCACCAGATCCAGTGCTGCGTCTTGCTGCACGTTACTAGCCCCCCCGCCGCGGGAAGAACTTTTCTCCTGGGACGTCGTCGGTGTCTCCGGAAGATCAATATTCAATCTTTTGTGAAATTTGGACGGCTTTTCGTTATGACGCGCACCGTTAACTATTTCTGCTGGCTTCTGGTTCTGCCGCGGCGGCAGTCTATCTTTCCGCCTATCGCCTAGATCCATCCTGTCGTAGGCTAACTGCAGGTCTTGCAACTGACGCTGCACCGGGTCGTCGTCAGCCGGTTGCTGCCGGATCGGACCTTGCGGGTTTATCCCCGTAGCCGTCACTGTGGCCTCGGGGTTAAAGTCGAAGGGATTCTTGTCTTTAACCTGCTTGGGGGTCACATTCCCCAGCAAGTTAATTTCCTTCCTCCCTCCTCCCGGCTGTCCTGATCCCTTGCCGTATTCCTGGGTGCGAACTACTGTTTCGTCCATTGATTCATCTTCCGACGAACTCATCACCAAGGCCTCTCTAAAGTTCGATTCCTGACTTTCCCCCGAATTCTCGTCTCTCTCTGGGTACCATGGCACATCTCCGTCTGCACCGTACGCTAACAACTCCGCCCGGAAAAGCCGCTCCGCCTTTTCCGCTGGGGTGCCTGTTACACTAAACTTTTTACTTTTTCCTGCCAGGAGTCGCGTTACTTCTAATTCCGGTAATCTCCTAATTTCGCGTAATCTCGCTCTTAAATCCCTTGAACCTCCTAATATTGTCCGCATTTTCCGCGCATACTCCTCCTGCATCCCGCTTTTCCCTTTCTTCATTCTGTTAAACTCTATTGCGATAAACGAGCCTACAGGAAAAAATTTTCTAGCTGGTCTATCCCAACCGTCGCTCAGCGGCGGTCAATATCGCTCGCTTCACGCCTATACTCTTGTTTATTTACCTGACTGGTCTATCCCAACCGTCGCTCAGCGGCGGTCAATATCGCTCGCTTCGCGCCTATACTCTTGTTTATTTACCTGACTGGTCTATCCCAACCGTCGCTCAGCGGCGGTCAATATCGCTCGTTTCGCGCCTGTACTCTTGTTTGTTTACCTGACTCGCGGCTCAGCTCTAGCGCGCTCGTGTTTACGCGTCGCGACCGGACTATTCGCCAACGGCCGAGGTGTTATTGTATACACTCGCAGCGGCTGTCTATAACGCTCGCTACGGCGCAAACAACTTGACCTTAGGCGCGTTTAGAAAGAAAAATCTTTGCTTCGCGCGTTTAATTAATTTTCCCTGCACGACAGCCTGTCTATATCGGCTATCAGTGCTTTTTAATACCCAAATCTCCCCCCGAGTGACAAAATTTTATTCGCACACGTGCACAACCAGACAGTTTCTCGCAGACTTTATGGGGAAATTCCGTTAGAAAAGCCCCACGTTGGGCGCCATTGTGATGTTGGGATTATTCAAGAGAATATTTTAAAGCGTGAGCCTCCCAAATCAACAAACTATTCTATCTCTTCCTCAGGACTCTTATATCCCGGGAGGGACGGTATAGGAAATGTCTGCGAGGATCTGTCGGGTTATAATTAAATAGGCAAAAATATATATGTATATTTATCAATTTATTCAATTATTATATTGACGGGGAGCACGGACTTTAGCCGTCTCCCTGCTGCTCCACTCTGCTTCGTGCTGTTACCTGAAAACGCGAGAGTGACGCGAAACCAAGTCGCTTGGCTCGGTTCTGCAACCACGCTCTGCTATCTCCTGCCGCGAATCGCGCCTGAAACCGCGAAAATCCCTTCCGGTGTTTGCTGCGCGACGCCAATTCTACTACTACTCGCGAAATCAGCGCGACGCGATATCTCCCAACTAGCACAGGACAACACTCGCGAAATACTTCGGCGCAACGAGGTTGACGGGCTCTAGGCCGCTTCGTCTTCACGGCGTGAGCAGGACAATCTGCTCGTCACACGATAGGTAGAGGAAGGAAAAGCAGCGGCGGACTAAACACGCCACGTCGCTGCTCAGGACTACCACCAAGGATTAGTAGGAATCGCGGTGAATCTAACTATAAATTACGCGAACTCGCGGTGATAATATTAATAGCTGGCTCACCTCGAAGCTTTACTTATAGAAGACTTTCCTGTCGTCTCGCTCTCTCTCTCTCTCTCTCGCTCTCTACTCTCTGTGCTAGCACTCACTGCTTGGCTTTTCTCTCGCTTCCAAAATGGCTCGCAGTCGGCTGGGAAAATTCAAGTGATAGTCCTGGGCGGCTGCAGCTGAAGAAGTGAGCTGTGGGGATTTTCTCCCCAGCAGATCACCTCGGCAAAGCCACAGGACCTCTCACGCGCGCCCTCCTTGCTGGTGGTGCTGCGCTGATCGTTAGCGCACCGATATCGCGACGAGCCAACGCGGGAGAATCGATTTTCCCTTTATGATCGATTGCGCCCGTCAGAGCTCGTCACGAGGCCAGCAGCTTACCGCTGGTAACGCGCGCCAGTCGTACTTACCCGCTGTAGCGCACAGCGAGGCGAGCGCACCTTCTCTTTCTCTCGCGCGCGGCTCCCCACCGCGTGCCTAGTCGGCTGTTGCGCGAGAGCGGTGCGCGCGCGTCATTCTGCGCCACGCGGTCGCTCTCGTTACATCTCTCTCGCGCGTTCCACCTCCCGGCCGTCGCCGTGGCCAGGAGGCGTGTTCATTCTCGCAGTGTCTCACGACCGGGCCTTCGCGAGTGTGTGTGTGTACCTGGTGCCCTACGTATTGGCTGCTAGTCAGCCATCAGCCACCGGATTGGCTTCTCTGTGCGTGTATGTGTGTGTGTGCGCCTGGCCTTCCTGGTCATGGCGTCGGGGACACAGCTGATGCTGTTGCCCCGTCGCAAGTATGAATTAAAGTATATGAAGCCTGTAAGTATAAATTAACTTTTTAATAAATCGTCAAGTAAATCTTTAACTGTCAGAAGTATTCATAGCATAAAAATATTTGCACAGGCAAAAGAGTTAAGGAAACAAAGTTCACTAATAATACAATGTAATTACATAACATTGTGAATTTACTATTTGTTTTGCGTGAGATCTATTTCAATAAATAGTTCGTTGTAAAAATAATATTGTAGATATCTTTTGGAAAATCAAATTCTAATTAATTCTAATCAAAAATAAAAGAAACATATTTACTCATAGTGATAAAAATATCGATGTAAGCATTTGTGTGTGAGGAATATGAATGAAAATAATCTATTGATTTATTACATAGTTATTATAAAATTATGAAAATATTTGAGTTGTATAATCTTAGTGCATTTATTTGAATTTAATATTGAAATATACTTAGGTTTTTAAGTACCAATCAACTTCTTAAGATAAATTTTTTAATAAATCTTTAAAAGAATCTTTAACTGTAAGAAGAATAAAATGTTTTAATGAATTAATACAGAGAAACGAGTATTTGCAAAATATTTACATACCATTATTGAAAAACCATTTGTTTGCAATACATCAAAATTAATAAATGAAATATACTCCTTATACCTATATCAATTTTGTTTTTCGTATGTCTCAAATTTTTGTTTTTATGATACTTTTTAGTAAATTTATCGAGCTTAGTCCCACGATATTTATCAATAATAAATGATATAAATTTACTCAGAATGATAAACACCTCAATTAACAAACGGTTTGATAATGAAAAGTGTATAAGGACCGATACGAGAGCAATTTCGCATTATATGATAAATACTTATATTGTTGACACGTAAACAGCTTGAGAGCGCGTCTACGTAAAATTAGACGTATGTATGTACTTCGAAATGCGTGGTCGGAGATTTGAATCAAATGTCGAAAGCATCAATAGCCATTGTTGCAATATACTTAAGGGGACTTAACCACCTAAAAATAACAAAAAGTGAGATATTGAATTAAATATTTTAAGTAACTTAAATTGTTTAATTAATTAATTTAACAATGATAGAAGTTGATTTGTACTTTAGAAAGCATCTCACATTTTTTATATTTACCATATGTCAGGTGCAACATGTTTTCGAAGGTCAAAATTTTCAATTTTCATTAATTTACTCACCGTAGACTTACTTACGGAGACACACCACCTTTAAAACTCGAAGAAATAATTATTTTTAATTTCACACAGATAAACTGGACTGATTTGAAATTTTGTATACATACGTAACACAACTTTATCTTTATTTGAGAATTTGTTTGGTTTATTTAGTCCTAATGTACCCGAATGAAAAATCAAACACTGACAAGCACTGTCCACACGATTCTAGGAGAATGGATGACTCAATCGGGCTGAAAATTTTTTCACATACTCTTAAAAGCACTAGTTTTGGTATGAATGGAGGAAATTTAATTTAAATGAATAGAAAACTTTTTAAAAATAAAACAAGTCAAAAATTTAGTTGTTTCAGCCTTTTTCTTCATTCTTTTTGACTTGTTTTATTTTTAAAAAGTTTTCTATTCATTTAAATTAAATTTCCTCCATTCATACCAAAACTAGTGCTTTTAAGAGTATGTGAAAAAATGTTCAGCCTGACCGGGCCGTACATTGTCAGGAAATCAGTCCAGCTTATCTGTGTGAAATTAAAAATAATTATTTCTTCGAGTTTTAAAGGTGGTGTGTCTCCTTAAGATATGGGCATCGAAGAGCACTTTTACTTTGAAAGAAGTACTTGATATACATATAATTCTGACATGAGTCTAGGAATTTGTATTCAAATTTAACTTAAAAAATTTATCTATAGTTAAATAAAAAAATTTGTTTAAAAATTGAAAAAAATGCCAAATATTATATTTGAGTTGTAGGTAACTTTTTTTAATTAAATTTAAATACAAATTCCTACACTCATGTCATAATTATATGCATTTCAAGTATTACTACCAAAGAAAAAGTGCTCTTCGATGCTCATATCTTAAGTACGTCTGCGGTGAGTGAAATGATGAAAATTGGGAATTTTGGCCTTCGTAGACATGATGTACCTGACATACGGCAAAGATACAAATTGATTCATGTTTTTTGCAGTATTACTTAACTTTTATCATTGTTAAATCAATTACTTAATCAATTGAAGTTTTATACAAAAATAAGATTCCATCTCATTTTTTTTAATTCTAAAGTGGTTAAATCCCCTTAAAAAATAGATGTGCTAACATTTATTTTACGAAAATTCTTACGTTTTTGCAGAAAATTAAAAATTTTTACTTTTATAATTAAATATAATAAAAACGTGCAACACGCATAATCTTAATATATTCATATGCATTTAATAGTTTAATATACTAATGTTGTCTGGAATTATAAATTAACTTTTTATGTTAAAATTTTTAATAAATCATCAAGTAAATCTTAAATTATAATTATAAAAAGTATTAAAAGTTTTAAAATATCTACACAAGGAAACGAGTAGAGCAAAGAAAGTACGAATAATACAATGTAAATACATACCATTATGAATTTATCATTTGTTTTGTTTAAAATTTATTTAAAAGGGGTTATGGTTTCCGGCCTGTCATTTATAACTAAACTTGACTCACCTAATAATTATACTTTTTCAAAATCAACTAAAAAATTAATTTAAACCTCTTTTATTACATAATACACAAAATGTGATAAAAGACACTGATAAATAAATTGATATTTAAAAAATTTTATCATCTATTACGACTACTAAGTATATTTAAAAATAAAAGTTGATTATATTTCAAAATATATTTAATTAAGATTATTTGCCGATGCACAATTATTATAAGATGCGATATGGAAATTATTTTCTTACAAAAGCATAATAATAGAACATGTGTGTAATATAAACTTTCAAATTATTTTTCGTTGCATAAAATTTACAATATAACTATATTTGACAGATATTACTATTGTTCTCTTCAAGTACTTCTAGAATTATGTAGGTCAGTTCTAATATTTATGAAAATTATCATTTGAGTAATTAAAATAAGCAAGTTTTTGTCTTACCGAGCGACGGTAGGAGCGAGGTATATGTGGCTAGTATCAACTATAGTAAATAATAGCACAATAAGTATTTCACACATTTTAAAACGAATACGCATTGCAGTTATCTGTTAAAAAAATTATGATATTATACAAACGAGTTGCGTAGCGAAGTTTATATAACCAAAGCATGAACTTTGCAAACTTTTTATTAGTAAATGAATGGAATATGCAATATTAAAAATAGGTGCATTGATGCGCAATCCACGTGCGTTCTAAATAAATAACAGTCGATTACATATCTATTTAAGGGGGCGTCAGAGCAAAAAGTTCTCAAATCAGCCACGAGATATTTAGATTTCCAAATGCCAAAAAAAAATTAAAAGTTGAATTGACATTTTCTTGCGGCAGGATGATTTACTCATTCAAAGCTATGGCGCTATGCTCCTTATATTAGAAAGTAGTTAAAATTATAAAAAGTCAATAAAAAATGTAGAATTATAAAAAGAATATAAAAAAATTAGGTCTAGGTCGAAATAATATATTTTTTTAAATATTAACAATGAAATTCTAATAACAAATTACATAAGCATTTTCAGACTTTCAGCCCTCGAAATTCGTTTTCAGGAGGTAAAAATACATAGAAATCACCTTGAAGATCTACTGGGAATTCAAGTCCAACAAAAAGGTTGCCAGTGCAATTAATGCACGTTGAGCACGTTACGACGTCTCTCCGGATGAAAACAAATAATGTATCAAACATAGATTGTTTCAGCAAGCAGCCAGCTGACACCTAAACGAGTGAGAACGAGAGTTGAGGTAAGAGAGAGAGAGAGAGAGAGAGAGAGAGAGAGAGAGAGAGAGAGAGAGAGAGTGAGAGAGTGAGAGAGTGAGAGAGTGAGAGAGTGAGAGAGTGAGTGAGAGAGTGAGAGAGAGAGTGAGAGTGAGAGAGAGAGAGAGAGAGCGAGTGAGAGAGTGAGAGAGTGAGAAAAAGAGAGAGAGAGTGGGAGGGTGAGAGAGTGAGAGAGTGAGAGAGTGAGAGAGTGAGAGAGTGGGAGAGTGAGAGAGTGAGAGAGTGAGAGAGTGGGAGAGTGAGAGAGTGAGAGAGGGAGAGAGTGAGAGAGTGAGAGAGTCGGTACAAGTAACGCTGTTGCCACGTGACCTCACATCGTTGTCAAGATATGACAACGATGTGCCGATGGGTCGGAGGTCATCTTCGCACGCGAGATTCGGTAGTCAGTCTCTCGTGAGCCGCTAGCCCCGCAAGCAGCCCCGCAAGCATAGCTAGAACGACATTTTGTTCCGTATCACAGGCGAGGGGAGTAAGCTTCATGCGAAGTAAGTGAGCGTCCAGGACTACGTCCGTATGAGTGCGCCTGGTGCTAAATTCGAAGCCATCATCTGTATGTAGCAGTTCCATTCTCTCTCGCGTTCACTGGACATCTGTCTCTCATCTCTCTTTCTCGCTCGTGCAAGTGTGCGGTGCTTGCACAACGCTGTACTTTATTTGAGAATATAAATGATTTTAAATAATTCGATATCTTCTTACTGATAATCCTGGACCCTGCCGCCTCCGCGGGTTCGTTCCAGTTACACGAGCATTCTTGAGTCGGCCGAGCCGTGTCCTCTGCACGCCCAACAGCTTTCAATTATAATAACCAGGGCTCTTCTGGCTCTGGCCATGATTGCAGTTGAAATAGCAAAGCTGCCATCATAATATTTATTTATGCACAAAAATAATATTATTTGGAAATATATTTATTAAAAAACATGCCAAATAGCATGCTAAAAAACAATTTGACCTCACTGGGATTGACTCATGTTCTTAGAGTTTAGGAAAAAATAACGGTGGTGCCCTTGACCTCTCGACCAAAGACACATTGCTATATAATAATATCAATAAAATCAAAACATCAAACTATGTCAAACAATGCTATAATAATAATCTCAGTACACAATGTAATAAAATACTGATAGAAAGGTTCATCGAATTCTAAGATTAAAAACAAAACCGAAAAGTTCGCATGTAAAACATGAAAATGAAAATACTACGTTACGCATCACAAATAAAGAACAAATTAGTTCAACTAAACCTTTGCTTTCAACAACTTTTCTGAAATTTTACCTCAAAAAAATGTAAATAATATAAAGTTTTAAATATTATCCCGCTTTTGTCCTTTAATTGAAGTTAATCTGAAATTTTCGTAAACAATGAATTTTTGGCCATTATAATCTCTGCATAATATATGTTATTAAACAAACATTTATTTGCTACATAATGATAACGAAAAAGAAAAGAATATGAACCAGATTTCATCGAAAGAAAACCTGTGAAACGTCAAAGCCGGAATCTTTCTTTTGCAACTTTTGCACCCTTCGTAGGAGCAAATCGTACGTTGATTCACCATTGATTTCTGAACCATTTAATAACTTTTTTTTTTTAAACTAACTCTATTCAAGTTTAAGATTTTCAGTTCATTCGGTAGTTTATTAAATAATTTCATTCCTGCCCATTCGTTATTTTTAAAATAATGGACTTATTTATTTTGGGTAAATTTAGTATTTTATTTCTAGTAACGCTTTTTGCTTCTATAAATTTTCTTTGTATTTCATTATAATAATGTAATAATGATTCTATTTTAAAAGAATCTTTAATTTTTAGTGGTTTAATTAAACAGTTATCATTTTTTAAAATGATTTTTATCAATCTCTGTCGTAGAGATTCTAATTGATTCAATACATTATTGTACGCACTTCCCCATGCTATAATACCATAATTAGCTATGCTGTGAAAAAAAGCATAGTATATAATCATTAAAGATTCTTTATTCATAGCTTTAGATAGCTTTGCGAATATGAATAGTAAATACTTTGTTTTATTTTTTATAAGTGTTATATGGTTTTCCTATTTCAAATCCTATTTCAAATAAGATTGAAAATAGATTTGATGATAGATAAAATGATGATAGATGATAGATTTGTAAGTTAAAAATTACTCCCAAGAATTTGGTCAAATAGGATCTTTCTATTTCCATGTTATTAATATAAATGTTCTCATGAGAGGAAATGCTGTTGCTATAAATACCAAAGGCCATGTACATTGTCTTTGTCACATTTAAGCGGGTCTGAAACCCACTTCTGCGATTTTATCGGCCTGACGGCCGATAATGTAGGTTGTGTCCACATTATAATGTTCGACATCATAAGCGCCATCTATGAAAATTCGCAATCAATTTGCTCTTTAAATTTAAATTTTCTAGTTTTCATGCTTTAGGGATAAATAATTTGTTGTGAATGACATTTCTATAAAATTGTGATGCCTTAAAAGTTGCGGCATCGTGCTGGCAGCCGTATCCCCCTGTATCTATAAATATATATTTGTAGTCGGAGTCGACCACAGCTTGCAATACAATCGAAAAATAACCTTTATAATTATAATAAAGGTTCCCAGAGTTCCCGTCAATTACCCCAATACAATGCGGAATATCCCATTTCGTTTGGAAAGCCTCTGAAATTTTTGAAAACTCAGTGGCTGAAGGAAGAGCCATGTGTGTCGGTGCAAGCGTTGACCACAATATACTAATAGTTTTAGCTACAATTGATGAAACGGTTTTTATTCCCATTCTGAAATTAATGGCCAATTGAGAATAAGTGTTCCCTGTTGCCATAAATCTGAAACGTGAAATTAAAATAATGCAACACCTAAAATTTACTATTTATATAAATGTACTGCGAATAAGTACATTCTAACCTGAGTGTCACAACTAATTGCTCTTCTGGAAGAATCGGTTGCGTGTGCAAGTTGCACCAATCCTTTACAAGTAAATAACTAATTTTGTTTAAAATATATTCAAATGTTGGAACTCGCATCCTCATGTAGTTCAAAAATTTATTCAAAATTTTTGTTTAATCAAGAAATAAACGACAATTAGCATTTTTCACCATATTTTTCACCATATTCTGATAAGAAAGCAAGCTAATTTTCTACCAGGGTAACTATTATGAGTATTTTAAACATTATAAGCGACGGTGAAAGCCAGGTTTTCACCTTCCTACAGGCATAAGTCTATTTTCGCGACTCCTATTTTTCCACAATTGATTCGAATTGTTGTTAATAATTTGAGATTAGCCTTTGCGTAAATTAAAGCACTGAAATATAACTTTAAGTGAATGAATATATGAGTTGAAATTATTTGGTTTAGTTTTTTTATTATTCTGCGGTAAAATTAGATTATTTAGCATTTCTTTTACAGTTAAAAAGACCAATAGCAATATCAAAGTATATATATTTGCTGATTGCTTATATTTACAAAATTTGCTGAAAATATCGTTTGGACATCGTTTTATACAGTGTCGATATAAAATACACAACTTTCGTATCAAGATCCGTAGAATAAAAATCGATTAGTCTCCGGAAACTATAAATTATGCCAAAGCCAATATGTTAAAATAGCTATTTTGTTAACATATGTTCTAAGGCACCTAAAATATCAGTAATTATGGTATAAATTGATTTAAAATGAAAATTTTTTATGAAAATGAGAATAAAATAACATATTGTAGAATAAGTATAAGATATTAGTTCTATTTTTTGTTATATTTTTATAATACAGAAAACTGGATTATGCAATTACAAATTCATCTCTTAAAAATTTTAACAATATTAATTAATTTTGTATTAAAAATTAAAAACGGAGGAAAAAAATGTCATAAAATGTAATTCAGGAAAAATAACTCTTGATGAAACGAAAAAGAATAATTAATTTAAATTACTTAACATTTGTAAAATAATATAATATTAGTTAAAAAGTTAAATATGAATTAAGCAATTTGTTTATCGGCAAGAATAGCCGAATTATTACTTGAATTGATTACAGACTGAGGATGAGAAGAAACTATAGCATTCTCAGAGCTTTGTTGGTTCTCCATGCAATTTGGCAATTCACTCGGTGAATCAAAGGTTGTTTGAGATGAACAAGCGTTAGGCTGGATTCTTGATAGATTATTTTCACCAGCTGCAAAATTTTCACCTACGTTACTGTTGAACATATTTCTGTCAGGTACATCAGATATCGCATTATTCAATGGATGAAAGACAGTGGCTGGAGTAGAAGTTCTGACGACACCCTCTCTATAATAAGCACAATTTTCAGTAGGTTTGAAATTATGTTGTCCAGGGTATTGCGGTAATATCTGTCGGTGATCATAATAATGATTATTCCAGGTCTTTGGTGGAGCATGAGTATTATGGATCCAGAGATCATATTCATCTCGTGACTTTAAAATTTCTTGAAAATTAAATACTCTATATTAAAAACTCTATATTATATTTGTTATGTAATTCCTGGGTTTTGTGTGTGTGTGCGTGTGTATGTGCGTGCGCGTGTGCGTGTGTGTGCATTAAAATTTTTTTAAGTATAATCACCGCTACTACTATTCCATCGCTCAATATCTCGTTCTCTGGATGTAGGTTGATACTTTTTCTCTACTTTAATTGCCAAGTTTGGCTGAAAATATGCCGGAGGTTTAACGCTCATAATCTGGCAGTCTAAAAGATTACGGATAATCATAATTAAAATTATAAGAAGACAAGTGCTGTTCTTCCAGGTCACGGGAATTCAATATCTTTTATAGTGAAATAAATTGAGAGGACGCATTGGTGGGATAGCGGAGCTGCATCTCGGCCAATCGTCAAAGTTAAGCAGCGCTGGGCGAGGTCAATACTTGGATGGTTAGCCGCTTATACCTATGCAACTTTGACGATCGTTTAGATTTCGACTTGCTTGGCCAATAGGCTGCAGGTGGATAAACCAAAGATACATACATGTACAGTAAAATTAATCGATATTTATTAACAGACAGTACTGCGTATATCATTCGATATATATATATAAAATTTTAAAAGCATATTTTAATTAATGAATAATAGTAAATTGTAAATCATCAGTTGTATGAGAACAATGAGTTCTGCATTCAAAAGCTAATGTAAGTACTGTATTTTCAAAGTTTATAAATGATTGGACACTACGAATTTAGAAATTATGAATTACTGCAACAAGGCAGCAACTAAACGTTAAACTCTCTGGCTATATAACTTAAATGATGAATATTTAGATTTTTGTTTGATATGGCGTTCTTAAATTATCTACTATCGTTCCAATTTAAATAATATAATTGTTTCTAAGTTTTTATTACTAAAGTTATTATAAACAATAGTTTATTTAAAACATTATATGGCCTTTCAACATAAAATTAAGCGTAACATTTTTATATCAGAGTTTTTATCAATTGAATAATAAAATAAATATATTTCATATTACCATCATCTTCATACAATCTTCTTTTCTTTGTCTGTTTTTCATTTTTCTCGTCTCCTAGAAGTTTTCAGGAAGCACCTTTATACGCGTAAGAAAATACAATACGAGACACTTCCATCCTACATAATAAAATGTCCTGAGGGTTAATTTTCCGAAGAGCTGGTAATAATGTTTCAAAGAAGGACATATTAAGCTTATCTTCTTCCGTTGATATAGCTGCCACCTCCAGGTTATCATTTAGAGATCTTTCTAATAGAGCATATTTTTTATTCTCCATTTGGAGAAGTTGTTCAGCTATTTCATTCTTTTTAGGCATAATCGATTTTTGCGATACTGCTGGCGGCTGTGTCAATGAGGATATTTTTTGCTCGTAGAAATCTAAATTTCCACTAGAAGGGTTAGGTACGACGCAATTGCTTAAAAATCCTAATGATTTATAATAAGGCCCTGACGATTCGCTGTTCATTGAAAAAAATTTTGAACCAAACTCATAATAAATTACTTATTTAAAAAATAATTGTAAATATATGCCTGGTAAAACGAGGATAGTGCAATTCATTTACAAAAAAAAAACGCGAAATATATGTAAATGTTATTTGGTATATGTAGGTTAACATAATTAAAAAAGTGTTTACAACTATCAATCACGTTACAACAGAGTCCACAATGAGTATCCGAAACCTTGAAACATTGCAAAATATTTGTGAATAAAATACAAGCAATTAACAAGACTTATTATGCATTTCTCATTATCCAGCACTTTATTGACAAATATAATATACTCACTCGAGACATTTAGATTCACAGCTACTTTAGTCCATTCCTGGCCCTTTTTTTCGATACTCCAGCAGAGATTTTTGCCAAAGAATTGGTCTCCCTTGAACTTCATCAATGAGTTGCGGTACTTTATTTTCATCCATTTGATATTTTATAAACAGGAAGCATGTCGGCAGCTCGATAGTTTATGTCATTTTTGTTTGTTTTTGTTTTAGCCATTTATTATGTAACCTATGCTTTTCAATTTATATATCAATGTACATTCTTGCAAAAGATTTATTTACAACTTAATTTAACTATATAATTATATTAAACTTGCTCATATTATTTAATTTGCCCTTTTCTATATAGGAAATTATCATTTACAAATTACAAATTTAAACAACATTTAAAATGATTATTTATTAAATAATGGAAGTTTTTATTAAACAATTTGGCACTAACGCAATGGGAAATTGCCGGAGAGTAACCGCAAAACTCAAATCTTGTAAAATTATGCATTTGTCAACTTTAACCTTCAAGTAGGCGAGCGATCGGAGATTCACGCTGCCCAGCATTTTGCAAAGCTGCTGAAATTTGCCGAAGGGGGAACCAAGTTCCAATATAAAACCATGCGATTTGTCATTTTAACCTCAAAGCAGGTGAGCGACCGAAAATTCACACTGCTTATAGCTTTGCAATTAATTTGATAAAACGCAGGGAGCAGGCTGAATGTCACGCGCGAGTCGAGTCGGTAAAGTACGCACGCGAAGAGGTGGCGCCGGTGGCGTTCATGTTACCCCGAGTCTCAGCTACCTACTCGCTGCGCATACCTCTCTGGTGTAGCGTGGAGAGGGAAAATTAATTTTGTGGTAAATAGCGCCTATCGATGGACCATCGATCGGCCATCGATGAGACATCGATCGGCTATTGATGAGTCATCGATCGGCCATCGATGAGTCATCGATTGAATTTGAAGTATATCGATATACTTCGAAGTACTTCGGTACACATCGATGTACATTAGAGCACTATCGGTCGGCCATCGGAGTACATCGGCATATTATTAGTATATCGCAATGCTACCGGTCGGCCATCGATGTGGTTTTCAATTCATGCGATGTGTTCGAAATAGTTCGGTATGCACATCGTAGAGTTTGAGAATGCTACCAGTCGACCTTCTATACAATTCTTCAGGTCATCAAATACGTCCGAATTGTATCGGTATATATATCAGTGTATACCGGAATACAATTGACTGATCTTCGATTGATTTTTTCAGCTCATCGTTTGAGTTCCAAGTATTTCGCTACAGATCGAAGTACAGAATGATTTCTTTATTAAACGTGCGCCTACTTCTCACTCTTAAAATTGAACGTAACTTGCATGTATTACATGCCTATCTGTACAGTATTGTATGAATTTTCAAATAATAAACAATAATGATGGATGAGGCTAATAGATATCACGGAAGATATATAAAGTTAAATATTAAAATAGCGTCGATATTTACAATGATAATTCTTATTTTATAATAATGGTGAATCTATTCTAAAACTCATACAATTAATTATTAATTGAATTGACAATCTTGTAAACAACGATTTGTACAAATAAATATTATTTTATGTAACTATAAAAAAGTTCAGATCATAATAGTAAATTATGATATATACATTTATATTAAAATCATGATTATATGTGGGGAATATATATCCTAATAATTGGGTTGAATCGCCACACGTAAATAATTGTACACACATAACAAAATTGTCGATAAATGTTAGTTAAATATTACGAACAAATTGCTTTTAAGAATGGAGCAGCTTACGTAGTATATAACTATAGTATATTTTGTAATATATATTCTTTTTTAATCAATAATTTAAACAAAAGTTCTGTTCCATTTAGATTAGTTAATGTAGTAAGATGTTTTTTGCTGAAATAAACTATATTCTGTTATACTGTATAAGCTATCTAATCGAACGCGTTCAAAATTTACATATAACTTGATTAAGTAACATGAAAGTCTATGGGTACATATAAACTATGAATTTTTGTAACCAAATTAAGAACTATTTTATATGTGCAATTCGTTTTAACAAAATATATTTTCTTCCATATACACAATTGTTATGTCTTTATTCAAAGATTAATTTAATATAATTTATTGAAATATATTATAGAACGTAACCCTGCATACATACATCCACTTTCAAGTAGAGTATAAGTTATAATGAGTAATTTATACACTATAAATACATACCGAAGAGAAACAATTACTCACAAGCTATGTATAATCCTTAAATTCTACATATTGATCACATGAGATTTGACCTATACCATTTCTAAATAAAATTGAACCAGTTATCTATTATTAAATAAAATCCACGTGGTTCGATTGAATAGGAATCATGATATGTTTTTTACATATAATTATAGTATTTGTATTTTCTACATAAAATATATATATAAACGGTATAATAGAAGATTCGAATGCCGCAACTTTATCGGTATTAGAAAACAGTTCGACACAATACCATTAATATAGAAATTTTAGCACTGCTGTTGGTCTAACCGAGGCCACAAAGTTTAAGTTCCATATATTTCCCTACATTTAATGAATATCAGGTACACGTCCACCTCAGAGTTGCTCGCAGAAGCAATCATATTGAGATATTACGAGACAAGATTAACGTTTAACACTATGGACCACGTATATAAATTTATCGCAGAACTGCTGACCCGTCAAAGGCCATGGGATTTATCCAGACTTAAATCCGATACTCCGATACTATCGTGAAGCGCATACGACTTTTCAATTTTTTCATCTACTTTTGGTAGCATGATGCTCACTATACAAGCACCTTTTCTTCTAACGCCAAGATGGTGATAGCTCAGATACGCAGACCAATATATTTTGTTAACTCCAGTGCATGCCATAGATTACGGTGGCAAGAAATGTAGCATTGCTCGTACACCTAGACATACAGGAAAATATATTGCAAACTTTTCTTACAATTAATTAATTATTGATATATTTAGACCATTGATCTCTTAGAAAAAGAATTGTAAACAAGACAGATTTTTTATGTATATAAAGGCTTCAACTGACGGCGGCCGCAAGCCGAGGAGGCCTGGTCGAGGAGATTGGTTGAGAAGCGGCGTTCAGAGGAGGTCTGAAGGGCCGCATACCGGCTGCGTAGGTAGAGGAGAGTAAAGGTGGTGGAGAGGGTGACCCTGATGTATCTGGTCGATCCATCCGCTGATAGTTTTTTCTTTAGTACACACTTCGATCCAATAACGGTCTGTCCTGGTGGCAAAGGACAAACATCCCACGTGTGATTCCGCATAATGGAGTTGTAATCTTGGAGCATGGCATTCTTCCATTGATTGGCTTCTAAGCCTGCGATAGCTTCCTGGAAGCTCTTGGGCTCGTTGGTACAATCCGTCACTGTGTATATGTGACATAGTCATCCAAATTCTTGGGTCTGTGTCTGGGCGGATGGATTTTCTGACTGGTTTGTCCAGCTCTTCATCAGAACTTAGCTGATCTTGCGATGATTCTTCGGATTGTTTTTCTTGGGCACTTAGTCCCTTTTTTTCAGGTTCTGTAGGTGGTACTTCATTTCTCTTTTCAGTTACTGTAGGTGGTGCTTCATTTTTCTTTTCAGATGATTCATCTTCAGCTTCAAAGGGTAAGTATACATTAGGGTTCCTCTGGGAGGTATTAAGAGGGTCATCCTCGACGAATACAACATCTCTTGATGTGAACACTTTCTTCTTGACAGGGTCCCAGAGTCTGTAGCCCTTCTGTGTCGTTGCGTACCCCAGTATGATGCATTTCTTGGACGTGGGATCCATTTTGGTCCTTTCATCCTTTAGGATGTGTGCATACGCCTTGCAGCCAAATATCTTGAGATGCGTTAAGTCTGGCCCTGACCTAGTCCAGACTTCTTCTGGGGGTTTTCCGTCCAGGCATCGCTTAGGGGATCTGTTAGTTAGGTAAGCTGCAGTAGAAATAGCCTCAGCCCAGAATTCTTTTGGAAGGTTGAAGTCAGAGATGAGACATCTGGCTTTATCCATGAGGGTTTTGTTGATCCGCTCTGCTCGCCCATTCTGCTGGGGAGTATAAAGGATTGAGGTTTCGTGCTTGACTCCTAGTTTATGGAGGACTTCCTTTATGGAGCTATTTACATAGCTGTCTGAGTTTCCTTGCCTATCGTTCCTGGACGTTGGCACTGTAGCAGGTCATCCTCCGCGCTACACAAACTTTTATACATGACATTAATGCTTCGTGCTATATCCTTGATAGTTTTATGGACATTATGTTTGTCCTTTACAAACTCTCTGAGTTCCTGGATCTTTTCTCCTAGACGTTCCAGCTGGTCATTTCTTCTTTCAAGGTTGTAGTCCCAGTTTGAGTTACTGCCTCCTTGATTCACCTTCTCTTGTTCCGTCTGTATTGCCATTTCAGAAATAGTCTTTATTGGACTGCACTTCTCCATTGCATTTGTTTTTCTACTCAGACTGCTGCTTTCGTCCGATCTCTGGGTAGGGAACCCAGTTGTTAAGACACTTTTTGGGGTATCCGAAGTTCCCAAGTTTGCTTCGTTTGTTGTACTAAGCATTTTTATTATTATCCTCATCTTCCATCTTTAGTCACCTACCTTCCACGGAGCTCTCTCCGCGAAGTTATGCTTCACGGGCGTGAATTCTGGCCTCATGCCCCAGCGCAAGTCTTCTTCAAAAAGCCTCCGGAATAGGGTAACGAGCCCCCCCCCCCCTCTGACATCAATAGGGCCCATTCCGGGCGCCATCTGGCACTACTGCGATCATTAGGATTTTTGCCGGATGTGTGAGCTAGGGCGTGTCGGTGAAACATCCCCGGGCCCCTGTACTTTCCGGCAGCCTTTGTGCGTGGACAACCACATCGAAAGAAGCAGACAAAGGGGTTAAGAGGCACACAGGATAAGCGCCTTTACTAAAGGTCGGTAAAGGCAAAAGGGGGGCGTTTCGGATTTTGGTTAGGGGAACAACCTAGCCAAAAAACGAATGGGTTTAGTCGGTGAAAGTCCGACATACAACTGGCATTGGGGATGAAGCTGTCACGACGACCCCATCAACAATGTCATGTTATGGTCTTTAAAAGATTTGCCTTAATATCTCCTTTTCCAAGAGAAAATTAAAATAAATATATCATGTGTTTAATTTTTACTATTTTATTAAATAAATATAAGAGTATATCAAACAAAAGTTTCTCTATTTTAATGTGTACAAATCCCATCAATAAATCCCAAAGCTGAAATTTAAAGTAGGCTTTGCGGCACCGTGTAATAGGAATCATACAGGTCACATATTACTACAGCACAGAAAGGATCAGAGCCGGCGCAAGGACAATAAAAGACAAACTGCAGGTATACGACAGGTAGACGGCGGCTTTGGCAGACGCGCGTGAGTATGGCATAGAGAGGGGGGAGAGAGAGAGAAGCGGGTCCGGTACAGCAGCGTCTGGAGCCACCGCGCCAGAGCTTACGGGCTACTATAGTGTAAATGGAGAGGGGGCTACGGACTGGTATAACGAGCGTTGTTCACGTGCGTTCGAGCTCGGGGCCGATATGGAGTAGACTGCGAAAGAGAGAGAGAGAGTCGCACTCGGGTCTGCTTGGGTAAAAGGGGGAGAGGGCTGGCATCGTATGCATCATATAGCTTTTATTTAAAAATTATTTATAATTATTTATAAATAAACAAAAGGCACCCATCGATGACAGACTGTTTATGACAGTAGCGGTCGTAAATCATGTTTATTAACCTTATCAGCCACTGTTGATATAAACATGGGCTTCCGCGGCTGAAAATACCCATACGAGTGCTCATATGAGTGTTCATATGAGTGCTCATATGAGTGTTCACATGAGTCCTCATATGAATGTTCATATGAGTGCTCATATGAATGTTCATATGATAGCTCATATGATGGCTCATATGATAGCTCATATGATATTTTCGACCAAATTCTCATATATGTACTCATATGAGAGCTCATATGATTAACCAAATTTTCCAACTTCGAATTATAATAACAAATTTTTTAAAACAAATTCTTGTGCATTAATAATGTATTTTTGGGAATTATATTATATTTATAAAAATAATTACTATCAAAACTAGAAAATATAAATATTAAAAAACTGTTTTCACCGAGACTTAGACCCGGTACCTTTAGATTCAGAGTCCTTTACTCCATCATTGAGCCACTGCTACTTATGATAGTTTCTACCTTATACTGTGTCATAACATAAGTTAAATTTAATACTAATATATTTTAGTAAAATTTGTATTATTTTCGATAAATATGTTCTTAATAGTAACCTTTTGCAAATTATTAGCAAATCTTACTGATATTTAATAAAATTCGGCATAAAAGATCCTGTCGCATGGTTTCCTATATACAATTATAAAAATTAGTAGAATTGATTGAGAATTAATAAAACATTTATATCGACGACACTAGGATAGAAAATGATGCACATTTTACGAAAATATGTTAATATTAAAATTAACTTACGTTATGACATAGCATGAGGTACGGTATGAATTTGGTCAAAAATATCATATGAGTACTCATATGAGCACTCATATGAGTATTTTCAGCCGGGTCTGTTTACATAAACAACTGACGCCAGCCATGGGACTGGTGAAGTCACTCTAGGCCTGGCCCAGTCTCTCCATACCAGCCCATATTCTACTGATACTATCTGCAGTTAATTCTGTAAAATGCAATCTTGGCCTCTCCAAAATATAACATATACAAAACATAAGAAACAAGAAAAGCTCGTGAAGTAAGTCATTCTTGAAGCGTCTTCCCGGATAGGGCGTTCTTCAACCGGTTTCCGAGATAGGGCGTTATTATCCTCAGCCGTCGATATAAGGATTAATTATATACCATTTCATTATTTATCATTCCATTAGTTTATTGTTTAATAAATTTAAAATACTTACCTATTTATGAAAATATTAATGCTTACAGAAGAAGAAAATCAAAATCTCGATATTAGTAGAGTTGGAGCTAGAATAATGGATGAAGTAGTAAAACCTTTGAATGACGTTCATATCGATGATTCAGAATTCGCTTGTTTAAAAGCTATTGTATTTTTTGATCCATGTAAGTAATTTGTTTTTGTATTAAAAAACATTTGATATAGTATATTGTATACCTTATTCAGGTCAAGTGTGAAATTAAAGATATGCATCGATGGCGAGCAAGTATCAGCCGATGCAAGTACAAAGTCAAACAACCCACTTACGTACAATATTTTACAAAATTATCACTCTTCTATAATTCAAAAAGGTATTATATTCATTATACGATTGGCAGGTGAACGAACGTAGGCCCCTAAGCCTTAGCTATTACGTACCAGTTTAGTCTGTCATTTTCTATCGCAGCTTCGACTGCGGTAGCAACACTATTGACGTCGTCTGCTGCTTGAAACAAATTGAAAATATCATCTTTTTATATAACAAATACCATCAACGCCAAACTAATGCAGCTATCGAGCTGAAATTTTCACCACTCGTTTGGGGTGCCAATGAATTATTAGCAATATTTAAAACTTCTTACAAGATGTACATTGCAGATTTGGTCCAGATGAAATGGATGCTGCCAATTATTTTTTACAAATCGTAATTATTCTTCAAAATCATGAATCAATAAATTTATTGCTATTGATACTATGTGTATTCATGCATATTACAAGATATTCATACATATCACAGATTTGGTCCAGACGAAATGAATGCTGCGAATGATTCTTGTGCAAATCTTAATTTTACTTCGAACTTTAGCTATAATGGAGGTTAGGGATAATTATTGGTATTTATGATGATGTTCAATAAGATTATGTACAAAAATAAACCTGGACATTGTTTATAGGAATTTGAGAGATTTTGGGCCTATATAACGTATACCTGGTGCCCCCCCCCCCCGGAACTCCCTGACACCTGGACATCGTCTGCAGAGAGTTCTGGGTGTTTTTTAGTAAATCCAATTGGTATTGATGCCAAACTGCTTTTTAATTACTAGTTATATATAATTTTTTATTTATTTTTTTGTGGGTTTTATACACCGAAAGCCTTTTGCAGAAGTAAGTGGTTTTCCATACCTTTATTCTAATTCTACTCTAATTTTCCTTATTTTGTTCATTCCTATTCTTTCTGCTCCTCTCAATATTCTTTCGACCACACGCACCGTGTCGGTTGTGCTAAGGCTCTCCACCCTTGTCAGGGTGTCAGGTCTGTCTCCAGAGTAAACCCAATCCGGAGAAGGACCATGTTTCAGGAGCCAGCTCCACGCCGGAAAAGCCGACGTTCCCTGCCTAGTGCATCTGATTGGCCTAGCTTCTTTACCGACCTCTCTACAAGTCCCTACCACTGCTTGCCCTTGCCCAGGCCTGGGCCTGTGAGGCAAGGGAAAACCCGGAATTAGACTGAAGGAAAATTCCGGGGAAAAACCCGCCGGCCAAGCAGCCGGAGTCGAGGGTACTTTTCCCGTTGAAAAAGCTCATTATCAGTAAAATTCCTAGTGCCCTTACCGGGAGTCGAACCCACGACCCTTTGAGCGAGCACGACCCTTAGGGTGTACACCTTAACAAACTTAGCCACGTACGCTCTTACGTACTGGTAATATTATATATAGAGTATTTAATGCTATATCATATGAATCAATAACAAATGGCTCTCTAGTAGATAGGCTATAGGCATACTGGTTCACACGGTTTTTAATATTTTTTTTTGCAATCGTCGGAATAATTTTATGAGTTTAACAGTATGAAGTGCACATGTTGTTGTCTTATATATAGGATTATGGTTTGTGCATACTGTAACGTACTTGAAAGATGGTTTTGATGGATAGCCATATTGTTGAATGTTGTAAACAGGAAATTGGAATCTTTGCAACCATTTCTGTTTTAATTCACCCAAGACAAATTTTGCTAGCATCATGTAAAGCATCACGGAGTATGTTTCCAATCTGTGAGTAGTCAAACCCATCCGTTTTCCAAGGTATCCCATGATAATTATGTTTGAGCCATTTATTTTCGCTTTTCATTTTATCAGACTGGATGATTGCTAATTCCTTTAGTACATAATCTCCTCCCGTTTGCTTGAAACCAGTCATGTCTACTGCATACTCCATCTTGCACTGAATATTTTTGTTTTTTTTTATACTTATTAGACAAGCTTCTTGATATGCCCACTAATAGGATTGTACTGAACGATGCGAACGTGTAAGATCAAGCAGTAATCTGAAGTGTTAGCTGGAAAATCTTTTTCAGCCTCAAACTCTAGACGTACATCGACAGGAGCGCCCTTGAAAGATTCGTTTTGTCGTGAACAGTCAATAACTACAAGTGGTGCGAAACTGAGAAACGAGGACTTTGTTATCAGCGGTTGCGGATTTGTTTCGTAGTAGGATTTTTGAAAATTAGCGTACATATCATAGAGAATAGTAAACTGATTCTTAGATATGTCGAAATTCATATTGTTGTATGGATAATATTGTGAATTTAAGAAGAGTGTCACATTACTAATGTCACAATGATCAAATAGACTGGCGTTTGCAGTTCTCGTTGATTTTCTCTTTATTTGTAGTCCAAAAATTACAAAACGAGGTTTTTCCAATTGGTTTGATGTTTTTACTGTCCAGACGTGTTTATTCGTGCTCGGAAGAAGTGGATATTCAAATAACTCCCATGAACGAAAACACATAGTGGTGGGGTTATCTTTGCCAATGAAATTCAATAACTGGATTTTTTGTTTATCAGATGCAATGACATATGGCATTAACCATTCAATTTTTGATATTGACACATTATAACCTTCATAAAAAGATGTATTGTCTCTTGTAATAATAGCTTCTTGAAGTATTGCATTCTTTTCAGTTCTCGATCTTGTGAGAATGAGTTCATACTTCATATTAACTACAATTTTTTTATAATCTTCTGCAAAGCTTAAGATCATACTAACAGGAATGGAAACGTCAAAGTTGCCCTGAGTATGAACAAAAGTTTTGATATCTACTTCAACACCAACCCAGCCTGCATTCTCCATGATACGACTCTGATTCTATCAGAGATCTCATAGATCTAATGACGAGTATGGTTGATGTACGTGAACCTCGTAATGAGCAATAGACTTATCGAAAACGACACTTGATTGAATGCTTAAAATTTCGTCCATTTTTCTGGAAGCAGTAGAGAATTATACACGTGAATTTTTTCCACGAACTTTTAGTCCTAGGCTTTTCAGAAACTAAATGCTATTGCGTGTTAACGGTTTGGGTTTCTTTGCTCGACTGATGCTTGCTTGTCATGATGGCTAACGTATATATACTGTAGAATTGTAAACGATACCCATTATATAGATTTGACGTGAAGTCTAATAGTAATTTTCTCTCCTCCAAAATTCCCTAAATTTCCATCCTGATCTACGATTTGGATTTGAAGATGATCTATACACTTGACACTGACTGGTAGATATATGATATGAGACGGAACTTGATTTTATATCCTGGAGGCACTCTGGGAAAGAACTCATAGATTGTATGAACTTTTTTGTTATCAATGTAAGTGCCAGATGTAATGTTGCACTCTACTCTGAGTGCCTTGATTCTCAATATTTTCACAGGTAAATCAGAGCTGTGTTGAATGTTTTCTTCGAGAAAACGAGGAGTAAAGCTAAGTAGACGGCCGATTGAATTCTGAGGTGCAAGATCTATTGGATGGCTGCAGATAATTTCGCAAAACTTAATCTTATTGGAAATTGTCTTCTTATTATAGGAAAAGGTATTTCATCTAGTGATGAACTTAAATTAATTCGTGGCAATAAAATAATTTTACGAGAATGTTTGCCGGTTATGATTTCTACTATTATTACATACTTCATCATATCTTTGATAATTAATCTTGTCCCGTTACAAAATCCACGATCGATATCTAAATTCCTTAAACAAGAAACTATTGTACCCTTTTTCAAAATCAATGTATGTTGTGGTAATTTATTAGGCTTTAATGAATTTAAAAATTCGATTGGTATGCTTTCTGTCAAACTATCCTCAGGTGCAGCTTCGATTCTATCATCACTATAAAATACATAATTTTCTCCATCGATATTCTTAACTATTAGTTTATTTTTTACTGATAAATCATTTGGATCTATTTTAGAACCATATATTTCAGTAAAGAAATTATCATTACAAATCAAATTCGTTGGGATTTCTTTAACATTATATTTAAATTAAAATTTTGTAAAACTTTTATGTTCCTCCACACTAAAAAGCCAATTTTTGTATTCATTGCCTTTTTCTTGTAGCCTTAAATGTTTACTTAATGATAGCTTTATAAAACACGGCTATAATCTTCTACTTTTATAGAAAATTTTAATATTTTTGTTCGGTTACCATCTTGAATTATAAGGATTGTTAGTCTGAAGTCGCCGGACATGATAATAATTTTCCCACCGAATGGTAATCTTGAAAATCATAAATCTTGAAAAAATATATTTATTGTTTCAAAAGCATGTTTTAAAACCATTGAAATTTCATCCAAAATTATTATTTTGTATTATTAGTTAGTAAGTTAACAACAATACCAGACCATGTAATCATAAAATTATATATATTTAAATATTTAATAATAACATTATGTAGATAACTTTGACCACTGACACCTGGACTATTGATAAAATATAATTTATATCCAATTTTATTGATTGTAGCATTTATGATTAAGTGAAATATTTGTTTTTGATCTATGGTTAAAGTATAGATGAAATCTCTGATACTTTCACCATTAGTCGTAATAGACGCAAGGTTTCGCGCTCATTTGGATTTACAAAATACATTCTACTTACAATCGGTCTATATAATCTTTTTCTCATAATCCTTTTTTTTTGTTTATCATCATATATATAATGATAAGGTATTTCATGATACAAATACTGTGTTGCATTATTAACATCTTGATTCAATTTGAACCAAGATGATAATGTAAAGTGTCTATAAATAGTAAGTAGTATGGTATAGCGTGACACAACAAATTACGTAACCACTGGCGCCCGTTACTTTATTATATAAACAAGTGATTAAGATATCTTAATTGCTTGTTTACAAAATATGATATTTTAATTACTTGTTTACAAGATAGGGTATCTTAATGATTTGTTTATAAGATATAACCTTGATAATGGGTCAAGGTCAAGGTCGTATACCAGAGAGTATTAATATATTTGATTTTATGTTTATCGTTACGACTTGCTTACATAATTAGATATCTCAATTGCTTGTTTACAAGATAAGGAATTTGTTAATGTAATAGGATTAGTCATTTTCTCATAGATATCTTATTTACATGAGCAATGACGTCATCAATACCGCACACTTTACATATAAACTGTTTACATATACACTGTTTACATATAAACAAATAATTATATGACATCATCACTGACGCCTTCTTTACAAGATGAGTTATTTTTACTATATATTTTAATGGTTTGGGTGAAGGATAAGGAATGTGTGTATCTTATTTATTATTATTTTGTACTACGTTTATAAAAGTATGGTGGTCCATAAAAGGACCGATTTCAATAAAATTTATAAATTCAAGGTTTATTATTTAAAACTTTTATAACCTTATTGTTTTGGAAACAAACAAGTGTTGTAAAGTATTAAGAATAATACTTTTTAAAGGAAAAAAAAGTGAAAGATTAGGAGAGTTTGGTATATTCCGCAACGAAATTATAGATAAAAAAGAACTATGATCAACCAAGCAAAGACAAGTTTATTATATTTAATCATAATAAAGAAACAAATTTTTTTGGTTCATTGAAGGGCATACTTAACTAAAAGTTAAGTTATATTATGATTAATTGAAATTACTCTCAAGATACTTACTACGTAACTTGCCATGCCCGTTTCATTTTGTACTTATGGTGTTTGATGAAGTTCCAATACATAAAAAGAAAATTCTAGTTGTTCATCAATAAACAAAATGAAACGGGTATGGCAAGTTACGTATGCCCTTCGATGATCAAAAAAAATTGGTTTCTTCATTATGATTAAATATAATAAACTTGACTTTGTTTGATTGATCTCAGTTCCTTTTTCTATGTAATTCAAACTTATCACTAACTGTATTTTTAATATTATCGCTGTACAAAGTTAGAATTGTTAAAATGTGTTATAGCTTTTCATCATAGGAGACTTGGCACTCTCTACAACATCGAGTGTATAATACAAATGCATTTAATTACAAATTCTTTAATTAAGGCTACAATTCCATTTACCTTACTAGCATAAGTTTCAAGTTTATTGAGACGTTCGTCGATACACGGCAGGACAGTTCTTAATCCATCGAAAGAAACTTTCTGCATGCAAATAGCTGGTTGAATAGGTGATTTTTTCTGTTTCTTTGTCCGTGGAGGCTGATAACGCTCGGTAACAGGAGTATCAGCACTGACTTCCTCTTCTTCATCCTCTTCGTCTCTGAAAAGATTTGGAAAGAATGGTCTTCAAACAGGTCCTTCTTCTATCAATGTAGACTTTGTATTGAACGATGTAGTAAACAGCATGACGTGATTGTTCATGTACACCTTTGTTGGTCGACCGTACTCACTTTGGAATCTGTACGCATCTTGAAAATAAGTGTTTATAAGATCAAAGTAATTATTGAAAACCTTCTAGTTTTCCATATCGAATTTGATATCTTTGAAGCAGGCTATAGACGTGGCCAGCTTTGTAAAGACGAAAGATTCCCTAGTGACTCCAATCCTAGAGAAACCCGTTTGCAGTTTGACTTCTTAACTGCGAAGGTTATAAACAGCAGCATGTTGGGTAGAATATTATGCAAACTAGCTTAACCACTAACATTTGATTGAGCCCTAGCAAAGGCTTTAGACAACGAGAACAGAAGATTTACACTGAAGGAACGTTGTACGAACTCCACGACTGAATCTTCTCTACTGAAATGAATTCCCTACTACAACATTTCGAGAAGTGAGAGATGCATTCCTACATATGTATTCTCGAAACTGCTGTTTAGACTACGTTAGCCTTTATAGTATTCTAATTACAGAAAGAGTATGCTGATGGCGCAACCGGAAAGACATATCGTATTCATGTCAACCCTCAAAAAGGCTAAGGTTACATTTCACAGACTTGTACACTTCTTCGAGCCTGACGGGTTGTCCTTGGCTGACTGTAACCGGCGTCGACGCGTTCACCACTACAACCTGTTGTTGCTGACCCTGGGCTTGTTGCGAACTCGCATTGGCCTGGGAATTGCTAGCGTTGGCCTGGCTGTTGTGCGCCGCTGTCTAGCCACACTTCTCTTGGATCGCCTGGTGTCATTTGAGGGCGAACCGGTCCAAAGCGCCGATCTCACAGATGTCGCATCTACAGGAGAGATTAGCAGTCAGGACTAAGGATTACGTGACATTTGTGAGTATAAGTGTTTTAGCCTCTTACTTAATGGTTATTCTATCAACTACATGTTTGAATTACCAACATTTTTTTCGGATACTATTACAAGTAAGGTATGAGCATGACGAAACAGGATGAGAAGCTAAACAATAAATGACACCGAGTAGTAATATTATATCCATCAACGGTTTTAGTGATTATTCTTAGATTATAGTACAATGATAATGAGAAAGGATTGCTGAAGAGAGTGAGGTGGTGTTAATGAGAATATTTTAGTTATGAAAGATTACAAATTTATTCACATGGTAAATAGCAAACTTTTAATAATTGAAAGACATTCTCGAAGTACATATTTGATTATATAAACCACAACAAAGAGACCGCTTAGTTCCAAACCTTTTAATATTTCTTGAACGTACATGAATATTTTTATTTCGTAAAAGTTTGTTATAAAATGCCACCGCCAGCGCATCGTTTTTTTTCGAAAATCTCTGATGACTAAACGTACGTAAGTTAGGTAAATTAAGCATATAATAAAGAAACATAATACAGACCACACACTTGCGAGTCAGCGCTTTGAAATTTTTGCTTATTCCACTGATATTGTTTACAATTTTCCTTGAGTCGTTAAACATTATGTTGCGAGATTGGTAGCAGTCCATAACTGTCAGAAGTTCGTGAGACATTAAAGTCTCTAAATATCGCCAATTGTTATATCCACGAGTGAAAACACGTATAGCCACTTTTGCCACTTGTTGTAAGTGAAATTCCAGCTGTTCAAAACTAATATTACCTTCATGCCATCTGATAATGTGAAAATGATTAGATATGTACTCGTTAGATCTTTTAATTCCAGGAGGTAGTGCAGCAAAATTATGGGGTGCCATGATGATTCCATGCTCGATAACTGTATTTTTTAAACCGAGCACTGCTACTTCTTTCGGAATGCTGCTGCATATGATTCCTCTGGGATTTCTTCTCGTGTTCTTCTTCTGATAGTCCGGGCCCCTACGGTACTGCTTATTGTTTTTCTTTCTGCATGAAAGAGTCTGGCATCGTTGCTTGTATTGGTCCAATCCACTGCTGCACATCCTGGACTGATGTCAAACTTCCTCATAATATTCACAAATCCTGTGCGTCCATCATTGAAATAGGTCACAGCTATATATACATCAATCTTGAGAACCAGCAAGCCACTCATGGTCCAACTTTTTCACTTGAATTGATTGAAGCAATCTGTTTATACTTTACACGCACACAATATCAACTTTGAACCTGAAGCCTTGTACACCAGACTCACTAAGTGTCACTTTGCCGTTGCACTGATTGCATATTAAAATGTTCTGAAGTGCAGGGAATAGAATACTGATGTCAATAATTCTATTTCTTGTGTCACCAATAGAGTCTTTGACCACTGTTGCACTTTTAAGTTTTTTTGCACTGGTAGATGGTCTTGGTCTTTTTGATTGATTTTCCTTCTTCGTAAAAAATTCTCTTGGCCTCTTCTTAGGTCTCCCTCGAGTATACTTATTGTCAAGATGAGTACTTTGAAGTCTTCCCTTCTTATCTCTTGAAGACATTTTGCACAGATTTCGCTGCACTACACACACATACACACACAAATTGTCAAAAAAATAAAGAAAACACACAAATAAATTTGAAAAACGAATTTGTTTAAAATCGTCTCTATTGAAACAAACAAATATCGTGTAAATTCAAACTTTTTTCAGCAATACCAGCGTGTAAATATCAGCTGTGTTCATCAACACGTACCAATAAGCTGTGTGAACATAGTCGAATTTGAGCTACGTGAAGTTAGTTTTTTCTTTACTTATTATTAGCTAAATTCTCCGCGATAGCAGGTCGTCCCCTCCTGTTATCGCGAGATTGGCTACTCGGTACGGCTTTCGAGCATTTGTAGCGAGGTTCGATATAGTCCGAGCCATTTTTCTTCCTGACTTAGCACGTTCTTTTTTTTTGCAAAATTTTTTTGTAAATTAAGTAGGCTTTAAATTCCCAGAGCTTGGTAAATTAGAAAAAAAATAATATTATTCTCTTACGTAAAAATCCTAATGTCGCAATATGTGTCTACGACTAATGTTTATTCCGCACCCCTGCTTGACCATGCTCTTCTGTCTTGGAAAAATTTACGCGACTGCTATAGTGCGATTAGATTTTCTTGCTGTTTAAATAAACGAGAGGTCGGGCTATTTGCACGTCGGCGGTATATTATACAACCTATAACGATTACCGCTCCCAACAACAACGAGGATGATAGCGAGAATCCGAAAATCGAGGTATAATTTCCCAAATTTCGTAATTCAAACGCCGTGACCTTCGAGTGCGCCCCCGCTTTTATCTTTCCAAGATTTACCCGGTGTAGTCCCTTTACTTGGTTATCTACTTTGGCCGCGATTATTTTTTCTAATTTGGCCTCAGCGTTAGAAGACTCGTTTAGAACTACTAAAATTTTTGAAATGCTAAATTGTACAGTTTTGAATCGTGATTCATTCAAATACGCGGTAATCGATCGTGAGGCTAATAGGCGCGTATTGGCTGTGTGGGCGGTACAACCAGGCCGGAGTTCGAGAATTCCGATACCTTCGATATAGTATGTGAGTTGTTGAGACCGTATGCACTGCACGAAGATCGGTTCTAACGTTCTTGTAGCGAACCCTCAGCACTTATAAAGTATTAGCCAGAAGGTGTCTCTAAGCTGTCTTAGTCTGTTCCAAAGGGGTACAAGATGTGGTTTTCTCCTCTTATATCATTCGCCAAATTTGAAACGGCGGCCCCACATGGTAGGTAAGAGACCACCAACGGATAAGTTACCGACAAATAATAAGGGATAAGTTACCGACCAGGTAAGCTAGTAGTCACATGTAATAGTCTACCTAAGCGCAGGTAGATGGCGTGCGCGTATAAAGCATTGGAGAGAGGGACGGCCACGGATATAAAAGGAGGTCCGCAGCCAGCAGCGATTACTTACGATCTGGCTCTAGCGCCGAGAGCATTAGAAGAAAGGTAGTCCTCTTCGAATTTTCTGTTTCCTTAGTACCTAGTATGCAAATGAGCATAGCGCTCTCGAATAGTACTAAGGTGACCCTCCCCCTTTCCATTTAGTATAAGAACCAGATTGTACTCTCTTTGGTAATATAAATGTGTCATACATAATTTCATATTAAAATCATTATTATTGCTTTTTTTTACCTATCCCCTCTCGAATACCCTTTAAGATCAGGATGATAGATCCCGGTTCTTAAGTGTGGACTCTTCAAACGCGGATTAGTACATAATTTCATAATTTTATATTAAAATCATTGTTATTGCTAGTCACTACTAGATTGTCTCACTAGATTGTCGATTGTCACATACTGGTCCGAAGCTGCGTGGGCTAGCTAAGTGTGCGAATCTCGTGGGATGGATTTTCCTTCACGACTCCCGGTGCACACGAGCAGCTTCCCTCTGGCGGGTTCTCCACTACAGAGAGTAGCGAAGGCTTGCCATCACCCAACCGATAGTGCGAGGTGATTGCGGGTACGATCTCGCCACCTCAAGTGCATTCTCGCTACATCATTACATCGCGTCTCGAATCACACATGGCTTAGCTTCAGCCCAGCTTGGCCCGTTTCAAATTAATATAGAATGATTCTTTAGAAAAATTATGTTTTATTTAAAAATACTTAATGAGAAATATAGATATACAGAGTGCAAGATATAATGTGACGTGTAGTAACTTGTGTGTGTATTTGAAAATGTAAGGATCACGCAGCAAGCTATATTATGTACTGTACTCAGCGACTGTCCAAAGGAATCTGACTGGTCTCGATCCGTCGATCGTTCGGATCCTTCCCTGTTATCTGAAAAGGGTGGTTTTAGCTGAGGTTGGAAGGAAAATGATGATGCTGATTGGCTAAGAAACGTGGAAAGTGAGGGTGTTAATTCGTTAGGACAAACATCCGATGGTCACGCCTGTAATAGAAAAAACAGTGTAGCTTGAAAACACATGTGCACCGAAGACCGTCCGTCTCTCATAAACCCGATCCTGTCATAAATAGGCGGCTCGTCGAGTTCCGCGTTGGCAAATATCTCTTTTTTAAAATTCTTGAATTTACGACAGTTTTTTCGTATATAAAAAAAGTTGTTTATCGTGAGAAAGTGCTGTAGGCGAGTGCGAAGGTCCATTGTTTTAGTCACGTTGGAGCTGCTGTCTTGGTCTTAGTTGGTAGTGTGTGTATGTCGTATGTCGTATACTTATTTTGTGTGATTATGCATTTATATTATTTGAATTGATAAATCTTAAGAATACGTTGCGACGCAACATGCCGCCCTCCTTGAACTATCTAAGTTCAATATAACTTGATTATGTCTTAATAATTATGATTACATAAAGAATGCACAAAAATGGCCACCGTAGGAGTGCCACCTGAGGAGGTACCTCCGGACATTAATTACGCATGTCACCCAAAAATAGTAAATTCTACAGTAGTCTGTATCCTATGTGATAATGTTTATCACAAAAGTGATTTTAATAGACAAAAAAAGGTGAAATATGTGACAAGTGTATTCGTAATTTGTGATGAACATCCTGAGGTAAATATAACATCAGATGAAAGCGCGATCCCACGTGTTTTGCTGTCCACGCTAAAGAAAGAGCTTCAAGCCATAAAAAATGAGAATAATCTACTAAAAGAACTAAACAGTGAAATAAAAAATAAATATGTGCTATTGGAGGAAATGCTTGCTAGTGAAACAAAAATGTCGAAAATTAATAAAACATATGCTGAAATGACAGCAAAACAAATACTTCCACGTACACAAGTTATACCGAAAATAGTAGTAAAAAGAAAAAATAAGGAGGACACCACAGACGTGACCGAGAAAGTTTTGCATTATCTTAATAAAGACAAGACAATTCAAACCAGAAAAGTTAATGTCAAAAATAAAGATGAAATTATAATTAACTGTATGAATACCGAAAGTACTAAAATAGCCGAAAAATTGTTGGATTCTAAATTACACCACATATTCAAAGTCGAGAAAGAACAACTAAACAAACCTGTTATTAAAATAACTGGATTAGAAAATATATTTAGAATGGATAATACAGTGATAGAAAATAATATAAACACAAAAAATTTTGAAACTGTAGGAACCAAAGGAAAAGTATTGAATACGTCGACTAACAACAATAACTATATAACAACTATATACATGACTGTAACCCCAGAAATACACAAACATATTCGTAAAAACAAAGACAGAATATTTGTTGGACACCAGAACTGCAGGGTTTATGACGTGATGAACGTCAAACCTTGCTATAATTGTTGCAGATTTGGACATAGTGGTACAAAATGTAGAAATTCACCTGTGTGTCTAAAATATGCAGGAGCACATTTGACTACAAATTGCAAAGGGCAAAATAATATATGCTGCGCAAACTGTAGCTATACTAATGTAAAGTATAACAAAAAATATAATATAGAGCACGTGGCCAATGATAGCGACCAATGTGAAATTCTTAAAAATAAAATAAGAGCATTTCTAAACTCAACAGACTATACAATAAAACCTAACATACCAAGATACTTTGGCAACGTAGAAAATATCAAGGATTACCGACAAAAGGTAAATAGTCCAATAATATCAAGATCACCAACGATAGATGGCAGCACAGGAACAATTGCAAAGAGAAGGAGATACGCATCTACAACTTCGGTATCATCACTGAAAGGCTGAACTGCGACTAATTCAAAGTAAATCGGGTAAAAATGGAGCAATTAAATGATTTAACTGAGCAAATAAGAAACGATGTAATTCAAGTAGAAACGGAGTACTCTGACCTTAGAACTCTAAACAAGGAATCAAACAAAAAAGAAAATTATATAATGGATGTAAATATTAGGAGTTTAAACGCAAATTATGCAAAATTAAATATCCTTGTTAAGAGTCTGAAGGCCAAGCCCTATATAATAGTATGCCCAGAGACTTGGAATATGTCAAATTGTCAATGTTATATAATAAACGGCGAAAAATTATATTATAATAACAGTAACAACAATCAAAACGACGTAGTAGTTGTATATATAAAAGAAAATGTTTCAGAAATCACTGAAATAATTGAAATTGGTAGACTTAAATTACTGAATACGCACATAACATTAAACTATAACAGTACTCTAGAAATAATAGCCTTATATAGATGTCATGATATTACATGTCTTGAATTCATTGCGAACTTAAAAACATATACTACTATAAAAAAAAATGTAAAAAATCACCTAATAATTGGTGATTTCAACATAGACACTATGAAAGAAGATGAAATTAGTCAAGAACTGTTAAATAACATGTTGGAAAGTGGTTTTCTCCCTGGTTTTGTAAATGTAACTAGGCCAAATGAGAGTGGTGGAAAAGGGAGGTACATTGATAAAACTTATATAAAAACTAAATCAATATACACAAAAACTTCTAAGCTTACAATTTCTTTTACTGATCATTACCCTCTGTTTATTAAATTGAACAAATCACCAAAACAAAAAAAAACAAAGATACAATATTGGTATAATTACAAAAGACTGAATAGTTTGGCTAGCAGAAAAAATTGAGATAATATTGAATCGATGCATGACCCTGAAGAAGCTACATCTCTTTTGATATCGGAAATACAAGAATGCATAGAACAATCAAAGAGCGTATTGAGAACAAAAAGCAATAAAGGTAATCCTAGAAAAGATTGCATTCGCCCACACGAATGCCGCAGTAACCAGCACAGCACGAACATTCGCCTCGGCGAAAAGCGGGAGAGAGCCGTGAAGAGAGGGAAGCCGCGCTGGAGTCGACACGGCCGAACAGCGGTGTTCGCGCGAAAATATTGTATGAGAGTGAGAGAGATTGAGTGAGAACCGCTGCGATTGTAAGGTTGTGTGAGTGAAAAGTAATAGCTGCCGAGTGGAGGCGCATGTAATCGTCGGGTGCGACGTAGTACAGTTTTTGCGAGCACGCATTTTCAGAGCGCAGGACATCGCACAACGGGAGGAAGGAAGTTATCAACATTGTATAGCCAGGTAGCGTAAAAATTAGTTTCGATATCTCGAGTCTTTTGTTCGAGGCCTGGTGCCTAAGAAATCCGGCCTTAAACATAAAAACGAAGCGGTTGTGCCGGTATAAGGGAAAATACCCTTCTTCTCGGAGTTCTTCGCCAAATACCGCATCACAAATGGCGCCCAACGTGGTGCACCAGTGATATAAAAGTTTGCAACGGGAACTTCGACATTTTCGTAGTTTGTGAGACACCAGCGGCCATTTTGAAATTGTGCAAATTTCGCGGGGAGAACACGTGCTCAGCGAAACAGAAGTGCTGACGAATAAATAGACAAACATTGTTATTAAATATTAGGAGTGTAAAAATTTGTAGTGAGCCAGTGCAAAGTTTGCGCGAGTAGAGGTTTTCTTTTTTTTGCCATAAACGCGCGGTGACGAGAATTGCGGCGTCAACCACGTGGCAAAAACTTGGGTTCACAGATGTGACCTTGTGATTTACCTTGGCAACTTATTGCTTCTGAGCGGATTTTTGAGCCATTTAAAAATTATTAGAGGATACAAAATGTTTTAAAGCCATCCAAGAGAAGTAGTAAAGCTCACAAAATTTATTTTTTTTGAAATTTAATAGCAGTTAGGAAACATTAAAATCTTAATAAATCGCAGTCGGGAAAATCTTTCTGCATGCTACGTGATATGTAGGCACAATGTCGCTACTGGACAGTAAGCTGTAAGGGCAAGTGACTTAAAATTCATTAAAATCAGTGTCACGTGATTTGAGTTTTAGCCAAATAGTCCGCCTTCGCACATTTTTGCCAATCGAATTCGAGGAAAATTTTTGTAGCCAGATCGAGTGGATAATAATCGCAGCAATAAGCGGAAAATTATTCTCATGTGTTATTACTACCAATTTAAATCGAGATTTTCATGTAATTAAATATTATCATAAAGCTTAATTTTTGTGAATAGTAGACATTTTTCGAAGAGTGTAGAAGTAGGAGAAATTTATCAAATTTCCGGCTATTAAGAGAACCTTGTTTGTTTTTGTGGATTTCATATTTTTATTAAATTCCTCGTGTGTGCTCGAGTATTGCCAAGAAAATTTTCCTATTTCAAGGAAACTAAAGAGAATTTGGTATTTACACGTAGTCACTCATGCAAGGTTGACAGGTAAAATATTCTTGGAAATTTAATCGTAGCCAAGATTATAGCGCCAGAACATTTACAGAGTGTTTACAAATAATATATTTATTGGCAAAATTTTTACATATAATATTAATTTATATTGATAATCTATACATATATTTATATATATATATATATATATATATATATATATATATATATTATGACGCATATTCCGCCAATGCCTCGGAATATGCGCGCTGCATTCTGGCAGACTTTAACATACGTTTTATAGGTGGCGAGAAAAGAAATCAATTAAGTGATTAAAAGTAAAATGATTTAATAAATGGCGTCTCTGATATATTTACACTTATTACAATATACGATAATTACATTAGTTGGACGCCAGCTACTTTTGTAGCACGAATACAATTGAGTAAATACAAGATTTGCTTCGCGCGCGGTATCACACAATAATCAAGTGCAACTTACAATTCGGACGCTGTCCCCTTCCGAAGGTGGCGTGTGGGCTCTCGGGATATCGCACCAGGCTTCGATATACTATACACGAGATGCTGTCGAGGGTGTCGCAGATGAAGTGTAGGCGCGAGCTTCGAACGTTATTTCCGAGCAGAGTCTTGAATACAGTTTCACAATTATCCGGAAACAAAGAGTCGAGTGCGAAGTACTAGTTAGGCGAATACGAATTAGACGAGTAATCTCGATGCTATCCGGGAACAAAGTGATCAAGGCTATGGGGATTCGGCAGCGGCGTGGTCCGACTGCGTAATTCCCATAACAGCCGTCGAGACGCTGAGAGGGCCAGTCACTGTTCAATATCTCGCTTCATAATTTCATATATATCTATATTACGTAATTCGTATATTAAACTATCCGTGTCTGTATACAGCAGCTTAGAATCATCGCGGAACTGATTTTTCATATTGTGATGTTGCACTTTTCACGAGTGAGAATTCACCCGAGCAACAAACACTGTACACTATATTACTCGACGAATGTATTCAGACTCTTCCGATCTCAACAAAGGGGGGACAGGAATGTAGCTTTCGGACTGCCTGGCGTGGCACTTCGGGGGAAAATAAACAACGCTTCAGAATTCAATATAATTGACACAATATTCACATATTATATATATCTTATATCCCGTTGACCAATCTCCAAACGGATGATTGGCTACAAGGAGACAGTTATAATATGGCGACGGCGTCGCCCAAGATGGCGGCGAAACCCGTCTGGTTCGGCGCAGTGCTCATCTGGTGATGATGGCGTCAGGTGGCACGACACGAACCTGAAAACCCGAAAAGCTGGCTCGGATAAACCTCCGCGAGTGCTGCGACGACTCCTCGCCTAATATCTGAAACGAGTAAACAAGGGGGGAAAGGAAGGACTTGGCCAGACTGGCAACTAGTCAATAGCGGCGCTATCCGTTGAATCAGTGTCTGCTCCTTGCAAGACTTCGACTACGCTGGGTTAGTCCACAGCGACACAACCTCCTCTCCTAGACTCGACTCTGTTAAATGGAGGCGACGCTCGTCCTCGACACGGCTTCTCCCGTAACCGATCAACCTCTAGGTTTCTCGCAACACCATCACTATGAGACACGAACTCGTACGCGAATTAGGGTAAGGCGCGACACAACAGACCAGTCTCCGCACTGCTGGCTTCTATTCACGACAACACACGCGTAAATGGGCTGAGCTGCGGAGAGGAGAGCCACCAAAATACACCCGCGACACGCGACGACCAACACCGCTTACCACAATCCGCACACATGGTCCGACGATGGCGCGTCACAGTAGAACGGCTCTCGGACGGTTAGACTCGAGCCAACACGGCGCAACACTTAGAGGGTTATGCATCCAGGACGAGAGCCACCAAACCCCACTCGCGACTCACGACGACCACCATCGTTTTAACACCGATCCATATCCCCAATATGGAGGCGGCGCGACGCCAAGGCAAACTCCGTTCTGGTTGGACTTAATGTCGACAGCGGCGCAACGAATAGATGGGTTATATCCCGGAGGGGAAACCCTTCGGCATCCTGTTATGGCGCAAACCAACACCAAATTCGCGGAGAGAGTACAAGGGTTTACTCACGCTGCTACGACTATTGTCCTCCTAATGGCTGCCTCTCTAATCGCCACGTGTTGCTTCCTCGGGATTATAGATGCGGGGTTGCGTCTAGTTGCGGTGATGGCCACGAACTGAATGAACGAGGAGGAAGCCGCTCCTCTGCGGGAGGCTATGGCGTTCCGGAAGACTCGTCTAGCCGCGCCCCCTATACAGACAAGACCACTCACGGAGTCAGACCAGGGGGGGCATAGGCTGGCGCGAATTATGAATTATAGTACACGTGGCATGGTGGTTGCAGCGCGCGCGCCACCACGTATCGCGTCGACGAGCTCGCGCAGCGAGCGCGTAGTCGCGCCTGTACATCGATAGAGGTGTATGCACGGACCTCATGGCGGCCGCTTAGTAGTCCTCTCTCTCGCCGCGCGCGTTTCCCCTTCTCTCGTGTCTCAGTTCGCGCGGTATCTCCTGTTGCGAGACCTACGCGTGCGCTATCTCCCTCCTCTCGCGGTCTCAGTTCCCGTGCTGTCGCGTTACGAGTTTTAGTTTCGCGTTCCTAGGCTTTGCTGAGGATTATCGTAAAATCGTTGTGAATGCTAAACATGAGCTCATACTCACAAGATGTGAGCCCTAAGGTAACAAAATTACTTCTCATGGTGGGAGGAGTATACCAATGCTACCCCCTCCACTACAAAATTGTGCGACTATATAAGTGTATCAAACTCATTAATTTCAGTCAGTTTTTCATTCATCGTTCATTGCATAACATTATATCTGAGGAATATGGATTTCAACGAGATTAATCGCCTTGGACGCAAAGAGCTCCTTCCGACGAAGAAGCTATCTAGTCTTGAGCTGGACAAATAATATCAAATCACTAGTGTAAAAGAACTAAAGACATAGTATGGGAGCAAAGTCTTTGTGGAACTGGAGAATTCGTTTGGTGTCTTTTTATTCTCAAGAATTTGCAATATAATAGCTGAAGATTTTTCAAGCAATTTTGCTCAGAATGTACAATTAAAAAAAATATACTTGCAGTATATCGGAGGTGTAATAAATGAGATAGAATTTCGTGATTTCGATCAATAAATAAAAATGTTGTTTACATGCGACTATAATTATTATTTAACCTTTGATTCTCCTAATCCCTATGCATGCAATCATTTAAACTATATATTCGTAGAAGATAATGAATAACAGCAATCACGGCGTAAAGATGCTGACTATTGTAACGTGATGCAGGTCATCAACATTGCACGGTAGCCGTGCATATTATACCTGTAGCGTGCACGAAAGAGAAAGAGAAAAAGAGAGAGCTCCCGATAATATGCAGCAACTATATTGCATTAAGAAGATGCGTACATGCTATCGTGTTCGATAAAAGTACGAATATGTAGACATAAAGGAGAGCGAAGAGAAGAACAACAAGCAGGTGTAATCCGATAAGCGCTATCTCAATGCGCGGCTAACCGCGGCTGTACCGGCAGCAGACCTCACTGCGCTGCATTCTAGTGTGCTGCTGCTACTTTTGACCTTGAACGGACTCCTGGTTACAGCATGCTGCCTGGAGTATACACCCCCCTCCCAGCATCTGACTCCTCGTGCTAGCAGTATACTACCCGGAGTATACATCACCCTCCCAGCAGTCGACACCAGGTGCCAGCCCCATCCACATATCTGGTGTTCTGTTTTACCGACAGGTGTGCTAATGAGTCACACCTTGTGTTCTGTTCGATTTAGTCATTCTACCACTGCGGCTTTGACATCAGGATTAGGTGCCACTCGAAAATTGATATCATATTGTTTTAGACATTTTTGAAATTCCCATCCAACAACTTCTTTAACGATAATAGGGCATCGCCCATTAGCTCTGTTCAAAATTTTGTCAAAAGCTGTCACGACACTCTTGACACTTCTATCGCGCAGTTCAGGCTCAACCCACGTATAATTACTGAGAATATCTATTACGACAAGCAGATGTACGTAATTATCATTGTAAGTTTTGAGAGACTGCATGTCCCATAAATCAATTTCCCAACAATCATCCACATTGCTAATATTGTACATCAATCTAAGACATTTTCGTCTAATCGGTCTGTAAAGAGTATATACATCTTGGTTTCTTAACCACTTGTTAATGTCATTTCCCTTCTTTTTATCATTGACACGAAGCAGATTACGTGAACTTGCGTATCCAGCCTCAAAGTCTAGTATTAAGATATTGCTTTTTATAAGACATGTTTAAATAATAAATAAAATTTAAACTCATCCACTTATCTCCTAACCTTCTTGGGGTGGATTTTTTGTTCAAACACTCGCTAGAACGCTTCGTAGCAGCAAGTCTCATACCTTGCTCCAAAGTCTCAACAATCACTATATTATTTATCTTACTTGTAGATATTTTTTTCAAAGCACGTTTAAAATGTCCACTTATTGACATTACAACGATATTACCTTTAAATTTAGACGGAGTGTCAATTGTAGCTGTAAAAGTAGCAAATTGAACTCTGCCAACAGGTTCCCTATGAACAAAATCCTCCATCAAATCTATAATATTTGGCCAAGGTATAGCTTTGTTGTCAATACTGACTTTGCCTGAATTATCCCATCTGATGCGGTGAGGTGTGCTTTATTTCCAATGGTTAAGCAATAAACGAGATTTTCTTTCAGAACCCTTAGGTATAATCATAAGAATTGACTAATCAGATAAGGGGCTCAGGGCGTCCTCATTTTCAATCTCTGCAGCAAACACGGCATTACCATCGGATACAACTTCTTGACGTTCTAAATTTTTAAAATGTAGATATCTCCTTAAAATTTGTAAATACTTTCGACATTTTTTTCTCTCATCTGTAACACTTTTCGAAAAAACCATATCATGCATCTCAGCATCGAGACGAGATAAGTTAGCACCTGTGTAGTTGGTTCCAAGTCATTACTGGATTTGCCTGGTTCTTGCTGCTTCTGTTTCATCACATGATCATATGTCTCTTCATGCACAATAATCATTTTACGAGCATGCTCCATATTTAATTTTTAGAATTCTCAAATATCTTCGATACTAACGCATCAATTATAGGCGCAAGAAGCATAGGCAGGAAATCACCACCGTCTTAACTAATTACACGTTTTTTTTCACTCCTTGTCACTATTATTATTATTATTACCTCTACACTTACTTTTCACAAAACGTTTTTATGTTTCTTCAATCTTAACTTGTAAGAATTTTTAATTTTCACAATACCCCGTAATAAGTTTAAAGTGCACTCACATATACTTTAAATGAATTTCTTGTCAACCGCGCGAATTATATCTAAAAGTTGTTGTCTATCCGCATGACAAAGAGCATCAACTAACCTTTTTGAAAAATGTTTTGGTAAACATCCACACTATGTATCGTCAACAGCAGCGGCACCGCCACCTCATTGTCTCCTAATTCTCCTCCTCCTCCTTTTCTGCACTAATAATGATGGTGATGCTTTTTCTGCCATCGTTGCACTCAGACTAAAGCTTCAACCGTTCCATACTCTACTCTTATCGGAATTTGTTCTTCGGTACATATACGTAGCGCAACCTGTCATCTGGGAAAACATATATTCTAAAAAGAAAATCTTCTCTAGTGGACTGTTTTAAGTCTAACAATAAATAACCATGAGCAGTTGATGTACTATCGAGATATGTTTCTTGCAAAAATTTAGAATCTTCATAATAGACTTGACGAGAAAGATACTGAATTTGTGAACCATCGCGTGGATTTTTAAAAATAACAAGTTATTAGCATTCAATGAAATATAACGCTGGACAGCTCCCTTCTGAAAAAGATTTTGTGAAATAAAAATTATACTTAAATTTTTATGATGACTTTCCTTTGTAAATAGATCAAGCGTCACATTGTTCTAGATTTTCTCATTAAATCATCAATAATTAAGAATTTTTTCTTTTCGTTGTCTTCTAAGTAGTCTGTTTTCTTATAGAGGTCAGAATAATCACCAAGATTTTTAATATTAAATGTTTTCCATACATCTTGTGCATGATCATAATCTCTATTAGATATATGCGAATCATTAAGCATGCTAAAAAAATCATTTTTTTAGGCAATTTACGCTTTTTTAACTTATTTTATGAACTTATATATTCATAGGGTGAAACATTTTTCCTCATTAACAGATCAATTTGTTTTCTGTTGAGATCATTAAACTTATTATTAACGATTCTATAGTCTTGTAGATATGATGCCATTTTTTCAAGCGATGAAGGCATGGATCGAAACGAATCTAAAATTCTAAATTTATTTTTGCTATTCTCTACATGCTTTGTAAATGAAATATATTTTGTAAAAAAAGAATCCTCCGGCTATTGGCTTGTCTTGGTAATCGTTTACATGATAAGTTTAGAGCTTTGAAGGTGAAACTCTCGTTATTGTAAAGACTTAAGTTGATAAATTGGGTGTATAGCCTCCTTGCTTCTGCTTACACGCATTTTATCTCCAACTTTAAATTTAGCTCGTTTAAACAGATTAAAACTATTTAGCTCTTTTTTAATTTGGTCAAGTATGCGATTGACTATGCTTTTTATCATTTCTGCAGGTTTCATGCCTATTATCCGCTGTCGCATATTATTATACTGCAAAGTTAAATCTTGTAAGATATCCAACCATTTGTAGCTGCTACGTAAACTAAACACTTTCACATTTTTCTCATTAGAGTGCGATAAAAATGTTCACAAATTGATGCTTTAAGATTACTATAGATGAAGTATAGATGAATTTTAAGACTTTTCATTAGTTTGTCGAAATCTTTATTGTAAAATTCTTTTCCACGATCGATTAGCAAATTGTTAGGTACTCTTTTTTGCAATAGTATTCATTTCATAGCTTGAGCTATACATTTTCCCTTTTTTTGTTTCACTGGCATAGTCCAAGCATACTTTAAAAAGACATCGATGACTGTAAGCAGATTCTTGAAACCTTTATTTTACTTGCCATATGGAATCATTTCAACAAGATCTGCCTACCAAGTCTCATCATTTTATATTTCTTAAAATTTATAGGACTATTACCAATCATGAGTAAAGCATTACGCATTTTTCGCACCCCATATGCTGTATCTAAGGTTTGCATTTGTCCATTAAGCAGCAATTGAACGTTTTCATCGACATCCTTCGTAACTGTTTGAGCATAATGTGAAAGTTCTGAATTATCATCATGATCATCATCTTTATTGACCGTTTTTTCCTGATCTGACATATCTTAATCGCCTACAGCTCACTCAAAAGCGAATTGTCCAACATCATCGTTGTAGTCATCATCATCATCGTCATCATTATCATCGTCATCATCATCACTATCATGATCACGATCATAGTCTTTTTTACTGCTTTCAATCCATTCCAATTTTAATTTTCTTCTTTCTTTTTTCTTTCTTAACTACTGGTGACAAACTTCTTTCTTCTTTTATTCTATGTTCACTTACATTAATTAGTTTTGATAAAGGTTTCTCGATCGGCTTGAACGAGGCGTTCAAATTTTTTTTCACTTTTAATTTACGTGATTTTAATAAATCATATTTCTTTTCACAGCTTTTCGAGCTTTCTCAACTTTACATAAGAACTGCAGTTTGAAAATTAGACATCTTGATAGTTTGGAATCATACAACTAAATGGTAAATTTATTGCATATTCTGCATATTTATTACAAACTGATCAAAGCCTTTTCTATAGCGGCCATCATCAATACCACGGTCTTTGTCTATAGGACAAAAAGATGATTACCATAATTCCAGCACATTGAGAACATATCTTTGAAACGTTGATATGTCATATCTGTATTAACATGATCGTTGTAAACATATTTCAAGTTCATATTATCTTTTCGAAAAATTACGAGCAAGTTGACGTTGTCACGCACTAAGTGTTTAGGTAGTTGTGCATATGACTGACGCAAGTAAAAGCAATCCACACATTTATGTCTGACAATGCAATAGAAAGCTTTGACATTATCCTGCTTGTCACAGGTAATATCTAAAAAACAAAAATTGCATTGGGTCTAGGTTCATTGGGTGATACCTTCTAAAGGCTCAACAAGTTGCTTCAAAAATTTATATTTAGGCTGATCCAGAGATTTTGAGCATACGTAAATATTTTCAAATTTCAAACCAATAGGATGAATGATTAGAGATAAGAGGGTGGTCGTTTTGCCACAATTAGAGGGACCACAAAATATTGCTCGTATAATTTGAAACAGCAGCACAACAGAGAGACCTCGCGCGCACCCAAACAACCGACACTGGAGCGGCAACAAGAAGCAACGTAAACAAACAACCAATACGCACAGCATATGGGATGGCGACAACTATATAAGGCCAGCACGCACAACAGCTCAGCACTTAGATTGTCGCGAATGCTAATCTGTTCAGCTCTCCAAACTGAACAGACTATCATTGTACAGGGGCTCTCGCAAACATGTGTCTATGCATGCTGAGACTACCCCAACCCCAAGATTCTTAAATTTTCAATCTTTGAATGATACATGAAATTAATGGCTCGTTCGCCGAGCAACAAATTCACAACCGATTGACTTATCTGGACAACTTAGTACGGCAGGTTCTCAAGCGCGATGCACGTCGAAGAAAGCAAATTACAGAAAAAAATTATCGAACAAATGAAAATAGCTCAATTTAGCGTGCAACGCTGTCACGAGAACGTGATTGAATGTTGGAAGGATTTAGGGGCAACGCAAAAAGATTACGAAGCAACATCCGAAAAAATCACCTATATTTACGACGTTCTCCTGGTTTACAATGAGAGGTAAGAGAGTCATAAAAAACAAATAAACTCGCTGAATAACAGCGTTATCGAGTGTCATCATTTGATGAAGAAATTACATAGAGCCTCAAATGAGAAACTGGAAAGCCTTGAGAAATCCGTAAGGGAGGTGAAAAATCTTAAAGAGGATGCAGACCTAACTCGTGAAATCGCTACAGATTTGTTAAGAGTTAAGATGTTAAGAGAAACAAAAACCCGTTTAAGGAGGCTAGAGGATAAAGTGCTAGCTCTAGAAGAGCATATAAGCGATATCACGAGGAGTATGCAAAATCTGAAAATTTAAAGTCAGTCGCGTCGCCTCCACCCATCATTGTCTAAGAATCCAATGTTAACAATATTCTATTAATTATTAAAATAAATTAAAAAGTTAATTCGGGAATTTCACATTACATGGCTTTATTGGCCATTTTTCAAAATGGCCAATAAAGCTAGCAAAAGACGTTCCGAAATCCTCTTGGAGGAGATTGAAAGTGATGAAAACATAGTAACGGATAAAAATTTAGAATGGCAAAAGCCGTAGTATTGGTATTGATAACATTGGATAAGAAACAGAATGCACTTGAAGGTCGCGTAGACAAATTGGAGGGCAACGAAGATGAAGATGTTATCTCTCCACGTATAAAATTAAGGAAAGACAAGCTTGAATGGGGCGCTTCATCTATGGAAAAAATAAAAGAACGATTTAATTTACTCCAGACAGAAAACCATTCACTCATTTCAAGAAATCAAAATTTACGCTCAGATCTCGACAAAATTAAACAAAAAAAGGGAGTCAAACATATCTATCACACAACTGAGCTCTCTAGAGTCTACGAGACTCGAAAAGATGATAAAAATAGATATTCCGAAGTTTAAAGACTTAACTAGCGAAAAGCCAATGAAATATTTACGGGAATTTGAAAACTATTTTTCTCTTGTAAAGCCGAAAGATCACGAATTTAAATGCATTGTATCGCAAGCACTCGAAGGAGAGGCTCATAATTGGTGGTATCTTGTGCAAGGCGAGGTCAGAAATTACAGTCAATTTAAAGAAAGATTCTGGAATAAAAATATTCAAAGAGCGAACGCCAGAAAAGTAGAGTTCGGTCAATATCTCTCGGGGCAGAGAAGTAGAGTCAATTACGCTACATGTAAGTTTGGATTAGCCCGCAAGCTAAACATGGCCATAGATGAGCACGAGCTTGTAAAGAAAATCGCGGAGCATTTTGAAAGAGAAATTAGATGCACGGGCACTAACCACAAAATCAAAACCATCAATGTCTTCCTAGAAACACTTGCCGATTTTGACAGTGACGACGCATCCAAAAGAAATACCAAGGCAGACAGAACTCAAAGACCAAATCACGAAACCGAACAAAATCTCACCCACCCTCCCACTGAGAGTATATCACCAAAAAATCCAGTAAATTCAAAAACAACGGGCAATCAGCCATCGTAAAAAACAAAGACATGGGCAGACCAGAGATTACAAGCCATACAGACAGACAGCAAGAAGAAAAACACTGGGAGACGTAATAACCAAAAGGAGGCTAAAACAAACGAGACCTTTAACTTTGACTATTTCGACTGCAACGAAAAAGGGGAGCACAAGTCGGAAAACGCAAAGTAGTTGCGCCTGCTAAGGATGCACTTCCCTCTCAACGGAAGAAAGACACAACTACTAAAATCGCGTCCCTTATGGAAATTACACGATATCAATCCGGATGGTCGCGAAATTGAAATTTCTCATTGCCCAGAAATAAAAACTTCACTAGAAAATATCACTGTAGATGCACTCATAGACACGGGTAGTGAAGTCACAGTTATATCGGAAGAATTTTATTATCAAAATTATAACACGCTGAAGCATTGTCCTACGTTACCAATAAGCGGATAAATCATCAAATGTGCTACCGGTAGCAAGTCTGCTCGGATAAAAAGACAAGTTCGTCTCAATACTAAATTTCGAAAATCTGTCTGAAAAAATAATTTTCATAGTAATACCCAAAGTCATTAGATCATGCATTATCGGTTTTGATACTATAAAATCGTTGAAAATATTAATTAATACGGTTAAGGGGAGCGAATACTCATATTTCACTACAGAAAAAGAAATGCTTGCCCTTGTGTGGTCGCTCAACAAGCTGGATACTTTCTTAAGGGGGGCAGTTGAAATTATAGTCCGAACGGACCACGAGGCCCTCACATTTCTACGCACATGTAAATTTAACAATCAACGATTGCAAAGATGGAACCTCGCCATACAGGACTATAATTTAAACCCGGAATACATACCTGGGAAATAAAACACAGTAGCGGACTATTTAAGTCGGATGGATAGAAATGGTCAAACAAAAACAGAGAATAAAACAGAAATAATTATAACTGCTATTGTTCAACTAAAGTCACATCACAAATTAAGAAATATTTGTAAAAACATTGAGAGAGATCAGAGAAATGATCCACAAATTCAAAAAATAATCAATAAATTAGGAAATATGGAAAAAAAAGACTTGTACACGCTACGAGATAATCGAAAATATTGTATATAAAAAAGCGAAAGAGAGATCTAAAATTATTATACCGTTGAACATTTAAAAAAATGTTGTAAATGAAGTCCATACCGAGTACGGACATATAGGGAGGCCAAAAGTCAATAAAATGTTATCAGAACTTTTCTTTGCGCCAGGCTTACGCAGAAAGATTGCTGAAATTTTGAAAACTTGTGACAATTGTCAAAAAACAAAATACTTTACTTGGAAATACAAAGAACTAGCACAACCAATCTTAACGCGAAAGCCTCGAGAATTATTATCTATAGATTTCTATGAGCCACTACCGACCTCAGCGGGAGGCGTAAAATATATTTTAACTACAATCGATGCATTCAGAAAATACGTAGTATTTTATCCTCTCCGTAGAGCCACGGCCAATGCAGTTATTAAAAAGCTAATGGAAGACTATATACCAACTTACGGTAAGCCAAAGGCAATCATAAGTGATCACGGTACTTAATTTACAAATGAAAAATATATAAAAGCTATAGAAAACGAAAATATTAAAGTTATATACTCTTCCATTAGGCATCCGCAAAGTAATATAGTTGAACGCGTACACAGAGAACTAGGCCGATTCTTTCGTATATTTATAAATAAAAAGCACAAAGGTTGGTCTAGATTTGTAAAAATAATTCAAAATATTATAAATGAAACACATCATGAATCAACAAATTCCACGCCGTCAGAATTAGATTTCGAAAGAAAACCGACACGTATTTGGGAAAAATATTTAAATATCCCACGTAAGAACGCGGAAATAGCGCAAGAAAAGCGAATCTCACTAGCTTACAAACGACTATGTAAAATCGCGACAGAACGAGCGGCTGAAAAGAATGCGAAGGCGGAACATTATGTATTCAAAATTGGGGATAAAGTACTAGTAAAAGCATCAAATGTATCAGACGCGGAAGCCAGAAAAATCGCGAAATTTTTTTATATATACGAAGGCCCATACGAAATTCGAAAAAATGTCGGAATAGATACTTATTTATTAATTAATGGAACAAATGGAAAAGAGAGAGGCAAGTTCCATATAAACAATTTAAAGCCTTATTTTGAAGAAGCAGGAATTTTACTAATAAAATATATAGAAGCGAATAGGGAACGGTAAAGAAGGAATGGATGTGTAAACAAGAAAGAGAAAACAATAAACATGGGTATGAAGCACAACATCACGAGGGTCCTTAAACGGGATTACCAACAATAATACATGGCAATTCATCTACGAAACCGTTCACCTGGATCAGTATTAATCTAACTGCCAGGATGACAGGTAAAGCCGAAAAGTGCCAAATCCCTGAGGGAGACCAGTACCCAATCAGAGCCGGTAGCCGTCTGCCACTAGGCCACCAAGGTGAGCGATCTGCTGATCGCAAAATGTTCAGCGCAATGCTGGTAAGACCATAACCACTCACATCCAAATCTATCTTACTCTCTCTACCGACAACATACCAACAATATAAAAACGTAAACAATAGGACGACGCCAATCCACGTGCGATGCCAGCGAGTAATGAAGGCAAAAGCAGACCGCTTCCGAGGGGAAACCGGCCTGTACGACTCGGGTTTGGTCACGCAAACGAAGAGGGGGACCGGAAAGGCCAACAAGATGGTACACACGGCACGGGCAGTACCATCACCAGCCACCGCCACCCCTAACCATCTGACCCATAAACTCGCTCCCCTCCCCCACCATCCAAAAGCAGCAGGACATCCTAGTACGCCGGCCACCAACGACAACACCATCGGGAAACGACCCATTACCACCACCACCGCTAGGCCCACCAAAAAGCCAGCGCACGGCACCAGCACCACCACCTCGCCAGGCTTCCCTTCCAACACCATCACCAGAGGAGGAGTACATTCCGCCAACCCTCGAGGAATCGCTAGCTACTAGAGCTGTCTGGAAGGGAAAAGTCTGGGCACACCGTTTACTGTAAGAGGTAGTGACGGAGCTCAGACAAATACCCGACCAGATACAATGGCGGCTAGACGAGTTCGAGGGTTTTGCGAAGAAGCCGTAACAACGAGCTCTCTCTCATAATAATTCCTTTTTTTCTTTTTTTCGATCAGTATATTTTTGTTTTTTCTTGCTTTCTAATTATCTTCCTGTTTCTTTTTTGTTTGTTTCATTAAAATACTGATGTAGCCTAAAAAATATTTTTTTTCTTTGTTGTTTTTGCGCACGCATCCCTCTCTTCTCCGCCTTTCGAAGGGGAAAATAAAATTCCGAACTAGTGTCAAATTTTATTTTGGGGGGCACTGAAACGGTAACACAACAGAGAGACCTTGCGCTCACCCAAATAACTGACACTGGAGCGGCAACAAGAAGCAACATAAACAAACAACCAATACGCACAGCATATGGGATGGCGACAAATAAGGCCAGCATGCACAGGGGCTCTCGCATACATGTGTATGCGAGAATACCCCAACCCGCTATACTTCATATTACTTGAATAAAGTTTTAAATCAATATATATGTAACTTCTTTCATTGAACTGAGTCACATCGCGGGGCATCGTACGTAGTGCAGAGCTATTCAACCTCCGCACTACGCTAAGATATCCCCTACCTCCGCCTTGACGATCAAGCGCTCACCTTCCCTCAGTGCGGGTAATCGCCGATCCGATAACATCTCAAGTGCATCCTGCCTCTCCCTCTCCACGCTTCGAGTCTCAACACGAATGCGATCTCACGATCCTTCTGCGGATCAACCTGGTCCATTTCAACTTGTGCTGATTTTTCTGCTGCTGCTGCGTCAATACATCGGAATTAATCACTGGCAACTTTGCTGACTGTTTCTTAAGATCCATCCTGCCTCTCAAAATTTCATATTACGACTGACTCGATATATTATACATATGTGCAGTTCATTCAGTCAGTCTTACATGAACTTGTTAAGAGCTAGCATCATGCACCAGAATAAAGGTTCAGGTTTAGTGAATACATTGATTAACAAATTAGCTATTGAACTTCATGTGCCTGGTTATCAGTACTATTAGTCCAGGTACTAAGCTAGCTAAACGTTTAGCTCGTGGTGATCCAGGAATAAATCCTCTAGATGCTGTATGCAAAGAACACGACATTACCTACTCGAAGAATCCCGATAACTTTCAAGAGAGAAAGGCTGCTCATAAAATTTTAGCAGAGAAGGCGTGGCAGAGAGTAAAGTCCTGAGATGATTTGACAGAAAGATAGGTAGCTTTCGTTATAACAAATACTATGAAGTTTTTAACTTCATAGTATAACAAATGTTATGAAGTTGAAATCAAAGCTTGGTATGGGTGTTGGAGTTAAATCTAATAAACTCAAGAAAACGATTTTAAAGAAAAAGATTACACTAAAAAATTTGATCAAGTCAACAGGTAAATCTATCATTCCTAAAATTGATTCTCGATCTATGATTAAGTCAGCGCTGAAGATGGCTTGAGAGCATATAAAATGGTGGAAAAGTAAAGTTCCACGCATATTCCCTATTCCGAGCAAAGTAGGCGGCTTCCTTCAGCAGTTATTCCACTCTTTGCTGGTGGAATGGAAGAACAAAAGCGACATAATGAAAAAATGGAAATGTTGGCACTCGATAAAGGACTGTTTCTGAAACCTCATGGTAAAGGTTTTGGCATCTTTCTGAAAAGTAAAAAGTGTAAAGGAAGAAAAAAAACGTCGATGAAATAAGAAAGCCAAAACGTGCACTCACCGACTTTGATCTGCTCAAATATGTAAAATTAATGAAAATAACAAATGTTTGAGGAGTTTTGATGCGGAATGCTCTGTCTTCAAATGGTTGTCGAGCTAAAGAATTGGCAATTATTAATCTGGATGATGCGAGCGGATCTGGCACACACTGGGTAATTTATTGAAAAACTGGTGATACAGTTACATGTTTTGCTAGTTTTCCTGATTTACAACCACCAAAAGATCTAATGAACTATTGGAATGTATCTCAAGTCAAGTACAATTATGAGAGGTATCAAAAATTTTCAACATTTATTTGTGGTCATCTCTGTCACAAATTTCTCTGCAATAATCTCAATCGCAAGGATACATTTTGTCTATATAAAAAGAAATCTACACGTGTGATTTGAATTAGTCTACTCAAGATGGTTGTTGAATCAATAACCTTCAGCCTTTCCTTTATCTTCTTGATCGTCGAAACACACTATTTTGAATAGAACTGAATCGAGATAAACAGTACAGTCTTGGACTTGTTGAATTGTTGACTTTTAATTCTATAACAAACGTCGACATAGATTACAATAAGTCTTACGTTAGTCAAGAAAAAATTGAACTTCCCACACGTAGTTATGAGATTGAGGATATTGAACGAACACTGCAAGGCATTCTCGATACTCGAGGTATAAAAGTTAATATTAAGCCAAATAATCATACATTGCGCAGTATTATTGTGTGTAGTCATGAAATAGATTTTCGATTGAGTAACTCGATTGGTCGTCTACTGAGCTTCACTCCAAGACTCTTGAAACTCTATAGAAGTCATGACTCTGATTTACCAGTAGCTATTCTCAAAGTGAACGCTTTACGTATTGATTGTAATATTACAGCAGGAACATACATAAATCAACAAAAAGTTTATACAATACATGAGTTACGTCTGAAAAGCACTTGAAATGGGTATGCCATCAGACAGTCAGTCTGCAACGAGTGATCAAACGACTAAGAAGTCAGAACATTCAGTTCACAGAGTCTCGATCTCAAAGTGCGCAGTGGAAGAAGAAGAGAACAAGCGATAAAAATGCAGAAAAAATAATTTGTATATTTATCTGCTGCTGCTGCCATTATAAAGTGAAAAATGGAGGTGGTCCTTAACGTACAAGCACCAGTCATCTTTGATGAGTCTGTCTCGCATTATGACGTTCATGCGCATCAACCTTGCACCGCACTTACATTCAACAATAGCGATGAAATTGAACTTAAATAAGTTAATCTATGTCCCCTGCAATCGGACTTATAATTTGGGACTTATAATTTCTGGGCCTTATAATTTGGGTCTTATATATTTTTGGGCCTTACATTCTGGGCCTTATAATTTTTCGGCCATATATTTTTTTAGGCCTTACATTTTGGGCCTTATAATTTTTCGGGCTTATATTTTTCTGGGCCTTACATTCTGGGCCTTATAATTTTTCGGCCTTATATTTTTTTGGGACTTCAATTTTTTAGTACTTATAATATTTATTTGTCTTATATTTTTTGACACTTATATTTTGGGCCTTATATTTTTGGGGTGCTTTTACTTCTGGGCTTAATATTTTTAGACAAACTAATGTAAACAAAACCTACAATTTGGGTGATAAAAACAAAATGCTATCTTTAGTTAAATGCTTTCCTGCCGTGAATTTAATTGAAGATAGCTAATTGCAATCAACACATTTTTTTTCTTTCACTGGCAACCATCTATACATGTATATACATATATATTGTAACGTGCGGGAATCGCTCCTACTTAGTGAATTGTAATCAACCGGAGGTCAGTTTTTTTCTTTCTAGGATATTGGAAAAAAGTCCATTTTTATTTGATATAGCAAGTTTTAAGACTAAACGAGCAAATTAACGAAGAGATCAAGCATTAATAAATTTTGGGGCATACGTTTGGGTCCCAGTATTGGTTAGTCAATTTCACCCTGTTGGACAAATAAAGCGTTTCGTCCCAGATCTGTTTATATCTTTTATATAAATACAACATACATCAATATACTTTTTTTTATTAAATATTACACTTTAAACATAATAACAAAATATTTTTATTTTATTTTATTGACCATATACATATGCTTATCAAAAGCATCCTATAGAGACAAACTTAGTTGCCTGTACATAGGTATGGTACAGATAATCTTAAAATCTAAAACTTAATCTAAAAAATAACAAAAAGATGATACAGCATCTTTTTGATAATCTTTTTAATAAATTCCTGTGTAAGTTAAGTAACGATGCATACAATTTTCAAATAACGCTATCTATAATTTTCTCTTATAAACTTTTTTAGTCTTTTCTTAATTGCGATTTTGTTACCTCCTAAAGTTTTAAGATCATTCGTTAAAGTGTTGTACACTTTTACAGCTACGAAATAGCTGTTTTTTCTGTTCACAGCTTTCTTATTTTTTTTTATAAACTATAGTAATGATATGTAATAGCCTCCAATTGGAAAAGTTGCCTTACAGTAAGAGGAGGGTCTTGTATTTGAAACTGATCCCTGCTTATAATTTTTAATAGTTTCTTCTGTATCCCTTGTATCAAATTTAAACAATTATTGTACGCTCCTCCCCAGTCTATTATGCCGTAGTTAGTTAAACTTTGGAAAAAAGCATAATACATCATCATTAATGTTTTGTTATCCATTCTTTTTTTTATTTTCGCAAAAATAAAAATTAAATATTTTGTTTTTTTTACTATATAATCAACATGTTTATCCCATTTCATGTTATAATCAAAAATTAATCCCAAATATTTATGGCTTTCTACTCTTTCTATTTTAGTATTTCCTATCTCTATATTTAGACTGTCCGGGACACTATCACAGTAGCAGCCATAGGCAATATAAACCGTTTTTTTAACATTTAGAGATAATTTATTTACAGTAAGCCACTTTGCTACATCGCTAAGATATTTGTTCATTTTGTCCTGGGCAGAAGACCACGTGCTATCACTAGCAATGATAACAGTGTCATCGGCATAAGACACAATCGTATCATTCTGCGTATCCCTCAGTAGGTCGTTAACATAAAGTATGAAAAATAATGGTCCTAATATGGTCCCTTGCGGGACACCAATAGTTATATCTTTATATTCACTTTTACAGTCTTGGATTTTAACACATTGTTTTCTACCTGAGAGATAGCTATTTATTAAGTCAAAAGCACTACCTCTTATTCCATACCTATCTAATTTATCTAAAAGTTTCTTGTGATCTACTGTGTCAAAAGCTTTTGCTAAATCCAAGAATGTAGTTATTATGGGAGTACTTTTGTCTATATTATTATATATAATGTTTGAGATGTAATTTAAAGCATCCGTAGTTCCTCTATTTTTAACAAAGCCAAATTGTTTATCAGATATAATATTACATTCCGTTAGGAAATTAAACAATCTATTATATAATATTTTTTCAAAGATCTTGGCTATATTTGATATCAGCGATATCGGCCTGTAATTTGATACACAGGAACTGTCACCAGCCTTGTATATAGGAACTATGTCCGCTTGTTTTAAAGCGTTTGGCCACGTGGCTTGTTGTATACACACATTAAAAATATGTGTCAATGGTTCCGCAATATAATTTGCAATTGTCTTAATTGTTTTAGCATTAATATTATCAACACCTCCAGTTTTATTTTTCAGCGAATTAATAGTTTTCATAATCTCAAAATTGTTAGTAGGGTAGATGAAAATTGATTTATTATTTTTATCTGGGGGTTTTAGTTCTGTATCTAAATTTTTAATCTTATTACTAAAATCAATACCTATTTTACAAAAATAATTATTCATGTGATTAGCTATAGTATATTTGTCTTCAACCTTTTGACCATTTACGATTAGGTAATCAAGTGACTTGTTTTTTTGAGATTTTTTGCCAATCTTTGTGGTGATAATACTCCACAACTGTCTTGGATTGCCAATATTTTTTTTTATTTCACTATTCTCAAATTTGTATTTCGCATCTTTTATAACTTTATTCAAGATTTTTTCGTAATTTTTGTATTCATTTTTTAAAACTAAGTTAGTTGGGTTCATTTTCCATAGATTATACATATTTTCTTTAGTACCGCATGACACTTGGATAGCTTTAGTTATCCAGTTTTTTCTCGGCAGTGTACCTTTATTTTTTCTATTGTTTTTTTTGCAACATGTAGCATTTTCAAGACAGTTATGTGCCATCTGTATCATATTATCCACTGCTTCATTGGGATCTTGTTTGGTCAGCAATGATTGCCAATCCAGTTTTTCAGCATACTTTTTTAGTTTCCTGTAATTTATGTATTTGTTATCCTTTTCGCCATCTTTCTGTAGTGTGTTCTCATTAACACTTATGACTAATGGATAGTGATCGTTGAACGGATTATTCAATTTAAAAGAATCAATATTGAGGTTTTAGTTTTAGCGAAACAGTTGTCAATGCACGTGCCATTTTCATTATTTAAGGAGGGTCGTGTAATTCCTCTAAAGTATGGTATATATTCATGTTCTAGATAATTCATTAAAAATTCCTGACTAATTATTTTTTCACTCATTTCATTATTTACCATATTATTTTCTAATATATCTATATTAAAATCTCCAAAAATGCAGTGGTTATTAATATTTCTATTTTTTGCTAAAAACTTTTTGACACTATTTACAAATTCAGATTTTGGTATATCATGGCACCTATATATGGCAGATATTCTTATTGCCTCTCCGGACATAAGTTTAATGTCAGCTCTTACAACACTCAATCTATCAACAACATCTATTCTAGTATTATAATAAATATTATTTTTTATATATATCATGACGCCGTCCGCCTTATTTATATAACTTTCATTGTAACAACTTTCATAACGTTGCAGTTGATAGTATTGAGAATGTTGCAATTTCCAAGTTTCCGTACATACAATTATACATGGTTTTCTTACTAAACATTCAATGAAAACTTCCAGCTTTTCAAAATTTGCATTCAAACTCCTTATATTCACGCACAACATTACGTTCTTTTTTTTCATTATTGCTTTATTAAGTTTTTTGATATCGTCTATTTCCAATTCAAACTTGCTTATCTCTTCAAACTTGATGTCTTGATCCATCACTATTGCTTCTTGCTTCTTAGTCTTGCTGCTATATTCACGTTGATTGATTGGAGTGACGTTGACGATATTCCAGAAGTTTTAGCCACGACACCTTTGTCCGATGTTCTCACTGCATTGCCGATATATCTTGGTAATGCAGGCTGCGTCGTATAATCGGTAAAGTCGATGAACTTTCTGATCTTAGATTGCAGAATTTCGCATTCGTGGCTATCTGTTGCCATATGTTCAACTCTGAAATTTGTTTTATATCGCTCATTGCTATAATTACAATTTGCACATTTTAATTTATTTACTTGACAATCTTTAGTTTTATGATCACCAGCACACCTTAGGCATATAGAATTATTTTTACATTTGCTGCCACTGTGTCCATACCTGCCACAATTAGAGCATGGTTTAATGTTACAGTAATCATACACTCTGCAGCTTTCATAACCTACAAATATTCTATTACTGTTCTCTCTGATGTGTTGGTATGTTTCGGCTGGCATTTCTAGAATCACTGTTTGCAGATTCGTTTTGTTATTCTTGTAGGAAGTCAGAATAACACATTTCTTTTTAAAATTTCCAAAGTTCCTTTCATTGATGTCATTTTCCATATTTTTATCATCCATATTTTCCAAATTGTTTATTCTTACACTTTTTACTTTAGGATTATTAACCTGTTCCTTATTGACATCACATAATTTTGACAGCTTACTTTGTAGTAATTTATGAGCTTTGCCTACACTTTCCTCATTTAAACAGTTTATAATTATTTCATCTTTTTTCTTGACTACTTTTTTAGTTTGAATTGATTTGTCTTTTATCAAGTAATGCGATACCAATTGATTTATATCGTCAATGGTTTCCTCTTCAGATTTATTATTTATTATAATACTAGGTATACGTTTAGGCTTACTATTATTTTTATTATTTGAGATAACATCAGCAAACGTTTTACTTTTAACCATCGGCAGTTCATTTCTTTCTTTGTCTAGTAATTGTTTCAATAAATCATTTTTTTCTTTTAATTCTTTATTCAATTCTCACAGTAAAGCATTTTTACGTTTGATGTTGTCTCCTATTAGTTCTTGCTCACCTTCGTTAAGTAGATTATTATCGAATTCTTCTAGTATTTGCTTTCTTATTTTTTGTTTTTCAAAGGCCTTGACTCTTGCGATTATGAGCCTCGCATCATTACTTAGCGTTTTTGTATTGTCTTTTGAGGTTAGGTCGAGTTCCTCATGTTCAGGACAGATTCCTAGCGCTGCACTTAATCTTATGGCTTTTTCTATTTTTTCAAAATCACTAGTTTGATACACCTTATCACACACTATACACACCACTGACTTAACTTTTTGTTTGTAATTAATTTTAAGCACATTTTCCTTTAGACTACGCTGCGAGCCACTGCTTGCCGCGGCCATCTTGCCATTTTGCAGTATATATTGTATATTATTTATATATTCTTATATTTTTTTTTTAAACCGTCCATTGATTATCATCATCTTTACATTTCTTCTGGAGATACTTTTGTAGACTATAAAATAAAAATTATGTAATTATTAGTTATTTCGTATATAAATTTATATAAAAACACGTCTTTAAAAGATAATTTAGTAGTATGTAATAATGAAATGGAATTTAATAAATGGATTTTAAAATGGCGAAGGAAAACATTTTAGTAATTTTGAAGGAAATAAGGTAAATTTTAAAGCAATAGAAATTCCGCAAGATATTTTATCAAGCCAGGATACGATTGCTGAAATATTTGAAGAAAATTTTATTGTGAATGATAAGGAGATTGAAAAAAAAAGTAATTCTAGCTCCAAAAGATGTCTACGTGCATAATATTAACGATGAAATATTACTTTAACTTGAAGTAAAGTAAAAGAGTAGTATTGATACATGCAGATGAAAATGAGAAGAATTTGGTAGATGTATTTCCAGTAGAATTTTTAAACTCTAACGATTGTACGAAAATTAATGAATTATTGTATTAGTGCTGAAATTATTAGTGGTAGTAAGGCTGGAGAGGTTGTTTTAATACCAAGTATTGATCTAACCTCATCTAAGGATAAAATTCCGTTTGAAATGAAAAGACGACAATTCCCGTTAAGATTAGGATATGCTATGCCAATAAATAAGTCTCAAGGTCAAATTAATAAAGTTGGAATATATTTACCCAATCCAGTCTTTAGTCACGGACAGCTATACGTAGCTCTTTCAAAAGTAATCTCAAAAAATAATTTAAAAGTTTTACTCGAAGAAAATTCTATAATTTATAATCATTGTGAAAAAAGTAAGCAAAAAGTATATATACTAAAATGTTGTCTATAATAAAATTTATAATTAGACAGCAATTGCATTTCACTGAAAATGTAAAAAATCGCGACAGCAATCACAATGCGCTGTAAATGGAAAATTGCGGCGGCATTCACAATGCGCTGTAAATGAAAAATTGCGGCGACATTCATAATGCGCTGTAAATGAAAAAATTGCGGCTGCAAGTAAAGCTATAATTCTATTAGTGCCTAAATAGATAGAACAGATAATTGTGGCACTTGTTTATATAGATTTGTTACATGATATTACTTTTAGTTTTAAAAAGAATTCTGGATAATAAGACATTTTATTTCATAAAAATTCCACTGGAAATACATCTTCCAAATTCTTCTCATTTTCATCTGCATGAATCAACACTAATATACTCTTTTACTTCGCCTTCAAGATTTAGTAATATTTCATCGTTAATATTATGCACGTCGACATTTTTTGGAGCTAGAATTACGCTTCAGCGAGTGAGGTATAATTTGCTAGTGCCATTAATAATCTCTTTAAATTAATTCAATATGTGATGAATGCCATAAAAATTGATCGATGCAAAAACGCTGCTGCGACAACTTTGATGAAAGGCTACACTTCTTTTTCACCCAGTCAGCTAAAATATCTCGAAAATTCTGGCTGGACACCTATTACTAACCTGCGAAATATAGCTGATAATAATGGAAACTTTGATGTGACATTTCCTCTATCAATGATTTTTGGGTTCACTGAAGATTATCACAAAATCTTTGTAAACGTTAAGCATGAACTTATTAACACAATTCGAGAAATGATTTGAATGCAGTTTTGCAAGAGGCTACGATGGTAGATGGGAGACCGACATATGAAGACTTCAAAATTGAAATCAATCGTATGGAGTAGCTTATGCCCAACCTCGTACTGTCAAATAGACGAAAAATACAACTATTTCATTATATTCAAAAAGATATACCTATTGCGATGAGTTTTCATTCATGGGAGTTGTATAAGTATGCAGTACTTCCAACAACCACGAAAATCTTAATCTTGATATTTCCAACAATCAGTTTGCTTATGCCTTACGATATGTATGCTAATTTTCAAAATGCGTGTTACTCTGATAGAAATGTATTAGACCCCCTTTTAAGTAAAGAAGAATTCATTATCCATGCTCCACTCATAGTTATCGACTGTTCTAAACAAAATGAGTCACTCAAACAGGCAGCTTTAGACGTACGTCTTGAATTTGAAAGTAAGCATAACATACCTGGAAATACAACAACGTATTATCCAATTTTACATGACCATATTGTCAAGTATAATCCTATAAGCGGTGATATGAAGAAACTTGTATGAAACTATATATAAAGCTTGCATAAGCAATCAATCAGGCAGTATTGTTAAACCATCAGTTAAGATAGATCTTAAAAAATGAATCAATATAGCGGTTCGTACACATCTCTCAAGGAGGATAAAAGCGCTAGAAGAGTGCAAAATGATAAACAATGTAATACATATAAAGGAGAACCTTGTTTTACTCCTACTGATAAAGGTGGACAATGGAAAAATATTTTTGAGACATCTTCACTAACGCCAAGTCCATGCCAGAACGTCAAGGTTGTAAGAGATTCTGAGATTTACAACTATCTCTGTCATTATTATTGTACTCAAATTTTTGTACCAATCAAAGAGAGCGTAACCCCAGGATCAAGCAGCGCTTGATACACCTGCCCACCGTGGCTTATTGACGGAAAATTCTTACTTTCAGCATTCACCCTCGCTAACTCCTCTTCGTTCAACTCTTTACTCACTTTACCTTCAGGCACCTGGAGTAGGGTCGGTTCGCTTAACGGATGGAAAGTCACGTTCTTTTCCCCCGCAGACTCCTTTCTCTTATTCTTTGATGACGCCCAAGACGGCACGGACGAGCGATAATATCGACCGGCTGTTCGAGTTTCGCTTCTGTCCCACTTTTCCCTAAGCTTAGCAATCTCATGAGCTTCTTCTCTAATTCCCCTAATTTAACGAACCGGGAGGCCTCTTCGCTCTCACATGTTGTAGTTGCGCAGTCGAGCACGAGAGCACTGTAAAGCCTTTTCTCCTAGAACCCTGACATAAAATACCGTATAAAATAAAAAAATTGTGATATTGTTTAACGATGTTGCAAAAACCACGTGGATTACTACATGGTAAACACCACGTGGTAAATCATACACGAGGTGCGGATGTAGTTACCGCGTACTAAAACTATGTGATTTACCACGTGGTCCTAGTGAAGCCAAGTATTTTTTAATGTAAAAATAGGATAAAAATAAATGCAATAAGACAATTTACATACTTTGTGGATATTAGTCGATGTACCATATGGGTAATAACACCAAAACTGTGGGACTGAGGTCCAAAATTTTTTATCTCAGTTCCACAGTTTTGAAGTTTTTATCCGCACGGTACTTCCATTAATCGCAACAAAACATGCAAATTGTAATATTTTACACACATTAATCATATTTTTGTACATCTAAAAAGCCACGTAGTAAAGTCAAGTGGTAATCACGTGGTAAAACACATGGTTTTACTACGACCACATGGTAAACAGCATGGTTTAAACCACGTGATATACGGTTTACTGTCTGGTATTACGACGGGGTCGTTTAGAACAGGGAACTTTGTACTGAATAAGTGTTATTTATATTTTATTTTGTGTGTATGTGTGTAGCTATATGATTGAGCGTGTATCAAATAAACTTCATGAGCCTAGATCTCAATATTCAATTTAAAGAAAGTAAAATAAAAATAAAAATTTGTGTACCGCTTAAAGGTATCCGTAGAGTATATGTGGTGATTATATGTGTGCGCGTCCGTTCCAGCCTGTATTAGAACATAAAAAATGCGGTTTGATGGAAAAATTAATTTTTGTAATCATAATTGGGATTTGCTGTTTAGAGAATTTTAAGTGTCAAGAAAAATCTTTTTTAAAGTTACTATGTATATGTGTGCAATTGACAGTGAGAAGATTTATTGTATTGTATTAAACACTTTTATGACGGTGGGTCTAGTAAAATTATTTTGAAGAAAATAATATGTAAATTTAATTTGGAATAATTGTCACGTACGAGTATTTTGTTTTAGCTACAGATTTTCGTCGTTCCTTTCGTAGTTCCTTATCGAGTCTGTATGACGTCACAGGACCACGTCTCTTTGTATCGACACTGCGTCTATTCTCAGCTCCGTTTCAGGCGACAATTTCAAATATCTGTTATTTTATTAACGCGTACTAATTTTATTTAACTGTGTAAACATGTGTCAATCTTTGAATGTCTAATAAAGGAATGAAATATTGATAGACCACACTCTTGGCTGGTCGATCTCACTCTGCCGCAGCATATTGCGCTTGGCGTCGGGCAAGCTTCGCAGCTTTCTCCCCCCACTGGCAGTATCTAACAATAAGTGCAATCTAAGGCAAAAGACTTATGGGCCTTATGCATCTTGGCAACGCTGCAAGCTTGGAATCTGCGACGTAGGCGTCTACGTGCGTTAGCTTGCAACGAGAAAGCCGTCTCATGAAAAACACACATGCGAACTCAGCTGCGAGCACACTGATACGAAGTCGAGTCCGCACAAACAGAAAGACGAGCCCGCACGAAGCGGAGCGAGCGCGCGCACAGAAACTAACACGACGACACACAGACAACAGCCCCATATACACTAGCACGTAGCAGCCGACTATATAAGTCCGGCCGCCGGACTAGGGAGACAGTTCAGCTCGAGCGTTCGATCTGCACAGAGCCGTGCGCACACGACACTGTGGAGCAAACGGGAAGACCCGAGTGAGAGCAAACCGTAGGACCTGCCGTCTCGTGAGCACACGTGACGAGGATTCTACGATGACCGACCGGATTCTTATATACCATCGTGTGCACACGAGGTTACCACGAAGCCCAGGAGACAGAGAGACAACCTCCTCGTGAGCACACGTGGACGCTGTCTCTAGGCCTCACCGACTGTACCCTAGTACTTTACGAGACCGTAGTTTTACCTCGCCTCATCTGAGCACACAGGGTCAGGAAAAATTCCGAGTCAAGTAAGCTAGGAGTCATACCGAGTCGTGAGCACATGTCTCGGTAGAACACCTGTACCCCACTACGCCGTAGCACCGTATTCCCTCTCTCACTGTACGCACACAGGACAAAGGATGTACGGAGCCCACAAATACAAGAATTTGTATAGTCCTGAGCACACGTTTCCACACAACCCGATAATAAGCAACCACTGCCTATCGTACCAGCCACCATTGTGCGCACACTGGGTGGTCAGGAACCGTAGCACCAACGAAAACATCTAGAAGCGACGTAGCCGTGCGCACACGCCTCCGCCGCCGCCGCTGACAGATGAAATACTATCCGACACACACATACACACTCTCACCGTACCATACCGCACCGACGCCTAGACAAGGCGATATTGTAATACCGTCCCGTATCGCAACCAAGACATTGTAAAAATATCGTAAACCAAATTTTTCTAAACAACACGCGTTGTTTATCTGTTTCAAATTGGAGAGAACATCTAAAACTCCAAGTGTATCCAAGCGAATCCTGGTTCCTGACGGAAACCTCGGCACAAGGGGACGCAACCGTTACATGCTTCGAGGAAGAAGAGGTTTTATGATGCGCGGCTCTGTTTTAGCATTCCTCGGGATACCTGATATTTTCTCCCGTACTGCAACGCTTAAGTGTTGAACTTTCTCAACTTTTTCACTACATGTGCTTTATATCATTTTATATTGTTCGACTTTTACAATCGAGCTTAAGTTCACCATTTACCATATATATAACTCGCTAATTAAAGCTTGGAATGTTTTGAGAAAATGTGTGGTTTTATGAGGACCTTATGGTATATAAAATTTATTTTTAAGATGTTTTATTTAGAACAATAACAAAAAACTAATTAGAAAAAAGCTAAGTACGAATAAATTGGCAGCGATAAATATAGAATATTTTTCTTTGTAATAACCATCAAAATGTAGAGTGCGTTTTTACGGAAAATTCTGGAACTTTTATAATTTTTCGCGCAATATTAATTTTTATTGCATCGCAGATACCTTATTTTTATTCAAATATATGGCTACAGCACAGAAGATGCATAGATTCTGATATTTGTTTGATTCTGAATGGTTTTATTAAATATAAATCGGTATTTCTTGTTCCGTATTTTTATATCATTGTATATTGAAGCCATTTTGACATCCGCCATTTTGGCTTTTCCGGGAATGCACAACCCAATAAAAATTACATACATATAGCTTCAAAATTCTTGACGAATACATTTTCTCATTTATTACATTGCTTCAATTTTTGGACAAAGAAGGACACTTTTGTGATAAAAAATTTCCCATACCTGTCAAACTTATAACATCATATACGGTGGTTTATTCTCTTTATTATTATTTTCAGATGCACATGGATTAAGCAATGGAGATATTATACAAAAAATTAGACGTCAAATACAAATTAATTTAGAAGATTATATTAATGATCGACAATATGACAATCGTGGCCGATTTGGAGATATATTGTTAACACTTCCAGCATTGCAATCAATTTCATGGCAAATGATTGAACAGATCCAGTTTGTCAAATTATTTGGCGTAGCACATATTGATAGCTTACTACAGGAAATGCTATTGGGAGGATCAATTCCAATAGAAAATGCCACTCCTAAGCATAATAATGTAGAAACTAATGTGTCTAATGTTAATGACACCGATATTTCACTAAATATTAATTTAACTCATAATATTGACACAACTTTGTAGTTATAATATATATATATATATATATATATATATATATATATATATATATATATATATATATAACTATTAATAATATGTTAAAATTTGTTATGTAATTAATTTAAGCTTTTATATTCACCTATTTACAATTATAATTTAGCTTAGCTTTATAAAACAATAAAGGGAGCAAACCACCTTTAAATTTTGAAAAAATCAATTTTTCATTTATTGGCTGTTTTTATAGGAAATTTTCCGTACAATACGATTCCGGAAACCGCTTTAATAAAATAAATGTCGTTACTAAATTATAGCTAAAATAGTAAATAAACCATTTACGTTATTTTCAGAAAATTATGGGTTTACGATAACCGTTCCGGAGGTATCCGGTAATTATAGAATTTCAAAAGTAGGTCCTGGCGTGTTCTATAGATCGATGATTCATGACGTCATGGCTAGAAGATCGACTGGTGACAAGCACATGTGTGAGTGCATATGTTCATAGCTGTAGCGGAAAAGAGCCCTCGAACTGTTTCGAATCCCTTCGGTAATTTTCGGGAAAGGCGACTCGATACTCTCGAAGCTTAAGAGAGCGAACATTTCGGATTGGGTCACTCTGATTTTATTCGTCGCTATAGTCACTCGTTTCAGCTATTTCGAGATGAGATTTATTTTGATTTGGTGGAGATTAATTTAAGTCAAATAATAAAGTATGGATTCTATTAAATTACGAGTTTTTTACTTGTGTGAATTTTCTGCAAGTCTTGACCCAAACAATAACATTAATCTGCTTCTTTTCTAATCAGTAAATATTTTCAATATCAGTTTAATAAGGTATCTATATATAGTACATGACATATCTTGTATGTATATATATTGTAACATAGCAGTTCACTGCCAGTTACAAGCGGCCGCGCAGAGCACGGTAGCGCCTCGGTACGAGTCGGCGAGCGCACGTTCGGTCGCATTCGCGGAGCCTCAGCAGGCATCGGCTAGGCCCGAGCACGCGAGAGCGAGAGTAGGTAGGTGAGCGACCCAACCTAACGTCGACGGCGAGAGGGATCGACGCGAGCGCTGTTCGTCATCTCTCCCCTTTTCGTGTCTGACTGCCGTAGCAACAGGTCCATCTTTGGCCACCGACTCTCCGCTACTTCTTCAATTGTCGAGCATCGGACCACCTGAGCGACGTTTGAGATAATAAGGAAGTGCTGTGCGACGGACTGCTGCGTACCCATGAGTAGAGTGGAATATTGTATTAGTGATGCTTACGGGAAATAGTGTGCCGATTGCGGAGTAGCGCGAACTCGCGATATTTAACACGCCACGTAGCCAATATGGCGGCAGGAGTGCGGCGAAGCATGAGTGCGGCTATAGCATGCTTCGTCGATTTAACAGCACTGAGTCGTTCGGCGTATTAAATGAACATTACGCCCCTACCGATTTACTGCATACTGTAACTACTGTACACTGACTGACGAACACTCCTTACGACAATTATTACACTGACGCTATTGTTTACACTATGACTATCGTTATTACACTGACGCTATCGTTTACACTATGACTATCGTTATTACACTGACGCTATCGTTTACATTATGACTATCGTTATTACACTGACGCTATTGTTTACACTACGACTATCGTTATTACACTGACGCTATCGTTTACACTACGACTATCGTTATTACACGGAAGCTACCGTTTACAGCATGATTATCGCTGTTACACTGACACTACCGTCCATAACACGATTATCGTTATTACACTGACGCTACCGTTTTTCACACTATGACTGTAGACCCGACAAGATTTTACACACATAACTATCGTGAAGATTACTTCCAAGCTATCGCTCACGTTTTCACGACAAAGACAAAGACCACAGTTACACTAACAAGCTATCGTCCACGCTCTCGTATACAACTCAACCATGACCTACACGACGGACACAAGGACACGACTATCGCTTGTTCTAGCCCGCACGTTAATTCACATTAGATTAAGACTTAGTACTAGATTAAATTAAAAACTGAATGTAGTAATGGTCGCGTCGAAGTTCGGGCAAAGTCACCGGCGCGGCAACGGCGGGTACGCCTGGGGACCTGCGTACGTCGGGAGAGGATGGTTATCGTCGGGGCGGGAATTCATGGTCTCGTGAGGGCAGACTGCGAAGGGCGCGACGATCGTCGTCACCGGTAGACGATCGGAAGGGCGAGCTGTTCCGTCCGCGTTGGGTAAGCCGTCCGGCGGCGTGTTGACGAACACGCCGCGGCTAGGACGAGCGGCGGGCACGAGCGAGTTCGGCGCCGGATCAGTGAGCAGAATTTCGAGACGACCGGATACACGCTCAGGGCGTGCGTAGGTATTTTCCTCGCTCGAACCTCGGTGCGGTGGCATGCGAGTCACAGTGTGATTATATGTGTGCGATTGACGGGAATGTCGTAGTTTAGTAAGGCGCGCGACTGGAGATCGCTAGAATGTAAATGAATAACGATGAAAGATTGTTAACTGAAATACAGAGATAGTCAAAGCTAAACCCTGATCATTCATTCCGTACTATTACCGACGACCTTGTGTAATTGTCTCATTTTCCATGTGTGTTAATTCGTATACTGGCTAGCCGAACAGGTGGACGAAGTGATGTTTCGACACGGGGCGGCGTCTCAAGGTAAGGGGATCGCGGGATCCCTGGCACTCCGGTGCCTGGCGCCCAGGGCCGAGGCGCCGCCTCGTATGTATTGAAGCGAGTGTAGGAGACGGAGGATTTCATCGGTAACGCCACTGGACAAAAACCCAGCGTTACCATACGCTGGATCTACCGTTACAATATATATATATATATATATATATATATATATATATATATATATATATATATATTTAACGGACGGCGAGACGCGCACATCAGAGCGGGTAGCTGAAGCGCGGTAAGGCCAGTAGAGTACTCGCAATTTGAGGAAAATTCGAGTCAGTTAGCTTTTGATCGCACTCGCGAATAGTTGAGATTGCGCGCGCTAAAAGTTCAACGTGATCAGCAGCACAGCAGCAACCGCAGCAACCACAGCTAGTACCGCAACAGCAACACGGCAAGGTCGAGGAGACTCCCTTGCCAGAGGAGGACGTTGATCACCGAGATAAAAGAAAGTAGGATTTAATTTCTATTTATTTATGCGCGATCGACTGGTGAAGTATTTAGCCCCAGTCGCTGATCCGGCCGTAGATTTTGCGGCCTTTTCGCGACGCGAATGCGCGTAACGCGGACGACGGATTTCTTATTGAATAAATGCCTTTTTAGTAGAATCGGTAGTGTGTTTATTTGGGTGTCGTCCCGATCCCTCTTTCTATTCAAAGCGCTGAATACCGCCGCCTACGCGGGCACTACTCAGAGGTGTAGTGTATACTGAGCACCGGAGCATCGTCGCAGGTAAGCAACCACACCAGCGAGTTCAGCATCTCGCAAAAGCAAAGTGCAGGAGAATTTTGCATTTGTACGAGGTACATAGGCAGTTAGCAGCCTAGAAACCACCCCGTTATAATATATATATATATATATATATATATATATATATATATATATATATATATATACCCACAAACATGTATTTATATGAAAATATATGCATATATAAAATAATTAAAAATGTTTCAAGTTATAAATAAAATGTTATCTATATTTATTTTCATTATTATAGAAAAAAAATATTTAGTATGTCTAGACGGTTTAGCAACGAACTTGTCAGTTCGAATCTCGAAATTTAGCAAATACTTTCTGTTTACAATCACAGCACAGCTGATGTGATAAATTGATTGCACTTATTACATTTATTTGAACTTTATTGCACTTATTATATTTATTGCACTGATTTGTAATTGTTACAAAATACGCATACGCCATATTTATAATATAAACAAATTTGTTTATTTTCATCTAGTTTTCTTTGTGTGCTTTGTGTGTGTTTTTAACAAAAATGAAACCTAGAGACAACAATGGAAGATTCAGGTCTAATCATCCAGATGCTGAATATTCTAGAGGAAGAACAAAGAAAAGGCCTCAAGAACTTTTAGGAAAAATGAATTATAGTGCTCCAGATAATAAGAGACCAAAACCTTCTACTTCTTCGAAAAAACTTGAAGCCGCATCTGTCCATGAAATAAGTGAAACAAAAAACAGGATAATAGGCATTCATATTTTGTCTCCCGAACTTGAAATTGTTGTTTTTTGTAAAATATGCCAGAGCTATTTAACATTTAGTGAGTCAGGTACGCAAGGACTAGGATTTAAAATTGACGTAGTGTGTGTGAGCTGTAATCAACCAGCTACTATATCTTCTAGCAAAAATTTGGTTTTTCGGTTCAGCTTGGAAAGTTAATAGAAGAAGTGCTCTTGCTGCTCGTGCTCATGGCCAAGGGCTTGCTGGCTTATCAACATTTTGCGGCATTATGGACCTTCCCAAACCGGTTGCTCATTCTGCATATGAAAACATCAATAAACATCTAAGTGCAATGTGCCAAGAAGTAGCTGCAGAATCAATGGTCATAGCAGTTCAAGAGGAAGTGCAAGCAAAACTACTAGCTGATCTTGGACTGGCGTGTACTTACTCTCATTACTGTCTCCGGTGATGTCTCTTGGAGAAATAAGGGCTTGTCTTCTTTGCTAGGCATTGCAAGTGTTATAGGGAATAATAACACAGGCAGGGTTCTTGATATTACCATAAAGAACAGCTTTTGTAAAGCTTGCTCATTGTGGACCGACAAGCAAGGAACATTGGCATATCAAGAATGGTACGAAGAACATGTACCAAATTGCGTACTAACAATGAAGGATGCGGTGGAAAGGTGGGAATTGGTGGGATATGTGACATTTTTCAACGTCCTGAGAAAACTTATAGTGTGATTTATAAGAATTACATAAGTGAATTAAAATATATAAGTTAATTCGAACACTGTGTGATTCGAAGTCGTATAGTGACACACTTACTGTGGAAAAAAAAGAGTGTGTCGGACATGTGCAGAAGAGAATCGGGACACGCCTCAGAAATTTAAAGAAGTCCATTGGAAATAAGAAGCTGTCTGATGCAAACAGAATTGGAGGAAGAGGTCGACTTTTAGGACAAATAATGCCCAAAGCAATTTGGGTAAGTTTTTATCAACCAAGATTCGACAGACGAGAATCCACAACGTCACTTCTGAAGACTGAATGGATTTAAATACACAGTGGCATTCCATCTGCCGCAATGAATAAGATTAATTCTGTTTACGATTATTTGACAAAAGAAGAACTGTTAAAGGGATGCATTGGAGGCTACACACAAAATGCAAATGAAAGTTTTAACAACTCTGTGTGAAAGTTAAATCCCAAAACATCGTTTAGTGGTTTTGCCACTTTGAAGATTGGCGTTTATAATGCGGTGACATGTTTTAACGATGGGCGAAGTGGTTTTATCAATATTATGGAGAAGTTTGACATCAAACCTGGATACGCTGCTGTTGAGTCGGTAAAAATCAACGATGATACCAGTCTGTTTCACGCTGAAAGGAAAACCTCAGTTAGCACCAAGGAGGCTCGGATCAACAGCAGAAAACTTCAAGAACAAGTAGTAAAAGATGCATACAGTCCAGGAGCAAATTAATTTATGTATGTATAATATGCTTAAAATTTTATTTTATGAAATAATTTTATAGAAATGCAGCATCTTCTAGGCTTCAACTCTTAAATTTCATTTTGGAGGAGTTTTAACTAAACAGTATGAAGGCCAGAAACTAACCCCAAAGCTTCACAATGACTACGAAAAAAAGATAAGTAGTCAAGAGCCAAATTAGTTTCTAATAATAAAAACGACGCCTCCTGTTCATAAAATGCTAACTTACACGCGAAAGCAACAAAAGTCTAACTGAGCAGATCGTGCAATAAAATTCTCACTCAAAATTTCATGCAATAAAATGTCAATTGAAAAGTTGCGCAACGAAATGCTAAATCAAAATTTCATGCAATAAAGGTTCTATTCATTGATATATCCATATGATGCTAACTCGCAAATGAGATAATACAATGCTAAGTCAAATATCTCTGCAATACAATTCCAAGTCACACAATCGTGCAATAAAATGCTAATTCAACTATAAACGGCTCTCTCTCTCTCAAAAATAATATTGCTATTTTCATAATAATATAAAAATGTTAACGTCTAAAATATATATGTATATATGTATATATTTATTGGATTGTTACAAATTAATTTAAAAAAATATTGTTTTCATTTACTTTATTACATTATTAAATAAATACATCATTTTCCTGTTATGACTTTGTACACAGTTTTTCCCCCTATCATTCTAACTGCCTATCCCACTTATCATAACCTTCGCGATTTCATTATTCTAAGCCCGGTAAGTCATATTATTTTCGATTACTAAACGAATTTCTACTACGTACCACTACTCAATAAATTTCGAATATTTTTTTGTTAATTTTATCGAATAATTATTTCAAAACTAAAATATAGGAACAGGAATAAATTAATAAAATTAAACAAATAATTTAGGATCAAGATTTTGCAAGCTAAGACACTTATTAGAAAAGCTTATGTGCTATCTTATACGAGCACAATACGCTTTAGCAAGTATAAAAATATAAGTTTATAGAATTGTTTATCAAGAAAAATTAGATACACGTATTCTGCATTTTGTAGTTGAAATAGCATTTTATTGCACGATTGTGTGACTTGGAATTATTTTGCAGAGATATTTGACTTAGCATTGTATTGTTCTCATTTGCAAGTTAGCATCATATGGATATTTTAATGAATAGGACCTTTATTGCATGAAATTTTGATTTAGCATTACGTTGTGCAAACTTTTTAATTGACATTTTGTTGCATGAATTTTTGAGTTAGAATTCTATGGCACGATCTGCTCAGTTAGACTTTTGTTGCTTTTGCGTGTGACTTGGCATTTTATGAACAGGAGGCGTCGATAAGAATTAAAGCTGAAAGAATATTTAATTATTTTTTAATTTTCAGTATATTCTGATATCCAGCTGCAGTTAAAACTACTGAGGATACGAGTAAAAGGGTTCAGATAACACAAAATAATTAAAACTTTAAAATGTCTGCGAAAAAAAGATAAGTAGTCAAAAAAGAGAACATAAAACTCCAATGATAATTATTTTAGGGATTTTTCTAAAATAGCCTTTTTTGTTTTCAGAAATCAGTTCAATTTAGTTGCGCTAGCCATAAGCGGTGCATGAAAAACATAAATAAAAATACTGAAAATCATTGTCTGCATGTACCGAATAAAGGAAAATTTTTGGCAAATATAATGGTAAGTGTTATTGTTAGTTGTGCTTCATAAAATAAACCTTGACTTTATTGTTAATTTACTCAAAATGTGTTTTTCTTAATTTCAGCTCATTGTCTGTAAGATTCCAGGCATATGCATAGACCAAATGGGTTGAAAATTTTTTTACTTATTCTTAATACTAGTTCTCATATGAATGTAGGAAATATAATTTGAATATGAAGAAATTATTTAAAAATTCAAATGTGCTAAATTCATTAAATAATTATTAATTTATTTAATATTTCATTTTTATATGACTTCTTCACATTCAAATTAAATTTCTTTCATTCATATGAGAACTATTAGTATCAGGAATACGTAGAAAAAATTCCAGTTCATTTAGTCCATACATATACATAGAATGTTACGGATAGTGAATAAACTCACAATATAGTATCCCAGTCATTACAAGGACATTCTGGAAGATTATGGTCTTAAAAAATAGTTTAGTCGCGAATAATGATAAAGGGATGGCGCGCGGGAAAGGGCAGAGAGTCAGGGATGAAATGACAAAGCCCCAATTAGATTAGATGAATATTTATATAAATACTGAACTCAATGTACAAACGCAGGTGAGAGAGTAAAACGAAGCAGAGCCAATTAAGCACAGTGAGAGAGAGAACAGCGTTCAAGTAGGTACTTAAAATAGCGTTCGTGCAGATTCGCAGCGATACCTCGTGGCTTGGACCGGACAGCAGCGGGCTATGCGGTATCGGATGACTTCAGGGCTGAGCATGTGTGGCTGGGTGCAGCGGTACAGCGGGCGGCGATGTTCAGCACATCTCGCAACTAGAGTTGAACTTGTTACCTTCTCCAGAAAAAGGATTGCACTCAGCGACGCCCACACCCAGGGCAGCACAATGTCGTTCACTTGAACGAATATGACGTAAATCTTGGCTCAAAAGTTATAAATCACAACAGAGGAATCGTTCTCAGAAGAAAGAAAAAGCGACTATTCGGTCCGACGGTAAACTGTTAAGTCTCGCGGCAGCGACGGTAGCGCGGCACATACATACATACACGCGTGCGTCTCTCTCTCTCTCTCTCCCTCCCTCCCTCCCTCCCTCTCTCCCTCCCAAAATTTACTGTTATCCCATGTCCATATAGTATTTTATTTAATTTTATATTTGATTAGTTTGATTGAGAAAACAATTTTTCTTTAATTTAACTCTGCCCTGCAAATTTTACTTTCGCCTTGCAAAGTTTAATGTTGCCCCGCAAATGAAGTTTACAGAAAAAACATACTATTTGTGCACCTATTTTCTGAAGTGAAATAATAGAGTATACAACCTAGGGGTGAAAGATTATTATTTTTAGCGAGGATTACAAGACATTTATGCTTGTAATTTATTTCGTTTATGCTTACGGCGTCCTCGGCTACCACTCGTGCTCAAGCATCATCCGAGTCTGAAAAAATCAATATGTCTCTTGTGGTGTACTGCACAAATCTATAAGACATGAACTTGCACATGAATTGGATAAAATAAAATTATATATATGCGTTGGGACGAAGACCTCGTGCCTGCGGTAGTAGTAGATCTAAGGTAATCTTGCGACGCATATCATCCTAATTAGCATTCCCACCTTAGCGACGCACAGTACGATTTTTTAGATTTTCTCGTCTTACAATGGTGGCTATTTTGATATAATTGATTAATTGATATGAGTCCTTTTTTAACATGAACTGTGAACTATCTAAAACCATACAAAAATATGAAAGTTTTTGTGTAATACCGAGCTAAAAATGTCGATTGTCTATGACAATCACGTGTCAACAATTTCTGCAATCCTGATTAGCCTAATATGCACAAAAATGACTTATTAACAAATTCTGGCGTATGCAGAACGGACAACCAATATCTTCCAAGTTGTATTCGTAGTCGTAGCATTAAAATCCGCTTCTTTTTAAATCCTCTAACCGAAAAATTAAAGTAATCTTCCTATCATCAAGGTCGCTCTCTACCAGCGGTCTCGTAAAGGATACGTACACAACGATGTTCCTCAGTGAACGTTAAATAAAAATTACTTTAACGTCTCGGGCTTTTCTATTGTATTATAAAGTAGAGTATAAATGCAAAATTTTAAGCCGAATTCGAAAATATGTTTCTCGAGCTCTTAAAAAATATAATAAGTCAACATTTTTGTTACTGAAAATTTATTATTATAATAAATTTTCTTCCAAATTTTTTTGCCAAAGACGAAAAATATTTTCTGCCAAAAACATCCCAGTGTAAATGTCCAATGAAATCAACAGTTTGACAATTAATAGTATAATATTGACGATAAGCATTGCCCATATTAGTTGTTTCCTCAGTGTGTGCGATATTAAGTAATGCCTCCATACGCCGAGAATTCATGGTTGCTGTTGAATAATTTAGTAGTGTTTTAAAATGTCCGGTATACATATACGTTGTTTGACGAGAGACTCTATGTAGTAACTCATTTTGATTTCCTGATTTTGTTCTAATGGCTATGTTTGAAATGAAGTGCAACCGTCAACGACCCGTACTCAAATGGTATATGATTTCTGATTTGATCCCTTATATCTACTATTATATTTTGAAATGTATTGTTAACAGTGGTATATAATTGGGTGGTAAAAATTGTTTAACCATAGTTACACCTAATGTACACTTATAATTATCAAATGCCACTATATGTAAAAGTGATGCTTAAATATCACCGCCAGTGTATATAATACGAATATCCGAGTAAGCATGAACAATATTTTGAATAACATCGATATATCTATAAGTATTTTTATGAGTGAAATAACTAAACATGCATCCTTTGAGCGTTAGATCATGTTTAAACATTATATTTTAACCACTTATAACGCTTTGAAGCAGCAAGTTCCGTACTTAAAGATAATTTATTTAAAGCACGTTTAAAATTTTGCTGAATGACAATACTATAGGATTGTTAATAAATTTAGATGGTGTGTCAGTCGACGCTATAAAATTAGCAAGTTACAATCACTTAACTGGTTCCTCTTCGGTTGTTTTGCTCTGAACAATATCTTCTATGAAATCTATAATATTCGATTGAGGTATAACTTTATTGTGTATACTGACTGTACCTGAATTATCCCATTTTATACGGTGAGGTACACTCAATTTTCAATTCGAATTTCCAATCGAGCTTTCCTTACTGAATCCTTGTGTATACTTGTAATAATTGCCTGTTGAATAAAGAATATCATGCATCTCAGCATCAAGACGGATTAAATTATCACCTCTTGTTTGCACACTCTGTTCAAGGGCATCATTAAGTTCCTTTGGCTTTTGGAGTTGTTGTTGATGCTTCATTATCCGATCATATGATTCTTCCACCATGCTGCTGCTACAATCGTCTTCCTCTGCCTTCTCCTCGCTGATCATGATGATGATAGTGATGCTTTTCTTGACATCGTTATAAAACGAAATTCTTGTTTAGTGGACTGTTTCAAATCAAGCAAAAGATAACCATAGGCAATTAATATGCTGTCAAGATATGCTTCCTGAAATAATTTAGCATCTTCATAGCTTTAAATTTTAAATGCATTTTTTGATACAGTGTGCGCAAAGTGCGATTTTACGTACTTTGCCGCTTTTTAAAATCGCATTTACGCTCCTTGTATCAAAAAATATAGTTCGATACATGTGCGAAAATTGATTCTACACTCGTGAGTTTATCATCCTCCCTTCACTCGGGCGACAAACCTCTGACTCGTGTAGAATCAACTTTTACGCACTTGTATCGAAAACTACTATTATTACATACTTCGTTGATTTTTTTTCGATTCTTCCTCAACGCCGTTAACAGTCACAAAAGCATCGCCAACTAAATCATTTATACTATCAAAGTTTACTATACTACCATTCGAACAATTAGTGATATATCTTTTACTTCACAACATTCAGTTGTACAATTGTCATTAAGAATTGTAGCTTTGTATGCAAGAAATTTTGATCCACCCGAAACAAATTTATCAATATACGTATTTATTAAGATCCGATGTAAGGTGTATATTCATTTCGAGTATCGTTAAGAAAGAATTCATTGACCCAGCTGTTCCAAGTATTTATACAATTTTAATCGCGCTTGCGCTGTAGTATTTGCAGGTATAGTAACACTAGTGTGTGGAGTGTAACGTCACGAATTACAATGTAAGCGAGAAGTCTGTAGGGAAGCGATTCTCGTTGTCGCGGTTTCGATAAGCGAACAATCACTTAAGCGGGATCGCGACTCTAAGACGTTAACAAGTACAGACTGTAAGTAATCGTGACGAGAAGAAAGGCAAACGTGAATGTTATAAGAATTAAGCAAATGTAGATAGACGCGGCGAGGTTACCTTGTAGAATGATGTCATTGGCGAAGTGTAGAGAGCGATGGATCCAGCAGTCGGACAAGGAACTTGGAATAGGCGCGGGTTGAACAATAGATTTAAGTAGTCTTTACTCTTACACAATTTATTCAATATAATTACAAGTGTCAATAAGAAGTAATTCGATACAGACTAACGCGAACAAGTTTATAATTAAGCTGGCTGCCGGACAAGAGAGCTAGACCCGGCGCGGGCCATGTATTTATACCCCTAGGGGTTGCATGCGTTACAAATATAAATGTATAAATTATCCTAGTAAGGAGGGTGGGATTAATTAGGGTAATGGTAGTGAAAGTAAATTTGAGTGGGTGCGTTTGATGGCTTCTAGTAACCAGGTCAACGAAAACAGCGGGAATTCGGTGTGGATGGTAAGGTAGTTATTTACGAGTAACGTAGTGTAAAGTTCTTCTTTATCCAGGCTGATGTGCTGTGGTGGCGGTAGGTGTCAGGACGTTACACGCTGGCCCCTGAAGAATCTCGCCGCCGGTGCGGCGTCAGTTGCTATAGCGGTCTACTGAACTGTTACGTTTTCCTGATCCTTTTCTGAAGATCGACCCTGATGTTAGCCTGTCGCCGCGGCTTGTCCGACAGCCGATACTTTTTGGGACTGCTGTCCTGATACAGTCCCGAGGTGAGACGTTCAGGCGTGCGGGTTCTCTGACTTGCAAGGGAACTTAGTCCTTGCTGGACTAGTACCTTATCAGCCCTTTCGGACTGAGTATATTTATTGTTTATTTTTGTGTATGTGAGTGTGTGTGTGCGTGCGGGGTAGGGTTATTTTTACGTTTTGTGCTACATTTTTTTTTTGCATTTGGCTGTAAAACATTGTAAATCATTATGCCTCGAACCTTATTTTGGGTTCCGGCGAGCCTCCACATTTTTCGCAGCGCATGTCGTTCGGCCTATCTCTGGACGGCCTGTTGAACCTCCCTGGTGTTGGCTTTCGCCTGTCTCTAGAGCTTCTCCTCGCTTCGCGGTTCGTCATCCTCCTCCTCCTCGCTTCGCGATTCGACATCCTCCTCCTCCTCCTCGGCTTCGACGGCCTCTTCCTCCCATAACTCGTCCGGTTCAGGGTGCTGCATTTGCTCATTGTCGTACCGGAGGTTCTGTCGTAGCAGCCACCGGTCGGCTACTTTCTTCTGCCGTCAGCGTTCGGCTTGGCGAATGATCTCCCTGCTGTTGGCGACTAATATCTCTGCCAGGAGTATAGTTCGGCTGATTTACCGGCATACTCCTGGCTTTTTTCCTCTCTGCATTACCGTCCTCTTGGCGGCGGCCCAGACGAGCACGTTTACCAAATCACTGGTGTAGTCGTTGTTGGCAGTTGCTTCCATCCTGCAGTCGGTTGCTTTTTCGTTTCGGGTAGTGCTGCTATGACGATTGGTTCTAGAATGCCGTGCTGACCGGCCGCGCGTTGACCCGAGGCTTCTTCACTTTTCTTTCGGGGTGTTGAGACGGTAATGCGGGAAACTCGTTTGGGTTATGGAGTGGGGGATACATTCCGGAAGAGGACGGTTAGGTGGGTATTTGTCCGAGAGGATTTTCCGCTTTTGTAACGCCGTGCGTTTTTTACAGAGTTTGCGGATTATTTTCGCCCTTAATGTTCGCTACGCTGTTTATTATCCCTTTATTTTCCTTACTTACTAGAACTGACACTCACCGCGGTGGGCATTTCGGTGTGACGTATATAGGGACGCCAGTAAAATCCAACTTAATGCTATTATCTAAGGGTGACATAGGTATATAGATGTTTTCTAAGTTTGCTACCGGGTTTCTATACTTACATGCTCATACAATTATTGCGGTAACGACTATTGAAAAAACGATGATGACTGTTACGGTGATTGCCAGAAATATTATTAATCGCAGGTCATTTTCGTGCGCGTCGACTGTAAGCGCCGAATGATTTTGTTTGTAGTATCGTTTGTGAGTAGACATGTTATGATGCGTTCGGTCGTTAGCTAATAAGGAATCTATTTTATAGACCGTTAGTTGTAACGTTGGTACTATGGGGAATTCGCTTATGATTGCCGATTTGTTCCCTTGTAAATTCGGTTTTTAGCCGCGATGCTACATCTGGGGGGTACTTCAATTACTCCCAGCCCGTCGAATCGCATTTCCTTGCTATCGTTATCACATTTGACTATGACCTCACGGTTATCCATGGCCAAAATTAGCCACATGTAAGGATCTGTTGTCGGTATTATAAAGGTGTCTGATTCTGAGCTTAATTCTATGCTTTAATCGTTTCGTTAAAATCTGTTACCGTAATCATTATTTTTTGCAATTCGTAATATTGATCTGTGAGTTTACTAATCGAATCCGTTAACTCGTTTTGCATGAAATAAGTATTTTGATCTTGCCCGATTAACATTTTATTGTTCGTCTGACGCATGTGTTCTAGTATAGTTGTTACTCTACCTATGTCAGTGTGTACGTAGCTGTCAGTGTTTGCGAATTCCTTTCTGTCATAGTTATATGAGTCGGATTCGTAGGTATTTATTATATGTGACGCTAGTTTAGCTAGAGAATCCGTTTCTTTTAATTATTCTAATATTAAATAGTTTGTGCTTACAGTACGTGTGTCGGGGTTTCGGATGCTTTGCATGGCACTGCTGATTATGTTGGCTTCTTCAGCTGTTAATTGCTTAACTTTATTGAGGCTCTCGAATTGTATTGACGTCACCAGCCTCCACTTCTTTCGGGATATGTCGATATTTTTAATGAGACTGTACGCTATACCTGCGTTCGCTGCCACTGGCTTGAACTGCGCTCCCTGCTGGCTGTTTGTAAACTTGATTGCGATAGCATATAACTTGATAGATAAGAGTTACGGATAATTCGTGCGCTTTGTGTGACTACATTGGATATGTGTTCCCCTTCGCCCCTTCAGTTTGCGTGCTTAGTGCTTCTACAATAACTGATTTACTGTGCGCTTCACACGTGTCTGTCCAGTTCTTCTGTGCATATGAACTCTGCGTCTAGTATTTCTTGTACTTTATCTATTTCTTCTTTAGGCATTTCTACCACGATTATGTCCATCAATTCTTGTATTTCTTTGTCTTTTGCTTGCGCTTCTCTCAGTCTGATTTCTTCTTCTCTTTTCTCTCGTTTGCGCTTAATGATGTGGTTTTTTATTTCTGCTATTATCTGTTCGTTGATTCGTTCGGTGGGCTAAAATGCATAGAGGAAGCTTCTATGAGCCTACAGATAAGAATAAGTAAATCAGAGGCGAGTTGACAGGAGAAGAGCAGAAGGGGACTCGATGTACTAGACGAGAGGATTTTTACTCTGGTTTTCTGATTGGCCCTCCATGCAAAGTCACACCCATAAAAAGTTCCAAATAAGGAGAGAAGCTGCATCTAGGCCTTCTAATTGGCCAAACGCCCACCCCGCCGAGGAGACAAAATTCGGAGATCACCTCTCCTATGAGGTATAAAAGAATCCAGCAACAGGTCACCAAGCTCTCACTCTTCAGCTCTTATTTCTCATTTCTTAGTTCTCAGTTCGCTTCGAAAAATCGTCGCCACGCGATAGCTCTGCCCGAGCTCGGTCCGGTATAACATCTTAGGACTTATATAGAATATTTGCGGCGGTTCCAACACTTACAATCTTTTCGACGATTTAAACACTTAAAATATTTTGATATTTTTGGAGTTAGTACACTGACGTTGTCGTTCGTCGTTCTATGTATTAGCAAAAGATTATTTTCGATTCACTAGTTAGTTGCGAGCGAGTGTTATATTAAATTTGTGGAAAAGTGAATAAATCTTATAAAATTTTAAATCACGAGTGAATCATTTAACCGAAAGCTCCTGATCCCTGGCGTCTATTTTCGATCCAAACCATCCACTTTGGAGAGCAGATCAGAAGCAGAACAAAACACAACATAAGTAATATACAGGCATAGGCCGTGCACTTCATTAATATTCTATTTCTTTCTTCTTTTTTCACAATTCATTGCATGAAAACTCAATCGCATCTTCCAAAAGTCTAATATAATATTAGTCCGTGATACAATCGTAACGATAGGAGAGATGCCCTATTGAACTGACTATTAAGGGAAGATTAATTTGCATTATAAATCTCAGTGCTGGATTTAGACTAAAAATGCATAAATATCAATGGCGGTCTTATAATACCTTCCGGCGGCTAGTTGAGGCTGTTCTTTCTTAGATCGCGAAGGTAGTCAGGCACCGATGGCGCTAAGTTACGTTTTAAAGCTTTGTCGTCATCCGTGCTTATAAAGCAAATCAACCCGTAGAGTTGATGAAAAAAATCAAAAACGTAAAAAAAATGGTTTTCTATGTCGCACGGCTACGGGAGTAAAAAAGCTTTAATTAACTTAAAATGTTGGGAAAAGATAGATCTTTGGATTACCTCGGCTAAGTTCTTTTCGCAGCTTATAAAAACGATTAGTTGAAAAGATATTAAAATACAAATTCTTTGTCTTTCACCCTGTATAACTGAAAATTATTATTTTTGTTAAACCTTATAACTCGTTAACGAAAACTGGTCAAAACAAAATCCATGGTTTTATGAGGTTATGAGGTCTCTTTATGATATAAATTAATATACTTGAACGAATCATGCGAACAAAGAACAATAGATTTGATTGGAGGAAGTTACGTGCCAATGAATTGGCAGCGGTTTTTCTCATGGTAGGTTATATGTAGCTTTATTTAAATATTAATTTTTTATTTTTACAATTTTTAGCAATTTATTAACAATGTAATGGTGTCCAATTCAAAATTCATAAGTTCGTGTAGAGAATTCTGAACACAGAAATTATTTAATTGAATTAAATAATCAAATTGATCAACAATCAATTAAACAAGTTGTAACGAAGTGGTTTGTTCGTCAAAATCAGGCCACGAGTCTAATCAGCTACCTCGATAATACTCATCAATATTTTCCCGACCGAATTTATTTGCGGCGCTAGGTCGGAATAATCACTTTAGCAATACTACAAACACACGCTATTTGATTCTCTTTTCTCTAAGATAGTTCGGCCTTTTACCCTTTTACAAGTAAAAGTGTTTCTGTGGGTTGGAGGATGGTATAAAGTGGAGTCTTAGGAGAGGAAGATTGGCATCGAAAACTTCCGTCGTTATATGGCTCTAGGCGATGATTCCACAGTTCTTTATTAGATTATTGGATAAAAATTGTAATTAATAAAAATAAATTAATAATAATCATTTTGTTTATAAGGACACAAACTTTAGAATCTGCAGGTTCGCCTCGATCGCCTCCTCGATCAATGGCCGTAGTTCGGCCCACTCCTTCTCTATCTCGCCTGAGGCAGTATCCGGAGCAAGTGCTGCTGGTGCTGTGTCCATGGGCTGGGCGGACTCCAACCGCGCCGAAATGGGCAAGCCTGCGAACCGCAGGCGGCGCGGCGGAGCCTCACCGTCTTCCACCGGCCGTTGGCTGTCGGTGGTACTCGGGGGCGTTCACAGAAGCTCATCCTCCCGAGTTCCCTTAGTCCAGTCCCTTCTCGGATGGCCTTCCTCGTCAGACAGGTGGTCGTGGTCTATGAGGTCATCCTCGTCCACTATCGAATTCGCCGGTAATCGGGCCTCCTCAAACAGGCTGCTGAGGACACCGTCCCAGTCACCCAGCTCTGTGTGTTGTCGTTCTCGTCCTTCAGATAGTGGTATCGAAGCCTTGCCATACTGAATGGCTACTTCTTTTGCCTTAGAAGTAAGGTCCGTCGCTGTCCTCTTTTGGCAGCTTTTTCTTTAGCGTTACATCACTTTCTCTCTGTCTCGCTGAGAACACTCATTCCAGATTTAGCGATCTTACTTGGCCGTGCTTTTGGCGATCGGTCCTTCCATTCAGGACAGTTTCTCATCCAATGAATCACCTGACCGCATGTCCAACAGTCGAGTCATTTACGCACTTGATTAGACAGCTGCACATCCTGGTTTATAGCCTCGGAGCAATCTCGCCTCAAGTGATCCTTTGAACCACATACCCAGCACTTATTATGCAGGCAACGTGCCTTTAGTTGTATCCCAGTTCCTGGACTACTCTTTGGACTAAGACGCTCCCTCTGCGTGCTGGGCCCTTGGCATTTCCGTCTGTCGGAAAACTCTTCCGCCTATACCTCACAGGCTTGGCTTGTCTTGGCCTTGGCGACCTTGCCGCTCTTTCGCTCTGGCTTCTTTGTCTGCTGAGAAGGAGGTCACTCTAACAGCCATGTGCCTTCCTTAAGCTTCGCTTTGCTTTGGCGTCTGGGACGTTTCTTTAGGCCTAGGTGTCGTTCTTCGCTTGCCGACTTCATATTCTGCTGTGCGGTATTTGACACCTTTTTCCTCTTGTGCCTTCTTCTGGCCTTTGGCGAGCTCTGTGTTTTAGCGTCATTGCACTGACAACTACATTGACCTGGCTGTTGATTCTCGAGACTGCTCATTTTTTGTCTCAGTTCTAACAATTCCTGACGCATACAGATTGCGACCCTGCATCTGACTCGCACTCTAAGCTTTGAGCTGTTTCTGCGCCTACAGGCGTATGCGCTACCTTGGTCATGCGGTACCGAGGCCATAGTAGCGTTATCATCTTCAGTTGCAGCTTTTTCATCTACAGCAAGTTGATGGGTACTCTCCTTCCCCAAAACGTTGTATGTCTTCGACGAAGGCGTTCTGTAGTCTCGTTATGTTTGGTCCGTTCCTGGCATCTGGCCGTCATCTTTTGCGTCTTGCGTTGTACTTGTACTACCACAGACACTTTCTTCATACACCATTCTTGCTGCCACTACGTCACTAAAATGCGGTAATACTGCTCGTAACAGCAACAACAGCCTTATGTCTCTCTCATCTCGATTGACATATCTGCCCCCCCCCCCCCCTTCATTATAGTCACCACCGAGCCTAGCTCTGATTCTGATAAGAGTAACCATTGGTGAATCCTTGGCATCCAATAACAGAGCGTCTGCTACAGTTATTAAGGACTCAACTGACAGTTTCCAGATAAATCTTTTGACTTCCTGAGCTATCCTTCACATTTCCGGTCGGTAAAAGGTCATCGGCTTCTATTGGGCTGCTCGCAGGTAGTCAGGGCAACCGGCCGAATACTAATTTAAAGGACGTATGCTGTGTACCGTCGTGCTTCCCGGTATTATAATTAAACATGGCTAGTTCTATCCACTCATCCCATTCGCTGTCTTTTGATATGAACATTTTTAAATATTCGCTTAGCGGGTGATGCGATCTTTCCAACGATCCGTTTAACTGTGAGTGGAAAGCTGTAGTTTTTAATTATTTTATTTTAAATTGCTTGACTACTTGAGCCATTAGTTTGTTTAGGAAGTTAGTTCCTTGATCTGTCAGTATGGCTTGTGGGGACCCGAATACGCAAATTAACCGTTTGATGAGTGCGTCAGCTACTGAGGCTGCTGTTTGGTCCTGTAGGGGTGCGGCCATTGCGAATTTGGAGAAAGCGTCCTGCATTGTCAGGATATACTCATTTTCTTGGCTCGTTCTCGGTAGCGGTCCCACTATGTCGAGGGCTACCTTGGAAAAGGGTAGTGGCGGTAAATCGGTGATTATCATTTTTTGTTTAGTCTTTACTCTGACTAGCTTTTTTAGCTGGCAATCTTTGCTCTCTGTATGTATTCCTGGACCTCAGTTTTTAAGTTTTCCCCGTGGTTTTTCTGGCGAATTCGGTTGAATGTTTTATTGACACCTTTGTGTCCGCCAATCGCAGAGTTTTGCATTTCTGCGATTTGCTCGCTACATATTTAAGTGTTGTAGTTCTAAGTTTTGCTTTATGATGTTTAATACGTCATTTAATTTTAAGTTTTCGACTTAGATTTTGCTAAGCTTACTGTTTTTATATCTTTTTCGGATATGACCTCGTTTAGATTTTGCATTAGTATGCTTATGTTGTTTGCTATATTTATTAGGCTTTCTCGTTGCTGATGCCTTAGGGGTCCCGTTCAATGTCTATAGCTCGCGTAGTTGCTTCTTCGAGTGTATTTGTACGTGACATACGTGCTTTGATTCCGCTGTGTAACCCGCGCACAAAGAATCTAATTGCGTCTAATTCTATTTCTTGTTCTAAATCTCTTCTGAGTCTGTTTTCTCTTTAGGCTGCATTGCGAATTTCTAGCGCTATGGCTTTGACTCTGTTAGAGAATGTGATGACGCGTTCGTTTTTGCGTTGTTTTAAAGATGCTATTTCTTCTTGTAGCTGGTGGTATAAGTTAGCGGCTCCGAACCGACTATGAAAATATACGATTGCTTCTGATACGGTTAGAAATGATTTTTGATATGCGCACTTTTGTGCTTCGCCTTGTATTCTAGTTTTAATGAATTTAGCTATTTCCGGTTCGTTATAATGCGGTACGAGTAGGCGTTGTTCTCTGCAGGCGATCGCGAATTGTGATACTGGTATGTTGAAGCCGTTGAACATTGGTATAGAGTTTATTGGTGTAATTGTGCAGTTGTGACAGGTGTCTCCGTTATTTTCGCGGTTGCTTGGGTGAGTGCTTTTAGCTGAGGTATTGCATTGGGACGTTGTAGTGAAGCTCATTGCCGCGCCTAAAGGTGTGTTCTGTGGCCGGTTGTTGCCGAATAATGTGTAACGCAGTATACTATATTTGTTTGTTGCGGATGTGTCGTATCTGCTTTCATCATCGGTAATCTCCAGATTCAGGTTTAATAGCGCTGGTATTTGTTCGTCGAATTTTCTGAGAGTTTCTGATTTTGCTATTGCAGCGATGATTTCTTTGCAGCGTATGCCTCTGAATACTAGTGCCTGTGGTATATCTACCATTAGCTCATCATGACATACGTCTATTATGGCAGCTTCAGTCGTGTTTTCGAATAATGCTTCGCATAGCGTTTTCACGTCTATTTCTCGATCTGGTGGAGTTTCACTTGAGACTTGGTATCGTTGTTATAAAAACACTAACGCTTCAGTGTCGGTTGTCAATCTGCGTGCGCGAATTTGGTATCTACTTTGCTAATTTGTTTTGTTATAATTTGAAGAGCTTCCGCATTTGCGCCTGATATTTCTTCGAACATCGTGACTTGCGAAGAGGTGTGTATGACAAAAGAGTAATAGACTAGTAGTGACAAAAATTTTTTTTTTGGTCGTTTTGTTAAATTGCCTTAGTTGTCCAAAACAAACAATAAGCGATCTAAAACAACACACGACGCACAGACTCATCGGGTTTGTTGTATATGATTGACTCCTCCCGATATACTGCTCTCATGATTACTGAACCCATAAGATCAGTGCAGGGTTTATATATTGTGGAAATGGCCGTGTTAGAGAGGATTTTATTTATAGATACGATGTGCGAATCAGCGCAGAATAATCGTATATCCTATATAGATCCTAGAATATCTAAATTCGCAAACCGAATTCACAGTGCTATACCGCTAAAAAGACACAACATCCTGTAAAAAACTACGATTTATTCATATTCGAATGATTATATATATTGAATGATACATGCAACATGGTAGTATTATTTCTCGGTAACAATCTGAAAAATGCTACCCTTGACAAATTTTGCCAAAGTAGTGTCTAATATATGACTGCGAGAATTTACGTGTTAATTACTTTTTAGATTAGTCTGAAAAAGAACGATGGTTCTTTCTTCATGTAGCTTGTCTTACAATAGTGACCTGTTCTCAAACTATTGGCTGGGATTTTATGACGAGGAATAATTAAACAATTAACATCCTGAGTAAATGATCAGAAGAGCTCTTGAGAGTCAAAAATTATACTCTCGCACAAGAACACGTGGTCTATATTTTTAAATCATAAACGTTTCTCCCTCTTTTCAGACCTCTTTGTGCTTACAGCTGATTAGTAGGGCTATGTGGTGGGCTCAGCTCGTTTCGCCGGGGAAAAATCGAGAGAGTGAGCGAACTTTCTGTTCGTTCACACGCTCAAAATACTAGTGACTCTAAAAAGAGCCGATTATTTCTTTTTGATGTGATCAGGATATTTTGTTCGGGGTGAAATTTAGTGGGACGGCGTGAGTGGATTTGCTTCCTTTTCTTTTTCTCTGTCTCGGTAGCAAGCTCGTGGCCACCTTAACATTGAACAGACGAAAATCCTGCGGGACAACAAAAACCGTCGTTTAGGTCGTGGAGTGGCGCATGACTCTGGTTGCGCTGTGTTAGCGGTAGCTGTCGGGACGTCGCGTTTCTCATGTCTTCAGCTGAGGCAGGCACCCATCTTCTAGCCCGGGCGATCACTCAGGGATCCCTCTGAGGGACGTTGAGAGGCTGGGGGCGAGTAACCTTCACGCTCGGATGAGTTTCGGCCAGCGGCGGTTGTCGGGACTGGCGAGGCAGGGCAGGTCACGTTGGATTCCTCACAATTTCTAACGGTTCCGAACTTCCAAAAGTGGTTTCGCTCGTAGAGAAGAGTACGCTTAATAAGCCACTCTCCTCTTCTTCTGACAATAAGAAGGATATCCAAAGCTCGGCTGATGGAGAGAACGGCGTTGTTGGTCGTTAACGGGATGGTTAACTAAACGTATTCCTACTGCCATGTCGGTTGAAGAACGACTGGTTGACTTGTACGCGTTTCCTCATATTTAAACCGGAATCACTAGCCTCAGAGAGACTGCATCTATTTGAGGCTCAACACTCGTTTATTTTACTCAAGCACCTCTTGTGTTATTGGTAGGTTCCGGAGCGCAGCCACTAGAATGCACATGCCGAGTGTTAAAAATGGTTTTCTCTTTGCGCGATGGTTTCGCACTCCTTGGCGGCTTTACCGGGAAATATGTCAACCCGAAAAGCCTTGTGGACCCAAAGCGTGAGTCTTAACTCGCCGGAATCGATAACCCCCTCACAAGCATAGATAAACCCGCCGCAGATCTCATTTTTTGAGAAAAAGGTCGGTCTCTCTTTAACTCTGGCCAGAGTATTTGTAGTTAAATGCTCCTGGACAACTTCTCCGGGCACTAAATCCTCCAGAAAACCAGAAAATCAGGACCGCTCAATATTATGGAGAAGACGACCCTCAGAGAGTGACCGTCTTCGTAAGGTAGGCTTAAAAAAAAACATAGCTCTCGTTATAATTAAGAAAAAAGGAAAACAGTTTATTTTATTTTTTTATTTACAGGGTCTAACCGAGTAGCAGGGTTACCAGCTCCGGGATGTAAGTCGACCTGAGCTGTCGTCAAGGAACTGTCCGGGGCTGCTGCCGCCTAGGTGTTTCGACCACCACGGAGCGAGTGTCATGCCGCGAGAAGTCCGCTCCGCGCGCACGCTCGAACAGCAGGGGAGCAGCGGTGGAAAAGAAACTTTTCTGCCATAGCATGTGTCAGCTACACATATTAGTATACGTCAAGCAATAGTCGGTGTAAGATGTCGGGCTATGTTCTACTTCGAGCGTATACCAAAATTATTAAGTACCGCGCGCGATATACTAAGCTCGACGAAAAGCTGAAAATAGTTTCTCGTATGATCAGCAAGTTTGATGTACACGAGCGCATCAAACGTCAGCTTGAAGCGGAATTATTGCACATACATTTAACTCAGTACTACGAACAATCATTGCCAACATGTCAAAAAAATATGATGTCGGTGCTGACTGCTGCATGTGTAGTGCATTTTTTCGTAATGAGACATCAATGATATCTATATGAGATTTTAATGAGATCTACTTGAGATCTCATATATCTGAAATTCGTAGTAAGATCTCATATGAATCTCAAACTAGATCTCATATTATATTTTCATGCGGGAAAATTGTAGAGGACATCGCTGCACCAGCTGCAGCAAGCAGAGCGCTTGCAAATGCTCTATATTTCCGTGCGCTTATATAGGCCTTAAGAAGGAGTACGATGGTGCATTTGAGGCCCACAAAGATAAAATTAAGTCTTTTTTTACACAACGGCATCACCATCAATAGCATACAGTAATTACAGCTATCAGGACTCTTGCAAATCTCCGTGCATTTACATTTACATGCGCATCGACGGCGAGCGGTCGCACGCTCAAAGATGCAAATGCTGCATCTTTGTGCGTTAGAACTGCAGGCGGCGGCGTTCCCTGCTGACGATACGCCTAGCGCATCGTCGGCATCAGCCATCGGAGGTGCCACCGGAGAGCCTAGTGCTCGTCCATGACACGTCCAAGGCCGCGCGGGCGTCCGTCCTGGGCGCCCAAAAAATCAGGGTCACTCTGCGAATCCGAGCCTGTAGTGCATTTGTATATATGTATAGTGTCTTGGATGCCAGGTGCAGGAAGTGCATCGTTTGCGCTGTGCGCATTGGATTTGTGCGCAATAAACCCCCCCTTCGGCTCTGTGAAGGCCGAGAAATTTATCGCGTGGAGTGTGTGAGTGAGTGTGTGTGTGTGTGTGTGTGTGTTTGAGTGAGGGTGTGGTAAAACGCGGGGGTGGTATGATAACAGCCGCTGCTGTTTTACACAAGTTAGGCAGAGCTCCTGTAGTTACAAATATAAAAATAATTCCTTATTTACTAATATGTCATTACAATGTTTTATGGATCAATACGTCTCTTTATGATGGACGTTGACATGCTCCGACGTCTTTCCATCTGCTACGGTTCCGACTAGGTGAACGGGTAGTAATGGTTACAATGATATGCTAGCTGAAACAACAAACTTATTAAAAGAAAACGTAGGAATATTTTAAGTGGTCTTGCCGTATCCCTGTTACAATGGTGATTGTTACCAGTAATAATAATAATAATTAAAAAAAAATTATAGAAATATAACGAACTGAGCATATTTTCCGAGCCGGCATACTGCGTATGCACGAACTCTGTCTTTCTTGCCGAGAGCAGTTTGGCGGCCGATACGACGAACGCGCTCGCGCGCGGATGTAGTGAAAGCCCTTATCGCCGCGCGAGGTTCAAAATTGGATCCTCCGACCGGCGCGACTACTTTGGATAGAATAGAATAGAATAGAATAGAGTAGAGTAGAGTAGAGTAGAGTAGAGTAGAGCAGAGCAGAGCAGAGCAGAGCAGAGCAGAGCAGAGCAGAGCAGAGCAGAGCAGAGCAGAGCAGAGCAGAGCAGAGCAGAGCAGAGCAGAGCAGAGCAGAGCAGAGCAGAGCAGAGCAGAGCAGAGCAGAGCAGAGCAGAGCAGAGCAGAGCAGAGCAGAGCAGAGCAGAGCAGAGCAGAGCAGAGCAGAGCAGAGCAGAGCAGAGCAGAGCAGAGCAGAGCAGAGCAGAGCAGAGCAGAGCAGAGCAGAGCAGAGCAGAGCAGAGCAGAGCAGAGCAGAGCAGAGCAGAGCAGAGCAGAGCAGAGCAGAGCAGAGCAGAGCAGAGCAGAGCAGAGCAGAGCAGAGCAGAGCAGAGCAGAGCAGAGCAGAGCAGAGCAGAGCAGAGCAGAGCAGAGCAGAGCAGAGCAGAGCAGAGCAGAGTAGAGCAGAGCAGAGCAGAGCAGAGCAGAGCAGAGCAGAGCAGAGCAGAATAGAATAGAGTAGAGTAGAGTAAAGTAGAATAGAATAGAATAGAATAGAATATGCACAAGTCAAAATCATTTTGTACATATCATAGTCATATCGTAGTCAATATACATTTCGTCGATACAACTTTACAGTGCGCAACTTTTATTCATCGTCAACTTGGTACATGTAACGGCGTATTGCTATCCTTACTACTAAGCGACGGAAGACTTCTCAATTCGCGCGGTGGTGAATTCCAGAGTTATGCGCCCTAGGAACTAAAAGACTTCATCCCAGCCTCAGTACGCGAATTCGGGACTATGACTTCATTGGGATCCCTGCTCGAGGTCCTAGACTGGTTTCTCTCAAAAAGAGCAGCAAATATGGAGGCTGCCTCATAACTATAGCCTTGTACAGTATGACCGCGGCAAAATACTCTCTCCTCTCTCGAACCGTTATCCATCCCAATTTCTTTCTGTATGGGGAAATATGCTCGTCATTCCTAACGCCACGGATATATCTTATACAAGAATTCTGCAGCCTTTGAAGTCGAGACTCAAGCTCCCCTGAGATATCTATGTAAACAAGAGAGCAATAATCCAGATGAGAGATTGCAAAAGCACTAGCTAACCGCTTATGAAGCGCCTCAGTTGTGCACGATCTGAAAAATCTGAGACCATAAAAAGCCCTATCTACATTGCGACTAACTGCATTAACCTGTGGCTTCCACGTCATTCTCGAGTCCATCACAACACCAAGGTTAGTCACAACGTCAACAAATGGAACGAAAACGCCACTTTCAACCTTAATGCCGGGCAGCCCTAGACTTTGTATTTTACTAATGATATACTCCGAACCAAAAATCACAGCTTTTGTTTTGCTGACGTTAAGGCGGAGTCCGTTCTCAGTTGCCCACTAGCTACCTGAGTATATGTTCGGAGGTCATCCGCATAAAGCAAGTGCATAACACCATCTGATAGTGAAACCTCAGGCCCCTGAAAATTATCCAAAACATCCTGAAGATCGTTTATGTAATAAAACTGAAAAGCAGATGTCCCAACACCGAGTCCTGTGGTACGCCAAGATTGGTAATGAGTGAATCTGACTTGCCGTTTGTTTTTGTAACTACTCGATGCTTACGTCCTGTGATATATGTTCCAATCCACAGAACTACCGGGAGAGTTAGAGGGAGAAATGATGTCAAACGCCTTGCTAAAATCAAACAGCAGAAGAATAGTCAGTAGCTGCTTCTTGCTGTTAATGCCTGCCCTGATATCCTGCGTTAGGCTTAGAACTGCCGTTTGCGTGCTATGGAACGGGCGAAAGCCCGTCTTACGGGAATCAAGAAGCTTCTTCGATTCGATGCATTCCGAGATCTGATCGTGAACGATCTTCTCAAGTACCTTGGTGAGGAAACACAGCAGAGCAATTAGACGAAAGTCCGAGACAGCAGATTTAATTGCTTTTTTCTTCAGAGGGACCAGGTGCGCCCTCTTCCATGCTACAGGAAAAACTCGATTTGACAGAGAGAGGTTAAAAATTGTAACCAGATGATGACCCAGAACCGGCAGAGACTTTGCAAAGATATCCTGAGGAATACCGTCTACCCCTTTCGCCTATGATGTAAAATGCGCAACAGCCTCACTGGCCGTTGCAAGGACAGCATACAAGTCCTCCTCACGCTCTGACTGGGAAATGGAAACGCACGCAAAATGAATATTTAATTCATCTAGTGAAAAGCCATGTAATTCCTCTCCAGTCCTAATCAAGATTCCAAGGTTGCGGAGCTCATTCCAGATGTTTTTATTGCCATCCAAAGCGTCCGAGATTTTATTCTGAATGAAGAGATCCCGCGCCTCTGCCGTGCATAGCTCTGCCTCCGCAGCGAGCGACTGAAACTCAGTCCACAGACGATTGTCACGCGTACGACGAAACCGGTGCCAGTTCTTGAAGCTCGACGTTGATACATGGCGAGAGACCCTTCCTCTTTGGTTTAAACTGCTTTAAGGGCGCAAGTTCATCAATAGCAGCTGTGACATTTCGGCTCAGAGATTCAAGTTTTTTGCTAATGGCCCAGCAGGACAGAGGTCAGTCGACCAGTCAAATGTCTCAAGGAGAGAAAGAAGCTCACCCTGCCTAACAGATTTAAAATCTCTGAAATAAAATGACCTCAAAGTAGGAGGTGAAGACTGTACTATTGTACCTGCTCAAAAAGGTCACCATCAAGTTATTCCTGTCCAAGACTGGCTCACCCTCATCAACAAAGATTACATCAATCCAGGTGTGAGAATCCGCAAAATGGTGGGTCGGGCCATAATCAACAAGCTGAAGGTTCAGCTCACAAGATAGCTCTCTGATAAAATTTGCATGCTGGGCCGTCGACAACATATTCGCGTTCAGATCTCCCATTATTACGCGATGATCAAAGTCAACTGCATGTAGTCTCAAGTTATCGAGCAGATCTGAATTCTATGTAAAAGAGATACCCGGTGGTCTGTAAATTACAACAGCAAAAACAGGGAGTAATTTGTTCCTCTTTACTGTACACATGAGATATTCAGGAATTCCCGGTTTACCAACGTCTGTCATTGTTGAGGATGAAAATAACAGAGTAGCCTTGTAACTATTATGGATATAGAGAGCCACTCCACTTCCCTGGGTATTCCTATCCTGTCTAAGAACCGAGTATCCATCAACCTGCACAAACACATCATCAACATTATGCAATTCAGCCACACCAAACAAGTGATAGAAGGGACAAGTGCCTACAATGAATTGGCGAAACATTTCCATATGTTTATTCAAGGACGTTGCATTTAAGAAACCAGCCCTCAATCCCTCGAGCTCAGCTCCCTTTTCTCCGTCTAGTCAAATATTATTATCCGTAACTCGCGCTTTGTCACATCAAGATACTGCATCGTTTGCAGAAATACAGTTTTGTACAGCTATCACTATATTTACAGGCCTTATGGCGCGAGTTGCACCGTCATAAGACGCAGCGATTGCGTGCAAGTCAGCAGCTGTCTTAAAAGCATGAGCAATATCCCCGTCTCGTCTTTTTACCATAAAACGACCACCTCTATGCCAAACATATTTAAAGCCTAGACCGCGAGCCAGGTTTTTGAAGCTTCTAAATTGGAAAAAAATTCCTTCTGTAATAATTCTTTTATAAAAATTTCTCTATGAATTAGGTCATTACTCGTTTCCTAGTCCAAAAACTAAACGTTAATATGTCTAGTATTTAGGCCGGTGAAACGATGCTTTGCACGCATGATGTCTCTCATCAACAACCGATTCGATAAGCGAATTATCCACGGTGACAATCGTACAGCCTTCTCTGCTGTGCACACACTTTTATTTTCCGACCGGAGCAGACGCGTGGAGACGATATCGGTCCTAACGACCGATGGCAAGATGATGCTGAGAACAACATGGGCCACATCACCACGCTCTACCTCCGAACCATCGAATATGCTAGAAACTATAATTTCAGCAGAGTTCTCATCACCATCCAGCCGAACAGTCGAAGGACCGTTTCAAGGATTGCGACCCTCCTTTTTTCGGTTTCTGTCTCGCGATCAACGACGACTTTTACAAATTTTGAAGTCGCTTAGAGAAACGTCATTATCCGCAGAGGCGCCTGCGCCATTGCTAGAATTTTTTTAAATAGTATCTCTGACGGTAGCGCCCGCACTACAAGCAGAGGCATCCAAGTTTCTGAGTGACACGAATACTTGGGAGACATCAGTACAACGAACACCTATATCCTCGGTACTGCCACCATGATCCGAGCTCGATCTGTCCTCACTGCACTTTGATGCTGCGATATCAACAAGCTTTTCAATTTACGACACTTTATCTACTAGAGTGTCAATAAAACACGGTTTTTCAACTGCTGGGGCTGGCCCTTGATTAGCAGTATTAAGTTTTCTCTCCATAAGAGATCTAAGATCACCCATTGCCGTCACAAGTAGACCAAATTGTGATGTAAACATATCCAGCATGGTTGGTGGCAAATTGCAAAAATGTAGCGCGCTTAATTCTATCAACGAATCTCCAGGTAGCTGTTTCCTATCGCAGTTAGGTTTCTTGTAGGCAACGGCTAGCGTTGAGGCTGCAAGGTTACCCTTAAGGGATACCTCAGCACTTATAACATCACTGTTCATATTATCGATGTTATTAACAGTGCTGTTAATATTTATACTGCTAGAGTTGTAATTGATAACAGCGTTATTATCAACTTAATTATTATTATTACTATTATTATTACTTTTAAAAATCATAGCATTATCTTTAACTTTAATTTTAGCATTACTATTATTACCACCATTGTTGCAAATAGTAGGATATAATTTTTTGTTATACTCCCAATAGTAGTCGGTGGTATTTTATTACTGCTACGATTTGTGTTATTGTTACTATTGTTATTATTAATTTTTACATTAACAGTCTTTTTCAACGCCAAGCCCTTACTTCCTGTTTGATTTATTTTATTAATATTATTATTTATACTAATACTGCCACCGCTAACCTTTTTATTATTATTGTTATTCCTATCACCGTTATTACTACTATTACTATTATTATTATTATTATTACTCTTATTTGCTTTGTCTGCACCGAAAATGCGTTTTTCGCGACCTAAGCTGTCCGTAGCAGTACCTGATTTCAACGTCGACCCCATCGCGTTGCATTCCTGGCATATATAACTAGTATTATTGTCAGTATTATCATCCATGTTATTATCAAGTACCGACCAAACATGACAAATATCATGATATGCATATCATTGCAGTCCTTACATCTGTGAATAACAGCAGTAGGACGATTTATTTTTTTGCATTTTGTACATGACAATGGGGTCATAATTATTATTATTAATTAAATGACTCAAGAAATACACCAGTAATTTATTGCTATAATTGGTTTATTAGTTAGCTAATTTATCTACTTATGTTCGCCCAATTGTGATTGGCCGTGATCCGCGAGTAATTGGTAAAGTTCAAAAACCAGCGATGAACCAGCGCCGCTTGCCAATTCGCACAGTTTCGGCGAGATCTAACGTCACTGGGAAATGGCTTTGGCGTAGCTGGGTTCTCTAGTGGATGCAGTGGTGGGCAAGCTGTTTTTATGTCTCCCTAGCTGATCGGGTAAGGTTACCTGTGTACAGGTTGATTTCGTTTGGTACCGCTGTAGCTAGCTGCACGCGGGTGATTAGTTGCTGCTCTGATAGAGGTGACGAGAGCCGTACGTTGATGGATCTGCGGTGCGAGTGGGGGGGGGGGGCTATTGGCGCGAAGGCAGTACAGTCTTGCGCCAGCCGTGTACTCCCCCTACGGCTGTTGCTCGCTCCCATTCCGCGCATTTTGTAGCATAATCATTTTTTCCTGTTTGCCCAAGTATATTTCTATGTGCGATTTCGCGAGCTTTGGTTGCGATATCACGCAGGCCAGCCCCGGACTTTAAACTTTCAGATTCAGAGCCGCCATACTGCTTGCTGCAGGTCGGTCATTGCGTGCGTAGACTGGTTCATGCGCGCTATAACTTATGATATGTTAAATTGCAACAAACCGAATGGAGGTGCGTTCACTTTTTATGTATACATGCGCGACGCGGACAGACGCGCTGTGGCTGTGTAGGCTGAACAAGTGTTGGCTTTGTGTCTTCAAGCTTCAAATACGGCGTAAAGTGCCCGCCCATTAAATATAGGTGGGCCGTGATTTCGGCGTCTGACTCAACGATATGACAGTACATCCGTTTGGAGCCCGGAAGGTCGTAATGGATACAAATGTTCGTTTTGAATTCGTAAACAGAAATAAACGTGCAGTGCACTGTGCCATACTCCATGTTAGACTCTAAAATGCGTCTAACCTCTGCCGGCTCCCAGCAGAATTCCAGCGTTGGTGATGCTAGGAGTCTGCGCCTCAGGGTAGAGGCGGACTTGGGGAGCTTGAGGATTTTCATTAAGCAGTAAAACAGGCAGCTGCCGAGTGGGTATCACTTTATCTTTGCAATCTGCTAGTCGCTATTAATGGGATTCCTGTCTTAGGTCCAAAAATTCGCTTTAATGGCTCGTGATCTGTTCGCAAAATGATTTCTTTGTCAAAAATATAATCGTAAAATTTTTTAAAACCAAATACGATTGCTGCTGCCTCTTTATTGATGATGGCTCGATGCATTTCCTTTTTCGAAATTCTTTTCGACGCGTACGCGATAGGTCGCTATCGCGCAGTCATACAGCAGTTTTAATTTACCTAACGTGCCAAGAGTGTCGTAACAGCTTTTGACAACATTTTGAGTAAAGCAGGTGGACGATGCCCTATTATCGTCCAAACGGACAGAGATAAAGAGTTTGTTGGCTCAGAAGTTCAAAAATATCTAAAACAACATGATATCCATTTTCGAGTTGCACGTAATCCTGATGTTAAAGCCGCAGTGGTAGAACAACTAAATCGAACGCTCAAAGAACGTATGTTTATATATTTTACTCATAAAAATACTCAGAGATATATCGATGATATTCCAAATATTGTTCATGCTTATAATCATACGGTACATAGTGGTATTAAAATGTTTCCAGCCATGGTGAACATACGCAATGCAGATGCAGCGAAAAAAAATTTACAAAAATGAGCGCTTAATCAGCGTAAATAATCTAGGGTGGGTATACACAGAGGGGGTGAGCACGTTTGTATCAGTCGAACAAAGGGCACCTTTTCAAAGGTTACCAGAAGAACTACAGCGAAGAGATCTTGAAAGTACATCGGATTTCACGTCATCAGAATCTTTACACCTACGAATTGACTGATCTAGATGGAGAGGTAATTGATGGTTTTTTTATCCAGAAAAATTTGTACGTGTCGGCGCTGATCACGTAACACAAAATAAGAAATTCAAAGTTGAACGTGTAATCAAGAGTAAAGGACGCGGCGTAAAGAAACAATTATTTGTAAAGTGGCTTGGATATCCAGATAAATTCAATTCTTGTATTAAAGTTGGTGATGTAGATATTTAAAAATGGCAAACTATGAATTTTATCTGGTTCTACCAAGCAACAGTAGTATGAAATATTTTCCTGATAACACTACAACTTGCTTCAATACACAACTATCTCATAAAGTTCGCTTATTCGGCAACTGCTGTGTCGCACTTCCGGAAATTCATATACCATGCACGATGATGCATATTGAAAAAGATGAATGTGAAATAATATTTTCTAAACTAAATAGCGATAGTGTAGATAATGAGAAGAAGAAGAATAATAATAATGAGACAGAGGTCTTGGCTCAATCACCAATCGAGTACACAAATGCTTCTTTTCCTTCTGGTATTTACGATAATCTGAAAGATCTTGCGGATACTATAAGTAATATACCTAAACTCCATGAACACCTACTCATAGCTCCAGCAAGGCGACGAAAGGGTTACTACTATCTACGAAAAATCTGCGAATGTAAGGAGATTCGTTACTATACTTTTGAAAAGGTTAAACGTATATTTGGCTTTAAAAATGAAAAATATAGCCTGAGCGATTTTATAGTCTTGACTCCCCCATCACCAGAATCGAGGTATACCACAATCACCGGGAATAGGCCTGCTTGTTTAGTAAGAGCTATAACGGATCAATTTTTCGTTTACTCTAATATTTGTATTCCATACACTGTCGGCGATACTCAAGCATCTCTTTTACGTATAAAGGCATTTGATAATTCCAAGTATAAGCTGGGTGTAACTATGGTCAAATATTTTGCACGACCGAATTACATACCACTGCTAAACAATACATTTCAAAATATCATAATAGATATAAGAGATAAACACGGTCATCGCATACTATTCGAGTACGATACGTTGACGGTTACAATTCACTTCAAACACAATCATTAAGAAACAAAAATGAATTACTACGCCGAATATTATGCTGATGAAATTAGTGGAGGTGGAGGAGGAGGCGTGCGTCGTGTGTTTGCAGGTTCAAGTTATCAGCGAGGACATGGTGGCATAGAATTTTTTTAGTGGCTTATTTCGACGGGTCTTACCATAACATACCAGTAGTGCTAGAGCTATTGGTAAAGAACCTATTAGAGCTGTAAACACGCGTGCGCAAGAGTCCTACCGAAATCTTAAACACAAAGCCGCAGCTAAAGTAGCTGAGATGAAGAAGGGTTCAGGATATAAGCAACGAGGTAAGAAGCGAAAGCGTCAGTCACGCAAAAGTCGTTTAACTGGACGTAATAGTGACAGTAATAGTAGTTGTGTGAAGAAAAGACACGTCAGCAAAAGTAAGGATATAAGGCAGAAGAAAAGGAAAGTGTATAAGAAGCAGAAGAAGAAGAAGAAAATAACTTTTTACACTCACTCTTTAATCAAATAGATGTGTTCTTTAATCAAAAACTGGTCTAGCTACTTTGATCTTATAAACACTTATTTTCAAGATGTGTACAGATTTCAAAGTGTGTACGGTCGACTAACGAAGGTGTACATAAACAATCACGACATGCTGTTTACTACATCGTACAATACAAAGTCCATATTGACAGAAGAAAGACCTGTTGAAACACCACTCCTTTCAAATCTTTTCATAGACGAAGAGGACGTGGATAAGGAGGAAGTCAGTGCTGTTACTCCTGTTGTCGAGCATCACCAGCCTCCACGAACGAAAAAACAGAAAACATTACCTATTCAACCAGCTATTTGCATGCAAAAAGTTACTTTCAATGGATTGAAGACTGTCCTGCCGTGTATCGATAAACGTGTCAATAAACTTGAAACTTGTGCTAGTAAGGTAAAAGAAATTGTAGCTTGTATCAAAGAATTTGTGATTGAATGCATTAAAAATAATACACACGATGTCGTTGAGAGTGCCAAGTCTACAATGATTAAAAGCTACGAGACATTTCTACAATACTATACTTTGTACAACGATAATATTAAAATTACAGTTAGTGATAAGTTTAAGCACGATATTGAAGAGTCAATATTAAATATAATAGTTTGTGAAATAGCTGCTTTTAAAAAGTTTGATATCTATAAAGAAATATATGATACTATAATCAAACCGTGAAATTGATCATGTTATTCATCGTTATTACGCTCTGTACATATACCTTTGTTATTTATAATAAACCAGAAAATATAAATGTATTTTTTCTTGTTACATCATTCAAACCTTACTTTCTCCGTTCCATTCTCTTTTCATATCACTATAAATATCAACTCACTGCATACAACTACTCATTCTTACGAATACAGTTATTGAAGCATCATTGCAAGATAGATAAAGTAAAAAACATATTTTCGTCAGGTAAGAAGGAGGATAAATTGCAGGAATCTACCTTTAAAAAATGTTATTCTCAATATTCTACAAACACTTCATGGTTTCCGAAACAATAAGGTTATAAAAGTTTTATATAATAAACCTTGAATTTATAAATTTTATTGTAATCGGTCCTTTTATGGAACACTATACTCTTACAAACGTAGTATAAAATAATAATAAATAAGATACACACATTCCTTATCCTTCACCCAAACCATTATAATATATAGTAAAGATTACTCAACTTGCAAACAATAAGAAGTCAGTGATGGTGTCAAATCTTAATTGTTTGTTCATATGTAAAGATAAGTGTGCGACATTGATGACGTCATTGCTTATGTAAATAAGATATCTATGAGAAAATGTCTACTCTTATTACATTAACACATTCCTTACCTTGTAAACAAATAATTAAGATATATAATTATATGAACAAGTCGCAAAGATAAACATACAATCAAATATATTAATATTCTCTGGTATACTCCTGAAAAAAAACGCCTATTAACTTTTGATATTTTGCTGGATTATCTAAATACCTTAAACACACAGACTTTGTTAGCATTTCTAAATCAATTTCAATCATGGTCAATAAAATTAGCAGTCACAAAGACGTAAAGGTTACTTTCAGGTATTCGTTGTAACATGGCATCCCGCTGCCAGTTACAAGCGGCCGCGCGGCGCGCGACAACGACTCGGCACGAGTCGGCGAGTGCGCGTTCGGTCGTCTTCGTGGCGCCTCGGCCGACATCGACTAGGCTCGAGCACGCGCGAGCGAGAGTAGGGAAGGTGAGCGACCCAACCCAACGTCGACCGCAAGCGGGATCGACGCGAGCGCTACTCGCCCCTTTTTGCGTCGGACCACCAGCAGAGCAACAGGTCCGTTTGGCCACCGCTCCTACCACTACCTTCCGCCTTCGACCACTGGACTACCCGGGCGATCCTCCCCGTTGTAAGGGAGTGCTGTGCGACAGACTATTGCGTTACTGTGAGTAAGGTCTAACTTTCTTGATTGTTAGTGTGCCGATTGCGGAGTAGCGCGAACTCGCGATATGTAATACGCCACGTGGCCAATATGGCGGCGGAGTGTGGCGAAGCATGAATACGGCGGTAGCATGCTTCGTCGATTTAACAGCGCTGAGTCGTTCGGCGTGTTAAATGAACATCAAGCCTCGTATGCATTGCAACGAGCATAGGAGACGGAGTATTTCATCGGTAACACCAGCGGGGAAAATCCAGCGTTACATCATATATGACATGAACGTGGAAAGTAACCTTCAATTATCCCTAAGAATTTAGCCGTAGCATCAAGGCTTAATAAGCGTAAGAAATCCGCTGCAGTTGCTCCAAAAGCTAAGGTCTTTGAATTTTTGGATTTTCCTTCATAAAAACTATAATGTTTGCAGCCCAGTCTCAACGCGAATCGTTGTACAGTTTGTCATATTTATGAGACCTGATAAGCGCGAGAAATGTGAAGCTGCTGCATCAAAAACCAGCTGTCTCGATTTTTCGAAATCTTATTGCAAAAATGAATTATATTTGGAGTCGCAAAGTTAATAGACCCCGTCTTACAGTTTCCTGCAATTACGAGGCCTGATAAGCGTTCAAATGTATCACACAAAGACTTTGACATTTGGAACGCACTTCTTTTGTTTTTCACGTATTCCAAATGGCTGTCGGCCACTCTCTAAATTATTTGTGAACGATACTTCTTATTCCTCTTTCTAAATTGTGACGATTTCTTTTCCTTTGCTGTCCCTTGTAACCGAGTGCCGTGTTCGTCAAAAGCAACCATTTCCATGAATTCCATTTCTTCCATCATTTTCAAGATATCTTTCGAACAATTATACTTCAACCAATTATACAAAAATTGAAAGGATTAAGTCACAAATGACAAACTGTATTTATTCACTCAAAAGAAAGTACATACATATCGATAGAACAACTAATATGCAGGCGCGCACATTCGACCATGTCAAGGTTCAAACGCCAACTACTTAAATTTCCATACCCTCGCAGCACCATGCCCCCACTACTCCTACCAGTCTTACCACTCATTGTCACTAACCAGCAAGTCGGTATTGGGAAATATGACACCATAGATATAGCAAACCAAGATGGCGGAAAGAGATCGGGAATTTACATGAAGGCGTATGTAAACTGAAAGTATTTCTATTATTGTAAAAACTTACAAACATATATCGCTGTTAATTTTCTTAAAAATTTGTATAATGTATTGTATACATTTATTTTAAAATTTTAAATACGTCAACAAGTCTTAAATGAATGTTTTGTTATTAGTTTAAATTTTTAAATTGAGGTTGAGGTTAAGTTTGCGCATCTGCTATTTTAGTTGCACAGTGGCAGTGTAGTGCTTGTGTTACTTGTACAGTTTCAGTAAAAGTTTAAAATGCCAAAATCAATAGAACATTGCAGCGTGAAAGGATGTAACAGTAAATCTGATAAAAATAATGGTTTGACTTCCCATCAATTTCCCAAACCTAAAAAGCAGATAGGAGTAAGAACTAACCACTTTGGAGCAGTAGAACGTATGGATAGGTTATGTGCATGGAAAAAGACCTTAAAAATAAATACAGTTCACCCAAGAATGAGAGTATGCTCACTCCATTTTGGCATAATGATTATGTACTGCCTGGTAAATATTACAATTTCAATTAATCCATTAAGAAAGTTAAAAAATATAAGTATGTTAGTATTTAATAACACAAATTTGATTTCAGATTATCCAAGCAATCATAGAACTTTGATAAAATCAGCAGTGCCCTCGGTTAATTTGCCTATTACCACCAAAGAAAAAGAGAATGAGATAAGAAATGTAGCACGCCTGAATCGAATAATTCAGAGAAGTTTAGTAAAAACATTCAATGCAGATCAGTCATCATCAAATGAGAGTGCTGTTCAAGATTGCGATATGAACAATATTCTTGAAGATATAAATAAATCAGCTGAGATTGCACAGTGCGACAGTGTTGTGGCTGAATATCAATCAGATGCAATTGACCAAAGTGAAATGTCAGTGAGTGAAGATACTGTAGCCAGATTGATTGAAAAAGAAAAGAAAAGCTACTGGAATTCCATCTATTAAAATCATGGAGACGATAGTCAGTATACTAAAAATGGAGATAGATTTGAAAAGTGTAAATTGAAAACACGTGACAGAGTTATTTCAACATATATGAAAATGAAACACAACACATCCTACAGATTACTGGCACTTATTTTTACATGTGTATCAGCACAAGTGTGCAAAAAAATGTTCATGAAAACCATACAAATTCTCAACGACTGTTTATCTGTTGCTATTCCTTGGTCATCAAAAGAGGAGATTTCTATAAATTTACCAACGTGTTTTGAAGGATTTGAAGATACTTGAGTAGAGTTAGATTGTACAGAGATTTTTATTCAACAATCAAAAAACTTGTGTTGTCAACTTAAAACCTATTCACATTACAATGGTGCAGCAACTGTCAAATTTATGATTGGAGTATCGCCAGCAGGAATTATTACTTTGGTGAGTCCTGCTTATGGAGGTAGAATCAGCGACATAGCTATTTTCAGTCAAAGTAAGCTGTTAGATTTGTTGGAACCTGGCGATGGAATCATGGTCGATAGAGGATTTTTAATTGATGAATTGTGCCATAAAAATAGCTGGAAATGTATACGACCACCATTTCTACTGGATAAGAAACAATATTCAGAACCGGAATCTATTGCTACATCAAAAATTGCTTCAGCAGTTCATGTTGAACGTATCAATCAACGTTTAAAAGTTTGGAGCATTCTTGGTTCAAAAATGCCTGTGAATCTACTCCCAGTGGCCAGTGAAATATTAAATGTACTATGTGCCACAGTAAATCTTAGTGATCCTATATTGGGTGATGATAACTTTATGAATATTCCTTGACTTTGTTAAAAAATAAAATACAATTGTACATTTTAAATATTTATTTATTTCAACAAGAACAAATGTAATTAAAAAAATAACAATCATTAATGTAACACTGATTTTCAAATAATAAAATTTTGATATTTCAACAGCATTAAATATGACAATCATTTTCAACACAGCAATATTAACTTACTTATTATTTTTTAAACAGGTAAAGTGTACATTTTTTCATAGTACAATGTTTTTAATGTAAACAGCATTTTTTTAAGAAAAATATTGTCTTGCTTCACTTTTATAATAAACACATTGTCATCCGCAGCCGAATATATAACAAAATCTGCCTCTTCGAGATTCATTACAGCCATTCCTAATTGTACTTGTGCATAGTAAGAATGTTTTTGCTTTAAACAAATATTTTGATTTTCATCTATTAGGAACTTTCCAATAGAGTCTATCACAGTTTCTGTTATACTTGACTTTTTACCGATAAACGGGCATTTTATCTCTAAAAATGCACTTGGCTTATCGTTTTCGAAAATTACACCATCTGGTGAATATCCGAGACAAGGGTTGCACGTTGAAAATATTAAGCCAGTACATAGTACTTTCTTATTCGTAGCAGCAATGTATGATATTCTTGCCCTTTCTTCTGTGACCTCTCCGTATTCTGTATATATACTCTTGAAATTCTTTGGATGGAACACATCTTCAAATTTCTTTGCCCAATCTGGATTCTTATTTTTAGAGTACGTATATAACTTATACCATGTGCTATCAGTTATGCGTAGACTCCTGTGGTTCATCCATTCAGCATAATAGGCTTTCGTTCTTTCACAAATCTCAACGAAGTTCCCTTGCAATCTTAATAAAGTTTCTTCGCTACAGCTGTTGAGAGTGCCAACAGGGTGTTGCTTTACCTCCTCCATAAGTGGATGGTCTTGAAAGGGAAAAATATTTCTAATAGATGCATTTTCTTCTGGGGTACTTAAAATGATTTCCTTCTGTTTGTATGCAGAATTCCTACCTCGTCTGTAATAAGAATTTAAGTAATAAAAACGATGACTATAAAAACAGTCCGAAACGTCGGAATCATTATACACTAGTTTCTTATTGGTTTAGTTCGTAGGATCGATAAAATCTTTATCCATCAACATTTAAATAATAAGTTTATGTAAAAGTTGAATATATAAGTTTATGTTTTTATTAACATCTGACTGATCTTAAAACATTTACACATGTTTACTTATACCACAGTAAGATAACTCATCATTAGTTATATTAGAAATAACTTTTTTCTGGTCTTGTTGTAGCTCTATAGTATTCTCTTTTCTTTTTTTGGAGAAGCATTTATGTTCACTTAACGCGAGCAGGCTCATATTTCTGTAACAGTAAGTTTTGCTTCTTCTTCCACTGACATTCATTGTCATAAAAAGTTCATGTAACATTATTTAATTACATATAATATTTAATATAGATTGTTTTACTTTAAATCATGAAATTACGCATGTATATGAAGTAACGTTGCCACAATATGCTTACATTGCCCGCTTAAATCTGCCTTACACGAGCACTTAAAATCACTAATTATTCCGTCGTTATTAATTTTCCCTTCGATGTGATGGGATTTCTCGCGAATATGCGTTGTTTGTAAACAAGCTGAGACGATCACCATTTGTTTTTCCAATTTCTCCACAAAGTATAATGTGTCCAGCCTTAAAAACTCTTTCACCTTCAACAAATTTTCCTTGTGCTTCGTTCTGGCCAGCCCAATCAAAAATATTTTGCCTCGAAATATACATTTATAAATAAAACTACGATCCTCTCCATATACTACCATGTACTTTCCCGATCTCTTTCCGCCATCTTGGTTTGCTATATCTATGGTGTCATATTTCCCAATAGCCTGTTATACTGGCTTTCCTATACTCATGCATGTTCACACTCATACATCTATATCCTAGTGATGCGTATAATTGCTATACTTTTAACATCTTTCAATAGAGACTTTACTTATTGATAAAAGTCCTTGAGATCATTTGGCAAATGCACTTACAGCCACGTACTAGCTGCCTTTTTTGCTTTTTGCTTTACCGATTTTCGGCAATGATATATTCTTGTTTCGTGTCTTATTTGTACTGCTTATGTATCGGTCTCTTAAGTTGTTATAATGATATACTATACACTCTAGTTCGAACATTTGCCTTATGGTTGGTTTTGTGTTATAAAATAGGTCTTTTTTATAATTCGAAGTATTTCCTCTATATACCTTGAATTAAATTTAAGTAATTGTTATAAGCCCCGCCCCAAGCAAATATACCATAATTAACTATACTTTGAAAGAAACCATAATATAATAACATTAGCGTTTTATTATCAATAAATTTCTTAAGCTTCGCCAAAATAAAGATTAAATATCTCTAACGAACTTCATGCTATAGTCTATTATTAATCCTGAAGATTTATAACTGTCTACTCTATTTATAACATTATCACCAATTTTGATATTTAAGGTGCTAGGCACAATATCACAGTGATCGCTATATGCAATATATAGGGTTGTGCTTGCATTGAGCAATAATTTATTTAGTTTTAGCCATATTACAACCTTACGAAAATATTCATTTAACCTTTTCTGTGCAGCTATCCACGAGTTATCACATGAAATGAAAACTGTGTCATCTACGTAAGAAAATATAGTGTTACGTCCTGACTATCCTTAATTGAATAGATAGGAAGTTAATGATATGTGTAGTGACAAGGTTATAAGAAATGATTAATTCGCGTCTAACACTCTCACTGTTAGTAAAATAAATGTGAATCTTACGTTTACGTTGAACCTGGTACTAGTTGAGTTGATTGTAGCTATTGACACGCACTGGGTAATTTAGATTCTCTCGTAAATAAATATAACTCACAAGATTTTGTAGTTTACAAAATCTGTATATTTAGATTTTATAAAAAATATGTGATTGCGGTTAGGTTTTTAAAGTGATTTTCACCGATTGTCGGACCGGCGCTGTACAGAGCTCGTGACTGACGACATAAGTCGTACAAAGCTTATTTGTTTCACAAGGTAAATCGAAACCATATTACAAAAGTGATTAGTTGACATTTTGCGAACTCAACTCATAAGCGACACTAGCATATTGGGAAATCGAGGTTCAGCAGTTGTTTAATTTAGGCCAAATTATAAAAAAAGTATCACAAATAGTGGGCATACATTGTACGACGTAACAATAGTTTCCTTTTGCATATCTATTAAAAGGTTATTAACGTATAATATAAAGAATAAAGGGCCAAGTATGGTTCCTTGTAGAACCCCTATCGTAATTTCTTTGTACTCACTCTTGCAGTTACTTATTCTTACACATTGTTTCCTATTAGATAGATAGCTAATCAGTAATTTTAATGATTCTCCTCTTACACCGAATGTTTCTAATATGTCCAGCAGTATACTATGATCTACAGCATCGTAGGCTTTAGCCAGGTCTAAGAACGCTGTTATAATCGGTTTACTTTTATCTAGGTTTCTATATATAATATTTGTTAGACAATTAAGAGCATCTTTCGTTCCTCTTTTTCTTATAAAGCCAAATTATTTATCAGATATTATTTTGTTTTCATGATAAAAATATATAGTCTATTGTATATAATTTTTTAAAATATTTTGGCAATGTTAGAAGGTAACGATATTGGTCTATAATTACAAATACAACAATTGTCTCGCAACTCAGATATAGATACTATATCCGCTTATTTGGGTGCATTTGGCCAGATTGATTGCTGTTTGCTTAGATTAAATATATACTCTAATGGATTTGATAAATGTTTAGACAAAATTTGGATAGTTATTGCACTAATATTATCTACCCCACCAGATTTCCTTTTCATTGCGATAATTATATTTTGAATTTCGTATAAGTATATCAGTTGGATTAATAAAAATTGAGTTGTTTCTAGCTGGCAGCTTCAATTGCTCTGACAAGGGGGGGGGGGGGGGGCAAGTTGGTGTCCGTCGCCGATTTTGATGAAACTTTGCTAATAGATAGAGTTTCGAAAAATATTGGACACGCATTTTTTTATTTGTGCCAAACCTCAAATCAAGGGGGTGAAAACCACCCTCGAAATGATAAAAATAGGTATTTTTGGTATTATGCATGCATCAATCTTAAATACAAGGAGACAATTAATAATTTTTTTGATTACACAATCTAAAAGAGGCTGAAAAAGTACTGGATACGTATTTTTGCTTTTACTATAGAACTCACGCAATTAGTAGAAACCACCCTTCCAAATATTACTATGTATTTTGTTCAATTTGAATGTATTCACGTCATTCTCTGGTTTCGATCGTATTAAAAAAATATTCTCTATCAAGCTTGTGGAGTTTAGAAGTACTTATTGAGTGGTGCTCGGCACTTTGACCTTGGGATCAAATTTAGAGGTCATCACCAGGTCATCTTTCATTTTTTTTTTAAGTAGGATGACTTATTTTTACTGCAAATATAACTATGCAATTACTGTAAGTGTAAAAGTGTATATTTATATAAATGAAGATTGTAATGTTTTGCTATCAAATGTTACATATTAGTAATAAAGTCTACACCTGGAATTAACAATAAGCCTGAGTCAAAGTAAGTTAGGCGTCTCTTTTAAGTTCCTTGTTATTTTTCAATATATTATTCAATAAATTTTTATGTAAACTTATATAAAATACTAATTTGATACAAAAATTTAGAAATTACAAGAAAACATTTGTTTTTAATTTTTGATTGTAATTAAATCTATGAATGCTCCTTATGCATTCCGAATATGGGATACTTTGTGTTTTCAAGATATATAATTAATACATTCTAATATTTTTTATTAGTCACGACTTTTTTTCATATTTAAGCATCAGTATAATCCTCTTTAAAATAAACCACTTTGTCCGTTCAAATATGTTAAAGTAAAATCATTCATTTTCCAATGTACGAGCTTGTAGCACAGAGGGAATACTAATCATTTTATAAATTCTAATTATAAATATTAAATTTTATAAAATTCATTATTCACTGCGTAATACCTTTCATGATTGGTTTTCTTTAAAATCACCGTAGGATTGTGTATATTTAGACTGCCGAGGCTGGAGTCAGATTATAGCTAATTTCGATTTTTTGTTGCAGGGTATACTAAAAATAGTCAAAAGATATTTTTGTAACTTTGAATGGAAATCAGTTATACAAAAGATATATTTCTTATATTTATGCTTAAAATATACTTTTATTTTGCAAAACATTGAATTATAAGTATTTTTTCCATTATTTTAGTTTTCTCATTTCTATAAATAAATAAACGAATATTTGCAAACCAGTATAATGTACGCTGTTTTCAAAGGAGGAATGCTGTTAATGTTGGTAATTTTTTGTCACTACTTATATCGCATAATATTATTGAAGTATTACTAATTTTAATCATTTTTTTCATATTCTTTACCATGATTGTTGATCCATTAATTGTAGTGACGTTATTGTCACTAACTTTTAATTCAAATAAATCAAAAATTGACCTTTCTGATGTAAAGAAGGAAGAACAAATTCTGCATGATTACAACTAGATATAATACGAAATAGTATTGATAATCCTGTTAGAGCAAGAAATCTGACTACATTTTGATCGTGATGATAGTGATGATATACTTGCACTCCGCTCAAGCGAAAGTCCACCGCTCCTCCGACACGAGGCAAGCCTAAGCTGATTCGCATCGCTCCCGTGATACCTCCCCTCCTCCTGGCGGTACGGAAGACGGCTCTGAAGCCAGCGGCTGACGAGCAAGTCGACCTGACGCTCGACGACTAAGGCGCTTCGCGTCCTCTAGTCATTTTTGTGTGCCTGGTTCCATTATTGGGGCTGGCCCGTAATAGAATAAAGATAAGACTCTCCGAGTCCATTTTTTTCCCTTTTGCCCCATTAGCTGTGGTGAGTTCTCACCGGGTTGGGCGGCCTTCCCTCGTCCAGGCTCTCTCCCAGAGCCGACCTAGAGAGGTCCGAGCCGTGTCCGCTCTCTAGGCAACTGGAAGCGCCGACGGGGATTCAGTCTAGCAGCGACTGCATCGAGGGCGCTCACTGCCCAACTAGAAACGAGCACAGCCGCAGCCGGCGAGGAACTCAACGAGGACGCATCAGCGGGCGCTCGCCTGCTCACCGAACCAACATGAAGAGATCACTTCGCTTCGCTTGCCCCTTTCCCTGCCAAGGAGCAGGAAGGATCAAGCGGGCCCAACCGGCCCTCAGCCGACCTTTCCGCGTCATCGAGTGCCTTCTCCTCCTCCCATCAGGCCCGCTTATATCATTCTTTTATTAACAATTTACTGCTCTATTTTTAGTCGAATATTCATACTTTTTGTTCAGACATGCACAGTTTCTACAAAAATTGAAAAAAAAGTAAAATCCTACGTACTTTGATAGCTATTAGCATGTAGTTTGAAAAAATTTTCGGATTTTTGTTCCAGCTCTCACGGTTACCGAGGAATGGGTACGTCCGCGAAGCGTCTTCAAAAAAACCTTGTATCAGAGATCCACTACAGCGCCGCCATTTTGCACGAAATCGATAATAAAAAAATTTTTTTTTATACTTCAATATATGTTAAATAAACTCTGTAAGTTTCAATATAATCTCTTTTCCCATAATACCATGAAAAATCCGCAAAATTGTACCATTTTCAGTGTCTAGAGTGGTGTTACCCCTTAAGTTTCTCGATGAATGATAGCATGGTACATTTGCAGGGGTATTAATTACGTTTCTTGATAAGAAGAAGGACAAGAAAGAGGTAGAGCGTCAGCTTCTAAGGCGCGAATACACGTAGACATGCATTAAGTTCGAAGTGTGAGAAAGAATCTGTAAAAAAAATTTTTTTTTATACAAATAGCATAATCTTAAGTATTATACAAATATTATACAAATAGTATAATACTTCAAATTTTTGCAATTTTTCACTTGAATACGCTTTCGGGTCTTAATTATGCTCCGAGTTTTTAGTTCTCTTCTCTCACTCTCTGTCTCTCAGTTGATGTCAGTGTCATCTTCGTTGACAATTACGACGAAGACGAAACTACGACGACGACGACGTCATCATTCCAAGAAGTCTGTAGCTGAAACTCTGGAAAATATATGTATGAGCAATAACGTTTCCTTATCGTCATCTCAGTCAACAGTATCAGCAAAAACTGAACGTGAGACTATTAGATATCTCTCAAGTTTCATCGGTCGTCCAGTAGTGGTGCTGGTATAGTCGATATATTCTTAAAAGGGTCCCATCATCACTCCCTGTTAGTGATATTCATCACACAGAACGTTTCTCATCAAGGTAGAGAACAGCGCGACATAATTTTGAACGCCCAGTACATTTTTGTGTTTAGAAATTTGCGTGACAGATCGCAGATACAGCATCGCGTCAATTGTGTGCCGAGCACTATCGATTCTTGCAAAAAGCCTATTGGGATGCAACCTCAAGACCATATGGATACTTTCTGCTGGATTTAAAGCAGAATACACCGGACAACTGTCGGTTTCGCACCTGCATCTTTCTGGAAGACGAGCTGCACTACGACTATGTGTCACATAACAAAAAGATAAAGGGTGGCGACACATTGAACCTAGTGCCAATCACATCCTGGTGATGGGACAACCGAAGAAACGACATCCATTTATTCGAAAGAATGCTGTAATTTTGAAGGCTCTGTACCATTTGAACAATAAACAGCGAAAGGCTTTTCTGCAGACCGCCGATTCAAAACTAGTGCGTCATATTTGTGAGTGTGCTTTGAATGTACTGATCGGTAATGTACTACTGAAGAAATCGCACAAGTCACGTTTACGCAGACATACTAAAATTCTACGAAAACTAGCCGAACCCTGTGTGAGTCTGTCGAAGAAGAAGAAAATCATTGTACAGCGTGGTGGCTTTTTACCAACATTACTAGATCCAATTATTGGTACACTTCCGGCTAGTATCATCAGTAAGTAGACATGGAGCACACTAGAAAGATGGCGCTTGTACTGTTACGTCCGAATGAGCGCAACCCCTCAATATATTTACTTTTATTTGAGTCCCTATCTTCTGTTATTCATTATTCATTTTGATTTACAAGGAAATCCCTTTTAGCTACCGCAGATGCGGTCACTGCCTTCCGGGAAAGGGAGCCGGATACGAAATCACTTAGACGGGGTTAAGTTTTAAAACAACTACTATAATGTATTTCACTCGTATTGGAGAAAAAGGAAAGTACCTTGCAGTGCTTTTTTTTTTTCCTTATAGATTGAGAGGTTAAGGGCAAATCCATTATGGACGATATGGCACCGACTGGTACCACCTGTGTTGGACTCTCACCCACTAAACCCTTCGTTTACCGTTAGCTTTTGAGTTCCAACAGCAACCGAATCCTCTCCGTCCTCCTTACCGACCCTGTATCGACCTGTGTATCGAGCAGGCAGAGCGGTCTGTATGACGACCTTGCAGTGCTTATATGCGTGAGTGTGTGTGTGTGCGTAGGGGAGTAGATATCCGTCGGTCCTTTCCCTAATGACAGCTGTCGATCCTTAGCGCCTTCAAGTCGTGTGTCGGTGGTTCAGTCCAGCAGGCTGTGGGTGCGTTAAGGAGCAGCGGCTCGTTTCATCTCATTGGTCAGGTGCAGAGAGTAACACTTTAGAAATAAACTTTAGACAACTACTTGACGACTGATTACAACTGACTATTGACGACTGACTGCGTACTGAACTGAACTGAACTCAACTGCCCGCATGCCCTTTGCTCCCGGGCTTTATATACTACTTTCACGTACTCTTCCTCATCCCATATTTGGAGTGGTTAATTTAAAATATTCTTTTAATATCTAGCTTTAATAAAGTCATGACAGGTCAAATCATAAACACTTAGTTTTATTACCCCCAAATTTGGGGAATCGACCTCGTGACTAGCTCTCCCGCTGTTCTTCTTTGCTTGCTCTCTCGTTGTGCGCGTAAGATTTTCCAGATTGTTTTAATTTGGAAAAGTCGCGTGGCCGGTGTATTTTTGTCATCGCTTTGCTCTCGTTCAGCCATTTGCACGTGAATCCATAATCATTAATCTTCTCTTTTTAGTATGTTGCGGCGTATTTCATTTTTATTAATTCTTGTCGTTGACAAGTGTCGTGATTTGTATGTGGTTTGTTTCATTGATTGGCTTTTCCGTTCTAATGTCGGTGTCGTTTCCTAGAAGTTACTATCCTTGCGGAAGTTAGCGTAGATACGCACTGACTATGACTTATTGTCTATTTCGAAATAGTACTGCTCCTTTTATGTGTGTGTATGTATGAGCGTGTGTGTATGTACGATATTTTTATATTTAGTTAATGCGTAATGGAATTGAGGATTTCATTACAGTACCGCATGAGAACATGGAACGCTTACAGAATACAATTGCAAACGTTGGTAGTAGTAATGGTGTTTCGATATTAAAGACTGTTCAAATACCAGATACCGTTATCAGTAGGCTAGAGCTGAAATGAGCAACATACTGAATTCGTTTACCTGCAAAAGTGAGCGTAAAAATGGAGTCAATATCGTTTCGTACTGCAACGTTATCTTAATTTCAAAGATGCCAATAGCTACAATAAGGTGAGAAAAACGGTTAATGAGGAGCAGCGTCAAATGAAAAACAATAATGGGGACGAGAATTATGATGCTTTTAGCAAATTATAGTGAAAGGTGACGCGACAATAGGTGGTGTATGTATAAACAATGCTAATATGGTTGACCTGATGAACGATGCTGTGAGAAGTAGAAAATGTTCACCACCACCTGGGCATAGACAATTTGCCGTTGCTCTTCGCGAATCCTTTGTACCGCGCAAGTACATCGGTAACAAACATGTTTGGAAAAACATAGCAGACGATACAACAGGTGTTAACCCAATCGATAATTCTACACCGCGACCGCTAGGTGGTGTCAGAGGTCACGACTCATCGCAAAATGTTATACTAGATAATATTGCTCGTCAATTTGGAACTCTACGTCGCAACTCTGCTGTTTCTACCACCACTCGTGCAAACGTCGTTCTTACAGACAGATGTAACGATGATGACGACGACGACGAGGACGACGATGACGACGAGGGTATAGCACAGCGAGTAGAAGTACAGAAGCGAAAAAAAGGAACAACGACCACTCAAGGTAGTTAAAAAAAGTTAACGCAACCGCTGCTGAAGTTACATCATGGAGACGAAAAAGCCAAAGTCACCGGCCAAGAAGACAAAGAAGAAGAAATAGAGCAAGAACGAGTTAGTGAGAAAAACAGTGCTTTGGATGAGTTGATCAATCTGCTACCGTTTGAAATGCCCGTACCCGACTACAGCTACTGTATTCCAAGTACAAAACTAGCGGAACGTATCGAGCGTGGTTAGGTCGGCATCAATCCACTGGACGAGGCGTGTCGTCAGCATCATCTAATCTATGGGGACAGGCAAGGCAACAAACGCAAAGCTGATCGAGTTTTAGCTGAATTTGAATTTTCGCAAATGCTCGTGGATGAAACAGTAGTGAACACTGGCAATGATGACAGTCTGTTGCATGGTGAGCAAGATAACGTTCGAGAAATTTTTTTTCATGCATGAAAAGCACTCAAGAAAAAGAAGAAGAAGAAGAAGAAGAAGAAGAAGAAGCAGAAGAAGAATATGAAAAAAAAGTATAGAAGATATTGAACAATAGTAGTAGCAAAGTTGATGATACTGTGAAAAGGAAGGATAAAAAACAACAACAACAAAAAGAACATAAGGGGAAAAATTAGAAAAACAGAGTGACGAAAGAATCAATGCACAATGAGTAGAGATAGTGGTAGAAGATTCGAAAACATTTATTGCGCTCCTCCACATTCAGTAGCGTACGCCGGTGTTGATAAACCTTTTCAAGCTAGACGCGCGAAGAGAAAAACAGTAATAAAAAAAATGAAAAAAAAATGATCATGATAGTGTTGTGCACTGGCTTGAGAGTCAAAATGCTTATAATCAACATCGATCAGTTAGACATCAATTTCCACGACGCACTTACAATGTGCGAAATTTGGATGATGTGTGGAAAGCCGATCTCATGGATTTGAGATCTTTGAAAACCTACAACGACGGTTACAGTTATATTCTAACTGTGATCGACGTTGTCAGTAAATATAGTTGGCTGGAGCCAATCAAGAAAAAAACTTCGAAAAATGTCTCTGAGGCTTTCTCACGTGTGCTGTCGAGAAGTAATGGACGTCAGCCAATATACCTTCAGACAGATAAGGGAAAAGAATTCGTAGGTCGGGAGACACAGCAAGTTTTGCGCAATAACGATATTATGCACAGAGTGGCACGCAGTCCGGATACGAAGGCAGCCATAGCTGAAAGACTAATACGAACTATTAAGGAGCGAATCTGGCGGTATTTTACCCACAAAAATAGACGAAGATACATCGATGTGATGCAGAACATAATAGCGGCGTACAGTCACAGTAAGCACTCAGCGACGAAGATGACACCTGCATCCGTGACAACAATAATGAGCGCAAAATAATGAGGGCCAAGTTCAGAGTCGGTGAGCTGCTTTGCGTCAGTCGTCCAAGAACCGTCTTTGAGAAGGGTTACGAGAGCGGGTGGACATTGGAGCTATTTAAAATTGCACGGATTTGGCAGATACTTCAGCCACCTGTCTACCATTTGCAAGATCTCTCAGGTGAGGACATAGACGGTTGTTTCTATACGGAGGAACTCAGCAGAGTACGGAAGAATCTGGATACAGGATTGTTCCAAAGGGACGCTGAAGGAGTATTTCATCAGCTGGAAAGGCTATCCAGAAAAGTTCAATTCTTGGGTCAAGGCTAGCCAATTTTCGAAAATATGAAGGATCAATTTTACATTATTCTGAAAACTTAAAAAATGATTTTATTATTATGGCTTGAAGAGGTCCACACCCCGGATGAAACGTTCCCAAATATATTTATATTTTAGTTGATGTTTTATTTTGAAAATTAAGGGTTATCCTCCCACTTTTGTTCCTTTTAATATTATTTAATTTTACACTATGGAGAGGAATAGTAATATATATAATTAAATTGAAGTTATGACCCTCATAATGTCAGCATTCGGAAAATTTGGATCACATCATTCAAATTAAAAAAATAATCATATTGAAATATCAATTTAAACTAAAAGAAAGGTTTCTGTAATTGTCGATTCTTCATTTCATGTTATTAATAATCCCAGCATCCAAATATTTCTATAAAAAGCAATTAACTGGACCACATTCCTCCAAATTAATCTATTGTTCCCTGTTAATATGTATCTCTTAATAAAATGAATTGCAATTTATATCACAAATAGACCTCATAACCTCATAAAACCATGAATTTTGTCATAACATTCTGAGTTTTTGTTAGCAAGTTATAAGGTTTAACAAAAATAATAATTTTCAGTTATACAGGGTATACAGGGTGAGAGCTAAAGAATTTGTATTTTAATATCTTAATAAAACTGATCGTTTTCATAAGCTGCGTAAAGAACTTAACCGAGGTAATCAAAAGATCTATCTTTTCTCAAAATTTCAAGTACAATAAGTCCTTTCTACGCCCGTATTCGAAACCAAAATAAGTCATTTTTATCAGTTTTCGATTTAGTACTAAAAAAGTAAGTAATGGAATATAGTTTGACACGTAACCCATCAACATATTTTTTTCGTGAGGTTATGATATGTCAAATTTAATTGATATTGACTGAGTAGTTTCAGAAATATCACGGTATACACACACACACACACATCCATACGGACATTTCCTGAAAACACGCAATTCGAATTTCTAACATCTAAAAACATGTTTCTATGAAGTTTAACTGAAAATTTTACTATTACAAAGCTTCCTCTAGGATGAAGCATCTCCAAATTTTTGCTCGATTACTTTTATTCTGGTGGTGAATTCAGATTCAGAAATAAAAAATTCATAAAATATAGTGTTTGGGGCATTAAAAAAATACATTACGAAAACTGTATTTTGCCGACAAGTGAACACATTTGGACTCGATTTTGAGGTTAGGACATTATTATTAGTCTAACGCTTCCTCTACAGCTTTCCTATATTCCATATTCAGCAAACTTGACGTTTCAAAAATTTCAGTTTGATTGGTTGATTATATCTCACGTTCTACTACTTCGATTAAATAAAATGGTTCTATCGTGGATTAAATGGAATTTGGGCCTTTTAGGTTAGGTGTTTGGTTATTTCTGACGGCGAGTTCAGATTCAGCGTTAAAAAATACACAAAATATAGTGTTCGATGCATTAAAAAAAATATATAACGACTTGCGGTATCAAAAACCGTATTTTTCCAAAAAATGAACACCTATGGACTCGATTTTGATTTTAGGACATCAGTCTAATGCTTCCTCTATAGTTTTCCTATATTCTATAATCAGCAAACTTGACGCTCAAAAAATTTCCTTTCGATCGATTATTTCTATCAAAAGTTCTACGATTTTGAAAAAATCGTTTTTAACCACTGTGCATCGTTTTTTCTTTTTCTTAGCCGTCGGTGAACCAGAGTACACTGTTTTCTAGGAGCTCGTGTGATCCTGTCCTTCATTCTCCTCTTTCTCGGATTATGATCAAGAACGGTTTGGAGAAATAGATTCATTCTAGCCATTCTGTTGCAACCCCTTTTGCCCATTTGCGGCATTACTTCTTCCAGAAGTGCCTCATCATTGAAGTCTGAACAACTCGTTGATTTCGCTATTCTGAGGAATGTCTGGCACGCCTTTGCCTTAATTACCTTGCTTAGTGGGGAGGAGTTCCAAGAGTGTTTCCATAGCAGCCGTAGGAGTCGTCTGCATGGATCCCCTGATCACTGCCATAACCAATCTATGTATCTTGTTCAATGCCCCGATATGAGTTTTCGTCTCGCATTTGTGGCTCCATATCAGTGTCCCATGAGTATGTTTTGTATTGATGATTGCAGCCATTTCACTTTATCCGGTTCTAGCACCCAAGTATTGCCAAAGGCCCTCCTGCATGCCCAGAAGGTGCTTATCGCTTTTCCGCATTTTCTTAATATCTTTCCCCCAGTTTAGTCAAGCGTCAAGCGTGACTCACAGTTATTTGATTTCCTTTATCAATTTCAGGGAGACACCATGGAGTTAGAGCCCTACCATCGGCTCATTCTTATACATGTTCTTACATAGCATGATACTGACTTTACAGGGGTTCACCCAGTTAGGGGTTAGTTATACTTTATTACACCATTCGTCCACCAGGCCTAGTGCAAATTGCATTAGACCTGCTAGCACGTCCTCGACGTTTCATTAGGACGACAATGTCGTCGAGATATGCCTGTGCGTTTATACCGGCCTCGTTCAGGGTACACAGTAGGCTGTCCACTATAGTTCGATGACAGTACCCCTCCTTGTAGGCATTGCTTTCTGACCACTCCTTTGCTAGAGTTCGGTTCCCAGATTGCTACTTTCGTCCTGATTCTCAGTATAAAATTGATCCACCTAGCGATAGTTTCCGGGACTGCGGCTCCTCTATACCTGTCGAGATCGTCTCGCTAGTCCTGTGGTTGATGGACCCCTCGATGTCCATAAAACCTATCAATACCAGATCCTTATTTCTCATACCCACTTGAATGAAGCTAACCGTGTCCACAAGCGCTGTATCCACCAACTACCCCGTCTGGTAGGCATGCTGCTTAAAGTGCAGTGGTGCTTCTACCAGTGTTAACCCTTTAATGTATACATCAATCAGCCTTTCCAGAGTTGAGTGAAAATAAAGTCATGTTGATTAGCCTAAAGACCTTTGCGACCGTGTATTGTGTCTTTCCAGTATTGGGCAAGAACGTCACCTTCGTTAGTCCTCATTCTTCCGGCACATCTTACGATCTTAGCCCTAAATCCCTCTCTGTAGCCTACCCATTTTGTTTTTCTTGGGTTCCTTATGAATTGGTCGAGCGTACTTTGTCCACCAAGTCTGAACACAATATATTGGTGGTTCGACATGGAAAACTCATCAGACACCCTTTAGTGAATAACCTCTGATCATGCATTCCTGGAAATTAGAGCGATGTCTATGATTTCCTCCTTTACCGCGTTTCGGAATGTGGGTCTGTTGCTCGTATTGAGAAAGTTCGTTGATGCTAGGAACTCCAATAGACTTTCTACTCTAGAATTGCAGTCTGAGCAGCCCCAATATGTGTGATGCGCGTTTGCGTCGCAACTGATTATAAACATGGTCCCTTCGGCTTTGTATTCTCTAATTAGTGCGACTATTTCCTCGGTGGGGCGAGGGGGGGGGGGTTACTTCCTCATAGGGAAAGTATGCCGCGCCAATTATAATATCTTCCGTTCTCTTCCAGTGCCATTGTATGTTAACCTGTCTATCTGTACACATATCCATTGAGCAGTGCTTAAGATTAGGGTGTTGTATTAATTTACTTGGTAAGTTATGTTACTTACCTTATAGTCGCCACGATAAAGAGTAGATGGGCCAAGTTTATCCCTCCTTTCTGTCTAATGGTTTGAAATAACGACTGAATAATCTAATATTATCGAGGTGTTTTAAATGCCCATATATTTTGTGAACGAAACCCCACACCTACTACAACAAAAGGTTACGATTGAGGGTCAATGTTTTGATCTTCGTGAGGGGATTAACCTGTTTTGCTGCTAAAATATTGGAACGATATATGAGTACAATAGAATCGGTGATTGCTTAATTGATAAATCGTACGCAATGAAATAGTGAGTAATTGCGTTTTTAACTAGACGATCATAATTTATCTCGTCTCCGGGTCTAAAGTTTAGTCGCACGATTGTCCGCAATCGTGGAAGGGATATTGCGTTGAATCGGTAGAATCAGACTTCGGGGTAAGTCTGCGCCATTGCTGTGCGTATATTTGGCGACTCATGCTTGATTGCGCTATAACTAGCAACTCTATATACGTGTGACTCTTCACACGTACAATGTAAATAATTTCAAGTACCTTAGAACACAAAGTATAGGTATATAAACTACCTCCTTGTAAAATTAACGGAATATGTTTCACATTAAGCATTTACGACAATGTTTGCTAAATCCAATTTATTAATTGTATATATGTCTAAGAAAATAGAATAATAAAATATAAATAAGTATTTATTTATTTCTTATTACAAATTATATCATGACGTCGTTTGATAATTTACTAGAATTATTCAGTATAATTTGCTATTTTGTCATAGCTTCCATAAATTCTGAAAAAGAAAATGAAAAACATTATGTAAATGAAATCTTTAAGTAATATATAAGTATAAAAAAATTGTATTTCTTAGTATTAAATAAGTTAGTATTAAATAAAACATAAACTAATTTTCAGAAAATAATGCAATGTAAACTTCTAAGACTTTTTATGATTTTTAAAATTTATTTTGATGGTGAACAAATATGGATTTTATCAAGTCATACATGATATTCCCTTCAAAATATAAACCTTTTAAAGACTACCAATACATTACAAAAAATACGTCGATTTTTATTAAGTAGACTCTTTTATTTTATTTTATTAAGTAGTAAACTCGCTTGGAAGGAGCAAGTGGATTCAATCTCGAAAAAAGTCAACAAAGCCGTGTACAGCTTACGATTCATTAGGGGCTGTACAACCGAGACTCCCCGCAGAAGGCTAGTCGAAACACTAATACAACCACACTTAGACTTTTAAAATTAGTATCATTATTTGCATCGTCGCATGATTTTAAAACAATACAACGATTTCCTTATGCTCGTTATTTAATTGATTATATAATTATATACCATTTGCTGGAGCTTAAGAACCTACAGCGAAGGGTCGTTTTATGCCGGTATCTACTAAGCATGCAAGTAGTATAGGGGCTGGTATGGAGAGACTGTGCGTGTCCTAGAGTGACGTCACCAATCCCGTCGCTAGCACCAGTTGTTTATGTAAAAAGAAGCCCATGTTTATATCAACAATGGCTGATAAGGTTAATAAACATGATTTACGACCGCTACTGTCATAAACAGTCTGTCATCGATGGGTGCCTTTTGCTTATTTATAAATAATTATAAACAATTTTTAAACAAAAGCTATATCACGCATATGATGCCAGTCGCTTTTACCCTCCCCCCATTTAGCAGACCCGAGCGCGACTCTCTCTCTCTCTTTCTCTCTCTCTCTCTCTATCTCTCTCTCTCTCTCTCTCTCTCTGGTAAGTTCAACATCACTTACAAGTCACTCTACCAGTTACACCTGTTTAACAGTTTTTTTCACTCCTATGAGTGACCTTTTTCAGCGGAAGGGACACCCCATAAGGCTCTTAAGCTAGCACAAAAAACACTAGGCATCTCTGTGTGTTTTATGAGCCCGGAGATGTCTTTTTCCGCTACATAACCTTAAAAATTGGTAGCTGGGAGGACGTTCACGGTACAAGCTAAACGGACACATCATCCAAAACAACATAATTCAACATCTTTGAAAAAAAAAGAAAAGAAAAAGGAAGGAGAAGAAAAAAGGGAAGAAAAATATAGAGGCACCGACGGAGAGGATAGAGGCGGCATTTGAGGTTAGAGAAATACATTTTCCTCTATCTCTTTCTATTGCGCGCGAAGAACGTCAGCATCGCAGCAGCGAAAGCAGCTGATCGACTAGTCAACCAAGTAAGCACCAAAGGCACTAGTATTAAGTTGGCATCGCTGACATCACCACGAGTCTACATCTGCTCATGCGTGAGTCTAGTTGGTTTAGGCGAAGGAAATTTAAACTTGACCTTCTTTACTGTAGCGCGCGAAATTCGAATTTAAAAATTCAAGTGACGCATTAACTTTAGTTAATTTAGTCTAAATTAGTTAATTTTTACTTTGTGTTTTCGTTAATGCAATGGCTCCGGCATCTTGCTCGAAGGCATCGTATAAAAAGATTTATCGAACAAATGCTGAGATGCTTATGTTGAGATGCCACAAATGCGATAAACCATATCATAATGTGTGCCATGACTGGATTTTCCGCGGACGAGATATATGTATCTTTGGGGACACAGGATCCCCCACCAGCTCGAGTCTCTCGGCGCAAACAGCAACTACAGCCGAGGATTTGTTTCTAAGGTCACGCCCTGAGGTGTCGCCCCAGCTGTGGCGGTTAAGCGCGGGAGACTATAAATACGCGGCAGAACGTGTCCGTGGTAGCAGTATAATTGTACGAGTCTATCGAGTATTATAATAAATCGTTATATCAGTTAATTCGAGGGTTCCTCTAATTCTCCCCGGTAATGCTCCGATTCCTTTCCCACCATCGAGTCTCGATTCCTTCGGTCAGGGTCTCTCTCACCCTGTCATTGGTAGCTCTGACCGCTACAACTGGTGACCCCTAATTGAACACGACCGACAAGCGGAATACAAATCTTCAACGGAAATCGGAGGAATATCGGAGGAAGCAACCGCACCCAGCAACAAGGGAAAACATTCAGCCACCACGAGGATACATATTCCGGGAGCTCTGAATGTCAGGACGAGGTCGTGGAAGCACCGCACCCCTCAATCCGAAGCTGGAAATACGACAGTCACCGCGGGTCCGAGGAATCTCAGCACCAGAGTTCGAGCAATCAGCAGCAGAGCTAGCCACTGCCGAACGCGCCTGCCGCACTGCAACCCAGGTGACTTCCAAAACTCCTCAGCGCGCCAATCTAAACGACCTCGACAACGACGCGTTTGAAGACTCGTTCAACGGTCGCGAAGGCGATACCACCGTCCTTCATAACAACAACACGCTAACGGATACATTCAATTCGCTCGAGGACGAAGACGCTACGATGGCAACCAGCCGTTTCGCCCTGGATAAATTCTGGCCGAAAAATCCCGCGCGTTGGTTTCAACAAGCGGAAATAGCATTCAAGGCGTACAAAATCGACGACGACGAACAAAAATTCAACTTCGTCTGTCTCGTTCTAGGCGAAGAGACATCGAGAATCGTCGAGGACATCACAGCAAATCCACCACCAACGGATAAATACGAGAAAATGAAACAAGAGCTCATCGCACGCACAGCTGAAGCCCCAGACACGCAGCTCCTAAAACTACTATCAGGAATGCAACGCAGCGACCGAAAACCGTCACAGCTCTGGAGAGAGATGAAGACGCTCGCTCAAGGAAAACTCTCCGACGACGTCCTCAAAATCCGCTGGCTTTCTCTCTTGCCACAGCAAGCACAAATGTGGCTCCGCGCATCGTCAGCCAGCATGGAAGAGCTCTTAAAACAGGCGGACATCTACGTTCCCTCGGAGCCGACTTTCTCCTGGAGTACGGCCTGCTTGTCGACGTTAAGCACAAATGCCTAGTCGAGTCACTCACCAAAATCACGGCCCCAGCGGTGGAAGTGCGAGCAAGCATACACTCGGTCTCGAGCATCTCGCCGATCGGACCCTCAGCAGGACCTCTGGCAAAACAATACCAGCAACTGCTCGAGGAATTCGCAGACCTATTCGAGCCAACCAGCGCACCAGCACAGACCTCCAGGCTGCAGTTTAAGCACCACATCCACACACGAGGACCTCCCGCTTTCTGCCGACCACGCAAGCTTCTCAGGAGAAAAGCTCGATGCAGCAAAAGCTCTTTTCAAAGATTTATTGGAGAAGCAAATCGTCAGACCCGGATCCGGACGCTGGGCATCTCCCCTGCAACTCGTCCGTAAGAAGAACGGAACCTGGCGAGCAACCGGAGACTACCAGAGCGTAAACGCTGCCACCGATCCGCACCGGTACTCCTTACCCCTCATCGAAGACCTCCTACAGGACAGTGAGGGCATGGTGTTCTCCACAATCGACATGCAACAGGCGTACTGCCAGATACCAATAGCCGAAGAGGATGTCGAGAAAACGGCAGTTACGACTCCCTTCGGTCTATTCGAATTCTTGGGAACGTCTATGGGCCTGCGCAACGCTTCGAAAACCATACAGAGAACCATGGATCACATTCTGCGTGACCTACCCTTCGTAAAGTGCTACGCCGACGACATTTTCATCGCATCGCAAAATCACGAGGAACACTTTTCTCACCTGCGACAGCTATTCAACGTCTTGAGGGCAACCAACCTCAAGATCAACAAGGACAAATGCCACTTCGGCGAATCGCAAGTACTATACCTCGGCTACGCGGTCTCAAAAGAAGGGATCAAGCCTCCAGCCGCCAAAATCGAAGCGATCCAGCAATACCCAAAACCCGAGACAGCCACGGAGCTCGGAAGATTCATCGGCATAATCAACTATTACCGACGCTGCATTCCACGAGCTGCCGAAATTCAAGCCTCGCTACACAACCTGCTGAAGGGATTGCCCAAAAAGGGTCGACTAACCTGGTCCTCCGCAGCTGAAGAAGCTTTCAACAAGTGCAAAGCCAGCGTCTCGGAGGCTACTGCCACAAATTTTTTTAATGCCAAAGCACCGCTGGTCTTGCGAACAGACGCTTCAGACACAGCCGTCGGTGCAGTTCTGGAGCAGCAAACAGGAAACGGCACTTGGAGACCGCTTGGGTTTTTCTCTCAAAAACTCAGCGCCACGCATATGCGTTACTCCACATACGACCGCGAACTCCTAGCCATCTACCTCGCAGTGAAGCACTTCGAGAGGAACCTGGATGGACACAACTTCACTATCATCACCGATCACAAGCCAATAACTTTCGCAGCTACACAGAAACCAGAAAAAGGGTCACCTCGACAAGCCAGACAACTGGAGTATATCTTTAGATTCAACCAGAAACTGGAATACGCCAAAGGAGAGGATAACATAGTTGCAGATGCACTATTGAGAGCTCCAGTCAGAGAAGCACAAGATCTCTCAATCGACTCAATCACTCCAGGCAGTGTGTCAACCATTACCATGCCCACGACGCTCAGCTCAGCAACCATCGCAGAAGCCCAAGCAAAAGACACAGAACTCAGGAATCTCCTCAACAAGTCTAGCCTAAACCTGCAACAACTCACCATCGAAGGCCAGGACATCTGTGACACTGCTCACAACATAGTGAGACCCTATCTACCACATACCCTGCGAATGGAAGCCTTCAACATCATCCATGGACTGTCTCACCCCGGAGGAAGAGCTACAGCTCGAATGCTGGCGCAAAAATTCATTTGGCCTGGCCTGCGAAAGGACGCTCTCGCCTGGTCTCGCCAATGTAAACCGTGTCAGCTCTCCAAGGTGAGTCGTCACAATCGAGCAGCACTGGGGCGTTTCACTGAACCTGATGGACGGTTCCAACACATCCACAAGGATTTCATCAAGCTGCCAATGGTGAGGGACATGCAATATTGCCTAACTATCATTGACCGATTCTCTCGATGGCCAATCCCTCTTCAAAACATTCAGGCCAACACAATCACGAAGGCCTTCATCGAGCACTGGGTAAATCACTTTGGAACACCACTTCAGATAACAACGGACAGAGGAGCCCAATTCGAATCCAGCCTTTTCATGGAACTAGCCAAGCTGCTCGGATGCAAAACCTTTGACAGCTTTTCAGAAAAATTCGCCCTGTCCCAGCAGCCAGACACTCCAAGTGACATCCCTTCTTCTACAAGGACTTACACACCTGCTCACACGTCTGCAAAAGGGTAGGACGAATTCGCAAGCCGCTTGAACGTCCATACACCGGTCCTCACAGAGTCGCAAGGCGAGTAGATGACTGGACCTACGTAATTAAGGTAAACGGACAGGAGCAGGCGGTTACCACAGACCAACTAATTCCAGCATATCTCGACGATGCGGAAATCGACGATCACAGCCAACCGGACCAAGTACCACTTCAGCCAACGCCACAGCCACCAAACAACACAGCACCTACTTCTGCAAACAATAAAAACCAATCATCTCAGTCAAGGACACCCAAGCGAGTTACGTTCGCTGCTCAACCCGAGCAGTTCACTGAAGGGGGAGTAGCTGTGGGGACACAGGATCCCCCACCAGCTCGAGTCTCTCGGCGCAAACAGCAACTACAGCCGAGGATTCGTTTCTATGGTCACGCCCTGAGGTGTCGCCCCAGCTGTGGCGGTTAAGCGCGGGAGACTATAAATACGCTGCAGAACGTGTCCGTGGTAGCAGTATAATTGTACGAGTCTATCGAGTATTATAATAAATCGTTATATCAGTTAATTCGAGGGTTGCTCTAATTCTCCCCGGTAATGCTCCGATTCCTTTCCCACCGTCGAGTCTCGATTCCTTCGGTCAGGGTCTCTCTCACCCTGACATTGGTAGCTCTGACCGCTACATATCTGCATAACATGTAACATGAAGAGACAGAGTGGTATTGGTGGCAGCGGTAGCAATACTAGTGTTTGCAATATAAGTCAGGATACTGTAGTCAACAAAAGTAAAGTTATCACTATTAATAATAATAGAAAATCGACAGATAAATCTGTTTCACAAAAATCTCAAATCTCAAACATAACTTCAAGGAAAGTAAAAAACACTGTAAAAAATGATAATACTGCTATAAATAATACTGTGAATGAAATGAATAATGCCATTGTAAATAATACTGAAAATAAGATTGGCAGTTGGTTTAAAGGATTCTGTGCTTGATTTTGAAAAAAGCAATTGTGAATTATCGCCATCCGTGACTTACGTGAATAATAATGTACTTATCCCGCAGACCACCTTGGATCTGTTTTTTCAGAGGTTCGATATGCTCCAGCAGCAGTTTGACGATATCATGTCCCATATGAGACGAGGTTCTGTATCTGCCGGTAGCTCTGTCTCACTTGCACCAACTGCAGATGAGATGAATAGAGATCTGGTGGAGCAAGTCTCGGCTCTGAGGGACGCGGTGGATAGGCAGACATCCCAGTTGGAGGAACTGCGTCTGGATCGGCAGCTGATGCTGGAGGAGGGGCGGCTCCTGATGGAGCAGAATAAAGCTCTTAGTGAAAGCTTGGGAGCTCTGCGGGACCACAAGTGTCATGGCGACGTGAATGCCGGCGTTGTCTTACCTTCCAACTGCACTTTACAGCCTTTGGCTCTCCCGTCATCTGGGTCGTCTTGGGAGGTTGGGGTCGCTGAGCCGGGTTGCGGGGGTGCTGAGGACTGCGAAATAGTTATTAATGGTATATTATCAAGTGAAGTAACGGCCTCTCAAGAAGACCTGCACAATGTGGCCTTCGCAGTTCTCAGCACCATCATCCCCACCTTTGACCGGGGTAACGTCACCGGGGTCCGCGTCCTGGGGCCTCGCGGTCCGACCGTGACGAGTAGGGATTCTGCGGGGGGCGGCTTGGGATCGAGGACGAGGGTAGGTGCGCAACCATCTTGCGTGGTGAGGCTTTCCCGGGCGAGTTTGATCGGTGATGTGATGCGGGCTAGGCGTGCGCTCTCCAATAATTATTTAACAACAAAAGACATAAACTCAGATATGCTTGGTTGGTTGTCATCTGTCGGCCGGCCTGTACGGAAAATTTCTATCAATGAGCTGCTGTCCCACAGCAAATTTCAAGGCTTTAAAAGTCAGAAACCCGTAGCACAGGGGCTGGGTTTCAAGTACGTCTGGCACGCCGGCGGTAGATTTCTTGCTAGGCGTAGGGGTGGTGAGCGTGCGCATATCTTTGCGTCGGCTGCCGATTTGCAAGCCATTCACACGGCGTACCGGGCTTCTCCTGACCGACGGCCATCCATAGGTATACAAGTTACTGATAGTGATGAGAACGGAACTGTAAAGAGCGAAACAGTGGTAAGTTCGGAGGGCAGATCGGCGGCCTCCATCTGACTACATAAGCCTGCTAACATCGGAGGGAGGGCGAGAGATTCCTTCAGAGCGGGATTTCTTAATGTGAATTCGCTGAGAGCTCGCATTGAGGGTCTTCGACTCTTCCTTACTGAACATCCCTCCTATAATATCTTTGATATTGCTGAGTCATGGTTGGGCTCGGTCGTTGATGACGGTTTCATTCGGATTGACGGCTTTTCAGTACTGAGACAGGATCGCAATGTGAATGGAGGCGGGGTATGTACGCAATGAATTTACAGTACGTTTATTGGCTAGTTTAAACACATAGGGACCTGGAAAACCCGGGATCCCTGAATATCTGTTTTGCAGCATACAGCAGGGTTCCTCTCCTCCAGTTCTTGTCGGGGTCATTTACAGACCTCCGAAGGTTGCGATGCAAAGGGACTCTGGTCTTTTCAGTGTCCTACGTGATCTCAGCGGTAAATTTAGCTACAAAATCAGCATGGGAGATTTGAATCCTGACCTGTTGTTGGGATCGGATGATGCCAACACCATTCGGCGTCTCGCTGAGGAGTTATCTCTTCAGATAGTCGGTCATGGTCCCACGCATTATACTTCTACCTCTTGCACGTGGATTGGCTTAATACTAACGGACGAGAACGACAGTATACATGACGTTAAGAAGGAAAGGCTGCCCAGTTTTGGCAAACACTGTATTATATGTAGAGGTCTCTCTTAACTTCCACGCTCCCATTCTTGGGAAGGAGCCTTTCGTTTACAGGAACTTCAAAGGCATAGACACCGCCTCGCTTAGTGACTTACTATCAACCTGCAACTGGGAGGCCATGAACTCTATTGAAACCAATTTGGAGGGTATTTTGGAAAATTTGAATGCTAACTTGAATTCGGTAATTGACATATTAGCACCTCGTAAGATGGTTTGCATAAAGAAAAAATATGTTCCTTGATTTGGTTCTGAGCTACGATTACTCATTGATAAGAGGGATGCCACGCACGGACGCTACAAGCGCACTGGGCATTCAGAACTCTTTGACGAGTTTTTCTGGCTCAGTAATGAGGTTGATGTTCGCATGGCTCAAGAGCGGAGCTTCTATATCACCAGACATTTGTCGGATGCTCTTGATGACAATCAGGATATATGGAAGAAAATGCGTAACCTCGGCCTCATACCTAGGCGTAAAGAGTAGGAGTTTCATGGTTATACGTCGGGCGAGCTGAACGACCATTTCACTGGGATATCTGTCTCACCCTGCGAAAACCTCGATGACGCGCTGGACTTCATTTTTACTGCAAGTGAGGAAGGCTTCATGTTTAGTCCAGTCAACATAAATGATGTCATTCTCGCCATTGCAAACTTTTCCTCACAGTCGAGGGGTGTTGATGGGGTCCCTTAGGGAGTGATCGTGAAAGCTCTCCCAATAATTGGCGAATTTATTGTAAAGATATTTAACTCCTCTTTCGCTCTGGGCGTCTTTCAGGGCATTTGGAAGCAGGCGCAATTAATAGCACTAAAAAAGAACAGTGCCCGTTCATCTGTGTCAGACTTTCGACCTATAGCTCTACTCTGCTTCCTATCTAAGGTGCTCGAAAAGCTAGCTCATTCCCAAATTACGGAGTATCTAAACAAAAACAAAATTTTAGATCCTCTCCAGACTGGTTTGGACGCATGGCCATTAACAGAAAGGGGGTGACGCTCTTGCTGTTATTTGATTTCAGTAAGGCCTTTGACAACATGTCACCTACGAAATTATCAACTAAGCTGCAACGGCTGGGTTTCTCACGGATGGCTCTCTTATGGTTAAAATCATATCTTTAAGGCGGCACGCAGATTGTTACTTCTACCAGGGATGGTAATTCCGAGTTGTTGGAAACCAATCTGGGTGTCCCACAGTGTTCGGTCCTGGGACCTCTGCTGTTCAGTCTGTACGTTAACGACCTACAAGACTTACTAGACAAAAGGACGACAAAACATATTTTTTATGCAGACGACCTACAGATTTACCTCCATACTACCAAGGGTAAACTTCAGATCCAGAGTGCACGTTTCTGGAACTCCTTATCCTCTTCCGTACACCTTTTACCTTCTCTCGTATCCTTTAAGGAAGCAGTGCACGGCTATCTGCTCGGCCTTGAGCCCTAGCCGTCCCTCATGTGGGCGGATGACGCCGGTATTCGATAGAATTTATTTGTGATTATTTTGACTCGGCCTTTCCGGCCTAGACCTGTGATATCCTCGACGAGAACGTTAAGCTGACTGTGATATGATAGGTCTACGACCAAATTTATTTATTTATATTACAAATATCTCTAAAAATGAGTATATATTTATTTATTGTATTTTATTTATTTATTTTTTACTGTAAAGTGAAATAAAGATCTATCTATCTATCTCTCTCTCCCCTCTCTGGGCCATACTCGCGCGCGTCCGCCCAAGCTGCTGTCTACCTGTCGTATACCTGCAGTTTGTCTTTTATTGCCCTTGCGCCGGCTCTGATCCTTTCTGCGCTGTAATAATATGTAACCTGTATGATTTCCTACCACACGGTGCCGCAAAGCCTACTCTAAATTTTAGCTTTGAGGTTTATTGAAGGGATTTGTACACATTAAAAAATAGAGAAATTTTTGTTTGATACGGTCTTATATTTATTAAATGAAACAGTAAAAATTGAATACATGATATATTTATCTGTGTGTATGTGTGTGTGTGCGTGTGTGTGTGTGTGTACGTAGAACAATGAATCATGTTTACAGCTTAGAAACTAACGATAAGAGATGAATAAAGAAAATTATAGCGGAAACATAACGGCGTACACATCTTTTGCGATTCTGGCTAAGCCAAACGCATAGATTTCTGTTTAAAGTACATCTAAAACGTCGACGCTTACAGTGGCGTAATTAACTTTGTCTTAACAATTTCGTTTATTTTATATTTATGAAGGGCGTAATATTGTTTGAAAGAGTTTACATTTTTCAGAATTTCACGACACAGTTCAGCCTCTTCTCTTTTCAAAGGGTCTTTTATAAAATCGAAAATTGAGTCCACGCAGCTATTCACTAATCCCGAAAGCTCCTCGAGCTGTTTAAAACGCAAATTGATACACTCTTACCTGTCTTAAGCTGGCGAACGATTGTTGATGCATAATTACACTAGGCGGACTCTCGTACTGTTTCTGCTTCTTGCACGCAGGCTGTGCAGGTGGATGCTGTTTTTTTTCATCGTCATGGCCGCCGACACTGCTGATGAACTGATGACCGTTGTGGGTTGTCATTTCTACTGTAGGTGGTGATGTTGGTGTTGGCCTCAACTCCATACCGATCGCCCTTGCTCCGAAGCTGTTTGTGAACGTAACATCGTGATTTGGAAGGAGGATCTTGCTAGGATTTCCAAAATCCTGGTAGAACGTGAAGGAGTGATTCAGATATGCATCTATAGCCTCCACCTGATCTTTGATCACTTCCCAGCTGTGTGTGTCGAGTGTCACATACTTGGCTGGCGATCCATTGGCACAAATTTTTACCACTGCTCTGTAGTAACCGCTGTAATACTCCAGGCCTATGGTTGCATCCCTGCAGTTTGATTTGTTGAGCGCGTACGTCGTTGAGTACAACAACTTACAGGTGATCGGCTTATTTTTCTAAGACTCAGCACTTGGTGCTGCTGATGCTGCTGCTGCTGCTGAAACCATTGCAAAGATCTTTTACACACAAAGCCTACTTGACGAGAGTGTTCTTACGACTGATGGCTGGCGACTACGACACGACACCTTTATAAAGTACGGGAGGACAAAGAGCTAGTGTCAACGAGTAGCAATTCTTTTCAGAAAAGGACGATACAGTATTTACATTCCATAGAGAAACGAGACACGTTTGATATTGATAGAAGTTATTTTGTTTAATGCTACCGTCACCGATAGTACGTTTGTATAAACTGCTCAGATAAACATCCGGTCTTGGCTGTACAGATCTTTGCTTTGTTTTATTTTGCATTCTTTTCATGAGCCTTCGTTAAACTTAACGGCTAATGCGTCATTCTTGACAAAGTCTGATGAAAAAACCGTAGATATTTTCGCAGAGAAATGCCACTACACATATGATACAGAAACATAATGCAGTGTTCGCCGCATACTTTAGAGTCGACGCTCTGCACTTGTTTTTCATTCCCATCGAATCGCGTGCAGTTTTTTCCGAGTCGATCAAGATGATGCTTTGATACGGGTGCAACTCCGTAGCTGTAAAAAAAGTAAATTCCGTATCCATTTTTATCTATAAAGATGGCAACGCAGTGTGATCCTGGCTAATCGGACGTGTCAAGATTCGTTACAATAGCTGTCGGTGTGGAGAGCAATTTCAGAACGCGATTAGCAGCGTATACTCCTGTTGAATCGGCTTTTAATCCTCTAATAGCTGTGATTATTTGACGCGTATTCATGTTGATGGTGTATCTACGTACTCTTTTTCTACCGTACCATTTTTTTTCTCGTCAGCTTCTTTTGAATATTGATCACGTAGTCCGTCATGATGACGATGATACTGTTGCTGCTCGGATACATTAGGTGCTGGCTGTTTCGAGAGGGAGAGTAACTGTAGACTGTCATCGCGCTCACCTTATGAAGCGCGAATCAAACATTTTTTTTTTTTTGAGGCGCTGCAATCGAGTGTGCGTGCGCATCAAGCGCTAAAATCCGTTATGATTTAGCGATTAGAGTCGATTTCGAGAACATTTTCATACTCTGCGCAAACGATACAGTTGATAGCAGTGAAAAGAGCCGGCTGAAATCTCACTTCTATGCGTATGCCACCCGAGCGCACGAGATTCCAATGTGTGGCATAGTGTGCCAATAAATCAGGAGTGAGATTGAAGGCCGTCAAAAAATTTCCTTTGTAATAGTTTTAGCGATTGATGCCCAAACCTTCGTTAAGAAAATGTACGCCTGTGCCCGTGTAAAGTGTTTGAAAAGCGTCAGTGTAGAGTTTGTCGAGACCCGTGATACGTGGCTGCAAAGGTTTGCTTCGAATTTGTACGCCGTCGACATAGAGAAAAATATAATTTATAGAGAAGTGTTGAAAATTAAGGGTTTAATGCGCGGTTTCCGTTGAATGCTTTGTTTCCCACAAAGCCCAAGATTATTCTCTTTGGCAGCTGACCGTGTATAACGTTGTCGATCGAATCGCCCAATATTCCCGAGTGAAGAGTAAACAACTTAACTTTGACTCTCGTTATGGGATATTTAGCCGTGGTTTTCGATAATGCTTGCGCATGAGCCAGTAAAACTCCAGGACTGATTTTTACTCTGCGAATTATGAGTATTCTTTGATGCTGAGTTTGAATTTTTCATCAGCATTTTATCCTGATTAAAGAGGTCGTGATGTAGATGTCCAATCATATCAAAGTATCGTCAATTCTGTGTAAAATATTTGCGATTTTCCAGCCCTTTATTCACGATTATAGATATTGTGGCAGTGCTCACTGCATTAGCTGGCGAATCGAAACCGCCGCTCGTGTCGTCGTACCACAGACTCCCTGTAAGATGTGACTCTTTAGCAGCCGGTGCGTAGTTGAGAAGCGTCTCGATGTACGCTCTGTAAGGATAGGCGCTATTAGGCGGCGAAACAATTTTCTGATTGAAAAAAACGTCAATCTGATTGAACGTTGCATGTATGAAATTGTTGATCGGTCCGACTTTAAGGTCTTCGGTCGTTTCGGTAGCCTCGTCAGTGGGTCACGACCCTTTGTACGAATTGCGCGTTCTATTTTGAATTGCTCAACAGCTGCCGACTTGGGTTTTGTGCCAACGTGGGCGAGCTCCTCGAGATAGAAAAAGCCGTCAATCTCCTCGCCGTTCTTCGTCTCATCATTCAAATGATGAGACAAATGCGAGAACAAATCCAGAACTATATCGTTTGATGATTCTCGCATCAAGTCTTCGAGAATCAGTAATTTTTTCTTTCCCGTATCCACGGAGTAATCGCTTCGCTGCGGAAGTCCCTCTCGAAACTCGATAGGTACAGCAGCACTGCCGTCATCTTTGAATTCACTGCGGTACGTCTCTTGCCACTCTGTATAGTAGGGCAGAACCCTGTCGAAGCGAGCATCGCACATCTCCGGCAGATGCTCGAGAAATTTTTTCAGAAACCAGCTTTTTCCAGCTCCTGTCGGTCCTGCTATGCACGCCGTAAAAGGATGCTTCCAACGCGTATCCATCTTTTCGACTAAAGCGCTCTCTTCCCGAAAAGCGCTTTTTATTAATATTATTCCTTTACCGCGGGGGGCGGCGGCGGCGGGCGCGGGCGCGGGCCGAGTATACGCGTGTACTCTCGCGGGCCTCTTATACGCATATAGTTACGCGGGCCGCGTATACGTGTATACTCACGCGGCCGAACCGTCTATACGCGTGCATGTACGGCTCGCCTATAAGCGTGCGATGATGAGTGGGTAAAGGAGGGAAAAAATGTTATAATTATAAGAAAAAATTTAAAATACTTTTTTTTTTATTATAAATATATTAAACATAACGCAGACCAATTTATATTACTTAAACACTAATACAAAAACGAGATTCTTAAATTTACTTTTATTTATTCACAAACAACTTACATACTGTACTTAACTTTTGTAACCGTACAGGAGCGATAAGCCGGAAGTAACATACCTACGCTTTTTTAGAACTATGCTACACGATTTGACCCCTTCTTGCGTGACGATAGTGTGATCTGGCAATCTTTTAATAGAATTAAAGTTAAGATTAATGCATTTATTCTCTTTATCAGATTTAAAATAATTTTCAGTCATACTCTTAATGCTAGGATAATTTATTCTTAAAGAATTCACGGTTCTGTAGCCGTAAAATTTCGGACCACCCGAGAGGAATGGAATCGAACCCGAACCCAACGAGGGCCTACCTTCTTGTGCGTTGTCGTTGCATACGAATATGCAAGAATCAGCAATTCCAAATACGAAAATAGTTTCAAGCGAGCCAGAGTTGTCGTGTAGGCTACTATAACTACGTTCGTATATGCAGTAGACTCCACAGCGTCGTCGATGTACTGCCAGCTCGCGTACATCACCTCCTCGTTGACCAGCAGGAGACTCTTGACCTCTTTACCTTCGGCTGTTGGGAGTTTCAGGAGGTCTTCGCGCTCCTTGACGATCACAGTCTCTTTTAAATTATCGTGCAGTCCGAACTTGTCCCAGAACGAGTTCAGACAGAGCTTTGCAATAGTGCGCAGGCCAGGATTTTTCGCGATTTTTTCCATATCGAGCGATATCCCCTCATTTTCGCGATACTCGCGAACGTAACGCGCTTTAGATTCCGCGTCAACGCACCAAACTGGAAACCCCGACGCTTCCTGGTTTAATCGCAAGAAAGTGTCTATGAGCGGATCGTACTCGGTCATACTATACTGCCATATGACGAATATTTCAGTTATAGTATAGCCAAGTTCGATGGCTTTTCGCAGCTCATCCGCCACCTAGGTTCCGCTAAACGCTCGCTGACTCGCATCCGGGTGACAACAATCGCTCTGTCTCAACTCTTCGTAGCATGTTCGACACAGTGCGAAGAGAAGCTTGCCGTGCATTTTTATCGGCAAAAGAGGCAGATAAAATTTTATCGGCGGTAAAAGCCATCTATGGCTGAAAAATTCTTGAGATTGCCACCCATTAGCTCATCCGTAAACTGCGACGAAATTTTCGGTCCGACCGCCGAAGAACGCGTCACGAGGATTAAGCGTTATTTTGTTGATGAGCGGATGCTACGACCCGTACTTAGCGATTTCGGAGTTACGCTTGACTCTGTCAAACCCGCACTCTCAAATCTCGCGCGTCTCGTAACCGAGCTGTTCGATCTGCACGATTTTAGTGCGTATACTCTCGAGCAACGCGTCGGAAGTACGACCCCAGGCATTTGGCTTGTTCCGATTGTTTCTGAAACATTCAGGCATCTATGCGTATAGCAGCCCTGGTATTGAAAAACAACGGGATTTTCTGCTGGATTGGTAGATGGTAAGAATCCGTCGACCAAAAATCCCTCGGGAAGCCGATATTCGCGCGCTCTGCCTGCGTGCACAATTTCGCAACCGATCTCTCGCTCGCTCTGCAGCAGCCACTCGACGGCTTTTTGGGAGTGCTTGTCGGCGCGTCGATACCCGCCCCTGGGGACTATTCCTATAGTATGTGGCTTTCAGAAATTTGTTCTATAGAGATGAGAGCACACAGACGCTATTGCAGTAGCCACTACAAGCGGGTCCGTGTCTCCGACCTCGATAAAAATTTTTCTGAAAGCCACACACGCGGGACGCAGAATTATCACATCCATACGGCAGTAGTCGACAATTTCCTTGCTGAAATCGAATACTGCGTTCGCTGCACACATCTCGCTTTGTCACAGCAACAACTGTTCGCGCTCGGTCGACGACATAGTATTGGGCGAATAATCGTGCGCTTCCAGTATGGGCCCACAGTATTCGGCGTTAGCCAAGATGTTAAAAAGGCGCGGTAAACAGCCATTTTTCGTAGTCTCACCTAAATCAAATGTAGCAGGCAACGCGGCCAACTTTATTTGAAAATAGCTGAGGCTATCGATGAACTTTGTGCGTCCATACCATATGCACAGTATTTTCTGACCATTCAGTATGATGCTTGGTGCTCAATTTATTTTACGACCGTCGCGGATGACGTTATATTCGGCTCGCATCGCCGGCATATCGTTCCTCTGAAGCGCGATTTTCGCCTCGCCCATGACGAGCGCTCTCGGCAAACGGAGATTTTCATGATTACCGATCTGAATGATGGACCGTTGAGAAATGCTGTCGGCGGTCAAGTTTTTCCATCGAGAGCCACCTGCACCTACAGGCATCTCTACGACGGTCAAAAAAACGGTAAATGACTTGTCGACTCGAAAATTTGCGTTGCTCTGAACGGGTCCAGACACCACAAACCATAAATCATCGCCAGTCAGCGCGCTCGCGAGACGATACGAGAGCCCACCTGACCCGTTTGCGAAATCGGGTAATCGCTAGAGATTGAAACACCGACGCGATCGCTCCCGTTTTTTTTCAGAGTTAGAAAATGCTCGTAAATGTCACGTATAGCTAACTCGACCCAGTTGAGCATGTTGTTCCTATGCGGGAGTGTTTTAAGCCGAAGCGTCAGACGGCGAGCGTCTGTACGGAATTTCCGTACGTGATGCACCGTATTCGCGATAATTTCAAAGCGACGATAACGCTCATCGCCACGAGCTTCCTCCTCCGCCTCCTCCTCCTCCTGATCCGAATCAGAAGCTGCAGCAGAATCGCTTACAATACTATTGACGGTGCCTCTTCGCTCGAGGTATCGCCGCCACCGGCGCACGATGGGACATTTTGAAAATTTTTTTCAAAATAAAATATCTCCGTCCAGTATTGTCCAAATTGGACGATTTTTTCTATGTTTTGCAGGTTATACTCTACAGAATACGAGAAAAGTATAGAAATTAAATTAGCAATTGTCGCTGGCCCAAAAAAAATCGTAATATAAGCCATTTTTTCGAAATTTTTTTTCCAACTCATGTATCTCCTTCCAGAATTGACCAAAATGGACAATTTTTTTTGTTTTACAGGTTATACTCTACAGAATACGAGAAAAATATAGAATTAAATTAGCAATTGTCGCTGGCCCCGGAATAATCGTAATATACGCAATTTTTGGAAAATTGGACATTTTCTGCTTGCAGATGCGAGATATTGCTTACATATTCAGAATATGATTGAATTAGCAATATATATATATATATATATAAATATATATATATATATATATATATTGCTAATTCAATCATATCCGGTATATAGACATTTCTGGCTTTCAGATGCGATATATTGCATCAGAATCAGAATATTGATAGAATTAGCGATAAAAATGTATGGATACATATTTTATTTGTTTAATAATTATCATTCCCAAAATATTAAATGTTATTAAATATTTTATGAAATATGAATAAATGAGCAACACCAATATTGAAAATTCTTACATTAATGGTGGACGGAATAATCTGAGAGTTCTTTATCAATGTCCGGTTCATTTTCTTCTCCACATTATGTTAATCTTATTAAGCTTATCGTCATACAATTTATTTACTCTGAATTTAATATTTTTGTTGGTTTTATTGAATGTTTATTCTTTATTTTAATGATAATCAATACAGACTCTAGTTAAATGAAAAGATACAGTATAAGTATTGAGTATGGAGGTTGTGGATTGCTTGGTGCTGATGGCTCTCTAGGAGTGAACTGGCTTCCTGTAGGTCCGGCTGCTTTTAAACCCTCAGGCCCTATAATAAAACTCAGACGGTTTTTCTCTCCCTTGAGATGATGATGGTGGGGGTGTATCCGTTCGTCGTGTATATCGTTGTATTCCAACATCCTTCCTCAACGATAGTCACGCGGATTTATCTTTGTTGTTTATATTTGATTGGTCAATCCGCATTTATCTATCATGCTTTTTAGCTTTGTTCTCGCTAGAGGTTTTGTAAGCATGTCTGCTGCCATGTGGTCTGTAGGACAGTATTCATATTTTATTAATCCTTGATTATGCAGGTCTTTGACGAAGTGGTATTTTGTATCTATGTGCTTCGTCCTGTTGCTGAATTTATTGTTGTTGATAATTTTTAGACAACTTTGATTGTCTTCGTATATTGTTGTCTGCGATGGCATTTTTTCCTCAAAATCTTCGAGCAGACGTCGAATCCATATAGCTTCTTGCGAAGCCTCGGCGAGTGCGATGTACTCGGCCTCAGTAGATGATTGTGCCACGCATGTTTGCTTTCTGCACGCTCAGCTGATTGATCCTCCATAATATTGGAAAAGGTAGCCGCTATTAGATTTTCGCTGGAGCCTGTCTTCGGCGTGATCTGCGTCGGCGTATCCGATTAGGCCGATTGGTCCTTTTGGTTGACCAAGACGCAGTTCGTAATTCCTTGTCCCTTTCAGGTAGCGCGCGACCCTTTTGGCTTCATTCCAGTCGACCGTTGTAGGCTGTTTATTGTGCTGGCTTAAAATTGTTACGCTAGCAGCTATGTCGGGGCGTGTATTAACCGCTATATACAGTAGAGCTCCGATTAGTTGCTGATATTTTCTGATGTCTGGCATAGGTGGCTGTTCGCCTCTAATCTTATAGTATCCTGGATCCAATGGCACTGCTGAAATTTTTGCGTCTTGTAGACCGGTTCTGCATACAACATCGTCGATGTATTTTGACTGCTTTATGCAATAAATGCCATTCCGATCTTTGCGTATTTCTATGCCAAGATAGTAATTCAATCTTCCAAGATCAGTTACTTCAAAATTTTTCTTTAACAAATCTGCAACTTTATTGATCTCGTCTTCGTTCTTTGCAGCGATTAAGAAATCATCGACGTGCACGATCAAGTAGATGTAGTCGCCTTGGTTTCGTTTTGTGTACAGGCAGGGATCAGCCTTGCTCTGTACAAATCCGCATTTTTGAACGATGCTGTTCAATTTATCGTACCAAATTTTTGCTGCTTGCTTCAATCCGTACAGGCCCTTCTTCAATTTGCACACATTCTCTTCTTTGTTTGCACCTGTGTAGCCTTCAGGTAGCTGCATATAAATTGTCTCCTGTAGATCACCGTTGAGGAAAGCCGTCTTCGCATCGAAGTGTTTTATAGTCATAGCTTTATGACCTGCAACGACTAGGAGGGCTCTGAAGGTTGCTTGACGCACTACAGGGGCAAAAACTTCGATATAATCGACGCCGTATATTTGTGAATAGCCTTTGGCTACTAATCTCGCTTTGTATCGTGCGATTTCTCCTTCGGCGTTTCTTTTAAGTTTAAAAACCCATTTGCATGCGATGATATTCTGGCCTTTTGGTTTGGGTACCACTTCCCATGTACCATTTTTTACCTGTGAGTCGATCTCTTCTTGCATTGCTTTTTACCATTTTTCTTTATCGGGTCCGGATAAAGCTTGATCGACACTGGTTGGCTCCTCATTCGCTGATATCTTAGCGAGTTTCGTGATAGCCATGTACCTTACGGGTGGCACACCCCTGTTGCTCCTTTCTGAGCGTCTAAGTTGCACTTCTTGTAAGGCTGCTTCTTCGCTACTTTCGGAACTTATGGACTCATATTCATCTGCGCTTGACTCATTGACGTAAGGCTCTTCTAGTTGATCTTCCTTGCAGTTGCCATTAATAAACTCTATTTCTTCGGGAGTGTCGTTGTCTCGGATTCCTTTCTCACACATTTTATCGAGGAAGGTAACGTCGCGGCTGATTTTGATGCGCTCCGTTTTCATATCTAGGAATCGAAATGCTTTTGATTCCTCTGAATACCCTACGAAGATCAGTGGTACTGCTTTGTCGTCAAGCTTTCTTCTCTGTTCTGCATGAATATGTATATAAGCCTTGCTTCCAAATATATGGAGATTTGATAAATCTGGCTTTTTAGATGTCCATAGTTCAAAAGGCGTTCTGTCTATTGCTCTTGTAGGCAGTTTGTTTTGCAGATAGTTAGCCGTGTTTACGGCCTCCGCCCAATATCTTTTCTCCATACCTGCGTCTATTAGCATGCATCGTGCCATCTCGAGCAGGGATCTATTTTTTCTCTCGGCTACTCCGTTTTGCTGGGGTGAGTAAGCCGCTGTATATTGTATACGGATGCCCTCAGCTTTCAGGTATGACCGGAGTTCGTCGTTGACGTACTCCCTTCCTTGATCCGAGCGTATGATTTTAGGCTTTTTATTGAGCTGCGTTTTTGCCATCTGGACAAAATTCTTAATACATGTAGTAGCCTCACTCTTAAATTACAGGAAATATACGGTGCAGTACCTGGAGTAGTCATCGATGATAGTTAGGAGGTATCTTTTATTGCCTGGGGTTACTGTCTGCATGGGTCCGCAAATGTCCGTATGCACGAGGTCTAGAACGGCCTGTGTTTTATTGCTGGACTCTTTTGGGAAAGGTGCGCGTGCCATCTTTCCTTTTATGCAGCACTCACAAATCTCACGCTTTCCGCAGTCTTTTATTTTAATCCCGGTAGCTAGGCCTTTTTCGGCTAAGCCTTTTATTGCGTTCGGGTCCCGATGTCCAAGGCGTCTGTGCCATGTGTGCTGGCAGTCCTCTGTGTGCCCTGCATTTATTGCACTCGGTCCCGAGTTTATTGCACTAATAGCCGCGCAGGCCTTTTCGGCGGTCCTCACCTCATATAGTTCTGGAGATAATCTCGCTACGGCTACGGGTTTTCCCATCTTCGATACGATGCAGTCGTTGTTTTGGAAAGCAACATTGTATCCATTGTTTGCTAGTTTTTTGACTGACAATAAATTGCAGGCCAGCTGTGGAACATAGAGTACGTCGTCGATCTTAAGTGCGGAGATACTCGTCCCCTCGACCACGCAGTTTATGACTCCTGTCCCCATGCCTTGTACTTCTGCGATTTTATTGTCATCGGCGAGACGCACAAATCCTTTCTGGCTTGGATCGAAATTGTTGAAAAAATTTCGAGTATTTACCATGTGGCTAGTTGCGCCTGAGTCGACGAGCCAACTCTCTGAGCCTTTTGGCGTCTTTCCGCTGAGGAGGGCTTTTTCTTCAATGAAATTTGTATGCCTTGCGAGAAAGAGAGAACCAATGGATTTGTCTTCATGGGGACTTGCGGAAGCTATGTTAGCTTTTTCTTGCTTTTGTTGCCATGTCTTGAGTTTTCTGCACTCACTTTTAATATGTCCCGTATTCTTGCAGGAAAAACAGTATCTCTTCTGCGAACGTTTGTTTGCATCGTTACTTTTATGCATTACGTTCATGGCTGTGTCACTTCGCGATGCGTTGCCGCGCGATTCCTCGATCCCCTTGCGCCTTTTGTATTCGTCGATTAGTTTACTTTTGACGAATTCTAGCGTGAGTTCGCTTTCTGGCCGGCCTTCGAGAGCCGTGAGGAGAGTATCGTATGACTCTGGAAGACTTGTTAAAAGCAGTATGGCAATAACATCCTTGGGAGTCTTGTCTCCCATATCAGCGAGTCGGTCCCAGAGATTCGAGTAGAGCGTTATGTGCTCTTCCATATCTCCACCTTCTTTAAGCACCATGCGACAAGCTCTTTTTAGTAAGTGCACTCTACTAGTTGCTGTCGATTTTTGGTGATAATTTTTTAAAGCATCCCAAGCTTCTTTTGCTGTACTAGCATTTCTGATGTGCGTGAGCTGATTATTCTCTACACTCAGGCCGATTGATGCGCGAGCCTGATCGTCCTTCTTTGTCCAATCGCTAGATGCAGTACTTGGGGGGTCTTCTTTTATCACTGTCCACGTTCCTTCTTTAATCATTAGGAGTTCCATTTTGTAACTCCACACTGGGTAGTTGTCACCGTTGAGTTTTTCCACGGCAAACCGGAAACCCGCAGTGTCTGACATTTTTTATGATTGTTCTTAAATTCACACTTGACGTTATAACTGACCTGAGAGTTTTTAACTGTCTTTCACTTGCACTTTTCACTAGCACTAGGACCTGGGCCCATAACCTGTTGGTTTTATTGAATGTTTATTCTTTATTTTAATGATAATCAATACAGACTCTAGTTAAATGAAAAGATACAGTATAAGTGTTGAGTATGGAGGTTGTGGATTGCTTGGTGCTGATGGCTCTCTAGGAGTGAACTGGCTTCCTGTAGGTCCGGCTGCTTTTAAACCCTCAGGCCCTATAATAAAACTCAGACGGTTTTTCTCTCCCTTGAGATGATGATGGTGGGGGTGTATTCGTATGCCTTGTATACGTTCGTCGTGTATATCGTTGTATTCCAACAATTTTAGTATTATAGAAGAAATTCGGAATCATCAGAATCTTCTATTTCTTCGGTACAAGTTTCGTCCTCAATAAATACAACTTCATTTTCATATTAACCTGTTTTTAAGCTCTTCCTGAAAATAATTTATTAAAGGAAATATTATATTGGTGTTGCTCATTTATTCATACTTCATAAAATATTTAATAACATTTAATATTTTGGGAATGATAATTATTAAACAAATAAAATATGTATCCACACATTTTTATCGCTAATTCTATCAATATTCTGATTCCATATGCAATATATCGCATCTGAAAGCCAGAAATGTCTATATACCGGATATGATTGAATATGTAAGCAATATCTCGCATCTGCAAGCCGAAAATGTCGAATTTTCCAAAAATTGCGTATATTACGATTATTCCTGGGCCAGCGCAATTGCTAATTTAATTTCTATATTTTTCTCGTATTCTGTAGAGTATAACGTGCAAAACAAAAATAAAACGTCCAATTTGGTCAATACTAGAAAGAAATATTTTATTTTGAAAAAAATTTTCAAAATGTCCCATAGTGCGCCGCCGCTGCCTACCTGCGATATGCCGCTAGCTGTGATGTCATCGGTGATCAGGTGATCCGCATCGTAGAATCCGACCTCCTGCAGTATCGACAATGTAGGGCTCAGCGCTGTTAAAGAGTCCGTTGACATTTCCAGCGATGATGGGCCCTCTTCCTCGCTGCTGCTGATATTATCATCGTCGACTGCAAAGAAACGAAGTCTTCATTCTTCCGCACGACCGTTGTAGCATCGAATGATGTCGCTGAACAACTCGGCCATCTCGAACGCAGTCATAGAAAATAAGTCGTCTGCTGATATTTCAAGCAACTTGTTTAACCAACGTACCTCCCGCGCACGACCGTTATTCACGATTCGTAGCGCAGCAGCTTGAAAAATCATAGCCGCGTCATTTTCTGGATCTGCATCCGGACAAGGCTCCATGCCTTCGTTCAAACGACGTCTGATAACTTAAAAAATTATTATTGTTAGTAATAATAATTTTTTAAGAAAATTTAAAATTTAAAAATTTCTCTTACTTTTATTAATACGACGGTCGAACGAGCTGTATTGATCGAAGCGTGCATACGGATTCATCGCTATTTCCTCAGCGGTTTCATCCTGAGTCGCAAAGCCCTCGAAAACCTGAGCTCTCGTAGGACCAAACTCGGGAGCTGACTCGTAGCGCAACGAGAGCAGAATCATCGCAGTCTCCATCGTTTGCTGGCTACCTCTCAGCGGTGCCGGAGCGCCCGCTCTGTAGACAGCCTGCTCGGAGACGCCAGACCAATCATCGCCGTGATCGCTGTCCTCCACCTCGCTCTCAGCCTCATGCTCCACAGGCTCATCCATAGGAACTTATATATCCTCCTGCTCCTCCTGCTCCTCCTGCTCCTCCTGTTCCTGCTCCTCCAGCTCCTGCTCACTTTCTTCCTCCTCCGTTGCGTCGCTGTCGCTCTCCTCAGCGTCCTCCTGTAGAGTAATTCGAGCTACAAGAAGAACAAAATTACAGTACTATTATTTAAAAATAAAAAAACTGATTGTAGGGATCATTGTAAACACTTACCCTGTTCCTCGATGACATGCCTCAGAGAGTACTGTAACATGGCAGCCTACTGCCAGTTACAAGCGGCCGCGCGGAGCACGGCAACACCGCGGCACGAGTCGGCGAGCGCGCGTTCGGCCGTATTCGTGGAGACTCGGCCGGCATCGGCTAGGCCCGAGCGCACGAGAGCAAGCGTAGGTAGGCGAGCGACCCAACCTAACGTCGACGGCGAGAGGGGTCGACGCGAGCGCTGGTCATCAGCTCTACCTTTTTTGTTCTGGCTGCCGTAGCGACTGGTCTTTCGACACGAGCCATCACCGATCTCTACCGAACCCGAACCACGTGGCGACGTTTGCTTGGACGAAGACATTGTGCGACGGGCTGCTGCTAACTGTGAGTAGAGTGTAAATCATATTAAGTGATGTACGCGCGAATAAGTGTGCCGATTGCGGAGTAGCGCGAACTCGCGATTATTTTATCGGCACGTGGCCAACATGGCGGCGGGAGCGCGGCGGAGCATGAGTGCGGTTTTAGCATGCTTCATCGGCTTAACAGCGCTGAGCCGTTCGACTGATTTACCGTAGACAAACTAATTACTGTACACATGACTGACTGACGACCAATACTATTTTGATGCTACCGTTTATACTCGACTGACGACTATTGTACTGGCGCTACCGTGTTGTGCTGTGACTGCAATTATTATATTGACGCTATCGTGGCACACTGACGATAATAATTATTCCGATACTACCGCTTATATTCTGACGACGACTATTGTACGGACGCTATCGTTCATGCTGTGGCTGCGATTATTGTACGGACGTTACCCATTACACTTGACTACAATTATTATGCTGACTCTCTCGTGTACACGACGACTACAACTATTTAACTGACGCTATCGTTATACCAATTACGGCTGTGAGACTGACGCTATCGTTTGCATATTGACTACGACTATTACACTGACGCTATCACGACAACTAATATTGCTATTACACCGACACTGACAATTATAATACGACTGTCGTATTGTACTGACTGTTTTACGAATCAAGACAAAGACCATAACTTTACTGGCACGCTATCGTCCACGTTTTCATATGCGACGCAACCTTGACCTACACGACGACACAAGGTCACGACATTTCGCTAGTTCTAGTTCGCGCGTTAAACTCGCATAGGTCTAAGATTTAACATTAAGTAAATTTAATAATTGAGCGTAATATAAGTGAGTGTTAGTTGGGGCAGCGGCCCCGTTAAGTTAGGTATAATAGTATGGAGTGAGTGAGTATTCGCGTCGAGGTTCGGGCGACGTCACCGGCGCGACAAAGGCGGGTACGCCTGGGGACTCGCGTACGTCGGGAGAGGTTGGTTATTGTCGGGACGCGAATTCAAAGTCTCGTGAGGGCAGGCTGCGACGGACGCTACGGTCGTCGGCACCGGTAGGCGACCGAAAGGGCGAGGCAGCTGCACCGTCCGCGTCGGGTAAACCGTCCGGCGGCGCGTTGGCGAACACACCGCGGCTAGGAGGTTACACCGACGGGCACGAGCGAGTTCGGCGCCGGAGCGTTGATTAGGAATTCGAGACGACCGGATACGCGCCCAGGGCGTGCGCCGGTACTTACTCGCCCGAACATCGGCGCGGTGGCATGCGAGCCACAGAGTGTGTATGAGTGTGAATCGACGGGAATGGCATAGTTGTAAGCGCGCGGTCGGAGATCGCCTGTTGTAAAGGAATTACGTAGGAGAGTACTAAGTTAAATATAGAACGAATCTAAGTTAACATTGTGCATTCATCTCGTACTGAAACCCACGACCTTGTGTGATTGTCTCATTCCCTCTGTGAATAATTGCGTATACTGACTAGCCGAGCAGGTGCACGAAGATGATGTTTCGACACGAGGCGGCGTCTCAAGGTAAGGGGATCGCGGGATCCCTGGCACTCCGGTGCCTGGCGCCCAGGGCAGAGGCGGCCCGCCGTCTTGTATGTATCGAAGCAGTAGTAGGAGACGGAGAATTCATTGGTAACGCGTGCAATAAAACCCAGCGTTACCGTACGCTGGGCTAACCGTTACAGTACACATCGTATGCACCGCGTTCCACCAAAAATTTGCCGACGATTTTTATCGCAGCACCAGAATGTTTAAAGTATCTCTGATAAAAATCGGCTATCAAGCGGTATGCGCAATGCGTCAACAGGCAGCGCAGCTCGCGTCGCAGCCTCTCATCGCACATCCGATGAACGCGCACATACCACTCGCAGGTACACTTCCTCTCCACAGTTAGCTGGCGAGTCTTGAGCGCGTTGGCTACGCGCAGGATCGCATAGCGAACTTCGATTGTAGCACTGGATATTTCTGCCACACGTGATAAGCTGGCTCTCTCAATGACACGCATTTCGAGAGACTGATAACTGCGCTAGCGTACGAAGGAGTTTTATAGACGGCTCAGGGTTGATATGAAAATATCATACCTTTCTTAGGAGTGATTTCATCGAATAAGACGATTGCAGAGGAGAAAAAACGTTAAAGAGAAGGATTTGTTTTAAAACAGCGCATATTACCGTCATAGCTGAGAAATCTAGACTGCCACCCGTGATCGAAAGAAATAAATCCAATACCGTACACCTTGTTTGCGCTTTAGGCACATAGCTGTCATAAACCTTAGGTGGATAGCGAACGTCTCAGAGAATGGGTATCGCCACCGCTAGATCCGGTGACAGTGATCAATCAGTTTTTTATAACTCTATGGCTGACTATTTTTAATCTCTCTTACCGGGCACATGTAATCTCTGTATAAACAGTTTACACTTGTTCTCAAGTGTCTAGCGGAGATCCGATGATTCGTTCTCTGCTTAGTTTTGAAAACTAATAAGTTGGCGATAATAAAACAAAGTCCGAGTCCATGATCACACGATACTTCCTGGAGCTGATTCGCGAGACATTGAGAACCTTTCTTTTGCTCTCACCCGTCTCCGATTTTTTCTGATAAGCCCACGATACAGGAGCTCAAGTATATACAAATAATCTAGTCAGAGTATAGCGTTACCAACGGTCTCGCATTCTTAAAACAAAGAACGTCGTTAAAGGGAAAAGAGTGGAAAGGCGCGGTCCCTCTCTAACTACATACAGAAATTTTTTCCCAACGGCTTACGTTTATGTCACTGCTTGCACCGATCATACCCCCAGATTCTTGAAAAAACACGCACGTATAGACAGGACGATGCTGCTGCTAGAACCTCGTGTGCAGCAGGTGAGCACCGGCAGAGCTCGGCTAACGTCACGATCGCCTTGGCAACGTAAAACTCCCACCACACCGTGGGCCACTCTCGCTCCTAGACGTAGTCGGCACGCAGAAGAAAATCCAAAAATTCTTGAAATTTCGCGAGCTTGGTTAATGATCAGGTGTACTCACTCTCTTCTGAAGAAGTCAATGCGACCCAGTGCAGCCAACCAACAACTGATCAAAACTGGAGCTTGATGTCCTAACCTCAAAACAGCAAAGTGCAGGTCTTTCTGTTCCCACCCTGGCTCGAAGAAGGCTAACCATACTGTAATGCTCGCAGAGGCAGGAGCCAGGTGTACAGAAAGCCTGAAAAAGATTCACTCGTCCACGGAGTGCAAAAAATCAACTATTAGTGCGTTAGTAGTAATCCCCCCACAGTGGCGAGTCGAAACAAACCAGCCGCCGCCGCCGCCGCTGGTTGTGCTGACGCACCACTGTGGGGGGAAGGGGAGAGAGAGATTTAGATTTAGATTTAGATTTAGATTTAGATTTAGATTAAGATTTATTTTGCTGTACGTTTTGTTGTACAAAATAGTTATAAGATATAAGATACAGAAAATATTTACAAGGATGTTATAAACAATTTAGAGAAAAATACACAGTTTTAAAAATTTTAAATTAAAAAGAAGAATGAGGATGCATATATGAATAATGGTGTGAGATGAATGCTTTGATGAGTGTGGTATGCATGTTGTAGATGGGGTGAGAATATTATTAAGAATGGATTCGAGACGGCTATTTAAGATTTTTCGAGATTGAGGTAATGTTGCTTGACCTGACGTTCAAAGGAGGTAATGATCTAACGTTGCGGAGATAAGCTGGTAATGAATTCCAGAGATATGAGGCGCTTACGTGGAATGAATTCCTTAGCGTCTCTGTGGCGAAAACAGGGATGTCCAGGGGAGTCACCTCACCCCTTACTGGGCGGAGTGCGACGTGGAAGTCAAAAAAGGCCAAGATATAGGATGGAACAGCGGTATTGAAGAGTTTTCTTAAAAACAGGCCGTAAAATACTTCCTACGTCCGGCGGTGGTGAGCCATTGCAACTCACGCCTGTAGGGGGCGATATGCTCGACCCTCCTTATACCATAGATGTAACGTATTCCTGTGTTCACCAGTCTCTGTAGTTTGATGTCTAGTTCTTGTGAGAGGTCACAGTATACCAATGAACAGTAGTCAATGATGGGGAAAAGTAAAGCTTGTACAAGATGCTTGCGCAGCTCTAAACCAGTGCTTTTTCTAAAAAAATATAATCTGTACATGAGCGAGTGTGCACGTTTACACACTTGTGTAACGTGCTCTTTCCAGGTGAGTTTAGAATCAAGCACTAGCCCCAGGCTACGCACTGTCGACCGATATTCAACCCGGGCCTCTCCTATTTTAATGTAGGTATTAGCAGTGGAAAGTAGAGCGTTTATATAATAGGAGGAGCCCAGGACGATCGCCTGAGTTTTGAGTACGTTCAGTTTAAGATGATTTTGCGCAGCCCAGCTCATTATTCTTTCGCCATTAGAGCTCATCCTTTCGGAACAGGAATCGAGCTCCTCTAGGTGGCATTGGCTGTAAATTTGCAGGTCATCCGCGTAGATGAGATGAGATACGTCTGAGTCCAAACAGAGGCCGATGTCATTGATGTACAATGCGAATAATAGTGGTCCCAGTACGTACCCCTGTGGTACTCCCGTGTTTAGCGGAGAAACGTGAAGAGTTCGTCATTGTCACCAATGACGGCCTGCTTTATGCCTGTGAGGTAGATGGCAAACCAGCGGATAACCTGCTTAGAAAAGCCGAAAAAGATTAGCTTTCTGAGTAGTCTGGCGTGACACACTGTATTAAACGCCTTACTAAAGTCAAAAAGAAGTAGAAGAGTTACCTTCTTTCTGTTTATTCCAAGCCTGACATCATCAGTCAACTTAATTAAGCCGGACTGTTTGCTGTGGCCAGTGCGAAAACCAGTTTGTAAGTTGTCAAGGAAAAGTCTTGACTCAAGATACTCCGAGGTTTGTCTGTGCACTAGCCACTCCAGCGCCTTGGACAGGAAACAAAGAAGAGAGATCGGACGATAGTCAGTTAAGGCTGTTGGTGAACTGACTTTGTTCAGTGCATGCACTAGTGACTTTTTCCAGTCCGAGGGGAAACGTGAGAGAGAGAGAGAGAGAGAGAGAGAGATTTGGAGGTATTATATATCTATATAATAATATATACGAAACTTAAGACTCCATAATAGTGTGATAGAAGGCTCATATAATCGCCTCGCGCGAGCTATTAATCGCCGACGAAGCAAATCGGGAAGCGGCCTTACAATAGCACTGGGTACTGCTACATGCTCTTTAATCTATTCTGCAGGTGAATCAGTCTTGAGATCAGAGGCATAACTTTTACCATCATCCCGGAGCATAATTGTTTTCATCCGCGCACATGCACCTGTTACGTCCTGTGACGTATTGTAGTTAAGCAATATCAGCATTGCGAAGTCCTGCGACGTATTATAGTTAAGCAATATCAGCGTTGCGAAGCCGAAAACTCGAAAATGATGAGTATGGCCAATAAAGTAGATCAGCCGAGTAAATAAGTGTATAAATACGTTGAATCCATTGCACTTGGGTCTCGCTTAGAATCTGGACTCTGCTACGACGCTCCGGGCAGTCGACAGAGCTACCAGAAGTAAGTCGCGACGCGATCGGTGTATAAATTGGATTATACATTTAAATAAACGACCATCAGAATACATTCTATTATTGTAACAATTATTCACTCTATCCTGCACCTACGACTGGCCGATCTTGATCAGACACCAGCAGCAGAGCAGAGAATATCCTCCATGACAAAGTAAGTACGAATTCTTAATAAATATATATACACAGATCGAGTTCGTGACTTAACAGTGGTTCCGGTACGAATCGAACGCTAGACGTTTAAAAAAAATAAGAAAAAGGAAAGTAAAATTTTGCTAAATAATAAAAGTGACAGTGTTTTAATCCATATAAATCAAGTTTTTGTGCTGTGCGTGTGTAACCCTTTCCTTAAGTCTGCTTAGTAGCAACTTTTCCCTAGACCTGCTAAAAAGCGGTCAATCTTTTTATCCTAAAGACGCTGAAAAGCGACTTATCCTTTATTTGCTTAAATAGCGATAACTCTTTTCCTAAAAAGCACATAAAAGCACAAACACTCTGTAGGGTTACCGTATTTTTTTTTTAACCTTAAGAATACGGTTTAAACGTAAAGGAGCGTAAATAAATAAAATATAAAAAGTGCAAAAAAAAAAAGCAATCAACAAAGTAGAAACATAAAATCGCGAGTCCACAGAAAATTCAGGCCGAGTGACCTGCTTGCCTTACGTTGCAGCGTCAGCAAGGTGATCGAACGCAGCGCTTTAAATCTGCCGCGCTTATGTCAGTTTAAAAACCAGGTCAATGCAAAATAGTCCAAACATAAGTATAACAAATAATCTTGTACAGTTTTCCAATCTGCCGTGTAAATAGTGATTTATTTAACATTATAAAAGCACGTATTTCATTCCATGAACAATAATACTAGTGTAGTAAATATAGTAAAAAAGAATAATCACAAGAGAGGTGGTAAGAGAATATTTTTACGGAAACTATTTAAGGAAAGATCTAAATTAATAGAAGAATTAAGACAATTAAACAAGAAAATAGATTTATTTTTCCAATTGCAAGAAGTTAGGCAGCCAAAAGCAGTAAACAACCAAGTAGAACGATCAGAATTTCAAATTGAAATCGGCAACAAATTTGATGAATTATTTAATTTTGCTATGACTGAATTGAATAAAAATAAATAGATTTTAAATTGTAGAATCACGAAAATCAGTTAAAAGTCTAAAATTGTTCAAACAATACTGATATAGCTGAGTAAAGGCAAATTACTGTGTCACGCGTATAGCCGCAATAAATGAACTGACCGAAATTTGTGTAGTTCGCAAAAACGCGGAAAGTAGGTCAAGTATTGCAAAACAAGTAAGACAGCAATATTACATCCGAAATATGTGAATGTGATCTAATAAATAAAAAGTTAATTAAAATGAGAGCACCAAATGAGTGACAATCAGGAAAATCTATTAGACCAAAAATTAACTAGGAGCGTTGTTCGTAATAATCCTACATTACAGGATCAAATAATAATTCCGAACGATAAAACACCATTTACGAGAAGTAAAAAAATAAGTCGATCACCGCCAGAGAACAGTATAACTGCGCAAAGAAAAGATGAAGAATCAGTAACCAACACTGAAAAATATAATAAAACAAGAGTTAAAAATACAGTAGAAATAGAGCAAGAAGCAAATTTAGAAAAGACAAACAAAGAAAAATCAACGGGGGCAATAAAAAAGGCGATTTCAAGACTGAACAAAGCCCATTTAACTATTAATATACCAACTACGTCTAATAAACAAGAATCAGCTGAAACATCTAAAGAAGATCAAAGGAGAGCAGCAGTAACCCCAGTAACACCATTGACAGTGATTAGAAAAACAGAAGATTGGAAATTCGATAATAGTTTGAAACAGGACATATCGTTGATAGACATCGAAGGTTTTAACGAGCAACCAAGCCTAATAGGCAATCTAAACAACTCACAGAGTAAATTTAACTTCAATTTTAATTTAGACAGCTTATTAGACAACACCATGGTCGGTCCGGGGCTAGGTGATCAACAACAGCAAGTACCACCGCAGTTGCGTTTATCGCTAAAATACGTAGCGAACCTAATACCAGAGTTCGACGGAAAATGCATATCAGTTAATGAATATGTAGAAAAATTAAAGCATGCAAAAAACATGTTGTCAGAAACCGATCAAGCAAATTTAATTCCAATATTAAAAATGAAACTAAAAGGCGATGTTTACAGGGCGATGCTAAATGCACAAATTAGTAATATTCAAGATTTTATCAAAGGAATCCGCCAGATTTATCCATCAACGGATAAAATGGCAACACTTTATGGAAAAATAGCGGAAAGTCTGCAGAATCCAGACGAGACGGTACTCAGTTTTGCTAACAGATTGCAAGAATTAGTATTGCAAGTTAAAGACAGTAAAGAAGTAGCAGCATATACAGAAGAGGAAAAACAAAGATTCGAAACTAAAATAGATGCTGAAACTCTATCAGCCTTTGTAGAAGGATTACGGCAAGAAATACGTTTAGAATTAGGAACAACGAAAGATTTGGGCGATGCTATACAAAAGGCAATAGAAATAGAGACGAGATTAAATAGAAGAAATTTAATATTTGGTAAAACAAATAAAGTATTTTGCAGTTTAAGCAATCAAGCAGCTATATCAGGAGACACAAGCGTTGCCATATACTCGTGTCAGATTTGTCAAGACTATGGACATGAGGCATTGTTTTGTCATAAAGTGGCGTGTGTTTACTGCAAAAATAAAGACCATTTGTCAGATAGCTGCAGAATAGTAAAAAAAAGATACAATTAATTTGTAAATTCTGCAATAATCACGGGCATTCAATCGATGCCTGCAAAATGAATAGAATCAAAGGCAACCATTGCCAGTATTGCCAAATAATGGGTCATACTGTAACTCAATGCCCATTTATAATAGAATACGAATTATGCTGGAAATGTAAAGAAAGCGGACACGATCCTAATAATTGTAAAAATCAAGGAAAACAAAGTGAAATGTGCGAATTCTGCAATGGCACAACTCATACAATAAAAGATTGCCCAGATGTAATGTGCAAAAGATGTAATCAACGGGGACATGTATTGAAATACTGTCCAATATTAATAGATAGAAAATTTCTAATGTGTGCAATTTGCAATAAAAATGATCATGAAGCTGAACAGTGTGAAGAAGCTAAAATATTAGTAGCACAGAATAGAGCAAAAACATGTCAACAGGATATCCAATGCCAGATTTGCAACGAAAAAGGTCATTCGGGAAAATACTGCCCCAAGTGGATGGCTCAGCAGCAAGATATGAATAATTCCAACGCCTCATATAAAAATCACAATTATAATAACTATAATAATAACTACAGAAGAAGCAACAATTTTAATAATCAGAACAAAAATACAAATAATCCTAATTGGAAACAAATAAGTTGTGAATATTGTAAAATAAAAGGACATCCAATACAAGAGTGCAGAAAATTAAAAAATTTGGAAAATATGACTCAAAAGAGGGAAAATTGCAGTTATTGTAAAGAAGACGGACACACAGTAGAAAATTGCCAGGAAATCAAGGCACTAGAATCAAGAGCGAATAAATTTTGTAACTATTGCAAAAATACGAACCATATGACCGAGGAATGCTTTAAATTGCAGAACCAGCAAGTGAATCGTGCGGGAAACGAGTAAAGCCTTCTCGAAGCGAGTGGACGAGAAATAATAAGGCCAATACACTCGCAACAAACGATGGCACAGCAAATTTAATAAAAACAAGAGATATCGATGAACAAAATGTATCAAATACAGAGAAATTGGAAGTATATCATATAAAATTAGATGATCGATTAGAATATATTGAGATTATAAATCCATATACAAGTAAATCATGCAGCTTGCTCGTCGATAGTGGTGCACAGATAAATATAATCAAAGTAGGCCAAATTTCTCCAGGGGCGCTATTGCAACATAAACAAATATTGCTGACAGGAATAGCAAGCAAGCAAATAAAAACTTTAGGGATAGTTAGACTACCAATAAATAATAAATATTGTGATTTTCATGTAGCACCAAAGGAATTTGACATTCCGTATGATGGCATTTTAGGTATTAAATTACTCAGGGAAAGTAAATTACGTCTAGATGAAGGATATTTAGAGATAAACGACGTAAAATTAAAACTACAAAATGGACCAATTAAGAACATATACACTTATGCAGAAAATATACAAAACAAGGGTCAGAAGGAAAGAGAGGGAGTAAATAATGAACAAAAAAAGGTTCTCAATAAAATGTTAAAAGAAATCATTAAAGAAAATGAAATATATGAAGGTCTAAAAGGAAACAAATGTAGCTAGAGTAAAGAGGTAAATAAAGATAAAGAAAATATAATTCAACAAGATCTAAGCAAAGCACTATAAATGTGAACATAGAGCAAGAGGCAGAAAATTCCGACAATACAAAAGATTTTAAAAAAAATGAGATGTTGATAGAAAATACATTTTATGAGGATGTGAAAACAGTCTTGAATACAATAACTAAAGAATATAAAGTGAGTAAGGATACTAAAACAGAAGTAATAAATAAAAGTAGTAAAAATGAAAACGAGCCAGAAAATTTTAGAGAATTTTTTGAAATCGATAGTAAGAATATAGAAAAATTCATATATAACATTAACGTAGCATTGCAAGAGGAGCAAAACTCGCAAGAAATCAATGCTGAAGTAAAAGAATGCGATTTTAAGGACATATTAACAACAATGAAAGAATCTAGAGAAAAATTGTCAAAAGCTGAAGAAAAATTGTTGTTTGATGAAAAAGAATATCAATATATATCATTCGATATTGACTATGTTCCTGAAGGAGCTCAGTTAGTGGATGAACTAGGCATAGATGAGAGTTTAATTTTAAATATAGAAGCAATCGATACATTAAAGAAAACTCAACACGGCCAACTCAAGAAACCTAGCAGACAAGAAGTATTACGAAAGAAATTACAAATGAAAAATGGTGGTAAAAAGAATCAAGAAAGAATCGAGCGGATCATAAATAAGTATCCGGATGTTTTCTGGATCGAAGGTGATGAATTAGGAACGTGTACTGTAGAACAACATGAAATAAATTTAACGGCAGATAAACCTATTTATGTAAAGCAGTTTCCATTAGAACACAAAAAGAAAGAGATTGCTATCAATGAAACAAAAAAATTAATCGTAAATAAAGCGATACGAAATACAAAAAGCCCATTCAATGCACCCGTATTAGTCGTGCCGAAGAAAGAACTTGTTACAGGAGAAAAGAGATTCAGATTAGTGATTGACTACAGGGCAATAAATGAGGTCACTATAGCGGACCCGTATTTACTGCCAAATATTAACGAAATTTTGGATCTCATAGGAAACAAAAAATATTTTGATGTTTTAGACTTAAAATCAGGGTTTCATCAAGTAAAAATGAGACCTTCGGATATAGAAAAAACTGCGTTCAGTGTACAGCCATTGGGAAGATTTGAATTTCTTGTTTTACCATTCGGTCTCAAGAACTCTGCTAGAACATTTCAGCGAGTGATAAATACAGTCCTAGCCGAATACATTAATAAAATATGCTACACTTATATTGACGACATTTTTATTTTTGGAGATTCAATGGAGGAATTGGATGAAAATTTTAATCTAATAGCAGAAGCATTAATAGCAGCAGGATTAAAATTAGAACCAGAAAAATGTGAATTTGGTAAAACAGAAGTTTGTTTCCTAGGGCATATAATTAGCGAAGCCGGGATAAGGCCGGACGAGAAGAAAATAGAGGCCGTCAAAAATTTTCCTATACCTAAAAATGTAAAGGGAGTGAGACAATTTTTAGGATTTGCTAATTATTATAGAAGATTCATAAAAAATCTTGCCGATATAACAAAACCATTAACAATATTATTGCAAAAAGATAGACCATTTATTTGGACAGAAGAACAACAAACAGCTTTTGATAAACTGGTAAAGATGTTATGTTCTGCACCAGTCTTACAATACCCACAATTCGACAAACCATTCATAATAACAAGCGACGCAAGTCAATATGCTCTAGGATGTGTTATTTCTCAAGGTGAAATAGGTAAAGACAGACCCATAGCTTATGCATCTAGAGTATTGCAACCAGCTGAAATGAAATATGCGACGTATGAGAAAGAGGCTTTGGCGATTATGTATGCCATAAAAACTTTCAAAGGTTATATCTATGGTAATAAATTTGTGATTGTAACGGATCACAAGCCATTAATATGGTTAAAATCAGCAGATAATAATGAAAGAGTACAAAGATGGAGATTAAAATTGTTAGACTATGAGTATGAAATCATATATAAGGCTGGAAAGCAAAATACGAATGCAGATGCCTTGTCACGAAATCCAGTGGCAAAAGATGGAATATATGTGATAACTAGAGCTCAGAAAAAGCGAGAAGAGAATAAAATTCGCCCAGAATTAACCAACGAAGAAAAAATTAAAATCGTAAATCAACAAAAGACAAAAATTAATAAGAAAAAGTTGAAGATAAAAAACCGTAAACGAGGAAAAACTAAAAGCACAAAGAATAGAATTGCGTGTGACGTGGGAAGTCAGGAAAGCAAACAAAAAAATATAGTATATTCCAAAAATGCAATTCAATTCCGGAATGATAATGTGATACATTTAATCAACAATAATGGTGAGTCACTAGATGAACATACAGCAAAATTATTGAAAAATAAAAATATTGATTGGGACAAAAATCTAGACAGTAATGAAATTGAAATAATAGATAAAGGAAAGAACAAAATTTTTGTACTATGTTTAAATACAGCTGAATCAGCAATAGCAGTTAAAACAAAGCTTATTAATTTATTTCAGTTGTTAAAGACTATTTGTTTGCAAAAGAACTATACAATATTTAGTATATCGAAAGATATAAAAATAACAAATATTAGTTGGGATGAAGTTGAAGAAATCCTCAAAGATATATTTAACGAGACGAATATTAAGGTGATAATTTGTTTAAATAATATAATTTATATAGAAATGGATAAAAGAGATAAAATATTTGAAATGTTACATGCGACTAGAATAGGGGGACACTCTGGTATTAATAGAACGTACAATAGAATCAAGGATAAATATTATTGGGAAAATTTAAAAATAGATATCCAAAAACGGATACAAAGATGTGAAGAATGTCAAAGAAATAAGCTGAAAAGAATAAAAACTAAACAACCTATGATTATTACAGATACACCCTTAAAAACATTCGATAAAATTGCTATGGACATAGTCGGACCAGTAAATGTTACTAAAAATAACAATAAATATATTTTATCGATACAAGATCAATTAACAAAGTTTATAGTAATTATATCTCTGCCTGATCAAACGGCGGAATCAGTAGCAGATGCTCTAATAAAAAAATTTATATGCGTTTTTGGATCACCTAAACTTGTACTCACGGATAGGGGAGCAAACTTCACAAGTAAACTAATAAAACAAATAGCACGAAGATTTAAATTTAAAAAAATAGAAACCACGGCATTTTCACCTCAGTCAAACGGCTCATTGGAAAGAGCACATCATCCGCTGTGCGAATATCTAAAGAACTTTTCTTCAAAGAAAATTGAGTGGGACGAATTAATAGAATTCGCTCAATTTCATTATGATACTAGTATCCATACTAGCCATAAATTTACACCGCATGAACTAGTTTTTGGTTATCCAGCTAGGCTTCCATCTAGTGAACCATTAAAGAAAAATGAACAATTGCCTACTTTTAATGGTTATTTGGAAAATTTAGTAGCTAAATTACAAGAAATCACAGTGATTGCTAGAGAAAATTTGATCTATTCAAAAATGAAATCAAAAGAATATTATGATCGTTACGTAAATCCAATAGAACTAAAAATTGGCTATAAAGTATGGTTAATTAAAGAACCAAAACCAGGTAAATTCGAAAAGAATCACAACCTGGGGCCATATGAAATAATAAAAATAAATGAAAATAGTAACGTAACTATAAATTATAATGGAAAACCAAAAACTGTTCATATGAATAAATTAAGCCGTTGCCATACATGATTCTAAAATATTTTTTTTCTAGGAAATTTGGACAGAATGATTCCTGAAATTATTTTAATTGTTGCAATTTTTAAAACAAGTCAAGCCATAGTAGGATTTGATTGTGGGGCATCTGATCCAATCATCACCACGTACTCTCTACTGGATTCGGGGGAGTGCGATTTCCATCAAGAAGATGTAAACGCGACCAACGCCACCATACAACTACTACAATTGGCAGAATTTAGAAAAGTAAGAGTGATACAATGTAAAATAGAAATTAAGCGTACGGTATATCATTGCGGAATGTTTAGTCATATAGGTGCCGTAGAGCAGGGCGTACAAGAATATATTTATGATATAAGCCACGAAAATTGTAGATCAATCCATGAAACAGGAATATTCAAATATGACAATTTTCACACTATAGCTGATTTAAAAATCAACTCAACTAAATCGACAGGAATTGAACTTGCGGGAAGTATTAAAGAAAAGAAATGCACAGATGCAGCATATTCGGATAGTTTTGGTTCATGGAGTGATGTTTTAGTACAGGGACTTATAAAAATTACACTTTTAGAAGAATATGCAGATGTAAGTTTAGACAACGATAAAATAAGATTAAGCTCAGGGACAGTATGTAAATTCTCGGAGCAGCATTGTATTGATATACAAGCTAGCCATACATTTTGGTCAGTAATAAATACTGATAGTTGTTTTAAAAAAAAGTATGATATATTATATGGAGGAGTATCGACAAAAATAATCTCACAAAATCGCGAGACAGTTTATACAATAAGTACTAATGAAATATCGTTTGCGTTAACTAGTAGAGAAAAGATAAATATTTGCGGTAGGATTTTATATAAAACGGAACATCCAAAATTGTTCATTTGCGAAGAAATTGATAATCAATTGTTATTTCAAGAAGACATGCTTAACAAAAGGCCGGTAGTTAGTTTTGATCTTTTTACATATGTAAACTCGAAATTTGTATACGTAGAAAAACATTTTAGAGGTCAGTTTAAAAATTTGTATTTAAATATGCTAAAAGAAGAATGTGAATTAGAAAGAAAAGTTATCCAAAATTCCTTGTCTCTTGCATCCATTTCACCCGACGAATTTGCCTACAACATAATGCAAAAACCTGGGTATATTGCCAGACTAGCGGGGGAGGCTATACACATAATTAAGTGCACGCCTGTAGAAGTAAAGATTCATCATACAGATTATTGCTATACACAACTGACAGTCTCATCAGGAAACAAAACAATGTTTCTCACGCCAAAAACCCATATACTATTAAAGAAAGGTACACAGATAAACTGCAACTCTATCGTACCTCAATATTTTAAAATTGGCGATAACTGGATAAACCTAATGCCTGCGCCAAGAAGAAGTAATAACATTATCAAGACTTTGAAACCTTCAACTAAAATTGCATGGCAACCGGAAAAATTGAATTCACTGGCAACCAGTGGGATTTATTCACAAGAGGATCTTCAAAAATTACAACAACATATCATGTTTCCGATGGAGAGAGCATCTTTACTCAATACGATAGCTAGAGGAATGCAAGGTGAAGAAACCATGCAAGGAGGTGTAATAGCTAATCTATTAACCGAAAATACATTGATGAACATCGCTGAGAGCACTTGGAATCGATTTATGGATAAACTGGTCAAATTTGGTTCAATCAGCTCAGCATTAATAATGATATTTATCATTATTCATATCGGCAAATTGGCAATCGATATTCTAATAAGAGGATATACGCTACATGCAATGTACGGATGGACGCTTCATCTACTTGGAGCTATATTCAGCTCTATTACACATTTATTAATCGTAATGAAAAGGAACGATACGATAATAGACGATGACAAAATGCAAACACCAATGATGAATTCTCAAGATATACAGCTGCAAGAAATAGTGGTGAAAAATCCTAGTAGCTCCAAGAAAGAAATATCACCACCTATTCCTATACATCCACCTAATTCAAAGACCTATATAAATCGACCAATAGAATCAAAAATTGAATCAAAAGTAGAGTCTAAACCAGAAACGAAAATATCATTACTCTCGTTAAAGCCACTTTAAACTATACAGCAGTAATTATAATTGATAAATATTCAAACTCTTTACTGTTATTCTACGTAAACAATATGATATTTATACTAATGTTTGATATACTTATATTGCTGGAATCGTAAGTAATCAAAGAGTGTATAATATAAACTTCATTTATAAATAAAACAAACTGAAATTATTTTTAATTTAGGATACATATAACCACTAAAAATAGTAGATTTAATAATAATAATGTAAATAGAATTCTAGAGTATTCGTTTAAGTTTATAACAAATCAGATGATAAATAAAACAACTATTTCAAATTCTAGTTGGAATATTCTAGAATACTATGAAGAGTAAAGAGTGTGCTGAGGACTTAATAATTCAAATTGTTTGTTAATATATTGTCTAATTCAGTTGCTATTGTACCAATAGGCAACTAGCTTGTTGGGGGGATGTTACGTCCTGTGACGTATTGTAGTTAAGCAATATCAGCATTGCGAAGTCCTGCGACGTATTATAGTTAAGCAATATCAGCGTTGCGAAGCCGAAAACTCGAAAATGATGAGTATGGCCAATAAAGTAGATCAGCCGAGTAAATAAGTGTATAAATACGTTGAATCCATTGCACTTGGGTCTCGCTTAGAATCTGGACTCTGCTACGACGCTCCGGGCAGTCGACAGAGCTACCAGAAGTAAGTCGCGACGCGATCGGTGTATAAATTGGATTATACATTTAAATAAACGACCATCAGAATACATTCTATTATTGTAACAATTATTCACTCTATCCTGCACCTACGACTGGCCGATCTTGATCAGACACCAGCAGCAGAGCAGAGAATATCCTCCATGACAAAGTAAGTACGAATTCTTAATAAATATATATACACAGATCGAGTTCGTGACTTAACACACCCAAAATCCACGAAATTATTTTTTGTTTTTTACACACACTTAACTTTTCATTTATTTAAAAGTTTAATTATTTAAAAACACTTTACTGTTTATTTATTTTAAAGTTTATTTATTAAAAACACTTAACTGTTCATTTATTTCAAAGTTTATTTATTTAAAAACACTGCACTATTCATTTATTTAAAAGATTTTATTTAAAATCTGCATCTTCTTGATATTACAACGCGGGCACATCAAAACCTTAAACTTGATGCTGTACGACCAGCGAATACGTTGATATCTGTCCTGGCGATGATAGTGCACATGGCAGAGATAGCACTTATCCTCCTGTGTGATTTTCCTCATTGCGCTGTACGCTCCTTTGGAAATGCTCCCGGTAAAATCACCATCACTGATGGCTGCTCTCTTCCAGAGTTGTGATACTGCGACACTTTGTTAGCCCTGAACACGTGCGATCCCACGCTACAAGCACATCTTGCTCATTTTCTTCTTGCTGATGTTTCAAAATTCACAAACAATATCTTTGACCAACTCTCAAAACATTTGCACGTGTATTAGAGCCTGTACTGTGCAGCTGCATTTTCTTACCCATGCTTTTTTGCTATAACAGCGCAGCTGCATTATCTTATTCATACTTTTTCGCTGATTATGAAATACAGAGAAAAAGAAATCTGGTAATGACACTGCTTGAGACCGAGGACAAAACTGACCAAAATCTATGATTTTTTTCATCTGATTTTCGCAGGATATCAAGTGTCGATTTTAAAATTTCAATATAAAGGCACGCTCTAATACTTAAGTTTCAGAGAGGTTAAGAGAGAGGCACCAACGTAATGGAAATGGAAACATTGACGACGTATCCGAAAATAGCTGTAGTGATAGGGAACGCAAAAACAGAAGGCTTACCCGCAGCAGTAGCAGTAGCAGTGAGAGTGACAGCAGCAGCAGCAGTAGCAGTAGTAGTAGCAGTACCAATACCAGCAATGATAGCAGTAGCATAGCAGTAGCAGCACTGATACAGCTGACGAAGAAGGTAAGACTCTTATTTAAATTTGTTTAATTTAATAAAGTATATGTATAAATCGGCTGATCTTATAGATGCTCATTTACAGACCGGCGAAGGAGGAGAGCGACCTAGATTTGTGATTCAGAATGAGGCAACGCGTTTTTATCGATATTTTAGATATGAGGGTAGAGAGATCCGTAGAATCATACCGAGGCCAACAGCCAATGCCCATGGTTTACAACTGGTTAAAGGGTTGCATGCAGGACCTTTATCAGCAGCTTTGTGAGAGAGGTGGACTAATGGATTTTGTTGGTGTAACCATCAATTCAAACCAGTTCAATCATGGCCCCCTTTGGCTATCATTCAGACTTATACAGGATTTTCAATTCGAAGATCTTTGGGAAATATTCCACAGTGCTATGCAAAGTGCGAACGAGTTCAATGTAAATGAACTGTTATCCGTTAATTGTGGTGTGGCCGGTCGTCCAATCCAATCTATGACGGCACACGATATGTCAGTGGAAATCACGGTGATGTTACACACGTATTATGCATAATGTATTACGACCGGGCAAATCATTATCAACCAATATTAAATCGTGTTGGAGCAAGTGGTAGCAAGGGCTACTGTATACCATGCAATATAAGTTATTGGCGAGCCGAGGATCATAGAGGTGCAAACAAGTGAAATAAGTGCATGTCCGTGCCACCGTGTAATACAGCGGAAAATCTAAAAAAATGTAATGCTTGTTTAAGATTATTTTTTGACAATGGTTGTTTACAAAATCATCTTAAAATAGGATCATATAATAAAAGCAGTAATTTATGCAGTAAAATAAGACTCTGCCCAAAAATAATTTTAATGGAGGTTCTACATGCAAAGTTTATTGATAGTTTAAATTACTTTCACATGCCTTCGAGTAGTTTACCAAAAGCGTATGGATTATCTGAAATGGAGAAAGGTGCTTTTCCGCACTTATTTAATACGAAGCAAAATCAGACTTACGAAGGTCCTCTATCACCTCTTGATTCGTATTCACCAGACTTGATGGCCATCAAGGAGAGAGAGAAATTTTTGAAATGATACGACGAACAAGTACAAAATGGCTACGGATTCAATTTTTAACGAGAAATTGTGAAATACTGTAAGCAAAACGTGACAATTTTGAGATTAGCTTGTTTAGCATTCCGCGAAACATTCATGATACTTGGTGTGGACCCTTTCGTCAAAGCTACAACTATTGCATCATCTTGTATGCGAGTGTTTAGGAAGAATTTTTTAAAGAAGTCGCAAATAGGTATTATACCACCTTGTTGTTACAGAAAAGTAGACAATCAGTCTGAAATTGCCCTACACTGTCTCTCTTGGATGGAACAACGAGTTCTTCATCGCCAGATCGTGCATGCAGGGTGAGGTCAGGAAAAAAGACTACTAGAGAATATCTTGGTCGATGGTTACAGTGCATTCCAAGACGGTGAGAACCATAACGGTATTGTGCTTCAGTTTCAAGACCGTTTTTGGCACGGGTGCCCCCGATGTTACAGGATAAACAGAGATATAGATTTGAAAAGTGGTGAATCGATGGATGCCAGATACGAAAGAACATTGGCCATTAGCTATAGGCCAAAGATGGCAAATTACCAGTTGATTAAAAAATGGGAGTGTCAGTTTAAGAACGAGATCTCACAAAATGAAGAACTTTGTCATTTTGTTCGAGAAAATGTGGTAAATATAAAAATGAAAGTACTTGATCCACGTGATGCATTTCTCGGTGGATGCACAGGTAACAAATTGAAACTGCTTGATTGTCAAGGCGAAGAGAAGATCATGTATGTTGGCGTGAGCTTACTGTATCCGTTCAATTGTAAACGTGGCAAGTGTCCCATGGTCACCCGAAAATTTATATCGGTGAAGAAGAGTGTGGACAGCTGATAGGGCTGAGTAACGACATTTCACAAGTGGACGGGTTGATCGCGTGCGATATACTACCACCATAAAATCTAAATCACCCATTATTGCCAGTAAAAATGCATGGTAAATAGATATTTCCTCTATGTCGGACATGCTGCGAGCAATTAATTCAAGAAGACTGCCCTCATGAAGATCCCGAAGAGCGTATACTGCAAGGAACTTCGGTTTTAGAGAAGGTGAAGGGTGCTGCTACGTTGGGATACATTGTCCAGGCTGTCTATGAAATTTGGCAGTACGAAATGACGCAGTACAGTCAAGAAGAGCGGAAAGGTGGCGTATTTGCGGGATACATCAACAAATTTTTTGCTCAAAAGGTCACGACGTCGGGATACCCACCACACTGTATCACAGATGAGGATAAAGATCGCTACGTGAGAGAGTTGGAACACGACGAGGGTATAAAATTGAACAAGGATGATATACGTTTCAATGCTGGATTACGATCTGTGGCTAAACTGTGTCCAAATTCTCTATGGGGAAAGTTTGGTCAACGCGAGAATTTAACAACAACAATCGTGATGAAGAATCCAGAGAATCTTATGAATTTACGTACCAGTGCAGAGGATAAAGTTAACGGTATTCTACGGGTGAATGACCATACATTCTACGTCAATTGGTGCTACAGAGACGAGGTTCTGTCACCACCATCAACCTGATTGGACAAGGTACGTTGCCGTCCAGCTGATTGGCTTTTTGGTGGGGGTCTATATTTAAGTAAATGTGTTCACACTGCAAATTAGCAGTATTTGACTAGCTACGCGGTATAGCTTTAAAGTGGAACTACACGATTTTTTTTCATCTATTTTACAAGAAAAAGTATGTATATCAATTATAATTATTATTATTATTTAAATAATATAATAATAAAATGATGTACATTATATGTTTACATGGATTTAGAGGGTCTGAACAAGATTGCCAGTGGAGGTTACCTTCCAACGAAGAAGGTATCTGAGCTGGAGGTTGATCATCATCACATGGTGACGGCACTAAGAGAAGTCAAGACACGTTTTGGCTCGAAGATTGTGGCAGTTCTCGATGAAGAATTCTAAATTTTTCTTCCTTCTTAGGTATCTTCTGCACTGACGAAGGATACTAACTTGTTCGATAAGCTGAGTGCCCAAGCCAACAAATTACAACTTTTCTTAGATTATAAGGGTAACAACACAATACATTGTCGTGTTTAGAAATTTGCGAGATAGATCTCAGATACAGCATCTGTCGCGTCAACTTTGTCCCGATGATCCACGATTTTTGCAAGAGGCTGACTGGGACGCCACATTAAGACCATACGGATACCTTCTGCTGGATTTAAAACAGACTACACCGGACAACTCCCGATTTCGCACCTGTATCTTTCTGGACGACGAAGTGCACTACATCTACGTGTCACGGAATAAGAAGATGAATAGTGGCGACACGGTGAATCTGGTACCAATCGTCTCCTTGTGATGGGTGTGTCCAAGAGATGACATCCCTTTGCGCGTGTAAGGTTCTGATTTACTATGCTGAACCGCGCAGTAATTCTATATACAAATAATTATTTATTTGAGTATAGGTGAACTAGCCTCGACTCGAGAGTCTTCTGTTACTATTAAGTAGGTTATGATTCTAATAAACTGTCTCTTTATGGTACTTCTTTGTTATGACTTTATTTAGACGAAGGCCCAATGCTTTGATACAGATGTTACACAGATGTTTTAATCTAATCTTTATGTTTGTTCTTAATGTTACGTATTTACTTATTTCTATATTGGTTCGACTTACAATCCCGTTCGGACACTACTAGTAGATTGCACGGTCGATGACTGGGCGGTGTTTAGTATTATCCTACACGGATGGTTCCGTGGCGTGTTGAGAGTAAGTTCCTTAACTAAGCTGCCGAAGCTAACGCCAGATAGGTTGACGGTCCTTAAGCCTCGTACTGTACCAACTCACGTCCAGAGTATGAAGAATTCCACCGGTTAGCTTCCACGGAGTTTGAGTGGTTTCTAAGCACCCAATAGACGACGCGAAGGACTAAACGGCACTCGTATTCACACACCAGGTCCAGCAGGTACAACACTCGTTGTCCTTGTAAAAAGAGACTTCACTAAAGGCAATATGAGGACTGAGTGCGGTGCTTATAAGGCTTGGCGGATGATCTCAATGTTAGGGTAATAACCAATCACTGATCGCCACCGAAAGTGTCTTACAATATAGGTTGGTGATGGTGCAGAATAAGTAGGTTTTGGGATTGCTGACTCGGGAGTCAGTTGGTTTAATTAGTAGGACGCGTTTGATGTCGTAAACGCGGTTGCGGAAATGCTTACATTGTGAATATCGTCGTATACCTGCGCCTGTACACATACACGCTGTCATACATCATTCTGTATGCAGTATATTCGTACATATAATTATCTTTTATGAACATGGGACGTTACACCTCCCCCCCCAGAGTATTGCTGTCCCCAGCAATGGGTGCTGGTGCAAAAAGAAAAAAAAACGTGCGATGTTCATTCACAATATGTTGTTACATAAGTATGTTGTTTAAGAACTTTTCATAAAGTTAATAATATAATGCTGACATATGCATTAACTCGGAAGATTAATAAGTGATTAAAAAGAAATTTTCGGTATTTTGATTTCTAATCCTAGTTGTAAAAATTTTTGTTTTGATCCGATCATAATTGCGATTTTTCGTACTTTATTTACAGGATAACAATGTAAATATAAACAATTTGTCTAACTTTTATTACATTATTAGTTCGGAGACTCTTAATTGCAAAATTACAAAAAGTTTTGGTTCGAATCCGACCATAATTTTTATTTATTTATTTATTTATTTATATTTTTCCCTTTTTTTTTTTTCGTGGGTCGATAGAGTATCCTTAACTAACAAATTAGGTACAAAAATAACAATTTTCGTACTGTAATTTTTCGAGTTACAGGCCTATAAACATTTGATTGTTGCTACTTATTTTTGAGTGTATTTTGACTTCCTAATGTGCGGTCGAGTGCTAAAAGTCCGAAATTATTATTATTTTGTTAAATAATGCCAATTGTTGCTAAATTGTTCATTCCGCATGTTTAGTATTTGTATAATATGAACCCCTGTGTGGTCTTATTGTAAGTCCGCTAGATTGGAAAGTGCATGTGTGTAGGTATAAGCCTGTATGCAAGTATAACTGGTCTTATGTATACTTATATATATACTCGCATGTCCATACGTTATATATATACTCGCTGTATATATATAGGTATAGTATTGACTGCGAGTGTGACGTACTGCATTCCTCGGTGGGTCGCATTCCTGGATGGGTCTTTTTGATTCTTCAAGTATCCGCTCGGTGGCAAGAGTTACCGCGCTTTGGCGCGAACTCGTGCTTTCGTCACGCCTACATATACGCGCGTGCTGTGTAAGTTTCGGCGCGAGCTGACAACACGTGAGCGCGAGTGCATTGGCTTCGGATGGTAGTAGCTGCAATGCTAAGTTCGCTGACAATAAATAGAGATAGACAATAGGCCGAAAATGAACTGCTTATTTTCTTGTTTTGTTTGCCTAATCTTAAGTATTTGTTGTTACGTGTTCTAAGATAATAAATTTTATTTAAAATTTATCTTTAAGTGAAAAAAAATTTCTTTCAAAAATAGAGTTTTATTCCAGTAATTACATTGAACCCACGATCCTATGCTGCTTCCTTTTGCGTAAAAATTAATTACTACCAAGATCATTTAGTCGAAAGAAGGAGAATAATTTGGACATCGGTAAGTTTAAAATACCGTGTCTTGAATTTGTAGTGGTCTTGTCTGGTCTACTCAGCGATAAAATTTCTCTAACTTATCTTTATGCTTTACTATAAGTTTTCCATTAGATGATTCTACTATGACATTACTATTGTCTTTAATTTCTTTTACAAAAAATTTTCCATTATAAAATTTATCTAATTTCCCATATCTGGGTTCCTTTAATACTCTCACTTCGTCTCCGACAAAAATCTGTAAAGGTCTTGCCTTTTTATCATAGTACTCCTTGTTCTTATGTTTTGATTGTATGAGATTATTCCTGGCTACTGTTTGTGCATCTCTCAAACATTCAGTTAGTTCTTGTATGTAATCGTTGTAAGTTTCTAATTCGAATTCGTTCGGCAAACGATTGGGTGTACGGGCTGGTTTGCCGTATACTAATTCATGAGGAGTGTAACCCGTTGATGTATGTACGGATGTATTATACTCATGAATAGCAAAGGGAATTACTTTATCCCAATCTTGTTTGCTTGATGATTTATTTCTTAGAAAGTCTGCTAAGACAGCGTGACTTCTTTCTAAGGATCCATTAGACTGTGGATGGTATGCAGTCGTAGTATTTAATTTAAAATTATAAATTTCGGATAACTGTGACAATAGATTGTTTTGAAAACTGCGTCCTCGGTCGCTTAGAATTATTCTAGGTACTCCAAAATGTACAAAAAGGTGTCGGGTCAAAGCGTCTGCGATTGTAACTGCTTTGATGTTGGGCACTGGTACTGCTATACAAAATTTTGAAAACTGACACTGCATAGTTAGTATATGCACGTTACCTTGCGTAGATTTGCATAAAGGTCCAACTGTATCTATGGCTACTTTATAGAAAACTTCACTTGGTGTATCCGTTATTACCATTGGTTCTCTTGTCTTTACTCTAACCAGCTTTTGTTCTTGGCAGATTTCACATTTGCGTACGAAATCATGTATATCTTCTTTCATTCCTTTCCAATAATATCGTTCTCTTATTCTTCTATAGGTTTTTCCCATACCACGATGTCCTCCAAACAAACTATTATGGTAATCGTTCAGAACTATTAACTTGTATTCAGGGGCTAGTATCTTACACTCACCGTAACATATCGTTACTGCTATTTGTAAATTTTTCAGTTTTTCCTTAATTTTATTTAATAATACCCCTCGTGGAAGAGTGTCAGTTAGCTCTCCGCTTCTAGCTAATCTAAAAGACTTTAACTTTTTATTCTTAATTTCGTTTGCTAATGTACTTAAACATTTCGATAAATTATCTGGTGTAATTTCGTCTTTTTCTTTATCTGAAATAACTAAACTGAAAATGAATCTTTTTCTATTTTGGGTAACTATTACATCACCGATGGTTATTTTGGCCTTCGATAATTCATCGCGATAAATAGCTTCTACATCAATAAGTAATTTGTTAGTTCCATATGATAAACTTAAATCTTTTGAAATGAAATGTACTATATTATCTTGTAGATAGGTTATACATTCTCTAGTTTTTAAAAATTTTAATGATTCACTCGAGTTCACATCTGAATCTACATAGTCGAAAAATACAGATGTTGGTGTGTTTCTTAATCTTGGAGCTGTACTGTCTTCCTTCGGTTTACTATTTATATAAGAAGTATTTTGGTTGTTGGTACGTGTTCCGCTTGTGGGTGTTATTATTGTTTTTGTCGTTTTAGGTAGATTATTTTGGTTTTTGGGTTTAGATAATTTTTTTCTTAATTCTTCGTTAATCTCATCCTCCGATTCTTCTTCACTATCCTCTTGTTCTATTGTGGAAAGGTGATGCCAATTGGTGTTTTCGGCCATCTCTTCAGTCCAAGCAGTAGAAGATGCTCTAGGTTGTTTTATAGGTGACTTGAAACGAATCGGATTAGACTGACTATCTGCGTATTCTAGCATCCATTCTCTCACAGTGCTGCTGGGGACTACTGCCTGTGAAGCTTCTCCTAGTAACGTAGGTGGTTCTGAACTCGCTTTCTCTCCTTGTTGTAAGGGTGATGAGCTTTCAATATCTTTCATGAGGTCCCAGTTCTCAGTTGGAGTTTCATGATAGAGCTCTAAGAAATTATCCCAGCACATCGAGAGTGGTTGGTTATTTGTAGTCTCGCTTGGGTTTCCATTAGGATTAATCTCTTTTTCCTTTGCACTTTTGTTTAATTCAATGCTAGATAATTCTTGTAGTTCTGAATTATCCATGAGTTGACCTGGCATTGATCGTCTCATAGTAGATTGTAAATTTGGGTTTATTAACTCTTTGTCATCACTTGATGATGAAGAATCTCTAAATTTTGTTTCAATTTCCGGACTAGTTTGTCTAGAATTAGTATTCTTTTTGTTGTTGGGATTTTTACTCTTGTTCATGTGGGGTTTATTCAATATTGTTTCATCAAATTCACTTTCACCTGGATCCTCGTTTGACTTGACCATAGTAGAATCAGTTTCCTCTTCTGACTCTGTATCTTGATTCAACAGGCTAGGAAGCAAAGATTTGTTGCTTAGTGGTATTGGTGGAGCATCGGAAGATTCTGCAATACTACTCTCGATTGAGTTGGTTATTTCTGAGTTATCTGTTTCACTCATTGATGGTGGTTCGGAAACTATGGGTTCTGCAAAAACTACTGTTTTCTTTTCTGTAGTGGCTGGTTCGTTCTTCCTCATTCTAAGTCTCTTCGCGATTGTACTTGCTTCTAGGTCTGCTTGCCCTCCCTCCATACCTAAAGGGATAGTGGGGTTATCAAGCTTGATTCCTTCCTTACGACCCGGTTTCTTTCGATGTTTAACTCCTTCTTTAGAGGTTTCGTTTTCGCTTTGTAGTTGAGTACGATTCTGTCTGGCTAAAGAAGTTTTAGTCGGCTTAGGTAGGATAGGCAGTACTCGTACCTCCCCCCCCTGTTCTTGTTCATCTTCTTTAATTAGTTGGTCTCTATCAACTGGATTGCGGGAAAGGGCGTCTGCGTTAACATTTAGACGACCAGGTTTATACTTGAAAGTATAGTAATAACCTCGTAATCTCATTCTCCAACGATTTAACCTACTGACTGGATCTTTTAATGATTCAATCCATGTCAATGGTTCGTGATCTCCGTAGACGGTGAAATGTTTACCGTAAAGGTAGTGGCTAAAATACTCTATGGCATTTACTACGGCTAAACATTCTTTTTCTGTGGTAGAATAATTTCGTTCGCATTTGTTGAGAGATCTGGACATATAGGCGATTGGATGTTCTTGTCCTGGTTCACCTTGACTTAGGACTGCACCTATAGCTCCATCACTTGCATCCGTAGTTAGAATGAAAGGCTTACTCTCATCCACTGTTGTTAGTACAGGGGCTTCACAAAGTGCTTCTTTTAAGATCTTAAAACTTTGTTCTTGTTCTAATTCCCACTTCCATTTTACGTTTTTGGCTAATAGGGCGTTGATGGGCCCTGCTTTCTCTGAGAAGTTTTCGATAAACCTTCTGTAATAACCAGCTAATCCTAAGAACTGTCGAATTTCAGTTTGGTTAGTTGGCCTCGGGTAGTTTTTAACGGCTTCTAACTTCTTAGGGTCCGGTCTTACTCCATTACTATCGATGATATGACCTAAATAATTAATTTCTGGTACAAGGAATTGGCATTTATCCATTTGTAGTCTTAAGCCTACCGCTGACAACCTTTCAAACAATTTAGCGATTTTCTCCTCATGTTCTTCGAGAGAATTTGCATAAATCACAATATCATCTAAAAAGACATACATTTCTGATCCTTGTAGACCTGTTAGGACGCAATCCATGAGCCTTTGGAAGGTTGCAGGCGCGTTGGTAAGGCCGAAGGGCATACATAGGTACTCAAAATGGCCGTATTTGGTGTTAAAGGCAGTTTTCTCAACATCCCCAGGGTCAATCTCTATTTGATGGAAGCCCATGGCGAGGTCAAAAACTGAGAAATATTTTGCTCTTCCAATCTGCTCAAGGATTTCCATGATGTTAGGTAGTGGATATGCGTCCTTGATGGTTTTCGCGTTTAACTTTCGGTAGTCAATTACCAACCTGTACTTTTTCTTTCCGTCTGGTCCTGGTTTCTTAGGTACGATTCGAATAGGACTGCAAGATGGGCTCTTTGAATGCCTGATTATACCGGCTTCCAAAAGTTTTTGTATTTGGTTAAAAAGCTCGTCATCTAGTCCTGTTGGTCCTCTCTTGTACTTAACTTTGACGGGTTCTTCATCGGTTGTCCTAATCTTATGCTTAACACATGATGTTCTTGGTGGCGGATCTCCTGGCAAATAAAACAGATGAGAATATTCTTTTACCATTTTCTTAATCTGCGTTCTTTCTGGTCTTGTGTGATAGTTGGTTAAAACTTTTTCCAGGATTGTTTTTACGCGGTCTTCTTCGTCTTTAGGTGGTTCCCCTTCTAACGGAAACTCGTAGTCATCCTCCAAGTCATCGTAAAAGTCAAATGCTTCCAATGGCTGTGGAGTAATTTCTATTTCGACTGGGTCAGGTAGAGTATTAGTGGCCATTACATAACAGTAGCCTTTGTTATTTTTAACGGCGGCTTCTCCTATAAAAACTCCTGGGACGGTATTTATTCGTCTTAAGTAGGCTTGGCCCTTAGCTGAATGTTTAGTTGCGGGAATTCTTATAGGAACTTTTGCTCTGGCCGGTAACTTAAATACAGTTTTACCATTGGATTTAAAACCTTTAGAATTAAAATTCCAATTTACTGTATCTATAGATTCCGGTTCTATCTCGCGTTCGGCATATGGAAATTCAAACTCAGGTTCAATCTGAACTCTTTTTACTTCCGTGTTTCGATATGCTTCCTCTGGATGTTTATCTTCACTAGTTTCTGGTATTAGTTTATGAACGAAGGGAACGGGTGTTATCGGATGACTTTCTGTTACTAGTACTCCCTCTCCAAACATGATGTTTACTTTTTCTACAAGTAGAAAAGGGTTACCCAATATAAGTTCCTCTGATAGTGGCGTGCTAGATGGTAACACGTGGAATAAATGGTCCTTTCCTAAGATTTTTAATTTTACAGTTCCTAGAGTCCTTACCTCCTGTGGAGAAATACCTAGTATAGAGATCACGTCATTTTGGTCTACTATAGCATTAGGACCCAATGCATTTTCTTTTACTGCATTGATTTGGGCTCCGGTATCCACTACACATAAGGCTTCTGGAACTGCCAATTGTTCTATTTTTAATTTTATTGTGGGCGAGGATTCGACTCTTGACGTGAGTCGAATAACTTGGGCTGGTTTCCCGACTTGGCTGTGGGGCCGGGACTGGTTGAACGCTGTGGAGTCGTCCCGCTCACTGGTGCGTTCTTCCAGTGAGCGTTGTCCCAGTTTAAATGATTTTTATTTCCACTGCGAAACGGGATTGGCGACTTCGGCTTTTCTCCGTAATAGTCTTGATTTCTGTTATTTGCGGATTCTTGATGGTGACATGGTTCCTGCATTGGGACTGGTCTGTGCGTACACGTTGGTGGATTTTGATGTTGGTAGCCTCCATTTTGAGGTGGGTACCAATATCCGGCTCTCTGTTGATTTTGAAAGTATATATAACATGCAGCACAGTTACAGGGTCTGTAATCCAGATATAATGGTGCCTCTGGTGGTATAACATGTCTTTGTACTGGTGGTCTTACTGGCACCATAGTATTCTCAGTATATTCCCTCTGGAGTATACTTGGATGTTTGATAGGCTCGGGTACTGGCTTTTTATAACTCAATTGTGGTGGTGCGTGTATCTTGCCTCCTTCAAAAGTCATTTTTGGGAAATAGGTGTCATCCCGGTCTATTGAATAAGAAATCTCATTTCTATTATGCGTAGAATCATGAAAATTCACTCTTCTTTGCCCTCCTCTATCTCCTTCCTCATTATTCAATGTTCTTACTTGATGTATACTTTCATATGTATCTCCTGAACCATGGGGTGAATCCCGTGAACCATGTGGACTTCGATCTTGTATATGACTTACTTGATGAATACGTGGATTGGAGTAATGATTATTATACATGGTTACTTTACCCCGTTCATATTTCGATGCTAACGCGAACGCGTCATCCAGTTTTTCTGGTGCTAACTCGATAATACGGGTTCTCCAACCATCTGGTAATCCATTAATAAATGATTCTAAGGCGATGATTTCGATCTGAGGTTTTAAATGATCTCGCTGTACGTTATTTCCCAGTACTTCCAACGCGGCGTTAATTGCGGCATTAACTAGCGCGTTTATTCGACCGTAAAACTGTCGAATATTCTCTCCCTGCCTCATGGAAGATGATTGAATTTCGTGTAAGTAATAACTATATGTGCGGGGCGGTGCAAAGCAGTCTTTTAAATGCGATTTTAAATCATTCCAAGTTTTAAATGTGCTACCTTCCAAGGCTTGTCTGGCTTTACCCCTTAATTTTGATATAACGATTCTTAAAAAGTGTGCTTCTGAATCTGTAGAAATCATGGTAAAGCAGTTATCAACATCTTGTAAGAATTCTTTTAGATTCATGTTCGTTCCATCGTAATCTGCAAGATGTTGAGTTGCTCTTTCCACTGCCCGAAAATTATTTGACTCTAATATACTACGTGAAAATTCTAATAATTGTTCTTCTCTTTCTGCCTCTTTAAATCTATAAAATTGATCTAAAGCATTGATTCTTTGTTCTAAGTTGGGTAATCTTAAGATTTCTTCTCTAGTTTGATTAAACGCCATTATGATTTATTTCGTCTAAAAGTTTCAAAAATACTAACTCTAAATTTCTTCTTAATAATGAAAATTCTAAACGAGACAGTTGGTACTTTAGTAACAATGGCTTAGTTCCCCACAAGGGATGCCATTTGTAAGGTTCTGATTTACTATGCTGAACCGCGCAGTAATTCTATATACAAATAATTATTTATTTGAGTATAGGTGAACTAGCCTCGACTCGAGAGTCTTCTGTTACTATTAAGTAGGTTATGATTCTAATAAACTGTCTCTTTATGGTACTTCTTTGTTATGACTTTATTTAGACGAAGGCCCAATGCTTTGATACAGATGTTACACAGATGTTTTAATCTAATCTTTATGTTTGTTCTTAATGTTACGTATTTACTTATTTCTATATTGGTTCGACTTACAATCCCGTTCGGACACTACTAGTAGATTGCACGGTCGATGACTGGGCGGTGTTTAGTATTATCCTACACGGATGGTTCCGTGGCGTGTTGAGAGTAAGTTCCTTAACTAAGCTGCCGAAGCTAACGCCAGATAGGTTGACGGTCCTTAAGCCTCGTACTGTACCAACTCACGTCCAGAGTATGAAGAATTCCACCGGTTAGCTTCCACGGAGTTTGAGTGGTTTCTAAGCACCCAATAGACGACGCGAAGGACTAAACGGCACTCGTATTCACACACCAGGTCCAGCAGGTACAACACTCGTTGTCCTTGTAAAAAGAGACTTCACTAAAGGCAATATGAGGACTGAGTGCGGTGCTTATAAGGCTTGGCGGATGATCTCAATGTTAGGGTAATAACCAATCACTGATCGCCACCGAAAGTGTCTTACAATATAGGTTGGTGATGGTGCAGAATAAGTAGGTTTTGGGATTGCTGACTCGGGAGTCAGTTGGTTTAATTAGTAGGACGCGTTTGATGTCGTAAACGCGGTTGCGGAAATGCTTACATTGTGAATATCGTCGTATACCTGCGCCTGTACACATACACGCTGTCATACATCATTCTGTATGCAGTATATTCGTACATATAATTATCTTTTATGAACATGGGACGTTACACGCGTAAGGACGCTGTCATTTTAAAAGCGCTGTTCCATTTGAACGATAAACAGCGAAAGGCTCTCTTGCAGACGGCTGATTCGAAATTAGTGCGTCATATTTGTGAGTGGGCTTTGAATGTGTTGATCGATAACGTGCCGCTGGAGAAGTCTCACAAATCACGCTTACGAAGGCATGCAGAAACACTGCGGAAGTTAGCCGAACCTTGTGTGAGCCTGTCGAAAAAGAAAAAAATCATTGTACAACGCGGCGGTTTCTTACCAGCATTATTAGTTCCTATTATTGGTACACTATTGGCTAGTATCATTAGTAAGTAGACGACATGGAACACGCTAAAAAGATGGTGCTTGCCACGCATGAGAATGTTGAACGTCTCCAGAATGTGCTAGCAAATAGTAGGTGCAATAATACTGCTAATATATTAAAGACTGTTCAAATACCCGGAACCGTGATGACTAGACTAGATGCTAAAATTAACAACATACTGAATTTATCTACTTGCAAAAGTGAGCGGGAAAAATGGACACAATATCGGTCTGTGCTGCAGCGTTATCTCCGACTCAAGGATGTCAATAACTATGATGAGATTAGAGAAAAAGAGGAAAGAGATATCAAAGATTGGCGTCAAATGCAAAACAGCAACTATAATGACGAGGCACAGCAGCTCGAGGAAGAGTATCGGATTGATGCGAGCATCATCGAGAGCGTGCCTACAAAGTACAGGCGACAGGTTGGACAAGTATTGCGTAAATTACGTGTTAGTGGGAATATCGCCTGGGATGCAAATGGTACCGTGAAAATAGGTGGTGTGCGTATACACGGAGCCAACATGATTGACCTGGTAAATGATGCTATGAGAAATAGAAAAGGTTCTCCTCCACCTGGGTATACGCAATTTGCTGTTGCTCTTCGAGAATCGTTTATACCACGCGAATACAACGGTAATAATCGTGTTTGGAATACCATAGTAACCAGTACACCAGGTCGGGCTATTCTGTCTGGAAATATACCACTACCACCAGGTGGTGCCGCTGGTGCCGCTCCACGCCAAAAATTATCACCAAGTAACGTTGGTCATCTATTACCGTCATCCAGACCAGTAGCTCTGACACCGACGAAGGAGACGAAAGCAACTGAGGAGGGAAGTGCAAAACAGTCGAGGAAAAAAGTTGTTGCTGGCAGTTCTGAAATTATATCATGGCGACGATTGAGCGGGAGGTTCGACTAGGACAGAAGATTGAAATCACCGACCAAGAAGAAAAAGAAGAGCAAGAACGAGTGAACGTGAAAAATAGCGCACTGGATGAATTGATTGATTTGCTACCGTGAAATGCACGTACCCGGATATAGATTTTGCGGCCCAGGTACAAAACTAGCGGAACGTATTGAACGTGGTGAAGTCGGTATCAATCCATTGGATGAGGCGTGTCGTCAGCATGATCTAGTCTACGGTGACAAACAAGGCAACCGGCACAAGGCTGATCGAGTTTTAGCTGAATACGCATTTTCACGAATGCTCGCGGATGAAACAGATGGAGACGAGCGAACACTGGCTATGATGACAGCCTGCTGCAAGGTGAGCAAGATAACCTTTGAAAAGTTTTTTTCAAGAATTAAGAAAGTACTGAAGAGGAATAAGAAAAAAGTACAAAAGAAATCCAAAGATCGTAGTAGTAGTAGCAGCAAAGTTGATGAATCTGTGAAAAAGAGGATTAGCAAACAACAAAAAGAACATAAGGGGTCGAAAATAAAAAATAAAAAAGTGAATAAACAACTGATGCATGATGAGTAGATAAAGAAGAAGATTCGAGAACATTTATTACGCGCCTCCACATCCGGCAGCGTACGCTGGTATTGATAAACTTTTTCAAGCTACGCGTGAGAGAGGTAAAAACAGTAATAAAAAAGAAAAAGTTAATCGTGATTGTGTTGTAGAGTGGCTCAACAGTCAAGATGCGTATAATCTACATCGACCGATCAGACATCGATTTCTGCGACGTAGTTACAATGTGAGAAATTTGAATGATGTGTGGGATGTTGATTTCATGGATTTGAGATCCTTGAAAACTTACAAGGAGGGCTACAGTTATATTTTGACTGTCATCGATGTTGTCAGCACATATAACTGGTTGGAGCCGATCAAGCAAAAAACGTCCAGAAATGTCGCTGAGGCTTTCTTGCGTGTACTGTCGAGAAGCAATGGACGTAAACCAAAGTGTCTCCAGACAGACAAGGGTAAAGAATTCCTTGGTCGTGAGACGCAGCAAGTTTTGCGCGACAATGACATCAATGACAGAGTGGCACGCAGTCCGGATACAAAGGCTGCCATCGCGGAGAGACTTATACGAACTATTAAGGAGCGAATTTGGTGACATTTCCCTCACAAAAATACACGGAGGTACATCGATGTGTTGCAGAATATTATAGTGGCATACAATCACAGTATACACTCAGCGATAAAGATGACACCTGCATCTGTGACCTTGTACAACGTTGGAAAATTACGGGAAAATTTACAGCGTCGCTATAATAATAACAATGGTTGTAATTTACCCAAGTTCAAAGTCGGTGAGTTGGTTCGCGTCAATCGTGCCCGATCCGTCTTTGATAAAAGATACGAGGGCGGCTGGAAACTAGAGTTATTTAAAATTGTTCGAATTTCTCTGACACGTCCACCACCTATCTACCATTTGCAAGATCTCTCAGGTGAGGACATAGATGGTGGTTTCTACGCGGCAGAATTGAGCAGAGTTCAAAAAGACTGGTCACGAAATCATTCAAAATAGAAAAAATTTTACGCAGTAGAGGTAAGGGTCACTCAAAGCAGTATTTCGTCAGCTGGAAAGGTCATCCAGAAAAGTTCAACTCCTGGGTCAAGGCTAATCAACTTTCGCAAATATGAGGGATCAATTTTACATTATTATGCCTAGTAACAGCAGTATGAATTATTTCGCGGAAAACACTACAATGCATTATGTTACACAGTTTCCACAACAGATCCGATTACAAGGTTCATGGCTGGTCGCGCTCACAGAAGTTCAAATTCCGCTAACGTTCCAACACGTGTCAGTCGACAAAAAAGAAAGAAAATTTTCCCTGAAACGAACTCCCCCCACAAGACTCGAGACGAATGAGCTAAGAGTGGAAAATTTTACAATCGCAGAATCGCACACTTATTCGTGCGTGTGTTTGAAGTCCGATCTGCTATTGTTCGACATTCCACCTACCCAAACCACAATCGAGGGATCGCATTGGGTTCAATACAAACCGATATCATCTTTGATCGATGACTAACCTATAGAATTTGTGATCCGTGGCAATAGTGATGAATACCTCGATCTGGCTCATACAATGCTCAGTCTTCGTGTAAATTTGATATCTACCACATCTGACGAAGATATATCTGAGGCAAATTGACCAGCTTTTAGACTTTTACAAGCCCGAGTAGGACCAATCAATAATTTGATGCATTCACTGTTCAATCCAGTGGATGGGTCTTTCAATCAGAAGCCCGTGTCACCACCTACGAACGCCTATGCCTACAGATCGTACATCGAAACATTGCTGAATTACGGACCTGCCGCAAAATCCTCCCTCTTGTCGACTATCTTTTGGTGTGAGGATACGGCTGGAAAAATGAACGACACAGAAAATCAGAACCAGGGATTAGTTGAGAGACGAAAATTGCTTACTGCGGATAAATCTGTTGATCTTATTGGCCTCCTTCACGCTGATGTGTTTAATAAGGAGAAGATGCTGATCAATGGAGTTGAAGTATGAGTACGCTGCTGATGAACTTTTGCCTGATGGATCCTGCAGGCTCTTATTCCATACACATCGAGGAGGCGAACCTTCTAGTCAGACGTGTAAAAATTAGTCCGGGCATATTGCTAGCACACGCTCAATCACTCTCGAAAACAACGGCTAAATACCCTTTGACGAGGGTGGAAGTCAAAGCAATGACTATGCACAGTGGTATACACGGTGAAACATTGGACAATATCATATTGGGTCAGTTGCCGAAGAAAATTATCCTGGGTTTTGTCAATAATAAAGCTTTTCATGGCGATTGGCTGCTCAATCCCTTTAATTTCGAGCATTTTAATATAAACTTTCTATGTTTGTACGTTGACGGGGTACAGGTGCCTTCGAAACCACTGCAACCAGACTTTGGAGCGAGAAATCTATATGTTGACGCATATCACACACTATTCTCCGGTACAGGCATACACTTTCTCAGCGAGGGTAACCAAATAGCGCGCGAATCATACCCCCACGGATAATGTCTATTTGCCTATGATTTGACTTCAGATTTATCGGCAAATGACTGCAGTCATTGGAATTTGGTTGTTTCAAAGTGGTGGTAGAGGTGACAGCAACGACATGGCACACCAAAAGGAAGACCGGTTTCAGCTGCTAAATACTATATACACTTTAGACAAGTCGTACGCAACGGAGATCATTGTCGGCCTGGAATACACCAACTTCAGAGACGAGTACTACGAGCCTGTGGTACGTCTATTGGGCGACGACTCCAATGGATTCGCTTTTACCTACGATGGATGGCTGCAATTCAGAGACTGCTTCAACGAATTTTTCAAGTATCTTTGTGGACACAGCAGCGAAGATATGACAGGTCAACAGATTTGCTGTACAGAATGGCTAGCAAAATTCACACACAGTGGGAAAGACAGGAGGACAAATTGAGGATAATACTGCTCCTAGGACACTTGGAGTTCTCAGCAAACGCTATTGTGCAACTATTATTATGAATAAAGGTAAGTTTCTTCGAATGAGTATGTTGTGAAATGTATTGATGCACGCCTAGAATATCTTAGGCTTGTAGCGGGCAGTGTAAATTGTGTTGCCAAAGAGACTGTAATATATTAAGAGTGTTGATCTAGACAATATACCACTCATGAATACTAGTGTGTATACCACGATTTTGTCAAACAAATTATTGATCTGATTGATGATAAATGGTTCGATATTATTACAGCCAGTGTGCAAACGCGTGCGAGAAATTTGAAAGACCAAATTCCGTTTAGCCGAAATGATATTGTCGACTTATCGCAACAATTACGTCGCACCTCGATGTAATTGTTGACTTACTAAACAATCACAACGAGTGAAATAATGTTTTTTTATTATTTAAATTTTTTAAATTATTACCAATTTTATATATATATATATATATATATATATATATATATATATATATATATATATATATATATACACATATATTTGGGGGCGCTATGCCGTGTAGCTGCGACATTGCTCTCCTGTTTGTGTGCTGAGAAGGTTGCTCGGAATCGAGTGAGGAATGGAGAAATAAATAGGGGATGCTCGTCTACGATAAAGAGCTCTTTATTCACTTAAATCTAAGAATGATAATACTTGAATAATTTAAAAGAGAATCAGTTAGCTGGATACGTCTGAGCGCTAGCACGGGCTCTAGTTGAGTGTCTGATCCAAACTCGCTCTAGCGTTCGCCACAGCTGAGGGTGATGCGACGGCGCTAGAGCTCGACATGACGAGTGGGGTCTAAAAGTCGGGTCTTGGCTGTAAGATTTGTTTGCGCCTCGAGCGACGCTGTGGTGGCGATGATCGTGTCGCCACATCTACTCCCCCTCCAGTGATCAGCCCGGGAAAAGCTGAGAACGTTACACGGCGCAACGGTGAAAGCTGAATAGCATTTGCTGGTTGCGTGTCTTTTACAGGTTGAGCATCGTTTGCTGATCGTGTGAATGTTGCAGGTTGCTGAGCTGATGGTTGTGAGGGTTGCGGTGTCGCGTTGCCTGGCTCTGCAGCTTCCAAGTAAGCTGGTTTGAGCTGGTCGGTTGTGACTGTCTTCTCCTTGCCATTTTCCTCTATGACAAATGTGCGCTGGTCTGTGCGCCTGATGACTCTATGAGGGCCTGTATACGGTTGTTCCAAGGGCTTGCGGATGCTGTCGACTCTTTTGAACACGTGTGTGCTGCTGTGCAGGTCCCTGAAACAAAAAGGCTGAGGTGTCGTGTGCCTGGATGCTGGCACAGGTCTAATGTTGGTGAACAGTCTTCTGAGATCCCTGACGAAACTGGTCTGGTCCGCTGTGGCTGAGGTAGTTATAAAAAATTCTCCTGGTAGGCGCAAGGATGTGCCATACAGCATTTCAGCTGGTGAGGCCTGTAAGTCCTCCTTGTAAGCGGATCGCAGTCCCAGGAGTACGGTTGACAGACACTCCGTCCACGCCTGAGTGCAGCAGCGCAGAGCAGCCTTCAGCGTCCTATGAAACCTTTCCACCATTCCATTCGACTGGGGATGATATGATGTTGTATGGATGAGTTTAATTGCAAGCAATCGTGCGAGCTCCTTGAACAGTCCTGACTCAAACTGTGCTCCTTGATCAGATGTGATGCACAGTGGGGGACCGTATAGCGTAATCCAATCATCCACAAGAGCTTTGGCGACTGTTGCTGTCCGCATATCCGGCAGTGGTACTGCCATGGGCCAGCGTGTGAACCTGTCAATGATTGTCAGGCAATACTGCATGCCCTGTGCTACTGGCAATTTGATCAAGTCCACGTGTATATGCTCGAATCTGCTGTCCGGCTCTTGAAATTTTCCGAGTGCCTCTCGGTTGTGCCTGCTGACCTTAGAGAGTTGGCAAGGTACACACTCGCGCGCCCATCGGGCTGTGTCTTTTCGCATGCTTGGCCACACGAACTTCTTGGCGACCTCGCGTACCGTTGCTCTGATGCTGGGGTGAGCCAGGTTGTGTAGCACCTCGAATGCTGTCTTGCGAAGCTTTACCGGTAAGTATGGACGTACTGTATTGTTGACCGTGCTGCAGTACATCTGGTTGCCCTCTATGTCCAGAAGCACTAGCTTGAGAGCCGTGTTGTCCAGAAGATTGGGAAGCTCTATGTCTGAGCGTTGAGATTCCGCTATTGTGGTTGCGTCCAAGGTGGTTGGCATGTTGATGGTTGCGGTGTGGGTGCTGATCTCGCCTTCTGCGTTCGTCGCCTTGACATCTGCCTCGGCCGGGGTTAGTCTGGATAGCGCGTCCGCCACCAGATTTTCTCGACCTGGAGTGTGTAGGAACTTGGCATTAAAGCGAAGAATGTACTCAAGTTGTCTTGCCTGTCTCGGAGATGCTTTCTCGGCTCGTTGACTCGCTGCATAGATGAGAGGACGGTGATCGGTGTGGATTGTAAAGGCGCGTCCTTCTAGCATCCTCTCAAAGTGTTTCATGGCTTCGTACACAGCAAGTAGTTCCCGATCATACGTGCTGTATCTTCTCTGCGTGTCGCTTAATTTATGAGAGAAAAATCCCAAGGGTTTCCATGATTTGTCCGGTTGTTGCTGCTCGATGACGGCTCCAATAGCGACGTCTGATGCATCGGTTCGAAGTGCAAGTGGTGCATTGGGTTGGTAGAAAGTCGTACATGCTGCCTCAGCAATGCTGGCCTTGCAAAGCTGAAAAGCCTGTCTCGCTTCTTCCGACCATTTGAGCTTGGCTCGCTTAGCTAGTCCTTTGAGCATTTCGTGCAGAGCAGCTTGATGCGCTGCCGCGTTGGGTAGGCATCGCCTGTAGTAGTTGCAGATGCCCAAGAAACGACGTAGTTCTGTTGCCGTGGTTGGCTCTGGATAAGTCTTTATTGCATCCACTTTGGCTGGCGGTGGTTTAAACCTTTCCTTGGAAACGTGGTAGCCTAAAAACAGAGCTTGTGGTTGTCCAAAGGTGCATTTCGTTGCATTTACCTTGAGATTGGCTTCGCGCAGCGCTTGAAACAGCTGGCGAAGGTGTCGCAGGTGTTCTTCATGATTGTTGGAGGCGACAAAAATGTCATCCACGTAGGCCTTGGCGAAGGGTAGCTTCCTTAGGATGTAATCCATCGCGCGCTGCATAATCTGCGTGGCGTTTTTAAGTCCCAGCGAAGTTCCAAGGAACTCGAACAAACCGAGTGGGGTGGTTACTGCAGTCTTCTCAATGCTGTCTTCGTCGATGGGAATTTGGTAGAAGGCTTTGCGCAAATCGATGGTCGAGAAGATGTTGCCTGGACTACTCTGAAGGAGGTCTTCAATAATCGGTAGCGGGTAACGGTCTGGAATCGTTATCGCGTTTAACCCGCGATAGTCGCCTGTGACTCTCCAGTCTGTGCCCTTGGGGACCATATGTAACGGACTCGCCCATTTTCCAGAGCCAGGTCTGATGACGCCCTTGTCCAGCAGATCTAGAAAAATTCTTTGGGCAGCTTCGAGTTTTTCTCCCAACAATCTGCGATAGCGCTCTGCTACAGGAGGTCCTGACGTGTTGATGATGTGCTTGACTGGGAAACCGGGTGTGCAGACTGGACCGATTTTTGTGTCGAAGATATCCGCAAATTCCTTGAGCAGTTCTTCGTACTGCTTGGCTAGCGCGTCGCAAGGTTGAATTGCCTCGATGGATGAAACTGTTCGTACCTTTGCCGCTAAAAGAGCGCCCTGGGCGGCGAGAAGCGTTCTCGCATCTACGATTCTTCTTTTCTTGACGTCTACTATAAGCTCATGTTGTATGAGGAAGTCAGCTCCCAGGATAGCGTGCGGTACGTCAGCGATGATGGCTTCGCATGCGAAGTTGCGTCGCAGACCAAGACTGAGCTCCAGGGTGTGCGTTCCATATGTGACGATCTGCGATTGATTGGCGGCATGCAGTTTGAGCGGTTGTTCCTCTAAATGTTTGTTGATAATTGTCCGCGGAACCAGTGTCGCAACTGAGCCAGTGTCGACTAAAAATAAAATGGACGTATTAGGGTCACGTATAAAAAGGCGGTTTTCTTGCAGGTTTTCGCCGACCCCTGCCACCTGAGTCAAGGGCGGCTTCGCTAGTTTCCCGACTGCGTCGGTTGGAAGCTACATGGTTTTGAACAATTAACGGCGCTCGCGCCAAATTTGCTGTGGTACCAGCACCAGTCTGTGCGGTTTGCTGGTGAACGTGTCCACTGACGAGAATTGCTGCGTTGTCGCTGTCTACCGCGTTGGTACCCATTGCGTTGGCCTGCCTGTGGTGCTCTCTCCCTGGACTGCCGTACGAGCACGAATAGTTGTGCTATAGAGGCTTGCATTGCTGCCAATTGCTGTGCAATCGAATTTGAATCCGGCGCGGGAGCGTTGTATCCGGAGGCTGCGCATGATGTGTTCGTAATCACATTGATAGATGTTACCTGTGTGTTTTGCGTTATCAGTTTGTCAGCAGCTTCCAGGAGGTCATCCATGGAGTCGACCTTGAACAAACTTAGGTACGTTTGTGCTGCTGTTGGAAGGTGCGCTAGCCACATGACCTTGAGTGCCGGCTCCAGGATTTTGTCTCCTGCCATGCTCTTCATCTTCCTCCAGAGCGTCGACGGTTTGCTGTCTCCCAGTTCGCAGTTGGTCAGCAGCTTGAGCAGCGTTGAATCCGGCGATTCAGTTGTGCGCTTAATTATCGCTTCCTTGAGAGTTTCGTAAGCGTTGGTTTGCGGCTTGCTACGGATGATGTCTTGGAGTTCATCAATCGTTGCCGGGTCCAGAGCTCCAACGACTGAGTTGAACTTCATAAGGTCGTCTGTGGCCTTGTTTTTCTCAAAAATGGCTTCTGTTTGCAAAAACCAGAGTTCCGGCTGGTTGCGCCAAAATGTGCTGAGTGTGAAATTAGTTGCCATCGTGCTAGCGTCTGAAGTCTCTTCGTCAACGGCGTCTTCGTACTCTTGCTCCAAAATCGTTTCGTCGTCGTCGTCTGACTCGGAGAGTGAGATGGATAATTGCGAGTCGCTTTTCTTCTGCCGAGTTACTTCGTCGAGGAAGGCTGCTGAATGCTCAAACGACGGTGGTGCTATTCCCAATTGCCGTTGTGATTTTCGAATAGGGGTGTTATCGTCGCGTTTTCCTCGGCCTCTACCAGTCATAACATGTAGGCTTCTAGCTTATGTTTGTTTTGCTTCTGCTGTTGTGTACTAGGCCTTGTTGACTATTTATGCGAATTCGGCGAGCGACGCTTGTTGTTTTCCTTGTTGACAAAGGCGGCGATTTAAATTTCGACACGTTGAGACCGTTAGAGAAAAATTTGCGTTTCGCTGTCGTGCTTGGTGAAATCTTCTCCGTAGGCTTGAACTGTCCAATGCTCCGATGATCGCTGGCTAATTTGCGTGGTTTCCGCAGCACCGATGATGATCGCAGTGTTGAACTGTTTGCGATGACTTCTCATCTAGGTATCCTCTGGAGTTTCTGTTGACCTGGATCCAGTAATCTTGGTGTAATTGTTGTAGACGGGGCTTGTCCAACTAGGATTCCTTCTCGATGATAATTCTTACGAGGGGTCACCACTTTGGGGGCGCTATGCCGTGTAGCTGCGACATTGCTCTCCTGTTTGTGTGCTGAGAAGGTTGCTCGGAATCGAGTGAGGAATGGAGAAATAAATAGGGGATGCTCGTCTACGATAAAGAGCTCTTTATTCACTTAAATCTAAGAATGATAATACTTGAATAATTTAAAAGAGAATCAGTTAGCTGGATACGTCTGAGCGCTAGCACGGGCTCTAGTTGAGTGTCTGATCCAAACTCGCTCTAGCGTTCGCCACAGCTGAGGGTGATGCGACGGCGCTAGAGCTCGACATGACGAGTGGGGTCTAAAAGTCGGGTCTTGGCTGTAAGATTTGTTTGCGCCTCGAGCGACGCTGTGGTGGCGATGATCGTGTCGCCACATATATATAATGTATACCGTATATCGCAATGAATTTGTAGAAATATCGATGATTGAATAAATAATTGATTATTAGTGAATATAAAAATACTTACCTTCTTTTTATTTATATCCTTACCATTTATTCATTTCCATGGTGCACTCTGTATATATTTCATACACTCTTTTATTCAACCTTAGGCATAAAAAAAAAGAAAGAAAAGAATAATGAAAGACAGAAAGAAAAAAATAATAAAAAAGGTGGAAGAAGGGGAAGGCGGGGCTATTACCCCCCTCCCAGCCGCCGGAGCAGTCTCTCCTCCCGCGCCCTGAAGGCCCCCTCCACAGTGGTGCGTCAGCAAACCAGCGGCGGTGGCGGCTGGTTTGTTTTGACTCGCCACTGTGATCACCTGACTGCCACCACCAGATCATGCTGACGGCACGCCTCATCCAATGGATTGATACCGACTTCACCACGTTCAATACGTTCCGCTAGTTTTGTATCTGGGCCGCAAAATCTATATCCGGATACGTGCATTTCAAATGGTAGCAAATCAATCAATTCATCCAGTGCGCTATTTTTCACGTTCACTCGTTCTTGCTCTTCTTTTTCTTCTTGGTCGGTGATTTCAATCTTCTGTCCTGGTCGAACCTCCCGCTCAATCGTCGCCATGATATAATTTCAGAACTGCCAGCAACAACTTTTTTCCTCGACTGTTTTGCACTTCCCTCCTCCATTGCTTTCGTGTCCTTCGTCGGTGTCAGAGCTACTGGTCTGGATGACGGTAATAGATGACCAACGTTACTTGGTGATAATTTTTGGCGTGGAGCGGCACCAGCGGCACCACCTGGTGGTAGTGGTATATTTCCAGACAGAATAGCCCGACCTGGTGTACTGGTTACTATGGTATTCCAAACACGATTATTACCGTTGTATTCGCGTGGTATAAACGATTCTCGAAGAGCAACAGCAAATTGCGTATACCCAGGTGGAGGAGAACCTTTTCTATTTCTCATAGCATCATTTACCAGGTCAATCATGTTGGCTCCGTGTATACGCACACCACCTATTTTCACGGTACCATTTGCATCCCAGGCGATATTCCCACTAACACGTAATTTACGCAATACTTGTCCAACCTGTCGCCTGTACTTTGTAGGCACGCTCTCGATGATGCTCGCATCAATCCGATACTCTTCCTCGAGCTGCTGTGCCTCGTCATTATAGTTGCTGTTTTGCATTTGACGCCAATCTTTGATATCTCTTTCCTCTTTTTCTCTAATCTCATCATAGTTATTGACATCCTTGAGTCGGAGATAACGCTGCAGCACAGACCGATATTGTGTCCATTTTTCCCGCTCACTTTTGCAAGTAGATAAATTCAGTATGTTGTTAATTTTAGCATCTAGTCTAGTCATCACGGTTCCGGGTATTTGAACAGTCTTTAATATATTAGCAGTATTATTGCACCTACTATTTGCTAGCACATTCTGGAGACGTTCAACATTCTCATGCGTGACAAGCACCATCTTTTTAGTGTGTTCCATGTCATCTACTTACTAATGATACTAGCCAATAGTGTACCAATAATAGCAGCTAATAATGCTGGTAAGAAACCACCGCGTTGTACAATGATTTTTTTCTTTTTCGACAGGCTCACACAAGGTTCGGCTAACTTCCGCAGTGTTTTTGCATGCCTGCGTAAGCGTGATTTGTGAGACTTCTCCAGCGGCACTTTACCGATCAACAAATTCAAAGCACACTCACAAATTTGACGCACTAATTTCGAATCAGCCGTTTGCAAGAGAGCCTTTCGCTGTTTATCGTTCAAATGGAACAGCGCTTTTAAAATGACAGCGTCCTTACGCGCAAAGGGATGTCGTCTCTTGGACACACCCATCACAAGGAGACGATTGGTACCAGATTCAGCGTGTCGCCACTATTCATCCTCGTATTCCGTGACACGTAGATGTAGTGCACTTCGTCGTCCAGAAAGATACAGGTGCGAAATCGACAGTTGTCCGGTGTAGTCTGTTTTAAATCCAGCAGAAGGTATCCGTATGGCCTCAATGTGGCGTCCCAGTAAGCCTCTTGCAAAAATCGTGGATCATCGGAACAGAGTGGACGCGACAGATGCTGTATCTGAGATCTATCTCGCAAATTTCTAAACACGACAATATATTGTGCGTTTAGAGATATGTCACGCTGTCCTCTACCCTGATGAAAGACGTTCTGTGTGATGAATATCACCGAGAGCGAGTGATGGTGAGAGGCCTTCGAGAAAATGTCGACTATACTGCCGTTCGACGACGATTCTCGCATCAAGTCGTCAATGATCACGAGTTTCGGTCTGGAATCACTGGCCCAGTCATTAGTCTGCGGTAAACCCTCGCGAAATTCCACTTTCCTGCTTTGAAGATCCTTGTAGCTCTGCTGCCACTTTATGTAATAGATAATGATACTTTCGATTTCGGTATCTCATAGATGATCAAGATCCTTTAGGAACTTCTTCACAAATACTGTTTTACCACATCCTGTAGGACCACACAGCATGGAGGTAAACGGATGTTTCCATCGCGTATCCATAACTGTTACTGAGACAATCATGTAACCAACACTTCACTTCAACCTTCACATATAAGGCAACCAACCAACCAATCAGGTTAGCGATGGAGTGATGACCGACCAATCACCTTTCACGTAACACAGTGCCATCTATAGTTACACAATAGAAGTTTTTTTCTCATCCATATGCATAAGAATTAGGTATGGTATAAGGGTTTAAGAAATTTGAAGAAACAATAAAAGTATAAAATACATTTATTTAGAAAAAAATTATAAGTGCAACAATTTGTTATTTAATAGACAGTTTTTCGAGTTTTTTTTAAAAGTACAGCAGTAATAATGCCATTAGTTCTTAAAACTCTCATTAAAAAATGCTCTCGATCACGGGCTATTTGTTCCCACTCTCCACAACGTGCTTTTTTATATACATACACCCATACACACATTGAATAAACTACTGATTTCTCTTGAAATCGTAACCGTTTTCCCATATTTATAGTTTTTATTCATAAAAGAGTTACACCGTTGTAAACTCAATAGCGTTGTTACCCTTATAATCTAAGAAAAGTTGTAATTTGTTGGCTTGGGCACTCAGCTTATCGAACTAGTTAGTATCATTCGTCAGTGCAGAAGATACCTGATAAGGAAGAAAAATTTGGAATTCTTCATCGAGAACTGCCACAATCTTCGAGCCAAAACGTGTCTTGATTTCTCTTAGTGCCGTCACCATGTGATGACGATTAACGTTCAGCTCAGATACCTTCTTCGTTGGAAGGTAACCTCCACTAGCAATCTTGTTCAGACCCTCTAAATCCATCTAAACATATAATGTACATCATTTTAGTATTATATTATTTAAATAATAATAATAATTATAATTGATATACATACTTTTTCTTTTCAAATAGATGAAAAAAAATCGTGTAGTTCCTCTTTAAAGCTATACCATGTAGCTAGTCAAATACTCGTAATTTGCAGTGTGAAAACGTTGACTCAAATATAGACCCCCCCACGACTAGCGCTATCTTTGTGGCCACCACCACCACCAGCTACATCAGTACAAACAGCCAATCAGCTCGACGGCAACGTACCTTTTCCAATCAGGTTGATGGTGGTGTGTCGTGGCTAATCAGCACGATGTCAGCACAATTCTCAGCCAATAAATAGTTTTTTCTTTTGTAGTGTCGTCTATACACAAATTTTCGCCACATGTAACTACAGGCTGTTAGTTACCGATATCTTGTAGCCATACGGATAACTTTTGTCTAACTCTGTAAATCTTCATTCTGAGATATCACGTCGTGAAATGCCGTTCTACGTATAGCGGAATTCGTCAATACTATGTCCAGGTGTGGAGAAACGATCATTTCTCGAATTGAATCAAAATTGACTTGTTCACTGTTCGTATAGTTCAACCGAAATCCTTTAACCTTGCATATACACACCTCTTCATCATCCGATTTTTTACATTTATACGCGTAAAACTTTGGACCACCTGACAAAAAGGTCGTTATATATGCACCAGGGCACTTGTCGGCTAGTTCATTTGTCAGACTGCCCAGCGACGAACTGATTTGCAACTCGTATTCACCGATTTCACCTCTGCTAACGTAAAATACCGAATCAGTGTCGTAGTAGAGAACTCGTGGACCCAAGGCATGCAGATATTGGAACAGTTTTAGACGTGCATATGCTGTTGTAAAAGCAGCGATGACCACGTTTGTCATTGATAACGATATTGAGGATGACAGAGCCTCGTCTCTGTAGCACCAATTGACGTAGAGTGTATGGTCATTCACTGGTAGAATACCGTTAACTTCAACCTCTGCACTGGTAAGTAAATTCATAAGATTCTCTGGATTCTTTTGGATTAGACGATTGTTTTTGTTAAATTCTCGCTTTGACCAAACTTTCCCGATAGAGAATTTAGACACAGTTTAGCCACAGATTGTAATCCAGCATTGAAACGTATAACATCCTTGTTCAATTTTATACCCTCGTCGTGTTCCAACTCTCTCACGTAGCGATCCTTATCCTCATCTGTGATACAGTGTGGTGGGTATCCCGACGCCGCGACCTTTTGAGCAAAAAATTCGTTGATGAATCCCGTAATTACGCCACCTTTCCGCTCTTCTTGACTGTACTGCGTCATTTCGTACTGCCCAATTTCATAGACAGCCTTGACAATGTATCCCAACGTGACAGCAACCTTCACCTCCTCTGAAACCCAAGTTCCTCGCAGTATACGCTCTTCAGGATCTTCATGAGGGCAGTCTACTTGAATTAATTGCTAGCAGCATGTCCGATATAGAGGAAATATCAATTTACCATGCATTTTTACTGGCAATAATAGGTGATATAGATTTTGTGGTGGTAGTATATCGCACGCGATCAATCCGTTCACTTGTGAAATATCATTACTCAGCCTTATCAGCTGTCCGCACTCTTCTTGACCGATATAAATTTTCGAGTGACCAATGGGATACTTGCCACGTTTACAAATGAACGGATACAGTGAGCACACGTCAACATACCTGATCTTCTCTTCGCCTTGACAATCAAACACTTTGACTGTGTTACCTGTGCGGCCACCGAAAAATGCATCGCATGGATCAAGTACTTTTCTTTTTACATTCACCACATTTTCTCGAACAAAAGGACAAAGTTCTTCATTTTGTGAGATCTCGTTATTAAACTGACACTCCCATTTTTCAATCAACTGGTAATTTGCCATCTTTAGCCTATAGCTAATGGCCAATGTTCTTTCGTATCTGGCATTTATCGATTCACCACTTTTCAAATCTATATCTCTGTTTATCCTGTAACATCAGGGGCACCCGTGCTAAAAACAGCCTTGAAACTGAAGCATAATACCGTTGTGGTTCTCACCGTTTTGGGATGCACTGATTGTCTACCATTCTGTAACCACGAGGTAGTATAATACCTATTTGCTACTTTTTAAAAAAATTTTTTCTCAACACTCGCATACAGGATGATGCAATAGTTGTAGCTTCGACGAAAGGGTCCACACCAAATATCATGAATGTTTGGCGGAATGCTAAACATGCTAATCTCAAAATTGTCACGTATTGCTTACAGTATTTCACAATTTGGTGTAGTCCACCGAGTCTGGTGAATATGAATCAAAAGGTGGTAGAGGACCTTCGTAAGTCTGATTTTCCATCGTATTGAATAAGTGCGGAAAAGCACCTTTCTCCATTTCGGATAATCCATACGCTTTTGGTAAACTACTCAAAGGCATGTGAAAGTAATTTAAACTATCAATAAACTTTGCATGTAGAACCTCCATTAAAATTATTTTTGAACCATTCATCACTACCGATGGCACAACTCGATCTTGATTGAATTTTTCCACAACGTACTTAAATATGAACTGTGCATCGAATCCTTGGACATTGTGTGCTATGCATATAACCTGCTGAAATTGTCTTCTTGGTGCCAATACCAGATCAACAAGCTGCTTTACCGGATCGCGATTAAACATGTATTCCCGAATACCGCACATCTCGCATCTAATTGAAATATCTTCAATCTCTATGCAATCGATACATACTTGCTGTACAACACACAAATTTGGAACGTGCACTTTTTTCTCATCGTCGCCCAGCACCCGAAGAGATTGTTGGGTTTCAAAGCCGTAAAACAAAAATAAGACTGGTCTTACACGCTGTGTCTGCTTGATCGGTTGTACGTGACACAGGTGTCTAATAGGTAATCTTGATTTACACGTTGTACAAAAAGGTACATTACACTCATGCGGCTGACTTTTATTTACTTGAACTATTTTAAAACAAATTTGACAGAGTCTTATTTTACTGCATACATTACTGCTTTTATTATATGATCCTATTTTAAGATGATTTTGCAAACAACCATTACCAAAAAATAATCTTAAACAAGCATTACATTTTTTTAGATTTTCCGCTGTATTACACGGTGGCACGGATATGCACTTATAGTCTAGTAGTAGCCCTTGCTACCGCTTGCTCCAACAAGATTTAATATTGGTTGATAATGATTTGTCCGGTCGTAATACATTTTGCGTAATACGTGTGTAGCATCACCGTGATTTTCACTGACATATCGTGTGCCGTCATAGCTTGGTGGATTTCCACGAGCGAACGATGAAAAATTATAAACAACGGTTGCCGTACCGCTAATGGCGAAGAAATCTTGAAACTTACGGATTTCTGCTAGTCCACAACCTTCCACTGGCACTTGAACGTTTGCCAAATTCATAAGATCTGTGGCAGCAGTTTTTTGAATTCTTCCTTGTGATCAACGAATCTGGTTCCAATATTTGTGAAGCAGTCCTGAGCGCACCTGACCTCTGACGGCATAGGCATAAGCAGCAGCTAAACTTCGCGGTAGACAAAGATTGTCATCGTTATTGATGTTTAATATAGATTGTTTTTTCACTGTCTCCTCGGTTAAACGAACTCGTCCACGACCGGCCACACCTCTGAAAACACCGCAATTAACGGATAACCGTCCATTTACACTAAACTCGTTCACACTTTGCATAGCACTGTGTAATATTTCCCAAAGATCTTCGAATTGAAAATACTGTATAAGTCTGAATGATAGCCAAAGGGGGCCATGATAGAACTGGTCCGAATTGATGGTTACACCAACAAAATCCATTAGTCCACCTCTCTCACAAAGCTGCTGATGAAGGTCCTGCATGCAACCCTTTTACCAGTTGTAAACATGGGCATTGGCTGGTGGCTGCGGTATGATTCCACGGATCACTCTACCCTCATATCCAAAATATTGATAAAAACACGTTGCCTCATTCTGAATCACAAATCTAGGTCGCTCTCCTCCTTCACCGGTCTGCAAATGAGCATCTATAAGATCAGCCGATTTATACATATACTTTATCAAATTAAAAAAATTTAAATAAGAGTCTTACCTTCTTCGTCAGCTGTATCAGTGCTGCTACTGCTATTAGCATTCCTGGTATTGGTACTGCTACTACTACTGCTACTGCTGCTGCTGCTGTCACTCTAGCTGCTACTGCTACTGTTGCGGGTAAGCCTTCTGCGTTTGCGTTCCCTATCACTACAGCTATTTTCGGATACGTCGTCAATGTTTCTATTTCGATTACGTTGGTGCCTCTCTCTTGACCTCTCTGAAGCTTAAGTATTAGAGCGTGCCTTTATATTGCAGAAAAAACAATAAATGAAAATTATATACAGACAGACTTAATACTTACGATTATTTATATTTGATGATGATGAATCTCCTCGATGGTCCGATGATTGTGGGTGGTAATATCCAGATGTTGATGGTCCAGCGTCTATAACTAAAATGGAGAATGTCCATTTAATTGAATAATAATTACAAACATTTTAATCTTTCTTGTCTTGTTGATCCGTCATACGTGCATGTGGCTCTGAAACTAAGTATTGAGAGAATTAAAATAATTTAATTCAAGTGAAAAATTAATATTTGTATTTTAATTGGCTCAATACTTACAATTATTTTCGTTTCATATCCACTCATCACACACCATAATGAAAGAATCACCGTCGGTGTCTCTCATCATCTGGTTTATCACTGAAATAATGTTGATGAAAAAATATTGAAAGAAATAATAATATTCTAAGAGCTTAGATGTGAAAAAAGTAATTGATACTTACATTGACAGTGAAACATTGCACGAGCTAGCGGGTGCCCGTGATCGTTGCGCTGTCGTATTGTTTGGAGAGCAATCGACAGAACGTCTGGATTACGGAATAGACCGACGGTAAACATGTAATATACCGTAGTTATTCTACAATGCAGCAAGAGAAAATGCAGCTTTCTGCATAAAACCTCTGCTGATTGGTTCTGTAGGTCTGAGGCCCACATTCTGCCACACTTTGTTTGAATATGTGAGTCTCGATCTTTCGCGATACTCAATGCCTGACCGATAACTTTGGCTAAATGTGCCACACGTGCCCTAATCATTCTGACAGAGATGCTTTGACTATCCAAAGTGGAACTGCCGAAACGTGCAAGTGTAGCTCCTTAAATATTGTCTCTGTCTAAACGGTGGGATCACAGCATAAAACGCAACGCTTTTTTTTGCTGATACTGCTAATAAAAGACAATACATCTCGGGGGATCATACTGGCTATACATGTGCACGTGTGCATATATTTTCTGATATTCGCTGGTTATAGACTTCTTAGAATGACATTTGCAACAATGTCGAGTAGAAGATATATTTACGGCACACATGGTAAGAGAGCTGATATGAAAAAAAAAACTGAAAGCAATAATTTCACGGAATAACGAGCAGTAATGACTTTGTTAACAACTGACTGCAATCTGATACCCAGCGCAGATGCAAACATGCACTAGTACGTTCTTGTTTTTTTTTCTCTTCACATCAATATTTAAGCACTATTCGCAATTATCCGTATTGGAGAAATTTTTAAATTGAAAATTGACATAAGCGGTAAGAAAGAGAGAGCGCTATAAATAATACTTGAGATCGTCGTTCATGGTGCTCGAGCTTATCGCCGACACTTGATATCCTGCGAAATTCAAACATAAAAAAATCGCAAATTTTGGTAAATTTATTTTTTTTCAATGGTAATTGATAGAGTGCGTTAAGATACACCTACAGTCCAAAAATCATCGCGTTAGGTTGAAAACTAAATTTTTGCTAAACAGGTAGAAGCTCAAAGATTGCGATATCTCCGTAAATATTGGAGATATCGAAAAAATAACGAAATTTTGATTCTCTAACGAGAAAAGATTGTAGGGGTGCATACCCCATTGCCAGGGGTAAAATTAATTTTTCGTAACTATTTAAGAAATTTTAAAATTGTATATTGGAAAGAAGCGATAAGAAAGAAAGAAAGAGACTTCATGTACAGTGCTCGCAAGTCATTGGAATTTGATCAAACTCGGTAGCGTTAGATTAGAACTCTACTTCTGTACATATATACATCTACCGAGTTACTTTGCAAATTCAGTCTCTCTCTAACACTGTTCTTATATACTTCATCCAAGCATGGACGTGATCATTGACTTTCAGTTCTTCAAAGGCACCAGGCATCGAAATCTACCAAAAGAAGTAGCCGTAGTTGCTGTGAACAGTAATTTTAGTAGTCATTGGCTGGTAACACCAGCAATAGCGCTTAGTCATCTGAATGAAGATATACGGAGTCAGAAAGATTGGCTCACCCAGTACCATCGACTACTTGCTAGGCTCGACTACTTTGACGGTGAGGTGTCTTTAAAGGCTGTGAGAAAAATTTTAAGAGAATTTTCGAATAGTGTGCGGAAAATATACGTTAGGGGTAATGATAAATGGCTAGTGTTACATTAAATAATACCTCGTCAAATTTGTAATCTAGAGTACGATCAGGATTGCCCGTCTTTCGATAAATTATCGCCCGATGTATACTGCATGCATCCCGCTGCCAAACCTTGCTACAAAAATTATCGTTGTGCACTAAATCAGGCTTGTAGGCTAAAATCGTGGGTACTCACAGGTACGATTAAAAATTCGAGCAGTGCTTTTGAAGACATTTGTAATGATGAACAGTCTTCAAATATTGAAAAACCTGTTGAAAATCCGCTTGCACACTGTCGGTGTATTCCCAGCCGATCAGATACCAAAGGTGTGGACAAAACTGACAGTGTTCGTTGTAAACACGGATGATCATACGAAATCGGGTATGCATTGGGTTGCCCTGTACGCTGACAAATCTTGCAGCGCATTTTATTTTGATAGTTTTGGTCTCCCTCTTGTATTATATTTCTGCATTATATGAGGGCGGGTCTGGGTTACAATAAATTTCTCGAGAGTTTCTTTGATAATCTGCGAAAAAAAGATGATGTAGTCCGGCGGTATTTAGACTGTAAAGAAAGAATGAACGCTGACAAAAATTTTATCGGAAGCGGTGGTTGCATTGCCAGATGCTTGCAAAGCTACAGTTCTAAGAGGTTATTGTTGTAGCGCAAGATGATGATAATCTGCGAAAAATCGATGACGTAGTACGGAGGTATGTAGACTGTAAAGAAAGAAAAAACGCTCACAAAAATTTTATCGGGAGCGGTGGTTGTATTGTCAGATGCTTGCAAACCTGCAGTTCTGAGATGTCATTGTTCTAGCGCAAGATGATACTGTGAGAGACAGCGTATTTTTTTCTTCGAATGTTTGCTGCTAAATCAGTGTTAATGCACTCTACTTGTTCCCCCTCCGATGAGTGTCGCATACTATAACCCGCGTACCGCGGTTACCACCTCCACAGCCACCATCTCCACCATTGCCTATACTACATACCAAGCGCTCGGAGTAGTTTAGTTGTTTCAAAGTGGTGGTAGAGGTGACAGTAACGACATGGCACACCAAAAGGAAGACCGGTTTCAGCTGCTGAATACTCTATACACTTTAGACAAGTCGTACGCAACGGAGATCATTGTCGGCCTGGAATACACCAGCTTCAGAGACGAGTACTACGAGCCTGTGGTACGTCTATTGGGCGACGACTCCAATGGATTCGCTTTTACCTACGATGGATGGCTGCAATTCAGAGACTGCTTCAACGAATTTTTCAAGTATCTTTGTGGACACAGCAGTGAAGACATGACGGGTCAACAGATTTGCTGTACAGAATGGATAGCAAAATTCACACACAGTGGGAAAGACAGGGGTATCGAAATTGAGGATAATACTGCTCCTAGGACACTTGGAGTTCTCAGTAAACGCTATTGTGCAACTATTATTATGAATAAAGTTAAGTTTCTTCGAATGAGTATGTTGTGAAATGTATTGATGCACGCCTAGAATATCTTAAGCTTGTAGCGGGCAGTGTAAATTGTGTTGCCAAAGAGACTGTAATATATTAAGAGTGTTGATCTAGACAATATACCACTCATGAATACTAGTGTGTATACAACGATTTTGTCAAACAAATTATTGATCTGATTGATGATAAATGGTTTGATATTATTACAGCCAGTGTGCAAACACGTGCGAGAAATTTGAAAGACCAAATTCCGTTTAGCCGAAATGATATTGTCGACTTATCGCAACAATTACGTCGCACCTCGATGTAATTGTCGACTTACTAATCAATCACAACAAGTGAAGTAATGTTTTTTTTAATCAATTATATATATATATATATATATATATATATATATATATATATATATATATATATATATATATATATATATATATATCTTAATACCGTATATCGCAGTGAATTTGTAGAAATATCGATGATTGAATAAATAATTGATTATTAGTGAATATAAAAATACTTACCTTCTTCTTAACTTAGGTTTGAGACAGAGACAGAAACAGAGACAGAGATAGAGATAGAGATAGAGATAGAGAGAGATAGAGAGAGAGTCTGCTTGGGTAAAAGGGGGGAGGGCTGGCATCGTATGTGTGATATAGTTTTTGTTTAAAAATTATTTATAATTATTTATAAATAAACAAAAGGCACCCATCGATGACAGACTGTTTATTCAGAATTTTATTATTGATATCTAAAACATCATTGTTTGTAGGAACCAATATAACTTTATCTTTTACACTTTCGTCATTTATTTTTATTTTATCACCAAATAATATTATCATCTTTTATTATTATATCATCAGGGATTTCTAGCAATTGATTTTCTATTTCATATGAATTTGAACATTTTCCTTCAACTACATCTAATAACCATTGTTTAAAATTGTTGTCATTATCAGATGCTCGAAGATTTTTTTTGAGAGTGATACGTATAAAATTTAACCACAAATAACTCCATTTAACTGAATTTTCAATAACTTCAATACGACTACCATGTCGGAAAACCGGTAATGTTTGCCTAAAATCTCCTAAGATAGGTAAGATTTTACCACCAAATATTTTCTTAATATCACATAAATCCTACAGAACCCGGTCGACTGCTTCGAAGACAAATTTTGATGTCGTAGATATTTGGGTGCGCGGGTAGGCGTAGAAAAGGAAATCGGGTAAAAATGACTAAGTCGGAATACGTTGAAAACTTTTATTTTTCTTTTGGAGCGTGTGAGAGTGCGCGGGTTTTGTAGGAAAAGAGAGTGGTGTGTGTCGTGTCTCTCGTCGGTAATGACTGTCATAGGAATGGTACTCATTTTACTTCTAGGGTCGTATACCTAGGCGTGCTCTTAGCTGCTTAACGATTATTGTTTGAAGAGTGTGTAAAACAGAGCGATTTCGGGAAAAACCGGAAAGATAAGTCCTTTGAATTAGATTTTATGTTACCTGTAGTAGTTTCTGTTATATTAAATGTTACATCCAATTTTTATCAACTGAGTTGCATGGTAGAAAAATACTTGATACTCAATAAATACAATGAATTACGCAAAGCCAAGACATCATTGCCCTTCGTTTTATAAACACCTATCACTGTGCAAAGTTTCAAATAAAAATATGAAGACGCTAATAAATGGTATTCGAAAGAAAATTAGTGCTGCAGCGTGCACATTTTACAAATTTTGTTCGAATGCCATTTTTATATGCCTTAACAGATGTCTTGGTTTTTTATAATTTTTTATAAAAAAATTGTTTTATTATCAATTCTGCAAACGTTTCTTTTGATAGATGTCGCCACGTGCGCAGCTGGAAATGTTATCAATTCTGCAAGGTTATCTTCCGATTATCTTCCATCATGGGCGCCATTTTGATCTGGCTAACAAAATAAAGTCAGCGCGGGACTTGAAAAATTTCGAACTGGTCAATCTTTATACTTTACTAAACAGTGTGGCTGTTTAAATAAATAATGTACACTGTTGCTTAATTGCTGGATCACGTTTGCTGTCAAATTAATTTGTTATCAACAATTATTCATGTCCGCAATCACGCGAACATTGTCGGTGATCGTACATGATTTTTAACGTATGCCGAACGGTTTTTCGGATTATTCAAAAAAATATTACAATAAACTAAATCACATAGCTATTGATTGTACATTTGTGGGTAAACTTCACTTCTAAATGTAAGAAATGTTCGTAGCACGGTGGCAGCAAGTGAGCCTCGTGATCGAAAGGTCCCGGGTTGATATCCTGCCGCACGCAATTTTTTTTCTGTTAATTTAGTTTTTTTTACGTCACGCTGTACAGGGACGCGCCCTGCTGCTAAATTAGAGTAAATGTTTACTCTCATATGTATGATCAGCAGCAATGCGATTTAGTTTATTGTAATATTTTGTTAAATAATTGAATAATCTTTTTGGCATACGTTTAAAAACATTAGCAATCACAACTAATTTAAGTATTCCTATGATATCCGCGTTTAATGCCTCGACCACAGTTGGTGTGTATAGGAATAAAAACTGTTTTCTAATCTTAATAAAAGCACTAATTAATGCGGAGCATGGTTCAAGCTTTTGTTTATTTGATTGTATGTCAGCGATCAGAGATATTATTAGAAATTAATTACAGCAAGCAGCATCAATCTCAGGAGAACAAAGCATGATGAGGGATTCCTTATATTAATTTGAATTTTATGTTTTACCGCTTCAGTGGCGTGCCACGAGCTCCTATTGGCTCTTGCACTTCATCTAGTTTTTAACCGTATGTAGGTATAATCTATCCGCAATATGAATATTCTCAATTAATATAAATGATATTAAGGTAAGTAATATTAACTATATTTGTGTTTGTTATCTTAACTTCTACTGCAATTATTAATATATAGCTCATACTCGTCAGGTGTCATGGCTGGCGAGAGCGGAGGCTCGTTCCATCGTCCAAAGCATATCGGTTACAAATAATATGTGAAAGTGTATATCATACTAGCGAATTCGAAAACAACAATGGTGTAAAATTAAGTGAAGTTCTTGGAATCTGTGGGGAACACGATGATCTAGACCTAACCTCAAAAGTGAACAGTAGAACGCTGAGTAATGAAGCAAAGCTTATAATTGCCCAAGTCAAGTCTACTGAGAGAAAAGATATAAGACGCCAAATATTAAAAGAATTTGACAAACAACTCAACGAGAATGAAGATGAAATTCTAGATAACAGCTTGCTACGTGAAAATACGATACTAAGAGAATTAAATAAAGAACTTAAAGAAAAAAATAAGCTTTTAAAGGATCTATTGGAGAAACAAAAAAACGACACACCTGCTGTTAACATTAAAACTTTTTCTAAAGTTATCTCTAGTACAAAAAATTATAATAAACCGAAACGTGTACCTAAAATTATAATAAATAAAACTGCTGAAGATCAAACCATTGAAAAAGTGAATGAAATGGTGTCGCACTATTTGATCAAAGACAAAACAATTCAAACAAAAAGAGTTATCAAGAAGAAAAATGAAATAATTATAAACTGTTTAAACGAGGAAAGTGTCGGTAAAGTGCATAACGTGTTAAAGTTAAAACTAGCAGATACATGTGAAGTAAAAAGAGAGAAAGTAGTGAATCCGAAAGTAAAAATAGTGGGAATAGGTAATTTTGAAAATATGGATGACAGAAATATTGAAAAGGACATCAATGAGAGGAATTTCAGCAGTTTTAAAAAGAAATGCGTCTTGTTGCACTCCTACAAGAATAGCAAGACTCAACTGCAGACGGTAATATTAGAGATGCCTGCTGATGCATACAAACACGTCAGAGAGAATAATAACAGAATCTTCGTGGGATATCAAAATTGTAAGGTGTATAATTACTGTAATGTCAGACCTGCAGGTTCACTGAACTCCATCAACACACGTATAGCAGATAGGTTAAGAAGCAAGAAATAAGCTGAAATGGATCAAGACCTTAATTTTGATGAGGTAAGCAAGATTGAATGTGAAGTAGAGGATATCAAGAAGCTCAACAAGACTATAAGGAAGAAAAAGAATTTAATTTTGTCCGTAAATATAAAAAGTCTAAATGCAAATTTTATAAAATTAGAAACTTTTATTGAGCGTTTAGCAAATAAGCCATGTATTATAGTATGTACGGAAACATGGAACTTGCAACATCGTCAATTCTATCAACTACAGGGTTATAAAAGTTATTATAATGAAAGTACCATACTTTAGAGGAATTACACGCCCCTCCTTAGACTTGGAGAAGGGTACATGTATTGATAATTGTTTTGCGAAAACTAGAAATATTCAAATCGAGTCAATTAAATTAAATATTCCTTTTAATGATCATTATCCATTGTTCATAAACATGGACCAGCTTAGATTGCAGAAAGTTAGTGAAAATGTTATAGCATACTTAAACTATAGTAAATTAATAAATATAGCTAAAAAGCTTGAATGGCAGTCATTGCTGGCAATACAAGACTCCAATGAAGCTTTAAACAAACTAGTAAAAATGATACAAAACTGTGTCGAGAGAGCCACGTGTGCTAAAAAATTAAATAGAAAGAATAATAATTCATTGCTAAGAAAAAATTGGATAACTAGAGCAATACAAGTGTCTTATAATACTAAAGAAAATTTGTATAAACTGTGGAAAGATAACCCAACTAATTCAGCACTGAAAAACGAATACAAAAATTACGAACAAATTTTAAACAGAGTCATAAAAGACGCGAAATACAAATTTGAAAACAATGAAATAAAACGAAATATTGACAATCCAAGACAGCTTTGGAATGTCATCAATACTAAGCTAGGCAAAAACAACCAAAAAAGCAAGGCACTTGACTATCTAGTTGTCAACAACCAAAAAATTGATGACAAACTAACTATAGCGAACACAATGAATGATTATTTTTGTAAAGTGGGCATTGATCTAAGTAACCAAATTCCAAATTTGGATAATGATCAACTAAAACTTCCAGAAAGAAATAATAAATCTATTTTTATCTACCCATCTAATAGTTTTGAAATTCTAAAAATCATAGATTCATTGAAAAAAAAAACTGGAGGTGTTGATAATATCAATGCAAAAACGATCAAAATAATAGCAACTTTTATAGCGAAACCGTTAGAACACATTTTTAATCTGTGTATCCAGCAATCCACGTGGCCTAATGCACTAAAAAATGCTGACATAGTTCCAATACTTAAAGCAGGTGATAGGTCCTGTATGGCGAATTACAGACCAATCTCGCTTATATCAAACATAGTAAAAATTTTTGAGAAAATCATGTACAATAGATTGTACATGTTTTTGACGGAGTGTGAAATTATATCTGACAAACAATATGGGTTTGTAAGGAATAGAGGAACTATGGACGCGTTAAACTATATTTCGAACATTATTTATAAAAATTTAGGCAAAAGTAAACCTATTATCACTACCTTCCTGGACTTAGCAAAAGCTTTCGACATTGTGAACCATAAAATACTATTAGATAAATTGGAAAGATACGGAATAAGAGGCAGCGCCCTATATTTAGTAACTAGCTATCTCTCGGGTAGAAAACAATGTGTTAAAATACAAGAGTGTAAAAGCGAATACAAAGAAATATCCATTGGTGTACCACAAGGGACCATTTTAGGACCTTTATTTTTCATTCTTTATGTGAACGATCTACTAAGAGATATGCAAAACGACACTATTATGTCTTATGCTGATGACACTGTTATAGTAGCTAGCGATAACACGTGGTCATCTGCACAGGACAAGATGAATAAGTATCTAAGTAAAGTTGCGAAGTGGCTTACTTTGAACAAATTGTCATTAAATGTTAGCAAAACAGTTTACATAGCTTATGGCAGCTACTGTGACAGCGTTCCGGATAATTTACAAATTGAAATAGGCAATAATATAATAAAAAGAGTAGAAAGCCACAAATATCTAGGTTTAATTTTCGACTTCAATATGAAATGGGATAAACATACTGATTATATTGTAAAAAAAACTAGGTATTTAATTTTCATTTTTGCTTAAATTAAAAATGGAATGGATCGCAAAACATTATTGATGGTATATTATGCATTTTTTCAGAGTTTAGTTAACTATGGTATAATTGCCTGGGGAGGAGCATACAATAACTGTTTAAGTTCAATGCAAAGAATTCAAAAGAAAGTACTAAAAATTATAAATAATAATCACTTTTCAACACTAGACCTACCTTTTACAGTCAGGCAATTATTCCAATTAGAAGCTATTTCTTTCCATTATGATACATTAAGAAAAATATATACATCAAGCACTAGCAATACTAGAAATAAGAGTATACAATTGCCAAGAATAGGTAAGACTGTAAGTAAAAAAACAGCTATTTCGTAGCCGTTAATATATACAATAATTTGACAAATGATCTCAAAAAGTTAGTATACAGCAAATCTGCAATAAAGAAAAGACTAAAAAATTATATAAGAGAAAAATATGTATTATAAAGAAGAAACGTTGTTATCACACTGTTACATAATCTTTGGATGGACCTCCTTAAAGGTTGTTAAGAAAATTTTATTTTAGACATTATTTAGTTTTAAGTTAGTTGTAAGTTTTGTACCATCCCTATGTACAGGCAACTCTGTTTGCCTCTATAGGATGCCTTTTTCTTTTAGACATATGTAATGGTAATAATAAATAAAATAAATAAAAAATAAATACTTCCTACAAATATTAAATATAACTCCGCGGGAAATCAGTGGTGTGCCCCGAGCAGCCATTGGTCCATTTATATTACAAGATGGCCACCTGTAGCGTTTGACAAACCAACTGTATTTGATTATAACCGTGACAAGGTTAAAAAAAATTTTGAATCTTCACCCAACAACATTAACGTAAGTTTGTATATAATTATTTACTTTATAATGTCACACTATGGTATTACTTTTCATAACTAAGTAAATAAATAAAGTAAATTTTTTAAATGACCCAGATAATATTTAAATCTATTATTTAAAAAAAATTATTTAACAATAAATGCTTTCGGGTGATCATAGTGATCTATAAATACCATGATAAGTACACAAATTTGTTGACAATTTGTTTACACAATATGAATTCATGTTAAAAAAGTTCTAGTTAAATTTTTACTTTGTCAATGAGGTATAAAGTTTTCTCTGAGATATTTTGTAACGAACCAAGATATCTTTTGACTGAAATCTTGTGTTATCATAAAATTTTGTGTGCGATGCCTCTTACTACCAATTTATCTATTACTGTGATCAAAATGATGCTTGAGTATTTGAAAGCATATTTTAACTTTTCAATAGTTGAATTGGCGCACCAACTTTCAATATTTAAAAGCTATTGCTTGAATTCTATTTCATTTTCACATACTTGTAAATTATCTTTTAATGACATGTGCTGAAAATAAGACCATATATTACTATTTTTTACACAATTTCAATTGTTGTAGTTCTATCACCATGTTTGACTACTGTCAAGGTTTGCCTAAAATCACCTTTAGCAATCATTACTTTATTTCCAAAATTGACATTATTTATACTTAAATCTCTAAATAATCTATCCACTGCTTCAAATGCATGTTTTGATGTCATTGTTCATTTCATCCCATATAATAACTTGAATTTTTTGCAGTACTTTTCCATATTCTGAATTAGCTGTTATATTACAAGTCGTTTCTTCAGTAACATTTAATTTGTAATATAAAAGTTACATGAGAAGTTTTCCCGTTAATTAATGCTACTATTCCAGTTCACGCAACCGATAATAGATTAATTTTCTCATTATTTAAATAGATAATTAATGTGTTAAATAAATAACTTTTTCCACTACCTCCAGGCCCGTCAATGAAAAAATATGTTTTATTTTTATTATTGTTGTCATTTATACTTTGTAATATTGCATGAAAAATTGCGCGCTGTTTATTAGATAAAGATGTTATGTTAAATACTTTGCTTTGCTCAAAACTGTCTGCTTCAACTTTTTCAAGCATTTCATTATCTTGTTGATTAATATTAGATTCAGGTAAATTAAAATCTTGCAAGGAAAATCCGTTTGTGGATAGAGCACCATAATTTTTTTTAATGCCATAATTTCACCAACTTCTTTTGGAATAATTGGATGATAGAAATAATCTTTATATTTGTCGTATAATTCTTTTGCATTAACTGGATTATGGAAAACGCAAATGTAGGTAAACAGATTACACGATGCTATCGGAAATTGGATTTGAATAGCTTCTTCTAGACATTTATCCCATTCATCGTCTGGTTTTATTAATTTTCTAGATAATGTTGCATTGCAGTACGTTGGATACATAACATTTTAAAAAGTTCTTAAGTCCTCAAACGATTGAGCTCCTTTAACATGTAATAATAATAATCTTAAAAAATTCGTTCCTTATCTTTGGGATTAACAAAGTACATTCTACATAAAACCGGTTTCCAATTTTTATTTCGAAAAGTCCATTTCTTTAATGTTTCATGAAAAACATAAAAATTTGGTATTTCTGGATATAAATACTTTCTTGCTTCTGGATCCCTTGCATTTAGTTCAAACCATGCAGTTAATGTTGTATTTAAATTTTTATTAATCAATTCTTTTTCTGACCCTTCTTTGAAATATACAAATTGCTCATTTTCTAAGTGAACTGCTAATCTATATATTACGTGAGATAGAACATACATAGGAAATTTAAGAAGACGATACATCGCTTCTGGTGGACTTACGTACCTTGTATTTAAAAATTGTTTTATTTCATCATAATCGAAGTTTTCATTTTCTTTTTCATTTTGATTATCTTTGACTGATAAGTCATTTTAATAAATCCACAGTCATGGCCTTTATAACAATATTTAAATAAATATTTTACACATTGAACTGTTGAACAAACTTCTACATTAATATGATAGTTGTATTTTAATAACAGGTAAGGATTATATGGAACTACAAACCGGTTTTTTGCTTTTTTTAGGTTGAAGTAAAAAAAATTTTTTGACTATCATTTCGTCGACGATAATTGGGATAGCCATTACTATTAAAATTAGTTGTTTCATTAAAAGATTTTGGAAAATTTTTAGTACATTTTTTAGTCTTACTGTCCATACAAGGTGATTTCATGTTCAGTTTTCCACAGGGTCCATGTATCATGAATTGTTTTACAATGTTACATAATCTTGGATGTCTTAGTTGGTCAGGTATTTCGGCACTAATAATTTTATCGACGTAATCTGTACTCACCACTTTTTCATTTTTTTTAGTAAATAATAACATATGCATGTGAGGTGATCCCCTTTTTTGAAATTCAATTACGTACGTATATCCAATACATTTCGCAAGAATTTCTTTTTTGTTTACGTCTTCTAAAAATATCTTAACTTTTTCATTAAATACTCTTGCTACAATATCTGGTCTATCAATTGCTGATTCAAATTCTTTTAAATTTTCTGAAATTTCTTTCCATTTCGGATTGCACGTCATTGTGATAAAAAAATCTGGTTTACCATATTTTTGAATTATTGTCATTGAATCAAGAAAATTTTGTTTTAAAGATCGAGGGCTTCCATAAAAAGAAGATGGTAATATTATCATTTTGCCGATTCTCAAATTTTCATCATTTTTTTTTCTTTGTATATAGTCCATAACACCTTTGTATAAGTCTGTTCTTAACGAATTTTGATTTTTTCTTAGATAATATAATCGTGATCCTTCAACTTTAACCCACGCATCGACAATGAACTGTTGTGACAACGTTCATAAATTTATAAATGGATTAAAATCATTTCTAATACTAAATATGTAATTATAAAATTGTAGCATTGAAATGTCATTATTACTATTAACTTCTTTAATATTAGGCATCCGACCAAAACCACCCTTTGGAAATATAAGTGGATAAGTCATAGGATCAACATGTTTACATATATAAGGTATACTTATGGGCTTATCATTTTTAGAGTAAATACATATGTCTCGATCTTCTGGAGCTTGACTTTCATCACCAACAAATATAACTGCTACTTCATTGCACCTAGCTTCGTTATAAATATTTTTATTAAGATATGAATTTCGTATGATAAACATTCTGATATCATTATAGTTTTCTGTTTTATTTTCTTGTAAGCGATTTTGTTCTTCTTTTTCAAATTCATGAATCATTTTATAAGAAATAGCATAACTATTAATTTCACGAAAATAATTGTCTAATTCTTTTAAGATATCAAATGAACGAGAAATGTTATTAAACAGTCGAGAATTTGTTGCCATTTCATTATCGAGAATATACAATTGACCAAATTTTCTAGCTTCATTTTCATTAAGATGTAATGAGTTAACATTATGATAAATTTGTCCACATATACGAATAACCTGTGGTCCTTTATCGAAAAATGCATCAATTTTAGCTCCAAAACTAGCAAAAGCAAGGGCATTATTATACAGTCGTATATATTGTCTAAAATGTTTACTTTCAGCATTATTTTTTGTACTCAATTCTAATAAACGTTTAAAAACATTTAAAGCGAAACATTCTAGCTACATCATTGGAATTGTCAAGAATATATTAAATAACCCGACAACAAATCTAATAAACTATCACCAAGAAACAAATCCAATCAACGACATATAGTTTTATATTTTTTTTATTATTTTATTATATTATATTAAGCAGCTTAGCTGTTCCGTGTGCCGTGTGACTTCAAAAAATTAACCTAGGAACCCTGCAGTGGGACTTATAATTGTGGCCCGACAAACGTTGGGCCTTATATTTTTGGGTCCTATATTTTTAGGCCTCATATTTTTTGGGACTTAAAATTTTTTTACTTGTTTTTGGGCCTCATATTTTTTTTGCCTTGTTTTTGGGCCTTATAATTTTTTGGGCCTTGAAATTTTTGCTTCAATATTTAAAACATTTCAACTTAATTTAAAAAAATTTTTGGACATACGAAATTAAGTTATTTTATTTTATTTTATAATTATGTTTTTTTTATGATAGCGTCTATACGGTCCCGCTTGCCACTCAAGCAAGATGACCTCCTTTTATACCCTATTATTTTACATTCCCCCCTCTATCTGACAACCCTCTCTCTTAACGTTCATCTCGCTCTTCTGACTGACTGACTAACAAATGGTTAAAGATAAAGTAAAGGTAATAAAGTTAAAGAAGTAAATAGTTATTCAAAGCCAACATAGTTTTGCGAAACTCTTTTTCATTATTTGTCTTTGATTGCTTTATAAATGTTTACAACAATAATAATTCTAATTTTTATTCAAAGTGTTTCGTCCCAAATCTGTTATTTTGGACTTTTCAGTAAGACTTCATTATAAAAAAAAACAGATCCTGTCTTAGACGCTTATATTGATTACAGCGAATTTTATTAATATTTTCGATCACTTTTATTATAATATATCTGCACAACACGTCTTTGCGGTTCGGGCTACCAAAAATGAGTGAGTGCGAGCGCTCACTCGCACACATACATAAAGGGCCACCAGAGGGCGAAAGATGATAGTGGTGTGCCGTCACTTCAACACTAAGGTAATTAAAATAAAGGAAACTGAAGTTTTTTAAAAAATATAAATAAAGTGAAAATTCGTTAAAGAATAACTAAAGAATAAAATAAAAGGAATTTTGGAAATTTATATGGAAAATTATATGTGAATATTGGTAGAAATAATTTGCCACGAGCAGTTTTAGTTGAATTGAACATAGACATTTTTGACGAAACGGAAAATAACACGACCGGGGAAAAAACGGTAATAGACCAAGTTACTTTAGACGATAGCTCAAATTCAGTAAAAGACGAAGACAACATGTCGACCGCAGGGCTAACTTTAGTTTAAAAGACGCGCTTAAAGTAGTGCCAGAGTTTGGTGGAGATTTGTCGGAGTTATTCAATTCTTTAGAAGGATGTCAGGAGTCAAAGGAAATGATTCCTACCACTGCAGAGGAAAATCTTACAAAAGTTCTGAGAGGTAAGCTTGTAGGCGAAGCTAGAAAAGCCATATTAGGGGAAGAATTTAAAGAAGTAGATGAGTTAACTAATTATATTCGCGACATATATTTACCTGATAAAACCGTGCATCAGTTACAGGGAGAGTTAGGTAGTTCATATCAAAAGGAAAATGAGAGTGTTATAGTATTTGCAAATAGAATGAGAGATTTGGGAACGAGAATATTAGAAGCTAAGCGAGTTGCCACGAACGCAGCAACGCAACTGACGAATTTAAAAAAGCGACAACGGACAACATAATTGAATGTTTTAAAAATGGATTAAAACCGGAAATCGAGAGAAAAATGATCGTGGCCGATACTGTATTAGACATTGTGAAAAATGCAATTACCGCGGAGAGACTCTTAAATGCACAAAACGCCTTGCGTGGAATAAATCAAAGCGGAAGTAGTAGATTAATTGAAAAGAAAAGAGTATATTTTTATAAAATTTGTAGAAATAATGAACACGATACACAAAATTGTAATAAAAAAGGTAATGATATTTGTAGTATTTGTAATCGCGTGTGACATCCGACTAGTAAGTGTAGATTTGGAAATAATAGTAATGAGGCATGCCAATTATGCGGAGTTGCCGGACATCAGGCTAAGCAATGCACAGGGGAAAAATTAAACATTATATGTCAAATTTGTGGGATTAGGGGTCATGGCACTAATACTTGTAGAACAGTAAGAAATGGTATACAATGTCAACTATGTGGAATGACGGGGCATAAGGCAAATACGTGTAGTAGGTTAAATAATCAGAGCAGTATCTTAAATCAAGAACAAGTGGTAAATAGATCAAAGAGTAATCGCAATCAATTTATGTGTTTTTATTGTAAACAACCAGGATATTTTATTAGGGAATGCCCAGTAAGAGAGTTGGAAAACTCCAGAGTTCTTCAGAACACAGGCGCGAGTCCGAAGAACCAAAGTCAAGAGCAGCGTTAGATAGAAAATTCACCAGATTTATCGGAGCTAATATCAATATTAATAAAAATGTAGGAATACCGTATGTAGAGTTAGGAGATAAAAGTAAAACATTCAATATTAAATTTATGATAGATACAGGAGCTCAAAGTAATATTATTAAAATTAGCTCAGTTCCAAGTACAGTAGAGATTGATACAACAACAATTTTTAATTTAAAAGGAATTTCTGACAAACCAGTAGAGAGTTTAGGGGTAATTGAGATGAAAGTTATAGGTAGTAGTACTAGACTTTTTGTAGTTGATGACGATTTTCAGATGCCGTATAATGGAATATTAGGTTGTGAATTTTTATACGAAAATTATTGTAAAATAAATTTTGATAGTAAAACTTTAGAAGTAAACGGAAATTTAATTAAATTCAAACAGGATAATGAAATAAATAAACAGAATAAATTCGTAAATTATGAAATTTCAAATACAGATATTAAGTTACCTTTTATAGATGTGTTAAATTCTCCTACGCAAAAGATCACGCAATTTTTACTAGATACAGGAGCAGAATGTAATTTAATAAAAAGATAGTTAGTGCCAGATTATTGTAAAATAGATAACGAAGATAAGGTGTATTTGAGAGGTATAGATGGCGAAATAATAAAAACTGAAGGATCAACTATTATAGGTATTTTTGGAATTGAACACAGAATACAAGTCGTACCGGATGACTTTCCTATACCAGCTGAGGGAGTATATATAGGAGTCGATTATTTAAGTAAGCATGACAGGATTTTGAATTTTAAAACCAAATGTTTAAGAGTACTTGATAAATATTCACCATTTAAAGATAGAAAACTTATAGATTTAACAGTAGATGATAAAATGCCAATTAACGAGGAAGATTATGATTCAGTGTCAGAGGAAGAAAATATTGTCGATTCGATGTACAATAATTATTCGGTTCATGACGAGGAAAATGATTATTATTCAAACAAATTTTCAAAAATTGGACAAGTTTATAGTTTTTGTGTTTTAAACGAAGAAACTTTTAACGAACTTGAAATAAAGGAAGACGCAGATATTTTAGAAAGTAGATTATGTAATATTTTTAATGCGATTAAAGAATAGCATTGTATAGAGCCAGTGGAACAGCCAAGTATACCTCCGGAAGTATTAAATGCTAGAGCAGATGAGGTGATGGGTTTTAAGGTTAGATTTTAAGGTTAGATGGGATTACAGAAGAAGAGGTAGAGCAAATAGACGCTTTGATTAGAAAACCTGCTGATATAATCCAATTACAAGGGGAAGATTTAGAAGCTACTAATGTTTTGACACATAGAATTAATACTACCGATGATATACCAATTTACGTTAGACAATATAGGTTACCGCATTCATTAAAACTAGAGATAGAGGCACAGATTAAAGAGTTATTAAGAAAAAGGATTATTCAACATTCAAATTCAGCATTTAATAGTTCAATTTGGGTAGTACCAAAAAAACCAGATTCGACAGGAAAAATAAGATGGAGAATAGTTTTAGACTTCAGAGAATTAACCCGTTATTAACCAAGAGACCCGAAATTTGACTTCTCTTTCAACGCCTTATTTCTTTATGAAATCATCATCAGATTAATGCGGAAATACAATATCCGATGGGAATTTTATCGCTCTTTTCGGATCTGGCACCAGATTTGCGATTCGAGGAACCAATTTTGAACTACATTTGTTTAAACAAAAAAAAACGTGATTTTTGAAAATTTTTTCCGAAATGATCGCAATTTTCGACACGATTACCTATTCCGATCGGGTTGAAACTCTGTATCTGGTGGCATACATACCTATACTATATGGTAGCATAATTGGTTTATCCAGATTCAAGATGGCGGACATCAGAACAGCCGGTTGTAGCCAAAAACGTAATAATAAGCTTTTAGATTTTTTACTCGATAAGCATAGACTTATTGAAAAAATTTTGTTGAACAAAAAATGCTTAGAATTAGTCAAAGAGCACGTGTGAAATTTTTTAAAAATTTTTGGATGTGGCCATTTTATGAACATTTTCAAAATCATTCAAAAATATCCGAAAAAATTCACTCGTGTTCGTTGACTAATTCTAAGCCTTTCTTTTTGAATAAAATTTTTCGTTCTGTCCATTCTATCGGGTAAAAATCCTAAAGAATTTTTATTGCATATCCAGTGATTATTATACATCCAATATATCAGTCTAATTATATAGGTTTGTATGGGTATGAGTTCTTTATCTTCTCAGATTTTTTCTTACTTGTTTTTATAAAATTCCGGTACATCGATTATTTTTGTTCAAACATATAATAATAAAAATAAAAATATAAATGTTTGTATGAAAATATCAAAACGCAAATCAGCTCAGCTCACTAATGATCATTCTGATACGGATGAAGAGAAATCCGAGAATGAATATTTAAGCTTTGAATATTTAAGAATGCCGTTTGGATTAAAGAACACTGCGGCGGAGTATCAGAGGTTAATGAATATAGTTTTAGGCGATTTAATTGGTAAAGGGGTTTTCATATATATTAATGACATTGTAGTTTACGCGAAAAATATTGAAGAGCATAATACGTTAATTGATGAAGTAATGAATAGATTAAGAAAAGCTAATTTAAAACTACAGCCAGATAAGTGTGAATTTTTAAGATGAGAAGTTGTATATTTAGGTCATAGGTTAAGTGAAAAAGGGATTCAACCTGATTTAGGTAAGATTGAAGCAGTTTCGAAGTTTCCAGAGCCAATAGATGTTAAGGGAATTAGGCAATTTTTAGGTTTAGCTGGGTATTATAGGAGGTTAATCAAAGATTTTGCGAAGATAGCAAAACCTTTGACAAAACTGTTAGAAAAGGAAACAGAATTTGACTGGAATAAAGAAGGTGAAGAATCGTTTGTGAAACTTAAAGAGATATTGTGCAATGCTCCATTGTTGCAATATCCACATTTCACAAAACCGTTTCTAATAACAACTGATGCATCAGGATATGCTTTGGGAGGGATTTTATCTCAAGGGACTATTGGAAAGGACCGACCCATAGTATACACTTCGAGAGTACTGAAAGGACCGGAGTTACAGTACGACGTATATGAAAAAAGGCACTCGCCATGATACATATCGTTAAAACATTTAGACCTTATGTTTTTGGACGTCGATTTACAATAATCACAGATCACAAGCCTTTATTATGGTTCAAATCTGCTGATTTAAACACTCGAATTAAAAAATGGCGATTTAAATTATCTGAATATGACTACACGATTGAGTATAAGCCAGGCAAGCAAAACTGTAACGCAGATGCTTTGTCTAGAAATCCCGTGGAGTTAAACGTTATGCCAAGAGCAAGAACTAAAATGAATAAAAATTTAATTGAACAAGATAAAAATGAAGTAACTAAAATTCGAAAACTGGTACATTGGTAATCCAAGGACTTCTTGACAATTTTTTTTTTACTTTTCTTGACTTAGTCGAAGCTAAGGTAATATTTTCAATATTAATAATGAGCAAGTTAACAGCCAGTTCAGTCTCCTGTATATTGCATATCTGATCCCAGTTCACTTGATTACATTCAATATTTTATCTTTTATAATCAAACAATGTATACTTATTAGTCTTAATTATAATCTTATGATCTTCTAATTTTTTCTTAACTTTTAATGTAATAATAAGTGGATAATGATCAGTAAAATGATTCATAAGTTTATACGCTTTAGCTTTTAAATCGTCCGATTTCCAAAAAATGTGATCAATACATGGTATCTCGTGCCACTATCATTCGATGACGACCCTCCCTCATTCTTGCTATATTCATGGATGGCGCTTTTTATTATTGATTGCAGTTGTTCCTGTGAAATGCGTATCTCTTGGGCACCTGCCGGATTTTCGTTCGTGGACCCCGAGTACGCGGTCAGTGTGGGTCCACTACCACCAGTAATTTCGCCGAGAGGATTGTGTTCTTGCCAGGTGTTGTTGCTAGCTGGTAGGGGGATAAGATAATCTTACGGCTTCGGAGAACTCATGAGCAGGTCATTGTTGCGCTACACTATATTTTTACACTGCACAAATTCGAAATATTTTGCTGACACTTCCCCTTTATTGCCAGCCGCTGTGGCGTTTTCGGAGGTTCACCGGTGAGTTCTCCCCATGAGTTCGTTTTTGGTGAATTCAGATTTAACTTTAAATCATCTAGTCTGCCTTCCAACAGTCGGAGTTCGACTTCGTTAGAGGTTTGCATAGCTAGCAGTCACATGGCTCTTGCTACCGAATGCAGCTGCATATTTATTACCTCGCGATTAAAGGCGTTTTTCTCCAAAAGCCGTTACCTGCGCCTTGCTCCATTTAACAGTTATTCTCTGGCAATAGCGACCGTTGCCTGAACTGCTTGATTCTGAATCTTTTTCGCATAGCGTACCAACAACTGCTTTACCTGACCGTGGCGACATTTTTCTGTGCAGTTTGATAACTTTCTTTGCGCGTTTTAACTGTTTGCGAGATAGTTTTGGGTCACCATCTTGGGCTACTATTATTTTCTTGGGGCGCGCTTGAGCCTGAGTGCGCTTTTTGCTGCATTTATTAATCCCGGCAAAGTCATATTTTGTTCGCGATTTTTATAAATGAATTGACTGTATATTTTCGTTTTTTAATTAAATTTAACCACGGAAGCAAAGCTTCGCAAAAATTTATGAGAGACTTACAGTAGGCGTCCAGTAAACGTTGCTGTACGCATGTTGAATGTTCTCGTCGCTGTTGCTCAGTGAGGTGGTGATCGCTGGTGTTGCTCACTGCACTGTGCGGGGGCTACTGGTGTTTTTCTGGAGCTCACTAACGACTGATCCGCACTAATGGCTGTCTGCTTTATGCGTTGGCCCAGGTGGGTTTAGTTGGCTGAGATCAGCTTTATAGGCCGAAGATCGGCTTTGAGGTGAATGCAAAGCTCGCTGGCGTTTGTTTGACGCCGCTGGAGTCGGCCTCCATGTATATATTTTCTTTTGAACTCAGACGTGATGTCGTGAGCCTTAGCAACCACAAATTTATTTGCGTGGACGTCTCTTTTTTTATTTTTCCTTGTCTGCTTGCAGCGGTGTTTTATTAAAATTTGTTAGGGAAATTCAGCTGCTGTTTTGTGTTGCTGCTGAGATCCACGTTGGGATGCCAGAATGTTACCGAAAGATATGCTCCCGGAGAGCACAGAGGCGGGCGAGAAAAAGACAGTGGTAAAGAGGCAGCTCTGTTTATTCCGCACGAGAGAGGATCTCCGTCCGTATAGTCGATCGTCGATGATCTGCTCACTTTGCCACAGTCGCGACTCGTCGGTAGCGGGTAATCGCGTATGCGGAATTGTATACGCTGCATTTTCAGGGAGCTGCCATCGGAGAGCCTGGGGCTCGTCTGTGACATAGTTAATAATTAAAATTATAGTTATCATTAAATGTATAGTTATAGTTAAGCTATAGTTAAAATTTGCTAATTTTAAATTGAGTAAAAAGTTTTATAAAAAATATGGGACCAGACAGCCAGTATGTCCCCATTGATGTTCCTGATTAACGCTAAAAGTGGCTATAACTGTTACGCCTAACTTCAATATAGAAGCACAATTTCCGTTCCAACAGGATTTTCATCTATTCAGTATATTATTCGACCCATACATGTATTTTGCGTCACTATTTTAATAAATGTTAAATTGATCCCTTAATAAATCTTTCCCTTATAGCAAAGAAATGTGATGGCTTAAAGTACTTTAATTGAAGGATGGAAATAAATTACTGGATGAATAAGTAAATAAATATAACAATATATTATAATTCTGGCATAAATATTACCATCAAAATCCAATGTCCCTGATCCATCAGCATCAATTTCATCAATCATCATATCAAGTTCTTCAGGTGTTAAATTGTCATCTAGCTCGTGAAGAATATCACGGAAAACTTCAGTTGTTATGTATCCATTCCCCTCTTTATCGTAAAGCCTGAAAGCTTCCCTTAATTCTGCTTGTACAGCTTCAGCATCAGCATCATCCTCGAGGAATCTAGCAGCAAGATTGCAAAACGTATCGAATCTTATTTCTTTCCTTCCTAAGCAAATTAAAGATATAATTAATTATCGAAAAAATTCTTTGTCAATCTTATTGTCAATAACAAACTACAACCTAGTACCGCCTGTGCACCTTTATTACGGTACTTAGACGCTTTGGTTTAGACAATAAGCAATTGTTCATTACGTTATTATGGAAAGATCATTATAAAATTACATTTTTATGGAAATATAATATAAAATCAACATAATAATAAATATTCATATAGTTACATAATTTACACTACTTATTTCTTGAATACGAATCTTACTAGAAAAGATAGTAAAAACTTGAACATAACTTCCCAATATAGGTGTCATGATATGGAAAAGATGAATTTTGTCAACTCAGTTAACAGCTATATAAAAGAGAAAAACAAAATAAAAAATCACTTGGTTATTGGTGATTTTAATATAGATTTAAAAAGCAATGATATAGAAACCGATCAGTTCTTAAATAATTTTTTAGAATCTGGTTTTGTGCCGCTTTTCACTGGCGTAACAAGACCAAGCACGAATAATTTCAATTTAGGCAGTTGTATTGACAATGTTTTTCTCAAAACTAATGACATAAAAGCCAAAGCATATAAACTTACACGTTGCTTCACTGATCATTATCCACTCTTGTCTCATTATCAATGGAAAAACACAATAACACGGTTTGTTACCTTGGTCGACCCCTCTTTAAATTTTATCTGTGCGGCCTTATAATTTTCTCGGTCCTGCGCGTTTATAGTGCGTTTGGTCCTATTCCATAGTCTTCTTACCTTTTTTCTCATCTAGTCTAAAGAAGGCTTCCACCATGGAGCCCCCTTTCTTGCTCGTGCTTTTTTTAGCTCGCAGTTGCTCTTATACGAGCTTATTACTATGTCTGTGAGGATCTCGCAGCAATGCTCGATCTCTTCCGCCGAGCCATATGCTCTGGGGAAAAGCCGAATCTTTGCCTCTAGTTCCTCTCTATAACCATCCCAGTTTGTGTTTTTTGGGGCCCTTCTCTCCGATTCCATTGTGCTTTGACCTCCGATCTGGAAAGTTATTTGGTTGTGGTCTGACAAAGAGACCTCTTCCGACACCTTCCATCTTTCTATCCTATCCGCTATTCCTCTCGTCGCCAGGGTCAGATCAATGACCTCTTCCCTGACAGCGTCTGGAACGTGGGCTTGTCTCCTCTGTTCAGCAGCTCTAGGTTTGTGGACGCCAAAAACTCCAACAGCATCTCTCCTCTAGAGTTAATGTCGGAGCTTCCCCAAGCCGTGTGGTGCGCGTTTGCATCGCACCCCAGCACCAGGTTTGTTCCTTCCGTTTCACACTCCCTTATAAGAGCCACCACTTCTTTTGGTGGACAGTCGACTGCATCGTATGGAAAGTACGCTGCCGTCACCATCATTACCTTAGTTGTGCCAATTTTGTCCTTATACCTGATCCTGGCCGTGGTCAGGTCCCTGGAGCAGTGCTTCGGCACTGTTTCACCGATTCTGGTCCCGCAGCAATTTAGCCCTGCTATCCTGCCTTTATAAAGCCATGGTTCTTGGATTAGACATATGCCTGTGTCCACCTTTGCCATGCACCTAGCCAGTATGGCCGAGGCACCCTTGCAATGATGTAAGTTAATCTGCGTGAATCCAATTACGGGTTCTTGTATAGGACAAGTCCCACTGATCGGATCCACGCCTAGCCGCCTTCCGATGACTGTCCCGGTGACTGTTCAGGCGTCCGCCTTCAGGGTGGGGTTCTGCCGCGCAAGCGTCCTCATCACGATCTCCTGCGCGTGAACGCACGGAAAGTAGATCAGAGCCCTGGTCAGGTTTGTAGGTCACCCATCTCAATGACCTTGAGCTGAGCGCCCTCTCCATCCCTCCAGCCTCCGATATTGGCTTTGAGCAAAGCCTTGTCGGCGTCGCTCCTGCAGTGCATGATCTGCGCCCCCCTCAGAAATCAGCTATCCAGGAAACCTGGAAGATAGGCCCCGTCGGGAGTCGCATCTATCACTCCCTCCAAGTGCTTCACCTCCTTTCCTTTGTCCTCGGAGAGCTTGCCCTCAGGGTAGTCCGCCGGCACCACGGTCACCTTCAGATTAGTGGCCACAGCCCTGCTGTAACTCAGAGGGGGCTCTTCTGTCGTCCTCTTTTTCACCTCTCTCGGGGTCGAGCTCTCGGAGTGAGGTCTCTTGGAAGAGTTCGGCGCTATTGGCGCCCCCTCTCTCAGAGCCCTCGCCTTCCTGATCTACGCCCCCGATCGATTTTTCCTATTTTTATGCTGGTTTCTTTTACCTTGTACCTCGTTCGGTGTCTGGACGGTATTGACCGATGGGATTGCTCCCGCAGTCGACCGAACCTCTTCCGAGCTGGGTAGACCGTTGGGGTTGTCAGACGCCTGATCATTACACTCCTCTCTCCTTCCGTCTGGGCTAGGGAGCCCCAAAGTGGCTGGCACCTTTATTACCGCTTCCTCTTCTTTGTGCATTTTCATTTCTTTTTGTAAATGGGGATGTGTTATGTTTGCGGTCGCTTTTCCGCCCGCCCTCACTCCTCCGCCCCCGGGAAAACCACCCACTGAAGAAGGTCGACTCTCCCGCCGGAGCAGCCCCGGGTTGCGTTCTCGTGTGAGCATCCGTGTGAGCCAACAGTGTAGCGTGTTATTCGTGTGTGAAGGGTATGGTTGTACTGTAGTGTGTTTCCCAACTAGCTCTACGCCCATTCGCTTTGTTGGGACACCGCTCTTAGCCTCCCCTCGAGCCCTCAGCGATTTTTTTTCCTCCCTCTTAGTCAGAGAGACAGAGAGAGATCCAACGGTCGCCCCCAGCCCAGTGAGAGCCCACACAGCACGAGAGCCCATTATCAGTGGGATCCGCGTTCTATTGAGAGCCCCACATTTAAGGAGATCCACACTTATCCGGGGGAGAGCCCTTTTTACGGGGATCTGCATTCATACCCTCCCACCCGGCTGGGTTTGACCACGCTCTCGTGCTCTGAGGGATGAGCCTCCCCACCGGCCGTGAACGGCACTCGTCAAGGTGGCAGTGCTGCGAGAAGGATTTAGGCTAGTTAGTCATAAGGCATAATCAAACTCTTAAAAGATTAATGTGCGGTAGCATCGTGTAGGAGTAATATGGTATAGTGTATAGGGGCAGCGAGTCCCTGTGTTGTGTGAGTGTGTGTGCGCGAGTCACGGTCGCGGCAAGGTTGTCAGCAAGTGGAAGGAGATAAGGTTGGCGCATGAGTAGTAGTTGGAGTGGCGTTAGGACGTAGTTCCGGGGGTTCGCGAGCTCATGAGCACGCCGCAACGGACGCGCTGATCACCTGGCCGGCGAGCGCTTTTGGAAAAGCGAGGCGGGTGCTCGATCGCAACGGCGAGTCGGCGGGCGTCCACGCTGACGAGCGTGGATGCGGCGGCGATCGTCCGGTGGGCACGGGTGAACCCACCGGGGAAAGAGTTTTTAAGGGGTATTTTTAGTGGGGCCGCTCGCGCAGTGATGGGGTAAACCGCGACGACCTTGATCGGCGACCGAAGCCTCGGCCAGCGGGCCATGTGAGAGGCAGAGTGATAATCGGCAGGAAGCGGATATTATTCATGTAATATTTGCAAGTTAGCAAAAGAAAAGAGAAATATATTAAAATCAACAACTGAATCAAGTATTCTCATTTACCCACGACCTTGAATCGACCACCGTATCCCAACAGAGCTAGCCGAGCTCGATCAACTACCGCGTCGATGAGCACCAACACTTAATGGCATCACTGAGTAAAGGGATCTCAGATCCCTGGCATCTCGTATGCCTGGCGCCCTGGGCCGCGGCGGCCCGCCATCACGTATGAATAGGAGTTCCATCGGCGCGAGGTCGAATAAAGAAGCCTAGTGATTCTATAGGTTTCAACTGGCGCCCAACTCCGCTCGCAATTAATACTTGAGGAAGTTGTTGTGTGATTGGTTTTTTGTAATGATACGAGTGTTTAGTGTGAGTGCTATAGTAGCAACTAATATGTTGGATGAAGTTTCGTGACTTAATTTTCAGAAGAAAAAAAAAGCAATTTAACTTAGGCTTAAATAGGTTATTAAATAATGTTAATTTAAATAATTTAATAATTTAGTTCGTTAGAATAAGGCTTAACGAATTATTAAAGTTAAGACAAGTGGCGCAGCATAAAATCAAACGTAAATATCGACTTTAGAAAATTCGACTCGAATATTCGACAGAGGACAACAAACAGATAAAGACGACGCACCCAGCAACATAACGCTATCGATAAAGCTATCGATACCGAACACTGTGTTTATGTTTTTGTCTTCTCTCTCGCAGAGAAGATAAAAACATAAACACAATACGCTTACGCTATCGTAGACTACACACTTTTACGTTCGCTATCGCTAAAGTTACAACAACTGACACGCTACGCTCTCACTAGGGTAGCCACCACAGTACACTTACGCTAGAGTAGTCCACACACTCATACTTTCGCTATCGCTATACAACCACAACGACTGACTCGCACACTCGCAGAAGCTATCGAACGCCTGACAACAAACTAATCGCGACAGACAAATTATCAAAGATAGAAATGACCAATACAGGCCAAAAGGAAGAAAACATTAACCGTTGGGTACTAGGATTAACTCTGGAAGAGCTACATACTGAACTTCAGGGTAGAGGCTTAGCAACGATTGGGGATGCGAAAGACTTGCGAGTACGCCTGGCATACGCGATATATATTGAGAAAGTAATTGACGGTACAACAGCAAGCGCAGCATGCAGTGCGCAAAGTGGCGGGCCACGAATAAGCTTGGGACCTCTCGAAATAGCATCGAGCAGAGTCTCGTCGCAAGACGTAAGGACAGAAGCATCGACTTTTAACCCGATTAGCGAACCTCAGACTAACACAACCAACCCAACGTTCTCGGGGGGGTTTCTACTTCCGAATAGCAGCCAAACAGTGGCACCACCTCCTCTGAACATAAACTCGGGAGCAATCCCGCCCACCCCAGCACAACCACTCGGTAGAAATAGCACAGACGGGAACATAAGACGCCCTGGTCTCGATGCCAGCAAGTAACGCGCCTTGGGCGCACCAACGGGACCACCGACGGGAAGACGTATCGTACGCTTCGATAACGGTGGATTTGTCGATAAGTTGGATAACGTCGAGGAGCACCCTCGGGACAGGGGTAATAATTTTCGTAATAGGCAGCCAGAAAGAGGACGTCAGTGGTCACCTAACAACGCGTTTGAATTCATGAGGAAATGGAGAATGCGTTTCACAGGCCGGAGAGACGACGACGCGGAGGAATTTTCGGGTCGCATCCGGGAGGGTCGTAAGTTCATGGAGATACCGGACGTGGATTTATTCGCGATGATACCATTCTTCTTGAACGGTATAGCGCTAAACTGATACAGAAACAACTCGCATAAGTGGAAAACTTTTATCGAGTTCGTCCCCGTCTGGCGCAAACGTTTCTTAGACTCGAATTTCCAACACGCGCTATTAAATAAAGCGCAAAGACGTACGCAAGGACCTAACGAGCCAGTCACAGATTATCTAACATGCCGTAGAACAATGTTCTACCGACTGTCACCGAGATTAACTCCCGATAACGAATTAGATATAGCATGGCGACATGGCACCGCAGATGCAACTGAAAATAGACATAAACGATGTACTGGACCTCGGCATCCTCGTAACGACAGCGGTATTGAAGGAGAAAAGCTTGCGAATAGAATAGACTCATTGCTACCGAACCTTGCCTATAGAGACAATAGTTACGCGAAAACGCAACACCCGAGCAGAACCGTTATTGCAAATCTCGCGGTAGTTGACGACGAATGTTCAAATGTCGATAACGACATGAGGTTTGAAAACATTTTTCTCGACTCTGACGAAGAACTTGATATCGCCAATCTCTCACCGACTGACAGAAAAATAACAGTAAATACACCAACTATTGACAACAAAAGAACGACGGGCCGCAAGCAAACCGGCAACTATTTGGTAACTTGCGCAATAATTCAGAACAGAACACGGGATGCTCGGACTTGTTCCATAACTGCGGAGAATCGGGACACTTCGCACGCGACTGTAAAAACGTGTTTTGCTATCGTTGCGGCAGATTCGGTTTTATACAAAGGGAATGCCTAGACTGCTCGAGAAACGGAAACTGAGGCCGCTCTCGGGGACCGGGGCGACCGACCTCATCGACAAACCGGACGAAGCTATCGTACCGACATCCCAACCGGGAATGACAGACTCAATTTTCGTGTTAGAAAACGTGACATTTCGCGACTATTTATCAGACGTAGAAACACTCGAAAACGACGATATTGACACCGAAATAGAGACACTCTACATACTACCGCAAAAAAAGAAACATAACTTACTTTACTTAAACGTCAACGCGTTAGATACGGAAATACTAGCTCTCGTAGACTCGGGTGCTTCGGGCACATTTATAGGAGCTAAACTCTTTGGACTGGCCATGTCGCGCGGCTTAAAGTTAAACGACACCATACGCGGAGGCGTCACGACAGCAGTCAGAGCAGTAGAACCGATCAAAGGCGGAGTAACACTATCGATTAAAATAGAAAAAGTAACAAAACAAATAACGGTGCGAGTACTAGAAGGACTTGACTACGACTTAATTCTAGAAATAGATGCTCTCGTAATTTTCGAAATAAAAATTGACTTCTCGACGGAGACTTGGAACTTTAAAGGTAATAAACAGGAAAACTTTACGTTCGATCGCTACTCAACAGCCGCGATAGAGAACGTGGAAACGCGAATTTGCGGGCTGAGGGATCTGCTCGGAACAGGAAAAAATGCTCGAGGAATTCCTAAAACGCGAATTACCGCCCGACACGGGAAAGCTGGGCTTAACAACGGTATTACAACACAAAATCGACGTAAACGGCCACCCCCCGATAAAACAACGGTTCTACCCGACGTCAAGGGTTACGTTGCAAGCACTTCACGCGGAATTAGACGACATGCTCGATCAAGACATAATCGAACCCTCGCACAGCGAATGGGCTTCACCAGTTGTAATGGTGAAAAAGAGTATTGGGAAATATCGGTTCTGTCTTGGCTTACGCAAAGTAAACAAAATATCGAAAAAAGACGCGTACCCATTCTCACTAATGGACGTAATTTTAGATAACTTAAGACGGGCGCATTACATTTCTACAATAGATTTAAAACAAGCTTACTTTCAAATTTTATTAGAAGAAAATAGCAGATAAATCACGGCGTTCATAGTACCCGGCCGCGGATTATTTCACTTTAAAAGACTTTGTTTCGGCCTCTCAGGCGCACCAAGCACGTTTCAAAGATTGCAAGATAAAATATTAGGCCCTGCGCTACAACCCAAATATTCTATTATCTCGACGACATACTCATAGTGACCAAAAACTTTGACGATCACTTACAATATCTGAAAATCGTACTTGAAAAACTTAAAGTCGCAAACCTGACGTTCAATAAGGATAAATGCGAATTCTGCTGTGCATCGGTGAGATGTTTGGGGTTTGTAATTAACGAGGAAGTTTTAAAAATTGGCAAGGAAAAAATGGAACCCATTAAAAACTACCCCCCACCGTAAACCCTCAGACAAGTCCGACGTTTTATTGGCATGGCCTCGTGGTATCGACGCTTTATTAAAGACTTGACGACGATTATTGAGCCCGATTACTCCACAAGAATCAGATCCTACAAACCCTTCTCGATCCTCACCGACGCAAGTATGGTAGGGTTGGGAGCGGGACTGACTCAGACAATAGATGAGGTAGAACACGTAATCGCGTACGCGAGCAGAGTGCTATCGAGCCCAGAAAAGAATTATACAACAACAGAACTCGAATGTCTAGCAGTGGTATGGGCTTGCGAGAAAGTCCGTCAGTACATAGACGGATCTAAATTCACGATCATTACGGATCATAGCAGCTTACTGTGGCTACAAAACTTAAAAAATAGCAAGGTGGGCAATGTTGCTATTAGAACTGGATATCGAGGTAATACATAGAAAGGGGGCCCTACATCAAGTCCCGGACGCGCTCTCGTGAATGTTTGAAGAACCAACGGAGAAGTTAGCTTCCATCGTGGACCCGTCCATAGGTTGGTACAAGAAGCGAATGAAAGACGTAGAAAATACACCGAGAAAGTTTGCCGATTGGAAAATAATCAATGAACGGTTATATCACAAAGTCGAGGACCCGGTAATAGACGCAATCAGTAACGACGGGTCGGAATGGAAATTAGTTTTAAAACCGGAGGAGAGAGAAAAAGCGCTATTCGAATCCCACAAAACAACCCAGGCAGGGCACTTGGGGATAGAAAAGTCGTACGCTCGGTTAGCTCATGACTATTTTTGGCCAGGAATGTTCAAGGACGTAATGTATTATATAAAGGGGTGCGACGTCTGCCAACGCACAAAAGTCGAGCAAAGGTTAGCCCCAGGGCACGTAGGCCAAAGAGTAATCGAGCACCCGTGGGTGGTGGGCGCGGCAGATATAATGGGTCCTTTCCCAACCAGCAAATCCGGCATATCCTATGTACTCGTAAGTCAAGACCTCTTTACAAAGTGGATAGAGGTCAAAGCACTGCGTAAGGCGACGGGAAAGGCCATAAAGGATCTTGCTATCTTAGACCTCGTCAATAATAGATGGGGAACACCTCGCGTACTACTAACCGACAACGGCACCGAATTTGTCAATAACACCATGTCAGCGCTAGCAGACGAACTTAAAATCCACCACTCGAGTACGCTCCCCTACAGACCACAAGCAAATCCAGTCGAAAGAGTGAATAGAGTGCTTAAAACACTGATATGCGCATTTATCGACCAAGATCATAAAGATTGGGACAAACACTTGCTAGATTTTCGTTTCGCCTTCAACACAGCCAAACATGCCTCCACAGGGGTCACGCCAGCCTTACTCAATTTCTACCTTTGCTACCTTTGCGAATCTTGCGTAAAGAATTGGAAGCGATAACCGACTTCGACAAAAGAGACGAGTCGACCTGGGTCGAACGCCTGCAACGACTAACAGCAATCCACGATTGGATCGTCCAAAACATGGAGGCTTCACATGACGAACAGGCACAATACTACAACAAAAAACACCGAGCAATTACGTTTGTTGTGGGGGAGAAGGTATGGACAAGGAATAGGGTTTTATCTAACGCATCCAAAAATATCGCAGCGAAATTAGCAAGCAAATTCAAAGGTCCATTTACAATTACAAAAATAATATCACCGCTCATTTACGAGTTAATCGGCAACGAGGGTAAAGCGTTGCCTCGCATATATATCTCTGACTTAAAAAAATACAATCCTACGAGACGAACGAACCAATCTTCGGAACGAGACGCATGACAACAGGCTTAATCATAACAACATCAACTAACATTGCATTATCTTTTCAGGCTTCACACATCACGCGCTATCGCCACAGCTATTGCCATCACCGCTTCGCACCCACTCTCGCTACAGCTCCAGCTACCGTCACCACCGCCGCCTCCTGCACGTACACACAGTCAGACGCATACACACGCTTTTGCTCACACACAGTCACACGCGCTGGACAGCTTACCGTCACCGACACCGACTTGCCCGACATGTCACACCCAGACGCAATAGACAAAGACGTGCTTCTGGGGGACACCTCAGACCTAGACGGGAAGGGAGACTGTGAGTATATCATCAGTTACAGCGACTGCTCGGGGGAGTCTCCCTGGCGCGACTCGCCATCATCGCTCCCCCCCCCCCCCCCCAGGAGGGAGGGGTAGTCCATGGACTGGGACGACCAGCTCACGGACGAGGAACCACCTCTCCGCCGGCCGTTTTCATCATCACGGGCCCGGCCGACTCCTCCTCCACCAAACGGCCAGACAGACCAGGACGGACACAACGGACAAATAGACACGACCCCATACTCCAGTATTTCCTACGGGACGAGCCGGAGATCCTAGAGACGATCCAGGAGACGTACGACCGGATCGTCGAATTAGTGCGCAGCCGACCGTGCAAGGCACCCGGATCCACTCTGCCTTATATGGGAAAGGTGAAAATACCGGTGAGACCGACATCTTGCTCCTGCCGGCACGTCTCGGTGCACACGGTTCAACCATCCCTGGACACGGAGACCTGGACTGGCGACACCACACTCGACGGTCAGACGCAGACCGACCAGACCCCGACAAACAAAACTGGGATGCAAACGGAGACTGCCGCAACATCAGCGACACCACGACTCGACGAAACACCGGTACACACCACCACCCCTCCAGCACGGTCAGCGGCACCAGCACCAACACCACCAGCTACATCACGATCAGCCCGAACACCAGCCAGCAACGCCACCATAACCGTCACGCCAACAACACCTGCGGCTGCTTCATTAGCGACGTCCCCCAATGAAGGACTGCCCCATCCACGGAGAGGAGTGGAGGTTCAGGGGCCCCTTCGTACCTTCTCGAGGAGGCAATGTCCCTCGGGAACAGCTGACTCCTAGGCCATGAAGCCAGTGCGACAGGAGACCATCACAGACGCGACGTAGACTGACGACTCTACAGAAAACCCCCGCTACCGTCCACAACTCCACTACCACAAACTACGCTCTGCTCTCGTTACACCACACCAACATCACCCATCTACACCCGCACTCATTACACACCCCGCTCTCGCTCACAAATCACACCTAACTCTCATTCACTTTCACGCCTGGACCTGTTGTGATGTTGAGAAATTGCCAATAAACTTGAGTTGATTAAGAAAATGTTAATAAATCTAAAGCTATTATTTACAGTAATCAATTACAAGCTTCAAAGGCTAGTCATGAGAGAAAACTGGAATAAAATTCGTCCAATGCGAGAACATAAAAAACTGCATTAAATATGCTACAAAAACTATGACTTTAAACCATAGACCTGCACCGTCAGTATATAGAAAAGATTTGATAAGAAAACCTTATTGTAAATAATGACGTCATTCCATGACGTTATTAAAATACTCAACTTAATGACGTTATTTAATGACATAAATTGATGTCACAAATTGGAATCTTTTAAGACGTCATGAAAGTACGTCATTTCCATAGAATCCTACGAATCTGAACGTAAAATGACTTCATTTATAACAGGAGTGGACGGTGCTAATGACGTCATTTTCCACGTACCCTTGCTCGAAAATGATGTCATAAACCAATTGACATCTTTGAATGTTTTTTTTTTGGTTGAAGTGTTGAAATGACGACAGTTTTCTTAGTAATCATCTCTTTTATTAAACTATTTTATTACAAAATGAAATACAAAAATTAATAACAATAAGATCAAAAAGAATACAAGTTTAGAACCGGGCACAAGTACGATTCATTATGGTAACTCATGTAGACACACATTCTATCTATCGTTGCACAGTATTTATAATTCTCAAATCTGCACTAATACCTACTATCCGTTTAAGAGTGCTGTATACCACGACCGAAGCGCCACCATGAACTACCAGACCGGAAGCTATTTTTTTTCGACGTCTTATTAATTTATTATTGAATAAAAATTATGAATAAAGCCGTGAAACGAAACCTCAGTCCGATTTACGCGTGGGGAAACTCAAATGTATTTGCGAGTAATTTTTAAACGTCTGCAATTAAAGTTTATAAAATTAGGTCGAAAATGTAGTCTGCTTCGGCAATCCAGCAGGCAAACGCAATCGCAAGGAAAAAGCTTTATTGCAAATTATTAAAACTTTGAATATCAACAACAAAAGTTTCCCCACGTGAACAGTTATCTAAAGAATCAACACCAATTTTTTTCAGGTAAAAATGATAAGTAATAACCGAGTATTCCGTCGAGAAAAGTGAGATTTGAATAAGCCTGCGGTAACTACACACACACATATATATATATATATATATATATATATATATATATATATATATATATATATATATATATATATATATATATATATCAGTATAGCCGATAAAGTAGAGCAAAATATAGTAGTTGTACTACTTCATAGATGGCGCTATCGTCCATCTCCAGTACCGTACCTAGTGCTCGAAACAGCTTGGAATAATATATTTTTACAACTAATTCAATATTTTAATATTAAAAAACTACTATAAAATATTACTTTTTAATACTTGAAATTTAAGTTTCTTTCAAGTATTTTGTTATTTTAATTAGTTTAATAGGGGGGGGGGATGATAAAAAAGTTAATAATTAAAATTATCTATTCTTTATTTTACTTTCGTTCCAATTCAAATTTGTTTCTTTTATTTCCATGCTCTTTCTCTTTTTCATTTTCTTTCTCGTTGTCTTTTTTCCCTTTCTCGTCTTCATTTTCTCTCTTGCTCTGCTCTTCTCTTTTCTTTTCTTTTGCAGCCACTCTCGCAGGTCATCCGCCGTAGTTGGTTTTTCCGTCTGAAAATAAAAATGAATTATATATATATATATATAATCTTATGTATCGCCTGTATCGGTACTGGTATGGACACCTTTACAAACTGACGCGCAAAGCACAGCACACAAGATTCACATTGGTTAGTATTTATACATCTCAAAATACAACACACAAAATTTTGTTCTTCATATCTATAGATATACTAACCAATGCAAATCTTATGTGTTGTGCTCTATGCTTTTTTATCTGCCTTAACCCTAAGTCCACGTGCAAAAAATACATATACAGTACTTATGATATACTTACGTCCATTCTCCGCGCCGCTTTTCTTTCCAGCAGTTTATCTCGAAACGCTGCAGCACGGAGAAAACGGCTAATGCCTCCGCTTCGGCTTCTTCTTGGTGCCGTTCTATTAATAATTAATGATTGAATAAATAAAATAAATATAAATATTAATTGTCTATTGTTTATTTACTTACCTCCCCAACTCGACAAAGATTATTTTGATCACAATGTTGTCCTCACTGCAGACCGTGCATCGATTATGGTTTGTTCGTCTGATACTGCTAGTGCTTTTCTAGTAGTGGTGCCAATTTTTTTATACGCACACTGCGCATGTAGTAAACATTATTTACAACTAACACGTGCATATTGGCGGTCACACATTCCATTTTTAATCACTGTGTTTATCCGACATTACACATTGCTTACAGAAGCTATTACTCATAAACTATATATATTATATAACATTAGTAATAGTCTCAAGTAAGTGAAGAAGTGCAGTACCATGGCTGGGATTGCAGAAAATCGGACGACTTCGAGCGAGAGGAAAGGCATCGACCACGGCTACCGGAGATTATATTATAGACTATATTATAGACTCAGCGGGAAACGACTTAGCCGAAAACGCTCTGTCATGCAAAGGTAATTTAATTATATGATTTTCTTTAATATATATATATATAGCACATTCCCCGTGTGTATGTACGCATACAAATCTCTCTCTCTCTCTCTCACTCCTCTCTCCGTAAGTACAACTATCTTTCCCTGCACGCCTCTGTTTTTGTACTGCTTTCTGCCGCTTTTTGCCCTCGGGCATTTTCATTTGCAGTTTGTTGCACGCTTCTTAAGCTCTCTTACCTGCTCTACCTTATCAACTGCCAGTAAGTTGCCAGACCAAGGACCCCAAAGAATGCGAAATATGCAATTTTTACTTCCACACAAGGTGCATTTCCTTTCGGTCTGTGATGGTGAGAGCTGTTGCAACGTTTGCGTGCTCAGCCTGTGCTGAAGCACAAATAAGAAGGAGACTTGAGTCTTCTCTCAATGGCAGTAGCACAACATCGAAGGGCGCCAAGAAGAAGACTCAGTCTACACCACCATCTACTAATCCCTCGCGTAGTCAATCGCCGATGCGCACTATAGAGACATCGGCGTCGACAATGGAGTCCACCCTCCAAAACATCTTCGCTGCTCTGAGGGAGATCAGTGCCAAGCAGGATAGCGCAGCGGAGGCTCAGAGACTCCTAACGGAGAGGATCTCCGGGCTTGAAGCGAGGCTAGGCCCCTTCGAACAGCGCCTTCAAGCCCTCGATGTACTGCCTCAGCTCCAAACTCGCATAACAAATGCTGAGACAACCATCACCGAACTGAAGGCACAGTTACAGCAGCTTACATCAGGGCACGCCTCCTCGCTCTCAGCGAACAGCAGCAACAACCCTCTAGCCGCCGCTGATCCCCTCGAGATCACGAATCTACGAAGGGAACTAGCGGCCATCAAGCATCGTCAGGAGCAGAGCAACAACACCGCGGTGGTGGTCACTGGACTGCACTACACCCAAGAGAGTTCACTCAACCTCCTGGCTTTTTCAGTGCTTTCTGCTCTCGATCCCACCCTCATTAAGAGGGATATCGTTGCCACAAGGATCACTTCCACCTAATGCTGTCACTTTATCTTCCCATACCCTTGTAGGCGGTAAGGCTCTTTTTGTCCACTCGTCCCCTTTATCACGTAATAGCTGTAACTGAGACCTGGCTGGACGACAAGGTACAAACAATACCTCTACTCGACAACTACATACTTCTCAGACGGGACCGGAACAGAAACGGTGGAGGTGTGGCCCTCTACATACATCTCTCTCTAACGGCTACAGTTCTGACATCATCTGACGGTGACTGGTTGGGTAAGCCAGGGAAGCCAGAGTATCTCTTCTGCGAGATCTCCGCAAAAGAGGTCTCCCCTATCTTTGTGGGAGTTGTGTATCGTCCACCCCATGCACCTTTCATTCAAGGTAATGACTTCATTGAAAAGCTCACGACACACATGCACAATTACTCCACAAAGATAATTATGGGGGATTTCAATCCGGGCCAACTCTCTAGATCTGAAGATGCCAAATTCATCAAGGCCTTTGTAGAGGAGAACTCCCTTCAGTCGGTTCCTTATGGTGCAACACATCATAAACTGGAATCTGACACCTGGCTTGACCTCTGCTTAATAGACGAGCAGGATCGCCTGCTGTCGCACTGGAAAACTGACATACCATTCATAAACGGACATGACCTAATCACGGGCACTCTAGTACAGATACCACGCTACGACCCTAAAACTTTTACATACATAAATTATAGAGTAATCTGTGCCGAGAGACTGAAGGCCTATCTCGGTGCATGTGACTGGTCATCGCTCGCCACTTCATCACTTGACGATTGCATCACCACCCTTAACACCAACCTGACTAACGCCATTACTCATCTCGCCCCATTACGGACAGTGACACCTGGACCGAACCGTCACCCGTGGTTTACCATGGCTCTTCGTGACCTCTTGAAAGAACGGAACAGACTCTACAGGCGGTTTCCCAGGTCACGTCTCCCGCTGGACCTGTATTTTTACAGAATAGCGAGGGACGATGCTCATAGGCAGGTCGAGGATGCCAGGCTCCAAAGTAAAACCACCCTCTCGTTTCTCCAGCGAAGACCTCAACGCATATTTCAGCAGCATTTCCAACGACCGACTGGCCCCCTTTGTGGAGGAATACATGCAGACCCTGGAGAGTCTGAACATCCCCTAACATTTCTACTTTAGAGAGATAACGGAATCGGACGTTTTATCTGCAGTGATGCACTTTGACTTCCAGGCCAGGGGTAGTGACGGCATCCCACAGGTTGTCATTTACAAAGCACTGCCGGTACTCGCTCCATTCTTATGTCGTATTCTCAACCTTTGTTTGAGCGAGTCAAGTTTCCCCTCGGACTGGAAAAAGTCACTGGTGCATGCACTGAATAAAGTCAGTTCACCAACAGCCTTAACTGACTATCGTCCGATCTCTCTTCTTTGTTTCCTGTCCAAGGCGCTGGATTGGCTAGTGCACAGACAAACCTCGGAGTATCTTGAGTCAAGACTTTTCCTTCACAACTTACAAACTGGTTTTCCCACTGGCCACAGCACACAGTCCGGCTTAATTAAGTTGACTGATGATGTCAGGCTTGGAATAAACAGAAAGAAGGTTACTCTTCTACTTCTTTTTGACTTTAGTAAGGCGTTTGGCACAGTGTGTCATGCCAGACTACTCAAAAAGCTAATCTTTTTCGGCTTTTCTAAGCAGGTTATCCGCTGGTTTGCCTCCTATCTCACAGGCAGAAAGCAGGCCGTCATTGGTGACAATGACGAACTCTCCACCTTTCTACCGCTAAACACGGGAGTACCACAGGGGTCCGTACTGGGACCACTATTATTCGCATTATACATCAATGACATCGGCCTCTGTTTGGACTCGGACGTATCTCATCTCATCTATGCGGATGACCTGCAAATTTACAGCCAATGCCACCTAGAGGAGCTCGATTCCTGTTCCGAGAGGATGAGCGCTAATGCCTAAAGGATAATGGGCTGGGCTGCGCAAAATCATCTTAAACTGAACGTACTCATAACTCAGGCGATCGTCCTGGGCTCCTCCTATTATGTAAACGCTCTTCCTTCCACTTCTAACACCTACATTAAAATAGGAGAGGCCCGGGTTGAATATCGGTCGACACTGCGTAGCCTGGGGCTAGTGCTTGATTCTAAACTCACCTGGAAAGAGCACGTTACACAACTGTGTAAATGTGCACACTCGCTCATGTACAGATTGTATTTTTTTAGAAAGAGCACTGGCTTCGAGCTGCGCAAGCATCCTGTGCAAGCCTTACTTTTCCCCATCATTGACTATTGTTCATTGGTATACTGTGACCTCTCACAAAAACTTGACACCAAACTACAGAGACTGGTGAACACAGGAATACGTTACATCTATGGTATAAGGAGGGACGAGCATATCGCCCCCTACAGGCGTGAGTTGCAATGGCTCACCACCGCCGGACGTAGGAAGTACTTTACGGCCTGTTTTCTAAGAAAACTCTTCAATACCGCTACTCCATCCTACATCTTGGCCTTTTTTGACTTCCACGTCGCACTCCGCCCAGTGAGGGGCGAGGTGACTCCCCTGGACATCCCTGTTTTCGCCACAGAGGCGCTGAGGAATTCATTCCACGTAAGCGCCTCATATCTCTGGAATTCATTACCAGCACATCTCCGCAACATTAGATCATTACCTTCTTTCAAGCGTCAGATCAGGCAACATTACCTCAATCTCGAGAAAATTTAAATAGCCGTCTCGAATCCAGCTTTAAATAATATTTCTCACCCCATATACAATCATGCATACCACACTCATTCAAAGCATTTCAGCTCACACCATTACTCATATATGCATCCTCATTCTTCATTTTAATTTCTAAAGTTTTAAGCTGTGTATTTTTTCTACAAACACTTTTGTAAATATTTTTGTATTTTATATCTTTTAACTCTTTTTTTGTATAACATAATGTACAGCAAATAAATCTAATCTCTCTCTCTCTCTCTCTCTCTCTCTCTCTCTCTCTCTCTAGACGCATTCGTATATATGTATATTGAGACGGCGGCCCCACGTGGTAGGTGAGAGGCCACCAACGGATAACTTGCCGATGAGTAAGAGATAAGTTACCGACTAAGTGAGCGATATTATGTATATGTAATAGCCTACCTAAGCGCAGGTAGAGGGCGTGCGTGCATAAAGCATTGGAGAGAGGGACGGCCACAGATATAAAAGGAGACCCGCAGCCAGCATCGAGCACTCACGATCTGGCCTTGGTGCAAAGAACATAAGGAGAACTGTGGTCCTCTCCAAGTGTTCTATCTCCTTAGCACTTAGTATGCAAATGAGCATTGCGCTATCGAACGGCGCTAAGGGGATCCTCCCCCTCTCCAGTTAGTATAAGGCCAGATTGTATATTTAAGGCAATATATATATATATATATATATATATATATATATATATATATATTCATATTTTATTTTTGATTATTCTTTTGTTTATCCTTCCCCTCTCGAATATCCCTTGAGATCAGGAGGGTGATTCCCTGTTCGCAAGTGGGTAATTTCGAATACGGATCGGTTGTGAGAGGGTGGATCCTCACAAACTAATCCAAAGCTGCGTGGTGATCCTAAGTGTGCGGAGCTCGTGGAATAGATCTCCCTCCACGACTCCCGTTGCACATGAGCAGCTTCCCTCTGGTGGTTTCTCCACTACAGAGGGTAGGGACGGCTTACACTCACTCAACCGTAGTGCGGGGTGATTGTGAGTTTGATCTTCGCTTCCTCGAGTACACTCCTGCCTCTTCCCATATCGAGTCTAGAACTCTTTCTACAGCCTCGCCTGGCTAAAGCTTGACCCGTTCCAATATGTGTATGTTCATAGATATATATTTTTATCCATTCTGAATTCTTCTTGCGCAGAAAATCGTATATGGGTGATTGCGCTGTAATTTGCATAAAATAGGCTACAAAATGTTTCTTACTAAATCGATTTATTCAAAGTTCTAGCGCGGTCAGTCGTGTCTTAATAAGATATAAATCAATTATTATTAACGGCAGCAGAATTGCGCACTTCTATAAAAAGTTTTATGAAAAAAACATGTTGTTTGTTAATTCTAATAAAATTAAATTCGATCTTCATTTTTAAGATTTTAATATGTTACGGATAAAAAGGGCGAGGAGCGAAAAGTGTAGACGACGGGACTCGAACTCGCGGACCCTCTTATCATATCGCTGCGCTCGCGTTGCAGACTCTGCGTCTGTGACAAATACTTATAGTACGATAATAATTTCATATTAAATAATGATAGTCTTCAATATAAATTATTTCTATAGAATTACTTAGACGGTAGTCATTTTTACGCACGGTCGTCGACACGCCTGCGTCGCGGTTCGCGCTCTGTTTGAAAATGATAAGGGGCGAGGCTCTGCAGGAGCAGTATTTCGAAAGAACAAAGTTCAAGTCCTCTGCTCGGAATTTTTTTTATTTTTTTTATTACAGTTTATGTTATGCCTTGCTTAAACAACCAAATAAAAATTAAAATAAAATGTTTTAACGAATATTAACATAAATTATCTTTTAATATTACATAGGATGATTAACAATAAACTATTTTGTTATTGTGTAATATTGTTACTTTGTTACGTTTATTTTCTAAATTCCTAATAAATAAATGAATATATTCTTTACTTAAATACATTATTACAATAAAAGAATTAAGGGATCCTATATTACCTTTATTGTACGTCATTTATCAGGGCAAATTTCTTTTTTCAGTAATATATTTGAAGTAAATATTATTTGTTTATACAATAAAAAGAAACATTTTAATTCAATTAAAAATAAGAACAATATTTGGTTATTTATAATAAACTATGAGGTTGCTTTTAATAGATATTCAAATGGACATACGCATACATTTATAGACATATATTTAGACATAATGACCAAGCATAAATTTATTAACACCATATAATTGAAAACTTAAATATTTGGTAACTAATTATGTTTGAGCTTAAACAAAATTTAATAAAACTCAAAGTTACCCCACCCCTCTGTAAACATATACTACTTTCTATCTAATGACTCCAACGACGTTCTCGGCCGAACGGTCTAGGTCGTTGCTCGACAATCTTATGCACTTGAGTTCGAGCCCAACCGAGGGCGAAATTTTTTTTACCATTTATTTATTAAATAAATAATAAAAAAATTTTTAAATTAAATTTCGTTTATCTAATTTGTCAATTAATTAGTTTTCCCTAGTTTTCCCCTATTTGGTGTTAATAAATTTATGCTTGGTCCTTATGGGTCTAAATATATGTATATAACTTTATGCGTATCTCCATTTTAGTATCCATTAAAAGCAATCAATAAGTTGATTATAAATAACTAACTATTGTTCTTATTTTTAATTTGATTAACATGTTTCTTTTCACTGTATAAACAAATAAAGCTGACTTCAAATATATTACTGAAAAAGAGAGATATGCCCTGAAAAAAAGGACGTACAATAAAGGTTTTATAGGATCCCTAAATGCCCATAATTGTAATTAATTAAAAATTTATTGCAATAATTTATTTCAGTATAGAATAAATTCACTTATTTATTGGGAATTGAGAAAATCAGCGTAATAAAGTAACAATGTTGCATAATAACAACAAAAATCATTGATAATCAACCGATGTAATATTTAAAAATAACTTATATGTTAATTACCGTTTAAAAATTTGTTTAACTTTTAAATAGTTGTTTAAGCATGGCATAACACTAACTATATAAAAAAAAAGAAAAAAAATTTCCGAGAATGGAACTTGAACTTTGTTTTTTCGAAATACTGCTCTCGCAGAGCCCAATCCCTTATCATTTTCAAACCGAGGGCGAACGTGGAGCGCCAATGACAGCGCAGTAGCGAAGCGCGCTACTGCGTACGCTCCGGAGCCCGGCCCGGGATATACTTACCTAGTCCACTTACATTAGACTCAAAATAAGTGTCTAGAGTGGTAATCTGAAGACGATAACAGAGGACCGCGTGAGCTTTTTAAACAATGAACAATTGAAGTCGGATTTCCGCACTTTTTTTTTCTAATTTCGCTCCGTATCTTCAAAAATATTGATATTATAGGAAAAAGTTTGAACAAAAAGGTGTTCGTTATTAAATTTTTTATAAAGTAGTCGGCAAGGACATATTTCTATCTATTATACTTTCTTTGCAAATTGCAAAAGAACGCTGAATTTCTGAAAATTGAAAATTGTTTATAGCTTTTACGAAGATTAATATTTTTTAATCATATTAAAAAAAAATATAGCACTTAAGTAAAAGAAGTAATATGCCAAATTTCAAGTCTCTATTCGTTATAGCTTTTTCTCATAAAATAGTTATATTTCAAAAATTTTTTTTGTTCTCGGTACTGGCAAATCTGAAAAAATCAGTCACTTTAGTCGCCCTTATTCATACACTATCTAGAAAAATGATATGTTAATAATCTTTTTCGAGAACTGCAAAATTTTAATTAGGTGCTATCTGGGATGTAAATGTTTATAAAATGCTTAATTAATTTAGTTTGTAGGAGACAATATTTTAGTCTGATTTCAGTTAAACAAAATGCATTGCAAAGCGGCGTTTTTTATAATAATCCATTGTTCTGTACATAAATGAGATATTCCAAATTTTGAAACTCGTTGCTAAAGCTAAAAACTTATGCATTTAATATAATGACCACTCGTAACTCTAAAATCAACTTTTAACTGCAAATTCAATGCTGGAAAACAATGACCACTCAACAGCGGTCGATCAGCGGCGCAGAAGACGGAGACGGAGTGGGGGCACCGCCACGCTCGAACCTCAAAGCTAATAAATTTACTTCAAATCGTAGCGCTCGGAATAAACGCCGTAAATCAGTCAATTTTTATCGTATCTTGCTGTCTTTTTTGTAATTTGCGATAGTGCGAATAAAAAATAACATTGCTGACATTACTTTTAGTGAGTTAATTTATTTAAACCTTTAAAATGTAATAAATCAGTTTTTCCTGCATTACAATTTCTTTTTACATTACATTAAGAAAGTTTCGCGACTATTTAAACATTCTTTTTATTTTATTATTCATTTACACTTGAAGATTCCTTTTTTTACTTCTATTCTCTGAATTATGAACATCGTTACTTGAAATACGATTGAGTTTTTTCAGAAAATAAAAGTCATTTGCAAAGAAAGTATAATATATAGAAATGTGTCCTTGCTGACTATAGAAAATTTAATAATGAACAACTTTCTGTAAAAACTTTTTCCTATAAAATCAATATTCTTTAAGATACGGAGCGAGATTAGAAAAAAAGTGCAGAAATCCGACTTTAACTGTTCATTGTTTAAAAACCTCACGCGATCCTCTCTTATCGTCTTCAGATTACCACTCTAGATACTTTTGCGAACAATTTAAGCCCTTAACCGAGGACATTGGAATTAATGATACCTCAAAAGCTAATTTGACTGGTCTAACCCGCTGAAGCGCAGACTTTTGAACGCGAACATTTCTGCGCAACGACTTGGGGATGTTTGCGTAGGCCGCGTGCACGATGATTAGATAGGATCGATCAGGGCCGCGTTTCTTGACACCAGCCGGATATGGCAAATAATAAGCGAGGCCCGCAAAAAAATAAAATTGGATGTTCTCTCTGTGCTACTCTTGCGTCGCTTAAAAATTTGATTATTTCTTAGTAGTGGGACGGAATAACTCTCACACTCGAAATGATAAACTTGTCATTCACTTTAGATGCATGAAAAGGGGTATTTTCAAGCACATGTTAAGAAAATAATTTTATTCATGAAACAGAGAAGTAAAAAAACTGTATAGAATTATGTATGGAGTAAAAACAATTTTGATATTAAAGCAATACATACACGTGATGTTGAAGGAAGCTACGTGCCAAAGATTTGGCAGCGGGTTTATAAATATTAACATGGTAGATTGCACTCTAAAAATAATGTTGCTTCATTAACCAATTAATGATATGTCACAAATTTCTTATATTTATAATATTTAAATAATTAATTTTAATAGAATTGAATATAATTTGGTGTATGATTTTAGCTATATAAATAATATTTGTGATATAAGTATCACTATTAAATTTGAAAGTATTTGGTAATAAATTGTTTTCTCTACGAAATATTAAAATATTTGTAACTGTTAACGTAATATTATTGGAAATTTTGTTTCAGTTAGTAACATTTCCTAAAATGCTGCTTCATTTACAGACTTTCAAAATAAGCTTACAATTTGATTTCCGAATTTAGTAATAATAAAATTCACTTTCAGCTATTAATATATAGGGAAATCCACAAAACTTTTAATTTTCTAGAAAATTAAAAAATAAATGTTATTCATGTCACTCCAATGAGCTTTTGTGTATGTTTGTTGGTCGTATTAAAGGTCAATATTTCATGCACGTTAATGATTTTAAGGTAGGGGCATAAAAGTTCTGACGTCATCTATATGAAAAAAAAGTTTTATTCTAGATTTTATCAACAATTTATTAGTTAGATCAGTAGAACAGATTTACTTTCTTGTTATAAAAGAACCTTGCAAATAACTATGCTTTAGAAAAAAAACTTTAACCCATTAACGCTCAAGCGACTTGGTTTTTGTCAACTTTTCGACGCATTTATTTTATATAAAATACCGTTTTAACATATTTCGGTATAGAATTTTATGCTCTTTTAGAATCCGTAGTCAAAATGATAATTAGACCTCTAGGAAAAAAGATATGGTCGATTAAAACAAAAAAATCGAGAAAATTGAAAGAAAAAATTTTTCTTGATTTTCTTTCATAATGTTACCGCTAATAATTTGTGCTCCAATAGTGGACAAAGGTGGACAAAATGCTTCCACTTTAAGAGAAAATTTTTGTTATCAATGTAAAATGTCTTGTTTCTACAAAATGGCGGCAATAACGTAAAAATTTCATACAAAACATTACTTATTTTTGAGAGGTAATTAATTTTGTTTTCGAAAACTATAGATTTATGCGAAAAGTTTATGAGAACAAAAAAGTCTTAGAATTAGTCAAGGAACACTCACAAATTTTTTCGGAATTTTTTGAGATAATTAAAATATTTTTTTTAAAACCTAAAAATCTAATTTTTGAAAAACAAGTCAAAATTTTTTGAAAAAATTTGTGAGTATTCCTTGACTAATTCTCAGACATTTTTGTTCTATTGAATTTTTTGATCAAGTCCATAGTTTTCGAGAAAAAAAATAAGTAATGTTTTGTATGAAATTTTTACGTTATTGCCGCCATTTTGTAGAAACAAGACATTTTACATTGATAACAAAAATGTTCTCTTAAAGTGGAAGCATTTTGTCCATCTTTGTCCACTATTGGAGCACAAATTATTGGCGATAACATTATAAAAGAAAATCAAGAAAAATTTTTTCTTTCAAAATTTTCTCGATATTTTTGTTTAAATCGGCCATATCTTGTTCCTAGAGGTCTAATTATCATTTTGACTACGGATTCTAAAAGAGCATAAAATTCTACACCGAAATATGTTAAAACGGTATTTTTTCAAAGACGGCAACATATAAAATAAATACGTCGAAAAGTTGACGAAAAATCGAGTCGCTTGAGCGTTAATGGGTTAATATATTATGTAAGCTGTCGTAGTAATTGCTGCGTGCAAAATCCATTGGTATAATGCATTGGCTGATTTAAATAATATATTTAAACTTATACTTATCAAATAAACAAGCCATACTTAACTAATTTCCTTCTGATATATGCATGGAAATGCAACGCGCCTTTTTTCATTGATTATGTTTGATAAATACTTCAATTTACGCTTGGCGTCAGATGAAAATATCTAATAATGTTTGTGTGCCATTACAATTATTAAATCATGAAAACTGTTTACGATTCAAATGATAATCTTTCGATGCTTGCTGTGTACAGTCTTTTGATAGCACATCCACCAAACAACATGCAAAATGTTCTTTTTTGCATAAACTATAAGTAAATTTTCGTTAATTTGTAGATAGAGAACGCGGCAGCCAAGTAAAAAGCTTAACATTGTTGGGTAACAAAAAGTAAAAAAAATTGTACCGCATTTTCGTGACCCCAATAACTTTTTTATGAGTATAGGCACACGCACGAGCTTATGGATATATTTGCCCTGTATGAGTAAGTATCTGAAAAACTAAAGGGCTTAACGAAACTTGTCGGGGCATTAGAATAAAACTGTTAAGAGTTGTACAATTTTATAAAAGACGCAGACGTTTTCACATATTTCCGATTTTTCAGAATTTTTCATAAGTTTACTAAACAAATTTTCATGTATCTTATTTAATGGAAATATGGGTATTGATATATAGAAATGTAAAACAAATACTATGGCTGTATATTGATATTGGATTCAGTAGTATTAGACGATTTCTGACGCCCCGCTGTAACTGAATAGTTCTGTGGATTTCCCCATATATGATAATGTCATTATAACAGAATACTGCTTAATAGCATTAAAACGTATTTTCATTACAATTTATTTTATTTATTATTTAAATATATAGGTGCATACATATCTTTCCGAAAAAAATTAAGATTTTTAAAACATAAATATGTTATTATATGTCGTTTCATATACAATGTTGAACATTGTTTGATAGGTATTTCGTTTTCAATTTTTTTTATCAAAAGGCGCACAGCTGAGAAGGCAGGAGCTCCAGTCAATCCCGGAGGTAAGAATCCCGACGTAAAGTCAAGTAAGTTTGTTGAAGCTAATTTAAACGTTGCGACTGTGCTTACTTCTGCAGAAAATTCACCAATGCAAAATCAGACTGAGAAACATGCATTTCAAAGCAACGCCGAAGTATTGAAAGAAATCTCTAACAGTGACGTTAGGGGTTTACAAAATTTTTTTGTTAGAGGATCCATGCACCAAGCGCATACGTATTTTCCTCAGGAATCAAGGGGCAAACAATGGCAGCGGCATCAATTGCTGCAAGTGTTGTAGAGTCGCCAACCAATTGGACATCAGCCACTATAGATGGCATTCTTAAATCTGGGGATGACCTGTACCATCGTAGTATTGATGCTAGAAGTAATGATAATTTAAACGAGGAAAACAAGGATTTTTTGACAGCTGAAGAATTGTCCATCCATATGAATTGAACGTTGAAAGCATTAGGTATGGACACTTGACGATTGACCATAGTGAAATTGGTTTTCCGAATCTGAAACAATTGTTAGGAAATTTGTCAAGCCCAGTTGGCGGTATTTTAACTTGCAACGACATTTCTGTTGCTATAATTAAATGTTCTGAGTGTTTTGGAATATTTGATTCTCATAGTAGAGCAGATAATGGTCTCAGAACAGAGAATGGTAAAGCTTGCTTTATGGGAAAGACGGAATGGGTCCAATTGCATGATATTTTGTTGGAAAATGAGGAATGCCATTCCAATACAGACATTATATCATCCAATCAGTATCAATTTACTGTTGTACGTGTAGAAGTCAAAGAGCCTAGACGAGAGCCTAAAGCATTCACTATCGACTCGTTGAACCTGACAAATGACAATGCATTGCTCATAACACAGAACAAGAATGAAGAGCATGTGTTAACTGAAAACGAGGAATCTGTTGCATATGCATATGAAGAGCCTTCGGAAGAGTATGAATTATTGGCTGACGATACACTGCTCACGGCGAATGGAAAAGAGTTGCAGATAACACAAAGTAACAATGTGGAAGATGTACTGACTACAACCGAGGAAGCTGTTGTGTCTGCATACCAAGATCTTTATGAAAACTATACATTATCTATTGACGATACGATGTACCCAACGAATGGAAATGAGATGCTCCTAACACAGAGTAATAATGAGGATGATTTACTTACTGAAAATGAGGAAGCTATTCTTTCTGCACACAAAGAACCTTCTGTAGATGCTTATACCAATGTACTTCCTGATAATGGCGAAGTACTGAACGCATTACAAATGGAAGCTTCTGAATCAAACGTTTGTGATAATAGTCAGCAGAATAACAGTGATTTGAAAGATGAGACGGCGCAGCTTGAAGAATTAGTTATCAGCTCTGCGCCCCTGAATGCAGGTGTCGTTAATGTGATTCCTGCCGATCAAAATTACATAGTTAATTTAAATTGTCTTTGGACGAAATTACATGCAGTATATGACTACCATGATAAATTATATTCTTGCAACTTTCGTAATCTTAAAATAATTGGCATTACAGCAAAAGGTTTGATAACATACTTAAAATTGAAATGTGATATGTGCTCTTTGGAAAGTAGAATACCTTGCGTCCAAGAAGGAGAAAAACATTTAAATGTGAATATTACAGGACCATTGGGATGCCATACTATTCGTATAGGGTTATCTCAATTCCAGGAGTTGTTTGGTTTCTTCAATATACAACCTTACAATTACAAATGTTGGAAGCAATTGCAAACGGAAAGTGTAATAAGTATAAAAAAAGCTGCTGAGAAGGAAATGTCAGAAGCTGCAGCAGAAGAAAGACGATTAGCAATTGAAAGAAATGATGTAATTCATGGTATACCATTCACAATGGTTGAGAGCGATGGATCTTTTATGAAAAGATCATATGTCAATAGCCGATACGATTCACCAGCTTGTTGTCTTGTTGTTATAGGAAGGTATACAAGGAAAGTAATTGATATAGTAGTAAAACAAAAGAATTGTAGCATATGTGATCATGCTGCTAAAATAGAAGTAGATCCAAAACCTCATAAATGCTTCAGAAATCATGATCCTTATTTAAGTTCTACAAGTATGGAGAGTACAGCAATAATCGAAGCATTTTCAAGAAGTATTGAGAAGAACAATCTCATTTATAAAGTATTAATATCGGATGGAGATAGTAGCAATTATTCCTCCATTTCAGATAGTAATCCTTATGGGGAGTATGGAGTAGAAGTGCAAAATGTACTTTGTAGTAATCACTTGAAAAGAAATGTTTGTACAAATTTAAAAAATTTGTCTAGAAAGAAAAGAAAGTTAGGTACGGCTTTGAGGAAAGTTATCTTCGACAGTTCAGTTAAATTTGCAAAATGCATTGATATTTCGGTAAAGGCGATATCTCAAACAGATAACAGTTGGGAAATGAAATCTCGGCAATTACGTAGTGATATTGACAAATTACCTTATCATCTGTTTGGTGCTCATAGTCATTGTAATAACAATAACTATAAATGTGTTGGCCGATCTACTGAAAATGAAAAGAATTTCATTTCTTTAATAGAACAACAAAATTTGATGCAAGATATTAAAGAGTGCTTGTACAGAGCTAGAAGTAATGTCGATAGCCTACTACATAATCTAACAACAAATATCGTTGAAAGTCATCATGCACTGATTGCGAAAGCAATAGGAGGTAAGCGTATTAATTTTGCCAAAAGAGATAGTTACGATGGCCATTGTCATGTTGCAGTATTAGCTAATAATACTGGCGAAACTTTAAAGCCAGCTTGTAATGTATTAAAAAAAGAAGTGCCGACTATAGGACATAGCGATATAACATACAGGTTCGAAGAGCTCAATTGAATAGTCAAATGAAAGGTCAAAAAATACAAATAGTAGCAAAAAACGAAAAAATCCATTTCGCAAGGTTGATAAGGATTATGGAACTCATGCAACACAACCAGATATACATGAAGAAACTTATTCTGCTTTGGTACGTGATCACTACAGAATACTCAATAACTGGAGATTGGAAAGACTCGAAATCGAGACACGTACAAGAGATCAGAGTTGGTTCTGATGGCTTTGAATCGTCGCTCCAAAGAAATTCTGATGGCGTTGAATCATCGCGCCAGAGAGCCTCTGATGGCGTTGAATCATTGTGTTACGAGAATCTCTGATGAAGTTGAAATATCGTGCTAGAGAATCTCTGATGGCGTTGAAATATCGCGCGAGAGAGCCTCTGATGGCGTTGAATAGTCGCGCCAGAGAAATTCTGATGGCGTTGAATCATCGCGCTATACAGCTTCCTCGGTTTCCACGGTACCACGGTTTCCTCTTGTACCGTGATATTGACAGTGACAGCTATAATCAGTGTACAATTTTTATTTCAATATGTATATTTTGTTAATGATATTATAAATATAAATTTAGTAAACACATTACGAATGAAATACAATAATTAAATTTATCTTGACATTATTAACATAAACACATTTTACTCTGATAAAAAGCCTCTCTAATCCATAAATCAACCTCTCCGACAAGTGGTGAAACCTGTTTCTGCAAACGAGGCTCTGATTTGTAAAAATGCAAACTTTTTTTTCAGAAAGAAATAAATGGTGATAAAAATGGACAAAATTGTCAAATACAAAAAAAATTTATTTCTGAATTCAAATTTCATGTCAAACAATCGGTTACGCAATTCCAGAATTATGGCGGTATACATACACACAGGCACACACACACACATTCGAACTTCAAACATCTCAAAACATGTTTCTATGAAGTTTTAAATAAAATATTGATTGCATAAACAAAATATTGTTTTCAAATGTAATAAAATTAGCAATAAACATGTTATCTTACTAATACTCATCCAATTTCAGGAAAAACGTAGTTGAAATTTTATTAATATAACGTTTAAGTCTTACAGTATCGTGATAAGAAATTCCAATACAATTAAATTTTTTAATTACTTACCTTAATAAAATAAAAATTACAGAAACAATTTAATTTCTAAATTTTCCATTATGTATTTGATAAGTAAAAGAAAAAAAATTTCGCCCTCGGTCGGACTCGAACTCGAGTGCATAAGATTGGCAAGCAACGACCTAGACCGCTCGGCCCAGAACGTCGTTAGAGTCATCAGATAGAAAGTAGCATATGTTTATCGAGGGGGTGGAATAACCTGGAGTGAATATTGCAGTTTTAGATTATTTTGTTTTAATACATTAATGTTTGGTCATTATAGATTTATGTAGATGCGTATCTCCATTTGAGTATACATTAATAGCAATCATAGTTGATTATAAATAATCAACTATTGTTCTTATATTCAATTTGATTAAAATGCTTCTTTTATGGTATAAATACTGTTGACTTCAAATGTATTTCTAAAGGAAGTCTATTGTAATAATTTATTTGAACAAATAATAAATTAATTTTTTCATTAAGACCCTAGAAAATCAACGTAATAAAATAACAATTTTAAATAATATGTAATATTTAAAGATTATTTATTTATTAATAATTTCCGCATAACGGATGTGAACTCCGTCCCGCTATAATGTACGGCGCTCTCAGTTTCCCGCCCTACATCTTTTTCAAACGGAGCGTCAGAGTTCGGCAGGGATGCTCTGGGGTCCCGGTCCGAGATATTCTCACTGCCTGTACTGCAGACTACAGCCCTGACCCTGGCGGTACCGTATGGACAAAAAAATTTTATTTTCTCAATTCGGACTTCCGGTTTGGGTATAGAGCACTCTTAATTTGGAAGTGATCATTTGGATGTGGAATTATCCGTGACATTCACGCTCTTAAATACGGAATTTCTCGCATATTTAAATTGGCGACAATAAAAAATCGCTGCCAATTCATTGGCACGTAGCTTCCTCCAAACAAATCTATTGTTCCTTGTTCGTGTATATCGTTTAAGTATATTAATTTAATAATGCATTTCTTTTTCTCCGGATATTCTTAATAAAATGAATTGCAATTTATATCACAAATAGACCTCATAACCTCATAAAACCATGAATTTTGTCAAAACATTCTAAGTTTTCGTTAAAACAAATAATAATTTTCAGTTATACAGGTATACAGGGTGGGAGACAAAGAATTTGTATTTTAATATCTTTTCAACTAATCGTTTTCATAAGCTGCGATAAAAATTTAGCCGAGGTAATCAAAAGACCTATCTTTTCCCAAAATTTCAAGTGCAATAAGGTCTTTTTACGCCCGTAATCGAGACTCAAAAAAACTCATTTTTGTCAGTTTTCGATTTATTACTAAAAAAATATGTAGTCAAATCACTTGAAATTTTAAAGGAATATAGTTTGACACGTAACCCATCAACATATTATTTTCGTGAGGTTATGATGTTTAGTTTCAGAAATATGAATTTTTAAAAAAAAGTCAACTTTTCCATTTTATCTGCTAAACGGAACGGTCAATCCCGAAGACCAAACGGGAAAAAATAGATCATTTTATTATCTTATAAAGGCATTTTATCTGAATTGTTTGTAACAATGTAATAATTGGAATAAAGAAAAAAAATGTTTTTTAAAAATCAAAAAATGGCTATAAAAAAGCAATCAAAAAAATTAAAAAATAAATGTTTTTCCCGATTTTAGAATCCAAAAAAAGATATGCATCTCAAATTTGATTGATATTGACTGAGTGGCTTCAGAAATATCATACACACACGCACATACTCGTAATTCGAACTTCTAACATCTAAAAACATGTTTCTACAAAGTTTTAACGAAACTGAAAATTTTACTATTACAAATCTTCCTTTAGAAAGCAAAAACAATTTGTACAAAATTATTATCAGTGGTCATTGCAAAAAAATTGTTTAAAAGTAGTGTTGTTTTGTTAGAAGATAAATACGAACATTCCAATATCAGTTTCATAGACTTTGGCACACATTCTTGTTTCTATGTATGTAACAGTCGCATCATTAATCACTGAATCTGGATTATTTCGCAATATGGTATCATGTAAAATTAAACTTAAACTTTTCATCCCGATAAATCTCTTTATTTGGTATATAACACCATTAGCAGTGTGTACCTGCTTCACAATTTGGCTGTTATTATTTTCATAGCCGTAGCCAGAGTGATAATGGAGAGGACCCCAAATAATAACAGATTATATTAAATGAAGCAATTGATTTATATTAAAAGTCATGGTATTTGCAGAATAATAAAGTTCCGTTACATCTACGAAATTGTTTTTGCAAAAGAATATAGTATGCTTGTACTAAACTCGATCAATGTTTAACATAACATCTCATTTTGGGAATCATTAAAAGTACAATAGAACTGTAATAAAGAACCCAATTCTGTAATTCTTCACGTCACGTATCGAGCGAGAGTATCGAACAAATTTGCTAGGAACTTTAAGATTTTTTAAAACACTGTCAATCAAATTTATTTCTTTATTAGTCAACGAATAAGGCATATTTTTACTGTAGAACCAATATTTCATAAATTGTTTAGCAATACCTATATCAATCAAGTGCATTAAATCTGGAACGAATCCTGAGATTTTATTGATCCTGAGAATAAGTCCCTGCATTGGCGCGTGTGCTGCAGAATTATTACGAGAACATACAGTAAATACATACATTTTGGGGTGTATTTCTGACATTAGAAGTTATTCCTTCATTTGTAATAAATTCATTCGAGTAACATAGGGCTGGAGAAAGATATTCGTATCCGATTTTTTTTCCGTACCATGAATTGCATAATATTGGCTTCGATGATCTTACTTTAAAAGGGAACTCATTTATTATTATTTGAATAGGCCAAATAGAAAAAGCAGAACTTGCAAAAACCGGCCAACCGCACTATTAAAAGTTACAGTAATAAAATTATCCTTTTTATGCCCTAGTAAAGAATTTCTTAATTGTTTGTAAAAAGTACCATTATAAAATTGACTTATATCGTCATTATTACAGGCTTGTGCTTCAAATACAGACTCATAGTAAGACCAATGTTCTTCTGAGTAATGAATTATTTTATGTTCTAGATTCATTATTGAAAAAAAATCTTTGTAATCAAGTATTTTTAGAGAAAATATCATATTGCAAGGGCCACAACGTGCGCTATAATCTTGTTCGCGATTGAATTGCTGAACGTAATTTTTACATTTAGGACACACAGCATGATAATCAACGTTATAATGAAAATTACATAATTTATCAACAAGGTAACGCGAAGCAGATAAAACCGACGTATCAAAAAAAAGGTTTAGCATTTTAAATAGGTCAGCTATAGCAGATTGTGACAGGTTACAAACTACTGAGAATTTAAAAACTGCTAAAATAATTTCAGCTGCAGACACATCAATACGCGCGTTAATTACATCATCATCTATTGTCATTGCTCGTAATCCATTTTGGGCATTATTAGCTAAGTCTTTAAATGCTTGTTGTTGGCCGATAAATTCATCATTACCTGCGTACTCGTCGTTTTGCGCGTAGATTAGTTGCACAAATATTTCTCGTCTTTGTCGATCCTTAAAAATTGTGATCGTTTTACAGCTGTAATTAATAATTGTAAATAATAAGTCAATAGGGATAAAAAGAATTTTAACTTCATCAATTAAATGTAACTATTTTAAGGTAGTGAGATCCCTCCCTTGATGTAACGGACACTTTCATTTATATGTTACGTCGTACGACGTATGCCATACTTGTAATACTTCTTTATAATTCGATATAACCTAAATTAAATAAAAACTGCTGAATATCGATTTCCCAATACGCCAGTGTCGCTTATGAGTTGAGTTGGCAAAATGTCAACTAATCACTTTTATAATATGATTTCGATTTACCTTGCGCAACAAATGACCGAATTTTGGAAGGATGAGGAGGTTTAACTAAGCATTGTACGACTTTCATCGTCAGTCACAAGCTCCGTACAGCGCCGGTCCGACAATTGGTGACAATTACTTTAAAAACTAAAAAGCCGCAATTACACAATTTTTATGAAGTCTAAATATACAGATTTCATAAACTACAAGTATTAGCTCTTTTAAATTAAATGAGAATATTATTTTCCATTGAAATAAGTTTGAGTATACAAATCAAAAATAATGAAAAATAAGTTAAAACAATTAAATTTTTTATAGGGAGAAGGAAAGTATGGTCAATCTCATATGCAGATGACGTAGTAATGCTAGCAACAAACGTGAGCGGGTTGAAACAAATGCTAAGAAGATTCAAAGGATACATCAAAAGAAAGGGTTTGGAGCTAAACACAGAGAAAACGAAGATCATGATTTTTAGAAACGGAGGAAGAAGGAGGAGGGAAGAGAAATTTGAATGGGATGGAAGGGAGATAGAGGTGGTGAAAACATTTGAATATTTGGGATACACGATGAAAGAAAATGGGAAAGAGGAAGAACAGGTGAAGAAGGTGAAAGGAAGGGCAAATGCGCTGATAAGCACTCTGTGGGGCCTAGGAGAGGCAACGTTCAAGGACAGCTGGAAGATGAGAATGAAGCTGTTCGACGCTCTAGTACAGAGCGTAATAGAATACGGGGCGGAGATATGGGGTTGGAAAGGGCAGGAGGATTTAGAGAAAATACAGAGAAAGTACATCAAATGGGTGCTGCACCTAGACAGGACAACGCCGGCACATGTGATTCATTGGGAGACGAAAAGGTTCAAATTAGAGACAAGGACAAGGAAAAGGGCGGTTAGGTTTGAAAGGAAACTGAGGAGAGCAAAAGAAAGTACTTTGCTAGGAGAATGCTGGAGGCTGCTGAAGAGAGAGGGAGAAAGGAGAGAATGGAAGGGTAGAGGGAAGGACGTGAGAAGAATGGAATTGGAGAAGTGCGGGATATCGGTGGAGGAGTATACGAGAAGAATGGAGGAGGAAGAGGGAGTGGAGGAGGAAATAGAAAGGATAAACAAAGACACACAATGGCAGAAGTGGAGAGAGGAAATAAAGGAGTCCAGATATGCGGGTGAGATAAGGGAGGTAATGTTGGAGCAGGGAGAAATACCAGAGTACCTGATGGAAGTGGGAGAACACAGAAGAGGAGCGCTCAACGTTACGGCAAGGTTCAGATTAGGGTGTGAGACAAGAGGGAATAAATACTGGAAGAAGGAAGAAGAAAGGGTATGCAGGCTATGTGGGAGTGAGGAGGAGACGCTTAAACATGTGTTCGAAGAATGTGTGGAGACGAAGATAGAGGGGAAAAAGTGGCAGGAGACAGTCGGAGGGAGAAGAACGCAAGTGGGGAAACTCTATAGCACGATATGGAAGAGGAAAAATAAAGAAAGACAGCAAGAATAAAGAAGGGGAAGGCAAGAAAGGAAGGAAAAGATAGGACGAAGCAGAAAGGAGATTTGAAAAGCGCGCGCAAAGCATGCGGGGAAGTCTAGGGAAAGTCCCTAGGAGGAACTAGACGGAGGGAACAGGGAGAAGAAAGAGGAACGAGAAGAACAGAAAGGAGAGCACATGGTGAGGCGAGTAGAGAGGTTATAGCAGGGAGACAGAGAGCGTGTAAAGGCAGAAGTGAGAAAAAAGGTAAAGAACCGAAGGCGACAAAAAAGTAGGAGGGAGAGATGTCGAAGCACGAGAGAAGAGTGGAGAGAGAGATGCGGGATATGAGAGAGGAGATGAAAGAGTGGAAGGTGAAGCTGCAACTGGAGAGAGGGAGAAGAGAAGCGGCGGAGAGAAAGATGATGGATATAGAAGGAGACGTAGAAATATTGAAAGGTAAACTGAGTGAGGAAAGGAGAGAGAGGGAGAAGGTGCAAAGAACAGTAAAAGAATTAAAAGGAATGATAGAAAAATTGGAAGGTAAAATGAGGAGAGAGGAGAGAAAAGGGATTGAAAGGGAAAGGATAAATGTGAAAAGTGAGGTTAGGATCGTGAACAACAAGAGAAAGAGGACGGAAGGAGGGAGGAGCAAAGTAGGAGAGAGAGGTGTGATAATACATAAAGGGACTAACTGGAGCGAGAAGGAGGTGCTGCAGGACTGGCTAGACGAGATCCTGGAGGGAACGAGTTGGGAGTTGGAGGAGACGGCAAACCAGGACACAAAAAAGATAATATTCGCGGCAGAAGAGGAAATGGAGAAGATATGGAAGAGGAGAGATGAAATAGATGAAGGGGGAAAGGTGAGATTAGAGCAGTGGATGAGTTGGGAGGAGAGAAAGGCAAAAAAAGAAGCCATGGGGATAAGAGAGAGAAGGAGAGAGGAAGCGAAAATGAATGGGGAGCTTCTAAAGAACGGGGACTTCAAAGTGAGGGTGGATGGAATAATGTACGAGTGGAAGGAGGAGGAGGGAAGGATCAGAAGGGTGAGAGAGGAAGAGAGGAGGGAAGAAGAGATGAGAGAGGAAAGGAGGAAGAAGGAAGATTAGATAAAGAGATAAAAGAAAAAGAAAAAAAAAAAAAAAAAGCAAAACAAAAGGATGCGTATTAATGCACACAAATGTTTTATATTGTTAGTTAAGAAAATATTGTAAAATACTTAATGTATAAAAACAATAAAGCTATTATTATTATTATTATTATTAATTAAATTTTTTACTTGTTTTATTTTTAAAAAGTTCACTATTAATTTAAATTAAATTTCCTCCATTCATACCAAACTTAGTGCTTTTTAGAGTATGTCAAAAAAAGTTCAGCCCGACTGGGCCGTACATTGTCCTGGAATCGTGTGGACAGTGATTTTCGGTGTTTGATTTTTCATTAGGGTATATTAGGACTAAATAGGCCTAATATACCCTAACAAAATTCTGAAATAAAGATAAAGTTGTGTTACGTATGTATAAAAAATTTCAAATCAACCTGAAAATCTGGGTGCTTTTAGCGAGGAACAGGGTGAGAGGTTTCACGAGGACCTTAAAGCACAAAAAAATCACTAATTTTTATTAATTTCTGAAATCTGTTAATTTCTAAACTTCTCAATTCTTCTAGGTTTGTAAGAACACTTCTAAAATTCTTATCTTAAATTCTTTCTGAACTTCTAAAACTTCTAATTGTTGTCTTCTAGAATTTCTAAATTCTTATAATACTTCTAAAATTGTTGCTCTAGTAACAATAGCTAGTTCCTCACAAGGGATGCCATTTTGTAAAGACCGTATTTAGTATAAGTACGGGCTGCGCGAGTTCTACAAATAATTATTTAATTCGCGGGAACTAGCTTAGGCTTGAGAAACTTATTGTTACTTGAGACTTATAGAATTGCGAAATGCTACGAATGAAGTTAAAGCGTGACGCGTTCTATTCGGTGGACAATGGAATGTCCGATCTTCTAATTCAGCGGACGGTAGTCTGTACGCTCTCTTAACTCAGCGGACGATAGTCTGTCCGCACTTACCTTGTTGATGTTGTACGTAAGGTAGGATTAGGGTTGTTTATGTACATTTAATAATTTGAATTGAGATCACACTGAGATTAGATTCACTTTTTCTGTTTATTGATGTTATTAACAACCCGAGAACTCTGCCGACGATTATGATGGTTACAATTTCGTTTGTTCTAATTTCTATCTTACTGACGCTGTTTGTTATAATGTTGTACTAATTGTAGTATTATAAATAGTTGTTGCTTACATTTAGATCTTTATCTGTCACTCCTGGATGTTACTAAACTCCTTCGTGGCTTGGCAGATTTCGATCGTAGATGCACTTAAACTACACGATACTCGTGGCGTAATAGTGAACTTATACTAGTGCAGCTGTGGTATCCCACATTTGCCGGTTGCTATTCGGCGGACCTTTTGCACGGACGTCTCTCTGCGGTCTGTTTACTGACTCCAAAGAGCCCGTCAGTGTTATCTATGCTGGGGCGGAGTAAACGCGCTCGCAATCGTGTTAGTGCGGAGTAAGCACGCCTCTAATCACTACACAGACTAGACACTGACTGCTCACCAGAGAAGACAGGCTCTGCCGTACTACTGATCCGTTCTGTCACCGAAGGCACTGCGTGGATCGGCTCTAGGGTTTTTAAAGCCTTGGTGCCGATGCAAGGAGTTTTTTAATTAAGAAGTTAAAGATGACTATCGTCCAATCGACATTTGCCACCAGAAGGATTAACGTGTGTAAGTTGACCTAATTCTCCGCGCGAGGAGTGCTGACATGCAGGTCAGTGTGCTGCTCCGGTTTTCGGCGCTCGGTTTCGTAATGCCCTTGTAAGCAGTTTGTGGACGAAGGCGTTCAATCTTATACACGTACATTTATATACTTATACATACACGTATATTCGCACTCATACTCGTATATATACATATATATTTATCTATATGAACGTGGGACATTACAATGTAAAAAAAAGGTATCAAAGAGTATGGGATATAAGTATGCTAGCTGACTATTGCTGTGGATTAAAACGAGACACTACTATAAACTATAAAAGAAAATCTATTCATCGATCATTTGTATAAAAAAAAGGCGTTACTCCAAAAAAGGGGAGTAAATTAAACTTGAGTTAAATGTATATCAATTGAAATTTCAAAAAACATACAAAAACTAAAATCATAATAAAACAATAGAAATTGGAAAAACCATAATAAAAACAATAAAAATAAAAGAAAGAAAACATAACTATGTCATAGCCGGTCCCAAGCCCATGTATTAAAAGAGGAGTGTATTTCAAAATCACACAGCATTGTCTGTATTATGCCAAAATCAGACTTATTTAGAAGCATAATGAAGAAATTAATTCACTATAAATTACACTTATTTCATACTTTAGCTTACAGTATTCTTGGCCTTATCTTTATTTGATCTTGTAATCATATTTAAGATGATGTAATGCAAATAAATTCGGATTCAGCGAACCAAAAAACATACATACATTTTTTCAGATTTTTTTATGAACTTTTCTCAGTTTACGTTGTTTGAGTTTATCACTTGTGGTCCTGTGTAATCTTTATTTTTTCATCTGGTAGTGCTAAAAAGGGATCTAGTACAATGAAGATAATTAAAGTAATAAATTACAAACAAAAAACAACTTATTGTATTTATTTTTGTATTAAAATAATGTATTAAAAGAGATGATTATTAAGAAAATTGACGTGATTTTAACTCTTCAACCCCCTTAAGAAAACATTCGAGAATGTCAATTGGTTTATGACGCCATTTTCAACCAAAGGTACCTAGAAAATGGCATCATTAGCACCGTGCACTTCTGTTGAAAATGACACATTTTGCGTTCGGTTTCGTAGGATTCTATGAAAATGACGTCATTTCATGACATCTCAAAAGGTTCCAATTTCAGACATAAATTGATGTCTGAAATTGGAACCTTTTGAATATTAAGTAACGTCTTTTAATAGGATAATTTAATGACGTCATTATTTTGTGTCAAAACAATTAATTTAATGACGTCATTATGTTGTGCCAAAACATGACACAAAATATTACGTAAAGTTATAAAGGATGCTTAGTTAAAGTATGATTGATTGCAAGTAGATAAAAACAATGATAACCCTAGAAAACTTTGGACATTAATGAATAAGAAACTGGTCAAAGCCAAAAAAATAAATTCCCCGATTACTCAAATTTTGGATAAAAATAAACAACTAGTTACTTATACAAAAGATATCGCTGATAACATAAGCGAATATTTTGGTAATAATGGTATAGAGTTGAGACAAAAATACTAATCCCTACTAACTCTAAGCTAAAACTACCAACCGCAAATCCAAAATCCATTTTCCTCAAACTAACTAATTGTATCGATATTTCAAATATCATTAATAATGTGAAACAAAAATAGCGGGGTTAATAACATTAATGATAATACCATTAAGATACTTGTAAATTTTCTAAGCATACCACTAAAATAAACTTATGTATAGAAACTTGAATCTGGACTGATGCACTAAAAAAGACTGAAATTATACCAATACATAAAAGTAACCAAAACTATAGACCAATATCACTAATTTCTAAATTAGATAAAATCTTGGAAAAAATCATATATTAAAGTTGTCTTATCAAAGAATCAGTACGGTTTTGTTAAAAACAAAGAAAGCAAATATGCTTTACAATCCATAACAAATACTTTATGTAATAATTAAGATAGAAGCAAGCCTATAGCTATGACTTTTCCAGATCACTCTAAAGCATTCGAAACAGTCAACCATAACATACTGTTACAAAAACTCTACCAATATGGAATAAGAGGCTATGCCTATAAACTAATGTCCAACTATTTACGCAACAGGCAGCATAGAATTAAAATTAAAGATGCGATAAGTGCAAAAACAATTGATCTACATCAATAACATATTGAAAGAACATATTATTTCATATGTCAATGATAATTATTGAAGATGATACCTGGAGTGACGAGGAAAATAGATTGAATGAAGAAATAAAATATATCAAACTGGTTGCCTTAAATAAGTTTTTATTAAATTTGTAAAATCAACATATGTGACCTTTGGGAATTACCAGGATAGTATTCCTTCCAATTTCGAGATAAGGCTGGACAATAAAGTATTAAAAAGAACGGATAAGCTGAGTACGTACCTAGGAATTATCTTCGATTATAACATGAAGTGGGGCAAATATACTAATTATCTATATAGTAAGATCAAATATCTAGAGTTTATATACTATAAACTGGCTAAAGTTATGAACACAGAGGCATTAAGGGAGCAAAACAGTCCTATGGGCAGAAAAATAAAAATACAAAAAATTAATATATAAATTCAACTTTTTATTGAGATATTTTTTCTACTAAAACTAGGTCACATTACCTACAATTTAAGCCCGTATAGGCCTCATTTAATGCTATCTAATAGCAGTGACAGTACAGACACCCATGAAAATATTTTGTCACTGTCCCTAAGATTCCAAGTGAACCGATGGATGAAATGGGCTCAAAATTTTTTAGAAGTTCTACACATCTGTCATTCTCAGATGAATGATGTGATTTTAATTTGAATGCGTAGAAGTAGTTTTACAACAAAAATACTATATTTTTTATTGTTTGTCGACTATTTCTGCCACTAATTTTTTTGTAAAACAACTTCTACACATTCAAATCGAAATCACCTCATTTATATAAGAATGACAGGTGTGTAGGACTTGTAAAAAAAATTTCAGCCCATTTCATCAATTTATTCACCTGGAATCCTACGGACAGTGAGCTGAAATAAGGAAAAATCAATATCAATTTTAATCAACGTTAAATGGAGTTACAATTATAGTTATAACTTTACTTACACAGCAGTCAATCAAGTGGGCCCAATGATATCTTTATCCATTTGTTAAGACCAACATTTTGACTATTCATATGGTATATATGTTGACACATGATCTATGTGATGTTTATCATGTGCGTGGCATGTGTTCTTTTGAATGAATTTCAGTCTCTAGTTTGCACGATGGGATGGGTTTATTGGGTGGGTCGTCTCTTTCATGTATTTGATTTGAGCTGTTTTTTAGTGTTGAATAAAAAGAAAAAAAAGAAAAATCGCCACTTACTTGTTGTTGAATTATTTGGACCGTGGTCCAGGGTCCTTTACAATCTATCTTAGTTACTATTTTGTTAGTATTGTTAGTTTTTTTACTTAATATATTACTTGTTTTTTTTTTGTAAATTGCATATACTTTGAAATTTTTAAGTATTTTTATTTGTTATTACTTACTTCTAGGGATGTTATATCTTAGCCTGAAATTTGACAATATATTTTTATTATTATTTTGTGATGTACCTGGTGGGGTCTAAAGTTTAATGGTCCGGGTATATTATGAATATACAAAAATGTGTTTTTTTTTTATTTCATCATTAGATCTTATAAATACATTGGTCCCTGTTGACGACAAAGAAGGTGGGTTGTTCAAGAGTAGATGATCCAGGACGAGTTATTGGGACAGAGCCCCATGACTGATGAGGCTTAATTTCTCAAAGCGGTCCAGTAGGTCTTCATCCTCAGCGTCTACTCTGTCTTTTTTTGTTGGTATCAAAGGTTCATCGAGCATCAGATCACCGTCAATACTCTGGTCCAGTAATGGGGTTTGATCGATTGACCATTCCTCCTGTCGCGTTCTCTCGGTCGAGATGGTTTCAACTCTGTTTGAACTCTTTTCAATGTGCTATTGATCCGTTGTCGTTATTTTTTTCTGTTGATTTGTTTGTGTTGTTCGGGATACGGCTGTTGCATTCCTTCAGATGTTGGTCCTAATTTTTATATATTATTAATTGTCCACATGCTTTGGATTTTACAGACCATTTGATGTTCTTTTTTCATCCTCTTATCAGCCAATCGATGACAGACCGGATGCAACCTTCTATATGGTTGTTGACCCCTCGCAAGATGTTTCGGGGTGGCCCAGATCTGTCTGTACAGATGATTACAATGGTCCATGGCTTTCATCGCATCACTGTGATTAAAATACTGCACGAAGGCTAAATATTTTTCTGTAACAAAAATCTAATGCGGTCCACTGGTCCAAATGTTGCAAATACTCTTACAAATTCTTCATGGCCCATGGTTAGGGGTACTTGGGCGCAGAATCGTCGTCCTGCAGTATCGTCTAACTGCCGGGTTATGATGTTGGGTCTGGGTACTGGCATCTGGCTGGGTTTCATTGGCACCCGTGCGTCTGATGTGCCTTCTCCCGCTTCCTCTGGTTCCAGGGTTGATGGGTCTTGTTCCTGTTTCCCGGTTATGAAATGTATGGCGCTCTCGTTATCTTCAGCATCTTCGTAGGTGGCTAATATTTTAGTCTTTCCTTCTTTATCAATTGTAAACCAGCTCCATCCATACCGGTCCAAACTCCTTCAGGTCTGCCAATAGATAGTGCGTAGGTCCTATTATTGTAATTGCCATTGCTTTGTTATTCAGTTTTTTGACATGTGTGACTCGTTGCGTCATGTTTTCTATACTATGTTCTTCTGGGTTTGTATGTTGTTCTATGAATTTTATTTGTATCTCCTGTGTAAATTGATTTTCGACGGCTAAGCCTAAACCTTGTATATTCGTCCATGGTGTCAGGACCAGAGCTTCGACCATGCCTTCAAGATTTCGTCCCAACCCTTTTCCGCGTTGATATCCCATCCTTATCATCGTAAGTTTTTCTTCTACCGTTGATGTGATGTCACTTTCTTCGTCATGAGCATCCCTAAATTTCACAGCATCTTCTCTTGCATTCAGGGCTCTACTTTGCTGATATTCACTTTCGTATATGACCATCAGTAAGTATAAATTTGGTGTTGTCGTGGTCGTACATGTGATGTTGCAAGGCCCATAATGTTTGAAGAGGTGATTTATAGCTTGTTGGTCGCCCTGAGCTTTTACTAATATGCTCACCTCATCTATCTCAGTGATATCTAGTATCATTATGTTGGTGTGGTTCATTTTGCTGGAACAATTCGAGTTGGTTTGAATTAATTTTGGTTCAGGGTTCAATTCAAATATGGTACTTAATGTTTATCATTCTTGGTCATGTAACATTTACTAGGGTGTGATATACAGTTTGGGATCCTTGTGCTTCGTGTCGGTTACAGTATGCACTTCTAATCTCATGTTGGTGCTTCCCTTTTTTTTAATATTTTATGGTATGAGTACTTTTTTATATGTGTTTTTTTTTATAATGTGGTCCAATAGGTACAGGGGTCCACATTGGATCTTCATATCTATACTTTAAAATTATTGAAATGTTTATGTTTGGGTGTCTCATCCTGCAAAAATATAGTGATTAATTTACATGCATAAATGATATTGTACCTTTGATTATTTTTTTATTTATGGGATTTAATCAGAACTCAGGTCAGAATCCACCTCGACATCCTTTAATTTGTCAACGTGCTTTCTGACTCTCTTTCCGTTGGGATATTCTAGAATTACACTTTTCCGACCTACAAATTCTATGATTTTTAATGGTTTATTCCTATATGAGTCGAATTTATGGACGCGGGGTTTCTTAATTAATCTGGTATATCCGCCGATTTTTCCTTTGAATGTTCTGACCATTTTGTCATACCTCTCTTTGGTCCTAATTTTGTTGGTTATTTGGGTTTCCCCTGCTAGAAGCTTCATTTGTTCTAGTCTTAGTACTAGGTGACGCATGTAGACGTTATACGTTTTTCATTTTTCATCGGAAGGGATTCTCAAAAGGAAACGCGCTATTTTCCCATAAACCAATTCAAAGGGTGTAAAGTTTGTGGCCGCGTGTACACTGGTATTATATGTAAAGGTTGCAAAGGGTGTTAGGTGGTCCCAATCCTCATATCTCTCAGAGTATATTCAGATGAACTCTATGAATGGAGCATGACTTCATTCCAATGACCCGTTTGTTTGAGGTCTATAGTCTGAAGTTGTCAAATGGTTTATTTTGAATAGTTTCAATAGTGATTCAACTATGCTTGATAAGAAACTAGTCGCTCTTTCTTAGAGTATGGCTTTCGGGGCTCCAAATTGGCAGATAAGGTACTTTGCCAGTGTATCAGCTATCGTCGTTGCATTGAGGTTTTTAATGGGTATTGCTATTAGATATTGCAACGTCTTGACTGCATTGTCAAGAGATGGCAGTTTCCTATTGGTGTCATCCTCAATTTTCCTACAGTATCAATTGACACTTTATCAAAAGCTTTTATCGGTGTGTCTGTGATGATCATTGGTTCTCTCGTTTTGAACCGTTTTATTTTCTGTTCTGGGCAGTTTGCACATCGTCTAACCTAGTTTTGGACGTCGTTTCTCATTTCTGTCCAGTAGTATCGTTCCCTTACTTCTTGGGCTTCATCTTCTGTGATTTCTGAGTTTGGTTGGCGTAATCCGCTGTATCTGGGATCTGGTAATGGTAGTTTGTCTGAGTCGCTCTCCTCATTAGTCTTTGACGACAGCCATAATCTTCTGGATGGAATTACACGGAGAATTGGTTTCTTATGATTTTGTCTTTGAGCTTTTTGGCTACGCTTTCTCTTACAACTTGTTTGTGTAGAGGAGGATGTCTGTATTGCTTAGTATATATAGGTATATTATTTTCTAAATGAATATGTTGCTCGAGATGTCGGTGCACGAGAGCCTGTCTCCTGGCAATAGGAATCGATACAAAAAGTCTTCAATTATGTTGTCCACAATTTCTAATTCTTTTCTATTCAAATGGTTTCTTTTGATTGATGCCTTCACTCGTTCTAGTCTTCTGATTTGATCATCAATTTCATCACCATCAAAATCACTGTCTGTTTCTTGCAGAAAGTCTGATATGATGTCGAAAGGTATTAATTCTTTTGAATCTACTTCTATCATTACACTTTGTTCGCTTGTTTTTATAGGTATCATTTTACAGGTATTATTTATATTGTTGACCACGCCTTCACCTAAAAATACGCCAGCATTTCCCACATGCATTCTGGGAATGTAGCCTTCCTTCAATTTACTTTTGATTAATTTGATTTGAACTACTTGTCTAGTTCTAGCTTTTATCACGTATTTTACTTTATTCGGTGTAGCATTTTCTTTGCTCTCAGTGATTTGTTCCGTTAACCTAATCTCGTCATCAGTCTGTGCTCCCACTTTTAGCACATCATTTGCTTGTTTACATCTATATCCCTTCTTTAGGTTTCTAGGATTATGCTCTTCTTCATGTCCTATGAATGGTATGTTTTTCAAGGTAATTCTTTCCCAGCATACCATCTTGCTTTATGGGAGAACCGTCTTGTATTATCTGAAATTTTACGGGGGTTCCTCTTACTTCCAAATACACTGATCCTGCCGTTCACACGGTTCGATCCGTGATATCTCCTAATTCTCTGGCATCTTCACTGCTTATTGGTAGGTCATCATGCAAAGCTCCGATTTTTTTCAGATTCACAGTTGCACCATTATCTATCATGAAATCTAAATACGGTCGTTGTGTTCCTGCGGGTATCGTTATTGTTACAGCTTTCCATCTTCTCAATTATAGTTTTCAAGTCCCTTGCAGTTCGTCGAACACATTCTTACGATCTCTCGGGCCTTGTTACTATCGCCATCTCTGGGGCTTTTGCTTGATTTTCGTGCAGGCTCTTTTGATTCGAATTTCGATTCTGGTTGAACTCCTGCATTTGTTTTTGATATTTGTTTGGTCCATATTCCTTGGTGTCTGCTGATTGCTTTGTCTCGGATAATTCTGGTTTTGGCCCGTCATATTGTAACGATTTGCATAATTTAGATTTCTGTAATTGTTCTCTTGGTAATGGTTTTGTTGGTAACGATTTGTTTGGCGACGGTTGCCAGAATATCCATCGCGTAGTACATTTCGCGATCGATCTTGTACGTAGGCTATGTATTCAGGTTCCTCATATTCATACCGTTCCTCCATATAACCTACTTGCTGCGAGCGACTTCAATAGGTCCATCATCTCTTTCTTGTAACTGTTTCCCTTTTCTTCTTGGAGTGCTGTTTTTGCATTGCCCAGCAGGACGTTGATTTCATCATAGAAATCACCTACGTATCATGTTCTCTCATTCAAACATTTTGAATTTAATTGTTGTAATAGCTGAAGTTTCTCCCTGGTCCAAATCTCTATTTTAGGTACGCTATCAGTTCTTCCACTGTTGTAATTTGTTTGTTAATTAAGCTTTTCTTCGCTGGTCCGGTGATTTTGTGTAAGGCATTCTGTAAAAACTGCGGTTGTATATCTTTACTCACTAGAGACGCTGCGTTTCTTAAATCGTGTATATATTGACTAAGACTTCGTTTGCCATCAAAAGTTGGTATAACGCTTATGCAATTCATGAGTGCGAAGGTATTTGCTATGTTATTCATTAGCATGAAATTGGAATCAGATGAAGTTGCATTCGTTGCCCTGGTACCTCTGGCATTTGTTTCGTCGCCAAGATTCATCTTGAAGCTCTTCTTGTATCTTTATATAAAAATTTTAAATGGGCAAAATCTGTTCTTCCTCACCCTTTTCTTCTTTTAAAAGAGAATAATTTATAAGGGATCTAAATGTTGGGGTTGTTCATTCAGTCGGGTTATGGGTCGCTAAAGCGTGGGGCGCAAGGTTACCAGGAAATATTTCAAACAGGTTCAAGGGTGAATGAGTGTGATTTTTGTGTCAAAAAAAAATTAATCGGCTTTGCGTTTATTCGTTTTCCTTAAAGCAAACTTCAAAAGTTCATTGAATCATTTGATTACTTCAGATTGAAAATTTAAATTATCTTCAGAAACTTTACTGTTACTCGCGTTTATACTATTGGCTTCCCGATAATAATTGCACAATTGATCATTTATTTCCTTGAGACTTTCCTCTAATGCTTTCTTTTGGAATAATAATTTCTGCAAAAATATTTCTTTCCCGATCTCTTTTCCTTAAACAATTTTTCTCTGCCTGAGTAATTTTCTTCCTTCATGTGTTGTGGTTCTATGGGATGCAATGACCGCTGTTGAGCTGGTCCGACGAGAGCCGCTACTCAGCTGACTCAGGATACACAAGAGTAGTCGCTACTAAGCAGACCAAAGGATCAGATTGCTATTGAGCAAACCTTAGGATATAGAATGACCGCTATTGAGCAGATCCAGGGAAAAGCCGCTGATAAGCAGACTTATGAGGTTTATGATAAATAGTCGCTTTTGTAAGCAAACTAAAGAAAAAGGTAAACGATTCTTCAGCCATTGGAAAATTTTTCAAAAATACAATAATTTAAATGCTCAAAAAAATTTTAATGAAAATCAGTTACACTCTTATTTTGCAATAAATAAAAAATTTTGCACCTTCGAATTGAAACAATTCAATTAAGTAAAAATAATCAAAAGAGCGAATTTATTTTTTATATTTTTTTTGGAATAATTATTAATCCATAAATATTTGGCTTCCTGCCGGGTCGTTCTACCCTAACAAATCTTCTTATTTTCAATGACTTCATATCTGAATCGTTAGAGAAATCTGATCAAGTTGACTCGGTGTACACCGACTTCTCAAAGGCCTTTGATAGGGTTGATCATGGCAGGTTGCTCTCCAAAGTTTGGAATGATGGTGTTAGGGGTCATGTTTTTTATTTAGTTTCTTCTTATTTAAATGATCGTTATCAGGCAGTACGCATTAATAATTGTATCTCTCCTCTTGTACGAGTGTCGTTTGGCGTGCCGTAAGGATCGAATTAGGGACCATTATTATTTTGTATTTACATAAACGATCTTGTGAGCCGCATCCAATTTGCAAAAATACTGCTGTACGTCGATGAAGTCAAACTGTATGCACGTATCCAGGATGCTGAGGACGCGGCGAGACTCAGTGCTGACTTTGAGGCCTTAGGAGATTGGGCGAGTGAGGATGGCCTCTGGCTTAATTTATCGAAATACCATGTTATATCCTTTTATAAGGGAAGATCTGTCCTGAGGCTACCTTACTCGCTCATGGGCTCTACCATCGAACGTGTTGACGCTGTTCGTGATCTGGGGGTCCTTTATGACTCTCAGATGACCTCTGGCCACATTGATGCGGTGATCTCTAAGTGCCGTGGGTTGAATGGATTTATTAGACGAACTACTATTGATTTTTCTATAATCTAAGGAATCATAGACCTCTCGAGGAAAGCTTGTGTCACTCTAACTTTGGTTTCTTCACGACTTTGCCGAGTCTAAGGCGGGCGTGGAACTTCCTTCCAACTACGATAACGTCTATCGAATCGTTATATACTTTTAAGATTTATCTGAGAGGATTTGTATCGACATTTTGATTTTTACTGTGATATTTCGCTTACCGTTTGTTTTCACTTAGGATTTTACAATCTACTTCGCTATTTATTAAAAAATTTGTAATTTTCTATTGTGCTATCGATCTATGGACACTTGTAAAGGGCAGTAATGCCCGTTAACGAATAAGTAAATAAATAAATATTCAACGTATTGACGCATTAGAGTAATGCCTGAAACGGAAATAATATTCGTAAAAATCTTCAATATATATAAAAAAAGGAAGAAACCAATAATATTATTATTATTATTAAGATTCGTTTGTTGTTAATCTAAATTTAATAATCAACCATTACTGAATTGCAGTGTTTATCATTCCCTTGAATATTTATTAACTTTTTTTTTCGCGTCGTTATTTATTTGCGTACTCTTTATTATCTCACTCCCGATTTTATTTAATTTTTAACACATATTTTTTTTCTTTTTAGATAACTACAATTGCTACAGGCATGCAGCAGAGAGAGAAAACAGCTACAGTTTGACAATCACGCGTGTATCTCGGTGGGACCTCCAATTTTACCTTGTCGTAGGTGGTGAATACAAAAAAGTGACTTCTCTTCTTCTTTTTGGAACTCCTTTTCTCGCCCTCCTATTAAAATGTCCTTTATGACCCGGTTTGGTTTTTCGGAAATTGATGTTCTGACCAATTTAAAATAACACTTAAATATTCTGGCTTAATGACTTTATTCAACAATTATTCAATTCCAAACAATAAGCTAAATTAAATTTTGCAATTGGTATCCAACCAAACAAAATAAAATCAATAAAATTAAATTTAGAAAAATGACCGACCGAACTGGATCCCGGCTCGTGTCGGAGTGACGTGGGGTAGCGTGGCTTGGGGATGCTCGGAAGTATTTCCACTTGTTGCACTCATTAGGTCTTACGGGGCCTAGCAACTGCACAAGCGCCTAAATTGCAACGTAGCTTTGCACGCGCGGTCTCGAGCAGCGGAGGGGAAATTGTTTGGGTTAGCGAGATTCTTGGCTACCTGATACTTTTATGGCCTTGAGTCTCGCTGCACCTTTTATGTGTGGAACTTTCCTGAGTTTATATTCAATATAATTTCTTGAATATAATCATCGGGAAGTTGTCACATAATATAGCCACTCGAATAATTGTTCCAGATGCATTAAATGATCTTCTGACTTACAAGGAAGGTACCCCAAGTGTGTGTCGCCTATTTGGATGATATTGCAATATATTATAGTACATTGAATAATAAAAGACACGTATATTTTTCTTTGATACAGTGTGCGTAAAGTGCGATTTTACGTACACTAAAATAAACTTATATTTTTTAAAAAGTGCGTAAAGAGCAAATTAAGTTTCTCTAATCAATATTCTGCTATCATGACAGTTCGCTGGAAAGAACAGTCGTTTTAAGCCAAGTCTCACTAATGACAATGATATGAGGAAGAAGCGAGAGCTGATAGAGGTTAGATTTCAAGTAAGATAATTTACCCTGGACCGAATGAGCATTCTGATAATAAAGAATGAGACCCTTATCATCGCTTTGGACAAAAGGTGATGTTACTGGTGTCCATGAGTGAACGAATGGCAGGACGACCAGGAGCAGGAGCATTGGACTGGACCCGGCTGGCCTCAGATTCTGGCCTGGACACGACCAGCTGCGGGGTTTCATTTACATACTTCACAACTCTAACCTCTTGTGAGTTAAGACGGTTAAGCCTGGACGCCTCTTGCCTTAATCTAGTATATAGAGCACGCTGGGCTGGAGTATGGTTGTTAGTCACCTCGATCCCCTTTGGGAGAAGTCCTCTGTTCATAACAACTCTGGATACTTCAATGGTGGAACTGAATCGCAAAATCACTGGAGGAATCTTTCTTCTAGATGTGGGCCTGGAGAATCTCCTGACTATAATGGCTCCAAACTCTCCACCAAGACTAAGCAGCAGTTCCTTCATTCTATCAAGGTGCATGCGGTACTGCATCTCGTTTATAACCTCACTGATACTAGAATCCCAGTTGCGTTGATCATTGACACTGTTGGCGTGGGAGGATTTGCCATACTCGTCAAGCAGGGCTTCCATTTTAGCCACTCTTACCTTGTATGCATCCAGATCACCACGCAGAACGGTTATGTCCACCACATTCCTATCAATTTTGGTTTCAATAAACTTAAACTGGTTGCTGATAGCCGCCAGATACCCCTTGATGTCCGTGGCCTCCTTAGAAAAAGCCAGAGTTATATTATTCTGCAGTGTCAACATGTCCCCGGAAATGCCATCCCCGCTGATGACGATGACGATGCAACACCAGTAAAACACCTCCGAGCACAAGGGATATGGTACACGGAGAAAGAGGCACCACAGGATATACCTGCTTCAGCAATCAACTCTCCACAGAGCGAGCACAGTGGATCACTCATCGCGTGGAATAGACACGTAAACACGAGGCAACAGCCAGCACCGAATCACGGGGAAAGTCTTGATTGGCAGCCCGGAACAGACACTAAACCAAGCGAAAAACGCACGCACCTCACCACCGAGAACGGCAGTCCGACACCAAGCAGCAGCACCAGCACCTGAGGCCGAGCAGGCCAAAAGTTTAAAGTAAAAAGTCTAGGGGCGGGCAGCACGAACTGCATACACTGGGAGAGGTAGAGAGAGAGAGAGAGAGAGAGAGAGAGAGAGAGAGAGAGAGAGAGAGAGAGAGAGCGAGTAGACAAAGATCAGGTCCAGGACACGTGTGTACACTAGCCGCACCAAGCTCCAGGTCAACGTTCATACGTCCGACAAACCCAAGCGGTCAAAATCCCCGCTGCGCGCCAAGCAGCCTCGGCGATGGGCGGGCAGCCACGAGGCTCGATAACGCCAACAACGAATCCAGAGATTGCACCGCAATCCGCGGTGTGAAGGCACGAATTATTATCACAGAAGGTCAAGAAAGACCCCAGGAGGCCTTCCTGATGAATATTTAAACAATATGCCACCAAAATACTATATTAAACAATAACTTAAAGCGGAGCTCCGAGTCAAGCGTACGTCCCGTGCGCCATCTATATCTTTACACATCTTTCATATATATATATATATATATATATATATATATATATATATATTAAACTTACTATTTTATTCTTATAAATGCTTTATTATTTCAGCACTAAAAATGAAAATGAATTCTTTGAATGTTAATCTTCTGCTTGCCTATTTCCAAACACTTAATATTGAAGATGAGCCCATTCAATGTTAAAGAAATAGAGATAAAAGACCATTTCCAAATGATACTGTGAGATTGGATGTAATCGTCTAATAATATAGTGTAATAATGGAAAAATCGTTGGATTTTCAAGATGATTTTAAAGAATCAGATGCACGTATTGTTGAAGAGGTTGATTTGCATTCAATTCCTGACGATCCTAAATTTCCTACGGATCAGTGTACGAGACATAAAGTACCATTGAGTTTTGAATATAAAATCGGGCTGTAGATTACTGGAGAAGTGGAAAAACAAAAAAGAATTTGTCGCTACAAACAGTTCAAAAGAGATTCAGGGAAGTTAGTTCCGAAACGCAATTACGACGCTGGGCTCACCAAAGCAATCAAGGTGGAACATGCCGAGACAAAATTGCAAGAATTTGCGATTACACGCTATAAAATTGTAAAGCTGCTATTGAAGCTGGATTAATAATACATGACAATGATTTAAGAAGATGGGCTCTCCAAGGACAAAAAATAATTGGAAATGAGGACTTAAGATTTAAAGCTTCAAAACACTGGCTTTTAAAATTTAAAATCTCTCATAGAATTGTTTCTCGAAAAATTAATAAATTTGTCACAAAACAAAGCATAGAAAATAGAAATGATTAGCATAAAAAAGAGGTAGGATTCGTGACAGAACTCAAAAAATTGATGAATGAAGTAGGTAATAAAACACATAATTCAGACCAGAGTGGTTTCCAGTTGGAAATGCATTCTGTTCGAACTCTGGCCATAGAAGGAGAATAGAAAGCACAATGCCTTGTACAGTTGGTCACATCAACGACTCATAGCTATACGGTGCAACCAACAGTTTCAGCCACAGGTAACTTATTATCACCTTTGTTTTTAGTATTAAAGGAACGAAGCGGAAAATTCAGACCAATCGTTTCACAAAACTTATTAAGACCTACTAACGCTTATGTTGCATCCTCGACATCTGGAAAACTAAATTGAGGTAAATTCATATTTTATTAACTTCTAAACATGAAAAATTAATTATTTCACAAGATACGCTTAAATGAAATAAAAATTTGTAGAACTCTTCAAGACGTGGTAAAAGGAGGTATATTTTCGTCAAGTTGGCCCTATAAGCATGCTGCTAATTGATTCGTGGAGTGGTCATTGTTCATCCGCTGTAGGAGGACAATGATGATGAATGCAAGAAGTTACGCCATATGATAAAACGGTACATCTCAAAATGATACCTACAGGAACGACTGGAAACATTCAGCCATTAGATATCTGGATTCCGTACATGGAAGAATAATGTTAAACATTTCTCAGACAATGTTATGCTCCTAGACGAAAACTTAAACTTGCATTTGAGAAATAATGTAATTAAATTAGAGTCTTTGGTTCATAACCAATTTTCATCTCCGCGATATAAAAATCTATTTAAATATTCGTGATACTAAAGTGGGTGTGTTGTAAATCGACCCGGAGATTTCGATAACCCCGTCAATTTTGGTTTTAGAGATTCCTGTGCAAAGCATTGTGAGGTTGATGGTTGTCAAAACGTTGCAATTGTTATATGTTCTTGGTGTAAAACATCTTTTTACTTAAAACACTTTTTGGAAGACTATCATTATTGTACTACTTACAATCCATAATTACTTTACTTTAAATTTGTTGGACTAATCAATAAAAGCTTATTTTCGTTTTAAAAATATAGGGGAGATACCATAAAAATTAAAATAGTGCATTTTATTACCTAATCTATTTTAAAATTTTTAGCGTTAGTTCCATCAAGAAATCTTTTTCTGGTTGGAAAATAATTAACAAAATAAGAAAAGGGGGTAGTAATCCCCCTAGAAAATATATCTTTATTTTTTAATATTTTATTAAATAAAATTACTTTTCTATACGGTACATAATTCATTATTACTTTTGTAGTCGAAAGATGATTGAAAAAAACTTAATTTTTGTTTTAAAAATATGGGGGTTATAAATATAAGGTTGCCACCCTTTAAGTTGAAGGAGTGAAGTTGTGTACTCATTCCTATTCTAAAAGTTTTAGCTTTTGTTCCAACAAAAAATCTTTTTTTGTTTTGGAAATAACGAACAAAATATAAATAGGAGGTAGTAGCCCCAAAATAAATAATTTTGGCAAAAACCACGAGACAGGTCAACTTTATTTATTAATATTCTTTCAAATGAAATTAATTTTAAAGCGCTCTATAAATTATTGTTATTTTGATAGCTGAAAATTGAGTAAAAAAAACTTAATTTTCTCTTAACCCATTAACGCTCAAGCGACTCGATTTTTTGTCAACTTTCCGACGCATTTATTTTATATGTTGCCGTCTTTAAAAAAATACCCTTTTAACATATTTCGGCGTAGAATTTTATGCTCTTTTAGAATCCGTAGTCAAAATGATAATTAGACCTCTAGGAAAAATAATATGGTCGATTAAAACAAAAAAAATCGAGAAAATTGAAAGAAAAAATTTTTCTTGATTTTCTTTCATAATGTTATCGCCAATAATTTGTGCTCCAATAGTGGACAAAGGTGGACAAAATGCTTCCACTTTCAGAGAAAATTTTTGTTATCAATGTAAAATGTCTTGTTTCTACAAAATGGCGGCAATAACGTAAAAATTTCATACAAAATATTACTTATTTTTTTCTTGAAAACTATGGACTTGATCAAAAAATTCAATAGAACAAAAATGTCTGAGAATTAGTCAAGGAATACTCACAAATTTTTTCAAAAAATTTTGACTTGTTTTTCGAAAATCAGATTTTTAGGTTTTAAAAAAAATATTTTAATTGTCTCCAAAAATTCCGAAAAAATTTGTGAGTGTTCCTTGACTAATTCTAAGACTTTTTTGTTCTTATAAACTTTTCGCTTAAATCTACAGTTTTTGAAAACAAAATTGATTACCTCTCAAAAATAAGTAATGTTTTGTATGAAATTTTTACGTTATTCCCGCCATTTTGTAGAAATAAGACATTTTAGATTGATAACAAAAATTTTCTCTTAAAGTGGAAGCATTTTGTCCACCTTTGTTCACTATTGGAGCACAAATTATTGGCGATAACATTATGAAAGAAAATCAAGAAAAATTTTTTCTTTCAATTTTCTCGATTTTTTTTGTTTTAATCGACCATATCTTTTTTCCTAGAGGTCTAATTATCATTTTGACTACGGATTCTAAAAGAGCATAAAATTCTACGCCGAAATATGTTAAAACGGTATTTTTTCAAAGACGGCAACATATAAAATAAATGCGTCGAAAAGTTGACAAAAAATCGAGTCGCTTGAGCGTTAATGGGTTAAATAAATAAGAGTTGCTACCCTTAAAATTAAAAGTTGCCCAGTTTTATAGTCTCTTTTATTCTAAAAGTTTTGGTGTTGTTTTCATTAAGCTACCTCTATTAGTTTCTGAAATAGTTGAAAAGAAGTGTTTTTGGGGATGAACTTTAGGAGTTAATTTCACCCCCTAAAAGTGCCTGTCGGCACATAAAAAAATATACGTGTCTCTTATTTTTTAATGTACTATAACATATTTTGTTTATCATGTCTCTTACAGGTTCTCTATTATGTATAGAGATCAGATGTGGAGGCACGAAAAATGGAGATTCATCTTTTATTTGACTTTTATATGATATTCATAGATATAAATATATATTTATATTATATATATTTATTTGATATTATTGAAATTTGATATGAGATTCATAGCCTTTTAAAAGGCCCGACTTTTTACTGAATATGTCTTAAAATTTCCATATAAGATTTCTGAGTTTTATAAGAATTTCAGGATCATTACATTTGCGATTTCGAAGTTAATGACTCAAAATTTAACGGATTACTGCCTTCTTTAGGTTCTCACTCATCTGTATAATTTATTGATGGCGCTGAGATCGAATCATAATCTTTTTTCGATTCATCTTTATCACTCCATTCATCCTCATACTCGCTTGCATTTTCTTCAATTGACTCTATGCAACAGTGATTTACATTCTTAAAATTTATTTTTGAATTCTTGTAGAATAATATCTCGCTATTTTTTTCTCCTTCTTTCAATTCGATCACTCCCATATTGATATTTATCGATATGTCGGATTTCTACAATGTATCTATACCCAAAATGCATTCTCTCGATAACTTTGGAACTACGATTAAACTAATATATCTTTTGGTATTTCCCACTTGTACCTCGGCTTGAAATGGGATGTTCTGTTTAACTGATTGAGCTCCTATAGCATCCTTAATTATTTGTATTTAAATTCTTCCTCATGAGCTTTATAAAATTCTTCCGATACACATGTTATAGGACTTTCAGCATCAATTAAATCTGCTGTCTTAATTTTCTGTAAAAAAATCGTTACTTCAGGACACTCTGTTGTTACTTTTTGTTCCTCTTTCACATCTGAATCATTAAGTAATGCTCCTCTAGGATCTTTAAAAATAGTTGTAACCTATCCTTCTTTTGCAGTCGCATCATGACTTTCTCTCTCAGAGATTTCATCCGTGGCACATGTTACGACTACTGGTGATTTTTCGGCATTGTAAAACCATATGGTGCCATAGGATCTTCTTGAATTTCATAACCTAAGGTAGACATATTTTTCTTCGGCTTCCTTCTAGTATTTTGAAATTGTCTATTCTGTTGACCATTTTTTTTGACAAATTGAATTTGTAGAATTAGTTTTATTGTGATTAGGTATATTCAAGAAGTTTTCTTGAATTTTCGTATCTCCAGTTTTTTCTTGTTGAATTTGTGAATTATTACCATTAGGTTTATAATGATTCAACCATGCTATATTCTGCTTTTGCTGATTTTGTTGACCTTGTGCAGTCAACTGAGATGTTAAAGTATTTTGTACAAGTTTTTTCTAATCTTGGCTCTCAAGTTCTCTCTTATCACCGCTATCTTTGCAAGCCAACAATTGCAAAAATACTGATCTCGTCTCGATTTTTTGTATAAACACCGCAAATTTAATATCAAAATCATGGTGTGCTACAGTTTTCTCACAAGTTCCACCAACTGATCCTCCCAATGATCTAGTGTTACGTGTGAGGGTCGGTATTTTGTTCTTCGTGAGGGAGTTAACCTTACGATTGCTGCAAATATATCGGGACGACAAATGAATACCATAGATTATCGGCAAATGCTTAATTTATTGATCACAGTTAACAATGATTGACTAAGTCGGGAGAATTTGGCTTCGGGGTAGGTTCGCGCTGTTGCTGGGCGCATATTTGGCGACTCATGCTCAATTGAACTTGAACTACCAGCGCTATAGACGTGTGACTTATCACACGTGACACTAGCAAGAACATATTTTACATCTTCTAGATCAATTTCGTCAGGGTTTAAATATCTTCTCATCTCTTGGAGAAAATTAATTGGTTTTTCATACCATTCACCCTTAAAAATAGGAGCCATTACCTTCTCTTTTTAAAATATCGAATGAGAAAAAGTCTTTTTATGTCCATATCTATTATTCGAGTAATCCATACTTGGAGATTAAGCATGTCAATTTTGTGATTTTTGAAACACATTTTTTTCATTTTCGATTCTTTAATTGGAGAAGGCGAACTGCTGCTTGTCGATCTATTAAGAATTGATACTTTGCGCTGTCGAATCTCTTTACTGAATCATACTTGACTTAGTTTATTGCTACGAATTGTTCTCTCAACGAAATCTAAATTATTGCTTCGCCATACAGTTTTAATGATTCTATGCAGTTTTTAGCTTCTCCCAACTGTGATGTTGGGATTATTCAAGAGAATATTTTAAAGCGTGAGCCTCCCAAATCAACAAACTATTCTATCTCTTCCTCAGGACTCTTATATCCCGGGAGGGACGGTATAGGAAATGTCTGCGAGGATCTGTCGGGTTATAATTAAATAGGCAAAAAAATATATATGTATATTTATCAATTTATTCAATTATTATATTGACGGGGAGCACGGACTTTAGCCGTCTCCCTGCTGCTCCACTCTGCTTCGTGCTGTTACCTGAAAACGCGAGAGTGACGCGAAACCAAGTCGCTTGGCTCGGTTCTGCAGCCACGCTCTGCTATCTCCTGCCGCGAATCGCGCCTGAAACCGCGAAAATCCCTTCCGGTGTCTGCTGCGCGACGCCAATTCTACTATTACTCGCGAAATCAGCGCGACGCGATATCTCCCAACTAGCACAGGACAACACTCGCGAAATACTTCGGCGCAACGAGGTTGACGGGCTCTAGGCCGCGTCGTCTTCACGGCGTGAGCAGGACAATCTGCTCGTCACACGATAGGTAGAGGAAGGAAAAGCAGCGGCGGACTAAACACGCCACGTCGCTGCTCAGGACTACCACCAAGGATTAGTAGGAATCGCGGTGAATCTAACTATAAATTACGCGAACTCGCGGTGATAATATTAATAGCTGGCTCACCTCGAAGCTTTACTTATAGAAGACTTTCCTGTCGTCTCGCTCTCTCTCTCTCTCTCTCGCTCTCTACTCTCTGTGCTAGCACTCACTGCTTGGCTTTTCTCTCGCTTCCAAAATGGCTCGCAGTCGTCTGGGAAAATTCAAGTGATAGTCCTGGGCGGCTGCAGCTGAAGAAGTGAGCTGTGGGGATTTTCTCCCCAGCAGATCACCTCGGCAAAGCCACAGGACCTCTCACGCGCGCCCTCCTTGCTGGTGGTGCTGCGCTGATCATCAGCGCACCGTTATCGCGACGAGCCAACGCGGGAGAATCGATTTTCCCTTTCTGATCGATTGCGCCCGTCAGAGTTCGTCACGAGACCAGCAGCTTACAGCTGGTAACGCGCGCCAGTCGCACTCACCCGCTGTAGCGTACAGCGAGGCGAGCGCACCTTCTCTTTCTCTCGCGCGCGGCTCCCCACCGCGAGCCTAGTCGGCTGTTGCGCGAGAGCGGTGCGCGCGCGTCATTCTGCGCCACGCGGTCGCTCTCGTTACATCTCTCTCGCGCGTTCCACCTCCCGGCCGTCGCCGTGGCCAGGAGGCGTGTTCATTCTCACAGTGTCTCACGACCGGGCCTTCGCGAGTGTGTGTGTGTACCTAGTGCCCTACGTATTGGCTGCTAGCCAGCCATCAGCCACCGGATTGGCTTCTCTGTGCGTGTATGTGTGTGTGTGCGCCTGGCCTTCCTGGTCATGGCGTCGGGGACACAGCTGATGCTGTTGCCCCGTCGCATTACCCCCCCCAAACTCGACATACCCCCCGGGATGACGGGTTTCCTAAAGGGAAGTTCAAAAAAAGGTTAACTCTCTCATCTTTCTCTTTTTCTTTTTTTTTTTTTTTTTTTTATTATTATCGAACTATTACTACAAGGGCCGCCTCTGCCCCCCTCGCATGGTGCGCAACAACTGCTGGCGAAGGGGGTTGGGACAACCCATTATCGTCCAACAGGCATCCGCCAGCTCCCTCTGGCGTGCCTCCCCCATCTCCTGATCCCGCAGCTGCCGGAGGACAGCCTGGTACCGGGGGCATGCGGCTCGCCGGGTCGGAGGACGAGAGTCATCCCCCGACGACTCGCTATCACCGGTATCGTTGCTGTGGCTGCTTCTGCTGCGATTGCTGTTGCTACTGCCGCTGCTGCTGCGCCTTCTGATCGCCCCAATACGGCGTCGGCGACGGCTGGCCCGGCTCTCCCGGCTTCTGCTCCGGCGTGGTGGAGGGTGTGCGGCTGGTCGCGGCGGTGACGCTGGCTCTGGATCCTGGTGGACCAGGTCCACTAATACCACCCGTGGCTCAGCCCCAACCCGGGCCGGTGGTCCCCGGCGCAACCCTCTTCCTCGCCCTCGCATCGGTGGAGCATCCAACTCTGTAACATTAAGACATTGTACTCTACCCTATCTCACCTCACCCGTAGGGAGGGGTCTTACCGATAACGGGGGGGGACACCCTGTCCCGCTGGCTACCGGAGACCGGAGCCCCAGATGTTGAATCGGCCTCTGCCACCACTGGAGGGACCGTCCTTACCGGAAACCGGTATCGGTCCGGTGTCAGATCCCGGGGTCTGTAGGGCGGTGGTGAGCCCTGGAGTCTACCCAGGATGCCCCTCCAAAGGCGCGGTGCCGGTATGGGGGCCTCAGGTGGCGGCGCCTCATGTCTCGGTGGCGGGGACGGTGGCTGCGGCGCGCCCATTCGCTCCGGCGAAGGTGGTGGTGGCGGCATAATTGCCAACAAGGCGGGGCGGGGGGGTAGAGCCTCCTCCAAGCCCGGTGGTGGCAGTGCCAGCAACGCTGGGAGCGGTGCCTGTCTCTCTCTCTCCTCCTCCCTCATCGGGGGCGGTGATGGCCTCCTCCAGGCCACCAGAGCCAAGGCCATAGATGGCTCATTGGTGGCCGGGGTTACCCTCTCGCCGGTCTCTATAGGGGCGACCGCTGCGACGGCCGTGCCTGACAGCTCCTCGTCCCAGTCAGACTGGCTCGAGAACCCTGTCAGGGCGGCTGGCGGGGCGGGAGCGGTGGCTGGCTCCGCCGGAATCGGGGGTGCCTCTCCTGGAAACAGGGTAACCCTATAACCGCTGCCCCAATCTCCCAAAAACACTTACTCTGGGCTTCTTACCTGGAAACAGGGTCCGGCGAGCCTCCCTCTTCCGGGCCAGCTCCACCCGGGCATCGTCCGTCCTCTTTTCTAAGTATCGGTGGTAGGCTGCCTCACATCGGGGACAATCCTCCACCGATACCCCTTTTCTCCCGCAGTTGCCGCAGAACTGGCTGGCGGGTTGAGCACAAGCTCGCTGGCCGTGCCCCATGGCCCAGCAGTTAAAACATGCCCTCTTGGGCGGATCGCATTCTTTCGCGACCTGGAGCGCCGTGATCCGGAGGCACCGGAGGCTGGGGTGCGTGGCACCGCGCCGGTCCTTCGACCTAGCTCCTCACGCTCCACATCTCTCTCCTCGGTCGGTGCGGAGGTTAGTGTCTCCACCTGCAACAAAACTCTGTTATTACGGCTACGTCTGTGCTGTCTACGCCGCACCAGACGAATTCTCACCTGAGAGCTAGGCCCTCCTCCGTTCTGCTCGGTCCCGTCTTCCGTCCACGGGGTGGGTCGAAATTCCACTTCGACCGTGGAACGGGAGATCGGAACGCCGGGCTCCGGGGAACTGTCGTTCCGACGACGACTCGACGGGCCCGACTCCACATCGTCGAGTTCAATGTGGCGGTGCGGGTTATACCGCCTTTTTTTACCATTCGGCCCGCGGAGCCTGGGCCGCTCTTCTTCCTGGCCCTCTTGGGCCCTCCTTTCCAACTTAGCCCGTAAGTCGGCCAAGGGCGGGGGGCGTATGGATACCCACTGGCTGGGTGGAGACGCCGGTTCCTCCCCCACCAGTGCCTCAAGCTCAGCTACCGCTCGTTGGCTCGCCGCCTCCTCGCTCTCCTCCTCTTCGTCGGGCGGAGTGGCTGGTGTCCCCGCGGGTGGTTGACGGCGCGGAATGGTCGGTGCCTCCGATGCTGGCCGCGGCCAGTGCGGCTCTCCACCCACCTCCGTCGGCGAAACGAGGCGCCTTATCGCGGCGGTTACGTCCGTAACCGGACGTCGCCGTCTCTCTTCCTCCCGCCGGTTGATGGCCTCACGCGCTTCCATTTGTCTTGACATCCTGTAATGTCTTCTATTGTTAATAAAGGGAACGACAACACACATAGGGGATAACGTGCAACACTTACTGCCACCACATTTACGTGTTCGCGGGCCGGTTCCGCGGCGCCACGTAGCGCCGCAGCTCACTCACGTGCACTTTCCCGCTCTGCCGCTTATCACTAACTTCTACTTCGTAGATTAGCGGCGAGAGCTTCCTCAGGATCCTGCACGGAGGTCCATAGTTCGCGTCCAACTTATTACACTTCCCTTCCGCCCCCTTGGACAAGGTGTGCAACTTCCGGCGCACCATGTCCCCTACCTCGAACTCCACCACCCGCTTCCCGCGGTTGTAGTGGCGCGCCTGCTTTTCAAACGCCTCGTCGAGGTGGCGAACCACCAATTCCCTCAAGGCCTCGAGCCGCCTTGCCCGATTTTCCCACTCGACCTTATCCAGGGTGAATTTCGGGCCGCGTACCTCCACTTCTCGGCGTAGACTCTTTACTGGCTGCGGTTGCCGCCCGAAATTCAGAAACGCGGGGGATACTTTAGTACTGGACTGGGTTGCCGTGTTCACCGCATGGCGGAACTCATGCAAGTGCTGGTCCCACGTGCGGTGATCGGCCCCGACAAAGGTCGCGATCATGGTTTTCAACGTCCGATTACTACGCTCCACCGGGTTAGCCTGCGGGTGGTACGGGGGAGTCGTCACATGTCTCACCCCGTACTCCTCCAGCGTCTGCTTAAGGGTGTTGTTTATGAATTCCCTCCCATTATCCGTCAAGAGGAAGTCCGGGGTCTCCCAGCGGAAGAGAATGAGTTCTTCGAAAGCTTTAGCCACCGCCTGGCCCGTTGCCTTCCTTATTGGTTTAACTTCCACCCACCGGGTGAACAAGTCCTGGAAGACGATTAGGTACTTGTGCTGGCTCTTACTTTTCGGGAACTCCATCAAATCCGAAGCGAATACCGCCCACGGCCGTTCTATCAACCGTTGTCCCATTGGCCCCGCCTTCCCAGTCTGTACGACCTTATATTGCTGGCACTCGTCACACTCCTCCACGTAGTGGTGGACGTCGTACCACATACCCGCCCAATAGTATTCCCTGGCTACCCTATCGTAAGTTTTCTCAACTCCCAGGTGTCCCGACGATGCTTCGCGATGTAAGTCGCTCAACACGCGAGGTCTATACTCGATCGGCACGACTAGCCTCCACCCCTCTGGTGCGTTAGTGATCGGATCCAGGAGAGGGTCCTTGCGGTACTTATAAAGCATGTCATCCTCCACCTTCCACCCCCGATACTTCTGGGGAAAAGCGAGGACTTCGTCCCTCCGCTTTAGATACCACGCATCCTCGATAGTCTCGAACGCACTGACCCCAACGGCCGTTTCCCCTTGGCTACGCGAGAGTGCATCTGGCACGTGGTGACTTGCTCCCGGGCGATGTTTGACCTCAAAGTCCCACTGCTGCATCTCCAGGGCCCAGCGGGCGAGACGGCCCGTCGGGTCCTTGAGGTTCTGCAGCCAGCGTAGGGCGCTATGGTCTGTTATCACGGTAAACTGGTACCCTTCCAGGTAAGGCCGCAGTTTCCGGATGGCAAATAACATCGCTAGACACTCCCGCTCGGTGGTGGTATAATTCCTCTCCGCAGGAGTAAGGACCCGGCTTAGGTAAACTATAGGGTGTTCGCCGTCCTCTAGCTCCTGGGTGAGCACCGCTCCAACCGCGTAATCAGATGCGTCGCACTGCACCGTGAATGGGCGGCTGAAGTCGGGTCTCGCCAGCACCGGAGCCCTTGTCAGAGCCTCCTTCAACGCTTCGAAAGCCGTTTGTTGTTCCTCTCCCCACTGCCACGCGCAACCCTTCCTCATCAGCTTCAACAGGGGAACCTTAATTTCTGCGTCGTGAGGGATAAATCTACCGTACCACCCCGCCATCCCTAGGAAGCGTCTCAATTGCCTCACATCTTTGGGTGCGGGGTAGTCAATGACCGCAGATATCCGCTCAGGATCGGGCCGCAGCCCTTCGCGGTCTAACAGGTATCCTAAATACCGAACCTGGGAACACCCGAACTCACACTTCTTGCGATTTACCGTTAGCCCTGCCTCGGTGATTCTACGGAGCACTACTTCCACCCACTTCAAGTGATCGTCGAACGTTTCAGTGACCACGATAATGTCGTCTAGATATCCAAACACGTAGGGTTCGAATTCCGGACCGAACAGCTTATCCACCAGTCGCTGGAAGGTGGCGGGGCTGTTGGTTAGCCCGAACGGCATTCGTTTAAATTGCCATAACCCTGAACCTGGGATCGCGAACGCCGTATATTTCTTACTCTCCTCCTCCATTTCGATCTGGAAGAACGCTTTTCGCAAGTCAATTTTTGTAATATACCGCGCGTTCCTGAGTTTGTCTAATATCCCGTCCATGGGCGGCAACGGATACCCATCTTTGACCGTAAATTCGTTCAAATCACTAAAATCGATGCAAAATCTTTCCTCGCCATCCTCCTTTTTCACGATCACGGGTGCGCTAACAAAGTCGCTATCCGATTCCTCGATTATCCCCGCGCGTCTCATCTCCTCGATTTCTTTCCACGCTATCTGGAGTTTATGTGGCGACCATCGGCGAAACTTATGCCTAACTGGTTTCGTCCCCTTCCAAACTATCCTATGCTTCGTCAGGGAGGTGGCTTTTAGTTCTTTCGGCGGTTCCTCGGGGAGAAAACGTTTTACCACCTCCAGGAGCCGATCGTGCTCCTCCTGACTCAGTTCTGAGAGACCCGCGCAGGCGGCACTTATGCCTTTCGCGTGGTCTCCCAGCTCATCGTCGAAGGCGTGCCACGGTCTGCCTGGAATCCTCCAACTGTTCGTCTCGAGGTCGAACTGGATTCCCCATTTCTTGAGAGCGTCGACTCCCAGTATTAGGTCATGACTCGCCCGATCAACCACCTTAAATGGGATCGTCTCCTCCGTCCCATCTACCCCTATATTTAGTTTCAGAGTGCCTTTCACCGTCTGTGCTACTCCGTCATACGCGTGCAGTAGCATGTTAATCGGCTGGTACCTATCTCTGTATCTTTTCGCTACCGAGTGGCGTATTATTGACACTTGCGCACCCGTATCTAAAAGGGCAATATGGTCTTGTCCTCCTAGTCTGATCTTCCAGAAGGTTCTACTATCATGGGTGACCGCTGCCGCGGATGGTGGAGGTTCTGCGAGCAGTTGGCCTCCAATGACATCTGGCCTTTGGCCAGGCCCACCCCCCCCTAGAGCGAAATTAGTGCCCACTAATGCCGCTCTATCACCCACACCAACGACTCGAAAGTGGCTGTCAACTTCGCGCACTTTGTCGCCGCCAGATTCCTGGGTAGGAAGGGCGTGCCCTTGGCAGTCGCGTTCAGCCATTTTCCTAGTGTTCTCGTCCCCACTCTCTGCCTCCTGCTCCTCCGCGAGGAGTTCTTTGCCGAGCGCTTTGCGGATCAGCCTATTCAGTCTGTCGCTCTCTGATTCTAAGCTCACCCTCCCTAAACGTAACTCTCCACCCACTGATATCTCCCCCTCTCTTGGCTCGCCTAATGGTTGTGCCGCGTTACTCACACTGCTCGCTCTATTGTCCGATACTGGACCTTCTTCTGCTATTGTTTCTAACTCTCTCACTCTCCCCTTCCTGATGACTCCTGTGGACCCATCGTCTAACCTATCGCTTACACTGTTATCTCTGCTCTCGTAACTTCTCTCTTTTTGCCCTGTTCTGATAGGGTTTCCTTCCCCTATCGGCCACGAGGACGACTCTCCTACTCCTATCTCCTTGCTTCCGACTGTACCTTGGGGACGGTCGTTAACTTCCTCACTCGCTTTCGTATCCGGACGCCCCATTTCTATTTTCTGCTCTGGTATATCACCTAGCGTCAGCAGTGGAGGCTGCCTCGCTGTCTCTCTTCCTAAGGATGGTTCGGTTCCTAAGGGTTGGCGGGTTTCTGGGAACCGAACTGGGCACCCGCCACCCCGTTTCCCACCCCTAGTCGACGCAAAATGTCGCAGTTGGGGCACTCGCGGACCGTCACCCCTTCTTTATTGCAGAGTTGGCAGTATCGGCGGTTAGAGTCATTAAACGCCCCCGGCGGTCCTGGCAGTCCCCTGGATGGGTTCTGCCGTTCGGGATGATAATTCCCGTTCCGCGGTTCTGTTTGCGGGTTCCGCCGCTGGCCTGTTTCGCCACTCCCCCACGTCTGGTTCCCGATCCTGATCGCGCCGTCTTGGTTGCCCTGGGTACGCGGAACCACGGCTGTTGCTTCGCTCGCTGGTTGCTTGGCGGGAGCCGGCTCACTGGCTACGACCGCCTTGGGTGCTGGTTTCGAATTTCGAGGCCCATGATCAGCTGCCTTCGCCTCCGACGCGGCGTTTACTTGTTTTTTTGTTCCTTCCGGAGGGACATATGCCGACCCCGGAAGTTTCATTTTCTCTTTCGCCGGGGGTGGCTCCCAGCGCTCGTTCAACTCTCTATGGCGTTCGTACTTCCTCCCGTAGTGCTCTATATCTTCGAGAGAACAGATTTCCCGGGACGCCATGAAGTTACGATATTCCGGCCTGATTCTCTCGTACACTAACTCCACCTGCTCTCTACGCGATGGAGGCCGCTTCAAGTGGTCTACCACATATTTGAAGCAGTCTATGAACGCCGTGATCGACTCTCCTGATCCCTGCGTACGTCTCAACATGTCTGCATGCACGTCTGCCTGTCTGATCTCTCCCACAAACCGGTGGCGGAACGCGTTTCTCCATTCTCTCCATGATCGGACTTCGCGACGTTTAACTCTATACCATCTCGCCGCGTCGCCTGTCAACATGCACGCGATGGCTCTGAGCATTTGTCGGTCGTCCACCCTTTCGCTTTTCCGACAATCATCCATTCTCTCTATAAAATCTTCCGCCGCGGACCGTCCCTCTCTACCCGAGAACCGCTGACTCCAAGTTTGTAATGATTTTGAGAGCCCTGTCCACCTCCTACCTCCGCCTGACACGTTTCTGCCGCTCCTACTTGATAAACTACCGGAGCTTTCGGAGCTAGAAGTGCGGTACCGGTGATGGTGGCGGTGGTGTCTCGGCCTACTCCTATACCTTCGACTATGCCGCGACTCTAACGACTCATCTCTCGAGCTCATGCCACGCGACGAGCGTCGGCTAGAGTGACTGCGTCGTCGGTGGCTTCGCTCACTCCTCCGCGAGATTATGCTACGCTCTGAACTGCTCGAATTACTTGACTCACTCGATCTACTCTCACTTCTGCGTCTTCTCTCTTTATCCCTCTTTCCCTTATTTCTAACTTCTCGCCTATCATGGCGTCTGCCACTCGTCGACCTACTTCGGTGGTGGCGACGCCTATCTTTCTCGCGACTGGATCTCACCCTGTCCTTCTCTCTGTCCGCGGAGTGTCGTTTTTTCGACCGTTCCCCAGACCTAGACCGAGATCTATCCATATATCTCTCTCTACTTCCCCTTTTGTCCACGGAGTGTCGTCTCTTTGACCGCTCCTTAGACCTAGACCGAGATCTATCCATACGTCCCTTTTTACTCTCTTCTTTGTCCGTGGAGTGTCGTCTCTTTGACCGCTCCTTGGACCTAGTTCGAGATCTATCCCTACGTCCCTCTTTGCTTCCTTTCTTGTCCGTGGAGGGTCGTCTCTTTGACCGCTCCTTGGACCTAGTCCTAGATCTATCCCTACGTTCTTCCCTGCTCTTCTCTTTGTCCGCATCCCTGGAGACAGACGGTTCCTTATTCAAATTATTTTCCGCCGTTGCCCCAGCCCCCACCAGATCCAGTGCTGCGTCTTGCTGCACGTTACTAGCGCCCCCGCCGCGGGAAGAACTTTTCTCCTGGGACGTCGTCGGTGTCTCCGGAAGATCAATATTCAATCTTTTGTGAAATTTGGACGGCTTTTCGTTATGACGCGCACCGTTAACTATTTCTGCCGGCTTCTGGTTCTGCCGCGGCGGCAGTCTATCTTTCCGCCTATCGCCTAGATCCATCCTGTCGTAGGCTAACTGCAGGTCTTGCAACTGACGCTGCACCGGGTCGTCGTCAGCCGGTTGCTGCCGGATCGGACCTTGCGGGTTTATCCCCGTAGCCGTCACTGTGGCCTCGGGGTTAAAGTCGAAGGGATTCTTGTCTTTAACCTGCTTGGGGGTCACATTCCCCAGCAAGTTAATTTCCTTCCTCCCTCCTCCCGGCTGTCCTGATCCCTTGCCGTATTCCTGGGTGCGAACTACTGTTTCGTCCATTGATTCATCTTCCGACGAACTCATCACCAAGGCCTCTCTAAAGTTCGATTCCTGACTTTCCCCCGAATTCTCGTCTCTCTCTGGGTACCATGGCACATCTCCGTCTGCACCGTACGCTAACAACTCCGCCCGGAAAAGCCGCTCCGCCTTTTCCGCTGGGGTGCCTGTTACACTAAACTTTTTACTTTTTCCTGCCAGGAGTCGCGTTACTTCTAATTCCGGTAATCTCCTAATTTCGCGTAATCTCGCTCTTAAATCCCTTGAACCTCCTAATATTGTCCGCATTTTCCGCGCATACTCCTCCTGCATCCCGCTTTTCCCTTTCTTCATTCTGTTAAACTCTATTGCGATAAACGAGCCTACAGGAAAAAATTTTCTAGCTGGTCTATCCCAACCGTCGCTCAGCGGCGGTCAATATCGCTCGCTTCACGCCTATACTCTTGTTTATTTACCTGACTGGTCTATCCCAACCGTCGCTCAGCGGCGGTCAATATCGCTCGCTTCGCGCCTATACTCTTGTTTATTTACCTGACTGGTCTATCCCAACCGTCGCTCAGCGGCGGTCAATATCGCTCGCTTCGCGCCTGTACTCTTGTTTGTTTACCTGACTCGCGGCTCAGCTCTAGCGCGCTCGTGTTTACGCGTCGCGACCGGACTATTCGCCAACGGCCGAGGTGTTATTGTATACACTCGCAGCGGCTGTCTATAACGCTCGCTACGGCGCAAACAACTTGACCTTAGGCGCGTTTAGAAAGAAAAATCTTTGCTTCGCGCGTTTAATTAATTTTCCCTGCACGACAGCCTGTCTATATCGGCTATCAGTGCTTTTTAATACCCAAATCTCCCCCCGAGTGACAAAATTTTATTCGCACACGTGCACAACCAGACAGTTTCTCGCAGACTTTATGGGGAAATTCCGTTAGAAGGGCCCCACGTTGGGCGCCATTGTGATGTTGGGATTATTCAAGAGAATATTTTAAAGCGTGAGCCTCCCAAATCAACAAACTATTCTATCTCTTCCTCAGGACTCTTATATCCCGGGAGGGACGGTATAGGAAATGTCTGCGAGGATCTGTCGGGTTATAATTAAATAGGCAAAAAAATATATATGTATATTTATCAATTTATTCAATTATTATATTGACGGGGAGCACGGACTTTAGCCGTCTCCCTGCTGCTCCACTCTGCTTCGTGCTGTTACCTGAAAACGCGAGAGTGACGCGAAACCAAGTCGCTTGGCTCGGTTCTGCAGCCACGCTCTGCTATCTCCTGCCGCGAATCGCGCCTGAAACCGCGAAAATCCCTTCCGGTGTCTGCTGCGCGACGCCAATTCTACTATTACTCGCGAAATCAGCGCGACGCGATATCTCCCAACTAGCACAGGACAACACTCGCGAAATACTTCGGCGCAACGAGGTTGACGGGCTCTAGGCCGCGTCGTCTTCACGGCGTGAGCAGGACAATCTGCTCGTCACACGATAGGTAGAGGAAGGAAAAGCAGCGGCGGACTAAACACGCCACGTCGCTGCTCAGGACTACCACCAAGGATTAGTAGGAATCGCGGTGAATCTAACTATAAATTACGCGAACTCGCGGTGATAATATTAATAGCTGGCTCACCTCGAAGCTTTACTTATAGAAGACTTTCCTGTCGTCTCGCTCTCTCTCTCTCTCTCTCTCTCGCTCTCTACTCTCTGTGCTAGCACTCACTGCTTGGCTTTTCTCTCGCTTCCAAAATGGCTCGCAGTCGTCTGGGAAAATTCAAGTGATAGTCCTGGGCGGCTGCAGCTGAAGAAGTGAGCTGTGGGGATTTTCTCCCCAGCAGATCACCTCGGCAAAGCCACAGGACCTCTCACGCGCGCCCTCCTTGCTGGTGGTGCTGCGCTGATCATCAGCGCACCGTTATCGCGACGAGCCAACGCGGGAGAATCGATTTTCCCTTTCTGATCGATTGCGCCCGTCAGAGTTCGTCACGAGACCAGCAGCTTACAGCTGGTAACGCGCGCCAGTCGCACTCACCCGCTGTAGCGTACAGCGAGGCGAGCGCACCTTCTCTTTCTCTCGCGCGCGGCTCCCCACCGCGAGCCTAGTCGGCTGTTGCGCGAGAGCGGTGCGCGCGCGTCATTCTGCGCCACGCGGTCGCTCTCGTTACATCTCTCTCGCGCGTTCCACCTCCCGGCCGTCGCCGTGGCCAGGAGGCGTGTTCATTCTCACAGTGTCTCACGACCGGGCCTTCGCGAGTGTGTGTGTGTACCTAGTGCCCTACGTATTGGCTGCTAGCCAGCCATCAGCCACCGGATTGGCTTCTCTGTGCGTGTATGTGTGTGTGTGCGCCTGGCCTTCCTGGTCATGGCGTCGGGGACACAGCTGATGCTGTTGCCCCGTCGCACAACAAATTTCTACTTTGTTCGACATCTTTACTAATTTCCTCTGTAAGTTGTATCATCGCTTGTACTTCATGAGAAAGTTGATTTATTTTAGGCTTCAACTCATTAATTGTTGTAGCTGATTTATTATGATTTTTATGCATAAGTCTCGAATTTCATATATTTTATTTCTTTCTGTTTCGTTTAAATTTATTTTCTCCATGAAATCTTCAGTATGTTCAATTAAGGTTTTAAAGTTCATTTCTGCTTCCTCTAGTCCCTTACAAACATCAAAGATTACTTCTTAATTTTTCTCTATATATGTCAGAAATCCCTGCATATTTTCATGAATTTGTTCATTGAAACTCGCAGCATTCTGATTCATAAGAGAATCATTTGGCTCATCTCCTTTTAATTTGGCGAATGATTTTTCTAGCTTCTCACGTCTTTCTGACAATGTATCTGGTTCCGGATCGAGCTGTTTTTTATTTCATGTTTTCACTATTTTGCTTGATTTACTCATTGTCGACTGTCACTTAACTTATATGGCTTGTTAAAACGCACAACTTATGTGATCTAGTGGCTCAGTCGGTAGATCCTTATGATAATGTTTATGATAACTGTATATTCATACAGTTATCATAAACATTCATAATATTTGCAAAATCAATTTTTATGTTTTGCCCTATCAAAGGATTTTTTAATGGATTTTCAGAGCGTTTAGAACATTTGTACGACATTCATTGAATTCACCAGCGTTGGAGTATTCTTTAGCTCACAAAACATTAAATTTAGTTTTCGATAGAATATATTTGTCATTCAATGAACATAAAAAATCATCAACTGGATTTTATTTTACATAACACTCAATAAAAAATCAATCTCTGTTATTATAAATCACAGGCAGATAAAAATAATCTCTGTTATTATAAATCGCAGGCAGATCGAATCTCTTACAAGATCATACCCGATATAAAACCCTTATTATTGATAATTACACTGCATACAATTAAGTTAAATACAAGTCACTTTAAATGAGTCTAAGCGTCACTTTTGAATTTCTAAAATAGCGTCGTGTTTCCAATTCAGTGTCTGTCAAAGGTTTCGCACGGAAATTTGCACCCACTTTGCGAACGGACGCTCTTACTTCATTGTCTTGATTTTAACTGATTTTACTCAATCACCTTTGAATCTACTAGCAAGTATTTTCTACCCGAAATTCAATAATGCAATTATTATAATCATTGACCATTATTGAATTTCGACAACATCACTTTTTTCAGTAGAATAATTAATGATTTAACACAAAAATTTAATTTTATATTTGTTTTATAACACTCTTCTATATTTTCCTCTAAATTTTCAAATCTTCTAAACAAAACTAATGTCACAACAATATAACGTAATTCTGACAAAGAAAATTAGGCATGAATTTAAATCTCGACATTATCATAACATATTTACCTTAACTTTTTCGCGCCGAATTCACCTTTCTCTGTTATTCTCTTTACTCGAGGCTCAAATTTGCAACTCCCGAAATGATATCCTCCATTTGACTTTCAATTTTGACAAGACGTTCGTTTACATTTAAACGCTCGGCGGTTATTTCCGACTCAAGTTTCTCGATTTTTCTGAGAGCTTTGCTCAATTGTTTTTGTGTATTGGCATTCGAGTTTTCTAGAGACGGAACTCTTTGTTCATTTCGAAACAGTCTCTCCTCCCAATAAACTATTAAACGCTGTATTTCTTTCGTGTCTAATATTATATCAGCAATACGGACGTTTAAACCACTCTCTTCATAATCCGGATTATTAGTGAACTCATCCCCAGGCTAGGGAATAAAAGTAGGAGTCTTCACTAAGTCTGTTGTTATCATTCTCCCTCCTTTTCCCAGCTCTCCCAAGCAAATGCGATCACATCGAATCCCTCGACATAAATAAAAATCGAGCGTATTAGAGGCGCAAGAGTTGCATGCACGCTGCTGGGAGGCAGCACGTCGCAATTGGCGTGGCTTGTGGGTATTCTCTGTGATCGCGGGGATAGAGAAGAGAAATTTCGCGGCTAGAGTGTGTGAGTTTGAGTGAGAGGCAGCGATGCAGCGAGATAGAATAGAATAGAATAGAATAGAATAGAATAGAAATAAGATTTATTTTGCGCAAAGTCAAAAATAACAGTCAGTCAATTGTATAAATAATATATAAATAATACAGTCATATTGCACATAATTTCCATTCTCGTCATCACAAAATACAAAATACAAACTTGCAAGCGGTCATATCTCCGGCATCAAGCGCCTCTTCAAAGCAGTCTTAAACCTAGACAGCGAGTAAATCGCCCGCAGCTCCCTCGGCAGTGCATTCCACAATCTCGCGCCGTGAACACTGAACGAGTTCATGTCCACTTCCGTCCTCGATGCCGGCACCGAAATGTCTCTGGACACCCTATCTGAAGTCCTGGACTGGGTTTTCTCAAAAACTGCGGCCGAGTACGACGGCTGCCGCATAATAAATGATTTATACATTAATACCGCCGCGAAATAATCTTTTCTAATTTTCATATCAAACCAGCTCAGTTTCTCCCTGAAAGGGCAAATGTGCTCGTCCCTCCTAGCACCCGTGATATACCTCACACATGCATTCTGCAACCTCAGTAGTCTCGTCTGTAGCTTACCTGACACATCAAGGTAAACTACTGAACAGTAATCCAAGTGAGAAAGCACCAGCCAGCTGCTTTCTAAGTACCTCCGAGGTACAGGATCTAAACAAACGGAGGCCATAAAGGGCCCTGTTAACCTTTTTGCTAACAGCATCAACCTGTTGTTTCCACGTAAGTGTAGAATCCATAATAACCTCGAGGTTCGTCACCGAATCGACAAACGGAACGAACATGCCATTTTGCACCTCAATTCCTGGCAAATTCAACCCTTGTACTTTGCTAATATTGTAATCCGACCCAAAAATTATAGCTTGTGTTTTGCCAGTATTGAACTGCAAGGCATTCTCCGCCGCCCAATCCAACGCCGATCTTGCAACCGCTGACATGCGCCTTACGCCCTCACAAAGCCCATCCCTCGTAACCTGTGTGTAGGCTTGCAAATCGTCCGCGTGTAGCAAATGCGTGACACCACCACCCGCCAGCCCTCCAGAACAACCGAATTCATTTATTATGTCTTTAATATCATTAATGTACAAGCTAAACATGAGAGGTCCCAGGATAGAGCCCTGTGGAACACCAAGATTAGTTGTCAACCAATCTGATTCACCGTTTTTTCTAGTAACCACCCGTTGATTACGTCCAATAATAAAAGATTTGATCCACAAAACAGCCGTCCTTGAGAAACCCATCCTGATCAACTTGCGTAAAAGTTTAGACGGAGAGATCGTGTGAAATGCTTTGCTAAAGGCAAACAGTAATTATATGGTTAGTAACTGTTTCTCGTTGTCAATTCCCATCCGTATGTCCTCTGTCAGTTTTAAGAGTGCTGTCTGGGTAGAATTGTTCTTACAAAAACCCGTCTGGAGAGGATCCAGTATTTCCTGCGATTCGAGATATTCCGTAATCCGGTCATGGACGATCTTTTCCAGTACTTTAGAAAGAAAGCTGGACAGCGCTATCGGACGAAAATCCGTTACAGGTGATGGTATTGCTTTTTTCTTCAACGGCACTAATCGGGCCCTCTTCCATGCCTCCGGAAATATTCCATCAAAAAGAGAGGAGTTGAATAAATTAATGCCCGACAACCGGCAGGGCCTTCGCGATGACACTCTGCGGTATCCCATCCTCACCCTTTGCTTGAGAAGAGAAATGAGCAACAGCCAGCACAACGTCTGTAAAGTTCACCTCACGAAAAGTAAAGCCATCTTTGCTAGCCGTCGACAGAATGCCGCCCAGATCCTCCTCGCGCTCACTATCAGATATAGACACCCCAGCGAAGTGCCGATTCAACTCTTCCGGAGAAAAACCGTGAAGATCGTCTTTTGCTTTTGTAACAAGACCTAGATTTCGAAGCTCATTCCAGACATTCTTCTTGCTATCAAGCGCATTAAAAATTCTGTCCTGAATGAACACCTCTCGCGCACGAACTGTGCGCTGTTCAGTCTCGACTGCCAGACACTGAAATTCGTCCCTCAAGTCCTCTCGTCTAGTTAATTTGTAACGTCTACGTAGTGCGTCTCTACGTCTATATAAGTCCTTGAGATCAGAATCTACCCACGGCGGATAACTTTTCTTTCGCGGTGTAAATTGTTTCAGTGGAGCTAGTTGGTCAATGACACACATGATGTTCTGTCAACCGTACAATCAATCCGTACAGTCAACCGACGACCAGTCGCACGCAGCAAGCAGGGATAAAAGTTCCTCCACTTTGATAGATTTGAAATCCTGATATGTAAAACTGTTGAGAGCAGGAGATTCAACCGTTTGAAATTTAATCTCAACATCTATGACGTTATGCTTGCTCGGAAAGGTCGCCACTGAATTGTCCGCACTCAGTACTGTATTGTCAACGTCAGTGAAGATTACATCAATCCACGTGTGAGAGCTCCCGACATGGCGTGTCGCACCATGATTAACCAAGTTCAGGTTAAGTTCACGAGCCAATTCTCTAATAAATTCGGCATCTTGCGAGGTCGATAGCATGTTGGCATTCCGGTCTCCAATAACTAATCTATAGTAATAGCCCACAGAAAAACATCTCAGATCGTTAGACCGGTCTGAACTGTCACAAAAGGTGATACCCGGCGGACGATATATCACAGCCACGAAAATGGCAGCAAGTTGCCCCGTTGCACTCTACCCATTAAGTACTCCGGAACTCAGGGCTTGCTTTCTACCTGTGTTGGCGACGTACATAATACCTTAGTCTTGTAGCTGTTCCGGATGAACAGTACAACGCCTCCACCTCTCTTATTCCTATCCTGTCTAACCACGGAATAACCGTCCACCTCAGCAAACACGCTGCCAACCTCTGGCCCAAACCGTGTTACTGCTATCCCGAAAAGATGATAAGCGGGACGAGCACTGTCCAGAAACTGCCTAAACATGGCCATGTGCGCATAAAGGGAGGTGGCATTGAGGAAACCAGCCCTCCGTACCCCGCCACACCTCCGTGGCGCACTGTCAGAATCTAGTCAGTCCGTACTGCTTTTTTCAGAAGACCCAGTATTCGCTACGTGGGACCTGTCGTCAATTTTCTTTATCATACTCGCCATGGGAGCGACAGAGGTCGAGACTCCAGTTCAGGCACATCCGACGCCGAAGACACCACGTGCGAAACTTCTCCATCTCGTCTCTTGATCAAGAAACGACCACCTCTATGCCAAATATATTTAAAACCTAAAGAGCTCGCTAACGATTTAATGCTTCTAAATTTAAAAAATGATTCCCGATCTAAAAATTCGTTTATGAATATTTTACTTTGAAATAGGTTGTTACTCGTTTCTTGGTCCAGTGACGAGACGTTTATTTGCTTTGTATTTAGTCCTGTAAACTTGTTTCTCATGCATTATATGACTTACTAAAGTCTGATTTGATAGGCGAACTATCCACGGTGAGGCGTGTCGGCCCGTCGCAGCCGATGTCGCGTTTACTGAGTTCGCTCGAAGCAAACACGTGGATACTATATCTGCTCTCGTAATGGATGGCAGATACAGTACGTCCTCGCATTCTTTTTCGGAACCTTCAAAAATACTAGAGATAACAATCTCTGTTGCCTTCTGTTCACCACCCAACCGATCCGAAGATGCATCCCGTACATTACTACTGGAATACGGCACTTTTATATTTTTACACTTAAATTGTTTTTTATATAGCGCGTCAGGTAGAGATATTAGGCCAGCGACGGCTGCACAACAGACCTCCGCCGCGACGGCACATACCGCGCCGTAAGAAGGCTGCTTTGATGTCCGCGGCGAAGCGCGGACATTAAAGTAAGATGTCCGTCGGCTAGTCGAAGCGGAACTCTATGCAGAGAACGCTACTAAGGGGATTAGTGTGTGTAGTTCGATCGAGGTGAAGTGGGACCGGGTAATGCGCGCGTGTTTTGTGGAGAAGGCATCTCCCCTCGTACCCCTGCCGGGTACGAGGGGAGATGCCGTGGTACGAGTGGGATAAAGCGGGCAGGGATCTCGCATTACTGAAAGCGAGATTGAGAGGATAGTACTCAGTGGAGTACTCCCAGGGCTGAAGCGACGAGTAATTAAGCCCAAGAGCAGGTCGAGGGAGGTCAGATCTGACCGAGCGAAAGCGAGAATGGCGGTGATCTATCCTTCAATAATCGGGAGAATGAGATGGTGATAGCTGACGTCCTGCGATTGCGATTACAACAACGCTGTCAGTCGCAGGCAATTAGAGGGCTACAGAGGTACCTGGTTAGCGATCCTACTGCTAACTGGGAGTACATCTCAGCGAGGGTGGTGAGGGGGTATAGACAGCTACCAGAGGGTCCTGCCAGACGTGATGCCAGAATGGAGAGCTCTAGAAGTGAGGATGCGTCCGCTGAGAGGAATGAACGATACTATATGCCTGCAGCAAATTTTGCATGCGTAGATCGGCGACTTCGGCGCAGGTGCCGCCAAAGCGAAGAGAGCTCAGCTGAGAGGGCGAGCAATAGGGCCGAGCGTCATAGCGTGAAGAATGAGATGTTCGCCGCTCACGCTGCTCGAATAGGGGTCCTGCGTGCTGACGGAATGACCTACGAGCAAGCCAGGGAGAGAGTTTTTAAAGAAAAACTCTCTTCCACAGCCGAGCCCGTATATAATGAGACGCTCAAAGAGCTTTGCATAGAGCGCGAAGAGCAAGAGGCCCAGAGAGATCAGCAACGTCGCCAAGAGCAAGTGCGAGAGACTGCTAGAGCAAAAGCTCTGCGTGTAGCATGGACAGATGTCGGGCAGTCCATCTTTCGCGGAGAGTATGAGACGAGGCTGAAAAGCCAACGGCTAATCTCGGCGAGAGGAGTAGGACTGTCGCAATATTCCTCTGGAGGCAGTGCTACGTTGAGGAGAGATCTGCCAGCCCCGGCGGACCGTAAGGAAGACCATGGATCCAGCCGTGCGAGGCGGATTTCTGAGGACTCGGAGAGTCAGTGGGAAGTCCGTCACGTACGAAATCGTCGCGCAAAGAGGGCGAGAGACAGCGAGAAAGCTAAGAGGAACGTGGATGCGAAAGTTTCGCGAGTGAAAAGCCTGAGGAAAATCGTGAGCCTCCTCAGCAATGACAAGTTCGAGCGTGCCTCGAGCCGCGCGTCCACCAAAAGGAACTCTGCACACTCTTGCCGTAATAACCGTGATAACACGGCCCGTATCACGAAAAGGTTGAAGGACTGGGACTTCCAGTTCACTTCCAGTTCCGAGGGAGGGCCGAAATGAGGGTGCGGAGGATTTCATAGATCGGCTGAGTAACTGCCGACTGGAAGCGAAGGGAATAGACTTGGAATGGCTCAGCGTCCTGCCCTGTATTTTCAAAGGTGATGCTGGGCGATGGTTCCGGGCCAAGCGAGACAGAATTCATAGATGGAGTGAATTTTGTCCGGCTTTCCGACGCTGCTATGTGCCGGAGTGCAACCGAGAAGATCTGATGGAGCGTTACGGTCCTCGCTGGGAGAAACAGAGAGACCTGAATAACCGCTACACACCATTTCTGCCAGCCGCAAAAATGCACATTCCCGGCGCGGCGTACAACGAATTAAATAGATCTGCACCCCCGAGAAGCCAAATGGCGTGTAAGAAGGGGATAAAGGCAGGTAACCTTCGCGAATCTTCTAAATGAATTCAGCGATACTATGACGTGGGAGAGCGAAGAGGTCTCCCGGTTCACTGAATTGGGGTAATTAGAGGAGAAGTTCACGAGACTACTAGGTGTTAGGAAAAAGTGGGACAGAAGCGAAGCTCGAACAGCTGATAATCCTGGGGATGGATCACGCATCTCACAGAGCACCATATCGAGTTAGTTGATTTTACGCCAATTCGACATAAGCCAAGGCATGAGTCCCCAGCGAAGCAGAGAGCCGCAGTCGAGGAGGTCGAGCGATTATTCAACGAAGGAATAATCGAGAGTTTAGGCAGTGATTATAAGAGTACACCTGTAATGATTTATAAATCGGACGGAATAAGGAGGTTTTGTGTTGATTACAGAGATCTTAATCGAGTAACCAAAAAGGATGATCATCCGATTCTGAGTATGGAGTCGATTACAGAGAGGCTGCGCAATGCTCGTTACCTCACAATGGTCGATTTAAAGCAAGCGTTTTACCAGATTTCGCTTTTCAAAGAAAGTGGAAAGTGGCTTTCTCTGTCCTAGGCTCAGGCCTGTGGCAGTTTAAAAGAAAGCCATTTGTATTGTGCAACGCACCTAGAACTCAGCTAGTCGATGCCCTCTTTGGTCCTGCGCGCGAGCCAACGGTATTAGCTTACCTCGACGACCTGGTGATCTCCACGGAGACTTTTGAAGAGCATTTAAAATGGCTCGAGTTTGTCCTGAAGCGAGTCACCGAGGCGGGATTGGTCGTGAATCGAGAGAAGTGAGAGTTTTGTTGCTCTCAGATTTCGTATTTAGGTTTTCTACTGGATATCAAGGGTTTACGCCCCGATCCTGACAGAGTAGAGCCTGTGCGTAACTTTCCGGCGCCGAGAACGGTAAAACAGCTGAGACGCTTTCTGGGCATGTTGTGCTGGTATTCGCGCTTCAGAAAGGGTGAGCCCGAGCTCAAAGTCCCGCTAGTTCGTCTTCTGCGGAAAGAGAAACAGCGGAAGTGGGGGGAAGAGCAGCAAGAGGCGTTTGAAGCGCTATAGCACGCGCTGACTGTGACTCCTGTACTTGCACGACCCGATTTTTCGAAGCAGTTTAAAGTGCAATGTGACGCCAGTGGCGTGACTATTGGGGCTGTCTTGACACAAGAGGGAGAGATGGCGAGCACCCCGTAGTGTACATTAGCCGAGTGCTGACGTCAGCTGAGAGAAATTACACGATGACAGAGAAAGAGTATTTAAATGTGATCTGGGCTATTAAAAAGCTGAGGCCGTACATTGAGTGATACAGCTTCATCGTGACAACCGATCACAAGAGCCTGCAATGGCTGAGGAATTTAGAAGATCCCAGCAGCCACCTCGCGAGATGGGCCATTGAACTGCAGCGGTAGGCTTTTGAGATAACTTATAGGAAAGATGAATTGAATCACTTTCCTGATGCGCTGTCTCGAAGCGAGGACAACGGCGAAGATGCCTTTGCCGCCTTCGAAGAGATTGCCGACCCGGAATATTATAACTGCGAGAGTAAGTTGAAAATATCCCGGGAAAGTATCCAGGCTGGCGCATGGAAGACGGTGTGTTATATCGTTTGCGCAATGATGCATTGCTTGACCCCATTATACACCGAGAGGAGGCGTGGAGGTTGGTAGTACCTGAGGAGCATAAGGAAAGTGTGATGAGAGATAGGCACAGCACACCTTTCTCGGGTCACTTGGGAATTGAGAAAACATATGATCGAGTGGCTCGAGAATATTACTGTCGAGGAGCGTACCATGATGTGTACCGGTTTGTGTAATCTTGCGAGAAATGCCAGAAATATAAAACGATGCAGAGTGGCGCGAAAGGGCTCATGGGACGGCGTGTTGTTGAGAGGCCATGGGCCATCGTAGCTTATCTCATGGAGTTTCCGCCGACCAATAATAGGTTCAAATATTTTGTCGTGTTTCAAGACTTGTTTACATGTTGAATTGAGGTAAAACCGTTGAGAAAGGCAGATGCGAAGTCAGTGGCCAGAGTATTCGAGGAGCTGTAATGTGGCGGTTACTTCGAAGAATCGATGTCCAGAAAGTAACTCCCGAATACCAACGTTGACACAAAGATTAACTGTTGCGGCCGAATTTATGTAAAGGGCACCAGGCCGAACGGTAATCTGATGCTTCAAAACGTCTCACTGCGCCGCGGCTGAGACTTTTACTCTCACGAGGGGATTCCGTCGTCGTAAAACTCTCAGAATTCTCGGGCGAACTCCGACTATAGAATAATAGAATAGAATAAAAATTTATTTGTCAAGACAAAATAGTTAAGTACAATTTCGCATAAATCTTATCCTATCGCGTCAATTGAACAACAACGCGGAGTACTACATACTAATATCAGGGTGTTTTCAGTCTTATTCAAATATCACAGTTAATTATTATTTAATAGGTGGCAACGCAACGCCACCTTAAACCGCGATAGCGAGGCCAAAGTGCGGATCTCCTGCGGAATGGAGTTCCACAGGCGCGCCCCATAAACTCGAAAGGAGTTCAGACCCGCGTCGGTCCTCGCTTCCGGAACCGCCAAATCCCTGGGCACCCTACCAGAGGTCCTGCACTGGTTCTTCTCGAAGAGGGCCGAAATGTACGGCGGCTGACCCATATTAAGTGCCTTGTATATCAAGATCGCCGCGAAATAGGCACGTCTGTTTTTAACATCCAACCAGCCCAGTGTCCCCCTGTAAGGAGTGATGTGCTCGGCCCTCCCAGCGCCCGTTACATACCTCACACATGAATTCTGCAATCGTTGCAGTCTAGTCTGCTGCTCACCCGTCACGTCAAGATACACTACGGAACAATAGTCCAAGTGAGAGATAGCGAGAGCGCCTGCCAGCTGCTTCCGCAGTACTTCCGAGGTACCGGATCGAAAAGATCTCAGGCCATAAAGGGCTCTGTTAACCTTTCGGCTAACTGCATCTACCTGCGGTTTTCATGTAAGCCTGGAGTCCATTATCACTCCAAGATTGGTCACCTCATCGACAAAGGGCACGAAAACACCATTTTGAATCTCAACACCAGGTAAGTCCAAATCTTGCAAGTAGTTAATACTATGCTCCGAACCAAAAATTATTGCCTTGGTCTTGCCAGTGTTGAGTCTCAAGGCATTCCCGGACGCCCAAGCCGACACAGCATGCACCACAGCCGACATTCGCCCCACACCCCCACACAGATCGTCCCTTGTGACCTGAGTGTAGGCTTGCAGATCGTCCGCGTAAAGCAAATGCGCAACACTATCAGTCAATTTCCCCTCCATACCCTTAAACTTTGAAAAGACTTCCTGTATATCATTTATATACAAGCTGAACAGAAGAGGCCCCAGTATCGAGCCCTGCGGGACGCCAAGATTCGTCTTTAGCCAATCAGAATCACCGTTATTATTTGTAACCACTCTCTGGTTACGTCCAGTCACAAAAGATCTGACCCACAGAACTACCGACCTAGAGAACCCCATTCTGATCAGCTTACGAAGCAATTTGGAAGGAGAAATCGTATCAAATGCCTTACTGAAGTCAAACAACAGCAAGATCGTCATAAAGCGCCCGCTACTGTCTATACCCGCTCTTATGTCCTCCGTTAGTTTCAGTAGTGCTGTCTGTGTTGAGTTATGCCTTCGGAAACCAGTCTGGAAAGGATCCAGAGTCTCCAGCGCCCCCAGAAACTCTACAATCTGATCATGCGCCAACTTCTCCAGTACCTTAGAAAGAAAGCACAAAAGGGCAATTGGATGAAAGTCCGAGACGGACGATGGAACTGCCGTCTTTTTGAGTGGCACCAAGTGCGCTCTCTTCCAGGCCGCCGGAAAGACCCCGCTCGATAGTAAAGAGTTAAATAGCGCTACAAGGTGATGACCAATTATCGGTAACGATTTTGCAACGATGTTTTGAGGTATTCCATCCTCACCCTTTGCTTGAGATGAGAAATGAGCGACCGCGAGCACGACGTCAGCGAAGGTGACCTCACGAAAGGAGAAGCCACCCTCGCCCGCCATCGACACGACATCATCCAAGTCTGCCTCGCGCTCAAGGTCGGAGACCGAAACCCCGGCAAAATGATTATTCAACTCGTTTGGGGTAAAACCAAGCACGTCGTTCTTGGCCTTTGGGACAAGACCGAGATTGCGAAGCTCATTCCAAACGTTCTTATTACTACTGAGGGCGTCGAAAACTCTGTCGTTAATGAAGGCATCCCGCGCTCGGGCAGTACGCTCCTCAGCATCGTCTGCTAGAGAGAGAGAGAGAGTAATTTATTAAGCTGAGGACTCAGTGGTCCATGTAGCCTCCATAAGTACAAAAAAAAATGGCGTTACAAAGTATATACAAAACAATTGGCGCAGGGTAGCAGTGGGGAGCCGCGTACTCCATCCACAAACTATAACAATATAAAAAATAATAGTATTTTAAGTATATACAAAACAAAAATAAATAAAAAAAAAAAAACTAAAATTCAGCCGTAATAACAGATAGTATGTAAGAAGGCCTACGCTTACAAATGGACTGACATCAACAACGGGCGCAGTATTGAATATAAAAATAAAATAAACAGTCGTAGTATAAAAATAGTAATAGTCAACAATTAAAAGCGATCGCAGTCCTTGGCAAACGTCACGCCTAAAAGGTAGCGAGACAGTGCATGCTTAAAGCAGGGGCGCTTGTAGAGGGCCTGAATGTCAGTCGGCAGGGCATTCCACAAATTCGCCGTTTGAATGGAATACGAGAGCTGATAACAGCTCGTGCGAGCCCATGCTACTTTTAGCTGGAAGGAGGATCGGCGCCTTGAACCCCCCTCGTCAGGATCGTAAAAAATGAAATTTTTGGCCAGATATTTGGGCTGTTGAGTCGCTAAAACAGAAGCCAGGAGACAGAGACAAGCATAATCTCTGCGGACTACAAACGGCATAATATTATATTTACAGTATATCGGCGTAATATGCTCGGATTTCCTTGTAAAGGTAACGAACCGCAATGCTGCATTTTTGCAACGGCTGAGTTTAAGCGTTAGCTCGCCCGATAGGTCCAGGAAAAGGCCCGGACAGTATTCTAAGAGCGGAAAAACGAGCGATTTAGCGAGCATTAGTCTGATGTCCTGCGGAATACAATCGGCGCAACGGCGAAGGCGGGCCAAAGCGGCAAAGCACTTACTCGATACCTCCGTGCACTGAGACTGCCAAGAAAGCGTACTGTCAAGAGTAGTTCCAAGAATTTTGACCGAGTCACAAACTTCAATCATTTGGCTGCCGACAGTGGGCTGAGGCGGGCCCAATCTCTGGAGTCGACCAATAAATCCGCGAGAACCAAACCAAATAGCCTTGGTTTTAGCGGCATTTATATGCAGACCGTTGCTTGACGCCCACGCTGCTAATCGTTCCAAGTCATTATTTACTACCTGAAGAATATTTTGCACTTGATTAATAGGACCTTGGAAGTAGATTGTGAGGTCGTCAGCATATAGATGGTATTTGCAGCGGAGCAAAGCCGACGGTGCATCGTTGGCAAATAGTGAAAAGAATAGTGGGCCGCAGAGACTCCCCTGTGGTACACCCGAGCAGCGCTGCCGAGGTAGTGAGAGTTCGCCAGACTCAGCTGCAACTACTTGTGATCGATTGGTAAGAAACGAGTGCACCCAACCACACGACGCATCAGAAAATCCCAAGAACTTCAATTTTTCAACTAACAAAGAGATATTGACAAGGTCAAAGGCCCGGCGAAAGTCGATAGCAACCAAAAGAGTAACCACCCCCTTATCTACTCCCTTCCTGAGCTCGTCGACTATATTAATCAGGGCTGTGTGTGCACTATGATGGCTGCGGAAACCTGATTGTAGTGGATCGAGCAAGTCATTTGCCGCAATGAACTCGTCCAATTGCTTGACTGCGACCGCCTCGAGAATTTTTGAAGGGGCGCAGAGGATGCTAATCGGACGAAAGTCACCTTCATCCTTCGGTCTAGCACACTTAGGGAGCGGCCGCACAATTGCGCGCTTCCAACTGGCAGAAAAAATGCCCGACTGGAGTGAGCAGTCGAAAATATCTACTAAACACGGCAGAATAACGTGCAACGTTTGCAGAAGAAAGCTGAGAGGGATGTCGTCAGGTCCCCTTGCATTTGAGCGAGTAGAGAAGATTGCATCGAGAACGTCACTCGCTTCGATGTGTCTAAAAAAGAATCGTGATTCCGGCGAAATTCTGGCCGTGGGGCGAAGGTCGCGCAAGGAAACTGCTATATCGTTGCCGACGAAGTGTTCATTAAGCCTAGTAATCGAGATGGGTAGCGCCCCCGAGTCCCTGGATTTCTTGTTCAGGCCCATCTCGTCGATAATCTTCCACAGCTCACGTCCGCCTGTGCAACTGTATAGTTTTCTGCGATAATAGGAGGCTTTCGAATTTCTTATTACCGTCTTTACCTTATTACGGAGGCGTTTATATATTTCGTCATTGCCGCCATACTTTTTAAGGTGATTCTGCTCCTGGTTACGCTGTCTAATCAATGATTTTAATTCGGGGGTCATCCAGGGCGTGGGCCGCTTTTTGACAACGAAAGTACGATAAGGGGCATGCTTATTGTATAAGCTCAGCAGCAGAGCAGAAAATAACTCGACCTTGCTATCTACATCGGGCGCATAGATTACCTGAGACCAGTCTATTGCTCTAAGATCCTGTTCGAAAAGTACAGGATCAAAGTGTTTAAACGAGCGACGAGTGATAGTGCGCGATATGCTTTGCGGTAACTGAAACTTTAATGTACAGAACAAAATATCATGCTCAGAGATGGACGGCGCATGGGTTTGAGAAAAGAAAGACACTTTAGAGATGTCACTAACACAAATGTAATCGATTGTAGTGTGGGCATGTGAACTGTGGAAGGTCGGGCGGAAAGAGAGCGCCTCGAGCCCACAAGTCGTCAACGAACTGCGTAGAATATTGCGAGGCGTAGAGGGCAGAACCCAATTTATGTTGAGATCGCCGAGAAGACAAAGAAAGTCATACGCGAAATTGCAGTTGATGAGAGCCTCTTCAACGTCACTCCAGTAGCCCGCCTTCGGAGGACTATACACTACAAGACACGCGATTGTAATCGATTCAAAAGTCAATTGGGCTAAAAGAAACTCTGGCCTGCCAGTATAACCCTCGGAGGAGCTGGCACTAATACGGGCCCTAATGGAGTCGTGCACATACAACGCGACACCTCCGCCTCTCTTTACCGATCTATCAGCACGAAGAAGGTTATAATGCGGGATTTCAACTGCACGTGATAAAGTCGCAGGTTTGAGCCAGGACTCGCTAATGGCCATAACATGGATTTTCCTACGCAGAATGACCGATTCAATGTCGATAAAATGCGCTTGTAGAGATTGAGCGTTAATGTGCGCAAGCGACAAATCCCTAGTTAAATTAGAGTTCGCCATAGTCGATATGACTCATTTTCTGCTCAATTTGTCTACGCAAAACAGGACATTTAGCCTGATCCGACGCCGCATGTGTTGTGGCCGTATTTTTAGCGATTACACAATTAATACAGCGCAGGGAAACCGATTTGCAGGACCTGCTTTCATGATCTCCGGAGCAGGATCCGCAGCACACATTGTTCGCGCAGTCCTTAGCTATGTGTCCAAACCGCTGGCATTTATAACATTGCTTAACTAAAACGTGGTCCGAAACGCGACAAGCAGACCAGTCAATGTGAACCCTTTTACGCTGAAGTAACACATGCCTACACTCTGGCTTAGTCTCGACAACACAAGATCGGAATTTTTTATCGCCCGCTGGATATAAAAATACGGGTTTAATGTCCTCTTTAGACGCTTCCGGCAGATTTTGATTCACAATGCAAGTAACTATATGCTCGGCCGTTAACTCGACAGGAATGTCGTGGATGATCAGACGCGGATTCATTTTAGTCTCTCGCTTGACCTCAAGGCCAACCTTTCCAAGATCAGCCGAATTACGTAAGGCATCAAGAGAGCCACCTTCGATACGTACCGAGCTATGGGGACCATTTGATACGCGCTGTACATTAATCTTAAGTTTAGATGGATCGAAGAGTTTGCGAAGCGCCGCCTTTGTCTCTTTAGATGAAGGAAAAGCTGGGTTGGCACCATCGATAGGTCCAATCATTATGCGCTCCGAGGTATTGATTGGAAATGATTTGCCACGACTAAGCGAAACCCTGCTAGTAGAAGCCGATTAAACGCGTCGAGAGGCTACTTCAGCAAAAGACGCATGTTTGTGAATCGCAGGGCCGTGCCTATTGACCGCAAGGTCACCGGTAAGACGCTCGATATGGCTACAGGCGCGTGCCAGAGTGTTGATACACGATCCCGCTACTGCGTCGGCGGACAATTTACTTATATAAGCACAAGAAATTTTACATATTGCTTCGTTAACAGCTTTGACTACATTTTGTAATCGCAATTTAGCCGGCGGTAGCTTTTCGTTGCCAATAAAAGATAATAGCGCTTCACAGTTTGAGTTCACCTTGTCAACAAGAGCATTCACTTCACCGATAGATAACTCCGATGTGTTCGCAAATTCGCACTCGTGGTTATTTCTCTCACCCACTAGATCATTCGTAGCACTATCCTCATCCTCACTTATGATCTCGTCCTCACTTCTATTGTCGCGTCTTTTTCTTTTCACAGCTGGAAGAATTTCCTCGGCGTGGATCATCGCTACGGTTATCGGCTGCGTGAGCGCCGGGTTTCCACCTTTATTCATAGATGTCGCATGTCCTTGATTAGAGATCAAGAGTCGATGAGATCACCAAAGTCCAAAAGTTAGGTTAGGAAAATGCCGACGAAAAACCAATGATTACGTTAATTTAACGCTATCCCCCTCGAAGAAAATTATCAGAGAAGGCGACAGCATTAGTGGGCATGCCAGATCTGTAAAAAGCAAGAGCCCGAAGGCACAGAACCAGCAGAAACAGAACACAGGATAAAGAGCACTAGATAAGACGAAGCGTACTACTCACCAGAGAGAGAGAGAGAGAGGACTGCTAGAGACTGATACTCCGTCCACAGGTCCGTCCGTTTCGTACGTTTGTATCGTTTGTGTATAGCGTCTCGTCTTCTGTACAAGTCTTTAATGTCCTCGTCCACCCAAGAAGGATGCCCTCGTTTCCTCGGCTTAAACTCTTTCAGAGGGGCGAGTTGATCAATGACATTCATGATGTTCTGGCTGAAGTGTTCCAGCCGAACGTCTGCTCCACTGCTCGGACAACTGACCGGCGACCAATCACAAGCAGCTAAAAGGATTAGAAGTTCCTCCGTTTTGATCGATTTATAATCCCTATAAACAAAACCGTTGAGAGCCGGAGGTTTTTCTGTACGAATATCAATCTCAACGTCTATAATATTATGTCTGCTTGGGAAAGTCGCCAGTGAATTACCCACATTCAGCACCACATTGTCGTCGTCCGTAATGATCACATCAATCCACGTGTGAGAAACCCCTACATGATGCGTCGCGCCGTGGTCTGCTAATTTGAAGTTTAGCTCGCAAGCGAGCTCACGGAAAAATTCTGCGTCTTGTGAGGTCGACAATATGTTAGCATTCAGGTCACCCATGATAATTCTAAACGTGAAATCCACGGAATGTTTGCGAAGGTCGTTGACCAGATCAGAGTTGCCCGAGACGCGAATTCCCGGTGGACGGTAGATCAAGGCAACGAACACCGCTGGCGAGGAACCCTGCTGCACGCTACACATTAAATATTCCGGAATGCCTGGCTTCCCCTCCACCTGTGAGGGCGACGAACATAATAAAGAAGCTTTGAAGTCATTCCGGATGTACAGGGCTACACCACCTCCACATTTATTCCTATCCTGACGCAGGACAGAAAAACCCTCGATCTGAGCGAACACATCGTCGACCTCGTGACCGAATCGCGTCTCCGCCACGCCAAACAGGTGATATGAGGGCCGAGCACCCTCCAGGTACTGACGGACCATCCCCATGTATGCATAGAGCGAGGTTGCATTCAAGAAACCCGCTCTCAGCACATCCCCATCCGCCACTCTATCATTATCCTGGCCTAGTCAGGCGCGGCCAGCTGTCACAGCTGCAGGACCCGCGCCGGGACCCACACTCAGCTCGGCCACCGCACCAGCCTCGACCACACACCCGTCGTCCTCATTCTCACTGCAGCTATTCTTCTTATATGAAGCTACCAACGCATGTAGGTCCTTCGCTGAAGAAAACTCATGCGCTTTACTGCCGTCTCTCCACTTAGTAAGGAATCGCCCGCATCTATGCCAAACGTATTTAAAGTCTAAACCGCGCGTAATCTGTTTAAGATTGTTATAACGAACAAAAACCTCTTTACTTAGATATTCATTAATAAATATCTTACTCTGAACCATGCTTTCACGCGTTTCCTCAGTAATTAGAGTTACGTCAATATGCCTTGTGTTGAACGCTGTTAGTCTGCCCTTCAAACGCATGATCTTGTTTAACGTATCGCGGCGCGAGAGTTGAACCACCCACGGTGAACGGCGCTGCGCTGCACCCGAACGAGTCCCCCCATTGTCAGGCCCAGCCCCTGACCCGAGAAGACGCACCGACACAATGTCATCTTTCGTAAAGGATGGGTCAATCGCAGCGAGGATGGCAAGTACTACGTCTGAGCGCACGGGATCAGATCCATCACAAACATTAGAAACAATCACTTCAGCCAAATCCCCACCGCGACGCGTCCCCTCCTCACGGGAAGCGCCCCCACTCAGTTCCGAAGCAGTAGCCCTTCCGGGGTGGAGACCACGGGATCGACGCCGCCTACGTTGCGTCTGAAACCCTTCGGAGGTATGCTCAACATCACAGGCTTTTATTACATTGTTTTCCGCGTTCTTGTTCTCGTCCTTATTGCTGATCTTACATCTAGTTATTTCTAAACCTAAATCTATGGTTCTGTCAGCAGGAGCTGGAGTCTCAATGTCTCTGAGTGAAACAAGGACCTGAGACTCATTACAGTCAGTCTTTACCGTCTCAGGCCTACCAGTAGCACCACGCCCAGCCCGCTGACCAGAAACCAGCGACTGCACATTTAGCATGAGACCGGAGAGCTCGGTCAATTTGTTTTGCAGATTTAGATTTTCCTGCACGAGAAGAGCGCGGTCTTTTTGCGCCTCCAAAAGCATAGCATTTTGCTTCTCAATTACGCTCTCTAGCGAGGAAACCCGACCCAGCAGACCTTCAAACTCCCCCTGCCCCGCCGGGGCAGTGTTCGATATCCGGGCGACAGCATCGAGCCTACTCACAAAAAGCGACCGAAGATCGCTAACCGAACTCTCCAGAAGGTCGAACTGGTTCCTGAACAGAGAGAGCATAGATGCCGGCAGTGTACAATAACGAAGCGCACTCAACTCGATCGAAGAATTCAGTGTAGAGCGCTTCTTATCACCGAAAATCTTATTGGTGCAATTATTCGGTGTTGACGCCGCCATGTCATTCCTAATCGACGCCTCCAAGTTCGTAGTATCATTATGCACAGTATTAGTTTTACAATAAACAGTATTATTGACAGTATTATTACTATTATTACTATTAATCACCCCCACATTAATTTCTCTCTCAGTATTATCTCCAGTATAACCCACCGCATTATCAATATCTTTAAGTTTGTCCGACACAGTATTATTACCATTATTATCATTATTGCCAACAGTATCATTTCTATTAATGGTATTATTATTATTGACAGTATTATTAACAGTATTATTAACTTTGGCCTTTAGAGTAGTAATCTCTTTATCCTTTTTAACACCCCTAACTTTATTCTTAAACCTGCTCTTTGAACTGCATGCTTGACAGATATAATTTGCCTCTATCAAGTGCCAATTCATGCAAGTACTGTGGAATGTTGCCGTACATTCCTTGCAGTGACGCATTACTGCGCCTGTACGCAGGATCTTCTTACATTTCTCACAGGAATCACGAACCATTTTGAGAGATGTAAATCACAAACAATTTATCCATAAATAAATAAATAGATACGGCACAAGGATAAAGAGTTTGACAAATGCTTAAACAATTAGAGAATTAGAAGAAAAACGTTATATAATAAGATTGTTAACAGATATATATAAATAAATACACGAAATAAATAAATAAATAAACAAATAAACGAATAATAAATAGTCAATATATAGTGTCAAACAATGAGCAAATAAATAAATAAATAAGTAAATAAACGATAGAATGTAGTCAATTAGTCAGCACATAAATTAATAAATAATCAAATAAACAAATAAATAAATATATAAAGATATAAATTATAAGGTCGATAAATAAATAAATAAATAAATAACCGACAAAATAGACAGAAATAATACTGTAAAGCAATGGGTGACTAGACATAACAACTCAAACGCTATTTTCAAATTTCCAGAAAAGGAAATCGCATTTTAGAAAATTTTAATATTTGAATTTCGCGCCATAACAATGCGAGCATTAGCGCCGAATAATTTTCAAAAAATCGCGCACGCGCTCGATGACTGCCGGCAGTGGAGCCAAATGCTGCTCGAAGAAATTCAAGACGATGGTGTTGCGCCCTGGTGGCGAAAATCGAAAAACTCCTCACAGCGACGCCAGTGACTTTGCTCGCCAAAATAGTGGGAGAGTGAGAGAGACAGAGACAGAAAAAAGAGACAGTTACTCCAACCTCTCAATCAGCGTAAAAAAAAATCCGTAGACCCTGCGGTAGTGGTGCAGCAATGGTCCCAAAAAGACACCAGATCATCCGGCGATGATGGGTTCTCGATGCCAGTATTACCTCAGTGCCCAGATGATGTTGCACAAATGATGTAGTAGTTTGAGGTTAGGATACTGCTTGATTCCGGAAAGACTCTCATGGCTCATAAAACAGCGTAAAAATACACTGTCTTTTTGCTGGAGAGCGTAAGAGCCATGTAGAGGATCTTTACCGCAGTGCGAGATCGCTCGAAAGAAGTTAAATACCAATTAATATATGGTAAATAGCTAGAGCAGATAGTAAGTGATGCTGAACTTACCGGAGGCTAACTATCTAATCTCCGTCGGCACGCTTGCTCGCGCCAGAGATTTCGCGTAAGAACAAAGACAACTCTTACCTCTCGAGGGGGGGGGGGCAAGCCCCAGGTTCCCTCCGCTCCCACGAAGCTCAGGAAGCCCCGCTGCCGTCAGGCTCGCTGGCTTCCCTGATGCCCTGGGTCTCTCGCTCTCTCTCTCTCACTCTCGGCGCCTGGCTGGCGAGGATGCCGAAGCTCCCAGGAGCTCGTTGCTCCCGGCTGGCCCTGGTTGTCCTGTCGCTTTCTCCACTTGCTGATGCCTGTAAGCCACTGGCGCACACTCGCCAACGGGAACAGGGAAGATCGTCCTCGGGATGGCGTTGACACAAAGTGTCGCCGCCGTGGCACTGTCACTTCTTTCTCTCACTTTCTCTCACCACACACACACTAACTCGCGTTTTGCGGCACTTTCGATCGTCGACGTTACGTCGACGATGTCAGCACGAGAACTGACTAGATTCGCGCGCGCTCTCGCGAACTGCCGCGCCACATGCTCAACGCATCTCGCGGGCCCGCTCACGTAAGAGCCGCTCTGATTGGCTCGCGGTCCGCGCGAGCCGTTGAGCCTTGCGTTGCAGTCAGCCGATAGGCTGAAAACCGCGAGACGCTGGCTCTGGCTTCGCGCGTTATCCTGCGCTCGTGCCTCTGCCTGCTGCGCCGATTTCTCAGAAATCGCGTCACAGGCACGACAACAAGCTACCCGGCGCCTCTTCACAGAAAACAGTCTGGCTCTCGCACTGTTTACGTGCAGGCTTAGACTCCCGAATCGGTCGGAAATTTCCCGACTCGATACGGCTGCGACGTACAACATCGCAATATTATTCATTCCCTCACTTATACCTCGAAACACTCACGCACCGCGACTCTAATTTCTTCTCGAGCGATACTCAAATATCACCAACCTTCGCTACTGGTTTTCTGCGTCTTCGTAGTCTCGATTCTACCTCATCCAAAATTCCACGTGGCAGGTGATTAACTAATTTGCTTTGGTCGTGCTGCTGGAGGTGTGCTATAGTAGATGGTCCAAAATCGAGTGCACGAGTCACGTACCGCGAGCCTTCTTGTCGCGAAGGACCTGTCCGCATACCGCTAATTGATGTATCATAGACAGACGTCAATTAGTCGAATAATGCGCGCGACTTTTGAACCGCGAATATACCGAGCGTCATTCATCCATTTTCTCACTCTCTCAAATGCACTTTTCAAGTCAAATCCGGCCGCAACACAGTTACCGGTATAGATAGGCTTCTTTCGCCCCACTTCGTATGCCATATCGTTCGCCCAGGTCGCACGTGGACCTCCACCATCAACTAATTCCTCCTTTCACATTTACCGCTCAGATGCACGATATAGCTTTGCAATACTGAGCGTGCGCGCGCAATCGCTGATTCGAGTTACTGCTCGTAGCGAAGCTTCCCCTTCTTCGAACAGCCGACTCTCCCGCTGCTGCCTCATGTTTTCGGCTTCTACCTGCGGCGTGAGCTGCTAGAAGCTGGAGACACCACGCTGGTCAGCCGATTGCATTTTCGAATCGTCTGCTCTGGCTGATGACGGGCGGCTACAGTCCTGTCCGCAATTCTCTGTCCTCCTCTCGTTATTTCTACAAACAATAAAATGGAATCCATTTTCCGTTGTTGTTGCGACTCCAGTAACGAGAGCGAGGCGAGGAATCAGTGCTTGGCTTGACGAGCAAACCCCCTCGTCACACCCCCTCCCTAAACTTGAAGTACCCCCAAGTGTATCTTGGTTTAATCAACAAAAAAAAAGAAATAAATGACCATGAACTATCCTCGCCGCGCTGAATTCATTCTATGGTAAAAAAAAAGAATTAACAAAATTAAATAATTTTATAATAAGTAATGATGAGCAGAACAGTGTTCTGCAACTTACTTCCTTGGTTCCTAAAGGTAGCATCTTCACTGTCTGACATCTACTTCAATGCACTTCAAAATTCTCTGACCTCCAATTTCTCTTCTAACTTTACTTGTTCTTCTCCTTCTAAATTTTTCTTTTCTGACAACAACTCTTACTTCTAATCGACCCATAAATTTTGTCTGACATCTAGACTATTCTATCCTCCCTTTCCTGACCACAGTATACATGCAGTCTGCTACTAACGGTCTCGCCGATTCTTGCTCCTGGAGGCGCGCTCGGGAGCCTCACAGAATGTTTGGTGGTGAATGGCGTTACGGATGTCTTCGGGCAATCTCCGCAGCTCTTCCATTAGGCGTAGAGTATCCGAAATGGTGTTGGATACTTCAGCCGGCGCGTCTTCTGGCTCCGAAGCAGATGAGGAGAAAGATTTGAGCACCCCGTCACCTTCCTTGCGTGCTTTACTCGTGTATGGTGTAGCTCGCGATACCCGTCCCGATGCAGCGCTTCTCCTTCTACGTTGTGGGGGAGACGGAGATTGACCTCATCCGCTGGCGGCTGGCTTCACCTCTCCTTCGCCTTCTCTGGCCACTAGAGGATCCGCCCAGCGAACTGTCTGATCGTCCGGTCTCGAATCTTGACCAAGATACTGGGATGCTTCGGTTGCCGTCGATGCTCCTTCTGGCTTCGGAATTAGGATGATGATGAGCGAGGCTGTACCTGGTGGCCGGCGGCCAGAAATTCCCTGGGCTGATCTCCTCACCTCGGGCAGTGGTACATCACCATGTTCCTACGCCCACAGTTGTAGCAGAAAGGAATGTTTGCTGCTCTTTGCAATCGAACACCGAGTGTCCCCAGTCCCAACAGTTGAAACATGCGTTTGGCGGTGGATCATCTGTCGTGTCCGTCGAGATGGGCTTGAGGCCTCCAAATTTTAAACCACCCCGCTTTATCTTCAGCGGGGCTGAACTGCGACGTCCTGTCGACTGGCCACCGTGCCATGGTGACATCCGCTGCGAAAACCGCGTGGAGCTGACCTACCAAAACTTCCTTCGACACACTTAACACTCTCTTCTTGAACCTATTGACCTAAGCTTCATAGTAGCTCTCGGGTTCATTGCTCGAGTCCGAAAGGCTTCCTGCCCACAAAGCAACAGTCATTTTTGACGATTCTTTTTCCTCCACTCGCAACAACGACTTCTCATCTTCGCTGCTGGACTGCTGGGCTTTGACAGCTCCGGCATATGTTTTCTTGTTGCTCGGCTGACGTGTTGCGCCGGCTTGGGCAACTATTTTTCTTCTCTACTTGTCCTCCAACTATTCTGTTTCCCATGTTTAGCCAGAAAGATGGCTTCACTATGGGCTTCAACTTCCTGCACTCACTGGCCTCAAGGTTGCTGAGCCGGTGGTTTTCACCAGCGTTCGCAATCTTCTTGAAACTCGGAGCTTTCTTCTCTACCGTGCTGAGCCGATAGTAACTGTTAGCATTCGCAGGCTTCTTTAAATTCCACTCTTCTTTATTATCTACTGTTTTTAGTGGCCACTACCTCCCCCTCCAAAAACTGACGTACTTTCCTCAAAAGGGAATGACGTACTGGCAGTTTTATTCACTTCTACGGAGCCTGTGGCTGAAATGACGCGGGAGACATGGACCCCTGACATGCCCCCGCTTAACCATTTCCCGACATCTGACGCATAGACAAACAGTTCTGGCCATATTCGAATATAACACCCTTGCACTCACAAACCTGGCATTGCAACGGATTTGTAGATGACATTGGACATTCCTTCAATCTGTGGCCTTTCTGCCTTCATCTAAAATATTCCGTATAAGGGCAATGCGCAACTCGATGTCCGACTTCCTGGCAATTATAACGTGCTCCAACAAAATGGCTTCAATCGTTGTTTGTACTAGTCTGTACTAGTTGTTGAAAGGTTCTATTTATGTTATCGGCGCTACTGCAACCGTTCATCGATAACTGAGGGTACGTGCTAGTTGTAGTCTATTGCCACTCATTCCGATTACCTGTTGCTGCACTGAAGGCACACGCCTGAGGAGGCTGTGTCCTGAGCATTGGCATTGCAGTCTGAGTTTTTGGCTGTCTCGGCGTGGCTTGCTGCCTGTTCTGCTTAATTTTCTGGCGTCTATTGCTGTTGCTGGGTTTTGCTCTATTGTTCGTACTGTCATCTAGTCCTACTAATTCATCAACTTCGTCTACCGCTGCTTCTCGAGTCTTGGACATAGGAGTCCATGCTGCTGTAGGGATTCTCGAGTTTTCCACTGGTGGTGGCGGAGCATATTTTGAATCGTTCTTCACATCTTTATTGAATCTTCTGCCGTACCTCTTGACGTCACCGTAAATTTCTTCTTCTTGTTGCGTAATGCTTTCCAATATTCTGGCCTTATTCTTCCAAGCAGTATTTTTAACTGACGTTCCAGACTCATTGGTTTACGGAGATGTTCTACAATGTGTCAGAAACTGGTTTTATAGGGTGTTATCTTCTCTCCTTTACCTTGAATTCTATAGCGCTACTCATACATTACATCCTCCTCCTTCAAATCAGAGATGTACTGCTGTTGAAACGCCCTTTTAAACTCGCTCCAAGGCTCAATGTCGCGTTTCCCCTTATTAAACCAAAGGCTTGCACTTTTTGAAAGAGTTGGGAGAATTATGCAAAGTAAATCTTAGCTACTCAGATTCAGACTCATTTTACAGTACGCTATTCGAGTCAAATACTCTTCTGGGTCGTCTCGATTTTCACCACTAAATTTAATATACTAACTTTGCACTATCTGAATCTGACTAAGCTTGTGCTTCAATTTTCGTGAGCTAATTCGAGATCGCTCCCTTTTGTTGTGCTTCTTTGAGCTTTTCTTGCTCTTCTTCTTGTGACTTCGACTACGGCTTCTACTTTGACTGCTATCTCTGCTGGTTGACAAGTAGCATGAGCTACACCTGTAACTGCTGCACGATCCACAACTAAAACCACTACTCGAGCTAGTGCTGGAGTTGCTGCTGGAGCTATCGCTGGAGCTGCTGCGAGAACTCCTGTCAGACTCGCTACTCGAGCTGTGTGTACTTCTGCGTCTTAATTTCTCTTTATCTTTCTTTGGCGCTGTGACTAGTGAGGTTTTCTTCTCCTAATTGGCTTTTATTTTCTCTGTCTTTATATTTTTATTGACTTTAATCCTTTTGACTGACTTGCTCGATGATTTCTTAGGTATCACTTCCTCTGCTTCGTTGTCTTCGCTACTACTAACGTTACTGTCGCTCTCTTCTTTACTGCTATCACTACTATCCTTCTCTACAATCTCGACTGACTTTTGAACAGATGTGCTTACGACTTTTTCAAACTTGATTTAGGTTTATCTTCTGGCGATTCTATTGCTTCTTCTATCCATGAACTACAACTACCAGATTGAAATCCTAAACGTGAGGGTTTCATTTGTAACTTGTGATTTTTCCTTTTGTAACTTGAAGTCTTCTGCAATGGCGAGCTGGCTTCATCGTTGTCCTGGTAGACGTATTTTCTGCAGGTATTTTCTTCGTTGACTTTGGTGATATGGTGTCAAAGGCCTTGCTGAAATCGAATAACAGCAAGATCGTCACCTCCTTTCCGTTGATGGCCATGCGTACGTCATCTGTCAGTTTAATTAACGCAGTCTGGGTACTGCGATGTTTTCTGAAACCAGCCTAAGATAGATCGAAAATCCCATATCTAAAATTTTGTTTTTGTTTAGATACTCCGTGATTTGCGAATGAGCCAACTTTTCGAGCACTTTAGACAGGAAGCAGAGTAGTGTTATCGGTCGAATGTCAGACACGAATGAGGGAGCACTTTTCTTTTTTAGAGTTATTAATTGCGCCTGCTTCCAAATGCTCGGAAAGATGCCTTGAGCGAAAAAGGAGTTAAACATTCTTACTATAAATTCGCCTATTATTGGGAGAGCTTTCACGACCACTCCCTGAGGAACTCCATCAACACCCTTCGCCTGTGAGGGAAAGTGAGCAATGGCGAGAATCATTTATGTTAACTGGACTAAACATGAAGCCTTCCTCACTTGAAGTAGAGGTAAAGTCCAGTGCGTCATCCAGATTTTCATAGGGTGAAAAAGATATCCCTGCGAAATGATCGTTCAGCTTGCCCGGCGTAAAACCATGAAACTCCTCCTCTTTACGCTTAGGTATGAGGCCAAGGTTACGCAAACCATCTTACGAGGTGCTACTATGTCAATTACGGAGTTTAAGTTAGCATTCAAGTTTTCCAAGGCACCCTCCAAGTTGGTTTCAATAGAATTCATAGCTTCCCAGTTGCAGCTTGATAGTAATTCACCAAGCGAGGCGGTACCTATGCCTTTAAAGTTCCTGTAGACAAAAGGCCTTTTCTGAAGAATAGGAGCATAGATGTTAAGAGAGACCTCTATAATGCAGTGTTTACCAAAACTGGGCAGCCGTTCCTTCTTAACGTTATGTATACTGTTACACTCGTCCGTTAGTATTAAGTCAATCCAGGTTGCAAGAGGAAGAGGAATAATGCGTGAGACCATGGTCGACTATCTGAAGAGATAACTCTTCAGTGAAACGCCGGATAGTGTTGGCATCATCCGATCTCGACAAAAAGTCAGCATTCAAATCGCCTATGATGATTTTGTGGCTAATTCACCGCTGAGATCACGTAAGACACTGAAGAGATCCGAGTTTCTTTGCATCGCAACTTTCGGAGGTTTATAAATGATCCCGACAAGAACTAGAGGAGAGAAACCCTGCTGTATGCTGCAAAACAGATACTCAGGTATCAGGGTTCCCAGGTTTTCCAGGTCCCTGCGTGCTAGAACTGACCAATAAATGAACTTTAAATTCATTGAGCACATACAACGCCACCCCGCCTCCATTCACATTACGATCCTGCCTCAGCAGTGAAAAGCCGTCAATTCTAATGAGGCAGTCACCTAAGACCGAGCCCAACCATGACTCAGCAATACCGAAGACGCCTAGCCAGAAATTTACCGCCCGCGTGCCAGACGTACTTGAAACCCAGCCCCTGTGATACTGGTTTCAGACTGTTAAAAACTTGAAATCTTTTGTGGGGCAGCAGCTCATTCAGCCCGCTCAGCGACGCGGGCCCTGGTGATTTTACTTCGGTCAAAGGTGGGAATAATAGTACTGAGGACTGCGAAGGCAATTCTATACAGTCCTCTTACGAGGCTGTTCCTTCCTTTGATAAAATACTATTTATAACTATTTCAGTCTTCAGCACCTCCGTACCAGGCCCCGCGACTCCATCCCCCTAAGACGACCCAGACGATGGGACAGCTAAAGGCTGTAGAGTGCAGCTGGAAGGCGAAACAACGCCAGCATTCTCGTCGTCATGACACCTGTGGTCCGGCAGGGATCCCAAACTTTCGCTGAGAGCTTTATTCTGCTCTCTCAGAAGCTGCCTCTCCTCCAACATCAGCTGCCGATCTAGACGCAGTTTCCCCAACTGGGATGTCTGCCTATCCACCACGTCCCTCAGAGCCGAGACTTGCTCCACCAGATCTCTATTTATCTCCTCTGCAGTTGGTTCGAGTGAGACAAAGCTACCTGCAGACACAGAACTTGGCTTCATATGGGACATGATATCGTCAAACTGCTGCTGGAGCATATCGAACCTTTGAAAAAACAAATCCAGGGTGGTCTGCGGAATAAGTACATTATTATTCACAAATGTCACGGATAGCGACGTCTCACAGTTGCTTTTATCAAAATCTAGCACAGAATTCTTTAAACTAACAGCGCTGTTGGTTACGTTTTTCGCAATATTTGCATCTACAGAAATTTTGTCAGGAGTAGCAGCGGAAGCAGCAGCAAGCCCAATGCCAGCATCCAAGTCAGTATTATTTGTTGCAGTATTATTTAGTATTATTCAAGAATGCTTTATGTACAGTATTATTTATGTCACTATGACTTTTAACAGTATTATTTTCAGTATTATTTACAGTGGTATTAATATTTATTTTATTCATAGTATTATTTATAGTAGTATTATTATTCTTTTTGACAGTCCTATTTACTATTCTGAACATTATATTTGAAGTTTTAGAATTTAGTGAAGCCGTTTTATCCGTAGATTTCTATTATTATTATTATTATTTTTTTTTTTGGTAGGAGGCTTTGAATCCAAGTAACGGACTAGCTGGTGCTCCCTTGCGAGAGCACCAAGTGTGGAACTCGGCGACGGCGGCCACCCCTACCCACTAAACACATATCTCTATGTACGCCCTACGTCAGCCCGGATCCGTTTATCACATTACTACGAACTGGGCCGCTGTCTTTTGCGCTTCCATTACGCAATCATTCCTCATTTCCGATCATTCAGTACTACGATTGTACGCATTCACTCTCTCTATCACTCAGTTATTCAGACATCCATCTGCTTTCTTACGTCTTAATATACTACCAACGTATGACGCAATGTTTGTCCAAGCGTCTGCGTTGGTTGTCATCAGTACCGTCATGTTGTCTGGCGTGATCCAGACATGCCTGTCGTTTCTCAGTCCAACGGTCGCTTTCTTACGTCTTAATATACTACCAACGTATGACGCAATGTTTGTCCAAGCGTCTGCGTTGGTTGTCATCAGTACCGTCATGTTGTCTGGCGTGATCCAGACATGCCTGACGTTTCTCAGTCCAACGGTTGCATATGAAGAATGTGTGTTCTGCGTCGTCCCAAGCCTGTCCACAGTATGTACACTCCGATCCTGTTACTTTATTCATTCTATAAAGATACTTTCAGAAGTACCCGGGTCATGACAAAAATTTGGTAAGATAGAAGTCTACCTCGCCGTGCTTTCTGTCTTTCCAGGGTCCGACCTCTGGTATTAATGTGTGTGTCCAACGGCCTTGTCCGTTCGTAGTCAATCTTGTCTGCCAGTCTTCGATCGTCTTGGTACGTTCGTCTGTCACAGCGCCTGCCCTCCCTACGTTCGAGCTTCGTACATATAGCCGTTTCCGCTCGCACGCGTCAGATTCGTGTCTAGGGTCACCCCTAGGTTCTTGACTTCGTTTCTGGTCTTCATTTGTTCCGTGTCCACGTTCATAAGTATAATCGTGTCAATCCGTTTTCTTGTGAGTAACAGTAACTCAGTCTTTTGTAATGCGAGTTGCAGTCCGTGGTCCGGCATCCACGTATTTACACGTCTCATCACCCGGTTCAGTTTTAGCTAAGCCAAATGGGTATTACGCGCCGCGATTACAGTCGCCACGTCGTCTGTGTATGCGAAGAGGCACCTGTCGTCTGGCATGCCCATTCTTAGTACTCCATCGTATAGTATGTTCCAGAAGTCAGGACCCAGGATTGAGCCCTGTGTTACACCTGTCGTCAACTGTCTCCGTCGTGTACGGTCCGTTGTCTCATACGTCAGGTATCGGTCCCGTAGATAATCCCTCACAACTCGCACGAGGTAGGCAGGCACCCGGAAGGTCATCTTCAGAGCCTCCAGAATATCTGTCCACCTCGCAGAGTTGAAAGCGTTCCGTATGTCGAGTATTGCCAAGAGTACCATTGGCCTGACTCCATGACATATATCATTTGTCTTGTTTACGATCGGTACTACGTCCGTTATTACTCCAATTGTTGAGCGTCCTCGTCGAAATCCATGCTGTCGGTCCGGAAGGTCTCCGGCGGCCTCCGCCGCCTGTAACAGTCTCGGTCGCAGCAATAGCTCGTACAATTTTCCCGGTGTGTTAAGAAAGCTTAGAGGTCTATATAAGGACGACGAAGCGGTATCCCCCTTACCTTTAGCGATAAGAACCAGCCGCGCGCTCTTCCAGGGACCCCCAAACACTCCCGCCATCAGGCAGCCGTTGTAGAGCTGCAGCAGTGCATCGGGCTGATCCGCAGTAGCTTCCCAGGCACGCCGTCAGGTCCCTGGCACATGAGGCCGTGCCAGGCACGTGATCCAGATCTTGATTGGCTCGCCCCACGCAGAGGAAGCAACCGCGCACGTTTCGGCCTGCCAAGTTTGGAATTTCGAAACAAAAAAAAATCATATCTGATAGATCTTAATTAGTCCTTTCGATCTACGTTAATTAATTTATAAGTCCCTTTTTCGTTTTCCCAGGAAAAATCAAAATACGATTTTCCATTTTTATGCATTTCAAATAGCCATATCTCTTAAAAAAATGAGTTTACTATACTCTACTAAGCTTAGAAAAATTGCCCTTCAGCTAATTTAATTTGCCCACGTGTCAATTATTATAAATATTCGGTAATTTATATTTAAAAATAAAAAACCGTAATAGTATTTCTAAGCCAATTATTTGCGCATTGCGCATGCGCGGCATAATTAAGGTGGTACTTACAACAAAAGTGGGCTGCACATGGTGCTGCATATAAGTACCTAATGCAAGGCATTTAAAATATAAAATTATGTCTTTTGCTCTGGTATTAAATGATTAGTTAAAGCACTATACCACGTTGTATCAGTCCTATCAATGTCTGAAAAAAATTCCTCGTTATCCTTGTATTAAAGAAGTATCAAAAATGGAATGATTTGTTGAACAGAAAGTTTCCTGTCGTGAAGTCTAAAAATAATAAATACAAAAATTTATAAAAAATTGACCCTTACATTAAACAAATTTTTGCAATCGTAAAAGATCATTTACCCTAGGAAGCAATCTGTGTCGTGAATCGATTTTTAAATAAAGTGTGACACAATCGGCTCTGATTGCTGTGCTAAAGTACCTTGCAGTCTATATCCATGGTTGCGAGGCACAAAGTCTGATTATAATACAATACAGTGATAACAACTTGAAGACACATTGTCCTTAATTCTGTAGTTTTGACCTCGCGTGTTAATCATTCTAATATGAATTGTAACGAGTTCTAACACTGTAAAATTATTACTTCAAGAAATTTTGCTGCATGACATTTGGGATCTTCCCTTGCGTCACCAACCAGCAATGCCTTGCATATGTTGAACATTGCTAAGATATAATTTTCGTTTGGTAAAAATACTGGCGTATGTATAGTGATATAATTATGTAGAGCTGGCATCATGTCTGTAAAGTAATGGAAACTAATATAATGTTTCACAATCTACAAGTGTACACTACAATATACCAAAAACAGAACAATTATAAAAACACTTTAACTTAGGTTGGAATATTATTTTAATCAGTTTAATTTTTTTGTTAAGATAAATAACTTTATATTTTAAATGCCTTGCATTAGGTACTTATATGTAGCATCATGTGCAGCACACTTCTATTGTAAGTACCACCTTAATTATGCCGCGTATGCGCAATGCGTAAATAATTGGCTTAGAAATACTATTACGGTTTTTTATTTTTTATATATAAACTACCGAATATTTATAATAATTGTAGTTGAGTATAATAGACTCATTTTTTCAACAGATATGGCTTTTTGAAATGCATAAAAATGGAAAATCGTATTTTGATTTTTCCTGGGAAAACGAAAAGGGGGCTTATAAATTAATTAACGTAGATCGAAAGGGCTAATTAAGATCTATCAGACATGATTTTTATTTCGAAATTCCAAACTTTGCAGGCCGAAACGTGCCCGGTGAGGAAGCAGGAGGGCGGGCTTGTACACGCCTTATCCACATGCCCTTTTTGGCCGTATTTCCAGTAGCAGTCGCGTCTGTCCGGTCCTTTGCAGTCAACTCTCACGTGTCCGTAACCAAGGCACTTGTAGCACCTCTGAACGCGGAGCCTGGGTCGTATCCAGCAGTTAATCTACCCGATTTTAATTCGGCCTTTCTTGAACTGATCCGTAGCCTCCTTCGCATTAAACTCACAGACAGCTAGCGTCTGTCCGCGGCCATTTGCTTCAAAGACATGCACATTCCGCTCAGTCTCGGTCCCGATTTTGCGGTTGATCGCGTCCGCGACGTCCTTTTTTGTTGTGACGCAGTCTAGGTCCATAAATTCCAGCGTCACCCTGGAGGTCATGTCCTTTACTATCGCACTCTGTCCCAGTACAGTTTGTAGGGTCTGTTGGAAGGCCTGTCGTTCTTGTTCTTGGTCTAGCTGTAGAAGTACCGATCCGTCTTTCGTATCGCTCTAACATCCTCTTTACTGTCCGTCGGGTCTACGTTCTGTCGTAAAGACCGGATGACGTCCGAGTATGTCTTGCCCTCGGCTGGCTTGATTAGAATCGCACCTCGCCTGGGTTTCAGGTTTGGTCGGTCTGTCTTGCGCGCTTTGGATGCTTTAATCTTCGTCTGTGGTTTCTAATTTGTGTTCGTTTCTGGTCCTGTAGTCGCTTTTCTCCTTTTTCGGTTTGTCATAGTTGCTCAAGTATCCTTTGCTAGGTTCCTCTGTTGGTCTGGGATTCCCAGTTCAGGACTCGGGGTTTGTCTGTCCGCTTTTCTTTTTACTTGCGGTGACCCCGTTTCCTTGTCAGTCCGTAGTCCTTCAGTTGACGTCATTTGTCGTAGTAGCCTCATACGCTGGAGCTCACGTATCGCAACCTCCACTGCCTCACCAATCTCATTCATACCGTCCGTCACTTTTTTCCGTCCGTTCTTTTGGGCAGTTGTCTGCGCCCGCATGTTAACTAGGTTGCTGCTTATTGCAAAGAGTTGCTCTTGCAACTTCTTCTCCGCAGCCTCCCAGCTGGTTGGCATTGTTCCGAGGATTACTTCCGTTCCTTTGTTAGTTCCTGTCGCATTGTCTGCTGCGTCAACCAGGTTTCCCACCGGCGCAGTAAGAGAGCGGGGAGACTCTCGTTGATGTTGACTCACAGGCTGCACTGTTAAGCCTGCTTTCTGTGGTGTGTCATTCATTGTTTTTTCCTCCTTTCTTCTTCACGTGTTCGAGTTACTTTGTAATGGTCAGGAGGCCCAATGAGTAGTAAGCATGACATCCCGTCCTGAGCTTCCCCAACCAATAGAAGATCTAGCAGTTCGGTGGCATCGACCTTGCCCCCCCCCCTCCCTTGCTAGCTAAGCAGGGTTCGGGCCCTCCTACTATTGTGCGGCACAGCAGTGCATTTCTGGTTTTACAGGCAGCATCCTCCAAAGTGTAATCGCTCTTGTTGGTGGTGAAGCCCCCTCATGGACATCATTTACTTACAGTCAAGGGGCACTGCTGCACCGCAAGTCCCTCCGGAATGGAACCTCAGCGATTCCTCACATACTTGGGAGAAACCCGTTTATAGGGCCCCCAGCCACTCATAACCCGCCGGGCGTTGGCCGTTTATAGGCGCATCCCTCCAACATTCATGAGCAATAACCCGTTTATAGAGCTGCTCAGTCCACTCGTCGCCTCAGCTCGCTCCCGACAGGATCTCCGGTACGTGTTTGCGTGTTATTGATAAGTGGATGTGCACATCAGCAGTTACCACTATACCTGCGTCATCCGTAAGTCAGTGACCAGATTTTCTATTGTTATTAATAGTAATAATTTTGCCTTTATTGTCTTCGGCATTCTAGCTTATATTGCATATACTAGTATTGCTACTGCTGCCGCCAATACCACTCTGTCTCTTCGTGTTACATGTTGTGCAGATACATATGTCTCGTTCGCGGAAAGTCCAGTCATGGCACACATCATGATATGGTTTGTCACATTTTTGGCATCTCAACATAACAGCATTTGGCCGATAAATCTTTTTAAAGGATACCTTCGAGCAGGATGCCGGAGCCATCGCATTAACAAAACACGATGAAAATAAACTAATTTATACTAACTTAACTAGAGTTAATGTGTCAATTGTATTTTTAAATTTGAATTTCGCGCGCTACTATTATGGAGGTCAAGTTCAAATTTTCCCTCATCTAATCCTACTAGACTCATGCATGAGCAGATGTGGACTCGTGGTGATGTTAGTGATGCCAATTTAAGACTAGTGATTTCAGTGTTTCCTTAGTTGACGAATGAATCAGCTGCTTCCACGGGTGCGATGCTGACCTTCGCGCGCAATAGAAAGAGATAGAGGAAAAATGGAACACTCTAACCTCAAAATGCCGCCTCTCTCCTCTTCGCCGGTACCTCGATTTAGAAAAAATTTATTTTTATTGTCCTTGCTTGCTTTTCTTCCTATCTGGCGATGGTAGGCGGCAAGAAGAAATTTTAGCCTTAGACGATATGTATGTTAATCTTACATCGTGTACATCCTCCCAGTTACCAAGCTTTTGAGGTTATGTAGCGGAAAAAGACATCTCCCGGCTCATGAAACACTCAGAGGTGCCTGGTATTTTTTGCGCTAACTTAAGAGCCTTGTGGGGTGTTCATTCAAATCGACAGAGAAAAAGAGAGAGAAAGAGAGAGAGAGAGAGAGAGAGAGAGAGAGAGAGAGAGAGAGAGAGAGAGAGAGAGAGAGAGAGAGAGAGAGAGAGAGAGAGAGATAGATAGATAGATAGATAGATAGATAGATAGATCTTTATTCACTGAGTACAGTAAAAAGTATAAATAAATAATACAATAAATTACTGTATTATATACATTACAAATAAATCACAGTAAAATAAATAAATAAATAAATCACAGATTGACACTATAAACAAGTCGACATTACGGGACACTATTACATAGAGAATTATCACAGTCTAGTATTAAATTTATCACAATTTTGTCATAGACCTATCTAATTAAAATATATGAGAATCACTGTGAAAATCTTAAATCAGTACAGCCAATAGGGGCCACGTCAGACTACTTTAACTATTGCGGTTTTAACAACTTACGTCAAGAACTTACATTAATTAGTTAGGCGTCGAGGGCAAGCAGGTGCCTTCGCAGAGCTCTTTTGAATGATGCGAGAGATGGTAGGTTGCGCAGAGCAGAAGGGAGAGCATTCCAGAAACGAGCCTCTTGAACCTGAAAGGCTTTTGCCCCGGTTTCCGTTCTTACTGACGGGATACTCAGTTCTGGGGAACTCCCCTACCTGAGGGCCTCGGCTTGCTTTTGGCAAAAAATGCCGATAAATATTGTGGTTCCATGATCCGAAGCGCCCTATATAGAAGAATACCTTCAAAATAAAGCCTCCGCGAATCAGTTTGAAGCCACTCGAAACGTCTCTTGAAAGGAGAGATATGCTCATCCCTTCTTACCCCAAATATGAATCTCACACACAAATTACTCAGTCGTTGTAAGCGAATACGTTGTTCGTCGGCAGCGTCCAGGACAGTCACAGCTCAGTAGTCCATATGCGGTTGTATGAGTGATTCGACTAGCCTTCTGCGGAGAGTCTCGGTGGTGCAGCCCCTAATAAACCGCAGGCTATAGAGGGCTTTATTAACTTTTTTTGTTATCGAATCTACCTGTGGTTTCCAAGTGAGTTTACTATCAAGAACAACACCGAGACTCACGACGGTTTCACTAAAAGGGACAATCACTCCGTCCTGCAGCTAAACTCCAGACAGGTTTCATGACTCGATATCATTGACATTTTTACGGGAACCAAAAAATATAGCCATAGTTTTGCTGGAGTTCAGCCGCAGATGGAGCTCCCCGCCCAATCAGACACCAGTCGTGCCGCATCCGCTAGTCGAGACAAATCCTCATGTAATTTATCTTTGGTGGTATGTAGATAAATCTGAAGGTCGTCAGCATAAAATAGGTGTGTTAAAGCGCTGTCGTCAAGTATGTTTTGCAGGTCGTTGACATAAAGACTGAACAGCAGGGGGCCCAGGACAGACCCCTGCGGAACACCCAGGTTGGTATCCAACCATTCAGAGTTTCCGTGTTTATTAGAGATTACCATTTGGGTTCGTCCCTGTAAATATGATTTTATCCCCAGAAGAGCTGTCCGGGAGAAACCCAGCTGTCGCAGTTTGGATAGTAGTCTGGTGGGCGAGATGGTGTCAAATGCCTTACTGAAGTCAAACAACAGTAATAGCGTAACCCTCTTTCTGTCGACGGCCATGCGTATGTCGTCAGTCAATTTCAGTAACGCTGTCTGTGTACTATGGTGCTTACGAAAACCTGCCTGGAAGGGATCCAATATATGATTTTTGTTAAGGTACTCCGTGATCTGGGTGTGCGCAATCTTCTCGAGTACCTTAGATAGAAAGTAGAGCAATGCAATTTGACGAAAGTCAGAAACATTAGATGGAGTGTTGTTCTTCCTTAGTGCAATCAACTGCGCTTGCTTCCAGACACTCAGAAAGATTCCCTGAGCAAAGGAGGAGTTAAAAATATTTAAAATAAAATTGCCAATGATAGAAAGAGTCTTGGTGACCATCTCGCAGGGAATGCCGTCAACACCTCTCGCTTGCGAGGAAAAGTGAGAAATAGTAAGGACAACGTCACTCATACTGACAGGGCTGAAGCTAAAGCCCTCATCACTCGCCGATAAAATAGTGTCCGTTGCTTCGTTAATATTTTCAAGAGGTGAGGCCGAGATCCCCGCAAAGTGCCCATTCAGCTCCCCAAGCGAGAAACCAAAAAACTCCTCCTCCTTACGCCCAGGCAAGAGGCCGAGATGACGCATTACCTTCCAGATGTTTTTGTTATCATCAAGAGCGTCAGTCAGCTGTTGTCTAAGGAAGGATTCACGCTCTTGAGCCAAGCGCATATCGATCTCATTAGTGAGCCTGAGGAATTCATTGAGTAGATTTGCACGCCCAGTGCGTTGATAAGCACCGTGCTGGCATTGTGCTGGCATCGCCTTGCTGTTAAGGTAAGCACATGTTGCACACGCGAGCGACGGGACGCCTTTCATGATCACAGAGCGAAAAGAGACGCAACGTATGTGAAAGAAGTTGTGACATACCTCGCACTGCTTGGGGTCCTTAGTCTGTATGGTCTTGTTACAGACTTCGCAGATGGTTTGGTACGTCTCTACAGCTTTCTCTCCGTTTAAACTCATTGCCGATAACTTGCCGGTAACTTACTGTGTGATTGTAGACGTAGATCTTCTTCGTCGTCTCGTGAGATGTCGCCTCGTGTGCTGATTGGAAGATGCAGATGAAGGAAGAAGGAGAGAAGGCGAAGCCAAGCCAGGCGAAGCAGTTTGAGGTTAGAAACCAGAGCGAGACTTTTCCGTAGATTGGACAGCGTGTAATTAGTGCAGCCTCCAGCGAAATTATGGCAGGCTGAAGGTTGCAATAAGAAGCGTGCAACAGACTGCAAGAAAACACGCCCGAAGGCAGAAAGCAGCAGAGATAGCAGTTCAAAAAAAGAGTGTACAGTAAGGCGTCTAGTACTTACGGAGCGCAGGCGCAGAGGGCGCAGAGAGAGAGAGAGTTCAGCCGGCGGTAGCGAGCCGCACGATCAAGCTCTGCGCTCGGTCGGCGGCGTACCCTGCGAGGCTGAGAGAGTTAGAGAGAACGCGCAGAGAGAAGTTGGCCAGCCACTCACTAGGTGCTCACGCACCGGGAGATCGCCGAGTCTGCGGAACAGCAGCAAGAACGAGAAGGCCCTGGTGGAAGGCTTATTTAGCCACCACGTTGTAGGGGGGGGAGGCTGGCTGAAGTACAGTATTATTTTTCTCAAAGTTTTTGTTGTCATTCTCCCTCCTTTTCCCAGCTCTCCCAAGCGAATGCGATCACGTCGAATCCCTCGACATAAATAAAAATCGAGCGCATTAGGGGCACAAGAGTTGAGTGCGCGCTGCTGGGAGGTAGCACGTCGTAAGAGAAAGAAAAGAGAATAATCCTGTCTCTAGTACATTCTGCGCAGACTCTCGAGTTTGATCTACTGCAAGCAGCAGATCAATTTGCATCGACGCCGAATCTCGAGCTGCCGTGCGAATTTTCTATCACCTTTCCCCCACTCACTCAATGGACGTTCGCAGACGTCTTTACATCTCCTTATCTCTCGCTCCTTCTCTCATTATACTACGCATGCATATTAATTAACCTTATTCTCTCTTTATACATACAGCTAACACTTCCTATGGGTCCTCTCTTAGGAGAAAAATGATTCAATTTTCACTATCAAAAAAATAAGATTTAACATTATTTTGGATCCAGTGTGCGTAAAGTGCGAGTTTAATAATTGATTCTACACTCGTGAGTTTATCGCCCTCGCTTCGCTCGGGCAACAAACCTCTCACTCGTGTAGAATCAACTTTTACGCACTTGTATCGAAAACTACTATTTTACAATTAATTTATTGAACAATAAATCGACATGGAAAAGTTTAATCTTTTTAATGCGTCTCCAGTATTAGCGATTCAGAATACGCTGAATGTACCATCGATCGTTGTTTATATTTGTTTGGTTCATAGATATTTCGCGATAAGCTTAAGAAATCGTACGTATATGCTGATTCTGAACGGAAGCATCCCTAAATTTCACGAACGCCTCAGAACATTAATAGCAATTGACCCTACACCTGTGCGAGAAATCCGTGGTATGAATAAATTTGGATCAAACACCTCGAGGACATCTTTTGGTTGCAACTGCATAAAACCAACACAACGGTTTACTCTGTACAAATTTGAATTCTTGTACCTCCATGCTGGGCTACCTTTCTTCGTGTTCTCTTGGCACCTTTGCGGTCACCTTCAAGTTAATATGATGTTTTACACCTAACCATGCAGGCAAGCCTACGCGCGACCTCATCACACAACAGCAGAGTCAGCACAGCTAGACATGACCTGCAATTGGGACTCAGAGATGCGCCAGGTAATCGAGAAATCGTGTGTATAACCGACGGTTGAACGATAGCCGCGCTGCGTGAAGGAGTCGCCCCAGCCCAGCGGTACATAAAAGAGAAGGCGCGAAGAAAAAGGAGATGCGTCACGAGTGCAAAGCGCTAGCAACAATCAGCCGTAACAAATCAGCTAGATGTATGTCCGAAGGCCACAGATGAAGGGAGTTTGTTTTCTCCTTCTCTCTCCATTCTCCCTTACCCACCCTCCGCCACCTAGCAACATCAAGACGCGTGTGCCAGTTGACCTATTACCAGCAAGTCAACCACTGCCGAAAGCAAAAACTAAAAACCCAGGGTAAAATGCAAGATATGACACATGCCTTCCCCCTCGCGCTATTCGAGAATTCAAGCCAATTTTCATTTCATTGTGATAAGTTTATTAAACAACAAGCGGGTACTTTACATAGTATCTTTAACTAATTTATAGTCAATATCAAGTAAAAATAGAATTTATTTGGTTATAAGACAACGATGTTTTATTGACTTAAAATGATAATGTAAAATTAATTTACTTAATACAAAACACAATTTGAACGAACTTAAAAAATAAATAACAGAGCGATCCCCCATCATATCCAATAAGTCCAGTTTCTCCTATGACAGAAGCCTGGATAAAAGTCAGGCTTAAGCGTTGAGTCGTACCTTGATATAATACGCCGGGCCAGGGTTGTCCTTACTGAGGTTAAAGTCAAACTCTGCCCTGTTGCACAGGACTGATTTGATGCATGTTTCTCAACTGCTGTCATTACCGTCTCCGACCCTGTATATGCGATAACGTTAACAGCGATACTTAAGAACTTAATTTGCTAGAAAAATGCAATTGAAAACAATTAAAATCGATTGAAATTCAGTTGATCTTGAGACTAATTTTTGTTACCAATTTTCACAATCAAATTCGATTGTTTTCATGTTAAAATCGATCATCGTTTTGAATCGGTTTCTATAGATTTCAATTCGAAAATAATCGTATTTGATTGTGAATATTGGTACCAGGAATTAGTCTCAAGATTGATTGAATTTCAATCGGCTGTAGTTGTTATCAATCAATGGTTTTTAGCAGGGTGACCACCGGATTCCACGGGTCGCTCGACAAGCCTCATACGCAGCGACGCAAATATGCTGTAGCACTGGCATTCGAAATCGTGTTGCGTAAAAGCACGTAAACACGTAGGACACTGCGTGTGCCATTGGGTGATGATCAAGCACGTACATCATATAATCACACAAAGTCGAGCAGGCGTAGACGTTGCACTAGTGTCGAATTTGTATGTTGCAAAAGAAATATGCATAGCTATTTTCGGAAAATCCGGAGCCAAAAGAAATCGGCACGCACAAAGGATTAAGATTTTATTATAGTTTTATTGTCATCAACCTGGAGTATTGCTCTAAAAAAACGAGCACGGCAAACATAGGTCATAAAGAGCGGCTGTGCTCAGAGGCCAGGTAAGAAGGTAGCGATGGCTGCGCCTGTTTATGGTCAGCTCCAGGCCAGACCCCGCGTCAGCGTTTATGGTTACGAAAACCCAGGTTCTGGCGGGCCCTTCGTGGGCAGGTATGCCAAAATAAATATCAGCTGCGAAGTTATCCTACCACCGAGAATTGTCAAGGCCCGGCAGTCGCGCACGAGCATCGACACGAGAAGGTGTGTTCTCGTGATTGTGGGTGATGTTTGTCGTGTTCTTCTTCTATATTGTGGTATTTTTTAGCATGAAATAAAGTTCTAGCTTACGTTCTAATTTACACCGTGTTTACACAATTATTTCTACAACCCAGTCAAACCCGTGAAACAAAACAACTAGTATACGAAGTGACAGTCGCTTTGGAATGTGCGATATCGCGCGCCGATATAAACAATACGGCGGCGATCGAACAACGGCAAAAAAACGTGTAATCTACTACAGAGTAAATTACCTACAGAGACGTGTGTGCACGACTCTGTGTGAACTTAATCCTTGGTACCGCATCCTCTCTTATCCTGCGTTCTCACAGTGATAAACGAGAGACTACGGTACGGTCAGTGGCAGTACGGTATAAGCGGTAGGGGCTACTCAGAGTGATACCTACTTGTGCTCAAGAGGTAGATAGTCCTAGTTGTGCGCACCGTGGTAAGGGGAAACGACGGTACGGTGATTGGTTATGTAGTATAGTCGGTGAAATATCAAAAAGGCATTCACATCTGCTGACGGGGATCTCATTTCTAAATCTTCTGGTTCCCAGATTACCGTGTACGTGTCCCCTTCCCTTAGCCTCACTAGGAGGCAATAACTTGAAAGGAGGATAGTCTTGCGCCGTACATTCACTGTCACGAGATGGTTCCGTCGCTCTACTTCAGAGTGTACGCACAGCACTTTACGGATCAAAAGCTATAGCCGAACTGAGTACGCTGTTAGTTAGCCCGCTTATACAGCCGGTCTCAATAAGTTGGTGTGTCAGGTCGTCGTGTGGGTGGCGCTGTGTAATGATGTCTGTTTCTGCGCTCGCGCGAGTTCTCACCTACATGCGGGCTGGACTTATTACTACGGTGTGCGCGCGCTCGCCTCGTTTCGAGTTCATGCTAATATTGGTGCGGCTATGTTCGTATATATTTTTTTACGAAACTTACGTCTCATTGCAACGATATCGTCATAGCCATCATATCAAGCATCAATAGAGATTTTAGAGCGATTACTAATTGTTTCAATCAAAACGTTGATGCCAATAAAAATGTTTCAAAACTTGACATTTTTTCTAATTTAAAAAAAGGACAAAGAAGGGTGAATTATTTTCTATACTTTTTATAAGTGATAATAATTGTTACACTGTCAAAATAAGGTAAATTATTATATTATTTCTCACAGTTCATGATTTTTCATTATTTATTTAAATCCTTTCCAGTATTAGAGTTTGCACACATCGCGCTTGATGACAGTAAAGAGAGAGTAGCAGCTGTTCGGGTAGCATTGTAAGATCAAGTATATTGTTATTAGAGTACGTACCGTGAGGATCAAACTCTGCAACAACTTCGGATAATGCACTACTTCTTATGTCATGACCAAGCATACCTAACATAGTTCCAATCATATCCGTACTCACAATTCCTTTCTTTTTACTATCAAAAGCATCAAAAGCCATTTGTAACTCTGAAACATTTAAAAATTTATTTTCAAATAATTAATGAACATTGATCAACCAAGGTTTGTTTTTCTTACTCTATCTGTACAAATTCGGGGAAAAAACTTATTTTTAGATACACCCGGGAAACGGGAGTATCTTATAATTTCAACTGTGTAAGATACGATATCTCCCACAATTTTCAACCGATCGAACTGAAATCATAGGAAAGGTCTTCGGTTCTTTAATTCTTACGTCGTTTTAAAATGCGGGTACAATGTGTTCGGTTTTTACGTGTATTTAAAATAAATTGTTTTGATACAATTATCTCTAAGAGATTTAAGTCAACTGTGCTCAAAATTTTGTTGGGAACTCTCCTCACAACAGTAACCTGACGTCCCTATTTTGAGCCTATTCCTAAGATATATGCAGAATGCATCCACCTTCAAAAATCGCTAAAAACTATATTTGGGCTATAACTTTGTGTTAACTGTCATTCAGGAAAATAATTGTCCCCGCATGTGCATCAAATGGGCCTCTCTTCACGCCAAAAAGTATCGTAGAAATTTGTCCGTTCCAATCATGGTGAAAAAGTTTAAGTTTAAGCCAAGAGAACATTTTTTCCTCCCCGCTGTTAATACCCTTTTTGCTTTGTTCTAGAGGAAGCTTTGTATAAGTAAGTTTTGAGTTTCGTCAGTACTTCTGGAAAATACGTTTTGGTGTGTTAGAAGTTCAAATCAAATGTTCAAAAATTTTATTTTCAATTTTTTCTAAGACAAAATAGAATTTTGAAAATACGATCAAATTTATCTGATAGCCTATAAAAATACCTGCGTTTAAAAGAAAAAATCGCTGCCAATTCGTTCGCAGCGATTTTTTCAGTTCGGTAGTATTTGGTCGGTAGTATCCTCGAAATTAAATTATACTTTCAATAAATATAATATATGATTTTAATATATAGTATATGGAAATGCTTTTTGTAAATGTTTTTAAATAAATTTTCTACTTGCTAACTGAGAAAAATATATATTACATATTGCGTGCAAATTCACCTTATACTATGTTATATATATATATATTGTAACATGGCAGCCTACTGCCAGTTACAAGCGGCCGCGCGGAGCACGGCAACACCGCGGCACGAGTCGGCGAGCGCGCGTTCGGCCGTATTCGTGGAGCCTCGGCCGGCATCGGCTAGGCCCGAGCGCACGAGAGCAAGCGTAGGTAGGCGAGCGACCCAACCTAACGTCGACGGCGAGAGGGGTCGACGCGAGCGCTGGTGATCATCTCTTCCCTTTTTCGTTCTGGCTGCCGTAGCGACTGGTTGATTTGACACGAGCCATCACCGAGCTCGACCGAGATCCGAACCACGTGGCGACGTTGCGTAAAGATAAAGGCCTTGTGCTACGGACTGCTGCTAACTGTGAGTAGAGTAAAAATTATAATAAGTGATGTTCACGCGATCCAGTGTGCCGGTTGCGGAGTAGCGCGAACTCGCGATTATTTTATCGCCACGTGGCCAACATGGCGGCGGGAGCGCGGCGGAGCATGAGTGCGGTTTTAGCATGCTTCGTCGGCTTAACAGCGCGGAGCCGTTCGGCGGATTTCGCGTGCAACTCGACTGTTTTACCGTAGACAAACTAATTACTGTACACTAGACTGACTGACGACCATTACTATGTTGATGCTACCGTTTATACTCGACTGACGAATATTGTACTGACGCTACCGTGTTGTGCTGGTACTACAAGTATTATATGGACGCTATCGTGGCACATTGACGACAATAACTATTCTGATACTACCGCTTATATTCTGACGACGACTATTGTACTGACGCTATTGTCATGCGGTGACTATGATTATTGTACTGACATTACCGCTTACACTTAACTATGATTATTATACTGACAATATCGTTACACGACGACTACAACTACTTGACTGACGCTATCGTTATACGAATTACCGCTGTGAGACTGACGCTATCTTTTGCATATTGACTACGACTATTACACTGACGATAGCCCGATAACTAATATTACTATTACACCGACACTGACAATTATAACCCGACTGTCGTATTGTACTGACTGTTTCACGAAGCAAGACAAAGACCGTTACTTCACTGACATGCTATCGTTCACGTTTGTGTATGCGACACGACCTTGACCTACGCGACGACACAAGGTCACGACATTTCGCTAGTTTTAGTTCGCGCGTTAAACTCGCATAGGTCTAAGATTTAACATTAAGTAAATTTAATATTCGAGCGTAATATAAGTGAGCGTTAGTTGGGGCAGCGGCCCCGCTAAGTTAGGTATCATCGTATGGAGTGAGTGAGTATTCGCGTCGAGGTTCGGGCGACGTCGCCGGCGTACGTGGTGGGTACGCCTGGGGACTCGCATACGTCGGGAGAGGTTGATTATTGTCGGGACGCGAGTTCATAGTCTCGTGAGGGCAGGCTGCGACGGACGCTACGGTCGTCGGCACCGGTAGGCGACCGCAAGGGCGAGGCAGCTGCACCGTCCGCGTCGGGTAAACCGTCCGGCGGCGCGTTGACGAACACGCCGCGGCTAGGAGGTTACACCAACGGGCACGAGCGAGTTCGGCGCCGGAGCGTTGATTAGGAATTCGAGACGACCGGATACGCGCCCAGGGCGTGCGCCGGTACTTACTCGTCCGAACATCGGCGCGGTGGCATGCGAGCCACAGAGTGCGTATGTGTGTGATTCGACGGGAATGTCGTAGTTGTAAGCGCGCGGTCGGAGATCGCCTATTGTAAATGGATTAAGTAGAAGACTAATAAGTAAAATATAGAACGAATTTAAGTCAACATTGTGCATTCATTTCGTACTGAAACCCACGACCTTGTGTGATTGTCTCATTCCCTCTATGTATAATTTCGTATACTGGCTAGCCGAGCAGGTGCATGAAGATGATGTTTCGACACGAGGCGGCGTCTCAAAGTAAGGGGATCGCGGGATCCCTGGCATTCCGGTGCCTGGCGCCCAGGGCCGAGGCGGCCCGCCGTCTTGTATGTATCGAAGCAGTAGTACGAGACGGAGAATTCATTGGTAACGAGCGGAACAACACCCAGCGTTACCGTACGCTGGGTCTACCGTTACAATATATATATATATATATAGTCCAACATGGCATCGAACGAGAACTCTCCGTAAAATACTACAAGTCCCATCCAAGGCAGGAAGTTTCAACTATATAGAGGTTATGTTAAGCGATGTGGCAAAAAAAGTGATAGCTGGCATAAAATTAATGCAGACAGAAGAAATTAGACAAGACCTTGTAAAAGAAATCCACGATAAAACAATAGAGAAGCAAAACTAGACAATAAGCGATGACAGTGATAGTGAAAGAACTAATTGAATTACAAAGGCAAGTGTAGTGAATTTCAGCCTATTAAAAAAACGTATTCTGAAGCTATAACAACAATAAAAAATATGCCTAGAAAAGTGCCAATATTAACAGTAAAAACTACGGATCCTAACCAAAAAGATACACTGGAAAGTTTCACGTGCAACAAATATGGATGAAGACGAAAATAAAACGGACATTAATACAAGAAATTTTAATCAATTTCAAAAAACTACCAAATTTTATATATGTACAGCAATAAAAGAAATAAAATACAAACAGTATTGATGGAGTACTCCGGAAATGTACAAATATATACACGAGAACCACAGCAAGATTTTCGTGGGTCATCAGTGCTGCAAAGCCTATGATTTAATAAACGTCACACCTTGTTATAACTATATGGACATAGTTCATCAAAGTGTAATAATGACTCTGTGTATTAAGTATTCAGAAAATCATAATATAAACGAGTGTAAAAATAACAAAATTGAGTGTGCAAATTGTGTTTACAATAACAATAAGTTCAAAACTAATCTAGAAACTAACCATTTGTATACGGATAGAATTAAATGCACTATACTAACAAGGAAGGTACCCAAACCCGACATTACCGATTTCAATGATTTTACAATATGTTGTAGTACATGTGAAAATAAGAGATACGTATTTTTTTTTACGGCTCATACGCTTATTTAGGGGGTGAAAACGTCCCCTAAAGTTAACCCCCAAAAAGCGTTTTTTTAAATATCTCGCCTTACAATAAATATTTTTTAACGAAACAAATTCGAGGTTATTTATTACAACTAGAGCAAGTAATCCATAGTGATTTAAAGAGGAAGGGTGGCATCCCCTATTTTTTAGGGGTCGAAAACATATTTTTTTTGGCATAATTTAACAATAAAAAAGTTTTAAAAGCCTAAAAAAATTGGAAACAATTTCAAAATAAAGTTGACGACATATTAAAAAAAATAAAGTTGACGTCTTTTGGCTTTTTAAAACATATTACCCCTAACGGGGGTAAACCACCCCTTACACAAAATAATTTTAAGTACGTACTTTAATCCATAAAATTTCGTAGAAAGCTTGTATATAGGGGTTTTCGAGGTCGCTCTTTATGAATCTGTTATCATATTTTAAAAATTCAAAATGGCAAATCCAATATGGTGGATGAAAATGACAAAAAAATATTTATATAATAAAAAAGATTTTTAACGACTAAAAAAATTCCAGAAAATGTGTTATCATTCATAATAAAACAATAAAGTCTTCCGTTTCTTTCATAAATATTACCCTCAAGGGGGTAAACCATTCCTAACACAAAATAATAATAAGCATATATGGAAGTACATACATGGAGTGTTAAAAATGGCTTTTTCGCAAAACATGTATGATAAAATGATATAGACTCATATAAATTGATACTCGTCCGACACTTGTTAATAAATATTTTTTGCATAAGTTATTTGAAATAATTATTAATGATAAATATCATAATAATCTCCGTGATAAAAGCATTTAGTTGAATTTTTCCAATGCATGTATGGAATGCATATCGTTTTACAGATGTTATAATTACAGCCATTTCTTATTATAAGTATACAACCTTTATTCTAATTTTCCATTTTTTATGGTATAAAATGTTTACAATAGTGATAAACTTCGAAAAAGTGTTTATAACATAATGATTTTTTACACCAAGTACGACGCATAATAGCAACATTGGTGCATCCCTCTATATCGCAGTGTGAATTGCAAGAATCTCCAAAACTATAATCAACAGGATTGTCAAATTCTTCTGGTTTTTCATCCATGTAACCACTTCTAAACCAAGAATATTTAAAAACATTAATATATCTTGGTGAGAAAAGTTGATTATGCACTAGAGATTGTAATTTCATAATGTTATTCCTTTGATGTAATTTCAAATCATAATCCATTAAAATTCCATTATCTGAAAATTGACGAACAAAATTTTTCCAGATACGGAATCCATATACATCAATTGGTTGGATATTCCCTGTTGTTCCGGTCAGTATTTTTTTTTACATTAACAATTTTATTATCTGGCATCGTTTCTTCTATAACTTTATCACAGTGGCCACTCCAGGAGTCAAGTAATAGTATAGTGTTGGTACCTACATTCGGGAAAAATATTTTTTCAATCCAAATTTTGAAGAGGTCTGAAACAAAACCATTAATATTTGCTACATTTTGTGCAGTATTAAATAAAATTTAATACAAAGATATTTACTTGATGTTAGCTTCCTAGATTTTGATGCTTCTACATAAACATTTTCGGCCTTGAATAAATTGCTTTCAACTATAGGTCCAAAATGACCACTGGCCTCTTTTAAAACTAGAAAAAGTGGTGACATCAGTTTCCCTTCAGCTGATATAAGTGGTTGAATCGTACAACTATGTGTTGTTAACGAAACTGACTGTACTAGGCATTGCACTTGCTTTTCTCTCTCGATTGCGAGGGTTCTCCCAGAATGCATTTTTAGTTGAAATCTACTCTGGTCAGAATTATATACATTTTGAATTCCGACTTCTAATGCACATAACCGAACATCGGCGACAAACGTATCTGCTTTCTTTTCAAGTTCCGAAATGCTTTCTATTGTTTTCTTCATAAGGAACTTATTTATTTTTCGAGACACTATTCTATGAGCGGTTTTAAATTTTGATAACCAATTTCTAGAAGCTTTGAATCTAAAATCTTCAGAACCTATTTGTTTTTGAGCTTGTAATGCCCATCAACGTAGATCGCGATCATGAATAATAAAACCAGCGGTAAGTGCAGCTTTAATATTATCTAATGTATATTGACAAATTTAAGGGATTTTTTCCCTGTAAATGCCACCTTTATTGATTGTACGAGCCCAACGCTTCAGCTGACTAACGGATCTAACTTTCTTAAATCTTTTCTGTACAGTTTCAAGTTTCATGTGTGACTTTGTTTTAGGACTTTTCCAAAATTCTACAGCCCTTTTCTTATATTCAAAATCGACTTCATCATTTTCTTCTGTACATTCATTTGTTGGTGCTTCCGGAAAAACAGGAATATACAAATAGGACAAAAGTGAAATGGGATATACAGGGTGTACCATTTTACTTTTCACAGTTTAATTCTACAAAAAATTGCAATCCAATCATAAAATGTTTTGAATGAAAGTAGTAGAGTATCAAGGTACTGACCTAATTGTGACCTTTGTTTTGACCTTGAAATCTATTTTAAGGTCTGAACCTAAAGTTTTCTGTTCTTTCTGATTACGAAATAAAAAATATATGTTCCTGTTTAAAAAAGTAAGGTAACTTTAAAATACCCTTTAAAATAGGCTTGAAGGTCAAAAGAAAGGTCACGATTCTGTCAGCTCGTTGATATTCCACAAATATCATCTAAAAAATGTTATGATTGGGTTTTGACTTTTTACGTAAATAAACTGTTAAAGTTAAAATGAGACTACTAGATACTGAATTCCATTGAGTTTTTTTTCAAATAAATAATGTTTGATATTTTTTATTGTTTTTGAATGATTCAGGAAAAAGACATTTTTGAGCTAAAATCATTTTAATGTTATTTTAACTTGAACGCGACATAAATATTAATATTTACTTTTTTATTTTTCAGACAGTTGACTTTCATGTTTTCCGCGTATTTTGAGCCTGAAGAAGGTCTCAATACAAATAATACGAACAAGTACGAATAAACTGGAAAATTAGAGAAAAATTTGTTACTTCTCATATGTATAATTGCCAATACACACTCCATTAACCATTAGAGAAAAATTTATTACTTCTCATATGTATAATTGCCAATACACACTCCATTAACATTATGTAAGGGCTCGTGCCCGTTTAAGTAATAAATAAAAAAATTAATAAATAAAAAAGCACTAAAATTTTCTTTCCTCAAAAACGAATTTTTGATTAAACGATTCAAAAGTAATAAAAAATATTAAAAATTTTACTCAAAGAAAATAGATGCGCAATAAAATTCTTTATCAAACTGTACTGTACCAATTTCATATTGATCAAGTTAAAAAAGCTTGTGTTAGAAAAAACTTAATGATTATAAAATAAGTTTGTGTATTATTAAAGAATATTCATTAATGTTTTTTTATCTCGATTTCAATAAAAATAGTTGTCAAAATAAATGATATAAAGTTTGATAAAACAGTTACTTTCTTTATAAAAAAATGAAAAGCCATAAATTATTTACACATGAGTCCTTAAATCTTCATGATAGCCGTTGTATAATAATAAAACAATTGCACACTACAAAATCCAATCGCGATCTTTAAAAAAGACGGTACGACTATTCGGCAGATACTTACTGACTGAACGAAATCCAATGCAACAAAATTTAATTCAAGTCGATTAATAATAAGATAAAAGCTGTAAACAAGTGAGTCATTGTGATTCATTAATTCCAAATACGATGTCCGATACGTAATGGAATACATATCTATATATACATATACCCACGCACATCCACACAGACTATAAATAACCATATATATATATATATATATATATATATATATAATTTGAATAATAATCTCTGTTCGGGAATTTTAAAAGTTATTATGCTTCAATTTTATATAATTTAAGTACATATATATGGGCTCGACTAATCGACGCTCCGATTTTTGGTGCGAAAGTACATTAGAAAAAACGGCTATTCCTAAATTTTCAGCACCGTGGGTTCCCCTAGCTCCTGTAACAAATGATTGAATTTTCAAAAAACGTATTAAAAATATATTAATAAAATTAATTCATTTAATAACATAAATTAAATACGCAACAGAGGAAATACGAAATTTAATGGATTAAAATACATACTTATAATAATTTGGTATTAGAGGTGGTTCATAAATATTACACCCTTAGGGATAATATTTATGAATGAATCGAAGACTTTATTGTATAGTATGAACACATTTTTTCGAATTTTTTTTTAGTCGTTTAAAATTGTTTTTTTAAATACATTTTTTTTTGTTATTTTCGTCCGCCCTATTGGATCCGTCAATCTGAATTTTTTTAATCTGATAACAGATTCGTAAACAGCGACCTCGAAAACCCCTATATACATACTCTACGAAATTTTATGGATTGAAGTACAACTAATAAGTATTTTGTGTTAGGGGTGGATTACCCCCTTAGGGTAATATTTATGAAAAAATCGGAAGACTTTATTGTTTATTATGAATGTTAACACATTTTCTCGAATTTTTTCAGTCCTTAAAATTCTTTTTTAATATATAAGTTTATTTTTGTCATTTTCGTCCGCCATATTGGATTTGCCATTTTGAATTTTTAAAATATGATAACAGATTCATAAAGAGCGACCTCGAAAACCCCTATATACAAGCTTTCTACGAAATTTTATGGATTAAAGTACGTACTTAAAATTATTTTGTGTAAGGGGTGGTTTACCCCCGTTAGGGGTAATATGTTTTAAAAAGCCAAAAGACGTCAACTTTATTTTTTTTAATATGTCGTCAACTTTATTTTGAAATTGTTTCCAATTTTTTTAGGCTTTTAAAACTTTTTTATTGTTAAATTATGCCAAAAAAAATATGTTTTCGACCCCTAAAAAATAGGGGATGCCACCCTTCCTCTTTAAATCACTATGGATTACTTGCTCTAGTTGTAATAAATAACCTCGAATTTGTTTCGTTAAAAAATATTTATTGTAAGGCGAGATATTTAAAAAAACGCTTTTTGGGGGTTAACTTTCGGGGACGTTTTCACCCCCTAAATACGCGTATGAGCCGTAAAAAAAAAATACGTATCTCTTATTTTCACATGTACTACAACATATTGTAAAATCATTGAAATCGGTGATGTCGGGTTTGGGTACCTTCCTTGTAAGAAAAAGAGTAATTATCCAGTTGCACCTGTTCTACGAACCTGTGATGAAGCACAATCGATGAAAATGATTTATAATATGCAGTTAAATAAACTTCTTTACCAAAGGAAATCACTACTTCTACTACTACGCGACGAGGAAATACACAAAGAGCAGTATCAGCAAGAAACGCGTCTACAAGAGCAAATGATGGATTGTCAAAATCATATAATTGAAGATATCCAGAATAGCTTACAACAGCGTGAACGCATTTACAATGATCTTGAGACTTTTAATAAGGAGAGACATAACTATTATAGTCATATATTGTATCTAAATATTAGAAGCTTGAATGCTAATTTCGAAAAACTTCAAGTACTTATTGGAGGTCTTAGGATTAAATCAAATATCATTGTCTGTACTGAGGTTTGGAATTTGTACATTATTAGTATTATAAAATTAAAGGATATAAAATTTATTATAACTGCGGAAATTTTAAGAAAAATGACGGCGTTGTGATCTATATAAGGGATAATATTACACATTATTGTGAAACAATAACCATTGGTAAATTGAAAATACTAGGAGATTTTAACATTAACATTCAGGATTGTAATGCTATAAGCCTGAATTTTTTAAATAATTTTCTTGAAAAAGGCTACCTACGAACGTTTACGAATACTACAAGACCATCTAGTATAGCTATGGAGACAGGATCATGTATATATAATTTTTTTATTAAGATTGATTTTCTAATAGTAAAAGGGCTAACACTACAAGTTCCGATAACCGATCATTATCCATTATTTTGGAAATGAAAAATGGAAAAGTCAATTATAACGCATGAAACGAGCCAATGATGGGCGCGATCATAGTTACGCCTTTCTTCCCCCGCGGTGGAAGTGCGTCCTTTTTAGGCGTAACTACTTTTCGTTTCTCGTACTTAATGTTCCGTCTTCCCAAAAGCAGCTTAAAAGATCGAAATTGCACGGGTCTTTTACTTGTGTACTTTTCTGTTTCCCTACCCCTTTTCTCTGGTTTTTCCCAGTTTTTTGTGTGTCCGTTTTTTTCGTCATGTTTGGATTGTGCGTTCTGTCTATGATGGTTTCGGTTTATGCCCTGGGTTATTGTTTTGGAGGCTTTTTGTATTTTTGTCGTTGGGAGGGTGGGTGGGTTTTTGATTTTTGGGGAATGTGTTTGAAAGCATATTTGTATTGGCTCTCGGTATGTCTAGTCCTCTTTTAGTCGTGTCGTCAATGTCGAATTCAGCTAGAATTTCTAAAAATGCGTTAATCGTCTGAATTTTGTGCCCAGTAACAGTCTGCCTGATTTCGCGGTCAAAATGTTCCGCCATTTTTCTTACGAGCTCTGATTCTTCTAGAGCCATCTCTAGTTCGCGAGCTAGTCCGAATAATTCGACTTTTCTTCCATTGTTTCTCTGTATATTTTTATTCCAAAATCTTTCCCTGCATTTGGTCGAAAACGCGTCGAAACTATCCACCTCGCTTTGAAGTAGATACCACCAATTCTGTGCGTCTTCTTCAAGAGTTTGTGAGATTACGCATTTTAGTTAGATTAGCACGTCGTTTTCGGTCCCGAGGAGTCCCACTCGACCCATTAACCGTTCGTTGGCGAGCTTCAATTCTTCGATCTCCCTTCTGCGTATTTTATTCTCACGTATTAAATTTTCGAGAGCTGTAGCTAGAGCATCGATGCGTTCATCGGTGCTACTTAGCGTCGACTCTCCTCCCAACGTCAGTTTTTGTTTAACGCTTGTGACGTTGATATCATCTTCCGCGTTCTCTAATGTATCTACTCGCTCCTCGAGTGCACTTTGTCTCTGCTCCAATAATGAGAATTTCACGATTTCCGCGTCTTTCCATTCTAGACTTTTATTATTAACTTGGCTTGGGTCTTCTTGTCTAATTTCTTCAAGAAGCACTTGCGACCGTCTTTTTTTCTCCATGTTTACGGCTATTGTGCTTACAAGAAATGATTTATTCAGATAAATTAATGATTCTACTGATTTTATTTTCAAAATATGGAATTCAATTGCTCAAGAGTGTTATGGCGTTTTGCATCCGTCTTTCATTTAAATCTGGAAAGAGGCATTTCCTTTTCTCAGGAGCAGGGAGAGTGGGTCGCGAACGTGAGAGATCTAAATTGTCAAATTTTCCATAATTTTCGTGATCTCGGTGATGTGACTCTCCAATGTTTGAATGCTGTATTCTAATCCTTGAAAGTTACGCTTTGATGTATGTACTAGTCAGATCAGCCAGGTCGCGGTGGGCACGTGAAAAATCTACGAACCACGTCTGTGAGCACTTTGACTTGCTTATATAAATCAATGACTGTGTAATTTAATAATTTAATCGCCTCCCGGTGGGCTTGATCGCGTCCTTTTAGAGTATCGATGTATTCCGTGATCTCATCAATGCGCGCATGTATGCGTTGTTCCTCGAAAGGAAGCGTCAGCACGGGAATCATTTGATGCCTTTTGTAGGTTACTAGAAATTAAAAATTATAATTCCGGAGCTGACTCTCCTTTTGTCTCGCGCTAATATCAAACATCAGTCCCTATTCGGGCGCCAATGAAACGGGCCAAGCAATGCCGAGGCGAGGCCGTATGTATGATTCGAGACTCGGTGTGGGGAAGAAGCGAGAATGCGCTCGAGAAAGCAAGATTGAACTTACAATCACCCCGCACTATCGGTTGAGTGAAGGCAAGCTTTCCCTATCCTCTGTAATGGAGAGACCACCGGAGGGAAACTGCTCGTGTGCACCGGGAGTTGTGGAGGGGAATCTACTCTACGAGCTCCGCACACTTAGGAAATCCACGCAGCTTCGGACCAGTGTGTGAGAATCTACAATCTCACGACCAATCCGTACTCGAGTAGTACCCACTTAAGAACAGGGAACTACCTTCCTGATCCCAAGAGATATTCGAGAGAGGAGGAGTAAAAACAAGCAATAATTAAGGTTGCAACAAGGAATCAAGTAAAATATATATTGTCACAAGAATACAAATCTGGTCTTATGGTAAATGGACAAGGGGAGGGTCTCCTTAGTACTGTTCGAGAGCACAATGCACGTTTGCATACTAAGTACTAAGAAGACACAGCACTTGGAGAGGACGACCACTCTCCTTGTGCTCTCCGCGTTAGAGGCAGATCGTAAGTGCTCGCTGCTGGCTGCGGGCCTCCTTCTATATCCGTGGCCGTCCCTCTCGCCAATGCTCTATGCACGCACGCCATCTACCTGCGCTTAGGTAGGCTATTACTTAAGAATACTAGCGCTCACTTAGTTGGTAACTTATCTCTTAGTATTTATTGGTAAATTATCCATTGGTGGTCTCTTACCTACGATGTGGGGCCGCCGTCTCACGCATTGAAATCGAATCAAAACTGTTATTATTATAAATATAATGTTATGCTAGAAACGGCTAAACAAATAGATTGGTCCAGACATAAAATTATTAAAGATTCTAATGAGATGTTGAAGGCATTACAAAAGATATTCAAATTTGCATAGAAAAAGCCAAATTCCAACGAAAAAACGGCAAAGACAACTGCAAGAAAGGATAGGATTACAAAAGCAATATTAAAATCATGCAAAGAGAAGGAAATGCTATATACAGTAGAGTAAAACAAAATCCAAATAACGAAGAAATAAAACTACAATACAAAAACTATAGTAAGACCTTGAATAAAATCATTAAAGAAGCAAAAATTAACCATAATAGAAAACTTATAGAAGAAAATAAAAATAATCCAAGAAAATTATGGGCTTGTATTAACAACAAAATTGGTAGAAGTGTGGACAAGCAAAATAATTCTATGAAATAAATAAAGCTATAAGATAATTTAATTATAAATGATGAGACGGAGAGTGCTAGTAGACTAAATAAATACTATTGTAAATTAAGAGAAAGGCTGAGCAATAGAATCGAATCACCAAATAATACAAAACTGGAACTACCAATAAGCAACCCAGAGACTATGTTCATTAAACCAACAAATCAAGAAGAAGTAATAAAAATAATTAACGATCTCAAATTCAAAAAAGGAGGAATAGACATGATTAATGCTAAAACGCTAAAAGTAATATCAACGGTCATCTCGGAGATGCTATCCAATTCTCGGAGATGCCTTCAACTTCTGTATTCAAGAATCAATTTGGCCTGATTCAAGTTCATTAGTACATATGGTATACTTAGTAAGCATCAATTTGGATTTAGGAAGAATATCGGAACTAAAGATGCACTCAATCACATATCCAAAACAATTTATGAAAACATGGACCAAAGTAAGCCTATTGCTATAACTTTCCTGGATCTAGCGAAAGCTCTCGACACAGTCAATCACAGAATATTGTTGTACAAGCTTTATGCTTATAGGTTAAGACGAAATTGTTATAAACTGCTGCAAAGTTATTTAAGTAACAGGAAGCAAAGGGTAAGAGTTGGTATGAGTGTAAGCGATTTTGAAGTTATAAATACTGGAGTTCCGCAAGGAACTATACTTGGATCTCTACTTTTTATCATTTATGTGAATGACTGACTAAGCAAAATACCAAGTAGGGCTATTCTGTCTTATGCAGATGATGCGGCAGTTATAGCAGATGGGCACACGTGGTCAGAACTCGAACAAAAAATGAACGAACATCTTGAAAGTGTCTCTGTATGGCTTAAGCTGAACAAGCTGACGCTTAATATACGAAAGACAGTCTATATAACTTTTGGAAATTATAGTCATAGTATACCGCAAGAAATTAAGATAAAAATAGACAATGAGCTTATACAAAAAGTCAATAAAACATAATACTTAGAAATTAATTTTGATAAGCACGTGAGATGGAGCAAGCACTTAGAATATCTAATAAATGAAACAAAATATCTGCTTTTAATATATTCGGAAAAATAGCGAAATATATGGCCCATAACACATTAAAAATAGTATATTTTGCTCTTTTTCATAGCATCATCGGTTATGGAATAATTGCCTGGGGTGGTGCATATCAAAATCGATTGCAGTTACTGCAGTCAGTTCAATCTACAATTTTAAAAATTATAAACAAAAATACGTTCCATAAAATACTTCCACTAAATCCACAACAGCTTTTTGAGCATGAATGTCTTAAATATTATTACAGTCATTTGAAAGAATAGTTTATAAATTCCGCAAGTGTAACGAGACAAAAGATAATATTACTTCCCAAATTTACAAGAACAATTAGCACTAAGTATAGTTACATTAAAGCAATAAGCACTTTTAACAACTTGCCAAATAAACTAAAAACTATGGATATCAATAAATACTCTAGTACAAATAAGATAAAAAATTGGGTCAGAAAAAATGTTTGCGGATGAAGATCAACTATATTGTCAACAATTTAAATTCTGGCTTGTGCTCATGCTTAAGCACGAACTATCAAACTCTTTGTCTACCAGAAGTAAAATAGTTGACCTACTACAAATGGGTAAAATAGCTGTAAACGAATGTTCACACCTTAAGAATGAGACAAAATTAGATAATGTGATACTCGATCTGAGAACTTACATATACGCAAATGGAAAATGATTGTCACATGAGAACAGAAAGCACAAATGCATTTCCCAATATAATTACAATAAAATTATTACTGCATTCACGAAGATAAATATTAAGATAGATAACATAACGCAAGAATTGATCTACCTCTGCATTAAAGAGATGAAAAAAACAAAACCAAAATCATTTATCTCAAATTTTGTTAAAGAAATCTCAAATGACCAAGACATTAGAACAGTAGCAAACTCAGAAAGATATAAACCCATCGAAACGGTTTTCGACAAGATAGACAAAATGGCAGAAATGAACAGTATTAAAGCAAAAGTAAAGAACCTTCTGAGGCCCTTCGAAATAAAATACATTAATTGAACAAGCACAGAATAACGTATGGAGATATAAATTACCTAGGTTCAAACAAAGCGATCTTCTATTTCAATAGAGGCCTCAGAGGAATTCAGAATTTTACGAACTCGATGAACTCAATTAAAAAACAACTTGCACACAAAGATATTGTAGTGATAGACCATATAGTATTTACACCAGATTGCAAGTGTTACTCAGCAAAACAATATCAAGAAATGTTTTCCCACTATAGAGTTACTGCCAGACTCAGTAGTATGGAAAGTAAACTATATGCTACAGAAAGAAATGCAACTTTTGAAGCTTTCACAACTGCTAGATCAATGCTAGTGAGGTTATGGTGATCAATTTTATATCAATATATATATTAAATAAAACACAAAAATCGGCCAAACAAATAATAGAATCTTATACACGTTCAATATAATTTCAAATAGGTATTAAAAATAACAAACAATTTAGAATTGTAGAATTAAAAGTCATAGATACTTTATAAATAGGGTATTACTGTAAAAAGCGAGATTGTATTAAATAGTTGAAGTTTAAAAATTTTATAATTATGTTCTAAATAGTTCGGTTTTGTCGAGTAAAATAAGCTCCAAACCTAGCTAAGTATGAATGGGGAGGCAATGATGGTGCTTGCTGCGTCTGGAAGTCCGACACAGAATTGTGCTATCGCTGCTGTTTATGTATGAGAGTGTGTGAGTGTTACTCGTACATAAGTGTTAATTCAATTCTGCGAACAGGGAATATTATTTTCCTCTGCAGGATTTCCGGCGTGATAGTGGATTATTTTAAAATAATTTCTCATGTATTGCGCGCTTATGTTTCATGAATTTATATACTGTGTAAAGGACCCCGCAGAATTCAGATGGGAAATGGCTCTCGGTCAAAGTAGCTGAAACTTAGGATTCAAGTAGTCCTTAATGTGTAGAGCAAATGTCTTCATGGGCATTAAGCTCAAAAAACTAATGGTTCCGAGTTATAGACCTTTTATGTTACGTACTTTAAGCCATTTGCAGTAGCGCAAGTATACTGTATGCCTCTATGTTTGTCGAAGTATATGTGAATGTCTGTTATTAATATGTGTGTTTGTACCAATGACAGAGTGGTAGAGATGGTTGGAGGTTGTGGGGAAGGGATGGCGAGTGGCAGAGGCGATTGGAAGTAATGAGGGTTGCAGGGAGTGAGAGTCGTACAGGGGTTCGGATGACATGAGGGTTGGAGGGAATGATAAAGGAAGGGTGAGATAGACGGAGGAAGGGAGGACGAGAGAGAGATTGTCGTCGGCATTAGCATGACCCGATGTGCACCGCGGGGAGGTTGAAAAGGGCCGATTGTAGTTTTACATCATAACAGCCGACAAAGCTTAATTTAATCTATTACTTCAATATTAATATCTTGCTCAGCATGTTGTTGTGCTCTATCGCTTGCATCTAGCGTTGTATTTAGAAGGTAATCATCTGGATATCTTATATTATTTCGATCTCGGGCATATCCTAAAAACCATAGAATAGCGGCGACATGAGCGCACGTGCCTAGAGTTCTAGCTCCAGATTGACATGTATAATAATACCCGCTTACGGGATCATCAGCATTAGCATCATCTGCACCATTTATACCGTCCCCATTATCATTATTATAAGCAATAAATGTTTAATGTCTCGTGGCATTTCGAAACCTGGAATATATCCTGATTCTCAGGAAACCTGGTTCATTGAAGCTCCTCGTCAGTTTCTCTGATTAGTTTATCTTGTATGTAAGATGGGGCTAGATTAACTTGATAAACTCCAACTGTTAAGTCCCTCAGGTATTGTAAATCTAAAATAGGAAAATCGTCCAAGATTATCTACTTCAACTCTAGCTTGAATTATATTAGGAGTCCGTGATCTTAATAAGATTTGTTGAGCAAGCTCGACAGTCGCACCTTGCATAAGTATAACGGGGTGAAATCGATTTAATATTGCACCAGCTATGCGATAGTATTCACCTATATTTTTAGCATGCTGTACATTTAACGTTTTATCTAAAAACTTAAACACAGATCGAAGATGGCCATTTCTACTTTCCACTATCCATCTACTCTTTGTAATAATGCGCGTTGCATTTGCATCTTCAGTAGATAGTTTGTCCAGGAGGAACTATTGCGGGCATTCTATGATCAATACCTAAAAATTGTAGAAACGGTATAGCGTCTCTGTAGCCTCTATCGACCAAAACTATATCATAATTCTGAAACCAGTTTCTTAATGAATCTACATCCCTTTGTAATTTGTGTCTAAGGATTTCAGCGTCATTGTTTGTAGAATCTGAAAAATAAGGACCGAAAATCGCAAGTATATATTCGTCAGGTGCTACAACTAAAGTTGGTTTCAAGAGGTGTCTGTGTTTATGAAGAGAGTAAGACTAACGTAATACACGAAAGCTAGAGCTCTTATGGATATATACATATGTACTATCGATAATCGCAATAACTCTTGCTTCATTTTGTTGAGGATTATACAAAACATTAGAAAACTCGGTAACACGTTGAGCTATGTAATCTTGTCTTATAATTGATGCAGGGCCAATATTCTCCCTAACAAATCTGCCCGATAATGATCTTCTTACGTAATCAATAACGGAGCTAACAGTTTGTCTAGAACTAAAATCAAAAATAACTTTTAAAAATTCATCACTCAGACCTTGTCTTATTTTACACAAAAAGGTGAGCAAGTCCTTTCTACTTATGTGGCTAAGTTTTCCGTACTGCATAACTGGTTCACAATATGCAAAAAGTTCTTCGAACTGTTCCCCTGTTATAGTTGTAATGAACTGAAATTCTTCGTTGCTTAAATTATTAACATCTAAACATTTCGGCTGATTTTTACAAACTTGTCTGAGCTGATCTAAAAATGTTAACATTTCTGGTCCATTAACAATACGTGGACGGTGAATGAAACGTAAACCAGGTAACAACATCCTAAAAAACACACCATCCTGGTTCAAATGATGTTCGCATGACCTCAAATTAGCCGGTATATAAATATTCCTTTGTATAAAAACATCAACTCTACACCTGACAGATAATCTATGCAGGTTATTTTGAGCATTGCAAATGACACAAGTATTATTAGCAGTTTGTGTCAACACGTTCAATCGAAGACAAGTTGGATCTGCATCTAACAAATCGATTTCATCTAAGATACCTCTATTGCAATTCAAGCACAATCTGGATTCGTCATTGACTTCCAAAGGTGGCCGATTTCTTTCATCACGCCTTGTAACTGCAATTTTCCATCTAATAATGTTTTCATTTCCATTTAAGCGTACTAATTATCGCAAATTGAATATCTGATCACAAGCATAGCAACGAGTTTGAGGTGGTCAACCACCCCTGCCAGCCATATTTCTAACAATAAGATGCCTACGTTATGTAATATAACAAACAAATAAATGAATATGTGAAAAAAAGAAAAAATGTGCACAAGTTTCAATATAAAGAAAATAATAACTAAGGAAACTATTGTTAAGAAGAGAAATAAGTGAATAAACTGTATTCAATAGAACGGACAGATGAATACTAATCTTAACAACACAGACAGTTAATAAACTGTTTAATCGATTCAGAATTTAAACTTGGAAATATTTATGTTAGTAGATAGTATTGACGTCGGTAAATATTTTCATTCACTCTGACGACGTAGATATAAAGAAGTAACCGTATAAGTCAGGTTTGCCAAAGCAATCATTAATGTTTAATGCGTACATGTCGACTACAATTCAGATCTTAAGGCATCATACAGATATGATTACAAGTCTATTAGAGGCCCAGTTGACTATATACTATTTAACAGATTGAAAAATATTTAAAATACAGTTTTTGGAAGTGCTCTTTTTCATAGAAAACAGCTATATGTATTATAATTATATGGATCAGGAGTTGTGCAGACGCGCCTGCGGATCCATATGGTTATTGCTTTTGGGATTATCTTAAAAACAACCCACAAACATAATACCGTCCTTTCAAAGGAAAAAACATGGTTGGTTATTGCCTTGCTTAACTTGGGTTATTGGGTTAAGTCTGGCAGTTCTATGGGAGTTAACCAAAGTACTCTCTCCCTGTCTCCCTTCATTCCTCATTCCCTCCAATCCCCTCTACCACTCGCAATCCCTTCCTCATTCCCTCCAATCGGTTCTGCCACTCGCCATCCCTTCCTCACTCCCTCCAACCCTCTCTACCACTCTGCCTCTCTCATCTCTCCGCCTCTGTCTCTCCCTTCCTCCTCCCCCATCCCTCCCTCTCTCTTCCTCTCCCTCGCTCCCTCCCTCCCATACTCCCTACAGCCCGCACTCGATCTACCATTCTCCCTGTCTCGGTCTCTCTGTCCCTTACTCCCTCCTACGCCCCCCTTTGTCTTCTTTTCTCGCCCTCTCCCTCTCTCTTCTCTACATTGTCATTGGTACAAATACACATAGTAATAACAGACATTCACATATACTTCGACAAACATAGAGGCATACAGTATACTTGCGCTACTGCAAATGGCTTAAAGTACGCAACATGAAAGGTCTATAACTCGGAACCATTAGTTTTTTGAGCTTAATGCCCATGGAGACGTTTGTTCTACACATCAAGGACTACTTGAATCCTAAGTTTTAGCCACTTTGATCGAGAGCCATTTCCCATCTGAATTCTGCGGGGTCCTTTATGTAACGCTGAAATAAATAAATAAATAAATACATAAATATATATATATATACTCTATTGCCGGGTTTCCGAGTAGAATCCTTCTTTAAATCTACCAATATTCTTGATAACAGATCTGTGAGTTTTCTCCAGTACTGAGCAGAATTTATCAGCAATCTCCGTACCAGGGTATGAATTGTATAAGTGGCATACAAAGCCTCAACGCGCGTGGGAATTTACAAAACTGTATTCAGGACTCGAGAAATGCTAGTGCACTAGTCGGAAATGCGATTAAACCAGAATTTCTTCAGAATATACTACACCAAATCACGGTTACATCCAAAAAGATCCTAAACAACACACAAATTAATCGCGTGGAAGATCTTATACAACAATTAAAACACAGGTTTGGTCCAGGAAGAAATTACAGCCATTACAACAATAAACTGCAGAATGTAAGGGTGAGAGAAAAGTACACAGTGGGAGATTTCTATGACCAAATCAATGTACTATTATGCAATGCAAAAAGCGCTTTGAAGGAGTAAAAAGGGAAAGAATGCAAAGAGAAAATGATTATACTCTTGCAAACTTTAGTAGTTGATATATTTATAAAAGGGTTACCAGACAATTTAGCTGAAAGACTGGATTACAGCAAACCTGCTGCACTAAGGGAAGGTTATGAAGAACCAGTGAGATTGGAAGAAAGAATGGAGGCCAAGATAATACCAAATTCGAGATCCTACAGAGGAAGAGGAAATAGTTACCAAAATCAAGGATACAGGAATGAACCACGTGGTAGATATGACTAGCCAATTATGTGGGTTATGTGGACGAAAGAAGTAATGAAGAGCTGAGAGATAAAAATTAACAAAACGATTAGACAGGGGACAATAATCAACAAGGTAAATACAATTACAATAAAAGGATGGGGTTGAAACTGTAATGGTTGAAAGAATACTGGTGGAAGAGGATATCAAAGAATCTTCATATGATGGCATGTTAGGACGCAACTACCTAAAGTAGGAAGAAACCATGATATCGTGCCACTGAAACGCTCTAATAATTGGCGGTGACGTAATGCAACCGTTACCTTTCATAGGACATGAAGAAGAGTACAATCCTAGAAACAACAAGAAGGCATACAAATGACGAAAAGCAAATGAGATATTGAGAGTAAAACTCTCAGAGGAAAATACAAGTAAAGAAATGAATGTACAACGAGACAAGTAATAGAAATCAATTTAATCAAAAGTTATCTAAAAGATAATCCCAGAAGACTGCTACAAAACTGTGTTCACAAGAGTAAATGGCCATTTCTAGTACATGCGTATGCCAGAAGGTTTGCGTAACGCTACAGCAACATCTAAGAGGTTAACGGAAAAAACTCTAAGAGGACTGCAAAACATAGAAATGCTACTCTACCTAGACGACATAATTGTCTACAGTAAAAATCTCCAAGAACATGAACGTAGAATAAGAAATCTCATGAACAGATTGCGTCAAGCAAAATTAGTGCTACAGCCAGACAAAATAAAATTCTTTTGAAAAGAACTGGATTTTCTAGGACAAATAGTTATTGCAAGATGGGTTCAGCTCAACCCAGAAAAGGTAGCAGCCATAGCAAGACTAGCCATACCGAAGAATGCGAAAAATATCAGAGAAGTTTTGGAAATCTTTACAGGATATTACAAAAAGTACATAAAAACATTCGCAAAAATTGCAAAATTTCTGAATGAACTACTGAAAAAGGATTTGAAATTCGAATGGATCGGAGCATGTAAGGAAAGCTTCAAAAAATTATAACAATGTTTAATGGAAGAACTAATCTTGCAATTTCCATATTTTGAGAAGGAATTTACGCTAACCACAGACGTAGATTATGCAATTGGAGTAGTAGTTAGTCAAGAAAAAGACGGATTTTACCATCCGGTTCAGTACCTGTCAAGAGCTCTCAATAAAGCAGAAAATAATCATATCATCATAAAATAAAAAGATCCTGGACAAGGACTCATGCGATGGATATTCAGATTCACGGGATATGAGTACACATTTAAATACAAACCAGGGAAACTCAACAAAAATGCAGATGCACTGTCAAGAAATCCTCCGAAAATGATAGAAAAGGAAATAAACGAGAATTTACCCAGTATCACGGTAATGGTCATAGGGGAAAAGAAGAATCAGAACAAAACCAGGAGCATTTACCCAGTACTAGAACGTCTGAGTATCCGTCCAAGCGTGAATTCAGATAGTGATAAAGTGACAGCTTCGAGGGGAAGAGGAAAACCTACTGGTGCTATAACAAATAAAAGCTGGCCTAAACTAGATCACAGTATCATAACAGACAAAACCAGAGGAAGAGTCACCCCAGTCGAGAGCCCTACATCTCAATACATAAAACAAGGAGCGTGTCAAAGATCATCAATAAACCATCCAAATCTACCAACACAATCAAACCCAACAAGCTCGCAAAACCAGAAAAAGAACGACCGAAGACTTAAAAAGAAGAAACGCCGCCCACAACTGAAGAAGAAAGCAGCAAAGATACACAGGTAATATCGACACAGATCTCTCGCACAGCAGCAAACTATCACCAATGACAAGGTCGTCAGCATCATCAACAGCTCTAGCAGGAAGTGACATAGAACTACCATCTTTCGAGGATCCAAGGAATAGCGGCCTAAGGACAGAAGAAATTGAACCTTATACACCAGACACGAATGTAATCTGTGAAGATCAGAGCTGATTGTCAGAAGATAGTCAAAACTGGACCATAAGTAAAATGAAAGTGAATGTAAGTCCAGTAGAAATGTACTCCACCGAGCTTAGCACAGCAGATGAATCGACAATAGAATTTTCTATAAGAACAAATCTGGCACGCGAAGAAGTGGAAGAGGCGAACAGAAAAATTCGAACAAAGCATCAAAAGATTTGAGACAGGAAGTGCTTTACGAAAAAGTTCCGAATTGGATACAGAGCTATCTTCACACTTTTCGGATGGAGATAAAGAGCCACCAGAGAAGATGTACTTTAGAATGCACGAATTGAACCCACACTTTGGCACCGATCAAATGGATGAGTTTTGGAAAAGAGAATAAAAGAACTAATTGATCAACACAAGGAAAATGCAACAGAAATTAGACAATGCACGTAATTCACAAACAATTAATAACACTTAAACAACCAGTGAGATTTTTATTCCGCCACCAAGAAAAAGAATTTCAGAAAATCCTGCAATAACTACGACGAATCCTATAGCATGGATAAACCAAAAGAAGCAAGAGATAAAGGAATTCTAACAGAAATAGAGGAGGAAGACAAACAATCAGCAATCAATATAAAATATGCCAACATAAACCCAACAAACATCCACATAAAACGAAGCCACCAAAAATTCCTATTTGTTCCGTTCGCATTAACAATGATGCCGGAACTAGAACCAGTAAAAAAGGTATGATTCATCAACGCACAGCAAAAGACAAGATCATAAGACTAATAATCAAGATAAATTTGACCCTTAACATAAAGGGACAACATTGCAACAGTGCGACAATGTTTAACATACAATAGAGATAACATAGTATACTTAATATGAAACGACTATGAAACAACCAGCTCAGTAATGAAATTAGTAATAGGAATGGGAGCCATAGATCCTTTCATCACAAAAAACACAAAACCACAAATAGGACAAATAATGGTTACACCGTGCAAAACACACGTTTTGTCGGTAGTAATAAAGGACAAAGACTTTAAGACGATCAAAATCAAAGATCTCAACAAGCACTAATAAATCTCAGAACAGCCTTAATCAACAGAGGAATTAAAAGTTTCAGAATATCTAGACCAGGAGACTTGTCAGACGAACTAGAATCAGGACTAGAAAGTGAACTACTGATAAAATCTTTCATAAGTACCCCCATAAAGGCAACTATATACTATGGAAAAGTGCAATTACCCGACGAAAAGGAATGGAAACTAATAATCAGCCATCTATATGATAGTTTAACTGGAAGACATAAATAAATAAACCAAACATATCAGAAAATCAGAGAAAGACAGTATTGGCCAGGAATGAGAAACAACATACAAAACTATATAAGAAAATGTCCCAGCGATCGTCTAGCACCCTTCGCAACTTTTACTTACAACAATAGTGTGCATTCAGTTACTAACTTCACCCCGTTTGAATAATTTACGGTTGGCTAGAGCAGTTTCTCATAAAAATACTATAGGACAAAACCTAAAAACTTACAACGTATATATTAGAGATCTAATTTTAAGATTAGACGAAATGAAATTAATGGCAGGGGAATATCAAATATTAAACAAAACGAATCAAAAGAAAGGTACGATGAATAGTTTGGAGTGTGAAGTGGTAAGGAAAGGTTTAGTGGAGTTCATGGAACGTAGGATTTATTCGGATCAAATGCTGATGTTGAGAGAGAGAGAGAGAGAGAGAGAGAGGGAGAAGGGTACTCTGTCCCCGTTCTGACTGACTATTGATCCGGTCGACTTCTCGGGCATTCCCGCTCTTCTGCTCTCAGCTGACCGCTAAGGGGCTTCTTAGAAAAGAAACCCAACGGTTTCCACCGGTCGTTGATTCGCTGTTGCAGGGCCGTTCTGATCGCGGTGTCCGTGGCGTCGCAGAATAACGTGAGATCTGCGCCTTCTTCTTGGTGTGCGAGGAGCGTGGATGCGCTGAGATCGGCTTTGGTCTTCTTGAATGCGTTCGTGGCAGCGTCTGTCCAAACGACCGGATGGGTACCTTTCACTTTGAGCGGCCCTTGAGCAGGTCGTTCATCGGCATTTGAGTTTCGGCTGCGTTCGGGAGAAGATCTCTATAAAAATTGACGGCTCCGAGGAAACGTCGAAGTTGCTTCGCCGTCTGCGGCCGTGTGTAACTGGAGATGGCTTCTGTTTTTCGGACCGTCGGTCGGATGCCGTCGCTCGCTACGGTGTAGCTCAGAAATTCGATCTCTGGCTTCCCGAACAGGCATTTTGCCGGGTTGATCACGATCTCGTTTTGTTGTATACGCTCGAACAGTTTCCGAAGATGATCGTAGTGTTCCTCCTCGTTGTTCGATGCCACCAAGATGTCGTCGATGTAAGTGTAGCAAAATGGCAGGTCGCGGAGCAACTCATCCATAATCCGCTGAAAAGTTTAAGCCTCGATGCGGAGGCTGAAACTCATATACGGGAACTGGAACAGTCCGAACGGTGTGATGATGGCGATTTTCTCAGTGTCCTCTTCGGCGACGGGGATCTGGTTATGCGCTCGGACAAAGACAAACTTGGAGAAGATCTTCTTACCCCGGAGCGACTACGCAAAATCCCGGATATTCGGCACTTGATAGCGGTCTGGTTTGGTGTGGGTGTTGAGTCCGCGATAGTCGCCGCATGTCCGTTCGTTGTACTCTCCTTTCGGAGTCATATGCAAGGACACGGCACAGCTACCTTTGCCGCGGCGAGCTATCCACAGCTGCACCATAACGTCGAACTTCTGGCGCGCTCTGCGGAGGGGCGTGGGTGAGAGTTGTAATGTTGTATTTTACACGGGCAAATTCACGTGTAACACGTTATTTCTCGACTTGTTAATTTATTAAACCGCGACCGTATTTGTTTATAGGCGCCAGGTCGCTCTTTCTTCTCAGAGGGAATTTCATGATAAGAAATAAAGGAATAACTCTCACCTCGTAAAAAAGTCAATTTATTCGACAAACGGCACTTAGATAATCTCTTGAACTCGTCCCGCGGAAACTACTCTTCCTCGCGAATATCTCGCTCCGATCAAAGTACCCACATTACCCCTTAATATAACTATGATCTCTTAATCCTTCTCGTCCTCTCGTCCTGGTGATGACTCGTACTCTCAAAACGCGGCACAAAACACTCAAAATAAAAGTATGCGGTGTTGCTCGATGTTGCGGTGAAGCTGGTCGGAACACAAGTGACCGAGCTTTTGCAATTTCGTAAACATGTCGTCTCATACTCTCCCTCTCTCTCTCACTCACTCTTCATAACACGCGCTTGCGTATTATATAGTTTTCGATACAATTGCAGCGGTCATATTCAACATTCCTCTATATATTATTTACAATAATTCTTGTAGTCGCTCTCGTTCACTAAATCTTGGTACACTCATTCTCGCCACTCTCATTAATAACATAATAATCATATAATTTCTTTTTCGTGACTCGGCAGGAGGTCATGTAAATCCCGAACTGGCCGCAGTTGAATCGCACCAACCCATGGCGCGGCTCGCGGCGGGCACTTGTACACGGAGTGGCCCTACTCCTAGCAATTAAAACAGGCGTATGGTGGTGGGTCCACTTCCAAACCTCATGGAATCTTCTCCAGATACCCGAATTTCACCGCCTCCAGTCTCATCTTTGGCTGTCGGTTCCTGGAGGTACTGCGAGTCGTCGCCGGGATGGTAATATTGTCACGGCGGCAAGTGGTTGGTCTGGGAGGCATCTTGATCCTCGTACTCACAGGTCGGCTCTCCTGCCTTTCTCGGGTCTGCGACTGGAGTCTTCGTCGTTGTCGGGAGGTTGGTGCGGGGGCTCGGACGGTGTCAAGCGGAGATCGATGGGCCTGATGCAGCTGCACGTTCCATTCCATGGGCTTCTGATAGTGAGTCTTCTTCACCAGGAGAAAGTTGAGTTGGAGTAGTGGGAGAAAGTCGGCCTCCCTGAACAAAATCTCCACCGGCGGGACTTGATCCTTCCCTCCGTCAGGTCCACTGCGCTGACCGATGGTGGAAGAGGGCCGTGGAGATAGGTTCCTCGAGTCGAGATGAGGCTTATCGACTTGCGAAGGGGAATTTACACTCGTTTCATTGCCCACCATTTGGCGCAGTTCCTTCACTGTGGCTCGGCTCTTCCTAGCCTCCCTACTCTCCTGGCCCTCGAGGCGACTCCAGGGGTTGACGGTTGGTGGTGGTTGGCGGGGAAGTCCAAGGGGGACCTTGGAGATGGCCCTCTTTAATGGATCATCGCAGGCTCTCGAGAGACTTGGCCTGGCCCATGGTCCCTCGCTCGCTTCTCCCATTCCAGCCGAGAAGGGCAGGGCGAGTACCTCCGTGGCAGCTTGGACTTCCTCCTCTCCTGAGTCGTCCAGCAATCTTCTCTCTTCTTCCTCTGTATTAAAGGCGGCGGTATTGGCGGTATCTGGCGGTAGGGGAACACTCAATTGGAAGCTTCCTTCCGCTTGAGTTACCACACAGTCTGCGTTCCTATCCAGAGTCGCTTCTTTCTCCCTTTTCTCTTTTTCGTTCCGTCGACGGATAGCGGCATGGGCCAGTAGTTGTCGGCGCAGCACCAAGGCGTCATCCTCCTTGTGATCTTCCGCGCAGAGTACACGCTGGTGCTGGGAAGACGGTTGGGGGAGTACGAAGTTGGCTGGTGCGGTGACAAAGGGCGGTGGCAGGAATCCTCCGTCCGCAGCATGTCACTCGCGTAACGCTGCTCGACGGCATGTTCCATTCTGGCGGGACATTGTTGATTCAAGCTGCAAAATATCAATACGTTTCATGCTCCCAAATTTTTGTAGGGACAACACAAACCATATTTCGGCTCCATAGACAATTGTTCCATTACCTGGAATTGACGACTCTGTGACTACCTGTACACAGTCAATCAACAGCAATTGTAGGATAGAATTAGGATTTAGGTGGTTAGTTGATTGTACGTGGCGGGACATATCTCTTTAGGTCAGAAACATGCACCTTAGCAATTTTTCTCCCATTACTTTCTCCCATCTCTAACATATAAACTGTAGGGGATTTCTGTTCGGTAATTTTGAACGGTCCTTCGTATTTAGAGGTTAATTTAGCGGAAAAACTATTGGTAGGTCAAAACTAGATCGCCGACCGAGAAAATCGCTATTCTTTGCCCCTTATTATAATCTTTCCTTGTTTCTTCCGCGCATCGTCTATAAATGTGGCGACTAATTCTCTTAGTGCACCCAAGCATTTCAGCCAATCCTCCCACGGCTTTGGATCAGTTGCTAACATTTACTTTTTACCAAAGTAGGGTGTCGTCCATATTTTAGGAATGCCAGTGATGTTTTAAGAGTGGACAGGGCGGCGGTATTTATTGCGTGTCAAAGTTCGTGTACATGCTTATCCCAGTCTTTATGGCTGTCAGAAAAAACGGCTATCATGGTTCTGAGAGTGCGATTGCTTCGTTTTACTAAATTGGCCTGAGGATGGTACGGGGGTATCATAACATGGGTAGCCCTATATTCCTTCAATGTTACTGACAGATGTTAATTAATGAATTCGGTTCCGTTGTCGGTCAACAGATATTCACGTGTCTCCCACCGGAACAGCACTGACTTGTCGAAGTCTCTAGCGACAGATTTCCCGTCAGCTTTCCTCAAAGGGCTTGATTTCAACCCAACGAGTGAATAAGTCTTGGAAAACTAGGATGCATTTGTTCATACTTTTGCTCCTGGGGAATTCCATCATTTTTTATATTAATCCCTCAGGCCCCTGTTGTGAGACCTCATATTGGTGACAGAGCAAGCATGAATTAACAAAAGAATGTACATCTTGGTACATCCCAGGCCAGAAATATTCTTTAGCTATACGATTATACGCTTTTTGATTCCTAAATGTCCAGCGGTAATTTCACTGTGCTTGATGATTAAGACTTTCTCTCTTTGCACTTCATGGATCACCAGTTTCCAACTATCGTCCCCACTAGTTATGGGATCCAGCAACGGAGCTTTCTTAAATCGGTATAACTTTCCGTCTTCCAATCTCCACTTCAGGAATTTAAAAGGTGATTCCTCTGCCTTTTTAAATTTATAAAGATACCGCGGATAACTTATCTCTTCGATGGCGGTAATCTCTGATTCACAGATCCTAGAAAGCGTGTCGGGAACGTGATGATTCGCACCTTTCCTATGTATGATATCAAAATCCCACTCTTGTACCTCTAGTACCCATCTTGCTAATCTACCCGAGAGTTCTTTCAAGGGACGAAGTCAACGAAGGGCGCTATGATCGGTGATGGCGATAAAATGGTAGCCTACATATGGTCTCAACTTTTTTATGGCCCAGACTAGTTCTAAACATTCTTTTTCCGTGGTGATATAGTTTTTCCCGGCAGCAGTCAGCACACGGCTAATATGAACTATAGAGTGTTCTCCATCTTCAAATTCTTGTGTTGAAAGGGCTCCAATGGCGTAATCACTGGCGTTACACTGTATGGAAAACGGCAGGGTAAAGTCGAGCCTTGCGAGCACAGGAGAGATCGTTAGGGCCTTTTCCAAGCTTTGAAAAGCTTCTTGTTGCTCTGGTCCCCATTCCTAGGCCTATCCTTTTCTTAAGAGTTTGACCAATGGAATCTTCATTTCGAAGCCATTTCCGAAGAATCTGGCGTACCATCCCAGCATTCTCAATACGCGACGTAGTTCTCTGACGTTTCGAGGAGTCGGGCAGTTTAGTACTGGAGTAACCTTGGCCGAATCCGTTCACAACCCGTCTGTGTCTAGAATGAACCCTACATATCTTATCTCACTGACACATAATTGACATTTCTTCGGATTAATTGTTAACCCCGCGGCGACTATCTTCTTTAACACGCATTCATTGCATCGCTTATGTTCTTCGAACGTCTCAGTGGCTATCACTATATCGTCTAGGTACCCGAAAACATAAGGGGTAAATTCTGGGCCAAATAGGGAGTCAACTAACCTTTGCAGTGTCATGGGGGCGTTGACAAACCCGAAAGGAATTCTAGTGAACTGCCACAATCCATACTCCGACACTGCAAATGCGGTATACTTCTTACTGTTCTCTTCCATTTTGACTTAATAATAAGCTTGTTGCAGGTCGATTTTGTTCAAGTACCTAGTACCTATCGAGAATTTCATTTGTTTGCGGTAGGCGGTATCCACTCTTTTTGGTATATGTATGCAACGAGACATCAGTCTCGTGCAGAATATGTACAAGTAGGCACACAAACAAAGCGAGCGAAAGGCAGACCCGCACGACAATAACATGAGCACAAGCCGAGTGCTCATGGGTAGCAACACGTCCTCGTACAATGTAAACACAGCCGCGAACGAAACCGACGACGGGCGCAAACAGAATAACGCACACTACCGAAAAGAGCGCGGTAAGCACCACACAAATACACAAACAACATTCGACCCAATCACCACCAGAGGGCGTTGGCGCCAGCAACTTATGCTATATAAGCCCGGCCGCGACAGCACGGCAGCAGTTCGATCAGAGTTCCCGATCCGAGCGTTACCGTGAGCACACGACACCGCTAGGAGGGTTATAGAGGAACTGACGATATCTGACCGTTTTCGTGCGCACACGTAACGGCGCGGATACCGAAAAACTACCGCACTAAACCGCTAAACCCCGTTCCATCGTTTCGACCATTCCTGTTGCCGCTGTGCGCACACAGGGCAATCGGAATCCGAAACTAGTCGCAAATACTGGCCGAGTCGTGCGCACACGTCTCTGTTAAAATGTGCACACCCGCCACACACATACCGCTGCACCGTCACACCGTTTCGACCGTTCCTGTTACCACTGTGCGCACACAGGGTAACCGGAACCCGAAACTGACTGCAGAGACGTGTGCGCATGACTCTGTCAGACTCTGCACGCTCACACACAGCCCCACCGTTCCACCGTTTCACTTGCCGCTGTGCGCACACAGGGTAAGAGAAACCGCGGAAAGCGATTCCAGTATCAGGTTGAGTCGTGCACACACGTCTCAATCGGATCCTGTGGTCCATCGCGCCTCACACACAGTCACTCACCACTCTGCCGCTTCACTTGCCGCTGTGCGCATACAGGGCAAGGGAAGCCGCGAGAGACAGCCACTGTACCGGATTGAGTCGTGCGCACACGTCTCAATCAGGTCCTGTGGGACTCCACCTGCACACTAAAACATCCCGCCGACGTTCCTCCGTTCCACCTACCGCTGTGCGCACACAGGGTAGGGGGAAATTGGGAACCGGTGCAGAGTCCACACAAGATCGTGCGCACACGTTCTCGCGAGGACTCCGCAATAACAAATTACACACCTGGTAACAACCAAACCGCCGTGCTCGAGGCGTAGTCGATAAGTAATTGTAAGCGAGGCATACCGGCGACCGAACAAGCGTTACGAATGTTTACGCGAAACAAATGTAAGCAACGACTAATGTCAAGCGTAATACCGTAGAATTAAGGAGATAATAAGGAATAGCTGTAAGAGATAAGTCTTCTTAAAAAGCGTACTTTGTTTGGTTAGATATGGCGAATGTTGACGCACTTTAGGAAATATCAAATATACTAATTATTAAAAGTTAACCAAACGAAGTTATTTCTAACCTCACCCCTTTCCGAATCCTGAATCCCGACTGACAAAATCCGGGGCAAGGGGGACGCAACCGTTACATGTATTTACATCCGAAAAGTCAACGCACAGCCTCTTTTCGTCTGTTTCTTGCTTGGGTACCAGGACTGGTTGACTAACAAAGTCACTGGCAGATTGCTCTATTATTCTTAGTCTTTCTAACTCTCTTGCCTCTTTTTGTATAATTACAATCACCTTTGGTCATCTACGGTGGAATTTCTGTCTTACTGGTGTGTCTTGCGTCCATTGGATGTGATGCTCCGTCAAATCTGTATAACCTAAAACCTCCGGTGAATATTTCAGCAATAATCGATCCACAATCTCTTCGATTTGGCACTTTTCGTCTTAACTCAGTTTAGAAATACCAGCACATTCTGCCAAGACTTGTTTCTCATGGGACCGGTTTGGGCATTTGAAGTTTCGCTATTCGCCGCTGTTGGCCCTCCACCAACTACGGTAGTCGGTATCGATTTTTATCGCTTCACAAAAATCCTTCCGTAACACGACATCATGTCTCAATTCTTTAACGGCTCGAGTTTTGGCGGTAGAATTTATGCCATTCAGTTCAAACTCAATGTTTAGAACACCTAGTACTGGTGACAGGCCTCCTGTTACTGTTTGAATGGACGCTCGAACCCACAGTAGTCGATCTTTATATCTCTCGGTGATTTCTTGAAGGTACTACTTGAAGGTAATCACGGTTATCGGCAGTAGTGGCTGCTATTCGAGATTCAGAATCTTCCAGATCTTCAACATGAGCTTCTATATCCGGCAAAACTGGTATCGGCACAGGCGATGTATTTTTCACTTTCTCATCTTTTCCAATAGTAGGTCGACTACAAGTTTAATCTTTTGAAGTATTATGGAATCCTCTACCAATTTAAGGAGTTTTTCTTTGGTTGACTGCGTTTTCACATCTTCTAGTAGTTCTGACGCCTCCTCGTTGACTCGCTGCTTGATAGCCTTGATGCAATCTCGTGAGAATAGTGCTTCCTTATTGGGAGCATAACTTCTAGACCACACTGTTTCTTTGTCTAAGGCGAATCGTCTCTTCTTATATTTAATAAATTCTTCCTCTGATCACTCGTTCTTATCACTACTATCTTCTTCGCTTTCCACAACTGGTTTCGTTCTTTTCGTCGCTTCTCTTAATCGCGGATAGAATGCAGTTCCCTCCTTCACTACTCGACGAGTCTACGACTTCGTTTTTCCCTTTCTTTACCTGAGAGGAGCTAGACCGACATTGTGTGTCCGCTTTCGCCGTCTTTAGATTTTGCTCTCGCGGTATATTTTCTTCTATTTCCCTTTCCTTTCTATTGCCTGTTTGGCCGATTATGTCAATAGCGACAAATCCCTCTGGCGTTCTCTCTACTGTACTGCCACCGTGCTCTAATAGTCCTGACCACCACCTCCTCCTCCCAAAACATGCATACCTCTCTGCCAAGCAGGGACGGAATGCACTGTTTAACTTACGTCCTGACACGGCCGATTTGAGACTGTGGGGGAGACCTCGTTCCCATAATGGCCCACGCTTAATCGTTTCCCAACTGATCTTGTAGTGAGGTACAATTAGTGCAGTTCCGAAAAACCACGCCCTTTTGTCTGCAAACTTGACATTGGACGAAACTCTGGCCACGATTCGGGCAGATTGACAACTTGTGTACTTTCTGGTCGCATTTATAGCATTCAATCGTTGGGCATTCCGATGCTCAATGTCCCACTTGTTGACAGGCATAGCACGCTCCGAAGAATTGGTCGACCCTTGTACTAACGTTTGAATTTATCTGTGAAACAGTCTGCAATCTGACTGAAGGGTTACTAGGTGGCAAAATTCTTGCAGCTTTATTAATCTGGTTGCATCCACACGTTTGTGTGAGCTCTGCTATTGGAGCTGGAATTGTGGCTTCGTTCCCTTGAGGCTGACCAGGCGTGGATGGCACTCACTTCTTGTTATTATTATTCGGTTTCTTGCGTCCACCATTTGTCTCTGTAATGGACGCTACATCCGTCACCTCTTCTATAGCTGCTATACGGGCCTTTGTAGTCGAAGTCCAAGCTGCGGCAGAAAATCTTGTCTTTTCTACGGGCGGTGGGGGAGTATATCTAGCGTCTTGCTTCATTTCTTCTTCTAGTAATCGGCAGTATTTCTTTATATCTGAATAACTTTTAATCTTCTTTCATCAAATTACCATTCGATATTTTAGCCGCAATCGTCCTGTCAAGTGTCTTAGTTGCTCCTTCAACTTCATCGGTTTCTTTAGGTGATCTATAATATAACTGAAGTTCATAATATATGTTACTATTTTCTCCCCCTTTCCTTGTGTTCTGCAAAGTAGTTCATCCATTATGTCGTTGTTGCTTACGGGTACAACAAATTGTTGAATAAAGGCCTTTCTAAAATGAATACGTACTCGTTATTGTTATTCATGTTTACTATAACAAATAAAACAGTGATTTATTTAAGACATGATCGTGGATGCCAAACGTGTAGATTGAGCAATGAAGAGAAAAGCATGTAAAAGAGAGAAAGAGTCTGCGCTACGTTAAATGGTACAAGATATGCTCTTTAAGAGCCTTTCCAACATTAAATTTTTATTTTTTCTCTTTACGTCAAACAATTAATAAATTGGGTTTTTTCGGTCAAAGTCAAAAAATTAATAATATTTAGCATGAAAATTATTACAGTAGAAATGTCATTTTTTTAAATTCTATCTCTCTCGTCAAAATTATTATATTACATAAATAAAAAATCGATACAGTGACTAGTAAACTTCAATATATAGTTTTCTCAATACACACCATAGTAAAATAAATAACACCGCATGAATATATCAAACCACAATGAGTGAGAGAGAGAGAGAGATCCAACATGGTGGCGCCCACACCTGTCACAGATTGCAGTGCATTGTCATGAAAGAAAGAATAAAAAATTTAATTTTTGCAAAGCTCCTAAAGAGCATACCTTGTATGATTTTACTATGGTGTACATTGAGAAAACTGCATATTGAAATTTGCTAGTCACTGTATCAATTTTTTATTCATGTATTATAATAATTTTGATGAGAGATAGAATTTTTTAAAATGTTATTTCTACTGTAATAATTTTTATGTTAAATAATATTCATTCTTGACTTTAATCTTGGTAACTAGTATGTTTGAATATACAGTTTTCTCAGTATGCAAATGAAAAATAGCTACTAATCTTACCTTTAATAGGAGAAAGATATCCACTTGATTTTTTCACTTAATGAGCACTGGAGTGTTGGACTTGACAGTTGAAAAAAGTCTGAGGTCAGTAGATGTACTGCCGATCTTTTTAAAGGGTATTTATCAGAGAGAGGGCAAGATGCGTAGCGTAACTTGAATAAAAACTAACCAACACATGCTATTTGCTTCCAGATATTCTCTGTATTGTTCTGGAATACTATTATGATATATATATATATATATATATATATAAGGTGACTTAAAAAATAACGTAAGCATGAATAAGTATAGGAATTTTTAACTTATAACATATAATTTAATCACTTAATTTCTTTTTTACTTAATTTCGAATAATATTCGGAACTCTTCCCTTATCACTTTTCTTGGAGTATGAACATACTGCTCCTTGTGTATTTTCCCAGCTAAACTCGTTTCTCTTTTATATTTGATTGTGCTAAAAGTTTGAGTAAATGGAAATGCGTGTAGCGGCTTTTATTTGATGCTTAGTCCCACAAGAAATAAATCCACACAAACGATTTATTTTGGAAATCTGGCTATTGATTATTATCCTTCTTTTAAATCTCTCATAATAGATTGAATAACTAAACCTTTCAATGCAATCTCTTATATATATCAACTAGCCAAGATGGCGGGGGACAGAGGTACTCCGCCTGATCTGCCTGTAGAAAAGTATTATGTTGATGATGCTAGAAGAAAAGTTTCTACGGTTCTTATTTTAAAAAATTAAAAGGTGCAACGGATCTAAACCTAACCTTAATTCAAAGTGACAACGTGTTACGTGAACAGGCACGATAGATCATGGCGCAAGTTAAATTATTGGAAAAAGAAAAGGGTCAAGAAGAAATTGTTCATGATGTTTCAGTTCACGTGAGAAGTGATAATTTTGACCGAAATAATCTAACAATAGTGGGTAAAGAAGAAGATGAATACACAGTGATGAAAAGTGAAATCGTTCTGCTAAGCTAGCTTATCGGAGAAGTTAGAGATAAAAATGATTTACTAAAACAACTAATGGAAGAAAAAAATTAAACGATAGTAGAACTTAAACAAAAATGCATCACTGCTAACATAACTTATGCTCAAGCGACTAAAAAGAATAAATCATTAAACGAACATCTACCATCAATAATTGTAACAGCAAAAACACATAAAGGCAAAGAACAAACCACCACAAAGGAAATTAGTACACTATTAAATGATGTAATTGTGCCAATAAATAAAGTCCATGAAATACATGATGGTTCAGTCAAAATTAAATGTGCATATAAAGATGACATGGTGAAATTAAGAGAACAGCTGTCGGCAGTGACTACATGGCAAAGCAGGAAGAATACAAAATCCAAGACTAAAAATAGTAGGAATCGACAATAATATGAAGCCAGAAGACCTTGGACAATGATTCCTATTGTAACGTCGAGTATATATTTACAAACAACAGAACGAATACTAGAAATATTTCTAAAATTTATATTGGTCATCAATGCTTACATGTTTACGACGACTTAAACATTATGCCATGTTATAATTGTGGCTGAATTGGGCATAGCGGGAAAAAATGTAGAAATGAGGCTGTATGTTTGAGATGTGCTGGTAAACAACAAACGATAAATAGTGATGAAAAATCATTAATTAAATGTGCAAATTGCTGTTTTGGTAAAGAGAAATTTAAGGAATTATCCTTAATATTAATTATATTGCCACAGACTCGGAGAACTGTCAATATTTGAAAATTATGATTAAAAAGAAAATCAACAATATTGATTACCTTATAGAACCTAAGATACAAAGATTCTTGGGATATAAAGGAGTCAATAATGTAAATTATACCAGGATAATAAAGGAAATTTCTTACCGACAGAAGAATAAAAAAGTTGAATTTGCACAGTCAGTTAATACCAGGTGAACCACGCCAAACGATGGAGGAACGTGACTACAGCTGCGTAATTGAAAACGAGCAAGAACATGAAGACATACACTCGCTAAATAGTGTCATAAGCAGTTGTTACGTCTTACGACGTAAGTTTTTCGTTTTTTTTAAATTCTACAATACTCTCCTTAATACATCTATTATGAAAGCAAATGTCAAAATTTAAACTCAGACATTGATTCTTTTTGTTGCGGTTGCAATTTCAATGCGATTGCATTGAAATTGGGTATTAAGCAATTTTTATAACGTAGCAAGCGAGCGCTACTTTTTTGTATTGTGTGAACCCGCTAATTTTAAAATAATATTTTGTAAATATGTAAAACATTTGTAAACACCTTGCGTTAATGTAAGGCTGTATAAGCTCACGCACATTCATGTACAGTCAATTCGAGTTTAATTGAATACCGACTATGTCCGCTCGCCAGTGCGAAAATTGGTGATACGTAGTCCATGTTTACAAAGTAGTTCACGTAAATATTTGGACATATTTTGTACAATTAAATCATAGTATCGTAACAGTTGATTCCGATACCTAATAAAATCTATCAAAGAATAGAAAAACAAATTTATAGAACCAAGTAACAATTGGTCTCGATACAAATATGAATTGAGGGAGGAAGATACAGTACAAGATATCTCAAAAGCAACAATAGAAATCGAAAGCGATATAGAAGATAGAAGAGATATGAATAAAAGTATTATAAATAACATATATGAGAATAAAGTCGAATATACACAAAGAGTATTATCATGTCAAATATGCAGAGATTACAAACATGAAGCGCTTTTTTGTCGGATAGGAGCATGCGTATACTGTAAAGGATCGGATCACTTCTCTAATAATTGCCGAAACGTAACAAATAAAATAAAATTAATCTATAAATATTGTAGCCAACCGGGTCATTCAATTAGCGCATGCCAATGGAACAAAAAGCAGAATAATCATTGTCAATATTGCCAAGAAATGGATCATGAAGCGAGTCAATGCCCATATATATGCAAGTACGAAGTATACTGGAAATGTAAAGAACCAGGTCACAACCCAAACAGATGTTAAAATGCGATGTTAAACAGCGTAGAAAAATGCGAATATTGTGACAGTACGGGTCATACAGTGCAAAATTTCCTAGATGTAGTATGCAAAAGATGTAATAAAAAAGGGCATACAATAAAATATTGCAAAGCAGGCGATGGACAATCAATCTTCAGAGTATGTACAGTCTGTGAAACAATTGGACATGAGGAGCCAGAATGCGACAAAGTAAAGATTCTTGTAGCAGAAGATAAAGCTAAACAATAGCTAAAGTGTCATATATGCGAGTAATCAGGACACATTGCAAAATATTGTCAAAAATATAAAAATCAAGAGCAAACACAGCAAAATAACAAGAGTAATTATAGGTCAAACTTCCAAAGAAAATTTTGTGAATACTGCAAAATGAGAGGACACGTGGTAAAAGAATGGAGAAGGTTAATGGCTCTAGAAGAACACGCATAGAATAGCCAACATATGATATGAGAAAACAAGAAGATTTCTATACGTTCTGAAAGATACAAGGTCATGTAGTAGATGCATGTTTTAAACTCAAAAATAGGAAGGAAAACTGCAATACTCTTCCTGGAGGGAGCTCCTAGGAAGAGCAGATACAAATAAACCGCTCTCACTTCAAATTAACAATGAAAAAAGAGTAACATCAATAATGCTGACAGAAGAAAGTAAAAATTTAGAGGATACTATAAATAATAAAAAAGAACAAACTATACAAACGTATGTTTTAAAATTAGAAAATTTATTGCAGTACATGGAAGTTAAAAATAAAGATGTACGAACTAATTACAAATTACTGGTAGATAGTGGGACACAATTGAACATCATTAAGAAAAATAATATTTCTATGAATCATATAAATAATGATGAGCAAATCTTAATATCGGAAATCACACAAAAAGCTATTGAAACGTTGGGTACCATTAAAATACCCATAAACGGGATATATTTTGATTTTCACCTGGCACCGGAAAGTTTCTCAATTCTGTACGATGGAATTATTGGAATAAAAGTGTTTTTAAATTAAAAATTAATATTAGACAAAGGATACTTAGAAATAAATAATAAAGAAATTATTTAAAGTCAACAATAAGTGAACAAAAAGTCAATACTAATGATATACAGAAAAATTCAAGATAATTTAAATATATGAGTGTTTCATGGAAAATGACGGATCGGATAATATTTCGTTAGAATGTCATAATGAAAATACAGAAGAAGCAAAAGCAAGTAGCTGGGACAAAGTTAAACTTACTGAACTTCTTAATGAGTCCAAAATTCAAATTCAACAATTTATTTGAAACATTAACGAGACTGTAGAAGACAATGAAACAACTGTAGAAATAGACTTTAGCATTCGAGATTACCCCACGCAAATTAACACACTCAAAAACAACGTCAATTATGAAGTCTGAGCAAAAATATGTACAACATACAAATAAAATAAATTATTTAACCTTCGATATAGAGGATATGCCAGAGACATACACAGAAATATCAGGGTTAGAATTACCAAGAGAAGAAAAATCTTTACATTGTAGGTCAATATTTTTAGCTACTGAGGGCTGAGGAGGAAAAAGTATGGAGGAAATTGAGAAACTAAGTAAGAGCGAGAGAAAATATTTATTAATGAATACAATTAATTTAAAACAATTCCCATTAGAATACACATTACAGCAAATTGCTGTAAGTGAGACGAAGAAATTAATAATAAATGAATTAGTTAGGTCATCAACAAGTGCATATAATGCACCAGCACAGGTGGTACTAAAAAATGGCTAACCAAAGACGGACAAAAAGTGGAGATTAGTTATTGATTACAGTAAATTAAATGCTAAAACTATACCAGACCCATATTTATTACCTAATATAACTGAAATATTTGATTCAATAGGTAAAAATAAATATTTTACAACAATTAATATGGTATCCAGTTTTGATCAAGTAAAAATGAACGAATCTGATATACACAAAACAGCATTTAGTATACAACCACTGGGACGTTTTGAGTTTAAAGTATTACCGTTTGGACTAATTAATTCGTCAAGAGTATTCCAGAGAATCCTTACAAAATCTTAGGAGACTTATTAGAAAAAGGATTTTGTTACGTGTATATAGATGATATAATTATTGTTTAATTTAATAGCACAAAAACTCAGAGAAGCAGGACTTATGTTAGAAATAACAAAATGTAAATTCTTCCAAAAAGAAGTTGAATTTTTGGGACATATTATAAGAGAACAAGGATTAAGAACAGATCCCGAAAAAATTGAAGCCATAAGCAAATTCCCAAAACCAAGAAATATAAAAAATATTATAGAATTTTTAGGGCTAGCAGGATATTATAGGCGATTTATAGAAAATTGTTCCAATATAGTCAGACCAGTTATAAATCTACTACAAAAAGATACAAAATTTGACTGTAGTGAAACACAACAGAAAGCATTTGAAATATTAAAAGACAAGCTATGCAAGACACCAGTTTTACAATTCCCAGATATGTCCAAACCTTTTACAATATCAGTCAGACCAGTAGCATCCACATCAAGATTATTAAATAAAGCTAAAAAACATTACCATACGTATGAACAAGAAGCACTGGTAATAATGTTTGCAGTAAAAACATTTAGGAATTATATTTATGGAAATAAATTCTTTATTGTTTCTGATCATAAACCATTATTGGCTTTTAAATCAGCAGATAAAAACAGTAGGGTGCAAAGGTGGAGGCTAAAATTATTAGATTATGATTATGAAATCATCCATAAGCCGGGAAAAGCAAGCATAAACGCTGACACATTGTCGCGAAACCCAGTAGAATATACGCAAATAGCAGTGGTTACTAGAGCACAAAAAGCGAAAGAACAAATAAGTCAAGGAAAAATGCTGTAATTCCATTGAATGAATTAAAAATTCAGAAATTAAATGAAAACAGAATAAAAATGAAAACTAGAGAAAATAATGAGAGGAAACATAGAGTAAAAAAAAAATAATAGCAAAATAAAAGAGGGGGAAAACCAAAAACCTCTTGATTTAGAAGAACAAAAGTCATATAAAAATGATATAATTGGCTACGCAAAAGATCCAATTACACTAAGAAAGGAATAATATAGTTCATTTTGTAAACACTCTAGATCAAGAGTTGGATAAAAATACAGATGAACTACTGAAAACTCGAAATATTGCGATTGATAAAAGCCTTAAATCAAATGAAATTGAAATAATAAAATTAGATACAAAAAAATCATTATTTGCTATCTGTATAGACTTAGGAGTAAATATTACTGGGAAAACTTAAAGGCAGATATTGAAAATCGGATGAAAAATTGTGAAGACTGCCAAAGAAATAAATTAAAAAGAATTAAAACACCATTTAAAACATTCGACAAGGTAGCCATGGATGTCGTGGGTCCATTAAATATTACAAAAAATGAAAATAAATATATTCTGTTAAGTGACGTTTGGTCACTTACATAAAGTTAGTTTGTAAGTTCTTCGCACGCGCACAACTATACAGCTGTGGGAGAAACTCAACTTACTAAATTGCTCCTGATTTCGTGGCGTTTTATTTTTATCTCTCTTCCTTTTAAAAACAATAAAACGAAGATCTTCCTTACCTTGTCTTGGTGGCAGATAAAAAAAACAAGGGTCACTTCTGTTGCTTCGCAAGTACTCTTCTTGTGCCCCGGTCAGGATCCCCTTTTGGACTCGTTTAGGACACTTAAATATCCGAACTTGAGAACTCGTTTATTGATGATTCAATTAAATAGGACAAAACTGAATCAGAATCTATAATTGATAAATTAACAAGTGAAATAAAAACAGCAAATCAAATTAACAAAAGTTAATTAAAAATGTATGTCCGCTCAGCAGCTTGGCTCGAGTCGGAGTGCCGTGAGGTAGAGTGGCTTGGGGACGCTCGAAACATGTCGCACTTGTCGCACTCATTACGCCTTACGGGAGCTGTCAACGGTGCAACTGTTCAAACTGCAGCGTGGCTTTGTACGTGCAGTCTTGCGCAGTGGGGGGGAAGTTGTTTAGGTCAGCGAGATTCTTGGCTGCCTGATACTTTTGTGGCCTCGAGTCTCGCTGTGCCTTTTATGTGTAAAACTTTCCCGATTTTATATTCGAAATGATTATTCGAATATAATTATAGGAAAGTTGTCACATAACATATTCTCAATATACAAGATGAACTTTCAAAATATTTGTTTGCAGTACCTTTACCCGATCAAACAGCTGAAACTGCTGCTGATGCATTTATAAAAATATTTATATGTATTTTTAGTTCGCCAAAAGTAGTTCTAACCGATAGAGAAACAAATTTTACGAGTAAACTGTTAAAATCGGTTGCAAGAAGATTTAAATTGTCGAAAATCGAAACTACAGCCTTTTCACCGCAGTCTAATGGATCACTAGAAAGGGCTCATCATCCATTATGTGAATATCTAAAGAATTTTTGTTCTATAAAAATAGAATAGCACGAATTACAAGAATTAGCTCATCAGTTTCATTATAATACAAGTATACATAGCGTACCTAAATTTACACCGCATGAATTAGTCATTGCTTATCCGCCTAGAAAACCTTCAAGTGAACCTTTAAAAATATCTGAGCAATTACCAACATTAAATAATTATGTTGAAAATTTAATAAGAAATATGCAAGACATTCCTAGATTAGCAAGAGATAATCTAATATCTGAAAAAGAAAAAAAATATTATGATAGATTCACAAATCCGAAAAATTTTGAAAAAGGAAACGAAGTTTGGGTCATAAAGGAACCAAAACCTGGGCAATTAGATAAAAATCGAAATCTAGGGCCTTTTAAAGTATTAGATACAAACGACAAAAGCAATGTAATAATAAACAAAAATGGAAAACAAAGCACAATTCATGCTAACAAATTAATTCTCGATAACAAGAAAAACTAATATAATTTTCTGTTTTAGGAAAAAAAATATAAATCATGATTATCTACATTATTATATTCCCTACCCTAGTAAAACTAAACGAAGCAGTCATCATTTATAATTGCGGATCAACAATCCCAAATATTACAACATTTTCACTATTAGACTCCTGAGTATGTGACTTCCACAATATGCAAGTTAACTCGTCAAAGGTGGCTATAGAACTCATACAGGTAGCAGACTTCAGAATACCCATTATTCAATGTAAAATTGAAATTCACCGAACTATTTTTGACTGTGCAATATTTGGACATCTAATCCGAAAGGAATATACGGAACAACAATATTGAAGAAATAAGTCACGAACAATGTAAAACTATTCATGAAACAGGTATTTTTAAATACAACAATATTCATACAATAGCAAATCTAAAAATGAATGCTACAACGACTAAAGGCGTTGATTTCACGGGGAGTGCAGAAGGCAAATCTTCTTCGGGTGCCTCCTACGCGGATACCTTTGAATCTTGGAATAAAGTGTTTGTTCGTGATTTAATAAAAATTACATTAATCCAAAATAACGCAAAAGTAAACTTAAATAATGATAAGTTAATGTTAAGTTCGGAGATAGTACGTAAATTTTCAGAAAAACATTGTATGGATATGGAAGGCAGGCATACCTTTTGAAATATTTTACCTGAAGGGAAATGCTTTAAAAATTCATATGATATTTTATTTGAAGGCATAGCTTTCAAATATTTTAGTAATGAAAATAAAGAAATCGTCTATACAGTTAGTTCTAATGACATAACATTCGCGTTAGCTATATAAGATAAAGCAATTCACTGCAATAGAGAATTCATAATAACTGAACATCCGAAACTATTAATAGCAGAAAAAGAAAATAATCTAAACGCGTAATTTTATGACAACGATAGAGTAAGTAACCGAAATACTGTAAATCTAGATTTATTTACTTATGTAAATTCAAAGTTTGTATATATTGATAGACATTTAAGAAAGAAGTTTAATGATTTATATTTAAATTGAATGAAAGGTTATTCAAAACTCTCCCTCCATAGCTACAATTTCCGCAGATGAATTTGCAAATAATATAATGAAGAAACCTGGATTCATTGCAGGGATTACAGGACAGGTAGTACACTTCATAAAATGTATTCCAAAAACCGTGAAAATTTTGCACCTAGAAAAATATTATAATCAACGAAACTTGGTTCTTAATGCCAAAGACTCATATTTTAATAAAAAAATGAATGCAAGTTGATTGTAACTCCATAATACCGACACGATTATAAAATATCTGACGAATGGGTAAAGTTTTCACCAACACGTACTAAAACGAAAGCACCAAATGTATTAAAACCAAATACGAAAATTGATTGGACTTTCGAATCAATTGAAGGATTAGCTACAAGCGAAGAAGTTACTGGAGATACTCTATCAGAAAATATCTTCACAGAAAATACATTAAAAAATATAGCTAACAGTAGTTGGCAATAATTAATAAAAAAATTAACAACATTGGGATCAATCTCCTCAGTAACTATAATGATATTAATCATCTTACAAGTCGGAAAACTAATAATAGATACAATTATTCGGGGATATATACTACACACAATTTATGGATGGTCCATACATTTGATCGGAGCATGTTTTGGTACAATTACACATTTATTAACATCATTACAAAAGAACTCTGTTGAATAAACACTTGAAAAGAAGAAGAAATTAAAAACTACAGTCTATGAAGAGACAGAACTACAAGAAGTAAAAGTCATCCCTACAATAACTACACCCATATCACCTTCTCCCATTCAGAATAGACCACCAATAATGAGTCCAAATAAACCAACTCTTTCATTTTCTAAGAAGAATGATATTTTTTTACTTAACCTAGACTAATGATAATATTTATATTTCTTAAATGTACCTACTTTACAATGGCCGTGGCCACCATTCGGGCCTTGCAGGCTTACATCTCACGATAAAATTTTATTTTTTATCTAAGAAAAGTTACTTGTTTCTAGCATAGAAAGAAGAATTTTTGTCATCGAGTAGGAAATATAAAACGAATGAACTTTGCATTCACTCAGTCAGCAAAATTAGCAAAAGAGATTAAATTTTTACAATAATGATCAATTGCAATTAATGCCAATTAATTGCATGTTTTGGGCCCTGCGGTGTTACGTCTTACGACGTAAGCTTTTTGTTTTTTTTTTAAATCTAGAATACTCCCCTCAATAAATCTATTATGAAAGCAAATGTCAAAATTTAAACTTAGACATTGATTCTTTTTGTTGCGCTTGCAATTTCAATGCGATTGCGATTCGATATATGTCAGCCAGCGAGAGCTGACCCATTGAAATTGTGTATTAAGCAATTTTTATGACGTAGCAAGCGAGCGCTACTTTCTTGTATTGTGTGAACCCGCTAATTTTAAGATAATATTTTGTAAAGATGTAAAACATTTGTAAACTCCTTGCGTTAATGTGAGGCTTTATAGGTTCTCGCACGTATGTATGTAAATGCATATTTACAGTCAATTCGAGTTTAATTGAATAACGTCTCCGTGCCGCTCGCCAGTGCGAAAATTGGTGATATGTAGTCCATATTTACAAAGTAGTATACGTAAATATCTGGACATATTTTGTACAATTAAAGCAAGTGTGAACAAAAATAAATAGAAGTTCATTTAAATAAAATCAAAAGTGTGATTATTAGAAAATCCATTTTTTTATAAGGCCGAATATTAAAAGAAGTATTGTCAACAGAAACATCAAAAGGTAAGGTTTATTATTTATTTACTAACATAATGAGAGTGTTAGGCGCGTATTAACACGTATTAAATAAAGAGCCTTGCCACTATATCATATCGTTACATTCTGATTATTATTAATTAATAGTCAGGATGTAACACAGTAAAGACTTTAATATTTTATACGTAAATATAAGAGGTTTGAAAACAAATTATAAAAATCTGGAAGTGATAACTGAGATGCTAAGTGTCGAGCCTAATTTTATTGCATGTTCGGAACGGTAGACCTTAAAATTTTATAAATTTTACAAACTTAAAAATTATAAAATATATTATAATAATAGTATTGCTAATAAAGCAGATGGTGTAGTCATTTATATTAATATTAACATAACTGAACCTACTAAAATTGAAATAATAGAAAATATTACATTCTTAAACTCAACTTTGACTATGAAAAATGGGAAAAATATAACTATAACTTCCTTATATAGGTGTCATGACATTGCGAAGTTTGACTTTGTAAATGCGGTGAATTCCTATATAAAGGGAAGAAAACAATTAAAAAATCTTTTTGTAATAGGCGACTACAATATTGATCTAAAATCTAGTGATGTATATTCAACCAAATTTTTTAATAATTTCTTGGAATCAGGTTTTGTACCGTTTTTTAATGGCATTACTAGACCGAGTAGCAATAATCATGAATTGTGTTCATGTATTGATAATGTATTTTGGAAGTCTGACGATATGAATGCTAAAGCGCATTAGCTTTTGAGTTGTTTTGCTGATCATCATCCGCTTATTGTTACTCTATCAATTAAGAGAAATTGGGAAAATCCTAAGCCTAATAATAATACTTTCATTGACTACAAAAGACTAAATATTGAGTGTACAAGGGTGATTCGGGATCAGACGAGCAGCTTTAAAGACCCCGAACAAGCTATAGAACTGTTAATTGAGAATAGAAAAAAGATTATTTTAGCTTCAACTAAGTTAAGTAAAATTAAAAAAGAATCATTGAGAAGTTCTTGGATTATCAAAGGTATAATTCAATCTTCCTTGACGAAGGAAAAAATGTACTATAGTACATTTCGATACTAGTGGCATAAGTCGCTCTTACCGGCACGGCGTGTACTCGCTGTGCTCGGGGGCTTAACGCCGTGCCATAAAGAACGACTTATGACACGAGTGTCGACCGATATTTTATAGCACTGACTAGCATAAATCCTATGTCACGGCTATCCGTGGCATTAGCAGTCCATTTTGGCATCGTGAGGTTAGCGCACGAGTGTAGCGAGTGTGAAAAGCACGGTGCCACAATGGACTACTTATGCCACGGATAGGCATGACATAAGTGAGGGTTATTGCCACGTAGTGCTGTAAAAAAATAAAAAATATCCTTATGATGATAATCTGAGGATTCAATACAAGAGTTATACAAAAAATTTGAATAAAATTATAGCTAGCACAAGTTTAATTATGAAAAAATTCAAGTACAAAGATTCCAAAAAGATAACTAAAAACTATGGATCTATGTTAAGGGAAAGCTTAATGGAAGTACAACTGCCAAAAATAACAATATGGATTATATTGCGAAAAATGGAATAAAGATATCGGATACTGAGACCATTGTAGATTCTCTTAATGAGTTTTTCAGTAACATTGGTCCTATATTAGCTAGTAAAATCAATAAACCTAAAGATTACAGACTACAGACTTCAAGACTACAGACCAATTTCTTTAATTTTTGATATAGCTAAAATGCTAGAAAAAATTATTCATGTAAGGTAAGTGAACTTTCTTGATGAATGCAAAATTTTATCCGAAAATCATTTTGGATTCTGAAAAAAGAGAGGTACTAAAGCATTATCACATATAACTAATTATAGTTATGATAATCTTGATAGAGGATTGCCTACTGTTGCAACTTTTATTGATTTAGCCAAGGCGTTTGATACAGTAAACCATAGTATACTACTAGATAAATTAAAGAGATATAGAATTTGGGAAATAGCACATGGTTTACTTAACAATTATCTTAATGATAAGGAATAATTAGTTAAAATAAATGGCTATAGCACAAGGAACAATACTAGGTCCATTGTTATTTATTGTCTATATAAATGATCTTATGAGTGTCACTGAGGATGATTGTATTATCTCTTATGCTGATGATATAGTTATCTTTAGCTCTGATGTAAACTGGACAAAGACTGTAGAAAAAATGAATAAGTATCTGGAAACAGAGTGTGTGTCGAGGTGAGAAAGAGAGAGAGAAAGAGTGACAGTGATACGGCGTTGCACCCTATGTCACCACCACCACACGGACTATATCCTTGATTCGTTGGCGAGTGAGTCGCCAACGGCTTCAAGGCATCTGCGAGAGGAGAGGGCGAGAGGACGTCCAGATCCGACTAGGATACACTGGAAGCGGGAGCTCCCGTGTCCTCGCCAACCTAGACGCAAGAGAGAGAGAGAGAGAGAGAGAGAGAGAGAGAGAGAGAGAGAGAGAGACCCAGAGCATCTGGGAAGCCAGCGAGCCTGATGGCAGTGGGGCTTCCTGAGCTTCGTGGGAGAGGAGAGGACCTGGAGCTCGCCCCCGCCCCCCATCCTCGCGAGGTAAGAGTTTGTCTTTATTGACGCGAAATCTCCGGTGCGATCATGCGTGCCGTCGGAGACTCGAGTGTGTTTGTGTGTGTGTGTGTGTGTGTGTGTGTGAGAGAGAGAGAGAGAGAGAGAGAGAGAGAGAGAGAGAGAGAGAGAGACTGAGTATGTTTAGCTGGGGGCAGCAGGCTGTACGATCAAGCTCTACGCTGAGTCGACGGCGTGCTGTGCAAGGCGGACAGAGATAGAGAGAGTGCGCACAGAGAAGTTGGCCGGCTGCTTGCTAGGGCTTGCTTAGCCACCACGTTGTAGGAAGGGGTTGGGCGAAATATACGAGTAATATCATTTATCAAAGATTATTGTTGTTATTCTCCCTCGTCTTTCCCAGCTCTCCCATGCAAAAGTGATCACGTCGAATCCCTCGACATAAAAATAAATCGAGCGCATTAGAGGCGCAAGAGTTGCGTGCGCGCTGCTAGGAGGCAGCACGTCGTAGGCCAATTAATATCAAAGATTCATTTGAAGTACAAAGCTACAAATTAAATATACTTAATCAAAGAGTAATACTAGAATTAATGTGATCATACTTCCTAAAATAAACAAAACGATTAGTACTAAGAATTGTAAACTGGTTGCTATAAAAATGTTTAACCTTCTGAAAAATGAGTTAAAAACTCTACGATTAAATAAATTAAGTATTAAAAAAAAAGATCATTCAATGGTTCCAAGACTAATCATGTTTATAAAAAAAAGGAAAAAATTTAATTAATTTTCATTGTGTAACACATAATGACGTAATGTGCAATTATCTGATAGGGTGTGAAATTAGATTGTGAGTTATTTAATTTTTTAAGTAGTAGTTTACCGGACCTATGTACAGGTAAATTGATTACCTCTATAGGATACAAGTTTATTAGTTATATGTATTGTATACTTTTTTTAAACTTGTTTGTATTTTATACTCTGGTTAAATAAAAAAAAGAGACTTTTAATTAAAGGTTGACACCTTTAATTAAACGTCTCTTGCGGCCCTCTATCGTCTGTCTGGGTGCTACGATTTTGCGCAATAATGCCGCGTGATTACATGATTTACTCTTAAAGCGTCTGCTCAACAGTAGGTTTCCACGCAGAATATTCAGTACACAGTCGGCAAGACTTATCACGAGTTCAGAACAGACTCGACGCAAAATGCTTTGCGCTGCATTATATCAAGATGAGAGCACAGCACTCGCAGAATATCTAGATACTATCGTCTGATTGGATAATGATGACAACGCTACTGCAGCTGCTGTTGTGATGCTACTGCAGCTATCGATGTTGCACGATCCATTACACGCCTATGACTGGCACATTTTTGGTGAAGGAGTTGCTTTTAGCCTGTTTACGTGGTACGTACACATACTGATGTCGATCAAACGGAAAGATGCATATGCGGTATTGGTCATTTTTAGACGTACCCTACTTGAAGTCCAGCGGTAACGTGGGTTTCGCTAAGTGAGATAATGCTACGATCGATAATAATAGGTAAGTTGTTATTAAATATAAAAAGATGTATGTATTAAATTTACACTTTTTATTAGAGATTTTCGCGTTACATATCCGTATGAATAACTCTTATCGTGAGTAATAAAGCGACGTTTGTACTAGACAGGCTGACAGACTTTACATTCCGAGCATGTGGGAGACAAACGTCGGTGGCCTTTTACCTCTCACAAGTTTGCGCACACTTGGAAAAAGAATGGCTTTTCAGTTCATTAATATCAGTTCATTGGACATCTGCAAGGTTGTGCAACACTCATTCGCGGAATGACTTAGCTGCAACGATGAAAAATTATCATTTTCTAAAGCCTTATATCGTTATTGCATATATCTCTTCATGAGTCGTATATTATGCAAAGCACAGCTGGTTTTATATTTGCCATTATGATTTGAACAGACTGACACAAGTCTGATTTTGTTTAGTGGTAGTGGTAGATACCCAACTTCTGTGATATCGGCATTTTTTGACTTAAAATCAATCACCAATATATTAGTCACATCGTGCAAGGCTTCTCGAACTATCGCTGCAATCTCATTATATATGATTTTTTCCCATCCCCATGATAAACCATAATAGTGATACTTTAACCACGTAATAATCTTTTTATACTTTTGAATAAGTCGCTGTTATGGGAATGCCTGCTTATAAAGTAGTACAATTTTCAAGCTTCTAATGTTTAAATAAGTTTTTTTCTTTTAGTACCAAATAATTGCCACTTTGTTTAAAACCTTGTATATCCATGAAATATTGCGTCTTAAGGACAGAAAATAACTAAATCCATCTAAAAGCTTCGCACGTATTTTATACTATTCTTCCTACCAATACCATTTCACATGTGAAACGAGGTTATGTAAACGCTTGAAGATGATTGACGACACCGACGTTCTTCTCAATACGCCTCAATCGCGACATTGTCATACCAGTAAAGAAACCTATGTGAGCATGTATTTTATCAATTTTTTTCGCATGTTGATTTACTGTTTAAATAATATCATTTGTGACTTTCCACTATGCTGTATGCTTTATTCTTAATAGTGAAAGTAACTCATTTATTCGACGATGCTCAGATGACAATTTATTAAATTCTTTTATTAATACACGAATAAAATTTTGACGTTCATTATCTCTGTCTAAGAGTTGATCGACAATTAGTTGCAAGTCAGTAATTTATGTATAAATTTTGAATTCAACAGTATTACATTTTAAAACAGGAATCATTTCTCTAAAAAAACTTGGCTTACTTTCAAAATAATGATTACGGTTAGCTTGGGTCTTCCCAGTTATTGTTTGTCTATTATATACAGATATATATATATATATATATATATATATATATATATATATATGTGTGTGTGTGTGTGTGTGTGTGTTTTTTATTGGAGAAAGAGGTTGGAGAGAAAAATCTTAATAGACCATGACATGGCCTGAGCCACCGTGTGTTGGATTTTCACCAACTAAAACCCTTCGTTTTGCGACCGAATATAGAATCCAATTGCAACCCGAATCCTGTTCGCTCTCCTTACAGATTTGCCGGTGAGGAGGGCCAAGCTCCGTTTTCAGTGCCTTTTTTCCCTCGCGGTACCACGGTCAAGTATTACTTCGCGGGGGGGCATAGGGACATTGCCCTTGTCTCCTTGATGTGTTTGTCATTCCTTATGCGTCCATATCTAGTAAATCTACTATCGTACTTTCTTCATTATAGGCTGCCGTCTGCTTCTTACCGCATCGTCCGGGCGTCAGCTTCTTGCAGCATCTCTCGTCTTCTTCTCTCTTCGTCACCCCTCACTTTCTTGAGGATGACCGCGGCGTAGTTACTAACCACGTGCCAGCCCTCAGCGGCGGCGAACATAGCTACCATAATAGACTCACGAGTTGCTCTGGTCTGGAGGTAGCGTTCAAACTCTTCACGCTCCTGCTGATAACGCGAGCAGTAGCAAAAAACGTGTTCAGCGTCCTCGCACATGTCCAAACATGCTGGGCAGTCTGGACAGTCTTCTAAATTAAATCTACACAGGTATGCTCGATAGCATCCATATCCCGTCAAAAATTGCGTGAGGTAGTAGTTTACTTCCCCGTGTCTTCTTTTGATCCAGTCTTCAATCTTTGGTATAAGTCGGTGCGTCCAGCGCCCTTTCAGGCTACTGTCCCATCTTCTCTGCCACTCAGCTACTGTTTGTTCTCTGGCAGCATTCCAGATTTCTGCCTTCGTTCTATCGCTGTTCTCCTGTTTTGCCATGTATATGGTCTTCCTCTCTAGTGCTAAGAGGTCGATGGGTGGCATGCTTGCCACGACGCTTATTGCATCGTCCGATACCGTGCGGTAAGCAGACGCTACTCTTAGCGCACTCCGTCTATACACGGATGACAGGTTCCGCGCATAGGCTTTTATTGCCATTGCATCTGCCCAAATTGGTGCCCCGTACAGCATAATCGATGTACTGACACTTGTTAACAGCTTCTTTTTCTTCTGAGTAGCTCCACCGACATTCGGCATGAGCCGAGATAGAGCAGCAGTCGTTCTTGACGCTTTTTCACCTGCTAATTCAAGGTGCTGTTTAAACGTCAACTTTTCGTCTATAGTAACGCCCAAATACTTGATAGTCGATTTAGAGGTTATCTCATGGCCGTCTATCATTAGGGCGATCGTCTCCATTTTCTTCCTGATAGATATCAGGATCGCCTCGGTCTTGTGTCCAGCGAGTTCAAGTTCCGTTTCTCTCAGCCACCTCTGGATGGTGGTGATCGCTTCATTGGTGATTTCAGCGACGTCTTCTTTTTCCTTCCCTACTACTGCAAGAGCTATGTCGTCTGCGAATCCTACTACCATAGCCTCCCGCGGGAGTTGTAGTCTCAGCACTCCGTCATACATAATGTTCCACAATGGCGGGCCCAGTACTGATCACTGTGGAACAGCTGCCGTGACCTTGTAGGTTTCAATGCCGCAATCCGTTTCGTACAGTATAGTTCTGTCCTTCAGATAGTCGGCCATCATCCTCCTGATGTAGGTGGGCACCTCAAGCTTTGATATAAGCGGGCCTGATGGGAGGAAGAGAAGGCGCTCGATGGCGCGGGGAAGCCTGCTGAGGCCGGTTGGACCCGCTTAATCCTTTCTGCTCCTGGGTAGGGAAAGGGGTAGGTGAAGCGAAGTGATCCCCTCGTGCCGGTTCGCTGATCAGGGAGCGCCCGTTGAGGCGCCCTGGATGAGTCCTTTGTCGGCTGCTGCTGGGCTCGTTTCTGTCTGGGCAGTGAGCGCCCGCTGAGGCGCCCTCGGTGCAGTCGCTGCTGGACTGAATCCCTCGACGGTGCTTCCAGTTGCCTAGAGAGCGGACACTGCTCGGACCTCTCTAGGTCGGCTCTGTGGGAGAGCCTGGACGAGGGAGGGCCGCCCAACCCGGTGAGAACTCACCACAGCTAATGGGGAAAAGGGGAAAGAGAAATTTATCTTTCTTTTGTTGCGGGCCAGCCCCAATGAAGGAACCGACCACACAAAAATGACTAGAGGACGCGAAGCGTCTTAGTCGTCGAGCGTCAGGTCGACTTGCTCGTCAGCCGCTGGCTTCGGAGCCGTCTTCCGTACCGCCAGGAGGAGGGGAGGTACCACGGGAGCGATGCGAACCAGCTTAGGTTTGCTTCGTGGTGGAGGAGCGGTGGATTTGCGTTTGAGCGGAGGAGTCGGCTTCGCCGCTCTCTTGGCCCCGATCTTCCGCGAGATGATCTCGAGCCGGGGTGTGGACGACTTCAGGAGTTCCCGGAGATCCGGCGAGGGCTGGCGGCTCGGGAGGTCGATCAGCTTTAAGTGCTCTGGCCACTCTGCACAGAGCGCTCCGTCATCCGGCGAAGGCGAATCCGCAGCGCTGGCGGGAACGAGCGGCGAAGTCCGCTGATCGTCGGTCTGGGTGCTGTTGTCCTGGTGAGGGCACTCGGTCTGGGTGGCGGCGTCGACTGGGCTGGCTCGGTGTTGCCGGCGTTCCAAGATGGGGTTTCGCCGATTGGCTACGGCCAGGTAACCATGAATCAACTCCAACTCGGCTCGGTAAGCCTCTCTCTCACTCTCTCTCATGGGCGTGGGATTAGAGGAGGTGGAAGGTGAGGGAAGGGTGAAATAATTACGATGGTAATTATTTAGAACAAAAAGAACGGTTTATTCCTCGATTGACTAATACTCGCACTTGCCTAGGCTCGGCTTCCTTTGGTCGGTGAGGACCGTTGGGGGAGGTGTCTTAGCCGTCTCGGCCGGCCTCTTTATATGCCCCTCGCGGTGCTGCATTGCTAGTGGGCAGCGCGCCGGAGGAGCGTGGCCACCTAGCGTCGGCGCACGGTATTAGCGGCGCGGTGTTCGGGGCTTGTCGCGAGAGAGCCTATGGGTGGGTTATTACAGCTTTTCAAGCACTTCATGTATCTTCGTCCAATTTGCAGAGTTGAATGCGTTTTTGACATCCAAAGTAATAACTGCACAGTACTTCTTTGTTCCGCCCTTCCACCGTTTTCCACTGATGGCTGCTCGGGCTGTGTTTACCACTAGGCCGATCGCGTCCAAAGTAGATCGGCACTTCCGAAAGCCATATTGGTGCTCGGCAAGCCCCTTGGTCTCTTCGATTATGCACTCCATCCTGTTGCTGATAATGCGCTCCAGTATTTTTCCTTGAGTGTCCATCATACATAATGGTCTGTACGATGTCTCCCCTCCGGGCACTTTGTTACCCTTAGGTAACAATACAAGTCGCTGCTTTTTCCAGTTCGTCGAAATCTCCCTTCTGCTAGGCATGCATTGTAGAGGCCAACAAATTCTTCAGGTTTAGCCTCGATGGCATGCTTCAGCGCTACGTTTGGTATGCCGTCAGGACCGGGAGCCTTATTGTTTCCTACCCTCTTGCTTGCTACAAGTAGCTCCTCAACTGTAATTGGAGGTATATTTTCTTCCCGCACTTCCTCTGCTATAGCATATGGTGCGTCCGGCTGACTTGGAAAAAGTGTTGTCACTACCCTCTTTAGTACCTCTGGGCACTTTGGTGGGGGTATATAGCTTCCTTTGAGTGTCTTCATAACTGTTTTGTAGGGCCTGCCCCATGGATCTTTATTGACCTCTTCTAGCAGCTCCTTATGACATCTCTGCTTGCTTTCACTGATACACTTCTTGAGGGTGCACTTGGCTTCTTTCATTCTTCTGCTGCATTCTTCTACAGCTTTGCTTCCAATACCGGTTCGGTAAAACTTTTTCCTTGCCCGTTGCTCAAGCCTTCGTGCTCGGTGGCAAGCGGAGCGCGCTGATCTAATCTTCTCATTCCACCAATATACTGGTGCCCATCTTTGATTGGGCACTTTTCTTGGCATAACTGCGTCACAGGCTCGGGTGAGCCATTTTGTCATTTGTTCAGCCTTATGTTCTGCTGATCCCGTCAATTGGATATTTCCTAACATCATCAGAAATAGTTCCTTGTCGTACTCCTTGGCTTTCCATTCCATTTTCGTACTTATAGGGTTAGTAGTACAGTGCACCATGTTTTGTGTGCCCAGCTCCATTATAATGGCGTGGTGATCACTATTAGTGAAGTGATCGCTTACGGTCCATTTACTCACCTCTTTTACCAGAGATCTACTAACAAATGTTAAGTCGATCACTGATTCAGCGTCCACCTTTTTATAGGTTGGTTCGTTGCCTTCGTTCACCAGCACCATGTCCAGAAGTGTGAATGCCTCTAGTAGGGCCTGTCCTCTTCTATTAGTTTTTCGGCTGCCCCATTCAACCGCCCATGAGTTAAAGTCCCCAGCTATAATAGCTGGTTTTTTAGCCCTGACATCTCGTACTAGCCGGTCCAAGAACTGCTGAAACTGATCTATTGGCGCACTGGGTGGGGCATAACAGCTGTATACCTGTATACCCTCAATCTTTGCGCTGGCAAAACCTGCTTCTTTGACTTTCATCCTACTTTGAAAGGTAAGGTCTCTGCACGCCCAAATAGCTGCTTTACCGGAGCCATCGGATTCCCACCTTGGCTGTTCAAGATCTCTGTACTGCTCACTGATTATAGCAACATCAATCTTCTGCTCACGGACGTACTGACAGAGAAGGTCCTGTGCTATCTCACAGTGGTTCAGGTTTAACTGTACTATTCTCATCTTCTTTGTTTTGTGGCTTTCACTGCCGCTTGGTACGCTGGGCAATTATAGCTACCTGCGGCATGATCGCTTCTCTCTACGTCGTTCTTTCCTCTGCAGAGAATGCAGCTGGGCTGGTTTGTGCAGTCTTTCGCTACATGTCCCGCTGAGCCACATTTGTAGCAGTAGCGGCTTCTATCGTGCTGCTCAATGCAGCTTGCAGCAGTATGGCCGAAGCCCAAGCATTTATAGCACCTGAGCGGGCGGGTGTCTCGCTTTATTGCTCTTATTCGGCAGATAACCCACCCTATCTTTATCTTCTCACCCTTGATAAACTTCTGGGCTATCTGGGCAGGTAACTGTACTATTGCTTTCTGCGTATCTCCATAAGCTTTACGAAGCGACTTAACCGCCGTAGGTTCGAAATTATGTCCTTCCTCGTTATTTTTGCGTAGTGCGTCCACTATATCCTCCTTAGTGGTCAGCATGTCAAGATCCTTAATCTCGAAGGCCTCTTCATGATGCAGCGCCCTGATTGTAGCAGTTTCCACTAGTACTGCTTTCACCGCTTCCTGGAGCTCAGCTGTTTCCACCTCCTTGGAACGTCGTAGTTCGAGTAGCAGATCTCCTGCTGTTGTTTTGCGTATTCTATGTACGCTGTTTCCTAACTTTTCTAGGCTAGGCTCTGCCTTCATTTTCTTTAGGATTTCGGCGTAGCTTTTTCCACCCTCGGCCTTGATGACTAAGGCGTCAGGTCTAGGAGGTCTTGCTCTTGCCGTCCTACTTTTTCTGGTGCCTTTTTGGTCTTGGCCACGAGCACCAGTGTTGTCCTTCCTGTTCACGCTTTTTTCTTTTTTCTTCTTTGCCTTCCTTGTCACCACCTCTTGCCACGAGTCTTTCTCCCTCTGGTGGACATTGTCGTCGGCTACTCTTCTTGCAGTGCTCGCCCCACTAACGCGGCTAGCCTGCTGTGGTTTCCCCTTGCCGACCGGCTTAGGGGTCACTTCATTCGCCTCTGCTAGGCTAATTGCCCTTTCCAGAAGGCCAGGGGTTGTTTGGGTCACCTTGCCCTTAGTCCCTGGCCGTTGGCACTGCATAAGGTTATCGTCTGCAGAGCAGAGAGCCTTGTAGCTGGCCCTTATGCTCCGGGCGAGATCCTTGATTTGTTTGTGCACATTGTGTCTGTCCCTGACATAATCGATCAGCTCATCGATTTTGCTGCCAAGGCGATCTAAGTGCACGTTTTTGGAGGTCGCGCTTTCTGCTCGCTTGTCGCCATCTGCGTCTACCTCCATATTCTCTGCCTTCTTTCCTGTAGCATTACCATTGCCTTCCCGTGCCAGGTTACCTACAACGGGGCTGGTTGTGTTGTACTTCGAAAGCGTACTTTCGCCTCTCCCAGATCCAAGGGGTTTATCCCCAAGGAGGCGAGCGTCGACCACCGGGGCTGATACCCGATCGGAATCGACGGCAGGATTAGTAATGCCTGCCTGGGTACTCATATGTTTGAGAACGCTTCTTGATTGATTGTCCTTGCCACCCTAAATACCTGATGTTTCGGTAATTCTAAGCAGTGCTGGGGTGCCGAGGACTTTCGTGGCAGCACCGTTAGCTCCTGTACCCTAGGAAGGGGCCCTTTAACAAAGTGCTAGCATCCGGGCCAGATGCACCTTGGTTTTTTAAGCGAGGTTGTTACTCCTCCCCCTCCTCCTTCCCCACCTCTTGGGTAGTGGGGCCCCGGGCTTGGGACCGGTGTAGCGGAGTTTGTGTATGTGTATGTGTGTGTGTATGTGTGTGTGTATTATGTCACATCAAAATCACTGGATAGATCTTGTACTCAATCCTCTTTTATAGTACTATTAACTGAAGTCTCGTGATTACTCCTCTATACTATCTAATGCTTAGCTGCTGAACTCTTTGCTACTTTTATAGTACGATCAAGCTACGGAACTCGTCGTAAGAGGAAGTTTTTGGTTATAGATAGAATATAAATGTGAGAATGTGTCGTTCAATTTGCGGAAATGTAAGTCTTAATAAGTCACCACAATGTAAGAAGGGGTTGGGTCAAATACAGCATGATTTACACTTAATTTTTATGTTGACTCTTTCCTCCTTTTTTCTGATCTCCCAAGCTCGAGCGATCACGACGAAGTTCTCGACAAAAATAAATAAATCGAGCGCATTAATCAGGTTACTTGGCACTATCTGAGCACAACTGATGTAAACTTCAAGTGAGATCTCAGGTAAAATGATGAATCATTGGAAATGAAACTGAAAAGCACGAAACTGAAAACAGTAAGAAAACGGACGTGAATAGAGCACGGAACCACACATATGATACGTAAGAAAGACTGTACGGAATTTGGCACGGCAATAATCTAAAAACGGAACAAGCATGAAACTTGCACGGAAAAGGTAATAAAAGAGAAACGGAATAGAGACAGAAATAAAATGTTTACGAAAACATGAAACTCAATCTGTACGGAAACGGAAATGATTCCGAAAAGAGATAGAATTGACACGTTAACGGAAATGGCACGGAACGAATAAGAAACGACTACGGAATAGATATAAATTTTGACACAAAATCTGCCATTTGTATCGTAGGTGTAGTAGACGGTGGAACCGCTTTTCATTTCATAAAGAAATCACTTCTGAAAACCGATATACTCTTTAGTCGTTCTCTCTGATTCTTCAAAAATACGATTTTCACATATAGCACTTGCTAAGACAGTTATAGAATAAAGCTCCTTGTCTTCGTCTACGATTACGCTATTATTGTGCATTATCATCCGTCAGTTTAAAACTATCGTATGATACCTATGACAATTATTGAGCTGCCATCCTCAACTCGTAAGCAGAGATAACCTCATTGTATATAGATTTTTCAAAATTCAGGTAAAGTACACATTTTAAAGAAACTTACGTTGAATTTGTTCCTTTGATAAATCTTCCTGTAATGAAAAAAAAAACATTATTAAATACAATTAATGTTTTTGAAGTAAAATAAGCTGCTCATATCATTATACGTAAAAGCAAAATTAGAACGTAAAAATATAGTATATTTAATAATTAGTTTGAAAATACTGTAGATATATAGAAGGGAACTTCTATATTACACTCTATACTTCGGTAGTTATTCAAAATAAAAAATGTATTGTTTTTTATTTTACGAGAGTAATTAGCAAAACACAATGAGACGGCGTAGGAAAGAGAACACAAGAGTTGGTGTGGAAAATTGCGTGTACATTAAGCTAAAATGATCTGCATTCTCTGTTATCCTTTCTGTGCAGAGGAAATTTAATTTAAACGAATAGAAAACTTTTTAAAAATAAAACAAGTCAAAAATAATGAAAAATAAGCTAAAAAAACTAAATTGTTGACTTGTTTTATTTTTAAAAAGTTTTCTATTCATTTAAATTAAATTTCCTCCATTCATACCAAAAATAGTGCTTTTAAGAGTATGCCAAAAAAATTTCAGCCCGATTGGGCCGTACATTGTCCTGCAATCGTGTGGACAGTGCTTTTCGTGTTTGATTTTAGATTAGGGTACATTACGACTAAATAGGCCAAACAAATTCAAAATAATAAAATAAAGATAAAGTTGTGTTACGTATTTATAAAAAATCAATACAACTTATTTGTGTGAAATTAAAAATAATTATTTTTTCGAGTTTTAAAGGTGGTGTGTCCCCTTAAACTAAGCCTATTCGCTCCGTTCGTTTCAGATCGCGCCATCTATCGTTATCAGCATGCAAATAAACATCGAATATACTAGATATATTAACAGGCTAGTTTGCCAAAATTATAGCAAAAAGTATATTTAAAGTGCGCATTACTAAAGCTTTTTGTGCAATAGATGCAGTATATTTTTTTACATTTTATTGTTATTAATATAGGTAAGTAAAAATTATTGTACGCGCATGATCTATGATTGATACTAGATACTTAATTTGAGTTTATAACCTTACAGCGGTCAGCGGTCACTGATCACTCAACCGTCCGCTATTTATGTCAGAAAATAATAATAAATAAATCAAATATTGCTCCAAAAAAATGTCAAATGAATAAAAAGTAAATAATGTAGAGTAAATCCTCCTACTGTTAGAAAATAATAAATAATGACTGCTGATTAAATCTTGCTCCAAAAACTTTCAAATCAAACAAAAATGATACTTAATATTATCCCAGATTTCCATTCAAAGTAGCTGCAACTGCTGTATTTGTTATGCACAAAAAATGGAAATTGAGATAACTACTGGATTTCAAGAAATTACCCCCGACATACTTTTCCAACCGGAAACAATTGCAAAAGAGAAGCAACTAGTTAATACTAGTCATGTTTGTGATGTCAAGGAATACGGAAGAAATAATCAAAGTTACCTTATTGAAGCTCAAGTAATTAGACAAACTTCAGTGTCATCTCAACCGTACCGTACAAAGTTAAACGTAAGTTTAAAATTATTTTTCATTAATTACATGAATCTATGTTCATTATATCAACAATTTTATATCCATATTTCGAGATTGATGGTGATCGCAAATTAACTTCTGTTTTATAAACATGTGTTTACAACAAGAGCGGAAAATCTAAACATGTAGCTGCTCGCATATTAATAATGAAGAAAGTTTAAGTAAGACAGATTATGAACTGCAATGGGGAAAGCCCATAACGCACCAACTTACGTAAGAAAAATATTCTAAGGGAAAATATTTTTCTCAGATGTTCCCATCTACAAACAAATGCAATGCAACACCTATAGAAGTTGATATGACTGAGTTGCCAGATCCTTCACCTTTAAAAGCTATCTTGCTCGAGGCCAAAAAAGATAAAAATCAAAAAGCCATTCAAAGCCTCATGGATTTTATGTTAACCGAAGTTGAAAGAAAGTTCCAGAAAGAAGATTGTGAATCTTGTTTAAATTTGATTTTTACATTGTGTGATAATTTTGTGGTGTATATGAAAGAACATCAATTACAAGATCATGTGCAAACATTTTATAATGAATCTATTTTATTAACAAGGAAGGAAATTGTTCAACTATGTTGTGATACCTTAGAACAGTCGAAGTGCGAAAAATGGTTTCAAGCTAGAAGCATCAGACTGTCTGCCAGCACGAATATCCACAATATCAAAATCCGAAAGACAATGACGATAGAGAAACTAGTTTCTGCAATGCTCGAGTCAAAAAAGGTTGATACTCCTGCAACACGTTTTGGGATAAAAAATGAAGTGCATGCAATGACAGAATACGAGAAAATATTTAAAGTAAAGGTAAATAAAGTTGGATTGCTGATCTGTGAAAAACAACCATGGCTATGTGTTAGCCTTGATATTGTAGTTACTGTAAATAAATGTGTTAAGAAGATAGTTGAATTCAAGTGTCCGATAACCTGTGAAAAAATACCTGTTGTTGACTTTGAAAATAAACAGTGTAATGTCAAATACTTAGTCTTTAAATTAAATAAAGTATGTTTGAGGATATCAGCTCAGTATTACACGCAGTGCCAAACTCAGATGTACGTGTCAGGTATGAAGGAATGTGAATTGTCCATTTATTCTCCTGTAAAAAATGGTTGCTGTTGTGTAACTGTTCAGCGAAGTGAAATATTTTTACAAATAGTGATACCAATGTGTGAGAATTTTTATTTTTAACATTATTTAGTTCAATTGATTGAAAAGACTGCAGATACAAAGTGCAAACAGCCAAAGGCATGTTTCAATGGTTTTGACATAAACAATGTTATGTAAAGTTTTATTTATATATCTAAGACAATATAAGTACCTACGTATCTTAGAAGTCTGAGATTATTATTTAATAATAAAACAAAAAATTGTAAGTGTCGTTAAAATTATATATAAACAAAGTCAGTATAAATAAAGATTACATTCATATAAATACAAGTATTTTTTTACATTTTATTTTCCTTCTCTTCCATTATAGGTGGCTGCAAATTTACTAACACACAACAAACATGAACAATATCATCAATACAAGTAAATAAATTTGCAGGTATCTTATTGAGAATTTGGTATATTCTCAATCGCTGCATTATTCTTTCAACATGGATACGTACTCTTGCTATGTTGTAGGTACTTCGAGTCTTTTCTTTTGTAAATTTTCCCTTTTTTTCTAAAAAGGTGGCATAACAAGTACCACTTTCTTTCCTTTTTCATCAAGAACACGAGTGATTTATGGAAATCCTTTGTCTGTTAAGACTGTGTCACCATCTTCTAACAAATCTATTAGTCCAGATTCAATAGTGATTTGTGAGTCACTTCTTCTACCAATAGTGACCATTGATTTAAAGCTAATGAAGCCTCCGGGTGTTATACCTATTAACAGTTTAGCAGTAAAACCTTTTTTATAATGTGAGTAAGTAAACACACGATTGTCAACATTTGCTGGTACTTCAATCCTGAATTCAGTACAGTCAATGATCACTCGAGTGTCTTTATATTCTGGATAAAAGCAGGCTGGCATCGTTGCTTGAACGACATCTTTTGCAGGCCAAAAAACTAAATTAGCTGTGGTCTTCGCTAATTCTTGCAGTACTTCAAAAAATATTCTTGACACGGTTGTCCTATGTACATTAAACAACACACTGCTTGCTGAGAAAGTTAATCCTGTCTTCATTGTTATTAAGAATAGAAATAATTCATTTTCTTTTGAAATTTTACTGTAACTGCCAGTTATATCATGGACCCTTTTTAAAAAAATTTAAAATTGTTGTGTCACTCCAGCAAGATCCAGAAGCTGTTCATCTTTTTTTACTGACGCATAGCTTAAACAAGTTGTATGGTTATCTTGTACACTTTCAAAGACAAGTCCAACTACTGTATCAACAAAAGTCTGTTGAGTCGTACCACATTTCTTATTTCTGAATTTCCTTGGATTTAATATTATACTTTGATTATTCACTTTTAATATATTTATTTGTACTTCTGCATCACACTTATTAGAACCATTAGTAATATATCTATTAAACATAAATGATGTTTGTGGCTCGCTAGCATCAATAAAAATATTGGCTTCAAACTCTTTATCTAGATACTTTAGAGTTTCTGACTGCACTTCGACATTATCCAGAACTGAATCTTCATAATGCACATCCACATCACTGATCATATCGCATTCATTTATATTTTTTTGCACAGTAGGTTCATCTTGTTTTGTACTCATAGTTGTAAATCTGCGTCTCATGAATCGAGCATACCCGAAACAAATAAAATAGTAAATACATTTTGCATATTTGCAACACAAATATTTATCTGTCCCTTTGATTCGTACCTGCTTACTGCAGCAGCTTCACGAATGTTATTTCTTGTTCTCCGTAAACTTACATCAGTACAGAATACTGAAGGAATATATCCAGGACTTGTTCCTTCATTTGCTTTTATTTTGCCAATAAAATGATCAGAGCATATAACATCTGATTTCTTTGGTTGCCACTCGTAAGAACTAAAATTACATTACTCAATTAATAAATGTGTAAACAAAGCACCACGTGCAGAAGTTATGTAGCAGTAGCGTCGCTTTGGAGCAGTCGCGTCGTTTTAAGCAGACGCAGACTATAGCAGACGAATATGGTTATGTACCTACTTACTTAATTTTCCTTACAGCTGCAATCCATTTCTTTCGCCTCTCTAAATTAAACTCGCCCCTACTAGGAATGTGTAAAATTTACATTTGCTCTTCAGTTCATTATTTTTACAATTCCTTATACAACAACTACGATGGCCCACTTTTAATAATAATAAGCCTTAGTTGAATAGACAATATTCTATGCTGATTTCACTTTTCTCTCACCGAGCGCTTTCGGCGGTCGTAGCTATCCCCTCTAACCGACCACACGGAGCGAATAAACTATGACCATTTTCTATTTTTGTTCCATCGGACTTAGCTGGTGCCGACTGAGTAAATTTATAGAGTATGCTATGTCTGGGTGTGTTGCGTTCACCAAGTACATAAAATAATCCACAATTTCGTGGTATTTTCTCTGATCGATTACGTTGTTAGTCATAATATTGTCTTCACGGTTTTTGCGTTTTTGATCAGTACCAGATTTTGTCACCATATGCGTGTTCTGAGGATTGACTTGAAAGTAACCAAATTTCGGCTGCATCTTTTCAATGAATTTCTTTTAATCTAGTTTGATGTCTCCTTTAGACTGTCTTCGTGTGATTGACAATCCTAGAAATTCCTTCCGTTCTCCTAGGTATTTCATGTCAAATTGCTTAGCTAATTCAACCTGAATTTGTTGTTCAACCTGTAACTACTGTGTCCTCATCGTTAAGATAAAGTAGGCATGGATCTATTCTACTTGCTTTGAGTCCCATCTTTGCTACGTGCTCTATAAAGTATCCACATGTATCAGAAGGCAAATCTTGGAGCCACATCGTACTCTATCGAAGTCACTTACAATTCTTTTGCAAACGAGTAGAATAATCCGATACAAATGGAAGATTGCCTAAACTATCAACATAAAGGGTATCTGTTAACATATATGGCAACCCAATGTATTCCAAGCTTCGTGTAATCATCAGTGTTGGCAATAAACGCAGTGGGGTTCGACCCATGAGGTATCTGATTTGCAGGAAATGTAGCTGCGAATCAGATACCTGTCCGTTACAAATTTAATCCGCTGGATAAAAATATCGATAATTTTGCAAACAAAGCCAATTATTTAATCAATGAGCGTTGTTTGGTGCATATCTATATTTTTTATATCAAAATTTAACGGCGTGGTGCATACAAAACACATCTGACCACAAACGAACAAAATTTGAACAGCTACTACCATTTTCTAAATTAAAAATTTCTTGGGCGGTCACATTATACAAAAATTGTCTTCTCACACTACCTCGCACCTAAGGCCAACTATTGGCCCAATTAAATTTTGAGCCAAAAATTTTGAAAATTTTTTTTAAGTATCTACTATTAATTATAAGGCGATTCCACCCGAAACGGACCACACCCAACCGCTCAGTTACCCCCACCACCCCTCCAAGTACTTAATATACCACCAGTTGCTAATGGTATTTTTAAGAGACTGAACACTATCATGCATGTATTCTGAGATATTCTCACACATTCTAAGGTTTTTGGGGTATCTGATTCCAAATCCGATATCCGTTGACTTCTAGCGCGCCAAGAACAAGGTCAACAACGGTTGACCGCGAGCGCAGCTTTATATCCAGACTTCTCCATTATTAGTTGATCAAATTTCTCTTCAGCTTTTCTCTTGAGGATTTCGCCAGGTTCTCTAATACCATTGCCTTTCCGATAGCTGTGGCACCACGCGTCCTGAGCGGGAGTACTTGTCCAAATATACCAGTTAAAATAGAAACCAATAGCTCCATGACATCTTTGAACCAGGGAACCCATGTATATTCCTCCAAGTACGCCACTGTAGCTACAACTCTTACGAGTGAAGAGTGCAACGTAAAAGTGACGGACCTCGGGCTTGAACCGAGGACCTCTGGCTTGCAAGACAGACTCTCAGTCATTGCGCCAAAGCCGACACCCACACTGCACTCATCTTCTTATAGTAATTAGAAACTTGTGACGTGAATACACACGTGACACAACCTACTCGTGTATTAATTCTATTATTGTTGGTTTTTTAATCACTGATTTTTTGAAAATGTAGTGTTACTGTCAACGTCCCGTAGTTGAATGGTATTGCTTGACCGCATTGGTCCCTTATATCAATTTCAATGGTCTTATATTTAGTTGGTCTGATTGTACACTCGCCATAATGTTGTTTCTAATTCTCACGAGCTTTGGCAGCATTGAATAAAGTTACAGATGCAGGTGTCATTTTTGTCGCTAAATGTTGAGCGTAATTATATGATCCTAAAATTTAATGCAAGATATGGATGTAACGAGAAGTATTTTTGTGTGTAAAGTCATCTACGCTCTTTCACGAGTTCTTGCATATCGCGTCTAACGAATTCTTTACCTTTGTCTACTCCTCGATAAGAGACGTTTGTAAGCGTGAGCAACATTTTTCTAAGTTTTGTCCTTGACAGGTTCCAACTGCCTGTATTTACTAATGACATCGATAACAACATCTCGTACTCTTGCTTTCGATTTTGTTTCTCACGGATATCCAGCATGCATTGAAGACGTTGCAAATTATCATGCAACAAAAGCACCATTTATAGAGCATGTTCCATTTTCCTTGCTGATGAGACTCGCCAATACTGCCCCTGTCGAGATGTACATCCCCAATCAACACGTTTGAAGCACACTCGCAGCTCTTGTTAAGGGAAAGATAAATGACCTGAAAAATTACAGCTTTATTGTGAGGAGAAGGTCGCCGATGATGAAGAGCCATGCTCGTTTTCTTTTACACCTAGACGTAGTGAAACTCGTCATCTGGAAAAATACACGTTCTAAAACAACAGTTGTCGGATGTGGCTTGCTTTCGATCCAGTAAGTGATAACGTTAACGTTTCACTGTGGCATCTCGAAAAGCTTCTTGAAAAAATCGAGGGTTATTCAAATAGACTTGCCGAGACAGGTGTACGAATTGCGAACTATTGCACAGATTTCTAAAAGCTGCGGTGTATTCAGCGCTCAATGATATATTACGCTACCCTTTACCTTGATTAAATAGACTCTGACTGTTGTGTAAGACAGCTTTTATTATAAGCTCTTACAATAAGATATCGACAATTGCTCCTTCAGACAGCGTTAGATGGAATTCCTTTAAGTCTGTGATGGTGAGAGCTGTCGCAACGTATGCATGCTCAGCCTGGGCTGATGCAAATATCAAGAGGAGTCTCGAGTCTTCTGTCAATAGCAGCAACATGACATCTAACGGCGCCAAGAAGAAGCCTCAGTCAGCACTACCATCAACCAACCCCTCGACAACTATAACAGCGTTGACGATGAAGTTTACCCTCCAAAACATTCCTGCTGTCTTGACGGATATGGGCACCAAGCAGAATGAGAACGCAGAACGTCACCTCAGAGAGGATCTTCGGGCTGGAAGCAAGGATAGGCCCTTCGAAAAGCACTTCAAAGCCCTTGACGTCCTACCTCAGCTATAATTTCGCATGGCAAATGCTAAGGTAACCATCACGGAGCTAAAGGCACAATTGCAAGATCCGACGTTAGGACGCCCCCCTTTGCAGCCCGGAAACAACAACAGCAATGCCAGCAACAACAACACTCTTCCTGCTGCCATTGATCCCTCCAAGATTGCCAGCCTCCGAAAGGGCTGTCGGTTATTAAACACCATCAGAAGCACTCCAACAACAATGTTGTGATTACGGAGCTGTACTACACTCAGGAGAGCTCACTCAACCTACTAGCTACTTTGTGCTCTTGGCTCTCGATTTCACCGTCCTTAGAAGGAACATCGCTGCCACCAGGATCACGAAAAGACTTAATGCAGCCACTAATACCTGGGTTGCAGACAGCAGACTTCCACCAAGTGCTGTCACTTTGTCTTCCCATGCCATCGTTCATTCCTCCTTGGCAGCGAAAACATATAATGGAAAGCTCTGAGCTTAGCGCCAACCTACTGGAGGAGGCCCTAGCTCTAGACTATCAGGGGTGCATCAACATCAACAAACTGCTTCCTCCATAGATATACGAGCTGTGCGTCAGGGCCAGGCAAGAGATCAAGAAGAGACAGGGCTGTAGATCGTACGTGAGGGATGGGAGGATCTACATCCGCTCTCTTGCAGATAACGAAAGAGCCACCATCATCACCAGCGATGAAGAACTGAATAATTTTTTAGCCATGAGGCCTCCGATCAACAACAGCAGCGGCAACTAAAATCAGCTCACCTCATATCACCCACACCACCATCATCTTCATCACCTTTCACCGCATCTTCATCCGTTTTCAAGGTAACTCTGTCCAATTGTTTACGGGCCTGCCATTGCAATGCTAACTGTCTTACGGGTCACATTGAGGCAGTGAAGCTCTGTTTGTCCATTCGTCAGCTCTTCAACATGATTGCTCTGACTTAAACTTGCTAGACGACAAGATAAGAACAATCCCCTCATTTGATAACTCAACGCTTCGTAGACGAGGCGGAAACATAAATCAGGGAAGCCGGTGTATCTTTTCTGCGAGATCTCTGCAAAGGGAGTTGCGCCCATCTTTGTTGGCGTTATTTATCATCCACCCCAAGCCTCTTGCATCCAAGGCAACGCTTTCATTGTAATGCTCTGCACACATATGCACAGTTACTCAACTAAGCTAATCATGAATAACTTTAACGTAGACCAACGCTCCTCAGAGCTTTCCTTTATATGTTTTCACTGCCAAGGAGGAATGAACGATGGCATGGGAAGACAAAGTGACAGCACTTGGTGGAAGTCTGCTGTCTGCAGCCCAGGTATTAGTGGCTGCATTAAGTCTTTTCGTGATCCTGGTGGCAGCGATGTTCCTTCTAAGGACGGTGAAATCGAGAGCCAAGAGCACAAAGTAGCTAGTAGGTTGAGTGAGCTCTCCTGAGTGTAGTACAGCTCCGTAATCACAACATTGTTGTTGGAGTGCTTCTGATGGTGTTTAATAACCGACAGCCCTTTCGGAGGCTGGCAATCTTGGAGGGATCAATGGCAGCAGGAAGAGTGTTGTTGTTGCTGGCATTGCTGTTGTTGTTTCCGGGCTGCAAAGGGGGGCGTCCTAACGTCGGATCTTGCAATTGTGCCTTTAGCTCCGTGATGGTTACCTTAGCATTTGCCATGCGAAATTATAGCTGAGGTAGGACGTCAAGGGCTTTGAAGTGCTTTTCGAAGGGCCTATCCTTGCTTCCAGCCCGAAGATCCTCTCTGAGGTGACGTTCTGCGTTCTCATTCTGCTTGGTGCCCATATCCGTCAAGACAGCAGGAATGTTTTGGAGGGTAAACTTCATCGTCAACGCTGTTATAGTTGTCGAGGGGTTGGTTGATGGTAGTGCTGACTGAGGCTTCTTCTTGGCGCCGTTAGATGTCATGTTGCTGCTATTGACAGAAGACTCGAGACTCCTCTTGATATTTGCATCAGCCCAGGCTGAGCATGCATACGTTGCGACAGCTCTCACCATCACAGACTTAAAGGAATTCCATCTAACGCTGTCTGAAGGAGCAATTGTCGATATCTTATCGTAAGAGCTTATAATAAAAGCTGTCATCATCACTCACGGTCTGTCTTACACAACAGTCAGAGTCTATAGTCCGGCGCGAACTATGATGCCTCTGTATTAAGGTAAAAATTGCCTTCATATATTCGGCAAATGAACCTCTTTTGTATATCGTCTACCCAAGGGATGTTGGTCAACATAGTCCTGTAACTTCTTAAAGCACCGTCGCACGGTGGGGCCAAATACGTTAAAATTGTAAAAATTGGTGATTATATAGGCTATGCAGGGTAAAATTTTTTGTTTTCGGTATAAATGATCCTTGTGGAATTTATTTAAATATATTTCTGGAAAGACTACTCTAACATAAACATATAATTGCATGATAGATTCTCTACAAATTCAGAAAAAAAATTATTTGTCATCATAAGCTCTGATTGATAGGTTCCTAATAGTGTTTCTTTGTGTACCTGGTATTTTTCATATTTTAAATTATTATATGTCAAAGTTTTTGGAAGACGTTTACCTCTGCTGGTTTGTCCCGCTGTCTGGGGAACAGTGTAGTCAGTACCGTTGTAGAAATTCCGGGCGATTGAGAGGGGGTGCGTAACTTCTCTTGATTTTCTTTATTACTCTTTCATAAGGTCAAACCCAGGTGTCTTTATTGACCTTGTCCTGTGATTGTTTGAGACACCGTCGTTTATTGGTAAGGTTTGTCCTCTTAAGTTTTCGTTTGGCGTCCTTCATTGCTTGCTGACAGGCATCTACAGATCTATAGTATTTCTTTCTTTCTCACTGCTGCTGTCTCCTAGTCCGATGGCACTCGCTACGGGCACTTTTCGCCACTTTATCCCATCAGTATATTGGTAGTCGTTTATGTTTGGGCACTCTTCTTGCCATAGTAGCGTCACAGGCTTGGGTGATATTTTATCCATTGCCTTCTTAGCTGGCTATTATTTATTTTGAAGAACACTTTGTGCTGCAGGGTCCTTATTTCGGTACCTGCTTGTCACATAATTTCCACAGCTTGTCGAAGTTCTACTGCCTTCAAATCCGGCAGGTCCCCCGTCACCGCCTTCGCGTATTCTGCTGACATTGCTCCCCAATATCTACAGTTTTGGGTCCGCCTTCATCTCTTTTAAGATTTCAGCGCAGGACTTACCCTCAGAAATCATTATACTTAGCGCATTCGGCTGGGTCGGCCTTGCCCATAGTAGTCTTCGACTTTGGGTGCCTTTTTCGTTTAAGACACCAGCGCCACCTGCATTTGTTCTCTTTGTTTTTCTTCATCTTTGTCTTTTTTGTTTCCACTACCTGCCAAGGTGGTTTAATACCTGTAGACAAAGGAGAGAGAAGTTTGGCTCTCTTGATCCTGGCTATTTTTAACGTTTGACTAAATACCTGTTCTCGTTTTCCTGAAGTAACGTATTGTTAGTGCTCTGCTAGTAACCCTTGCCATAGTCTTCAACTCCGTGTGGATGATTTTCTTTTCCAAGATAAATTTTACCAGAGCTTCAACTTTCTCTTGCAGGGACCTAAGAGATCGAGTTTCTTTATCCGTGTCGTTGGTTTCATCAGCATGTTGACCAATCTCTAGGTACCCATCTCTATGTATCACATGGACAATGGGGGAAAGAGGAATCAACAACTCTGCGTCTAAGGCGCTTTTCAGACTTACTGAAACTAATTTTTTACTGTCTAGCATTCCTTCTTGCTATTTTTCTAGGCTGTTGTTGATCCCTGGATTCTGGGTAGTGAACTCTGTTTCATTGACAATTGTTAGGTTCTCCAAAGTCTCTAACTTTTCTTTAATTGGTGTCCTTATGATTTGTTATAATTCTCTTTCACTTTTCTCTCATCTACTTTTCACTTGGAAAGTGTGGAAAGTGACTATCCTAAATTTTATATCTCAGCACATTGGAGCAATGCGAGTGGAGGCAAGAAGTAAATCTAAAGCCAAAAGTCCTAAACTCATCGATACCAAACGCCGTGAATTTACATAAATTTTTTCCAATAGATCGACACATCGAAGGAAGGTGAGCAGGATGAGGAGTAAATCTCAAATCGGAACCCCTAAACTGACTTACCCCATACGCCGCAAGTTTCAATGCATTGGCACATGGAAGGCAGGCGAGCGGAGGCGAGGAGTAAATTTAGAACCATAAGTCCTAAACCCACCTACGCACTGTGAGAAACAAATCAAAAACCAAAATAAATAATCCCACCTACCCCACGCGAAGCGAGTTTTAATAAGGAAATGCTTTTATAAAAATACACCGGTATATCGGATATGGGTGAACGACAACGAGCCACAAATCAAAAATCAAAATACGTAAACCCGCGTACTCGACGCGAAGCCAGTTTTAATATGGAAATGCTCTTTTGGAGAAAGTCGAGCAGGGACAAGATTATTACATCTAAAACAAAAAAGCCCCTAAAGCCATCTACCCTACCCAGCGTAAGTTTCCACGTCAGGGACTTTGACAATGATGTGATAGAGACAAACGGACTCCTGATTTGGATTCAACACCTCAAAAAATATGTAGATTCACCCACGGGATCCGGGATACGAGTGAATTTTGAAGCTGTAAATTGGGTGCTGGTGAAACGCGACTAATTTTCCCTTAATCTATTATCCTTAAGCTTTCGAATTCTATTTTATTTATCTTTTTCCTAAGAGATATTACTTAATTTTGTACATATCTAACTCAAAATAAAACATAGTGCGCTTGGTTGTTATAAGAAAATGAAGGCGAACGAAAACGAAAATATCATATCTAAAACTGATATCCTTAAATTCACCCTACCGTATGCGTCGCGAGTCTTCATAAAACATTATTTTTTTAAAAATATGTTGGCTTTTTTAAAAGAGGAAGACTAATAGAAGCAAAGGTCTAAATCTAAAACCAAAACTCTTATACCTATCTACCCCACGTTGCTGGTCGAATATTAATAAAAGAATTATTATTTCGAACGTCGGCACATCGAAAGAAGGCGAGCTAAAGCGAGGATATAACAAATGAAATCAAAATTCTGAAAGCTATCTACCCCGCACGTCGGTCGTTATTATAAGACATTCATAGTTTCCAAGTTAGCTCCAAGTTGTTTCCTACCAAGAGGGTAGGAAACAATAAGGCTCCCGGTCCTTACGGCATACCAAATGTGGCGCGGAAGCATGCCATCGAGGCTAAACCTGAAGAATTTGTTGGCCTCTACAATGCATGCCTAGCAGAAGGGAGATTTTCGACGAACTGGAAAAAGCAGCGACTTGTGTTGTTACCTAAGGGTAACAAAGCGCCCGGAGGGGAGACATCGTACAGACCATTATGTATGATGGACACACAAGGAAAAATACTGGAGCGCATTATCAACAGCAGGATGGAATGCATAATCGCAGAGACCAAGGGGCTTGCCGAGCACCAATATGGCTTTCGGAAGTGCCGATCTACTTTGGACGCGATCGGCCTAGTGGTAAACACAGCCCGAGCAGCCATCAGTGGAAAACGGTGGAAGGGCGGAACAAAGAAGTACTGTGCAGTTATTTCTTTGGATGTCAAAAACGCATTCAACTCTGCAAATTGGACGAAGATACATGAAGCGCTTGAAAAGCTTGAGGTGCCCACCTACATCAGGAGGATGATGGCCGACTATCTGAAGGACAGAACTTTACTGTCCGAAACGGATTGCGGCATTGAAACCTACAAGGTCACGGCAGCTGTTCCACAGGGATCAGTACTGGGCCCGCCATTGTGGAACATTATGTATGACGGAGTGCTGAGACTACAACTCCCGCGGGAGGCTATGGTAGTAGGATTCGCAGACGACATAGCTCTTGTAGTAGTAGGGAAGGAAAAAGAAGACGTCGCTGAAATCACCAATGAAGCGATCACCACCATCCAGAGGTGGCTGAGAGAAACGGGACTTGAACTCGCTGGACACAAGACCGAGGCGATCCTGATATCTATCAGGAAGAAAATGGAGACGATCGCCCTAATGATAGACGGCCATGAGATAACCTCTAAATCGACTATCAAGTATTTGGGCGTTACTATAGACGAAAAGTTGACGTTTAAATAGCACCTTGAATTAGCAGGTGAAAAAGCGTCAAGAACGACTGCTGCTCTATCTCGGCTCATGCCGAATGTCGGTGGAGCTACTCAGAAGAAAAAGAAGCTGTTAGCAAGTGTCAGTACATCGATTATGCTGTACGGGGCACCAATTTGGGCAGATGCAATGGCAATAAAAGCCTATGCGCGGAACCTGTCATCCGTGTATAGACGGAGTGCGCTAAGAGTAGCGTCTGCTTACCGTACGGTATCGGACGATGCAATAAGCGTCGTGGCAAGCATGCCACCCATCGACCTCTTAGCACTAGAGAGGAAGGCCATATACATGGCAAAACAGGAGAACAGCGATAGAACGAAGGCAGAAATCTGGAACGCTGCCAGAGAACAAACAGTAGCTGAATGGCAGAGAAGATGGGACAGTAGCCTGAAAGGGCGCTGGACGCACCGACTTATACCAAAGATTGAAGACTGGATCAAAAGAAGATACGGGGAAGTAAACTACTACCCCACGCAATTTTTGACGGGACATGGATACTATCGAGCATACCTGTGTAGATTTAATTTAGAAGACTGTCCAGACTGCCCAGCATGTTTGGACATGTGCGAGGACGCTGAGCACGTTTTTTGCTACTGCTCGCGTTATCAGCAGGAGCGTGAAGAGTATGAACGCTACCTCCAGACCAGAGCAACTCGTGAGTCTATTATGGTAGCTATGTTCGCCGCCGCTGAGGGCTGGCACGTGGTTAGTAACTACGCTGCGGTCATCCTCAAGAAAGTGAGGGGTGACGAAGAGAGAAGAAGACGAGAGATGCTGCAAGAAGCTGACACCCGGACGATGCGGTAAGAAGCAGACGGCAGCCTATAATGAAGAAAGTACGATAGTAGATTTACTAGATATGGACGCATAAGGAATGACAATCACATCAAGGAGACAAGGGCAATGTCTTTATGCCCCCCCCCCCGCGAAGTAATACTTAACCGTGGTACCGCGGGGGAAAAAAGGCACTGAAGACGGAGCTTGGCCCTCCTCACCGACAAATCGGTAAGGAGAGCGAAGAGGACTCGGGTTGCAATGGGATTCTATATTCGGTCGCAAAACGAAGGATTTTAGTTGGTGAGATTCCAACACACGGTGGCTCAGGCCATGTCATGGTCTATTAAGATTTTTCCCTCCAACCTCTTTCTCCAATAAAAAAAAAAAAAAAAAACATACACACACGTGTGTGTGTGTGTGGGTTTTTTTTTTCCTTATAGAGTGAGAGGTTAAAGGCAAATCGATTATGGACGATATGGCACCGACTAGTACCACCTGTGTGGGACTCTCACCCACTAAACCCTTCGTTTAGCGTTAGCTTTTGAGTTCCAACCGCAACCGAATCCTCTCCGTCCTCCTTACCGACCCTAAGTAAGTTGGACCTGGCTCGTTCTCCAATAAGCCCCCCCGCGGTAACACCGTTTGACTATTGCTTCGCCGGGGAACTTTGGGCTACCGCCCTCGTCTGTTGATGTGGTCGTCATCACGTTTTCCGCTGCCGTCTACTTCTTACCGCATCGTCCGGTCGTCTGTTTCTTGCTGCATCTCACGTCTTCTTCTTCTTTATTCTTCGTTCTTTCGGACTTTCTTAAGGATGTCTGCAACAAAATTGTTTATTGCGCTCCATCCGTCGGCCGAAGTCATCATGGCTACCATAATAGACTCAGGCGTTACTCTGGTCTGTAGGTAGCATTCAAGTTCTTCTCGTTCCTGTTCATAGCGTGGACATTCACTTAACACATGCTCTGCGTCCTCTATTACATTCAAGCACGTCGGGCAATCCGGGCAATCCTCCAATTTAAATCGGTGCAGATACGCCCGGCAGCATCCATGTCCACTCAGAAACTGCGTTAGGTGGAAATTTACTTCCCCATGTCTTCCTCTTGTCCAGTCTTCTACACTTGGTATGAGGCGGTGTGTCCACCGTCCCTTACTACTAGAGTCCCATCGCTTTTGCCACTCCGTCATTGTTACTTTCCTAGCGGCATTCCAAATTTCTATCTTGGTTTTGCCGCTGTCTCGTCTTTTTTCTTCGTCGATTGATTTTCTCTCCCTTGCTAATAGGTCTATTGGCGGGAGACCGGCAATAACGCAGACCGCCTCGTCCGATACCGTACGGTAAGCAGACGCGACCCTAAGTGCATTTCGCCTGTGCACTGAGGAGAGCTTTCGTCCATATGCCTTCACCAGTACAGCGTCTGCCCATATCGGGGCTCCATACAACAAGATTGATGTACTAACGCTTGCCAGTAGCGTTCTGCGATTCTGTGTGGGACCACCCATATTTGGCATCAGCCGCGCCAACACTGCGGTGGTTTTTGCGGCTTTCTCTCCTGCTGCTTCCAAGTGCTGTTTAAAGGTCAGCTTTGCGTCTAACGTTATATCTAAATATTTAATAGTCGGTTTAGAAGTAATTTCATGACCGCCTATTCTCAAGGTGATTGCCTCCGTCTTCTTTCTGCTAGATTCTAGGATTGCCTCCGTTTTATGGCTCGCAAGCTCCAGATTCGCATTATTTAGCCACTTCTGTATTTTAATGATAGCTTCACTAGCAATTTCAGCTACCTCTTCTTTCTCTTGTGCTACCAACACCAAAGCTATGTCGTCCGCAAATCCTACGATCATTGCTCCTTCTGGTAATTCTAGCTTCAATACGCCATCGTAAATAATGTTCCACAACGATGGGCCCAGTACAGACCCCTGTGGAACTCCCCCGGTAACCTTATAATTCACCGTGCCATCCTCGGTCTCGTATAAGAGAGTTCTGTACTTGAGGTAGTCAGACATTATTCTTCTTATATACGGAGGGACTCCTAGTCTCACTAGTGCTTCGTGAATTTTGCACCAATTTGCAGAGTTAAATGCATTTTTAACGTCAAGTGTAACCACCGCGCAGTACTTTTTCGCCCCTCCGTTCCATCTTTTCCCGCTTATGGCTGTCCGTGCTGTATTCACCACTAAGCCGATAGCGTCTAATCTTGAGCGGCACTTACGGAAACCATACTGGTGTTCCGCAAGCCCCTCTGGCCCCTCGGTTTTGTCTTCCATCCTAACGCAGATTATGCGCTCGAATACTTTGCCCTGTGTATCGAGCATGCAGAGCGGTCTGTATGACCACCCTTCTCCAGGTGGTTTGCTACCCTTTGGTAGCAACACAAGCCTTTGCCTTTTCCAGTTTCGTGGAAACGTTCCTTCTTTGAGACAAGTGTTGTACAAGTCTATAAACTCTGCTGGCTGAGCCTGGATGGCATGTTTCAATGCAATATTGGGTATGCCATCAAGTCCTGGAGCCTTATTGTTTCCAACCCTCCTGCAGGCTGATAGTAGCTCCTCCTCCGTAATTAAGAGTATATTATCTACATCTATTTCTTCTACCATAGCACATGGAATGTCCGGCTGATTTGTGAAGAGTATTGTTACCACCCTGCTTAGTACCTCTGGGCACTTTGGTGGGGGTATGTAACTTCCCTTGATCTTCTTCATGACAATTTTATAAGGTCGGCCCCAAGGGTCTTCATTGACCTCCTCTTGCAGCTCTCTTAGACATCTTTGTTTACTCTCTCTTATACACCTTTTAAGGCTGCGCTTAGCTTCTTTCATTTCTTCGTTGCAGTTCTCCACCGCATCCATTCCTCTACCGGTTCGGTAGAATCTCTTCCTTGCCCGTTGTTCCAATCTTCTAGCTCGATGGCAAACGCTGCGCGCTTGTTTGATCTTGTCATTCCACCAATATGCTGCTAGCCATCTTTGACTGGACACTTTTCTCGGCATTACCGCGTCGCACGCTTTGGTGAGCTGGTCCGTCATTTGTGCCGCCTTGTCGTCTGCCGATCCCGTCAATTGAATATTCTCAAACACGTCAAGAATAACTGTTTGTCATATCTTTGGTTTTCCATTCAGTTCTTGTACTACTAGGATTTGTACAGAATTTCCTATTTGGTCCGCCTAGCTCCATTATTATAGCTAGGTGATCACTATTTGTGTAGTGATCACTCACGATCCATTTGTTTACCTGCCTTACGAGGCAGTTACTGACAAATGTCAAGTCTATGAATGACTCTGCATCTCCTTTTTTGAACGTGGGGGTGTTGCCTTGATTCAGCAACACCAAGTCTAGTAGCGTGAATGCCTCCAGTAGCACTCGTCCCCATTTATTGGTTCTGCTACTACCCCACTCAATCGCCCATGCGTTAAAATCTCCTGCTATTATAGCTGGTTTTTTATTCCTAGCGTCTTGTACCAGCCGGTCTAGTAGTTGCTGAAACTGCTCTATTGATGCGCTAGGCGGGACATAACAACTGTATACATGTATGCCGCGTATTTTCGCTCTTACGAAGCCATTTTCCTTGTTTACCATCTTGCCCTGGAAGGTAAAGTCTTTGCATGCCCAGATTGCGGCTTTACCTGAGGCGTCAGATTCCCAGGATGGTTCATTCAAATCTTTGTACTGCTCACTGACGAGAGCGACATCGAACTTGTGTTCTCGTACAAACTGACAGAGAAGGTCTTGCGCAGTCTCACAATGGTTGAGATTTAGCTGGACTATTCTCATTACACTTTCCTGATTTTTTTAACCGCTGCTTGGTAGGCTGGGAACAAGTAGCTACCAGTGACATGGTTCGTCGGCATAACACCTAAGCGGCCCCTTACTGCGGTTCGATGAACGGATCCTACAATTGACCCATCCAATTTTAATTTTCTCTAGCTTTGTGAACTTGGTCGCTATTTCTTTCGACACTTGCACAACAGCTATTTGCGTATCTCCGTACGCTTTTCTCAGCGATTTTACGGCAGTGATCTCAATCACATCTCTTTCTCCTATTTCCCTTTGCAAGGCCTCCAGTACCTCCTCTTTTGAAGTAAGTATGTCGAGGTCCCTTATTTCAAAGGTCTCCTCTTGCTGCAGTGTTTTTATTGTGATTCCTTCCACTAGTACTGCTTTGGCCGCTTCTTGGAAGTCTGCGGTTTTAACTTCTTTTGTGCGTTTGAGCTCTATGAGGAGATCTCCCGCCACCGTTTTGCGTATTTTGTTTACGCTATCTCCTATGGTATTCAGTAAAGGAGCAGTTCTCAATGTTGACAAAATGTCCACGTAGCTCCTTCCTTCCGGCGCCTTAATGATAAGAGCGTCCGGTCTGGTCGGTTTTGCCCGCTGTGTTTTGTCTCTACTGGTCCTACTCTGGTTGTTAACGCCAGGAGCCTTGTTGTTCTCCTTGCTTGACTGTTTCTCCTTTTTTTGCCTTTCTTGTAACGACCTCTTGCCAAGTTGCCTCTTTAGGTCTTTTACTCTCTTTCTCCTCTTTGTTACTCCTATCCTGCGGAGTATTTAAGGCCTCCCTTGGTTTACCCGCCTTTTTCGGTTTCAGACTTGGTGTTGTCTGAGTTTTCTTGCCTTCCGTTCCTGGACGTTGGCACTGTAGCAGGTCATCCTCCGGGCTGCACAAACTTTTATACATGACACTAATGCTTCGTGCCATGTCCTTGATAGTTTTATGGATGTTATTTTTGTCCCTTACAAACTCTCTTAGTTCCTGGATCTTTTCTCCTAGACGCTCCAGCTGGTCATTTCCTCTTTCAAGGTTATAGTCCCAGTTTGAGTTACTGCCTCCTTGATTTACCTGCTCTTGTTCCACCCGTATTGCCCTTTCAGAAATAGTCTTTATTGGACTACACTCCATGGCAATCGTTTCTCTACTGAGACTGCTGTTATCGTCCGATCTCTGAGTAGGGAACCCAGTTTCTAAGACACTTTTTGGGGTATCCGAAATCCCCAAGTTTGGTTTCTTTGATGTACTATGCATTTTTATTTTTATTTATCCTCCTCTTCCAACATTAGTCACCTACCTTCCACTGAGCTCTCTCCGCGAAGCTATACTTCACAGGTGTGAATTCTGGCCTCATGCCCCAGCGCAAGTCTTCCTCAGAAAGCTTCCGGGAAAGGGTAACGAGGCCCCCCCTCTGACCACAATAGGGCCCGTTCCGGGCGCCACCCGGCACTATTGAGATCATTGGGATTTTCGCCGGATGATAGGGCAGCTAGGGCGTGTCGGCGAAACATCCCCGGGCCCCTGTACTTTCCGGCAGCCTGGGAGTGTCAGAACCCAGTTTGTCTTGTATCCTTTCCTTTCAGCAGCCGAAGTCGAGTCGGACTGCGGCAATCGGCGAGCGCCTGCTTAGTCATAACCCTAAGATCAAACCTTGTTTCCGGTAGTGACAGATCTTCAATAAGCTGCTTGGTCCGTGGAAGATATTTTATTTATCTCCTACCCTCTGTTTGCAGCACTACGTACGTAGTACTATGAGCTTACAGCGAGCGTTCCTCTATCCGCCACCCGAGGACGCGCCACATGGGGTACAGCTCCCCCTCGTGTGTGTGTGTGACTGTGAGTGTCCGAGTATATTTATATACAGGGTATCCCATTTTAAAACCACCAACCAAAAATCTCCCAACCAAAGGATTTTAGAGAAAAATTTTTTAAACAAAATTTGTCAAGTTTTAAGGGGGACACACAACGATAACCTTGACCTTGACTTCGACCTTGACCTTCAACGTTATTTTAAGATCATATTGATTTTTCTAAATGGAAACCCACTTTTTTTATACCGGAAATGGAAAAAACGGAAAATTCTACGTCCGACAACGATCTTGACCTCAACTCTGACCTTGATCTTCAGGGTCAATATGAGGTCAAACCGATTTTTTTATGTTAACCTTTAGTTTCATTTCCGATTCCGATAGTGCAAAAAATTCTAAGTATCAAATGATATTTAACAATTTCTACCCACTGACTTTTCTGAGGTTGAATAAAAGGGTTTACACCGAATAGCAAGGAAGCTTCCTGGAAGCTTCCCTGTGAGAATACGAATCTTGCAGGATGCTTTCAGAAAGCTTGCATGCTATCTGAGCACCATACTTTTTGTACCATCCAGAGATAACGACGTGAACGTAGTAAGTTCTGTTTCCATTGGCATGCTGAATTATCGCGAATCCCCTTGCCTCTTATTTTCGACATGCTAGATTAACGTGAATCCCTTTGCCGCTCGCTACTGTAACTATTAAGATTTTTAATCTCGCAGCGAATGTATAAAGTGGCTGTCATTTACTGGAAGGCAAAAATTTACTCCACTTTGGGAATGTCGTGTGACCAATACAATAAGGGTTTCCATTTCAAAAGATTGTTTTGGCCTTATATTGACCCTGAAGGTCAAGGTCAAGGTTGAGGTCAAGATCATAGTCAGACGTAGAATTTTCCGTTTTTTCCATTTTCGCCGGTATGAAAAATGTGGGTTTCCATTTAGAAAAATATCAATATGATCTTAAAATAACATTGAAGGTCAAGGTCGAAGTCAAGGTCAAGGTCATCGTTGTGTGTCCCCCTTGAAACTTGACAACTTTTGTTTAAAATATTTTTCTCTAAAATGCTTTGGTTGGGATATTTTTGGTTGGTGGTTTTAAAATGGGATACCCTGTATAAGTATATGTCTATACTAAGTTAATTCAAAATCAGTCAGCGGATTCTATCCTGGTTTTTCGTTATTTTGTTTTTATTGTTTGTTATAAGCAAATTAGATCTTTTTTCGTCTGCTATATTGTGACGCGAATTTTAAATTTTTAATTGACTTTCAGACCCCCTTAAAATTATTTGGTTTACTGAAATAACATTTTATTTGACGTTCTTTTGTAATAGCATTATATGTAACGCGATTTTGAAGCGGCATTGTGTGAAACCCGATCTTTTCAAATAACATTATATTGCATGCAATTTTGAAATACCATTATATTCAACGCAGATTTGAGATAGAAGCTTATTGTACGCGCTTTTCAAATACAATAATATAAAATTTTTTTTGAGACGGCATTTTATGCGTCAGATTTTTTTTAAATAGCATCGTATGAATAGCGGCCGTCATCTTTATATTTTATTGATCCATAAATCATTTATATTTAAATATTATAATTCTTAATCTGTTTAATAGAAATAAGTAATTATATTTAAATTATAAAATATTATTGTATTTATCAAAACACGGTAAAATTAAATAATATCTACTTGAATATATCTACTTCATATATTTTTATGTATACATTTCGATTTTCTTTGTACTTATTATTGTAGTAACAAGGGCCCAGAGCCCGTATGCTGTAATTAAATAAATGAATAGATAATATATTTAATTTGAATTTTCATTATATATATATATATATATATATATATATATATATATATATATATATATATATATATATATATATATCTGTGTACAGGAGTCCGACGGGGCCATTGGCAGTGTCAGACGCGTAGTAAGGGGGTGTGCATAATACGCAGTTTTTCTTTTTAATAGGAAGGATAAAAATAGAAAGAGGAATACAGAGTGATATAGGAGAGAAAGGTGAGCAAAATAGGATAATAGGAAAGGAAAGGACGAGAAAGGGAGAAGGGAGAGAAAGAGAAAGTGCAAGGAGGAGGTTAGGAAAGGTAGAAAAGGCCGGAGATAGAGAGTGGCAAAGCCGCTGGCCATGAACTACAGAGAAGAAGAGACAGCAGAGGTGACTATAGGGAATCAGGAATAGAGGAACGAAGAGAAACAGGAATTTAAGACCCCGCGCGGATTGGAACGGGAGCCGGAGAGAGAGATACAAATAAGCAGGTGGGAAAGCACGCCGAAGACAGGGAATGGAAGAAGAAAGGGAAGCGGAGGGAAGGAGGGAGCGCAAAGGCAGCTGGTGCTCCCAGAGAGCTTCAAAATAGAAAGAAGAGAGAAAGAAAAGAAGACAAGAGGGAGAGAGACCCGTTAGCGAAAGGAGCGGATTGACGGGGAGAATTCCGCCAAAGAAGGAGGAGGGAAAGTAAGGTGAGGACGAGGGGGAGATGGAGAAATTTCAAGGAACGCTGGAAAGGATCCTGAAGACCCTGGAGGAGGAGAAGGAGGAAAGTAGAACGGACAGGGCAGAATGGGAAAGAAAATGGCTAGAAACGGAAAAAAGGATGAATAAGAAGCTAGAGGAGGTGAGAAGCCTAGTGCAGGAGGAGAAGAGGGAGAGAACAAGGGCGGAGGAGGAGATGAAGAGGGCAGCTGAGGAGGAGAGGAGAAAGGGAAGAGAGAGAAAAGAAAATGGAGGATAAGATAAAGAAAATGGAGGAAGAGGTAAAACTTAGGCAGACAGAAAGAGGAGATCAGAGAGGGGAAAAGGGGACAGAGGAAATGGAGAAAGAGAAGAAGCCGCTGAAGGAGTTAGAGTGGAGAATTGAGGAAGGGGAGAGAGAAAGGAAAATGAAGAATGTGGTGGTGTCAGGGTTAAAAGAAGGAAAATGGGACAAAGCTAAGGTGGAAGAATGGTTAGGTGAGAAGTGGGGGATTTCGGTAAAGGTGAAAAGGACGTGGGTCATCAGAGGAAAAGCCAAGAGCAAAATAGGAGTGGAATGTGAAAATAGAGAGGAGAAAGAGAAGATTATGGAAGAAAAGAGCAAGCTGAAAGGGACGGACTGCTTCATCGACCATGATTTGACTTGGCGGGAGAGGAGAAACAGAGAAAGGTTGAACGGGCTCGCAAGAAAATGGAGAAGCGAAGGAAAGCCAGTGAAAGTAGGAAGAAACAAGTTAACGGTAGGAGACACAACGTACTTCTGAAACGAAAGAGAGGATAGGCTTTTTCGAGAAGGAGAGGCAAGATGGCGGTGAGAAGGAGAAAGGGTAAGAGAGGGGAAAAGGGAAAAGAAAGGAGAGTCTGAAGGTGTTGTGCTGGAATGTGGCAGGACTGAAAGGAATAGAAGAGGAAGGATGGAGATACATATTAGGATTTGACGTCATATGCCTACAGGAGATGTGGGCAGAGAGCGGTGAGGAGGAAAAAATAAGAAAGAGACTGAAGGGCTTCGAGACAGAGGTAAGAGAGGCGAAAAAGGGGGGAGTAGAGGGAGATTAAAGGGAGGAATGATAATGGCAGTTAGGAAAGATAGGAAAGAGGACAAAGTTGAATGGTTGAGAGGAAGATCAGGAGAAGTCATAGGTGGCAAATGTAGTATAAAGGGGGAAAAGTGGTGGATAGGTTCAACATATATGAGGGAGGAGAAGGACAAGAACTATGAGGAAATAGAAGAGATGGTAGAAAGAGCGGGAGGGGAAAAAATACTCTGGTGTGGAGATTTAAACGCGAGAACAGGGTATAAGGGGGGTATTTTAGATGAAAGGGGAGTGGAGGAAAAGAGGGAGTCAAAGGATAGAGTAGTGAACAAAGAAGGGGAAGAGCTGCTAGATAGGCTAAAAGAGTGGGGGCTATCAATCCTAAATGGAAGTACAGAAGGGGATGAGGAAGGGGAACTCACGTACGTGGGGGGGAATGGGATGCTCGGTAATAGACTACGGGATAGTAAATGAGGAAGGCAGGAGAAAGGTAAAGTCACTGAAGGTAGAAGATAGAATAGAGTCAGACCATGGAGCATTAGAATTGGAATTAGAGACAGGGAGAAGTTCAGAAGGGTTTGAAGAGGAAATGAAAAGAACGGTTTGGACAGAGGAGGCCACCGGGGAGTATAGAGGCTGGCTAGCTAAAGGGAGGGGGGCAAAAACATGGAGAGAATTAAAGATTAAAATAAGAAACGCGATCCAAACAAAGAGGGGGAGAAGTAAAAGGAGAGATGACAGCAGATGGTGGGATGAGGATTGCAGGAAGAAGAGGACAGAAATGAAAAGGGCAAAAAAGGGATAAAGAGGTGGGGAAAAGACAGGTTCACGCGGGCGAAAAGAGAGTTAAGGATCATGTATAGGAAAAAAAAGGAGGAAGGGTTGAAGAAATAGCTAAGGGAGGCAACGGAGGACAGGTCAGGAAAAAAATTCTGGAGAATAGTGAAAAGGAGAAGGAAAGGCAAAAGGGAGCAGGCAGATAAAGGGATAGAAGATAAGAGTTGGATAGAGTTTTTTAAAGGGCAACTGGGAAAGAGAGAAACACAGGAGAGAGGGAGAGATATGGTGGAAGAGTCAGGGAGTGAAGAGGAAGCAGAGGAGGGAGAGATAGAAGTAGAGGAAGTAAGGGAAATAATCAAGAAGCAGGGCGGAGAAAGGATTGCGGAGGAATTAGCGGAGATACTGGGAAAGATATGGAAAGGAGGAGGATTTCCAGAAGAGTGGAGGAAAGGGAAGGTCACGCCAATTTACAAAAAAGGAGATGAGGGGGAGTGTAAGAACTATAGAGGAATCACACTAATGGACACAGGATACAAAATATATGCGGAACTGATAAAGGGAAGATTGGAGAAGAAACTGGAAGAAGAGGAAAAGTTAAGTGATACGCAGATGGAATTTAGAAGAGGGTGAGGTACAACGGATGCTATATTTGTGGTGAGCAAAGCGGTAGAGCAGGAGCTAAGGAAGAAAGGAGGGAAAGTGTACGCGTGTTTCGCGGACATGAAAGCAGCCTTTGACAAAGTAAACAGGGAAGAAGTGTGGAGAATGATGAGGAAGCTGGGTGTGACCAGAAGGATAAGGGAAAGGGTAAAGGAAATTTACGAGAAGACGGATTGTGAAGTGAGGATAGGGGAAAGGAATGTAGGCAGTTTTGAAACACAGAAGGGAGTGAGACAGGGATGCCCGCTAAGTCCACTGCTGTTCAATGTGGCAATGGCAGAATTGGTAGGAGAGATGGGAAAGGTGCAAGAAGGAGGAATAATACTAGGGAGAAGGAAAGTATGGTCAATCTCATATGCAGATGATGTAGTACTGCTCGCAACAAACGCGAGCGGGTTGAAACAAATGTTAAGAAGATTTAGAGGATTCATCAAGAGAAAGGGATTGGAGCTGAACACAGAGAAAATGAAGATTGTGATTTTCAGAAATGGAGGAAGAAGGAAGAGGGAAGAGAAATTTGAATGGGATGGAAAGGAGATAGAGGTAGTGAAAACATTTAAATATTTGGGATACACGATGAAAGAAAACGGGAAAGAGGAAGAACAGGTGAAGAAAGTGAAAGGGAGGGCAAATGCGCTGATAAGTACTCTGTGGGGCTTAGGAAAGGCAGCGTTCAAGGACAGCTGGAAGATGAGGATGAAGCTTTTCGACGCTCTAGTGCAGAGTGTAATAGAATATGGGGCGGAGATATGGGGTTGGAAAGGGCAGGAGGAACTAGAGAAGATACAGAGAAGGTATATCAAATGACTAGAGACAAGGACAAGGAAAAGGACAGTTAGGTTTGGAAGGAAACTAAGGAGGGCAAAAGAAAACACGTTACTAGGAGAATGCTGGAGGCTGCTGAAGAAAGAGGGAGAAAGGGGAGAATGGAAGGGAAGAGGGAAGGACGTAAGGAAAATGGAACTGAAGAAGTGCGGGATATCTGTGGCGGAATATACAAGAAGAATGGAGGAGGAAGAGGGAGTGGAGGAAGAAATAGAAAGGATAAACAAGGACACACAATGGCAAAAGTGGAGAGAGGAAATAAATGAGTCAAAGTATGCGGGTGAGATAAGGGAGGTAATGATGAAGCAGGGAGATATACCAGAGTACCTGATGGAAGTGGGAGAACACAGAAGAGGGGCGCTCAGCGTTGCGGCAAGGTTCAGACTAGGGTGTGAGACAAGAGGGAACAAATACTGGAAGAAGGAAGAAGAAAGCGTATGCAGGCTGTCCGGGAGAGAGGAGGAGACGCTTAAACACGTGTTCGAAGAATGTGTGGAGACAAAGATAGACGGGAAAAAGTGGCAGGAAGTAGGCCGAGGGAGAAGAACGCAAGTGGGGAAGCATTATAGCACTATATGGAAGAGGAAAAATAAAGAAAGGTCGCAAGAATAAAGGAGAAGAAGGCAAGGAATGAAGGAAACAAAAGGATAAAGCAGAAAAGAGATTTGAAAAGCGCGCGCAAAACATGCGGGGAATTCTGGGGAATGTCCCTAGGAGGAGAGAGAGAAAGAAACTAGGAGGGTCGGTACGGAAGGTAGGAGTAATCAGACGGAGGGAAAAGGGAGAAGAAAGAGGAACGAGAGGAACAGAAAGGAAAGCACATGGTGAGGAGAGCAGAGAGGTTATAATAGGGAGAGAGAGAGCGTGCAAAGGTAACAAAAATAAAGCAAAGATAAAAAAGCGAAAGGCGATAAAAAGCAGGAGGGAGAAATGTCGCAGCATGAGAGAAGAGTGGAGAGAGAGATGCGGGACATGAAAGAGGAGATGAAGACATGTATATATGTAGTAATTATTGTAAATACGCATATATAAAGCAATAAAGAAATTATTATTATTATATCCGTTTACAATATTCTAATGTGAATTTATCTTTTATTCCAATTTCAGAGGAAAAACGGTTATAGCGATTAAAAAAGGGCTAAGCGGATTTTTCTTTTTCCATTCTTTACTGGCTCTGTATTACTTACATGTAGTAAGTAGTATGGTATGGCGAGACACAACAAATGAAGTCATCACTGGCGCATCCTTATCTTATCATATAAACAAGTAATTAAGATAAGCTTAATTGCTTGTTTATAAGATAAGATATCTTAATTATTTATTTACAAAATAAAGATAAATATAACATAACAAAAATTATAAATATTTATCATGTTATATTTATCCTTATCTTGTAAACAAGTAATTCAAATACTTATAAGACACATATTAATTGTTTGTTTACAAGATAAGATAAACTATAGGATAACAATAATTAGTATTAATAATTATTGGTATGCGATATTTATCCTTAATCTGTAAACGTACAATTAAGATATTAACGTCTGCATAAATAAAAAAAGATGAGCCAGTGATTCAAATATAGTGACCAACCATAACTGACAAATAATAATATAAATAATATAGCATATATAAAAGTCAGCTGATGGATGCGAGATCTTAGCACGGCAGTGTGTTTGCTACAATAAAATGTGACGTCAGCTAAGAACCTGCAGCGGTATCAGCTTATATCGCACATCACAGAAAAACGTAGTATACTCCTCCCTCTTTCTACCGCTCTCTCCCTGTCGATGAGTATATCACAGCATTGTATATTTCCTCTCTCTCTCTCTCTCGCTCTTTCTCTTATTAAATTTAAAAAATATAAATAAAATTTTTAATTTAATATTTCAACGTTTTCGTCCTCAGAGCAGTACTCTATTTTTAGCATCAGCCCTGGCTTGAAGGTACAAAGCTCTTCCTTTACAGGTGCAGTCGATGCTTGCTCTGACGATGAGTAGGTCTGAGAGAAGCCCCTCTCCTCCGTATCCTCAGCTTCAGAAAGTAGTCCTAGTTTCACTCCCATTTCGATATCACCTGGGGAGACGTCAGCCTGCAGTGGATCAACGGAAAGAGGTGGCTGCTGCGGCGGCTGAGATAAGAAAAATAACTCTTCGTATGATGGTGATGGGGATGCTAGTGCTGAATATTCATAGCTATTCGATGATCTACAAGTTACGCAGGAATATCCTGATAAAGGTGGCACCGGCGGCGGTGTTAGGGATGTTGAACAGGTGCAGTAGTTTAATCCGCAAACTTCACACACAGAAGAAGGGCAAACATACCTTTTGCTACACATCGGGCATAGCTGGATGGCACACTCACCGCAGAATGTCCAAGCCGTTCGCCTCGTTTTTCGGTAAAACATAGCTTCACACTCCACACTGGTCCCCCACATTTACCCACGCGACGTGCTCTTTAAAACTTTTATTTTTATCCACTTGAATGATATCATTCATCCTCGCTTCCTCCTGCACTAGTTTACGGCTTACTTTTTCGCGTAAATCGAAGACGCGATCGTAAGCCTCGCGATGTTTTGTTATTAGTGTACTTGACCGATGTAGTTTAGTAGACATTTTTTCAATTCTAATTCTGTATTTTAAAATTTTCTCTCGTGATGCTAGAAGGTGGTACGACATCTTGCTCGGATGACTGCTCGATCGAGACTGCTGATGTACAAGAGATAGTATAGTCATCAGCTTCGAGCCCTGTATAATTCCGAACTTGATATTTAGGCTTTAGCGATAAGGACACCTACGTCTTCAGCGGTACGGCTGATGCTCGTGCGACGAGTCAAAATCATAAAGGATGTTCAGACAATCCACGATGTCTCTTCGAGAGAGAAACCGTTGCTTATCGCAGGATGTTTTGTCTCCTATCGAATCTTAATTTGAGTCCTATACGACTGTGCTGAGGTGCAGACAGTTTCTTGCAGGAAAGAGAATAATGACTTGATTTCATACTGCATGCAAAGATGAGCGCTGCTTATCACAGGATGTAGCGTCTAATTTTTATGCAACTGTCGCTCCGTTACTTTAGTTAAAAAATAACTTGATATCGTTTTCGCACTGATTCACAAGCGTATCCCATAATACCGCATCTTCTTTTCGTACGAATATAATTTTATACAAAATTAAACAGGCTGTCTCATATTAAATGCATCCAAGAAGAATCCCCTCTACCCATCATTTTTATAAAATATATAAGTGTAACAGTGACCACCTCTTGGCATTAGTAATCATGAGGATTGCAGAACAGCAAGTAGTCATGGCGCCCTTATACAACGAAGCTGAAGACGGATTACGCGTTGCATTGCTTCGAATAAAGTTTTAGTACGCTGGCGGTGTAATTTATTTTTGCAACGTTGTGTAAAACATATGGCTGCCATAGAACTCAGGAAAGAATTTTGGAAGTTGCTAAAGTGCTGCGGACCTCGAAAAATATCGGGGCTTTACACAACCGTTTTTCGTAGATCAACCTTTGCAGTTAGATGCGCTGCAGAATTTGCCATATGTCAAAATATCAATCATCTACCTGTGCTGCAACGTATGATGGATTCTTACGAGAAAAATAATGGGAAGTAAATTAATTATTATTTTTATTATTATGAAGTAGAGCAATATTTTTAACGATTCTGCGGAGAAATTATATTCTGACAGTGTATAATGGTTAGATTAATTTGTGTATTAACTTCTCACACTGCAGTATACAATTCAATCCCAACCAAAGTCAATTTTTTTTTAGTGTTTTTACTTTTATTATTTATATATTGTATATAATAACATAAAAGCTGTATTAAACATTTTTATTTCTACGCATCAAACCGATTTTATTTTAAAATATCTGTACGTATATGCATTCACGCTGCAGATTAACGTTCAATCCCGCGAATCATCCATGCATCCGAAAAAGTCAGCAAATCCTCGACTTTATGTCGCGCCCAATACAGCCCAAAGAAATGGGATACGTACTTACAGAAGGAAGAATGGTTACTGAGCATTTTTTCGACCAAAATAATCCTAAAGATCGTCAAATAAATGAACGTGAGTACTTTAGTGTTTTAAATATATATAATTTTCTTAATAATAAAATATTATGTTTTCTAAAAAAATATAATTTTCTTAAAAATAAATTATTATTTTTTCTAAAAAAAATATAATTTAAGTTATTCGACGTGGCTTCAAGGGATTCGATAATTATCCCAACTCGCTAAAACAGGATATCCGACGTATCATGTATGTAAGAAGAGCCCAGGAAATACGCTGTTTTTTGATACATGTAAATACAGCGCTACACTCTTAGAATCTGAAAATTTGCCAGAACTGTTTGAGCGTTTGGATGGGAATTTTTCCGGACCACCAGAAGAGTAATTTGAAACAAGATAACCTGTAAACAGCTTGTAATTTTCAATAAAATTTGAGAAAACGAGATTTTTATGACTCTTCTACTTCTTCAATTTACCCTTTATCATCATCACAATCTTCGATCATAAGCTCCGTAAATTCTTAAAATTACGAAACTGATGAAAGCGACATATCTACGCAAGTTGGAGGCGGACGTAATGAGTCATTAGCCATTGATGATGACAGCCATGACTATAACGCTAAGGAGGAGGAGGAGGAGGAGATGCAGACTACAGAGGAGGAGGAGGCTGTGGATACTACAGAGGAGGAGGAGGTAACGTTGGAGGGCAATCGAAGAAATGGAAGAAGAGGTGGATAGCGAGCAAGACGATGACATTCTACCGCCCGGTGAGCGTTTTATTATTTATAAAAATAAAACTCATTATATAGCAAAGTATAGGATAGATGGTAGGCGGTTTTTATTGAAAATACGTCACCCACCAGAGGAAAATTTAATTAATCCTATAATATGGTTAGAATTAGCAATACGGGATATTTACGCATATTTTATTTCATTAACAAATGAAAATTATATGATTGGCGAATGAAAATTATATAATATGGTTAGAATTAGCAATACGGGATATTTACGCATATTTTATTTCATTAACAAATGAAAATTATATGATTGGCGTTTCTATAAGAAGCGTCAATTTTGAACCCGGTCCGGGTGGTTTGTCTTTGCGTCCTATTGTAAATTTTTTTTATAACGATCTGTGGACTTTAATTAGCGGTCTTTCGCAGAGCAATCCAAATTTTGAAATTGATGAACGTTTTATAATAACTGTGACTCTTGTTAATGTACCAAATGGTGAACGCGGTAAAAAGTTAAGTATCAAGACAGTAGCACAAAGATCAATTGATCGGTAACAATGATAACTTGTGCTTACCTAGAGCTCCAGTTGTCGGTGAGTCATTTATAAGTTATAAAAAATCTGCTCGAGTTGAGCGTGAAATTGGGAATATTGTTAGAGACGGAAGACGTGCTCTGCAAAAAACTCGTGGAGATTTTTTGACTGTTAGTGCAAATATAATAATTCCTACGAACGGTTGCGGGTTACCTGAGATAGAAGCTTTCAGCATTATTATGCACAGAGAGATATAGCGATTGTAATTTATGATAGCATATCTTTCGGTAACGGTGAAGCACCTTTTTATGATGGTAGGCGCATGCTAAATACTCTTGATTTTGATATTATATATCTATTGTATGACTCACGTACGAGACATTATAATACAATATTAAACTTGACTGGTGCAGCACGTAACAGGTTTTTTTTGCAATAATTGTAATAAAAGTTATCGATATCTAGACAAGCACAGACATACAGTCAAATGCTCAATGTGTTTTTGTTCGCCTCCGTGCAATCTCGGTGTAGATTTAATGAAGTGTAATCAATGTAACCGCGATTTTTTAGGACAAGTATGTTTTGACATTCATAAAAAGGACGGGACTTATAAAAAAATAATAAAAAAGTTTTTGATGTTGTAAAAGTGTGCACTGTATATTGTAAGCGAAATAATGTTTATAAATCTAAGCATGAATGTGGAAGCAATTGGTGTAATTTGTGTTACAAAATACACAATGTAAATCAGTTGTGTTATATTCAACCTGTAGTTCGTGAAACTATTAATTGCCTGTCACGTCGTCGTCGTAAAACTCCTAAGAAAAAAAACTTGTTTATTTTCTACGATTTTGAAACACGTCAAGACTCTGCTTTTTGTGATCATCCTACAATAAAAATACATGATCCGAATCTGTGTGTTGTATAGCAGTTTTGCGACAATTGTATGCTTGTTCAAGATATAAATCTGTTTTGTAACACGTGCAGTATACATGAGCATATATTTCGGAACGATCCCATTAAAGAATTGATAGCTTTGACTGTTCGAAAAAAGTCTCAGTTTGAACAAATTATTTGTATTGTACATAATTTACGCGGTTTTGATGCTCAATTCATTCTAAGAGAAATCCTTGAAAATACAACAATAGTTCCTAACGTAATATTAAATGGTCAAAATATAATCATGCTACAGTGTGGACAAACGAAATTTATCGATAGCTTAAATTATTTTCATATGAAATTAAATGCTCTACCTGTAGCTTTTGCTCTTCCACCATTGAGTAAAAAAGGTTACTTGCCATATCTCTTTAAGACTATTGATAATCAAAATTATATAGGCTTTTTACCCGATCGGTCATTTTACGCTCCTAACTCAATGTCATCATCCGATAGAGAGGTATTTTATTCTTGGTACAATGAGATCAGTGCTACTTATATATTTGATTTTAAACGCGAAATTGTAGATTATTGTCGAATCGACGTAGAAATTTTAAGACTTGCATGTATGGCTTTTCGAAACATTTTTATTAAATGCGGCAACACGTGTTCCTTTACAGAAGCAGCGACAATAGCCTCAGCATGCTCTATAGTGTACAGAAAAAATTTTTACGCGAAAATACCATAGGAATCATGCCTGCAGGAGATTATCGTCAAGCTGATAAGCATTCGCAAAAGTCCCTGCAGTGGTTAGCACAGTGCGAGTGCGAGCTTGGACGTGAAGTTATACACGCTGGTAGAGCACGCGAATTTATGTTACCCGAGGGTTTTTGTATAGACGGATTTTACCATCTGAAAACAATGATAAAGGAATAGTTTTTGAATATCAAGGATGTTATACACACGGTTGTTCCACTTGCTTCAGCAATAAACGCGATAAAACAATGGTATATGCACGAACTATGAATGAAGCCTATGAAAATACATGTAAAAAATTGAAAAAATAAAATCTCTCAGTCACGAGGTTCGAGAGATGTGCCAATGCACTTTTGATCCAATAAAACTAGAGAATAGCGAAATTAATGATTACGTTACACATCACCCGGTGATGAGTCGAATAACATTAAATCGTAGAGATGCTTTTTTCGGTGGTAGAACTGAAAATTTAGTTACAAAATATGGGATAGCCGATGATCAAAAAATTCAGTATACGGATATATGCTCTCTTTATGCATACGTGTGTGAAAGAGGTAAATTTCCTCTAGGACATCCTCGTATTTTCATCGGTCAAAAGTGTAATTAATTCATCATGGGTAATAACAATAATCTGAATAATGTCGAAGGTTTAGTTGAATGCAGTATTTTACCACCGCGAAATTTATACATTCCGCCGCCCGACCGTCATACGCTTATTTGACAGTGATTGTTGCTGTGTGTGTGTGTCTATACGAGTAAACAACAACAAAAAAAAATGGATACACGGTTTAAACATCCATTTACTTGTATCGTTAGTGGTCTCACGGGATGTGGTAAAACTGGTTTTGTCAAAAGATTTCTTCAACATCTACCACACATGTGCAATGTAATTTTTTACAGAATATTACTATATTACGCTGAATGGCAGCCTACTTATGAAACGGACTTTGTACCAAGTGGTAGTGCAGGTAAAAAATTGTTGAATTTCACGAGGGGTTGCCTCAACCTTCAGACTACTCACAAGACAACGGGAATAAGAAATTATTAATTATTGATGATTTAATGAGAGAATCTTCGAACAATGTAATTCTCGATCTATTTACAAAAGGAAGTCATCATAAAAATTTAAGTGTAATTTTTATTACACAGAATCTTTTTCATAAAGGAGCTGGTCAGCGTGAGATTGCATTGAATGCTAATTATCTAGTTATTTTCAAAAATGCATACGATCGTTCACAAATTCATATTTAGCACGACAAGTCTATCCTGAAGATCCTAAATTTTTGCAATAAGCATATCTTGACTGTACATCAGCTGCTCATGGCTATCTCTTGTTAGATTTAAAACCGTCCACTGGCGAAGAATTTCGTTTCAGAACTTGTGTTTTTCCCAATGATAGATTGCGCTATGTGTATGTACCAAAAAACAAATTCCGATAAAAGAAGTGTATGCAGCAGTTGAGGCTTCAGTGTGGATACAACAATGGCAGGGAAAGCATCATTAGTGAGTCAGAGAAGAAGAAAGAGTCTTAGAAAGCAACGTGGTGCTGGCGCTGCTGCTGCTGCTGATGATGATGATACTGACAATAATACAGAGTGCGGCTGTTTACCAAAGCATTTTACAAAAAAGTGTGTAGCAATATTGAATGCACTTTGTCACGCTGACGGTCAACAACGTTTAGCTTTAATTTGCTCAGTTGACAAAAAACACATTACAAGTATATGTTATGTGTGTTGTAAAAATTAAAAACTCTCACAAGTCAAAATTTAAAAAACACAAGAACGTTTTGCGAAAATTATTAAACAAGAGTAGTGATAATAATAATAGCGAAAAAGAGTGGAAAAAGAAAAAACGTGTCATTATTCAATACGGTGGTGCTTTTTTACCTATGCTACTTGCACCTATAATTGGTGCATTAGTGTCGAAGATCTTTGGTAATTCTGGAAATTAGATATGGAACATGCACGTAAAATGGTTATTGTACCAGAGGAGTAATATGATCGTGTAATGAAACAGCAGCAGCAGCAGCAACAAGCAGACGAATCGAATAATGTTTTGGAACAAAGTGTACAGTCAAAGGGTGATAACTTATCTCGTCTCAATGCTGAAATGCATGATATACTTTTTTCAAAAAATATTACTGATGAGAGAAAAAAATGTCAAAAATATTTACAAGTCTTAAGACGGTACCTTCATTTTAAAAATTTAGAACGTCAAGAAGCTTTAGCCGATACTAATGCTGTTGTTGGTAGTGTTGAGATTGAAAATGAAGATACACTGAGTCCTTTGACCGATGAGGCGATTCTTACAAGTATACCCAAGGTTTCTGTAAGAAAAGCTCGTTTATTGCTTCATCATTGGAAATGAACTGTACCACATCGTATCAAACGGGATAATTCAGGTACAGTGAGCATTGACAACAGTGTTATACCTCAATCAAATAGTATAGATTTAGTGGAGGATGTTGTTCAGAGAAAAACGACGTCAGATGAACCTGTTGGAAGATTTCAACTTGCTAATTTTATAGCTTCGTCTAAGACTCCGACGAAACTTATTAGCAACCCTGTCGTATTATCAATAAGCGAGAATTTTAAACGTGCTTTGAAAAAAATACCTTCAAGTAAGAGAGATAATTCTGAGAGCGTTGAAACTTTAGAACAAGGCATAAGAATTGCTGCTGTAAAGCGTTACAGTGAGCGTCTGACCAAAAAAATCCACTGCAAGAAGCTCAGGGATAAGTGGTTAATCTATAATATTTAAATATGTCTTATGAAAACCAATATTTTGACACCAGACATGAGGCTGGATACGCTGGTGCACGTAACCTTGTTCGTGTTAATAATAAAAATAAAAAAAATCATATTTACAAGTGGTTAAATAATCAAGATGTATACACCCTTCACAGATCCATTAGACGAAAATTCCCTAGATTGATGTACAATGTTAGCAATGTCGATGATTGTTAGGAAATGGATTTATGTGACATGCAGTCTCTGAAAACTTACAACGATAATTATACGTATCTGCTTGTTGTAATAGATATTCTCAGTAAATATACATGGGTTGAGCCATTACATGACAAAAGAGTTAAAAGTATCGTGACTGCTTTTGACAAAATCTTGAAAAGAGCAGATGGTCGATGTCCTGTTCTCGTACCATCAGATAAAGGTAAAGAGTTTGTCGGTTCGAAATTTCAAAAATATTTAAAACATCACGATATCAATTTTCGAGTTGCACGTAATCCTGACGTTAAGGCCGCAGTTGTGGAACGTCTAAATCGAACACTCAAAGAACGTATATTTAGATATTTCACTCATAAAAATACTCATAGATATATTGACGTTATTCAAAATGTTGTTCATGCATATAATCATACGCTACACAGTGGTACTAAAATGATTCCAGTCATGGTGAACATGCGTAATTGCTAATGTGGTTAGAGAAAATTTACAAAAAAAACACTTAATCAACGAAAACAATCTAGAGCAAGTATATACAGAGTGGGTGAGCACGTTCGCATCAGTCGATCAAAAGGCACCTTCGATAAAGGTTATAAGAAGAACTTTACACCTACGAATTGACTGATCTGGATGGAGAAGTAATTCATAAATTTTTTTATCCAGAAGAACTTATTCGTATCGGTAATGATCGTGTAGTACAAAATAAGGAATTCAAAATTGAACGCGTAATCAAGAGTAAAGGACGCGGTGAAAAAAAGCAATTATTTGTAAAGTGGCTTGGATATCCTGATAAATTCAATTCGTGGGTTAAAGCAAGCGATATTGTAGGAATTTAAACATAGCTAACGACGAATTGCATCTGGTTCTACCAAGCAACAGTAGTATGAAATATTTTCCTGATAATACCACATCGTTCTTCAACACACATCTATCTCACGAAGTTCAGTTATCTGGTAACTGGAGTGTCGCACTTACGGAAATTCATGTACCATGCACGATGATGCATATTCAAAAAGGTGAAAGTGAAATAATATTTTCTAGAGTAATCAACGATAGTGCAGCTAATGAGCAGCAGCAGAAGAAGAATGTAACGGAGCACCAATTGATAGAATCAGTAAATATCGAGTACACCGACGCATCTTTTCCAACTGGTATTTACGATAATCTGAAAGATCTAGCGGATGCTATAAATAACATACCTAAAATCAAAGGACATCTAGCCATAGCTCCAGCAAAAAAGAAGAAAGGCTACTACAATCTACGAAAAATCTGCGAACGTAAGGAAACTTATTACTATAGTTTTAGTAAAAAAGTTAACCGTATATTTGGTTTTGAGAATGAGAAGTGGAGACTAGACGATTTTATACCTTTGACACCAGCAGTGTCACCAGAGTCACGGCCAGGGAGTATCATGGGAAGCCGACCTGCTTGTTTAGCAAGAGCTATAATGGATCAACTTTTCGTTTACACGGATATTTGTATTCCATACACTGTCGGTGATACTCAAGCAACTCTATTGCACTTGATAATTCCAAGTATAAACTTGGTGTAACTATGGTCAAACAATTTGCACCACCTAGTTACATACCTCTGCTAAACAACACATTTTAAAATATAATAATAGATATAAGAGATCAACATGGCAAGCATGTACCATTCGAGTACGGGACTTTGACGATTACACTTCATTTGAAGCGCATTCATTAAGGAAAACAAAGATGAGTTACTACGCAGAATATTATACCGATCAAATTGGTGGAGGAGGGGGAGTACGTCGAGTGTTTGCAAGCCCGACTTATCAACGAGAGCATGGTGGTATAGGCAGTTTCTTGAGTGGATTATTTCGTCAGGTCTTACCATATCTTACAAGCCGTGCTAAAGCTGTGGGTAAAGAAGCTATTCGAGCAGGAATGAACATGTTAGAAGATGTGGGTAATCACGGAATCAGTTTTAAACGAGCTGTAAGTAGGCGTGCGCGCGAGTCTGGACAAAATCTTAAACATTTATTTACTTTACCGCCTACTCAGACATGAGTGGAAAATTCTCAATTCATACATTACAAACCAGTTTCATCACTCACCGACGATTGACCATTGGAATTTGTCGTTGCAGGAGGCGCTTATTATATTGATCTTGCACATACAATGCTCAGTATACGTGTACAAATATTACCGAATGTTGACATTACTGGTAATGATTCTCTGGCTGAATCTCAAAAGTGACACCAGTCAATAACTTTTTACACTCACTCTTTAATCAAATAGATGTGTTCTTTAATCAAAAATTGGTCTCGCCGCCAAACAACGCATATCCATACCGATCATACATCGAAACACTACTAAATTATTCAGTACCAACCATGAAATCTCATCTTACAACTGCACTCTGGTATTTAGATACTCCTGGACTAATGGATGCAGCACCCAATATCGCAAGCACTGATCCAACAGCAAATAAGGGTACCTCTTATCGTCAATATTATACTATTAAGGATCAAACTGTTGATATGATTGGTCATTTAAACTGTGATGTTTTTAATCAAAATAAGTTTGCTAAATGGTGTTGAACTACGATTACGAATGGTGAGAAGTAAGGATGCATTTGATGGATTGTTTGATGGATGTTGCGGATAACGATAAATTTAGCGTACATATTAAGGAAGCATCACTGATTGTACCTCGCGTGAAAGTAAGACCTGGAATCATGCTAGCCCATGCAAGTACCCTTGCAAAAGCTACTGCTAAATATCTAATCAATCGTCTGGAAGTAAAAGCATTTACATTGCATAGTGGAGTTTATGGAGATACACTCGATAATGTTATTCTGGGTCAGATACCAAAAAGAATAATCATTGGTTTCGTGGATAATAAAACATTCAATGGAAATAGAAAGTTGAACCCTTTTAATTTCCAAAATTTCAACATAAACTATCTCTCTCTTTATGTCGTCGGAGTGCAGATTCCCAGTAAATCGCTGCATCCACGTTTTAAAAGCAGTAATCCACTATTCGTAGATTGTTATCACACATTATTCTCTGGTACTGAAATACACCTCCTTAATGAATCACTGAGTATTACACAAATTGATTATAGGAATGGTTATTGTTTTTTCGCTTTTGACCTAACACTTGATTTATCTGCAAACTCATCATTTCATTGGAATCTTATCAAGCATAGTAGTGTTCGTGTAGAAGTTAAATTTGAAGAAGCACGAACATCAACAATAAATTGTATAATCTACGCCGAACACGACAACGTCTTGGAAATAGATTCGAGCCGTCAAATCATAACAGATTTCAATGCCTAAGACCGAGGTGGTGGTGGTGGGATAAGAGAGGCAACAGCAGCGCCGTTTACATCAGCAATAATGACGAGAGAACGTGATATCATATACTCAGTTCTCTTTGAAAACTCTTCCGGTTCGTTAGTAGTGCTCCTACTGCTGCTGCTGTTGCTTAAAGTATAATGGATTACATTATTAGCGTTCAGGGTCTGAGGGACCTTAATAACAAGTTTATTCCAAAAGAAATGGCCATACATAGATTAAAAAATAGCCGCACAATTTTACAGAACTGCCTATTGGAATTAAAAGATCTAATGAGTATATCTCTAATCAGTTACATGGCATATGTTGGCACGAAGGTGATATCAGTTTTGAACAATTGGAATTTCATTTACAACAAGTGGCCAAAGTGGCTATACGTGTTTTTACTCGTGGACAGGACAATTGGAGGTATTTGGAAACTGTCATGTCTCGTGAGGTTGTGAATGTTGAAGAAATGTACGCGCCGACTTTCCAAGAATTAAAGAAGAAATATACAGGTAGTTTTATGTGTTTAAATCACAGTATCTCAGATATAAGCAACAGTTGTGAATGTGCTCTCAACCACGCATATTTATTGAGAAAGTGGTTTCATTCCATATCAGAAGATATAACTCAAGATTCTGCGCAAAAATTTAGGGACGCATTGTACTCTAAACTACACGCCCTTGTTCGGCCACTCACATTCAGATCTATCTACGCCGTACGTGAGTGCAACGTACCTGATCATAGCTAAAACAATGAATACACGTCAGTTGCTAAGGGCTCTTGAACCACTAGCTGCCAAGACGGTTGGTGTATACGCTGCAGATAGAATCCTTAACGTTTTAGAGCATCCCACAGCTATCATTGCAACTACAGATGACCGTACGAAGAGAGGAACCCACTGGATTGCTATTTACATAGATAAAAATGGATATAGAACATACTTTGACAGTTATGGATTGCCACCAATTTCAGAACATCATGTTAAACGACTCAAGAGAAATTGTAAACGATATCAATGGAATAAGCAAAAATTACACAGCATCGATTCGCAAGTATGTGGTCAATACTGTGTTATGTTTCTTTATCATATGGTTCATATACCTAACTTACGCTCGTTTTGTCATAAGTTTTCACGAGATTCCCGAAAGAACGATGCAGTAGTTGTTGCATTTTATAAAAAACTTTTAAGAAATAACTATATTCGTCTGCGCTCTAGAAATGTTAAGAGATTCAGAACTGAGCGTTCTTTTGGTTCTGGATTTTGCAATCAAACATGTACTTCGAGAATGTCTTTAAATTATTAAAATATTTGTCAAATATCGTTTAGTAAAAATTATGAATAAATTACAATCTTAGTGATGTATATAACTAAGTGTATTCATTTACAGTGCCTTACTTTTTCCTATAATCCTGTTTCATCAGTATCATGTAGAAATTATCTGAAATACTGTAATCTAAGAACGTTATCACTATATCCGATGACGGATATAATATTACCATCCGGTGTCATTTATTGTTTAGCTTCACGTTCTGTAACTAATTGTTCTTGGAAGACAGAGAAATGTAACCTTAGCTTTTGACGGTTGACCGTTGCAAGCTATAATATTACCATCCGGTGACATTTTTTCTTATTCATCTTCACGTACTATTTCATTATTATCATACTGTAACCAGAATCCGATAAAACGGAACGTAGCCTCAACATAATGTTCTTGGAAATCAGTGAGGTGTAACCCTAGCTTTTGACGGTTGATGAATATGACACATTCTTTCCTGTTGCATCAGTCTTCTTTGTGTAGTTTGGAGAACACACTTTTAGGAATTTCCCCCCCCCCCCCTTCTGCTCTTGAATGGTATAGTTTGATACGGTGGGGGATTCTCTCGACCAGAGGATAAAAGAGCGAGCACACGCAGTAACACCATCAGTATTCTCTTCTGGAGTTCACAAAACGTTTCTCAAGTACACATCTTTTCTACGGTTCTCTGTGTGTCCATATTTTATTGACCATGGCTCAATCAAGTGTTAGTGTACAAGCTCATTTGCAGAATATTCTACCCAACATGCTGTTGTCTACCACCTACGCAGTTAATAAGTCAAATTCGAAACGGGTTTCTCTTGGATTAGGGTGTCAGAATGGAAACTTCCGTCCTGTTGTAAAGTTATCCACTTCTACAACGTGTTTCAAATCTATAAAATTCGATGTGAACAACTGGAAAGTTTTCAAGAATTACTTGATCTTATAAACGCCTATTTTCAAGATGCATACAGATTTCAAAGTTAGTACGGCCGACCAAAAAAAGTGTACATGGAGAATCACGATGTGATGTTTAGAACTTCGTACAACACAAAGTCTATACTGATCGAGGAAAGACTAGCTGGAACACGTCTCTTTCTAAATCTCTTAATCGACGAAGAGGAGAAGGAGGATGAGATATTTAGTGCTTCCACTTCCACTGCCGAACGTATTCAACCTCCAAGGGTAAAGAAACATGAAATATCACCTATCCAGCCAGCTATCTGCATGCAGAAAGTCACTTTCGACGGATTGAGGATTGTCTAGTCATGCATCGATGAACGTCTCAATAAATTTGAAGCTTGTGCTAGTAAGGTAAATGATCTCGTGGCTTGTATTAAAGAATTTGTAATCAAACGTATTAAAAATGATACACTTATCTCATTGAGAATGGCAAGTCTACTATGATGAAAACTTACGAGACATTCGAACAATATTATACTCTCTACACCGAAAATATTAAAATTAACGTTAGTGATAAGTGTAAGGACGCTATTGAGGAGTCATTGTTAAATATAATTCTTTGCGAAATAGCTGCATTTAAATTGTTTGATATCTATTATAAGGACACATACAGTACTGTAATAAAGCCATAAACATTCATCATGTTATTCTTTGTTATTACGCTTTGTACATATGCTTTTACTTGTAATAAATCAGAAAATATAAATGAATTTTTTCTTGTTACGTCATTCAAACCTTACTTTACCCTCCCTCCAATCTCCTTCAATATCAGTATAAATATCGAAGCAGTACGTCGAGCTACTCATTGTTACTGGTACTTGATAGTATCATCGCAAGATGGATAAATTTAAAACAGCATTTTCGTCAAGCAAGGAAAGTACAAAATCTCTCATCGAGAAAAATAAATCGTCGAAATTCGACTTTAAAAAGTATTCTTCCCAATACTCTACAAACACTTCTTCGTTTCCGAAACAACAAGGCTATAAGAGTTTTAAGGAATAAAGCTTGAATCTATAAATTTTATTTAAAAAAACGGTCCTTTCAAGAGCCACAATATTTTTATAAAACGTACTACATACTATTAATAATAATAATATTCATATTTATTATCCTATATCCAATACATTTAAGAAATACATTCTTATCTCGTAAAGAAAGAGCCAATGTTGGTCTCATTTCATAATTGTTTGTTTATATAAAACAACACGATAACTTATCTTAATTACCTTGTAAACAAAACAAGTAATTCAAACATGGTATCTTTATCTTTATTATTTTGTTTTCAATTAATAAAGATAATAATAATTACTTGTTTGTATAAACAAACATGATATCTTATCTTTATGACTTGTTTGTATAAATAAACATGATATCTTATCTTTATGACTTGTTTGTATAAACATTATATCTTATCTTTATGACTTGTTTGTATAAACATGATATCTTATCTTTATGACTTGTTTACATTATAAGATAAGGATGCGCCAGTGATGACGTCATTTGTTGTGTCTCGCCATACCATTCTACTTACTATTACCTACTACATAATAATAGTGTGTAATTTTTTTTAAAGTACTGAACAGCGTTATTTATATGTGGTTCAGCATCACTGCGGGAAGTATTCTCACTCGTTTAATTTATTTAGTCTATACAATTGATCAGCAATAATTTTTTAAATTCATCGAATGATAAATGTAAGCACTTCAATTTAAGAAGGTAATAATATAAAAAAAATACCAGTCAGGTATATGTAGAGTGCCCCGAAAATAATAAAAAAATGACTACTCGATGCAATGCAAGATCTAAAAAACCTATTTACAACAACTCTTAAAAATATCCCTTGAAAATTATAAAAATGGATAGCTTTGGATAAGCGGCATCCAAAAATATCAATGACCATAACCAACATTTTCCACCTATTAAAGTGCCTATTGGCGCTTATCACCTGAGGGTATTCCCTTGTAAGTAATGAATTATTTCATGTTTTGGATTCATTATTAAAAAAGAATCTTTATAATCAGGACTTTTTAGAGAAAATACAATATTGCAAGGTCCGCAACGTGCGCTATAATCTTGTTAGTGATTTAATTGCTGAACGTAATTTTTACATTTAAAATACACAGCATGATAATCACCATTATATTGAAAGTTACATAATTTATCTACAAGATAACGCGAAGCAGGTAAAATTGACGTATCAAAAAAAAGGTTTAGCATTTTAAATAAGTCATCTATAGCCGATTGTGGCAGGTTATAAAGTACGGAGAATTTAAGAACTGCTAAAATAATTTCAGCTGCAGATACATTAACACGCGCGTTAAATACATCATAATCTATTATCATTGCTTGTAATCCATTTTGGACATTTTTAGCTAAGTCTTCACATGCTTGTTGTTGACGGATAAATTCATCATCACTTGCGTACTCGTCGTCTTGCTCGTAGATTAGTTGCTCAAATACTTCTGAAGAAAATAAAATATGGAATATGATATATTATTAAAAATAAAAAACAACCCCGTGGAAGTGTTTTGTTACGTCTTGACTATCCTAAATTGAATAGATAGAAACCTAATGATATGTGTAGTAGCGAGGTTATAAGAAGTTGTTGATTCGCGTCTAACACTCTAACTGTTAGTAAAATAAATGTGAAACTTACCTTTACGTTGAAACTGGTACTAGTTGAGTGGATTGCAGCTATTGACTCGTATTGGGTAATTTGGATTTTCTTGTAAATGAATATAACTCACAAGATCCTTTTCCCAGTAAACCGATCGTTTATTCAGATAATTTTAGAAGTTAAAATAATAATCAATCTTATTTCAATATAGAATAATTTTCTCATTTAATTTCAAAGAGCTAATACTTGTAGTTTATAAAATCTGTATATTTAGACTTTATAAAAAATGTGTAATTTCGGCTAGGCGGCTTTTTAGTTTTTAAAGTAATTGTCACCGATTGTCGGACCGGCGCTGTGCGGAGCTCGTGACTAACGACGAAAGTCGTACAAAGCTCATTTAAACCTTCGCATCTTTCCGAAATTCGGTCATTTGTTTCGCAGATTTAATCACTTTTCAAATACTAGAATCCAATTTTTTCGTGGAAGCAGCCGCGCTAAAACTATGTCTTGAGAGCATAGTATGTATATCTTCTGATCTGTGAAAACTCAATCGAACTGTTAATTTTTTAAACAAAACACTCTTAGGCGTAGCACGCCAATTTTCAAGAACATACGATGAATCACTTCTGAATTATGTGTATATTTGAGGATTTTAGCTTGAAAAATGTATTGAATCATCGTATATTCTTAAAAATTAGCGAGCTCAGCTTTACTTAATCTTGCTTAGCTAAATCTTTAGTATTTTTCTTTCTAAATTATTAGTTCTTTTAACTATTCAGCTCATTAAAAATAGTTAGTTAATTAAAAGTAGTAAAATAAAATCACATTTTTTTAAAGAGATTAATTCATATAATAAAAAAAATTATATATTTAAGATTATTATCGTTTCTATCCTGTTATAAGACTTTTAGGTCATATTGAGAATAATATTAAAGTAATGAAATTAGAAATATCTCAAGAAAATCAAAAGTAACAAACAAAAATTGAAATTTTGACAAAAGTAGCAATTAGATTAAGCGAAGATAGAAAAAATGCAACCGCAGAAACGGCAGTAAAAGAAACTAATAGATTGCGTGAATACAGAAAAAAAACGATAATAGAATTAAATAAAAAAGAAGTATTAAGATACCGTGAAAATATAGCAAAAATGCCATCTAATTCGAAATTAAATGAAGTATCAAGATCACGTGGAATAGAAAAAATATGTCATCTAATTTGAAATTAAAAGAAGCAAATAGATTACGCAAGTACAGAACAAACATGGCATCAGAACTAAAAAAAAGTGTTAAGATCACATGAAAATATAACGAATATGTCGTCCGATTTGAAATTAAAAGAAGCAAATAGATTACGCGGATACAGAAAAAACATGAGATCAGAATCAAAAACAAAAGTAGTATTAAAATGGCGTCAAATAGAGCAAATCTATCATTAAAATCAAAAGAGAAAGAAAAAATAAATCATGTTTTGCTTCATGTAATGAAATCGCTGTTGTATATGTAGGTAATGAAGGCGAATCACCTGTAAATCGTGACATTTGTATTTATCCAAAAGCAGATAAACCAAAAAGAATAAACATACTTAGTAAGTACCTTCATCCGATGGTTTACCCTTTAATGTTTCCTTTTAGTGAAACAGGATGGAAACCTCATACAAAAAATTCACAAGAAGATAGCAAGCATATCAACATTTCTACATTACAATATTATTCATATGAATTGAGTATTCGTTGTGATTTTAATTTATGCTTGAATTTAAAGAATTTATTACAACAATTTATTCTCGATGTTTGGACAAGAATTGAAGCTTGTCGATTATATTATTTACGCAGTCATCAAGCATAATTACGAACTGAAATGTATAAAAGTTTGATGGATTATGTATCTAATCGTGGAAAGATTGGTAATACTAAATCGGAAAAATGATAATATTACCATCATCTTACATAGGAAGTCCTAGAGCCATACAACAAAATTATTTATATGCAATGACACAATTGCAAGTCGATGGTGAACCAGACATTTTTTTCACAATGCTTTGCAATCCTAAGTGGCGTGAGATTCAGGAGAATTTATTTCCTCATGAAATCACTTTAGTCCGTCCAGATTTAAAAGCCCAAGTTTTCCATGAAAAAATTAAAATTAAAAAAAATGAACTTACGAAAAAGAATATATTTGGTAAAGTTACAGAATATGTGTAGCTCATTGAATTTCAAAAAAGTGCTGAAATACCTGATGAGAATAAATATCCTAGATTATATAATATGGTAAAGAATAATATGAGTCATGGTCCGTGTGGTTCACAAAACAAAAATAGTGTATGTATGAGTGAAAATAAACAATATTGTACTAAAGTTTCTCAAACCATTTATTGAAAAAACACAATACAATCCAGATGGGTATCCTTTTTATCGGCGAGGGAATGATGATAAAAAGGGCTGCCGTCGCGAGCGTTTTTTGACTTTGAAAATGTGGCAACAAGGCATGGAGTGGGGGTACTACAGATTGATCTTTTCGGAGGAAGCGCTTATACAATTGGAATCAAACTTCACTTACAAGTAAGTTCGTTCAATTTTATAATTGTTTGTTGTTAAAATTAATGTATGAATTGTTTGTATATATACTTGTTTCTCAAAGAACACAAAATTCACTAGAGCTATATAATAAATACAAAATTCATTTTATAAATCCAAAATTGGAAAAAGTTAAAGCTGAAAATATAGCTTTAAAAAATATTGAAAATATATTATTACTACATGTTGTGAGATTAAATGACTTTAATATTCCCAATTATGATAATAATTTAGTGCAAGGAGAAACTGATAACATGTCACACGATTATGTCGATAATGAATACATAAAGAATAATGATAATAACGTATTATTATACGATGGATACTATAATTAATATATTAAATGTAGATCAAAAACGTATATTTTATTTAGTTATAAATAGCACCATTAACAATATTAGTAGTTAATTATACTTGATCGATGGTCCAGGTGGTAGTGGCAACAGTTATTTACACAATGTTATTATTAAATATTTAATATCTTTAAATATATAATTCCTTGCAATAGCAAGAACTGGCATTGTTGCTAATTTGTTAATTAATGGTAAAACTGTTCATAGTACACTAAAATTGCAACTTAACATTAATGAACAAACGACATGTAATATTTGTCCTAATTCAAAATATGGAGTCAAAACATACCTTTGAACCAATAAATACATTTTTTCAAGATTTATGCGGTAATAATGAATTTTTTGGTGGTAAAATTATTGTTACATCAGGTGATTTTTGACAAACACTTCCTATAGTTTGCCATGGCAACCGGACAAAAATAATTAAATCGTGTATAAAAAGAAGTCAATTATGGTCATCTTTCATAAAATTATCATTAAAGGATAATTCGAGATTGTAAAATATAGATAATGCATTTAACAATTATCTCCTCGATGTAGGAGAAAAGAAAAATACGAGAAAATTTGAATTAGAATATGATATGAGAGAAATTCCAAAAGATAAAATAGATCCAAATGACTTAGCTTTGAAAAATAAAGTGATCTTATAGCCTTTAAATTCTGACGTATTAGGAATGAATGAAAATATATTAGAAAAAATTGACGGAAAAAGTTACGTATTTTATAGCGATAACAGAATTGAGAAAGAAATTGATGATACATTAACAGAACCAATACCAACAGAATTTCTAAGTTCATTAACACCTAATGGATTACAAACACATAAATTGATTTTGAAATAAAGTGCTATAGTTTGTTGTTGTAATCTTCTACTAGCTCAATATTATTATCATTGATATCTTTAACAATTGATTTTATCGTTTTATTTGAATCATTATATTAAATTCATATTCTCTTAATGTACATGCAATATACTATAAGCTAAGTTATATAAATTTAGTATTCGTTAATTTCATGATAATTTTAAATTGAATTTCTGACGGATAATAATAATTAAATCTATATATTCTGACCTTGATCTTGACATTTTTATAAACTGGTCGCATTCTCTGTGATATGTCGATGTATTCATATTCATAATTGCTTGAGATTGTTTATGTTGGAAACATGGCGACTCTTACCATAATTATTTAAAATTGAAAAATCGTAATTGTTATTAAAATCATTATTAAAAATATTATTTGTGTAAGTCTGCGTGTGTATGTGTTATATAAAATCTCACAACCCGTGCAACTATACACCTCAAGCTAATGTGATATTTTATTTGTGCTTCAGAACGATTCTTAATCTTTTGTAGATTTTTGTTCGTCAATTAATTAATATCATTTTCGATTTTGATGAAGTATAATCATAAACAAAAATAGTTGAGTACATAAAAAATGATGTAATATCATTATATAATAAGTCATGCATTTGCTTTACTACGAATCGTGAAATTAAATAATCATTATTATACCAATTCATCCAATATTATATTTGCCATCATATGTTGTACGATCATATTTATTCGCTTTATTATGGATGATTAATTGGTATAATAAAACGTTAAATATAATAAATTAGATATTTATAATCGGTGAAATTAATTATATATTTATTCATCTATTATTAAATCTTCAATCACCAAATATGACACCATATATTCTGTTAAATTATGTCTTATACATCATAAAATCATATAAAATTAACTATATTATGATATGATTTGCCAAAAATAATGTATTTTCTTGTTTTTGAAATTATACTACAAATATATGTATTTAGTTTAATATCATTTTTATATTGTTATAAATTTCCCAAAACAAATTCAAATTTTAATTTTATATGATACAATAAACAACAGCATATGTATTTGTTAACAAATTTATTTATTATTTATCAAGTACAATATATATATATATATATATATATATATATATATTGTAACGAGCGGCGAGACGCGCACGTCGGCGCGGATAGCCGAAGCGCGGGAAGGCCAGTAGAGAACTCGCAATTTAAGAAAAATTCGAATCAGTTAGCTTTTGACCGCACTCACGAATAGTTGAGATTACGCGCGCCAAAAGTTCAACGTGAACAGCAGCATCAAGAGCAGCAACAGCAGCATCGAGAGCAGCAATAGCAGCAACGGCAGCACAGCAGCAACCTCATTAATCACAGCTAGTACCGCAACAGCAACACGGCAAGGTCGAGAAGGAGACTCCCTTGCCAGAGGACGACGTTGATCAACGCGATAAAAGAAAGTGGGATTTAATTTCTATTTATTTATGCGCGATCGACTGGCGAGGCATTTGGCCCCAGTCGCTGATCCGGTCGTAGATTTTGCGGCCTTCTCGCGACGCGAATACGTGCAACGCGGACGACGGATTTCTTATTGAATAAACGCCTTTTTAGTGTGTGTTCATTTGATTGTCGTCCCGATCCTTCTTCCTATTCAAACCGCCGAATACCGTCGCCTCCGCGGGCACTACCCAGAGGTGTAGTGCATACTGAGCACCGGAGCATCGTCGCAGGTAAGCGACCACCCGAGCGAGTTCAGCAGAAGCCAGCGGATCGTTGGATATTCCGCTGAAACACGCCTTGAGGTCTTTAATCTTGCCGATATTAGTCAGGGAGGACAGGCGTGAATGATAATATTTCAGCCTGGCATCCTCCTCCTGCCTATGAGCATCATCCCTCGCTAGTCATTAAAAGTACAGATCCAGCGGAAGACGTGATCTGCGAAACCGTCTGTAGTGTCTGTTTCGAGACCCTGGTGATCTGGGGCTAGGACCTTTGCTTCCTCCAGTAAGTCGGCGCTGAGCTCAGAGATGTGCCCTTCTTAATTTTTGCTGTCAGGGTGGAGCGAACAAGGGCATGGCAAGAGAGAGTTAAAGCAATCGGTGATAATCTGCTGTCTGTAGCAAAGGTGTTGGTGGCTGCATTGAGTCTTTCTATGATCTTGGTGGCAGCTACATCCCTCTTAAGGACAGTGGGGTCGAGGGCATAGAGAACGGAGAAAGCAAGGAGGTGAAGTGAGCTCTCTTGGGGGTAGTGTAGACCCGTAATTACGACAACATTGTTGTTGGCAAGCTCCTGCCGGTATTTAATAGCCTCCAGTTCCCTTCGAAGGCTGGCGATCACGGAGGGGACTGCGGCGGCAGGAGGAGCCTGGTTGCTGTTACTGTTATAAGCATGGTGATGTGGCCCATGCTGTTCTCAGCACCATCTTGCCATCGGTCGCGAGGGCCGATATCGTCTCCATGCGTCTGCTCCGGTCGGAAAGTGTGTGCACAGCAGAGAAGGCTGAACGATTGTCGCCGTGGATAGTTCGCTTATCGAATCGGTTGTTGATGAGAGACATCATGCGTGCGAAGCATCGTTTCACCAGCCTAAATACTAGACATATTAACGTCTCGTCTTTGGACCAGAAAACTAGTAATGGCCTAATTCATAGAAAAATTTTTATAAATGAATTATTACAGAAGGAACTTTTTCTTCAATTTAGAAGCTTCAAAAGCTTGCCTCGTGGACTAGGCTTTAAATATGTTTGGCACTGAGGCGGTCGTTTTATGGTAAAAAGACGAGACGGGGATATTGCTCACGCTTTTAAGACAGCTGCTGACTTGCACGCAATTGCTGCGTCTTATGACAGCGCAACTCGCGCCATTAACCCTGTAAATATAGTGACAGCAGTACAAAACTGTATTTCTGCGAACAATACAGTATCTTCGTGTGACAAAGCGCGGGATATGGCTAATAATGTTTGACTAGGCAGAGAAAAGGCTAAGGGGACTGAGCTCGAGGGATTGAGGGCTGGTTTCTTAAATGTAACGTCCTTGAATAAAAATATGGAAATGTTTCGCCAATTCATTGTTTGGTGTGGCTGAATCGCGTTTCGGGCTAAATGTTGATGATGTGTTTGCGCAGGTTGATGGATACTCGGTTCTTCGACAGGATAGGAATACCCAGGGGGTTGGAGTGGCTCTTTATACCCATAATAGTTACAAGGATACTCTGTTATGTTCAATCTCAACAATGACAGATGTTGGTAAACCGGGAATTCCTGAATATCTCATGTGCACAGTACAGAGGGGCCAATTATCCCCTGTTTTTGTTGCTGTAATTTATAGACCGGGTATAGACCGGGTATCTCTTTCACTAAGAATTCAGACCTTCTAGATAACTTGAAACTACATGCGGTTGACTTTGATCATCGCATAATAATGGGAGATCTGAACGCAAATATGTTGTCGGCGTCCCAGGATGCAAATTTCATCAGAGAGCTATCTTGTGAGCTGAATCTTCAGCTTGTTGATCATGGCCCGACTTACCATGTTGCGGATTCTCACACCTGGATTGATGTGATGTTTGTTGATGAGGGTGAGACAGTTCTGGATAGGAATAACTTGATGGCGACCTTTCCGAGCAGGCACAACATCATTGACCTAACCATCCCTGCTCCTAGGTCGTCACCTCCTACTTTGAGCTCCTTTTATTTCAGAGATTTTAAATCTGTTAGGCAGGGTGAGCTTCTTTCTCTCCTTGAGACACTTGCCTGGTGAACTGTCCTCTGTCCTGTTGAGACATTAGACAAGAAGCTTGAATCTCTCAGCCGAAGTTTCGTGATGTAACGTTTTCTGATGTTGTTCTGGCTGTTGCACATGTTACATCACAGGCGAAAGGGGTAGACGGTATTCCTCAGGATATCATTGCAAAGTCTCTTCCGGTTCTGGGTCATCATCTGGTTACAATTTTTAACCTTTTTCTGTCAAAGGGAGTTTTTCCTGCAGCATGGAAGAGGGCGCATCTGGTTCCTTTGAAGAAGAGAGCAATTCCATCTACTGCCTCGAACTTCCGTCCAATTGCTCTGCTATGTTTCCTCGCCAAGGTACTTGAGAAGATCGTTCACGATCACATCTCGGAATACATCGAATCAAAGAAGCTTCTTAATTCCCGTCAAACGGGCTTTCGCCCGTTCCATAGCACGCAGACGGCGCTTCTAAGCTTGACGGAGGATATCAGAGCAGGCATTAACAGCAAGAAGCAGCTACTGACTATTCTTCTGCTGTTTGATTTTAGCAAGGCATTTGACACCATTTCTCCCTCTAAACTCCTTAGCAAGCTGATTAGGTTAGAGTTCTCTAAGTCGGTGGTTCTGTGAATTGGATCGTATATCACAGTATACCAACCGACGTAACCATCGAGTAGTTACAAAAACAAACGGCGAGTCAGATTCGTTTACTACTAATCTTGGCGTACCACAGGGCTCGGTGTTGGGACCCCTGCTTTTCAGTTTGTACATAAATGATTTTCAGGATGTTTTGGCCAATTTTCAGGGGCCTGAGGGTTCACTATCAGACGGTGTTAGGCACTTGCTTTATGCGGATGACCTCCAAACATATTCTCAGGTAGCTAGAGACAATCTTGTGGAGGGTGTGGATCGTTTGTCGATGGTGGCGAGAGCGGTGTCGGCGTTGGCGACCGAGAATGCGCTCCGCCTTAACGTTAGCAAGACAAAAGCTGTGATATTTAGTTCGGAGTATAACATTAATAAAATACAAAGTCTACAGCTGCCCGGCATTAAGGTTGAAAGTGGCGTTTTTGTTCCGTATGTTGACGTTGTGACTAACCTTGGTGTTTTGATGGACTCGAGAATGACTTGGAAGCCGCAGGTTGATGCAGTTGGTCGTAAAGTAAATAGGGCTTTATATGGTCTCAGATCTTTCAGATCCTGCACAACTGAGGCACTGCGTAAGCGGTTAGCTAGTGCTCTTGCAATCTCTCATCTGGACTATTGCTCTCTTGTTTACATGGATATCTCAGGGGAGCTTGAGTCTCGACTTCAGAGGCTGCAGAATTTTTGTATAAGGTATATCTGTGGTGTTAGGAAGGACGAGCATATTTCCCCGTACAGAAAGAAATTGGGATGGATAACGATTCGAGAGTGGAGAGAGTATTTTCCCGCGGTCATGCTGTACAAGGCTATAGTTATGAGGCAGCCTCCATATCTTGCTGCTCTTTTTGAGATAAACTAGTCTAGGACCTCGAGCAGGGACCCCAAAGAACTCGTAGTCCCGAATTCGCGTACTGAGGCTGGAAGTCTTTCAGTTCCCAGGGTGCACGACTTTGGAATTCGCTACCGCGCGAATCGAGAAGTCTTCCGTAGCTTAGTAGTTTTAGGACAGCAATACGCCGTTACATGTACCGAGTTGACGATGAATAAAGGTTGCCCATTGTAAAGTTATATCGACGAAATGTATATTGACTACGATATGACTATGATATGTATAAAATGTTTTTGACTTTTGCAAAATAAATTTTTATTCTATTCTATTCTATTCTGTTATTGCTGCTGTATTCGGGCTGGAGGATGAGGCAGCCCGACGTTAGCACCTGGACTTGCGCCTTCAGCTCAGTGATAGTTGTCTCGGCATTTGTCATGCGAGACTGTAGCTGAGGCAGGACATCGAGAACTGTGCTGTTCAATAGGGCATAACCTTGCCTGCAGTCCGGAGATCCTCTCCGAGGTGTCTCTCTGCGCCTCCACCGCTTCATCCTGCTTAGTACGGATATCCGTCAAAGCAGCGAGAATGGATGTTGGGCGCGTCGGCGATTAGCTGCGCGAGGGGTTTGTTGATGGTGGGGCTGACTGGATCTTGTTCTTGGCACCGCTAGATGATATGTTGCTGCCGTTAAGAGAAGACTCCAGTCTCTTCCTGATGTGCACTTTGACATCAGCACAGGCTGAGCAAGCCAACGTAGTGCTAGCTTTCACCGTCACAGACCTGAAGGAAATGCACCACGTGTAAAAGTAGTTATTGCAAATCTCGAATTTTTTGGGGTCCTTGGTCTGGATGGCTTTATCACAGGCCTTGCAGATGGTTGCATATACTTCCGCGCACTTCTTTCCATTAATACTCATTTTTGCCGGCAACTTACTGGCAGTCGATAAATTTGAGTACGTAGGAGGTTACCCATTAATGATAAGTTGCCGACAGAGCAATGAGCTTGTTGAGCTCGTCGCCAGATGATACCAGCATTAAATGAGTAGTATGGGACGCACCGACCTGTGGATGACTAAGCGAAGATGTTGTTCCTTTGTCTCGAGATATGTCGCCACGTGGATGTCCAGGAAAACAGAAGCCAGACTAAGCAGGAGAGAGCGAGGCCAAGAAAGTTTCAGGTTATATTGCAGAGGAGAAGTTTGGAGTGTAGAAAAACAGTAAGTAAGTATGCAGCATCCAGCGGAAGTATATATCAGCTTGAAAGTTGCATTAAGAAGCGTGCAACATACGGCAAATGCGGCAGAAAGAATGATATAAAGCAGGAGCGTGCAAGAAGGCAGCTGATGTACTCTGATTATTGACTCACTGAAAATATATATATACCCAAGTCGTGCAGTTTCTCAGAGTTTAATACTGATTACAATATTTATGCAGAAGTATATTATAAACGTCAAAACAATGTATTTAATCTTAAAGATTTTATATTTATATATCAGTTAATACCAAATAGTAATCCAACGATCCATCACCGGCCAGATCACCTGGACGAGGTTAAGACGACTGACAGTGATGACTCCCATCCACCCGTTCAACAACCATCCGAAGAGCGTAACCACCAGTAGTTTGTTTCCTGCTTGTGTTGGATCGAAATCATAAGTCGAGAATATTTACTAGTACAGATAGAAAGAGCCCTGAGACCGGGATTCGTTGCCAAGGAATGCCCGATTTGTCTGAAAACATAACGCGATCACGGATTCGCTAACTTTTGTATAACATCTAATTAACAATAATACGTCAATAATTACTTTGCTTAACTATGCGCGTTGTTATTTCAAGTATATCGATCAATTCACCTCTTGATCCCGAACTCGGCAGACTTACCACCGCTGGCCATAGAGTAGCCCTTCGCGCGAAGAAAGTGCTTCACTCGTCGCGTATTTGTATACGTAGGTAACCACAATGCATAACAATGTACGTTCAAGAATGGTTGGCGGCAGGTATAGTATAATATAATGTTCTTCTCGAGATTCTCAATAACGGATTAATGAGCGATGCTAGCCTTTAGCTGCCGCGCTTCATATACTTGTATATCCCCTTATATGGTAGCGCTGCCCCCCATATATGGTAGAATAAATTCGTATTTTTCTCTTTCAATGTTAGAAGAATTGTTTCAGGTCAAGTTGTAAATATCATAATTTATGACTACCACTTAAAATTAATCTACGAGTACTTTACAATCTCACCCGCGGTCTCTCGGTTCCCTGAAGATCGCATGTGTGGTTTGTCGTCTGATTGTATTGCGTAAGATCACCGTTGACACTGCTCCCCTCGTTCTCGCACTCTTGATTTATAACGTTTCGTTGGAAAACACGATCTCGCGGTTTTTATGAAATTTTTGGCATTTCTGTGGTGCCGCTGACACGACTATATAAGTATATCTCTAGATTTTTAGATCTACTTCTTGAATGCAGTGGTGACGTGCTAGTAAGTGAGTGCGTATGTGTAAGATATATAAAGTGATATATAATAATCCATTACAACAAAATTGAATGCAGCTCAGAAGACACTGAAATGAAAAATAAACTGAATATTGTTGAAATTATTGATGATTAATTGTATATTTGATGAAAATATATATGTTGATGAGGCATGGAGAATATATTTGAGGAGAATAAAAATAACGATCATTACAAGATTATAAGACGAAGGACATTAAAATTGTTTAATAAAACAAGATTTATATTACAATTATATGAAAATTTCAGATAAAGATTATTTTGTTAACGGAATACCAAGTAATGCGATAACAATTCCCATCTTCCAAATCACGGAAGCTGAAAATTCCGAAATACCAAGAATAGATTGTTTGAAATCATTACTGAGATATCCTCATTAAGAAATCAAACTGCGATAGCCGATCGAACGCCTGATAGAGGAATATGACGGTTGCTGTCATGTAAAAGGGGAAAAGTTGGGGACTACTAATTTTATTAAACATCGAATACTAACTGTTAGCGATGAGCCTGTTTGTACTAAACCTTATTGGTGGATACTTTGAGCCCCCTCTCCATTAATGGTGCCACATGCGCACTTGCTAGCGATGCTCGTCTAGGCTTCTAGCCCCCGACAGCCACTTACTCGCCAGCCTTCGCTACCTACACTTACACCTTATTCTTTTGTGATTCAATTCAGAGTCAGAGTATGTATAAATAAAAAGATAATTTCATCTTCGATATAAGTGAGTGTCATCATTTCTGGGACATGCGCATCCAGATCCACTAGGTTACGGATCCAGCACACAGGAGACGTGTACCTTCCCTGGGACATCTTCTCAAGAAATTCAGACGAGAACAAAATTTCAGACTTACCAGCGAACAAAGGCGATTGAATAAGTAAATTAGAGTAATTTCCGAGAGTGTTTTAAAGTCTGTCGGGAGTGTCAAAAAATATCTCGCGCGTAAAATTCAGAAAGTCTAAAATTATCGGGAGTGCTGAAAAGAGATATGGGCGTAATTTTTCCAGAGTCGACAACAAAAAGCGTTTAACAGGAGCGAGCGCGCCTCGTTTCCGAGAATCCGAAAACGCGCATGTGCAGGTAAGCCGGCGCGAAAATCCGACCACCAGGCGCGGCGGCAGTTTAAATGTCGTGTAAACCCTTTTACCATTTTTTAACAACTTTGATGCTATACCTGTCCAAGCAACACATAAAAATGATATATTAAAATATTATAAATAGTCTACCAAAACATTTAGTAAATGACTTTTTCCACTTCCTCCTGATGCATTAATAAAAATACAGTTATTAGTTTTAGTGTTTAAGCTTTTTAAAACTTCGTTAAATATTATTTTTTGATTCAATTTTAAAGATTCTACCTTTATCCTTTCTATCTCATTTAGTCTTTCATATTTGCCATATACCCTTGTAGTTTCATCATAACAGTTTTCTATATACGTGGTTATGACAGGTAAATTAAAATCATTTAGAGAATATCCATTTATTTGCAAATTTGTCTCAATAATATTGATTAATATTTTTCATATAATTCCTTTGCATTAGTAGGATAATGATAAATGCAAATAAAAGCAAATAATTCACATGATGCATTATGAAACTCTAATTGAGAAGCTTCTTCTATACATCTGTCCCATTCCTTATCTTCAGTAATGAGTTGTTTAGCTACAGCGGTTTCATAAAATGAAGGTTATAATATACCATCAACAGTACGTACATTCTCCAATGAAGTTGCTCCTCTGACATGTAAAAGCAATAATCTAATAAAATATCGCTCTCGATCTTTCGGATTGACTAAATACATTCGGCTTAATGTTGGTTTAATAGTTATTTTTCTTTTGTTCCATGTTTTTAATTTTTCATCAAATGTGTAATGGATTGATATTTTAGAATATGAAAAATTTCTTGCTTCAATGTCAATTTGATTAAGTTTAAAATATGCTGTTAAAGTAGTTTCTACGATTGCATTCATAATTTTTTCTTCTTCACCTTCTTTAAAATATACATATTGTTCATCTTTATTATGAATAGCTAAACGTTTTATTGCATGGGATATTTAATTTAAAAGATATTCTAACAATCTATACATAGCTCCTGGAAGACATAAATACCTTGTATTAAGGTACTGGGTAATCTCATCATATTTGTATTCGTTGTTTTCTTTATTTTTTTTTTTTCAGTTTAATTGATGTTATTCTGATCTTTTCTAAAATGTATATCTGCATTGCGTATTTCTATAAATGCACAATCGTAACCTTTGTAGCAATATTTAAATAAATATTTAATACATTGCACAGTGGAACATATTTCTACATTAATATGACAATTACATTTCAATAAAAGGAAACGATTGTATGGAACAACAAACCTATTATCAGCTGTTCTGAATGAATATTGATTTAAATAAATTATTTTTCTCCCATCATCTCTTCGCTTATATAATGGATATCCTGTTGCTTGAAAACTAGTAAATTTCGTAAATTATTTTGGAAAATTCTTTGTACACTTTTCCTTAGCTTTATCCATACATGGAGAATCCATATTTTGAGCTCCACAAGGACCATGTATCATAAATTGTTTCACAATATTGTATAAATTTGGATAAATGTCTAATACTAATTCTTTAAATTCTTTTACATTTAGGTTGAATACCTTAGCTACAATATCTGGTCTAGCAATCGCAGTTTTATAAGTTTTAAAATTTTCAATTATTTTTTTCCATTTTGGGTTGTATGTTATTGTTAACAAAAGGTCAGGTTTTCTAAAGTGATTAACAAGTGTCATGGATTTAATATAATTTTGTTTTAAACACCGAGGACTTCCAATAAAATTGGATGGTAATATACACATTTTTCCAATTTTTATATTTTCAGAATCATTTTTTTTATGCAAATAATCCATTACTCCTTTATAACATTCACTTCTTAAAATATTTTGATTTTTTCTTGTAAAATATAATCTTGAACTTTCAACTTTAACAAAAGCGTCCACTATAATCTGTTGCGTAACTTTACCTTAATTAAGATGAGGATTAAAGTCATTTCTAACACTAAATCTATAATTATCAAATTGCAAATTAGAAATATTACTATTACCGATTATACATTTCATATTTGGCATCCATCCATAACCACCACCTGGATAAGTAAGTGGGTATGTCATTGGATCGGTATGTTTGCTTACTAAAGGAATAGGGATTGGTTTATCATATTTTGAATATATGACAATGTCACGTTCCACCGGGGTTACAACATTTTCTCCAACAAAAACTATTGCAACTTCATTGCATGTAGCTTCGTTATATTTATTTTTATCTAAATCCTTATTACGTTTTATAGCTATTGTAACTACTCTTGGCAGATATTTATACTTGCCGTATATCGTTTTATTTCTTCTTGTTCAACCTCATACATCATTTTATAAGCTTTAGCATAAGGATTGAATTTTCTTAATAAGTTATCTAATTGACTTAAAAGTTTTATTTTCATGTCAGAATTACTTTTATCATTTTTTCGTTTAGCTGTTGCCATTTCATTATCTAAAATATATAACTGTCCGTATTTTCGTGATTCATGCTCAATTGGATGCAAAGAAAAAACATTGTGATATATTTGACCACAAATTCTTATAACTTGCGGACTTTGGCCAGGTAGTTTAGCATAATTAGCACCAAAACTGGCAAATGCCAATAAATTGTTATATATACGAATATTTTTACGAAAATTAATGCTGTCTTTTGAGTTACCCCTAGCCAATAACTTCAACTCTTCTAAATAATGAGGATCATCCGATAAATTTACTTTTCCCTTATGACAACAATTAGAAAATTCACCACCTCTACTACTTTCAAAATAGAAGTGTTTAGCACTGCAATATTTGCAAATTTCCGTCATTGAACCTAAGTAATTTTCAATAATCAATTTGTCATCAAAATCTATATTTGCAGTTCGACCTACAATTTTTGATTCAATCAAATATTCTAAATGTTTATCGATTTTATTTAAAACAGGTTTGCGATACTGTTGATTCTTTAATGGTTTTTTTTCATATTATACGATACGTCATATATATTTAAATATCTTCCTTTGTCATCTAATTTTAACTTTTTTAGTAACACTATTGGTTGCTCAATATTTTGTGAATTTTTTCTTTTTTTTAAATTTCTTGTAAACAATATTTGACTTATTTATTAAGATCTCGTTTTCTTCCACTATTTAAATTTTTTTTACAGATTTTTCCTTCATATACTTTTTTCTGTTCATCATTTTTATTGTTCCAGTAAATTTATTTTTTTTTAACGCGTCTTCTTCACTTTTTTCAATTCTTCACTATTCTTTTTCTGTAATTTTTTTAAGTTCGATTTTAACTTTTTATTTATTTTTCTTTCAATTTGTTGGTTCCCAGACTTACTTTCTTTATAAGCAATTCATTTCCTCACAGCTTCTCCTTCAAGATCTTTTTTTAATTCTTGACTGTTCATTTTCTGTATTTTTCCTGATTGCCTATGTTTCATATATTTTTAATAAATGTGAACGAATTTGAGAAATATCAAAATGAATAGTACAAGGACATACATTATAAACAATAGCAACTACAAAGGCTATTGCATAAACGCCACAATCATAGCTGTTAGTTTGTGATTGCACTTTATCAAAGGGTATTTTCAAATCGGGATAGTTGATAAATAATCTATTTAAAAAAATGTTGTGCTCATCCTGTAAGTAAGTCCGATTTAAACTATCATATATATGTACAACCTTATTACTATAGTACATACATATCCAATGACCTATTTCAGAAGTCCCAGAGAACAGTAATTGGATGTAATCATTATTAATCGGAATAGAATTTATATTCTCAGGAATTTATACCAACAATGTTGATTCCATATTGAATAATGAATAAGATTTAAGGATTTCATTAAATTCAAATATATGCAAATCATTTAACATAGAAGCATTTCCAGTATATGATCTGCTACCCTTTACGATTCAAGTTTGTTCCGTTGTTAAACCCATTGTAAATAATAATAATGATTATTTTAACTATTATTTTTTTATTTTTACTGTTTTATTTCTTTTATCATCAAGCTGAAAATAAATAAAAGAAAGATTATTATACAATATGAAATAAAATATAAAGAAATAAATAAACATGATCAATTTACAGTTGAAGTTTGGTTTAATTCTATATGGACATATCTACAAAAATTGTATATATTTAAATATTTTTTATGTATAGTTCTTATATATAACAAAAATATAAAAGTTGTTTAGTTTTCATTTTAGAAGTCATGTTTTAGCCTTAGTTAAGAGAACCAAATCACCTTAAATTATCAAATTTAAAAAAAATAAAATAGAACAATAATATAATCGAAAAAATGTATATAAACTCTAAAGTCTTATATTTCACGTGTTAATAAAATAAACAATGTACAGTATCCGGACAAAACAACTTTACATTACGCGCCACAACATAGCCGCCGGTTCTGTTGGTAACGGGGCTCCGTCAACAAGGTTAGGACAGACGCATCAGCGGCTATGGGTGGCGGTTCTATAAAAGTCAATGCGCCTAGGTTGACGTCGAATAGTGAACGTAGCGCGTAATTTAAAATGGCAATGTAATTTATATAACAAATATTGAATTTAATCGAGTTCTAATTCAAAAAGTGCTATTCGAACACCTCATTTAATTGAATGGGAAATCTTATTGATCCCTATCGATCATTTTTAACAGGGAAATGTAGTGGAGCATGCGAAATAATTTTGAAGATGCTGCCTCTTCGGGATTCTTTTTTACCATATAAAGGATCTATAATTATTTATTTCCAGTGTCGAGCTTGCAGACTTATTGGGGATCTTGCATTATTAATAAAAGAAATACATTACGAAAATGAATCTTATATTTATTTATTCAAAAATTTCGCATGCTCTACTACATTTCCCTGTTAAAAATAATCGATAGGGATCAATAAGATTTCCCATTCAATTAAATGAGGTGTTCGAATCGCACTTTTTGAATTAGAACTCGATTAAATTCAATATTTGTTATATAAATTATATTGCCATTTTAAATTACGCGCGACGTTCACTATTCGACGTCAACCTCGGCGCATTGACTTTTATAGAACCGCCACCCATAGCCACCAATGCGTCTGACCTAACCTTGTTGACGGAGCTCCGTTACCAACAGAACCGGCGGCTATGTTGTGGCGCGTAATGTAAAGTTATTTTGTCCGGACACTGTACATTTACTTTGAAATACAAAAACAATGAGAACAGAATTAATTCGAGAATAGACGTTAAATCGAAAATTCTAAGAAAGTAGCTCGAAAAGTATACTAGATTCTACAAGGCATATACACAATGACACAGTATACACATGTCAACAAAGGTACAAATTCCTTGATCTATACCCAATGTGAAAACATAAACCATCGTATAAGATTTAAAGTATACTCGAATTCCAATATTATATTGTCTGTACCAAACTATTTGGTTCATTTTCATTACTACGAAAATAAATGAAAATGTTACAAAATTATTAATAATTCAATCGTTTTAATTGTAGTTTTTCAGTATTTTTTATTGAAATTTCAATAATATACTATTGGATTATCTAATCAATAATGACTTACTAATAATTTAATTGTACATTTAGAAAAAAACTTTTATTACGAGCTATTGAAAATTGAATTATTTTACTTGTTCTTCTAATAACAGCACAAAAAATGTCAAGAAAACTGTACTTCAGGTATAGGATTAAAAAAGCATTATATATACATGTACATTATATACAGGGTGTCCCATTTTAAAACCACCACCCAAAAATCTCCCAACCAAAGCATTTAGAGAAAAATTTGTTAAACAAAAGTTGTCAAGTTTCTAGGGGGACGCACAACGGCGAACTTGACCTTGACTTCGACCTTGACCTTCATCGTTATTTTAAGGTCAAATTGATTTGAAATGAAGAGCGGAAAGGCCTATAAACGCACAGAGAGAGAGAGAGGGAGAGAGAGAGAGAGAGAGAGAGAGGGAGAGAGAGAGGGAGAGAGAGAGGGAGAGGGACAGAGAGAGAGAGAGGGAGAGGGAGAGAGAGAGAGAGAGAGAGAGAGAGAGAGAGAGAGTCTCTCTCTCTGCTAATTGTCCTTACTATGTTTCTCTCGCTCTCTCACTTGCGTATCGCGCTACATTTTGTACATTGCTATTAATATACGATCTAACTAAACGTAACGCACTCTTTGTCATTTCACTTCTGACTCTCAACCTATTCCCCGCGCTTCTCTCAAGTCAATTACTCGCGACCAAGCTACGTAGCTCAAAACTCACAATGCCCCCGCGGGCTCACGTGTTCGAGGACCAACACGTGCAGCATACTGCGCTACGGGTCAGACTTCGTATAGCCTGCAAGAGGCCCACAATAAGATGTAATTCTCTCCTCTCGTAATATTATTTAACGGATCTAACAACACCGTTACAATATATATATATATATATATATATATTGTAACGGGGTGGGACCTTGAGTGAGCGACGAAAAACACAAAAGGAGCGCCGGGACCGAGGATCGATCCGGCGTCCCCGAGATCTCTAAGCAAACATGCTATCCTTATAGCCAATGCTGCCTGTGTCGTCGCTCGCTCAACCTGCCTCGAATACCGCCTGGGTACGGGTAGCAACCCGTTATAATATATATATATATATAATGGTAATATAATACTTAATAGTATCTATACAGTATGAACACTAGCCGTAACACATAATTTTGAATTACGCGCCATAATATATCAATGGCTCCCATATTAATTGATATCAGTTATCCTTTGAGCATACAGTACTGGAGATAACTTGCGGTATTATGGGAGTGAATATAATACTAAAATTAAAATAATATTAAAATTCTATAATTGAGAAAAATGTAAAAATCCCTTAAAAGTAGCAATAAATAATAATAATTTTTATTCCACGATATATTGGTGGTCCAGGTGGTAGTGGCAAAAGTTATTTGCACAATGTTATTATTGAATGTACATTAAAATTGCCACCTAACATTAATGAACAAACAAAAAGGTGTAATATTTGTCCTAATACAAAACATGGAGTATTTTTGAAAAATATGCAAGTTTCTATAAAAATAATTTTGTATAAAAATAAAAAAAAAATATAAAAATAATTTCGGATGAAATCTTAATGGTTTCAAAACATACCTTTGAACCAATAAAGACATTTTTTCAAGATTTATGCGGTAATAATGATTTTTTTAGTGATAAAATTATTGAATTGAATAGAATAGAATAGAATAAATTTTATTTGAGCAAGTCAAAAAATATGCAACATTACAAAGTTCACTCAGTACAATTTTTTGGTTCTTAGCAGCATTTATAGAGAACAAGTTGCACGCTAGGTCCTTATTCTTTCATATTCAATCACAGTCAATATCATAGTCAATACATCTAATACAATGTTTACAGAGCTATCGCAGCAAATATGCAGCCTTATGTACAAATTCTTCGTCATGCTCGATTTTCGCTTACATTTATTAGATGGCTATGCAGAGCCACTTTGAATCTCGAGAGCGAGGCCAAGGTTCTTATGCTGTCTGGCACCGAATTCCATAGCCTCTGCCGAAAAACTCGAAACGATTTTAAACCCACCTCTGTGCGCGACTTCGGTAAGGCCAGTTCCCTGGATACCCTCACCGTATTGTTACATCATGCGATTTTCGACAAACACTTCCTATAGTTTGCTATGGCAACCGGACAAAAATAATGGAATCATGTATAAAAAGAAGTCAATTATGGTCATCTTTCATAAAATTATCATTAAAGGAAAATTTAAGATTGAAAAATATAGATAACGCATTTAACAATTGGCTCCTCGATGTAGGAGAAAAAAAAATACGACAAAATTTGGATTAGAATATGATATGAAAGAAATTTCAAAAGAACTTATTTGTAATGATGATTTAATTACAGAAATTTTTGGAGATAAAATAGATTCAAATGACTTAGCTTTGAACAATAAAGTGATCTTATCGCCTTTGAATTTTGACGTATTAGAAATTAATGAAGATATAGTAGAAAAACTAGAGGGAAAACGTTACGTATTTTATTGCGATGCCAGAATTGAGAAAGAAATTGATGATACATTAACAGAATCAATCCCAACAGAAATTCTAAATTCATTAGAAGAAATACTTTTTCTTATGATAAGAAGACAATTCCCAATACGATTGAGTTTTGCATGATCATAAATAAGTCACAAGGTCAATCTTTTGATAAAGTTGGATTATATTTGCGTACTCCAGTATTTAGTCAATTATATGTCGCTTTTTCTAGAACAACATCAAAGAATAACTAGAAATTATTTTTAAATAAAGAATATATATATATATATATTGTAACGAGCGGCGAGACGCGCACGTCGGCGCGGGGAGCCGAAGCGCGGGAAGGCCGGTAGAGATCTCGTAAGACATGAGACAGTTAACTTTTGACCGCACTCGCGAGCAGTAATGACGACGCGCGCCAAAAGTTATAGACAGCAGCAGCAAAGACAGCAGCCCTAGCAGCAACAGCAGCATCGTGAGCAGCAATAGCAGCACGAGTGCAGCAACAGCAGCAACGGCAGCAACGACAGCGACCAGAGCTACCACCGCACAGCAACACGGCAAGGTCGAGCAGGGGACTCCCTGGCCAAAATACAAAGAGGATCGTCACTATAATATAAAGTAGGATCTCATTTTCCTTTTATTTATACGCGATCGACTGGCGAGGCATTTGGCCCCAGTCGTTGTTCCGGTATATTTTGTGGCCTTCTCGCGACGCGAATACGCGCAACACGGACGCCGGATTGCTTAACTGAATAAACGCCTTTTTATTAGAATCGGTAGAGTGTTCATTTGATCGTCGTCCCGATCCCTCTTCCTATTCAAACCGCCGAATACCGCCGCCTCCGCGGGCACTACACAGGAGTGTAGTGCATACTGAGCACAGGGGTATCGTCGCAGGTAGGCGACCACACGAGCGAGTACAGCATCTCGCAAAAGCAAAGTGCAGAAGGACTTTGTATTTGTACGGGGTACATAGGCAGTTAGCCGCCTAAAAACCACCCCGTTACAATGTATAAATCTGATCGGCTGAGTTATCGCCTCTATTCCTTTTACATTTGGTATATAATTGACTAAGTTATCACCACTTTTTTGAAAATTGATAATTAATTGGCTAAGTTATCGCCACTTTTTTTTACATTTGATAATTAATTGGCTGAGTTATCGCCACTATTTTATCACATTTAATAATTGATTAGAATATATATGTAAAATCAATGTAGGAAATTATTGGAGAGTATTCCATTCGTAAATATATAAAAAATTAATTATTATTAATATTATACTATCTAAGAATATATCTTTCTTTTTTTGTGTTTATTAAATTTTATTAATTTTAATTTATTCTAAATATAACATAGTATATATAATAGATAAATACATACTATTGCATAAAATTGTAATGCGGGCATTTTTATTAGCATATTATGTCTAATAATAATGACAGGCTCAACCGTGTTGAAGGCAGAGAGCAATTTTATTTCAATTACTATATAAATATAAATATATTTCCAATAATATACTACTACTAATTACTTCATCTAACCAAACTACATTAATTACTTCATACTAAAAATACAATTATTTATATCTCGTAGATATGCTATAGATGATATCCAGATGACAGGATAAAGCTAAAATTGACGTCACGTCATTTACTCAACAAGACAGATGACCATCAATATACTCGATAAAATCCTTGTCTCCCTCTAGCCGTGTCCAAGTGTCAGGATGACCCCCAGGTCGACGTGACATCGTCTACAAGGAAGAGCACTAGCTATACTTCAAATGTACGATAAATAATCGCAACTTCATAAAAATGATGTCAGAGTATCATATTCGATAAAATCATGCAAAATACCACATCTAATACATCTCGTGTGTCATTTGTATGCCTACAATTTTTTACGACCGACATGCCAAAAAAAAAAAAAAAATTTCATACGTCGTACGTACGATTTTTTGCTCACTTTAAAAACTCAGAAACAAAAAATTGAAGTATAAAAAAACATTGTCAATGAGATGACACTATATACTAATCGGTAAAGATCACAAATATATTAAAAAATTTAATGTTTACAAAATAATTTCCACAAAATATAGGGTTTTTTTACAGAACACTCATTTTCCAATTTTAAAAATTTTAATATAATGTAGATTAGAGGCATTGCACAGAAACTTATTACAAGTTAGTCGAAAACAGGGATCAGAGAGTAAAAATTAATTAATTAATAAAAAAGAAAAAATTAATTCTAAGCGAAACTGAAGTAATTACTCCAGGAGCTAGGTACCACAAGGTACTATTTTAGGTCCACTTTTATTTATTATATATGTTAATGGTCTTTTACAAAATATGCCTTCTAATTCAATAATATCGTATGCAACCGATACAGCAATTATATCTATGGGTAACTTCTATACAAAGGTCAAAGCTAAAATAAATAATTACTTATGTACAGTTTACAAATGACTTGCTCTGAATAAGCTTACACTATACAGATTTTTTATTACAATGTGAAATGGATGAATCATTTAGAATATTTAATAAATAGGATGAAATATTTGGTATTTATATTTTGTAAGTTACAAAGATTTATGCAAACTAAAACTTTAAAAATGACATACTATGCATTTTTTCATAGTATTATCAGTTACGGTATGATATGAATAACTTGGGGAGGTGCGTACTCCAGTTCATTAAATTTTTTGCAAAGGCTACAAAACAAAATTTTGAAAATCATAAACAAAAACAACTTTCCTCTGGATAATCTTTTGAATATTGTTGAACAATTTGCCTATGAGTCACTAGTAGATCATTAAAGCACTGTAAAAAATAAATTTTTAAAATCGGAAAGCCAAACTAGGAATAAAAGCATACAGGTACCTCGAAAATTCAAAACAATAGGTAATAAGAATAGTTACCTTAAAGCCATTAAAGTTGATAACGATCTGCCTAACAGCCTAAAGACTCTCTGTTCTAAGAACTATAATTACAAATTAAAAGAGTAAATTAAGAATCACATAGATGCTAAGATGTTTGTATATTACATTGGCCAAATCGTTATTAAATAAACTATCGTTTTTTGAATGTACACAATAAAAATTTTCTGTATTTTTAGTTTTTGAGATGAAAAACTTGGGGGAACCCAAATTGTTCTTAGGCATGAAAGTTCAGAGAGACAGAGAACATAAACTACTGAGACTAAGCCAACCAAATTATACAGAGAAAATAATTAAGAGATTTAACATGGATGAAAGCAGACCATAGAGTACGTCAATGGTCACTCGTGAAGTGAAAAACAGAGAGTCAGAATTACTAAAGAAAATAAAAGTCTATTTATTATTTTGTACAGAGAATGTCACAATAAGAATTATCTGTATTTTTAGTTTTAAGTAACTATTAGTTTTTAAGAATGCTGGGCCCGCGAACAGGCAACTGCGTTTACCTTTGCGGGATTTTACTATTATATAAATAATATGTAATTTTTCTGGTTTAAATATTAAATAAATAAATTACTAAATTACTAAAATAATAAGTTAATAATAATTATGTAAATAGAGTATGTGTGTGAGTGAGAAGTGGATTTTAAATTTCCGTTAGATCGTGGGATGGAATAATGTATATTATAGAGTCGTGAAGTAGAGAGAGATAGCGCGGGAGTATGCCCTCGCGGTAGATATCTTGAGAAGCACTCGTTCACTGATATTTCGTGAGTAGAGCCATACCAGTAATATGACGTTTTCTCAGTTTCGCGAGTAGGTTTTGCAGGAAACGAGATTACCCAGCAACGAGAGAAAGGAAGTCTTCAACAATTGTAAACGGAGATTAGTGACTGTTACTTATTCATGTGTAGGAGCCGTGTGAGAAAGAGTGCCGGATTGTAACTCGCGTCAAGAGAATATAGCTATATATATATATATATATATATATTGTGGCCGGATTTGCGTGAGACTAATACAGTCGTGAAGTTGAGTATATTGTTGTTCACTTTCGTTGTTCAAAATTATTAGCGGAATCCCCTCAGTGAGACAGGCGCTCTTAATAGCCGGTATAACTAAATATATTACGTGTTTGAGGTCTGGCGCTTAATAAATTCGGCGTTAAAGTATTCCTAGAGAGAGATTATACGGGTAAATCGGGAAATTGCCCATTGCCGGTTTTCTCCCCGAAATACCACGTTACACCACAGACGTTATGAAAACTTTTATGTTGCAGCACGAAGCACAAACTCAGAGACCGTCAGAGGCCAAAGTGGCAAATATCTAGAGTCATCAACACCAGTTCAGAGACAGAGTTCAAAGGAGAAAGATAACTCATAAACAAAAAGCTTCAGATGCAAAAAATTGAGCCACTTCATGTCGGACTGTTCGCTGGTGGAATATGACCTTTGGTTCTGCTATTCTTGCAACAGTGTAGTAGGATACCAGGGAAAGTAATGCTCCAACGCTATTCAGAGGTATAAAAACACTAAATACACTAAGACTAATAATACTATAAATAACACAGGTAAAGATAAAGGTGGGTTCAGATGCAAACGAAGAGATTTCAGAGCAAAGAAGCCTTATGATAGACGAGCCATGAAAAAGAGCTACAAAAAGGAAGCTGCAATAAAACAAGTAAACACTTTAATACCTCTTCAAATGAATTAAATATTAAATTTATTGCAGACTCAGGATTTACTTATAAGCAGAGATTTAATATTAAGAGATGACATAACATGCACTAACGAAGAAATTCGCGGTACAAACAGAGAAGAAAGTGCTAACATTAGAATAGATGGTAGAAGAAATCTATTTCTGAAACCCTAAGGTAATGATAAAATAGTACATCTATCAAATATAATACATGCAGAGAATATATCAGACAATATACTATCATTGCGGAAGTTCGTAGAAGCAGGATATGGAATATATCTAGATGATTCAGAGCTGAAAATATTGGATAAGAAAACAGACAACAACCTAATAAAAGGCTGCTACAAAAAACCAAACTGCATAGTATACTTCAGAGTACAAGATACAAATTCAGAGAACAAATGTGAGAAAAATATAGTCAGAGTAAAACTAGTTTCACTGGAAGATTTCCTAACACAATCTCAGACGGATTCTCAAACGGAGATACAAAATTCAGAGAACAATGTTTAAAGAACGTTTAAGTGAATATAAAGTGAAGAATTCTTGATCTAAACAATACTCTTACAGAGGCTGATGCAGATTAACTCAACGGAATTTTTTGCAGAGAAACTACAGAGAAAAGTAAATGTAAACCAAGCGAAGGAATGTTATGGCATTGTAGACTGGTACATACTTCTTGGATTAAATCGACGGCTGAGGGGAATAATGCCCTATCTGGGAAGTCGCTTGAAGGTCCTTTCCGGGTAGCCGGGTCAAAAACGACTATCTCACGATACTTTTTTCAAATTTACGCGTTAAAAAATGTTGAAAAAATTCGTGGCCGACTCCAAGCTGCAACTTGTCTTTTATATATATATATATATATATATATATATATATATATATTTCGTACATATACACACAGGCACGCGCATGCACACATATTTATATATATACATATATCACAATTTGCTAATTTTACAAAATTGTCAAAATTTGCAAAATATTCAAAATTCTCAAAATTCTCAACAATTCCGAAATTTGCAAATTTTCCAAGTTTGTAACCTTTGTGTACGAGTGTATATATATATATATATATATAACAAGTTACAACTTGAAATCGGCTACAAATTTTTTCAAAATTTTTCACCCAGTATATTTCACAGGAATCGCCTATTAAAATTTTGCAGGTTTTGCATTAGTGTCTTTCCCAGGTGAAAACAGATTCTTTGTAGTCCAAGTGGACGATTACACAAGGTATCCGATCTGTGTCAATCATAAAAGTGACAATCACTGATGATCATCATCAGTGACTGTCTCGACAGATATCTGTCGACTAGATCTCGACAGCACGTATGAGAAACTTGCTAGGAGAACATGAAAAAGTGTGTTACATCCGAGGAGATAATGGAACAGTGTTTGAACAGTTCAGAGGACGAAATATACCATGCACGAATAGCAAGTATAAACAAAGATCCAATTAATAATTCAGAGGCAGTAAATTCACAATTCAGAGAGGAATGGAAAAAAGTAATTCAAGATGAGCTGAAAACAGTGAAATACAATAAAGTATGGGAGATCATATACAAACCGAAGAAAACTTCAGAGACCAAAAAAAATGAATATCATTGACTCTAAATTGATCTTTGGGAGAAAAACTAACTAGAAAGGACCAGAGAAATTTAAAACCAGACTGATAATTAGAGACTTTAAAGATAAAAGCAGTTATTAACTGAGTGAGACCTATGCTCCACTTTATAGACTGCCAGTCATAAGATCTGCACTATCAGTCATGAACAAATACGATCTAGAGTCCATCAACTAGATGTAAAAACCGCATTTCTGAATGTAATACTAGAAGACGTAGTATTCATGGAAATTCCAGAAGGACCTGATATTGACAGAAAGAGTAAGATGTTTAAACTGAGAAAAATACTCTATGGACTGCAGGCTAGCCCAAAGAGATGTAATCTCAGATATTTAGAGAAAGCTAGTAAGCTAGAACTTGAAAGTGATATAAATGATCCTTGTCTATTTACCTGAAGGAAAGAAGGTAAAATAGTCATGCTAGTTTTGTATGTAGACGAGATACTACTAGCAGAAAATGATTCAGAGAGATTTCAAAAAGTCAAAAACAAACTGTATAAAGTTTTTGAGATGAAAGACTTGGAGGAACCCAAATTGTTCTTAGGCATGAAAGTTCAGAGAGACAGAGAACATAAACTACTGAGACTAAGCCAACCAGATTATACAGAGAAAATAATTAAGAGATTTAACATGGATGAAAGTAGACCATAGAGTACGCCAATGGTCACTCGTCAAGTGAAAAACAGAGACTCAGAATTACTAAAGAAAATAAAAGTCTATTTATTATTTTTCACAGAGAATCTCGATAAGGATATTTTGAGTCGTTGAATACAAATTTGAACATAAGTTTTCAATTCGAATTGGCCATTTTTAATTGTTAAAATCTGTGTTCATATTCATAATCTGGATTTAAAAAATACGAATTTTCATAAGAAATAAATGTATGGATCAAGAGATTAATTTTTGGCCCCACAATATTAGGCCCGCTAATATGCTTTTTGAAAATAAACTTCACATTCAAGTTCAGCGACCCCAAAATACCCGGCTAATTTCAAGTGAAGTCAAGTGAATTGTTTCATTAACTATCATGACTTGGATAGTTAAATGCTGTAGATACGGATTCTTTGTGTTGACTATGTTTGTGTTATTACCATGTAAATTTTGTGTAAATAATAAATTTAATATTTTAGAGGATGACAAATATGACTCGAGGCGTGATCGGCATCATGTTACGTCAGTTTCAATATCTCCTAATAATGAATCCATCCCCTTAAACATTAGATTTTTGATCACTTTAATGTATTAAAAAATAGAACGTTTTTTTTTATTTCTAGATAAGTCATAATCTCACATTAATTCTGTTTATCCGCTACTATTAATAATAGAAAAACAACTTATTACTTTTTTAATAAATCATCATTAAAAATGGCTCTAAATTTGTATATTTTTGGAACAATTCTTTGCTTATTAACAATAATTTTTAAGACAACTTTTTCCTTCTAAAATATGGATACTCCAGGTAAAGCCTGTGTAAAATCCTTATTTTATACTATCCATTTTTACGATAAGAATGCTTAACAAAGTTTCTCTAAAAATGGTGCTTTCTATTTTTTAACTTCTTTCATATCTGCAGAGACATATTTGGAAATACCTAAGTAGAGCAGATTGAATTAAAAAATATAGTTGAATTTTTTATATTAACCATTTGAGCAATAAATACTAACATTTTTAAAAAAATTAATTTTTATTGCCCATAATAGCTAATTTAAAAAAAGAAAATTAATATTCAACTTAGTCGAATACACTTAGGTAGATCTAAAAATGTTTCTGGAAATATCCAAAAACTTTTCAAAAATGACTTGAACTGTTTTTGTGAATGATATGTTAAGTAATGTTTATTTTATAGAGGGTACAGCTATGATTTTATAGAGGGTAAATAGAGTTTAACATTTTGTTCATAAATACAAAAATATCCAAAAATTAAATAATACATAAGAAAAGGTTCAATTATATCTAAAATTTGAGATTATTTCTGCAGGTGATTTGTAAATTTTCTTTTTTTTTAAGTATTGAATCCAGACTAGTTACTGTCTAGAACATGTTTTGGCATCAACTAATAAACAAGTATAATAATTAAAATCTATCATAACTTATTAAATTAGTAGACGATTCGAGTGAAAGTTGAAATAATTTAAACTAATTCTAAAGAATATAGAACTTATTTCATGAAGATAATAAATAAGATAAAACAATATTTCCGCATTTCTCAGTGTACATTATAAAGTATTTTTATTACATAATAGATCCCATTAAAAATAACTTATTTTACTAAATAACTTACAGAGATAATTATTTAGTCAATTAAGAGAGTTAATAAGATGAGTATAAACTGGGGAATAGAAAGTGAGCTTTATGCAGATTTATATACAACGTTTTAATTAAAAATACTTACTACAAATATTTGTTATATGCTTTTTAGCGTTATTTTTATCATTAAATATTAATTTTATTGCAAGAAAAGTATGTTATACATAAAAAGTTTCTTTTAATTTACCATTATAAATGACGCCTTTTTTCTAGAATGATACCTATATTTTGAAATGTGTACAGTGATATTTATTATTATTCCAAAGCACACCTGGCTAGCACACAATCACGCGTATAAAAGCTAAAATGATGTTATAAAAGGAAAATTTAAAATACTGAGCTAAACATAGTCCAAGTGATCATTCTTCATGCATCAACACATCATCGTAACCAATTTAATTCTAACATACTATATTTTTTCTACTAATATAATGTAAATAAATATAAACATTCTGATTATTATAAGTCTCATTCTAATAAAATTTAATTACATAAATTAAATACAATAATTTAAAAAAGTTTTTACAAAATATAATAATTTATATGGTAATTGTTTAAAAAAGCATCGCGTTAAGTTTCTTTACGGTTTTGTTATAATATGCACCAGTGACTATAATATAATAATGTTGCTGACGTTATAATGTATTTTTAAAAGTATGCATAAAGTTAATTTTTATAATACTTTTTAACAATATTTAAGAGTAACAATGAATTAATTTATTATTTTATTGAGTAATATAAGTCAATTAAGGAGACACACTAATTTGCAATCCTTTTTTCCTACTTTGCTCCATGCAAATTCAGATTTTGGGGTCGCAGTTATGGTAATAATTAACACATTAATATGTAAAATTAAACTTAATCAAGAGTCATACTTATCAAGAGTACATGGTGATTGTTGAGTTATCACATATAAAATTCAGGATATTTGTCCGCAGAATAATACTAAAACATTTAAATTAGTCAAACATTGTATAGTTACTAAAATTTATTAACCGATTAATTTGAACTTACTTATAAGAATGACTGTCAACCAGAGATATTTATTCGCATTTTTCTTTTCTCTTACACGTGCACTGAGAGAAGTATTTCTTTACTATAAAAAATGGATTTCCTTGTCGTTAATAAGCGAACTTATTATACTATTACTGAACATTAATTGCAATTTCCAGTATGCACAAATAACTGAAAATATAAACAAAAGTAATGTTCATATTAACATATAACTTAAATGCAGTTCTAAATCTAATAAATTAAAAATTCCGTTTCTAATTTCTTTTTTTTACATATAACTATTTCTCAAATATAAACTTCAGGCCTACATTCAAATTGTGTAATAATGTTAACAATATTTTTACTTATATATTTAGTTAGTTATGCATACTGGAAATTACAATTAAAGTTCAATAATAATGTATTTGGTTTGCATATTAACTATAAAGAAGTCGCTTTCTTTATAGTACAAAAAAACTTCTCTCAGTGTAAGTTTAACTTGGCTTTATATCTTTTAATTGTAATTTGTAAGTTAATTTAGCTTTCACGTTTTTTTGAACTTATATTAGTATTTTAACTTCTCTTTTACACTGGGATAGGACTTTTGGCTATTTATAATAGTAAATTGAGGATAGACTTTTAAGATATTAAATTTTACTATCCCAAAATAGTCATTTTTTTTATGAGATCGGAATTTAAAAAATTTCATTTCAATTCCGCTTACTTTCATATTTTACACCTACTAGGTATATTCTGTGAATATTATTATTATTATGATTATTAATTATTATTAATTTATATAGAAGACAGAAAGAGATTAAATTTTTTTTGCGGCGAATGGATTTGAACGTGGGACCTTCTAATCTAGTAGCCAGGGTGGTTTCCGTAGCCAATCAAAATCTAGTCAGACACCAAAGGTTTCTAGACGCACTTTGGCCCGCTGATTACGAATTTCTAAAGCGTTTTACCTATAGTTCTAAATTAAAAAAGTTATTAATAATTTAATTGTTTAAAAAGCTTGTTTAAAACATTATACCTCAATAGATTTCTCTTATAATTACTCAGAAATATACGCGATCTTACGGAATAAAAAAATGTTATAGCAGCTGAGATATTAGAAATTTAGTGAAAATTAGTTGCAAAATTCATCTCCGCACACACAATTTGCATCATAACTTCGGTTCTACTCCTCATATTCAGACTCTCCACCTCTCATTTAGGAGAGGTCGTAATCCTCTATTAATATGTATAATAAGATTTGAATAAACATTTGTTTCCAAAAAATTAATGTGATATGAATAACAAAAAAAATATAGAAACGCCTACTTTCTATTCTTTATTAGTAAATTTAACTATCTAACCTAGGAACCTATGTCAAAAGTTATACAGAATTATTACTTGTTTAAAAAAGAATAATATTCTGTATGGTGTATTTTAATTATAGTTATTCATTCGAGTAAAATAACAATTCAAGTCCGTGAGCGCGCCTGATGTTATACCTTACGCGATACTGCATAGTGCGTAATGACAGCTTAATAAGTTATGTATTTTGTTTATAATACTCAATGAATTGTGCATTTATATTTTAATTTCAACATTGCCTAATAAACATGAAAGTGGTGTAGCATGTGTTCTCATGTGTTCTGCTAATAGTGGTACACTATAATATAAAACATAATTCTCTCATCGCGAGTTTTCCAATTATTTGAGCTGCAATTTTTTAAATCTTTTCATCGAGTTCTTTAAGATCATCTTTACTCATTGACTATATACGATAATTCGTAATCTGCTTTGCAACGCCTTCTAAACAGCAATGAAAATAATCGACGATGAAATGAGATATAATATTGAATTTTAGATAGGATTATCTGGCTTTGCAATCATGTTTTGAACAGTTTTTGTGTGGATTCGAGGAATACTGGGAGAAGTTAATAAAGGATATCTCATGCTACCTTCAGCCCATAATCCTAGATGAAGATACCAGTTACACCCGCAGGTACCATTAAACTACTTAATATCTTGAATAGGCGCTCTAGCCACGGAATCAATACAGCATGTTAACACATGAAGTTTTAAATTTCTTTTTTCATGTGTTATAGTACAATAAATGCCTTGAGTTAACCTATTAATAACATCAACGAAGGAATTCAAAAAGAAACTCATGTCAGGTTTCTTTTTATTTAACCACAATCCACATGTTAGTAACTTATTCATTCGTTGTTGTCGAGGTAATTTATTTAACAGTAGATACAGAGGCCAATTTGAATATTGCGAGCACTCAAAGTTCGGATCCCCGTCCATATGAAATATAGCACTGACGTAACTGTCTCTCGCTTGTGCGGGCAGAGAATTAACAAACTTGCAATATTTTTTACCGTCATATACATCTTCCATGCGATCACGATCCGGAAGACATTCCCTAACAACATAGACATAATGAACTTCATAAAAACTTATTAAATCTTGAATTTGTGTAAACGGATCAAGAATAACAGGAAAAGCTGGTATATCACGGATTATCTAAATCTAACTCTGCTTCACATAATAGGCAGTTCAGTATAGAGGATATTTCCACAAATATTCCTACATAAGCAGTACAATTGTAACAAACTGCATGAAATTCTGCATGATCTGTTGGGTTTAACAATTTATCGAGAGAATATTCAGAATCCGGCATAATAGGCGATTCAAAAATAAAATTAATCAATTTAAATAAATTAATCATAGCCGAAGTGGATAACATATTCGTAATGCAAAATTTTAGAATCATCAAAAACAACTCTCCCTTTTTTATATTAACAGATGTTTTGATAGGCTACATAAAATTAGCATTACCCACCATTTCTGCTACATTTCTAGGACATTTGTAGGACTTATTATGGTTTCCTTCATCTTCTAATACGATGCTGCGCAAGTCCTTGCTCAAATCCTCATCTAATGATTCAACTGCAGTTACAGTCTTTGTAATAGAAAAATTTTCGATTTCATCAAAATCATTTTTTTTTAGTAGGAAGTGTGTGTGTGGGTTTGTGTGTGCTTTTTTTTATTTTCTCATGGAGAAGGAGGTATTAGGGAAAATCTTATAAGGAGGTATTAGGGAAAATCTTATAACGACCATAACATGACATAATTGATGGCGTCGTCGAAATATCCCCATCCCCAATGTCAGCCGTGAGTAGTATAGCTATACGGGTTCTGGACCCCCCCACCACTCGCTTTTTCCATATACATACACACAATCTCACCACTACAACGATAACTTATACACGGGTTCTTATGGGCAATGCAGTTCAAACCTTTATGTGTGTATGTGTGTGACGTCATTAGCACACCTATGCAGGTTAGATTAGCACACCTGTTGGTAAAACAGAACACCAGGTGTGCTTAAGGGTCTGGCACCAGGAGTCGGCGGCTTTACGGGACCCCCACCGCCACACCTGTGCAGGTGAGAGAGCAGAGCTGCGCCACCACGCTAGCTGTGCAGGCTAAGGTGTAGAGCGGGCAGCGACGGAGGTGGTGGAGTGGAGGGAAGCCTGACCGTATATTTCGAGCAGCTTACTCCTGGCCATGAGCCTTGTCCAGGAGGCCGCTCAAGGTCAAGCTGCGGCATCACAGCGTATGGAATCTTCTAGAAGGTTCCATGCAATAATGACGCGCAGTGAGATAGAGCGCGGATCAGGTTACACCTGATGTTTTTTCGCGAACGTATTTACAATCAGAAGCTGCTGCGTGTCAACAGCTCTCTCTCTTTTCCACTTTCTTCATTTCTCTCTCTCTCTTGCGGTGCTGCTATATGTATTATCGGCAGCTGTTTCTCTCTCTCTTTCTCCTTTGCTTTCTCTACCTTTTCTTTCTTTCTCTTTCTTTCTATTATATATTAATACGTCTTGTGTGAACTTTAGCCGCGCGCTGACGTCAGCGGCTGGATGCAACATATTTTAAGAACATATAAAAATATATTTAAGAATATATAAAAATTGCTTTTTGAATTATTATTTGTTTGATTATTATGATGGCATGCAGAAGGATAAGGTTAAGTATTGGAGTAAAATGAATGATAAGTCATACTAAATTTTTTCAAGTTTATTTTTTATATATAAGTATAAAAGTGAAAAAGTTTATAATATCAAATAGTTACAAAATATAAATAGGTAACTTATAAGATTAATTCTATTAAAGCCATCGTATAAAATATCGAAAAAAATAATTGACACATAATTCTCAAATACTTGAATACTAAGTTGTTAATATTCATTTACTTGAGAATTATGTGTCAATTATTTTTTCGATATTTTATACGATGGATTTAATAGAATTTATCATATGCATTACCTGTTACAAAATATTAATTTGAAGGATTTATTAATTGCATCTCATCCTCCGTCAGCTTCTTAAACCAATAAATGTTGTTCACTTTGTACACCTTCGTGTACATGTTGTCGACAATGCAGAATATATCTGCATTTTCCAGCTCCTCACGCGTTGTTATAGCCATCACGATGGTATCTAGCAGTGAATGCTGGTTGAGATCCAACCACTCTATTGGCACGCGCACCCTCGGTAAAATAAATGTATACTCTGCGTTGTTGTCCATATTTCTGTAAAAAATATCGATAATTAGCGTTTTATTACAAGTTGAATATTTAAATATATACTGCTAAATTAATAGATTGTGCAACTAGTGTGGAAAGTTGCATGTACAACGAGTGCGACCCGCCGGCTGCGCAGACTATGGGCAACACCATACGAGTTGCACAATCTATTATTTGCGAAATAAAAAATATTATATATACCTTTGATTATCACACTTCTCGTTTCTATTCTCTCTCCTCTTTTTTCGTCTCAGCTTTTCTATCTTTTTGTCTAGGCTCTCTTTCTTTTCCTTTTCGGCTTAACTCTCTCTCTCTCTTTCTTTTCCTTTTCGGCTTAACTCTCTCTCTTTCTTTTCCTTTTCGGCTTAACTCTCTCTCTCTCTCTTCGTAACTTTTGACTCTCTTCGTAACTTTCGGCTGACAGCTAAATGAAGACTGACTCCAATGATGACGCGCTCGTATTTATACGGTACAGTTAAGCTGTAATGTAACACCTTAGTTTGAACACGTATCTCTCGATTCTTCTCGGTATATTCCATTCAAAATACGATGACAGATGAGTCCCTTTGACTTTGCTTATGCACATTACTTTATAGATATGACGCTTAAATTTATTTTAACCTATTGAAACTATTGAAATCTAAAATCTTGATCAAATAAATTACTCTGCGATATGTCCAAATTCTATCTTGTTAAACTTCCCACCAAAATATTCCATGTAAATTTTATTGTTTTTACATTCTTCAGATAACTTGTTTAAATATTCTTGATTTTCCAAAATAAATTTACACATTCTCTGAGGTAAAAATACAGTAAAAGAATCATCCACATCGACAACAATTTTCTCACCATATCTTGTTTTTACTTGCTTCACATTAGTAATTTTATATTTATGTCCAATTTCAAGACTGGATAATTTTTTCGTTGGAAGGAACTTCAATTTACCGAGACGATTTACTTCGTTGAAATCCATTTTTCTTGCCAACGGTACTAATAGAATGAGAGCTGATTGAAAACTGTAAAACTCTCGTGGCCACTGTCCTTTTATAAGGCTGGTCTGATTCCAGAATATTCTTGAAGCTAGGCACTGCTTAATAAAGACAAACAGGATGACAAATATACAGAATATTCTGGATGCAGCTAATTGTTTCTCTGCAGATTCGCACGTAGGCACCCTTATCCACGCAGTATCTGCGTATGATTCAAAGAAGTATCATATGACATCCTGCGCATTTTAAGCTTTGGACCATAATATAAATATAAATGATATTCTAGAAGGATTCGTATGCAAGATACTTTTAAGGGTATATATGAATGTAGTTGTTGATTCAGTTATATTCTACGAATTATTTTCAAGCATTATTTCTTGGAGCATGATGCATACACATACATATTGTTTTGAAGGATGATTTCTACGAACTATTTACGCATATAGATAATCATTGAGATGATTACAAATATTTTTCTACGAATACAGTTCCTTGAGGGTATATAAGGGACTGACATTGATTGTTTTCAATTTAGTTTGAAATAATACTGTAAAGAGTATATACATTTGTAATGTCTGCATATGATTGCAAGAAAGTTGTAGACATTTTTTTGAATGCTTATACGCTTTTAAATCGTTCTCATTTTGATTGTGATAAAGTGTCAAAGTGGATTAAGTTTGCTGGTCAGACATTAAAACTTTTGAGAAAGATATTATATAAAAGTAATCCAAGTGTTACAGAGAAACAAAAGTTTCTCTCCACAATTTCTTTAATAAAAGGAATTCAAAATAGATTAAAATGTTTACTGAAAAGTGGTGAAGGACTGCAAGGACGGGAAAAACTTAGTGACCGTGTAAAGTGGCAAGATTTAAAAGGTGCTTTTAATGAACGAATAAAAACAGGAGTAATTACAAATTTGAAAAACGTAGATATAAATATATTTTTGAAAGATGCTGAAGTTCTGTTTAAACCTAGAATAAAAAATATTCTTAAAAAGCTAGATGCACTAAAAATATACGTTGTGTTGGCTGCTGAATTCACTATTATAAAAGCGGAAGAAGAGATAACTGAGATAAAGTATTTTAATACAAAATCTGAAATAATTCAGCAAACAAGTGATTTGAAGCAATGGTGGAAAACAAACGTTCAAGAGCCAATTCAGCGAGATATAGAAGAATTCCAAGAACGAGACTCTGGATGGACACTACGCGATATTTTAAATTTAAGCATATAAACAAATATAATCCAATGCATGGAAGTTCTTTTATAGAATTACCTTATTTTATCAAACGTAAAAAAGCGTGTGTCAGAGTACAGAATTTTGATGACGCTTGTTTTAAATGGGCTGTACTATCAGCACTGCATCCAGCTCTTCATTCTAATCGTGTATCAAATTACATTAAATATGAAGAGGAATTAAATTTTACAGATATACAGTTCCCAGTTATGCCAAAAAAAGTGCCTCATTTTGAAAAACAAAATAATATTTCTATCAATGTTTACATTTTAAAAAAACATGATAAAAAATTTAATGTTGTGCCAATTTATATTACTCAATGTGAAAAAGAAATTCATATTAATCTTCTTCTTTTACAAAATCATTACATTGATGAACAAAATGATGAGTTGAATGATAATAAAGATTTGGAACCTCTCAGATACCACTACGTTTGGATCAAGGATTTATCTCGTTTGGTTTCCAAAGAAATTTCCAGAACCAAAGGTCGAAAATATATTTGCAATCGATGCCTACATTTTTTTCATGATCAAGAGAAATTAGCTTTGCATAAGCAAGATTGTACTTTAATTAATAAATGTTATATAAAACTACCTACTTAAAAAAATCGATTTCTCGAATTTAAAAATTTTAGTTACAAAGAAAAAGTACCGTTCGTTATTTATGCCGATTTCGAGAGTCTTCTTAAACAAATAGACGACAACACTTCTGCTTATCAGAAACATGAGGCATTTAGCGTGGGCTACTACATAAAATGTAGTTATAATGATTCATTGTCTTATTATCGCAGCTATAGAAGTAGTGAACCTACTAAATGGTTTATTAATAAAATATTAGATTTGACTAAACGAATTGAAGAGATTTTTAAAAATATTGTACCAATGGATAATCTTACATCAGATCAAAGGCAAGCTTTCGATGAAGCAGTCGTATGCCATATATGTGAAAAATTTCTTGGTGAAAAGCGTGTACACGATCACTGTCATTTCACTGGCAGGTAATAAAATACATTAATATTATTTTAATGTTAAAATAATATACGCATATAAAAATATATGTTAACATTGATTTCAGATATCGAGGTCCAGCGCATGAAGAGTGCAACTTAAATTACCAAGATTCACGTATTATCCCAATTATTTTTCATAATTTTACTGGATACGATTCACATTTTCTCATCAGAGATATTGCCAACATTTTTAATGGAAGAATGGAACCTTTACCGCTAAATAAGGAACGGTTTATTTCTTTTACCAAGCATATTGATGGCTGTGATATCAAACTCAGATTTATCGATTCTTTTCGTTTTATGGCTTCATCTTTGGATAAATTATCTTCATATCTTCAAGAATTAAATATTCTCAAGCATGAATTCAATCAAGATCAACAGTATTCACCTTTTACTGATGAAAAATTTCAACTACTTCAAAGAAAAGGAATTTTCCCATATGATTATTTAGATTCTGAAGAAAAACTATATATAACAGAAATTCCCTCAAAAGATAAATTTTACAGTACCTTGCATGATAATGAAATTTCTGATAAAGATTACGAGCATGTGAAAAACGTATGGAATAAATTTAACATTTCAAATTTAGGAGAATATTCTGATTTATATTTGAAAACAGATGTATTGCTGTTAACCGAAGTTTTCGAGAATTTCCGCAATAACTGTATTTCAACGTATGGCTTAGACCCTGCGCATTATTATATAGCACCTGGATTGACATGGGATGCCATGCTCAAGTGTACAAAAATTCAGCTTGAACTGCTTACGGACATTGACATGGTGATGTTTATCGAGCGAGGTATAAGAGGTGGAATCAGTCAGTGCTCCAATCGCTATGCTCATGCAAATAATAAGTATATGTTTGAATATAATCCAGCAGAAGAATCTAAATATCTCATGTACTTTGATGCTAATAATCTTTATGGATGGGCTCTTCAACAACCATTACCTTACGCTAACTTCAGATGGGTTGATGTAAACACTGATTTTAATATACCAGATGATTATGAATTGGGTTACATTCTAGAAGTTGACTTGGAGTATCCACAGTACCTGCATGATGTACACAAAGACTTACCGTTCTGTCCTGAGCACAAGAAACCACCAGGCTCGAAATTGGAAAAACTGCTGACTACCGTAGAATCAAAATCGCGATATGTGCTTCATTATCGAAATTTAAAACAAGCTATCAAAAATGGATTACGCCTTACGAAAATTCATAGAGTTTTAGAATTCAAACAGAGACCTTGGCTTAAAGAATACGTTGATCTAAACAGCAAAATGAGACAAGAAGCAAAAAATGATTTTGAGAAGAATCTTTATAAATTAATGAATAATACCGTATTTGGAAAGACTATGGAGAACGTTCGAAAGAGGGTCAATGTTAAATTAGTAAATAAATGGGAAGGAAGATATGGGGCAGAGGTTCTCGTTTCCAAACCAGAATTTCACAGTTGGACCATCCTTGATGAAAATCTTGTACTAATTGAACTTGAAAAAACTGAAGTACTTATGAATAAGCCAATCTATGTTGGTCTTTGTGTTTTAGATTTATCGAAAACTTTAATGTATGACTTCCATTACAATTATATGAAACAAGAGTTTGGCGATAGATGTAAACTGCTCTATACAGATACTGATAGTTTTTTGTATGAATTTGGCTGTGAAGATATTTACGCATTCATGAAACGAGATATTCAGAATTTTGACACTTCAGATTATCCAGCTGAAAATATTTTCGGAATGCCTCGTGTCAATAAGAAAATTGTCGGTCTAATGAAAGACGAGTACTGTGGACAAATTATGACTGAGTTTGTGGGACTACACAGTAAAATGTATAGTGTACGTATAAACGGAAAAGATCGTATAAAGAAGATTAAAGGTGTAAAAAGCTGTGTAGTTGATAGAACAATTAATTTTGATGATTACGTTGAGTGCTTGAAAAACCATTCTACTCAGTATCGACAACAGTGTATTATCCAATCAAGGTCACATAGAGTGCATACTGTTAGACAAACAAAATTAGCATTGAGCCCCTATGACGACAAACGCTGTTTGATTCCAGGAGAAACAGATACTCTACCTTGGGGACACTATAAATTACTTAATAAAAAATAATTATTTTTCATTATGTATAAAATAAAAAGTTTTTATTTATTATAACTTTTACAAATCTGATTTATTTATCCAACTATTGTGCGTATTATCAAACCCTAACCATTTTACATAAAGCTTATTTCCTTGTTTTTTCAATACTTTCTCTACAAGATAAACATCTGGATATTTGGCTTTAAGCAATTCCTGTTCATAAAAACCGCCAGCGATGGGTTGATCTTGATAGTCCTTCAGCTTGTACGTTGGCACTGGATACGTTGGCACAACTTGACTAATGGTAAAAATTTCTGTCGACCAGTTGGGCGTATAACCCTTTTCAAATACTTGCTTCATTTTGCTCACTCGCACCTTATCTCCAACTTTAAATTTAGCTTTTTTCTTGCTTTCTTGGTGAGAGAAACGTTTAAGGACTTTAGCTTCATTCTCTCTATTGACATCTATCGGTTTCATACCGATGGTGCGATGTATGCTGTTATTGTACTCTACCAGTAAATCAGGTAACATATCGACCCATTTATAGTTTCCTCGTAAACTAAATTGCTTCCACATCTTATTTTTGAGCGTGCGATTGAAGCGCTCACAGATGGAAGCTTTTAAATTGCTATATGTTGAGTAGAGATTGATGCCATAACGTTTCACGAGACCTTGAAACGAAGAGTTGTAAAATTCTTTTCCTCGATCGGTATGCAAGTTTTTTGGTACTCGACCTTGCTCTAGAATAGATTTCATTGCTGCTGAAACTTCGTTTCCCGTTTTCTGCTTTAAAGGTTCGGCCCAGGCGTACTTTGAGAATACATCGATGACTGTCAGTAGGTACTTGTAACCTCTATTTTCTTGTGTGTAAGGTAGCATCTCTACCAAATCAGCTTGCCAGGTATCATCTAAACCACGCATTATAAACCTTCGCCGCTGATAATTACGTCGAGCTGGTTTATGAAGCTCCTCTACTAGTCTAGCCTTTTGATGTGTCATTATTCTGAGCAGTTTTAAACAAAATTTCATATAGTTCACTAATAGCCAAATCTATTTTTCTCTGTTTCTCCGCATTCTCATCCTTGATGATTTGTATAGCTAATTCTATAGCGTCAATTGCTTTTCTCAGATCACTCGTGATTGCGTGAATAGCGTGAATCTCTGATTGAATTAAACGTTGAAGCACTGCTAAATTCACCGCATCGTTTGGTTGCTCTGGTTCTGCTATATTACAAAATTTTTTGCTTCCAATGTCGAAGTGACCGTCGGCAGTGAGTTTATAGCCAACACCAGGAGGACCACGACGACCTTTGGAGCGATTTAGCTGACGTCCAAACACATCAACGCTCATCTTGTTACTGACTTGAATTTGTTGGTTATAGCAATTAATATATGATTTTGGCTTCACGCAATTCTTCGATAATGGAATGAATCTCATTTACGTGGCTATTATTACCAGCTAATCTTTCAGCCATGAGTAAACGTAGACGATCAACTAGTTCGTTAGGATCGTCCCAATAAACATAGTCCATGAGAGTACGCTTTGTTGCAATTTTATATCGAGGTAAGAGTCCACGACCATACTTTACAGGACTTTGCAACTTAAATAGAGGGGCAATTATGGTATTATATTTATTGCTGTTTTGCTGACGTATAGGCTGATCGAAACTGTAACGTTTTCGATGTGCGTTTGTAGCTTCGAGAATTTTCTTATAATTTTGCAAATCATCAAGCTGAATCAATGACATATCTGGGTTTAGTTTAAAAAGCAGTTCTTGCAGACCTTTAGTTTTCGCATACTTTAACAAACTCCCTTTTCTATCTAAAACGCTAACATATTTTTTGTGGATTTCTATGGGTGAATCACCGATCTTTAGTATTTCACCATCTTTACGTATTCCAAAGATATGATCAAAGTATCGTTGCTGCTTATTTTGTTTGAGCAGCTCAATATACTTGTCATTTGTATCAATATTCTTCTCATCCTCTTCCTCGCTATCAGTTTTGGCACTTTTAAATGAAGCATCAACTGTTTCATTGAGTAGTGTATCATCGAAATCATCATGTTCCTCATCAAGTTTATCATTATTATCATCATCACGCTCCTCATCAAGTTTATCATCAAAGAATTCTTCTTTTTGAGGTTCTAGCTTGATCTCTTGTTTTACTTTCACTAGCTTTTCCAGCGGATCTACTATAGGTTTAAAAGTTTCACCAAGAGCTTTTTCCATGCTAGCTTTACCTTGCTTTAGCAATCTATGTTTGCGTCTAATTGCTTCGCGAGCTTTTGTAATTTGTTGAAGAATGCCTTTTTCACGTCGAATGTCTGCCATGTTGACTCTTCGACTATTTACAGTCTACTGCAATACTCAGGGTCTGCTGCAGGTTATATATTTGTGGCAAAGCAATCAAAGCCTTTTCTGTAACGTCCATCGTTGAGTGCTCGCTCCTTGTCGATAAAAAGAAATCCATGCTTACCATCATTCCAACATGCTGAGCATAAATCTTTGAAGTTTGTATATGTCATATCAGAATTCACATGATCATCGTATATATGTTTAAGATTTACATCATCTTGGCGAAAAACTACCAGCACATTTACGTTATCACGCACCAAATGTTTTGGAATGTGAGCGTACGACTGACAGAGATAGAAACAGTCTACGTTTTTGTGTCTCCTCCCATGCAAAAGAAAGCTCTAACGTTGTCCTGTCTCTCGCAGGCGACGTCGTCGAAAACCATGATTGAATCAGGGAGTACGTCGTCAGGTGCCACAACTGCATCATGCTCACTGAAAGGGAAGTACTCTATGCCGGGCAAAGGTTGTAAAAGCTGCTCGAGAAACTTATACTTGGGCTGTTTCAGTGACTTTGAATAGATGTACACGTTTTCAAACTTGAGACCATTGGGATGTGTTATAAGAGCGAGCAATGTATTAGTTTCGCCACAATTTGATGGTCCATAGAATATTGCTCGAATATTGTCAGGCAGTAGTTCTCCATGACGTTTTCGCATTTTCTGCTGCTCTACTAGAGTATCGAAATTCGACACTGGCAACTTGATTTTTTGTTGCTGGAAATCCATGTGAACGCTTCATCAGCTTAAGGGCAACTGTCACTTTAGCTATAAAAAGCGCGTTTATAATGTATCAAGATCAGTCGAGAGCTGTCTTCTCGTGCATCATGATCGTACATAAGCAGAAACGACGCAAAGGTCGTGGTGTATTGAATACACTTATCAACAAGCTTCCAGTAGAGTTGCATATTCCAGGATATCAGTACTGTGGACCAGGTACTAAACTAGCAAAACGACTAGCATGTGGAGATCCTGGAATCAATGCTCTTGATAGAGCCTGTAAAGAGCACGATATTGCCTACTCACAAAATCGAGAAAACGTCGAAGCAAGAAACGCTGCAGATAAGATTTTGGCTGCAAAAGCTTGGGAGAGAGTCCGGGCGTCAGACGCCGGTGTTGGAGAAAAAGCAGCTGCTCTCGCCATAGCAGGCACCATGAAGGCAAAATCCAAGTTTGGAATGGGTCTTAAAAGGCAAATAAAGAAGCAGAAGAAGAAAAAGAAGCCATCTTTATCATTGGTCAAAGTGATCAAAGCTGCTTCCACTTCTGCTATTCCAAGCAACAACTCTCACACATTCATTCGTAGCGCTCTGAAGGCTGCTCGTCAAGCTGTAAACAAAGCTGGAGGCAAGAAGAATGTCCGTATTCCACGTGTGCTACCAGTCCCATCCAAAATTGGAGGATTCCTACCATTCCTCATTCCAATATTTGCTGGTTTGAGTGCAACAGGTGCATTAGCAGGTGGCGCTGCTGGCATTGCCAAAGCAGTGAACGATGCTAGTGCTGCTAAACGACAGCTTGAGGAGAGTCAAAGACATAACAAAACAATGGAAGCTATTGCGCTCGGCAGAGGTCTATATCTGCGACCTTACAAAGAGGGCTATGGTATGTACTTGAAAAAGTATGGACAAGGCTTGAGGAAAAAAAAACAAATTACCGCAACGTGCATTAACTGACGCTGATCTGATAAAATATGCACGCATCTTGAAAATTCCATATTTTCGAGGTGTTTACATGAGAAATGCATTACCAGCGAGTGGACCACATTATAGTGAATCAGCAATCGTCAATCTCGACGATGAAAGTGGACCTGGCACGCATTGGGTCGCATATCGAAAACGAGGCAACGATGTAGTGTATTTTGATAGTTTTGGAGATTTACAACCACCTCAGGATCTTATGGAATACTGGAATGTGAACGGAGTCAAGTACAATCAGAAACATTACGAAGACTACAACACCTACAACTGCGGCCATCTTTGTCTAGATGAAATCTTTTGAATGTTATATAAGTATTGGTTGCGATTCCCGTTTACTCAGTATTGTTCGAATAGTCATGGAAGACTTACTAACACTGAGCCTATCTGGAACATCTTCTGTGCTGCAAGCTCAATATTTTCCACCGCTTGAACTGTCGCCAAGTAAAAATTACGTTCTTGGACTTGTGGAACTGCTCACATTTAATTCGATACCCAACATAGACAGAGGCAATAACAAGTTTTACGTGGGTGAGGAAGTCATTATTTTGCCTACAGGCAGCTACGAAATTGAAGACATTGAGAAAACTCTGAAAGAGGCTCTAGCATCAAAAAGCATAACAATTAAACTCAAGCCGAACAATAACACCCTTCGTTGCATGGTCAAGTGTAGCCAATCAATTTGATCCGTCCAGAAGATTCTATTGGAAAATTGTTGGGTTTCACAAGTCGCGTACTACCGCCAAATATTAATCACGAATCTGATTTGCCAGTAGCCATATTGAAAGTTAACGCATTACGCGTTGAATGTAATATTACTTCTGGGGCATACATCAATGAACATAAGGTGCACACCATACACGAATTCTTGCCAGCTGTTTCACCAGGCTATAAGATCATCGAAGTCCCATCACCTATTATTTACCTGCCAGTCACTTGAAAATGTGTTGAAAACTGTTTTACACGACGCAAGCACAGTGTATGTAAAAGGAGCGGAGAAAAAGCAATGGCTCGAGAAATTCAATTTTCATGTGCTCGACATGGGTGAGATTGGCTTTCCTTCATTACAACGGCTGAAATATGATATTTTGGAGCCACTCTGTCCACATCATAAATTAGCATTCAAAGCAAACTGTGCGCACAGCAACGTATTATTGCTGAAAAAATTTTATCAGGACAATACGCCATCTCTCGAAAGATCAATCAAACAATTTTATCGCACAGAGCACCTGTCATTTATGACTCCCACGGATATTGCTTTCTTACCGAGAGAATTTCTCATAACATTTGCAGCAAATAGTATCGAGCAAGCTTGGAATAAACTGCCAGAACATTTGAAGCTGGACTCTGAAATTTTGGAGTGTCTACGTTGTTATGAGCACAGCAGCACCAAGAAGAGATTGCGTACAGTGTAAATTTAATGTTATTAATAAATGGCAGCATGGATAAGCGGGTTCGTTTCCAAGAAAAGCCTACTGTTCATTCAATGTACACATGGACATATGCACATAAACGTGCACGATGTGGAGAGTGGGAGCAAGCAGCCCGAGATCGAGAGCGTTTTAGGTGTAGAATTAAAAGAATAGGCAAAATTATTGTACCAGTACTTGAGAAAAAACTAAATGAGCTGTGTATAAAGTAATATTGAATAAATGTATTATTCAAAAAATTTAATATGACTTATCATACATTTTACCCTAATACTTAACCTTATCCTTCTGCATGCCATCATAATAATTCAAAAAGCAATTTTTATATATTCTTAAATATATTTTTATATGTTCTTAAAATATGTTGCATCCAGCCGCTGACGTCAGCGCGCGGCTAAAGTTCGCGCAAGACGTATAAATATATAATAGAAAGAAAGAGAAAGAAAGAAAAGGTAGAGAAAGCAAAGGAGAAAGAGAGAGAAACAGCTGCCGATAATACATATAGCAGCACCGCATCGTACGCAAGATATAAACATCAGCTGTAATAGTAAGTATACGGAGGAGAAGAGAGAGAGAGAGAAAGAGAGAAATGAAGAAAGTGGAAGAGAGAGAGAGCTGTTGACACGCAGCAGCTTCTGATTGTAAACACGTTCGCGAAAAAACATCAGGTGTACCTGATCCGCGCTCTATCTCACTGATCAACGTTGATATAAACTAATATAATAATATAATAAATATTGATTTTTCCTGATTTCAGCTCACTGTCCGTAGGATTCCAGGAGAATGGATGGATGAAGTGGGCTGAAATTTTTTTTACAAGATCTACACACACCTATCATTCTCATATGAATGAGGTGATTTTGATTTGAATGTGTAGAAGTTGTTTTAAAAAAAAATTAGTGGTAAAAATAGTCGACAAACAATAAAAAATATAGTGTGTTTGTTGTAAAACAATGTCTACGCATTCAAATTCAAATCACATCATTCATATAAGAATGACAGATGTGTAGAACTTCCAAAAAAATTTGTTACTTTTAGTATAAAAAATATTTTAATAAAACTATAACTTATATATTAATTTTTGTATTTTTATTTTTCAGCCCATATGACTGTTTTGTCCCCTTAATCAAGTGTAAGTAACTGCCCTATTTTAAATATAAATTGAAAATTTATTAAATCAGTTGAATTCAATTCAACTGATTTAATAAGTACTATTGTATTGTTATTAAAAATATTAAAAATTAAAGTTCACATGTTTCAGGGTTTTTGAAAATAATTCATTGCAAGAATTCATGGCATTACCTCTGCATTTAACCCTTTCAGTCGCGTAATTAAGAAAAATACCAATCAACGTAAAATAGCGATACTTTACGTTTCTAGGGTCGCTGATTATGGATACGATATCAAAATTGTAAAATTAATTTGTTTAAACAAATTCTTGCGAAATATACAGAAATATTGAATCTCATAATGTTGTTCAATGTAATCTTATTAGCAAGTATTAACTTTTGTGACATTGTCATGAAACTAGTAATTAGACATATATATAGTTTCTTTAGCATATAATAGATAATTTAGCGTATAAAGTAACAAAAATCCCTGGAATAAGTCATTCAATTTCTTAGCCGGGACTGACCAGTGACAGATCATTTAAATGCAGTTACAGCATAAAGTGGCCTGTTACTGGCTGGTCTAGGCTGGGGGGTTGAATGATTTCTACTGGGGATGGATGGATTTATACAAAATGTTAAAAAGATTATATATCACTGTTAAATCCCGACACACAAATGAGGTAAACTAGAGTTGGTACGAAGAGAGTCAAAAAGGCTTTCGTAACCCAACCAAAACTTGCGTGCGAATGTGTGTAAGTGTGAATGATAGTAGGATCTGAGTAAGGAAGTCCGATTTGGAGACTTGCTACCTTAAGAATGAATGAATTGTATGGAAGATTTAAGTATGGCTGGAGGTTATTGCTATGTAATCCACAGCATAATTAACCAGCATTTTGTTATATTTCTTATTGTTAAACCGGACCGGCGAACAGGGATCCTCGTATTCCTCTGCAGGATTTGCGACGTTATAGTGTGTTATTGTGTAAATAATATCTACTCTGTACCGGATTGCAAATGTTTATGTGTAACTCTGTTTATATGTAACTCTGGAAATAAATAAATAAATAAAAATAAATAAATAAAATTGTTTAAACAAATTCTTGCGAAATTATTATTTTTTTTTTATTATTTATGTGCTGCAATTTAATTCTACGGTAATAATTAAGTAATAACGTGATCTTTCAAAGTATATTAATAATCTAATTACGTCATAAACAAATGAAATCTCAAAAAAAATTTTTTTTTAAGTAAACAAATAATATTCGAGAATGAAGTATGAGCAGCGTGAAAAGAGTATTTTTATCGTAAAATGTTATTTTAATCTCTCGAGCCGGACTTTGTGAGCAATGAAGGACCAGTGCAGACCTCAAGATGCGTAATTACAGCAGTTTGATTACACGCTTTGACGAGAGCACATCGAACAAACGTTTAGTAATATTCACGGATCGTGAGCACGTCATAGAGAGACATCAAAGTTTCACAGTTAATAAAAGAAGTTTAAAAATTGGACCTTCCTCTATTTCCTTCGGTTTTTTTGTCTCTTTTTCAACAGCTTTAAAAATATTAGTGAATCCGATGAACGTTATCAATCTTTTGCTTATTTCAATTAAAACACTGAATTTACCACAAACTCTAACTAACCAAAAGGAAATAGAGTTGAAATCTCACATTGAGAGTCCTAGATTTTCAAGAACCGTATAAAGAAGTGAACGCCCATATAATAAAAGATGAGATTCTTCATCATGATCCTGACTACTATCAACCACCAACAGAATACTGTACGGATAACGATGAAGAATTATCTTTTGTCTACAAAACTAGAGCAGTCGAGTACTGAAGAGATACAAAATCGAAAAAAAACCGTAGTATTGATTCGGTACGACTAAAATTCAAGCTTGAAAGATCTGAAGAACAACTACGCCGGGCGAAACATTTAAATAAAGGAGGAACGTATAGGGAGAAAATTGGTAGAATATGTCAGTTTACTTTAGATAATATAATTTTCAATCAGAAATTTAGTCTGCTTTAGTAGTTCATGATAATGATCTACGAAAATGGGCTCTAAAGGCACAGAAAGAAATAAATGTAAATTTTAGGTTCAAAGCTTCGACAGGTCGGTTAAAGAGATTTATAAAAGCGTATAGAGTTGTGTGGAGAAAAATAAATAAATTCATTTCTAAAAAGACTTCAGAAAATGCCGAAGAATTAAAGCCGATAGCCTATGATTTTCTTCTTGATGTTAAGCAGGAAAAACAAAATTTTGGATTTGAAAATATCTATGATGCAGATCAAAGCGGTTTCGAACTTAAAATGCATTCAGCGAGAACGTTAGCCATAAAAGGAGAGAAACAAGTAGAATGCGTTGTTCACACAGTTTCATCAACAACCCATTCCTATATGCCTATATCCTATATAGTATATATATCCTTTAATATCCTCCAATGGAAAATTATTCCCACCTCTATTTTTAGTTTTGAAGAGACCAACTAGAAAATTCGGACCAATAGTAAAACAAAATCTATTTCAACCGAATAACATTTATTTAGTAACATCTAAATCTGGGAAAATGACTGGGAAGATATATATAATTATACATTAATGCAATCGCGTGTTCACAATCAATTGTCTTCACCTCGGTATATTAATCTATTTAAATACTCCTGGTATGCTAGTGGATATATTGACGAAAAACCGGAATCATTTGGAGATCCAGTTGATTTTAGCTTCAGTGATTCATGCGAAACACATTGCCAGAAGGCTATAAAAATGTTGCTATTATTCGTTGTTCATGGTGTAAATAATCATGTTTAAAACATTTTTTTTATGACTATCACTATTGTTTTACTTACCAAAAATAATAAAATGCAAAATACGAATATAAAAAAGGATTTTCTGTCTGTGCAATAATAAATAATGTAAAAGAGATGCTCTCCAATTCTATTTTCAATATGCGTATTTGTTTTAATATTTCAAAACCAAGAAATACAAGTTTAAAACTTGAATAGCGGGGCTATTTATTGAGACACTCGCCTTTCATTGAATCGTTATACTCCTCCGTACACACGGACACTGGGTCAAATCCATAAGGCATCGCTCTCAATATTTGATTACTTTTCATGTTTATTTCTGAATATATTAGTGATTAATGGAAAGTAGAGAGGGTTTATGGACTAAACATGTGATTATAGACTTCAAATAAACGGCGTGTCAGGTCGTGCGATTTTTTTATTTAAAAAAAAAATATTTCTGCATGATGATGAACTATAATAGAGATAGTAAAGTTTTTCTGCGCATTTTTCGGTACTAGAAAGTTTTCAGCGCGGCAGACCAAGCGCATTTCAATAACGAACAGCTGCGTTTGCCTAAGAATTTTCCGCTGTTTTTCAAATTTAAAATATTTATTTAGAATTGTTTTTCATCAGGCTGGGGTATTAACTATGCGATTTTCGGATTTCATACGTTCGCTTTTAGCAACGATTTGAGATGATTCTGCTTAAAAGTATATAAATGCATAATTTATTTGCAGCAAATAGTATCGTTATAATTTTATAAACTAATAACGCGATTTAGTTATTAATTATTTAGCACTAAACTGTATATTTTTCGATTTATACAGTTCGTTTTTGTGCATAATTTATGAATGGATCAAGTGTCTATTTGTTTATTTTCAATTTTTATCATATATTTTGTTGTGACAGTCGGTCGGTGTAAAGCTACGGTTGTTATAACGATGCGTTGCTAATTTTTTTATGCGTTGTAAATTCATTTATTTATAATATTTTCTTAAGTTAATGCGCAGATGAGCTTTATTATTAAGTTTTAGATATAGACTTCACAAGTATTAAAATTATAATATTAAAATACTTATATAATATCATGTGCAACTTTTATTAATAATAAATAAAAATGCTTCGGAAATTCTATACAAATTGGCATTACTACAACTACTGCTATGTCATCCGCGAATCATACCACCGTCGCCCGTTTGGGTAATTGCAGCCTTAGTACCCCATCATACATGACGTTTCAGGTAGATGGCCAAGTACTCACCCTTGGGGAACGCCTCCTGTTACTTCATAAGATATAATAAGAATCTATCCTTCAAGTAATCGGATATCATCCTTCTTACATATAAAGGTACTTCTTGCTTCCGAAGTGCCTCGTGTATTTCGCTTTATTTGGCCGGGTTGAATGCATTTTTGATGTCCAGTGTGACGACAGCACATTACTTCTTTGATCCTCTTTTCTATCTCTTCGTCTCTATTGCTGTGTGCGCGGTGTCAATCACCAAGCTCACTGCGTCCAGATTTGATCGGTTCCTCCGAAAACCGTATCGATGTTCCGCCTCTACCTTTTCCTTTTATAGCCTGATCCATTCTAATGCAGATTATGCTTTCTAGCATGCATAGCAGTCTAAATGATGAAGCTTTTTCAGATGGCTTCTTTCCGATTGGCAGCAGCACGAGGCGTTGTTTCTTCCATTCAGCAGGATATACACTCTCTTTTAGATATGAGTTATACAAGTCCATGAAGACCTCTGATTGACCATATATAGTATGTTTTAATGTCAGATTGGGTATGCCATCTGGGCCTGGAATCTCCGTTGTGACTGAAGGAATAGTTTCTGCGTTTGCCTCTGCTTCAATGAGACACGGTTCATCTCGCTGTCTCGGGAAGAGTGTAGTCATTACCCGTTGTAGAAATTCCGAGCACTTGGGAGGGGGTGCGTAGCCTCCCTTAATCTTCTTCATTACTTTCTTACAAGGTCAAGCCCAGGGGTCTTTATTGATCTCGCCCTGCAATTCTTTTAGATACCATCGTTTATTGGTAAGGTTTGTCCTCTTAAGTTTCCGTTTGGGGTCCTTCATTGCTTGCTGACAGGCATCTACAGTTCTATAGTATTTCTTTCTTTCTCACTGCTGCTGTCTCCTTATAGTCCGATGGCACTCGCTACGGGCGCTTTCCGCCAGTTTATCCCATCAGTATATTGGTAGTCGTTTATGTTTGGACACTCTTCTTGCCATAGTAGCGTCACATTGTCTCCTTAAGTTTCCGCTTGGCGTCCATCATTGCTTGCTATATATATCCTGGCCTCTTTTATTTCTATAGTATTTCATTCTTGCTTACTGCTCTTGTCTCCTAGTCCAATGGCACTCGCTACAGGCGCTTTCCACCTCTTTATTCCACCAGTATGTTGGTGGTCGTCTATGATTGGGCACTCTTCTTGCCATAGTAGCGTCACATCGTCTCCTTAAGTTTCCGCTTGGCATGGGCTTGGGAATATTATTCATTGCCTGCTTAGCCTTGATGTCGGCCATTCTAGAGAGTTGTATTTTCTCCAGCACCAACAGAAATATCTCCTTATTATAATGCTTTGTTTTCCAACCGACTCTATTGGTCCTTGTACTCGCGGTGGCACCCTGCTTTGATTTTCATATCTCCATTATTATGGCCTGGTGATAACTATTGGTGCAGTGTTCACTCACGATCCACGTGTCGACTGAGTCAATTAAACAGCTGCTTACATACGGAAGATCTATTATAGATCCCGTGTCAGCTCTCCAGTGTTGTTTCCCATGCTGGCTCGTCCAAATCCCTGTATTGTTCACATACGATGGCTACATCGACCCCCATTTCTCGGACATACTGGTTAAGTAGGTCCTGTGCTGTCTCGCAGTGATTTAGGTTTAAATGCGTTATCTTCATTTCGTTTTCTTCTTTAATTCTTCTAATGCCGCTCGGTAGATTGGGCGTGTGTAACTACCGGATGCATGATCACTTTTCCCTTCTGCGCCTCTTTCACAGGAGAGTATACAGTTCGGTATGCTCGTACAATCTCTTGCTTTATGTTCTGCATTCCCATATTTGTAGCAGAGGTTACTACGGTTCTCTACTACGGTGCAACTTTTGGCGACATGTCCAAGTCCTAGACATTTATAAAATCTAAGTGGGCTAGTGCTCCTTTTACCTCCTTTTCACCTTCTGCGGACTTCCCAGCATATCTTGATCTTCGGCTTAGCTATTATTTTCTAGCTGCTTTACCTGGCATTTGGAGAACCGCAGCCTGCGTATCTCCGTATGCCTTACGGTTTAATTTAGCTGCCATCTCCTTCAATGTGGATGCTTCGCTACTTTGGAGCTCCTTACATAGCGGATCTGTGAAGTTTTCATTGTGAGTTAAGGTGTCCAGATTTTTTATTTCAAAGACTATTTTGTCTTATAGGGTCATTATTTTGGTATTTTCTTGTAGCACGTCTTTTACAACTTGTCAGTTTGGGCTCCGCCTTCATCTTTCTTACAAGGAAGGTCTCTCTACCCGACCTCACCGATTTCAACCATTCCGTGATATATTGCAGTACTCCGAAAAATAAGAGACACGTATTTGTTTATATGTGCCAACATCCCGTTTAAATGGGTGAAATACACCCCTAAATATTAGCCCAAAAATCATTTTTTTATTATATCTCGGCTTCCAATATTTTTTGGTGAAACCAAGTGTAAAATAGTAGTCATAATAAACTTAAGATATTAGACATGTTTATGACCCAAGGGATTGCAACCCTTAATTTATATTTAAAATAAAACTAGAGTTTTTAGTTTTTTTTCTATAAAAATAAATATATGAGCTTAAAAACAATAAAATAAAGCATTTTCACTTAGTTTATCGAATATTTCAATTGACGTACCACCCCAAATATCGTAAACTACTACCCCTCAAAATAATTTACCGCGTGTAAATGATAAAAAATTAATTTTTTTACACGTAAAAACGGAATGTAAATTATAACAATAGCAACCATGTTATGCATTTTTTTAAATGTAGTAGTACAAAAAGTGTCATTAAAGACTATGATTGATTTCCTCTCCCTTGCTAATAGGTATATTGGCGGGAGACCGGCAATAACGCAGACCGCCTCGTCCGATACCGTACGGTAAGCAGACGCGACCCTATGTGCATTTCGCCTGTGCACTGAGGAGATCTTTCGTCCATATGCCTTCACCAGTACAGCGTCTGCCCATATCGGGGCTCCATACAACATGATTGATGTACTAACGCTTGCCAGTAGCGTTCTGCGATTCTGTGTGGGACCACCCACATTTGGCATCAGACGCGCCAACACTGCGGTAGTTTTTGCGGCTTTCTCTCCTGCTGCTTCCAAGTGCTGTTTAAAGGTCAGCTTTGCGTCTAACGTTATACCTAAATATTTAATAGTCGGTTTAGAAGTAATTTCATGACCGCCTATTCTCAAGGTGATTGTCTCCGTCTTCGTTCTGCTAGATATTAGGATTGCCTCCGTTTTATGGCTTGCAAGCTCCAGATTCGCATTATTTAGCCACTTCTGTATTTTAATAATAGCTTCACTAGCAATTTCAGCTACCTCTTCTTTCTCTTTTGCTACCAACACCAAAGCTATGTCGTCTGCAAATCCTACGATCATTGCTCCTTCTGGTAATTTTAGCTTGAGTACGCCATCGTACATAATGTTCCACGACGATGGGCCCAGTACAGACCTCTGTGGAATTCCCCCGGTAACCTTATAATTCACCGTGCCCTCCTCGGTCTCGTATAAGAGAGTTCTGTCCTTGAGGTAGTCAGACATTATTCTTCTTATATATGGAGGAACTCCTAGTCTCACTAGTGCTTCGTGAATTTTGCACCAATTTGCAGAGTTAAATGCATTTTTAACGTCAAGTGTAACCACCGCGCAGTACTTTTTCGCCCCATCTTTCCATCTTTTCCCGCTTATGGCTGTCCGTGCTGTATTCACCACTAAGCCGATAGCGTCTAATGTTGAGCGGCACTTACGGAAACCATACTGGTGTTCCGCAAGCCCCTCTGGCCCCTCGGTTTTGTCTTCCATCCTAACGAAGATTATGCGCTCTAATACTTTGACCTGTGTATCGAGCATGCAGAGCGGTCTGTATGACGACCCTTCTCCAGGTGGTTTGCTACCCTTTGGTAGCAACACAAGCCTTTGCTTTTTCCAGTTTCGTGGAAACGTTCCTTCTGTGAGACAAGTGTTGTACAAGTCTATAAACTCTGCTGGGTGAGCCTGGATGGCATGTTTCAATGCAATATTGGGTATGCCATCAAGTCCTGGAGCCTTATTGTTTCCAACCCTCCTGCAGGCTGATAGTAGCTCCTCCTCCGTAATTAAAGGTATATTATCTACATCTATTTCTTCTACCATAGCACATGGAATGTCCGGCTGATTTGGGAAGAGCGTTTTTACCACCCTGCTTAGTACCTCTGGGCACTTTGGTGGGGGTATGTAACTTCCCTTGATCTTCTTCATGACAATTTTATAAGGTCAGCCCCACGGGTCTTCATTGACCTCATCTTGCAGCTCTCTTAAACATCTTTGTTTACTCTCTCTTATACACCTTTTAAGGTTGCGCTTTGCTTCTTTCATTTTTTCGTTGCAGTTCTCCACCGTATCCATTCTTCTACTGGTTCGGTAGAATTTCTTCCTTGCCCGTTGTTCCAATCTTCTAGCTCGATGGCAAACGCTGCACACTTGTTTGATTTTGTTATTCCACCAATATCCTGGTAGCCATCTTTGACTGGACACTTTTCTCGGCATTACCGCGTCGCACGCTTTGGTGAGCTGGTCCATCATTTGTGCAGCCTTGTCGTCTGCTGATCCCGTCAATTGAATATTGTCAAACATCGTCAAGAATAACTCTTTGTCATACTCTTTGGTTTTCCATTCAGTTCTTGTACTACTGGGATTTGTACAGAATTTCCTATGTGGTCCGCCTAGCTCCATTATTATAGCTAGGTGATCACTATTTGTGTAGTGATCACTCACGATCCATTTGCTTACCTGCCTTACGAGGCAGTTACTGACAAATGTCAAGTCTATGAATGACTCTGCATCTCGTTTTTTGAACGTGGGGGTGTCGCCTTGATTCAGCAACACCAAGTCTAGTAGCGTGAATGCCTCCAGTAGCACTCGTCCCCGTTTATTGGTTCTGCTACTACCCCACTCGATCGCCCATGCGTTAAAATCTCCTGCTATTATAGCTGGTTTTTTATTCGTAGCGTCTTGCACTGTATACATGTATGCCGCCTATTTTCGCTCTTACGAAGCCATTTTCCTTGTTTACCATCTTGCCCTGGAAGGTAAAGTCTTTGCAAGCCCAGATTGCGGCTTTACCTGAGGCGTCAGATTCCCAGGATGGTTCATTCAAATCTTTGTACTGCTCACTGACGAGAGCGACATCGAACTTGTGTTCTCGTACAAACTGACAGAGAAGGTCTTACGCAGTCTCACCATGGTTGCGATTTAGCTGGACTATTCTCATTACCCTTTCCTGATTTTTTTAACCGCTGCTTGGTAGGCTGGGCACAAGTAGCTACCAGTGACATGGTTCATCGGTATGTTGTCGCCTTTTTTTCGGCACAGTAAACAGCACGGTTCATTACGGCAGATATTTGCTTTATGCCCCGTCTTACCGCATTTGTAGCAGCATTTGCTGCTATCCTGCGGATCAGTACACTTGATAGCGACGTGGCCGAAACCAAGGCATTTATAACACCTAAGCGGCCCCTTACTGCGGTTCGATGTACGGATCCTACAGTTGACCCATCCAATTTTAATTTTCTCTAGCTTTGTGAACTTGGTCGCTATTTTTTTCGACACTTGCACAACAGCTATTTGCGTATCTCCGTACGCTTTTCTCCCAGTTTCTAAGACTTCTTTGATGTACTATGCATTTTTATTTTTATTTATCCTCCTCTTCCAACTTTAGTCACCTACCTTCCACTGAGCTCTCTCCGCGAAGCTATGCTTCACATGTGTGAATTCTGGCCTCATGCCCCAGCGCAAGTCTTCCTCAGAAAGCCTCCGGGAAAAGGTAACGAGGCCTGACCACAATAGGGCCCGTTCCGGGCGCCACCCGGCACTATTGAGATCATTGGGATTTTCGCCGGATGATAGGGCAGCTAGGGCGTGTCGGCGAAACATCCCCGGGCCCCTGTACTTTCCGGCAGCCTGGAAGTGTCAGAACCCAGTTTGTCTCGTATCCTTTCCCTTCAGCAGCCGAAGTCGAGTCGGACTGCGGCAATCGACGAGCGCCTGCTTAGTCATAACCCTAAGATCAAACCTTGTTTCCGGTAGTGACAGATCTTCAATAAGCTGCTCCGCGGGAGATATTTTATTTCTCTCCTACCCTCTGTTTGCAGCACTACGTACGTAGTACCATGCGCTTACAGCGAGCGTTCCTCTATCCGCCACCCGAGGACGCGCCACATGGGGTACAGCTCCCCCTCGTGGTGTGGGTGTACTTGTGTGTATCATTGTATGTATGTGTGAGTGTGTTTGTGTCTACGAGCGTGCGTCTGTGAACGTGTGTGTTTTTTGGCTAGGTTTTTCCCCTAAGAAAAATCCTAAACGCCCACATTTTGCCTTTACCGGCCCTTAGTAAAGACGTAATGAAGTAATGACATCGGGTTCCATCTTCCGTCCCCCTTAACCCCGCGGTACTACCATCAAGCACTGCTTTGCAGGGGGGGGGGGCTTTTGCCCGCTTCTTTCGATGTGGTCGTCATCTTTGTAGTCATCGTCCATCGTCTGCGCCCAAAGTCAGCCCATCGAACACCCAACATTTCCAGCATTACAACCAATCACAACGCGTGCGCGCGCGCGCACACACACACACATACACGCATACGCACATACATACACACAACTCCGCTATGCAGGTCCGAAGCCCGGGACCCTACTGTAAAAGTTGCGACGTTGTACGTCGCAGCCGTATCGAGTAGGGAAATTTCCAACCGATTCGGCAAGTCTAAGCATGCACGTAAACAGTACGAGAGTCACACGGCTTTCCGCGAAGCGGCGCCGGGCTGGCTTACTGCTATTGCCTGCCGCGCGATTTCTGAGAAATCGGCGCAGCAAGAAGAGGCACGACCGCGGGATAGCGCACGTAGCCAGAGCCAGCGCCTCGCGGTTTCAGCCTATCGGCTGGCTGCAACGCGAGGCTCAACGACTCGCGCGGGCCGCGAGCTAATCAGCGCCGCTCTTACATGAGCGGGCCTACGAGATTGTTTTTGAGTATGTAGCACGGCAGTTCGCGAGAGCGCACGATTTTAGTCAGTTCTCGTGCTAACATTGTCGACAACACGTCGACGATAAGAATGTCCGCAAACGCGTGTGTGTGTGTATTGTGGACAGAGAAAGAGAGTGCAGTACCATGGCGTGGACACTCTGTGTCACTGCTGTCACCAGGAATATCTCCTTGTTCCGTTGGCGAGTGCGTCAGTAGTGATCCCCCCACAGTGGCGAGTCAAAACAAACCAGCCGCCGCCGCCGCTGGTTGTGCCGACGCACCACTGTGGGGGGAAGGGGGAGCTTTCAGCGCGCGGGAGGAGAGACTGCTCCGGCGGCGGGGAGGGGGTAACAGCCCCCCGTCCCCTTCTTCCACCTTTTATATTATTTTTTCTTTCTGTCTTTCTTTATTCTTTTCATTCTTTTTTTTACGCTTAAGTTTGAATAAAAGATTGTATGAAATGTATACAGAATGCACCATGGAAATGGATAAATGGTAAGGATATAAATAAAAAGAAGGTAAGTATAAAAATATTCACTAATAATCAATCTCGAGCAGGTCTATCAGCCTCTATGGTGTATTGATGGTCAACAAAGAGAATCTGCCTATCCTTCTCGAATCCGAGAATTTTTCGCATTTTCTCCGATAAGCAAAGCTCGTGACTGAACTGAGAGCAGCTATCCTTTCCACAGAATCTGTTGACTGTCACATAACCACCACGTTCAACTATAAGCCGCAAATGACCACTAATACATTCTAAGTTATTTATCTCTTCAACGAGAGTGTGAATGTCTTTGTAATTTCCTGGACGAATCAGCGATTCTGCGATTGTAAAATTTTCCACTCATAGCTCATTCGTCTCGAGTCTTGTGGGGGGAGTTCCTTTCAGGGAAAATTTTCTTTCTTCTTTGTCGACTGACACGTGTTGGAACGTTAGCGGAATTTGAACTTCTGTGAGCGCGACCAGCCATGAACCTTGTAATCGGATCTGTTGTGGCAACTGTGTAACATAATGCGTTGTAGTGTTTTCCGCGAAATAATTCATACTGCGTTTGCTAGGCAGAATAATGTAAAATTGATCCCTCATATTTGCGAAAGTGGATTAGCCTTGATCCAGGAGTTGAACTTTTCTGGATAGACTTTCCAGCTGACGAAATACTCCTTTGAGCGACCCTTACCTCTACTGCCTAAAATTTTTTCTATTTTGAATGATTCCGTGACCAGATCTTTTTGAACTCTGCTCAATCCGGACGCGTAGAAACCAACATCTATGTCCTCACCTGAGAGATCTTGCAAATAGTAGACAGGTGGTGGACAAGTCAGAGAAATTCGCACAATTTTAAATAACTCTAGTATCCAGCCGCCCTCGTATCCTTTCTCAAAGACAACTCACCGACTTTGAACTTGGGTAAATTACAACCATTGTTATTATTATAGCGACGCTGTAAATTTTCCCGTACTTTTCCAACGTTGTACAAGGTCACAGATGCAGGTATCGTCTTTATCGCAGAGTGTATACTGTGATTTAATGACTCTATAATATTCTGCAACACATCGATGTATCTCCGTGTATTTTTGTAAGTGAAATATCGCCAAATTCGCTCCTTAATAGTTCGTATAAGTCTCTCCGCGATGGCAGCCTTTGTATCCGGACTGCGTGCCACTCTGTGATTGATGTTATTGTCGCGCAAAACTTGCTACGTCTCACGACCAAGGAATTCTTTACCCTTGTCTGTCTGGAGACACTTTAGTTTACGTCCATTGCTTCTCGACAGTACACGCAAGAAAGCCTCAGCGACATTTCTGGAGGTTTTTTGCTTGATCGCTTCCAACCAGCTATATTTGCTGGCAACATCGATGACAGTCAAAATATAACTGTAGCCCTCGTTGTAAGTTTTCAAGGATCTCAAATCTATGAGATCAACCTCCCACACATCATCCGAATTTCGCACATTGTAACTACGTCGCGGAAACCGATGTCTGATCGGTCGATGTAGATTATACGCATCTTGATTGTCGAGCCACTCTACAACACCCTCACGATTAACTTTTCTTTTTTATTACTGCTTTTACCTCTCTCACGCGTAGCTTGAAAAAGTTTATCAATACCAGCGTACGCTGCCGGATGTGAAGGCGCGTAATAAATGTTCTCGAATCTTCTTCTTTCTCTACTCATCATGCATCAGTTGTTTATTCACTTTTTTATCTTTTATTTTCGACCCCTTGCGTTCTTTTTGTTGTTTGCTAATCGTCTTTTTCACAGATTCATCAACTTTGCTGCTACTACTACTACTATCTTTGGATTTCTTTTGTACTTTTTTCTTGATCCTCTTCAGTACTTTCTTAATTCTAGAAAAAAACTTTTCAAAGGTTATCTTGCTCACCATGCAGCAGGCTGTCATCATAGCCAGTGTTTGCTCGTCTCCATCTGTTTCATCCGCGAGCATTCGTGAAAATGCGTATTCAGCTAAAACTCGATCAGCCTTGTGCCGGTTGCCTTGTTTGTCACCGTAGACTAGATCATGCTGACGATACGCCTCATCCAATGGATTGATACCGACTTCACCACGTTCAATACGTTCCGCTAGTTTTGTACCTGGGCCGCAAAATCTATATCCGGGTACGTGCATTTCAAACGGTAGCAAATCGATCAATTCATCCAGTGCGCTATTTTTCACGTTCACTCGTTCTTGCTCTTCTTTTTCTTCTTGGTCGGTGATTTCAATCTTCTGTCCTGGTGGAACCTCCCGCTCAATCGTCGCCATGATGTAATTTCAGAACTGCCAGCAACAACTTTTTTCCTCTACTGTTTTGCACTTCCCTGACCAGTTGCTGCTGCTACTGCTGCTGCTTTTTTCCGTTTATGTACTCGCGCTGCTATGCCTCCGTTGCTTTCGTCTCCTTCGTCGGTGTCAGAGCTACTGGTCTCGGCAGCAGCCTGGCGTGGCGTTTGAAATAGACGACCAACGCTACTTGGTGATAATTTCTGGCGTGGAGCGGCACCAGTGGCACCATCTGGTGGTAGTAGTATATTTTCAGACGGGATAGCCCGACCTGGTGTACTGGCTACTATGGTATTCCAAACACGATTATTACCAATGTATTCGCGTGGTATAAATGGTTCTCGAAGAGCAACGGCAAATTGCGTATACCCAGGTGGCGGAGAACCTTTTATATTTCTCATAGCATCATTTACCAGGTCAATTATGTTGGCTCCGTGTATACGCTCACCACCTATTGTGACGGTACCATTTGCATCCCAGTCAATATTCCCACTAACACGTAATTAACGGAATACTTGTCCAGCCTGTCACCTGTACTTTGTAGGCACGCTCTCGATGATGCTCGCATCAATTCGATCCTCTTCCTCGAGCTGCTGTGCCTCGTCATTATAATTGACGTCGTTTTCATCATCATCATCATGGTTGTTGTTTTGCATTTGACACCAATCTTTGTTATCTCTTTTCTCCTTTTTTCTAATCTTATCATAGTTATCGATATCCTTGAGTTGGAGATAACGCTGCAGCACAGAAAGATATTGTGTCCATTTTTGCCGCTCACTTTTGCAAGTAGATGAATTCAGTATGTTGTTCATTTCAGCATCTAGTCTAGTCATCACGGTTCCGGGTGTTTGCTAGCACACTCTGGAGACGTTCAACGTTCTGATGCGGCACAAGCACCATCTTTTTAGCGTGTTCCATGTCGTCTACTTACTAATGATACTAGCCAACAGTGTACCAATAATAGGAGCTAATAATGCTGCTAAGAAACCACCGCGTTGTACAATGATTTTTTTCTTTTTCGACAGGCTCACACAAGTTTCGGCTAACTTCCGCAGTGTTTTTGCATGCCTGCGTAAGCGTGATTTCTGATCACACTCACAAATATGACGCACTAATTTCGCTTTTAAAATGACAGCGTCCTTACGCGAAAAGGGATGTCGTCTCTTAGACACACCCATCACAAGGAGACGATTGGTACCAGATTCAATGTGTCGCCACTATTCATCTTCTTATTCCGTGACACGTAGACGTAGTGCACTTCGTCGTCCGGAAAGATACAGGTGCGAAATCGGCAGTTGTCCGGTGTAGTCTGTTTTAAATCCAGCAGAAGGTATCCGTATGGTCTCGATGTGGCGTCCCAGTAAGCCTCTTGCAAAAATCCTCGGGACAGAGTTGACGCGAAAGATGCTGTATCTGAGATCTATCTCGCAAATTTCTAAACACGACAATGTATTGTGCGTTTAGAGATATGTCACGCTGTCCTCTACCCTGATGAAAGACGTTCTGTGTGATGAATATCACCGAGAGCGAGTGATGGTGGGAGGCCTTCGAGAAAATGTCGACTATACTGCCGTTCGACGACGATTCTCGCATCAAGTCGTCAATGATCACGAGTTTCGGTCTGGAATCACTGGCCCAGTCACTAGTCTGCGGTTAACCCTCGCGAAATTCCACCTTCTTGCTTTGAAGATCCTTGTAGCTCTGCTGCCACTCTGCGTAATAGATAATGACACGTTCGATTTGGGTATCGCACACATGATCAAGATCCTTTAGAAACTTCTTCACAAATACCGTTTTACCACATCCTGTAAGACCACACAGCGCGGAGGTAAACGGATGTTTCCATCGCGTATCCATAACTGCTACTGAGACAATCATGTAACTAACACTTCACTTTAACCTTCACATATAAGGCAACTAACCAATCAATCAGGTTAGCGATGGAGTGATGACCAACCAATCACCTTTTACGTAACACAGTGCCATCTATAGTTACACAATAGAAGTTTTTTTTTCATCCACATGCATAAGAATTAGGTATGGTATAAGGGATTAAGAAATTTGAAGAAACAATGGAAGTAAAAAATACATTTATTTAGAAAAAAATTATAAGTGCAAACAATTTGTTATTTAATAGACAGTGTTTTGAGTTTTTTTTAAAAGTACAGCAGTAATAATGCTATTAGTTCTTAAAACTCTCATTCAAAAATGCTCTCGACCACGTGCTATTTGTTCCCACTCTCTACGACGTGCTCTTTTATATGCATACACCCGTACACACATTGAATGAACCACTGATTTCTCTTGAAATCGTATCCGTTTTTCCATATTTACAGTTTTTATTCACAAAAGAGTTACACCATGGTAAACTCAATAGCGTTGTTACCCTTATAATCTAAGAAAAGTTTTAATTTGTTGGCTTGGGCACTCAGCTTATCGAACAAGTTAGTATCCTTCGTCAGTGCAGAAGATACCTGAGAAGGAAGAAAAATTTGGAATTCTTCATCGAGAACTGCCACAATCTTCAAGCCAAAACGTGTCTTGACTTCTCTTAGTGCCGTCACCATGTGATGACGATCAACCTCCAGCTCAGATACCTTCTTCGTTGGAAGGTAACCTCCACTAGCAATCTTATTCAGACCTTCTAAATCCATCTAAACATATAATGTACATCATTTTATTATTATATTATTTAAATAATAATAATAATTATAATTGATATACATACTTTTTCTTTTAAAATAGATGAAAAAAAAATCGTGTAGTCCCTCTTTAAAGCCGTGTAGCTAGTCAAATACTGGTAATTTGCAGTGTGAACACGTTGACTTAAATATAGACCCCCCACGACTAGCGCTATCATTGTGGCCACCACCACCACCACCACCACCAGCTACATCAGTATAAAAAGCCAATCAGCTCGACGGCAACGTACCTTGTCCAATCAGGTTGATGGTAGTATATCGTGGCCAATCAACACGATGTCAGCACAATTCTCAGCCAATAAATAGTTTTTTCTTTTGTAGTGTCGTCTATACACAAGTTTTCGCCACATGTAACTACAGGCTGTCAGTTACCGATATCTTATAGCCATACGGGTAACTTTTGTCTAACTCTGTAAATCTTCGTTTGCTACATATATGTTTGCATGTCTTTGTCTCATTCTGAGATATCACTTCGTGAAATGCTGTTCTACGTATAGCGGAATTCGTCAATACTATATCCAGGTGTGGAGAAACGATCATCTCTCGAATCGAATCAAAATTGATTTGTTCACTGTTCGTATAGTTCAACCGAATCCCTTTAACCTTGCATATACACTCCTCTTCACCATCCGATTTTTACATTTATACGCGTAAAACTTTGGACCACCTGACAAAAAGGTCGTTATATATGCACCAGGGCCCTTGTCGGTTAGTTCATTTGTCAAACTGCCCAGCGACGAACCGATTGGCAACTCGTATTCACCGATTTCACCTCTGCTAACGTAAAATACCGAATCAGTGTCGTAGTATAGAACTCGTGGATCCATGGCATGCAGATATTAGAACAGTTTTAGACGTGCATATGCTGTTGTAAAAGCAGCGAGGACCACGTTTGTCATTGATGACGATACTGAGGATGACAGAGCCTCGTCTCTGTAGCACCAATTGACGTAGAGTGTATCGTCATTCACTGGTAGAATACCGTTAACTTCAACCTCTGCACTGGTAAGTAAATTCATAAGATTCTCTGGAATCTTCACCACGATTGTTTTTGTTAAATTCTCGCGTTGACCAAACTTTCCCCATAGAGAATTTAGACTCAGTTTAGCCACAGATCGTAATCCAGCATTGAAAAGTATATCATCCTTGTTCAATTTTATACCCTCGTCGTGTTCCAACTCTCTCACGTAGCGATCCTTATCCTCGTCTGTGATACAGTGTGGTGGGTATACGCTCTTCAGAATCTTCATGAGGGCAGTCTTCTTGAATTAATTGCCCGCAGCATGTCCGACATAGAGGAAATATCAATTTACCATGTATTTTTACTGGCAATAATGGGTGATATAGATTTTGTGGTGGTAGTATATCGCACGCGATCAACCCGTTCACTTGTGAAATGTCGTTACTCAACCCAATCAGCTGTCCACACTCTTTTTGACCGATATAAATTTTCGGGTAACCAATGGGATACTTGCCATGTTTACAAATGAACGGATACAGTGAGCACACGTCAACATAACCTGATCTTCTCTTCGCCTTGACAATCAAACACTTTGACTGTGTTACCTGTGCGTCCACTGAAAAATGCATCACGCGGATCAAGTACTTTTCTTTTTACATTCACCACATTTTCTCGAACAAAATGACAAAGTTCTTCATTTTCTGAGATCTCGTTCTTAAACTGACACTCCTATTTTTCAATCAACTGGTAATTTGCCATCTTTAGCCTGTAGCCAATGTTCTTTCGTATCTGGCATCCAGTCTTTTTTCCTGACCTCGTCCTGCATGCTCGATCTGGCGATGAAGAACTCGTTGTTCCATCCAAGAGAGCCAGTGTAGGGCAATTTCAGACTGATTGTCTACCATTCTGTAACCACGAGGTGGTATAATACCGATTTGCGACTTTTTTAGAATTTTTTTCTAAACACCCGCATACAAGATGATGCAATAGTTGTAGCTTCCACGAAAAGGTCCACACCAAATTTCATGAATGTTTTGCGGAATGCTAAACATGCTAATCTCAAAATTGTCACGTCTTGCTTACAGTATTTTACGATTTCTCGTTAAAAATTGAATACGTAGCCATTTTGTACTTGTTCGTCGTACCATTTCAAAAATTTCTCTCGCTCCTTGATGGACATCAAGTCTGGTGAATATGAATCAAGAGGTGGTAGAGGACCTTCGTAAGTCTGAATTTCCATCGTATTGAATAAGTGCGGAAAAGCACCTTTCTCCATTTCGGATAATCCATACGCTTTTGGTAAACTACTCAAAGGCATGTGAAAGTAATTTGAGCTATCAATAAACTTTGCATGTAGAACCTCCATTAAAATTATTGTTGAACCATTCATCACTACCGATGGCACAACTCGATCTTGATTGAATTTTTCCACAACGTACTTAAATATGAACTGTGCATCGAATCCTTGGGCATTGTGTGCTATGCATATAACCTGCTGAAATTGTCTTCTTGGTGCCAATGCCAGATCAACAAGCTGCTTTACCGGGTCGCGATTAAACATGTATTCCCGAATACCGCACATCTCGCATCTAATTGAAATATCTTCAATCTCTATGCAATTGATACATACTTGCTGTACAACACACAAATTTGGAACGTGTACTTTTTTCTCATCGTCGCCCAGCACCCGAAGAGATTGTTGGGTTTCAAAGTCGTAAAACAAAAATAATACTGGTCTTACACGCTGTGTCTGTTGATCCTGTGATTGGTTGTACGTAACACAGGTGTCTAATAGGTAATCTTGATTTACACGTTTTACAAAAAGATACATTACACTCATGCGGCTGACTTTTATTTACTTGAACTATTTTAAAACAAATTTGACAGAGTCTTATTTTACTGCATACATTACTGCTTTTATTATATGATCCTATTTTAAGATGATTTTGCAAACAACCATTGCCAAAAAATAATCTTAAACAAGCATTACATTTTTTTAGATTTTCCGCTGTATTACACGGTGGCACGGACATGCACTTATAGCACTTGTTTGAACATCTATGTTCCTCGGCTCGGCAATAACTTATATTGCATGGTATACAGTAGCCCTTGCTACCGCTTGCTCCAACAAGATTTAATATTGGTTGATAATAACAACGATTGCCGTACCGCTAGTAGCGAAGAAATCTTGAAACTTACGGATTTCTGCTAGTCCACAACCTTCCACCGGCACTTGAACGTTTGCCAAATTCATAAGATCTGTGGCAGCAGTTTTTTGAATTCTTCCTTGTGATTGACGAATCTGGTTCCAATATTTATGAAGCAATCCTGAGCGCACCTGACCTCTGACGGCATAGGCATAACCAGCAGCTAAACTTCGCGGTAGACAAAGATTGTCATCGTTATTGATGTTAAATATAGATTGTTTTTCACTGTCTCCTCGGTTAAACGAACTCGTCCACGACCGGCCACACCTCTGACCACACCACAATTAACGGATAACCGTTCATTTACATTGAACTCGTTCGCACTTTGCATAGCACTGTGTAATATTTCCCAAAGATCTTCGAATTGAAAATCTTGTATAAGTCTGAATGATAGCCAAAGGGGGCCATGATTGAACTGGTACGAATTGATGGTTACACCAACGAAATCCATTTGTCCACCTCTATCACAAAGCTGCCGATGAAGGTCCTGCATGCAACCCTTTAACCAGTTGTAAACATGGGCATTGGCTGGTGGCTGCGGTATGATTCCACGGATCTCTCTACCCTCATATCCAAAATATCGATAAAAACACGTTGCCTCATTCTGAATCACAAATCTAGGTCGCTCTCCTCCTTCACCAGTCTGCAAATGAGCATCTATAAGATATGCCTATTTATACATGTACTTTATTAAATTAAACAAATTTAAATAAGAGTCTTACCTTCTTCGTCAGCTGTATCAGTGCTGCTACTGCTATTAGCATTGCTGGTATTCGTACTGCTACTACTACTGCTACTGCTGCTGCTGCTGTCACTCTCGCTGCTACTGCTACTCCTGCGGGTAAGCCTTTCGGATACGTCGTCAATGATTCCATTTCGATTACGTTGATGCCTCTCTCTTGACCTCTCTGAAGCTTAAGTATTAGAGCGTGCCTTTATATTGCAGAAAAAACAATAAATGAAAATTATATATAGACAGACTTAATACTTACGATTATTTATGTTTGATGATAATGAGTCTCCTCGATGGTCCGATGACTGTGGATGGTAATTTCCAGATGTTGATGGTCCAGCGTCTATAACTAAAATGGAGAATGTGCATTTAATTGAATAATAATTACAAAAATTTTAATTATAACATATTCACCACTTACAATTGGCTCTAACTAAGTATGCAGCGTCTTGTTGATCCGTCATACGTGCACGTGGCTCTGAAACTAAGTATTGAGAGAATTAAAATAATTTAATTAAAATGAAAAATTAATATTTGTATTTTAATTGGCTCAATACTTACAATTATTCTCGTTTCCTATCGACTCATCACACACCATAATGAAAGAATCACCCTCGGCGTCTCTCATCATCTGGTTAATCACTGAAAAAATGTTGATGAATAAATAATAATATTCTAAGAGTTTAGATGTGAAAGAAAGTAATTGATACTTACATTGACAGTGAAACATTGCACGAGCTAGCGGGTGCCCATGATCGTTGCGCTGTCGTATTGTTTGGAGAGCAATCGGCAGAACATCTGGATTACGGAATAGACCGATGGTAAACACGTAATATACTGTGGTTATTCTACAATGCAGCAAGAGAAAATGCAGCTTTCTGCATAAAACCTCTGCTGATTGGTTCTGTAAGTCCGAGGCCCACACTCTGCCACACATTGTGTGAATATGTGAGTCTCGATCTTTCGCGATACTCAATGCCTGACCGATAACTTTGGCTAAATGTGCCACACTTGCCCTAATCATTCTGACAGAGATGCTTTGACTATCCAAAGTGGAACTGCCGAATCGTGCAAATGTAGCTCCTTCAATATTGTCTCTGTCTACACGGTGGGAATGCAGCATAAAACGCAACGCTTTTTTTTGCTGATACTGCTAATAAAAGACAATACATCTCGGGGGGATCATACTGGCTATACATGTGCACGTGTGCATATATTTTCTGGTATTCGCTGGTTCATTCACTGAGTTTTCTATGTTTTTACGGATCTTTTATACTTTAATTTTTTTTTCACTGTTTTTTCTAAATTCAATCAAGGAGTCCCTGACTAAGCGGATTTTTTTTTTTCAAGAGTAAGTAAAGAAAATCTTGTATTTTAAAGTTAAATTTTAAATACATTTTTTTTCCACTAAATATCCTAATGCTAATAAATAATAGAATTATTTATTTTAACCTTTTTTTTCCTCCTACTAATAATTTAAATAAATAAAGTTTGTTTTCTTGCAACCTATATGGTAGCGGATCTCATTCTGAATTATATTCAAATTCGACCTATATTCTTCCTTAAAAATCTATACTTATTTTTATAATTATTTAAACCTAAAAACATATTAAAACTACAAATTAATTATTGCTGATTTTCGCCGGTTGATAGAGCAGCTAGAGCATGTCGACTAAACCGCCCCGGGCTCATGTACTTACCAGGAGCCTGGGAGTGTCAGAACCCAGTTTATATCACATACTCCACCATCAACAATCGAAATTATGTCGCGCTGCGGCAACCAGCGAGCGTCTGGTCAGCCATGCTTTGAATTGTGGTGAGTTTAAACTGATCTTCGTTTGGCTTTCAGTCCGCGGGAGATATTTTATATTTCTCCTACCCTCTGCAGGCAGCACTATGTGCCTACAGCGAGCACTCCTTTATCCACCACCCGAGAACGCGCCACATGGGGGTACAGCCTCCTCCTCGTGGGCATGGATGTACCCCCAACTGGCGCATCAGACTTGAGCATCAGCTCGACAATGTCTTTGGGGGTGACGTCTTCCCTCAGCGTCTCCAACAGATGTTGCCTCTCTAGTGAAAACCGTGGGCACCCTGTCATTACATGTTCGGCGTCTTCAAGCGAGTTGGGGCAGGTTGAACAAGGCTCTTCATTATTGTTAAGAGGATTATTTAGTCTTTTTCCATTCCACTAGGAGAAAACGGGCAACAGGGACGAGGACACCGTAATGGAGTACCCACTTTTCGCGGTTGCGGAGCTTGAGAGTACTGCAGCCAAGCTAAAGCCTCGGAAAGCCTCAGGGCGGAACGGTGTACCTGGGAAACTGCTGCGGTTTATCGTCGCTGAACAGCCCGATGCGTTGCTGCAGCTCTACAACGGTTGCGTGATGGCGGGAGTGTTTGGTAGGCCTCTGTGCCTCCTGAATACCTCAGGAAAGTTGTACGAACTATTGCTGCGACCGAGACTGTTGCAAGCCGTGGAACTGTGGGAAACCTCTCGGACAGAGAGAATAGTTTTAGACGAGGATGCTTAACAATCGGAGCAATGAAGGACTTACTACAGATTGTAGACAACGTAAATGGCATATACCATGGAGCTAGACCACTAGTACTCTTGGTAGCACTGTACGTACGGAACGCTTTTAACTCTGCGAGGTGGACCGACATTCTGGAGGCATTAGAGACAACCTTCTGGTGCCTTCTCTTGTGCGAGGTGTAAGGGACTACTTATCGGACCGATACCTAACGTTTGGGACAACAGACGGTACACGACGGGAATAGCTGACAGCAGGAGTCGCGCAGGGTTTAATCCTGGGTGCCGACTTCTGGAACATCCTGTACGACGGACTACTAAGACTGCACATGTCGACTGACACATGCCTCATCACATACGCAGACGTCGTGGCGGCGGTAATAACAGCACGCGACTCCCACCTGGCACATCTAAAACTGAACCAGGTGATGGGACGTGTAAACACGTGCATGACGGACCACGGACTGCAACTGGTGCTACAAAAGACTGATTTGCTGCTACTCACAAGAAAATGGATAGACACGACTATACCAATGACTGTTGATACGGAACAGATTACGACCAGAACAACAAGTAAGGACCGAGACCAAGTATACGGCGAGTACTCATGCTTTCTGGAGCCAAAGTATGGGCGAACGTGCTGAAAACAAAGAAACAGGCGAACGTTATAACGAGCGTTCAACGAATCAGAGCGCTGAGAATTGTGTCCTCGTACCGGACCGTATCCAAAAACGCTATTTTGGTGATAGTGGGCGTGATCCCGATTGACCTTCTCGCACATGAGCGGAAACGCTTTTATGCACGGAGCACGCACGCAGGGACGGCAGACGCTGAGACAGAGGAACGAATAAGAACGACTGGAGAATGGCAGACAAGATGGGCAATGGATGTACAAGGACGTTGGAATACTTTGATTCACAGCCTCTATTAAAAAAAAAGAGAGAGAAAGTATATTGCTAATTCGGTTAGCAGAGGTTTTGAACATCAGCTTCAACAAGTTTTAAATAGTATAGCCAGATTTAAAAACAACAATAAAAATTATTTAATAATAATATATTTGATAAATGGACAAGGCGCTTCTTCATCTTTACTACTAAGTACCATCTTTACTTTAAACAAATACCACCAATCTCCATTGGTTAGATAACATGATACAACGGGCCGGATCTAACCAGCTCCGGTAATCTTCTTTAAAAGAAGATTATTTTAATATTATAAAGAATAATAGCAAATGCTTACTTGACTATTTCTAGGGACTTCTAAAATATACATGTTTACTTGATGATACGATGATTGATATTTACTATGTAAATATTTACATCAATCACAATGAATGTAGGTTGAAATTCATATTCTTAAAGAAAAATAAACTTATTCTATTATATTATTGTTTAATTATTGAATATTGATACATTAAATTTAATTCTAAGGAACAGTAATAAAAATAGAAATTTATTATCATTCATCATCATAAATAATACAGAACTTACATTAGTTATTATAATTTAAAATATGTACAAAAAATTAAAAAAAGAAAATCACTAAAAATTCAAGTAATAAAAAAAACGAAAAAAATAACAAATCTGCTTTAATAAATAATAAATAAATTAAGAAAAACTATAACGATTTTCAGCATACTTTCCGCATAATCTTCTACAGAATCATATATAACATTTCTGCAGCTTCTCTTGCAGTGCTTATGACTGCCTTTAGAGCTTGCAGAATATAGGAAAAGCATATAGTATGACTTTACACATACCTAATTTTATAAACTCAATTATATTAAAGAAAAATGAGGAGGGTAATGAGGACTAGCAGGAGGTGGAGCTGAGGAGGAGGTAAATCGTTCTCTCGAGTCAATACAGCTATATAATATTGTAAAAATAACTTTATTGAACAAGTTATCTTTTCGGTAACCAGTTTCCAGTCATACCGGAAATAAACTGTATACTTCTCGGTAATTAAAATAAAACTTCAAAATATTACAAAATTACAAATCCGTTATACAGTTTCAAAATATTCAAAATTTGAAAGTTTTGATATATATTTGCGTGTGCATGTGCGTATGTGTGTGTATGTGCGTGTATGTATGTTTTTTTATTTCCTCATGGAGAAGAAAGTATTAGGGATTTTATAAAGACCATACCATGACTTTGCGTTGGATTCGCACCGATTAAACCCGTTCGTCTTTAGGCTAAGTTAACACACCTAACCTAAATCCGAAACGACCCCATCGTATTCACCGACCATTAGTAAAGGCAAATCTGGCTCCATCTTCTGTGTCCTAGTATCCCCGCGGTACAACCGTCAAGCAATGCTTCGCGGGGGGGGGGGGGGGGGGGGGTCGTAAGGCTTTTGCCCGCTTCTTTCCGATGTGGTCGTCATCTCCATAGTCGTCTTTCATTGTCTGCCTTCGACATCATACACACACGCACGCACACACTCACCCTCCACGAGGGGGGCCTAATGAAGATCCAGTAAAGCTTACCACAGGAAACGAGGTTAGATCTGCAAAACATGGCTGAGCAGATGCTCACCGGCTGCCGCAGGGCGAAATAACTTCGATTGTTGAGGGAAAACGATGCGAAGCAGAATGGGCTGATACTCCCAGGCTGCCGGAAGTAAAAGAGTCCGGTGCAGCTTAGCTGGCCTGCTCTGGCTGCACTATTAACCGGCGAAAATCCTAATGGCTATGGTGGTGCCGGGTGGCGCCGGGAAAGGGTCCTGTCGTGGTCAGAAAAGGGGCCCACTACCCTTTTTTCGGATGCTTTTTGAGAACGATTTGCATTGTGGCACGAGACCAGAATACACGTATGCAAGGCCTGGGTTTGCAGAGCAATCGGAAAGTAAGTGAGAGAAGACTGAAGGAGACTTATAAAAAATGATAAGGACACCAATCAAAGAAAACTTAGGGACTTCGGATATTCTAACAAGTGTCAAAGCAACTGGGTTCTCTAGCCAGAAAATAGGCAGCAACAACAGCTTGGAAAAAGAGCAAGAAGGAATGCTAGTCAGTAAAAAATGTCTGGATAGCGCCTTAGACGCAAAATTGTTAACTCCTCTGCCCCGCATTGTCCATGTGATACATAGAGATGGAGACTAGGAAGGGAGTTAATTCTATTATATTATTTATTTCACTCTCAGCCCTGGTGGATTTAGCTTCTATATATCCAAATACCGCGCCAATACAAATTGGTGCATTTGAACCCTTCTTTCCCGTCCCGCAAAGCAGCTGAAGTTTCTTAAAGTTCTAATCAGTGTAAAATGTTTGTAAAACATGCAATTTCAATTTGGACTAGATATAAATCGATGTATTTTTTTCTAAGGAATCCGATGATGTCATTAGTTTCTACCGATCCGATGAGGACAAAATTTTAAAACAAAAAACAGTCAAATTTAACAAAAAATTAAAAGTCGCTATTTCTTGTTTAAAAATATCGAAAATAGAATTCTTTCACTTTTAAAAAGACATAAATCGGTATTGTTTTTCCGCGGAATCCGATAAAATGATTGGTTATTATTATTGATCTGATGAGGAAAAAAATTGTATAAGCCAATAACTGTCAAATTTTATAAAAAAGTGTAAAAAATCTCTTATAAAAATTATTATTTCAATTTATTTGTTTTATTCCAAATATCTGCGTATTTCGAATGCAAAATCACAGACGTATAATAAGAAATATAAGCTGATGATAGGAACGTAATGATATGTGTAATGGCGAGGTTATAAGAAATTGTTAATTCGCGTCTAACACTCTCACTGTTTGTAAAATAAATGTGAATCTTACCTTTACGATGAACCTCGTACTAGTTGAGTTGATTTCAGCTATCAATTTGTAGTGGATAATTTAGGTTTTCTCGTAAATAAATATAACTCACAAGATCTTGTAGTTTATAAAAATCTGTATATTCAGACTTTATAAAAAATGTATAATTGCGGCTAGGCGGCTTTTTAGTTTCTAGAATTATTGACACCAATTGTCGGACCGACGCTGTACAGAGCTCGTGACTGCCGACGAAAGTCGTACAAAGCTTATTTAAGCATTCTCTTTCTTCTAAAATTCGGTCATTTGTTTCGCAAGGTGAATCGAAATCATATTACAAAAATGATTAGTTGACATTTTGCGAACTCAACTCATAAGCGACACTGGCGTATTGGGAAACCGAGATTCAGTAGTTTTTGTTTAATTTAGGCCGAATTATAAAAAAATATTACAAATAGTGGGCATACGTCGTACGACGTAACATCTGAGGGGGCCAAGTTAATGCAATAGGATGATTGCAATAAAAAAATATAAAGTTAGTTGATAGTGAGTGAGTTTTACATGTTATTATGCAGAATTTTACAAATTAGCCGCTTTAACATTTGATTTTTCTTTTTATAATTTCAATTACTTATCACTTTGAAATCTAGTATATAGGTTACAGATAAAAGTAAAATTCACAATGTATCGATTATTTCCCTTCCCTCCCCGCCTAAATATATCCTATTTTTTAAAAAAACATTTAAGAGTTTGTTCTTATTGTTATCTATTATTGTACAAAAAATCTATTCACAGCTTAGAGAAACAATTCCTGGTGATTTTAAAATTGAAAGGTTAGGTTTGCTTTTTCCAATAGTTGGTGGTCGATCTGGAATAGCTGGGGGTAATATTTTTGGGGAAGATATAGGAGGGATAATTTTGATTTCTTGAAGTTCTATGTAAAGTATATCCTCTATTATTATATCCTCTATAATCATGTCTATGATCAATTTTTCGATATGTAAAATAATTAGAATCATGATGAATACAGATGAAAAAGAACCACATACAATCAGTTTTCCAATGAGCATATGCCATGTGCTTTCGACTAGGCGTGTTAGAGTATTTTTGGTGAGGTCTCGACAGATTCAAAGGTCTAATTGATCTTCGGGTTTGGTTTCAGACTATGAGGCGATATTGTTTTAATTGGTATTGGAGTGAACTTCGTACGAATTTTATAAAATATCTGACCTCTCCTGCAATCTTTGCTATCTATGCATATCTTGCTATCCATGTATCCAGATTTCTTCATGATATTATAGAGAAATTCATCTGGGGAGAGGGTGGCGATTGATATGGAATTTTGGATTACTTTCTGCTTAAGTTCACACTTTTCTATTATTACATTTAAATATAGATTAATGAACAGTTTCCTTAAATGTTTTTCTATGTATACAAATTTTGAATTAACGTACGAAAATAAATCTAAATTTACGCTATTACTATTACTAACTACATCATTATCAAATTGATACGTCAAATTTATATAACGATTCTCTTCAGAAATTAATAATTTAGGATGTTCTGTACGTATAAATTATCTTTGATAGCCAAAGCAAATGTTATTTCGTTAGAATTTAGTGTATAAAAAATGTCCTTATTTGCATAGCTAAAATATTTTTTAGCTATTCCCTTAAATAAAATATCTTAAGAGTTTCTAAAACACTCTCATTGAGTATACTGTTCCCGAACTTAATTTTAACTTAACATTACTTAAACTAACTTTAGCACTATTTTAAATTAATGTTATTTTGAGTAAACCATGAATAAATACTTTATTCCATAATCCAGAACTATCCGCATAAGACGAACCGGAACACGAGTTGTCTTCAGCGCTTCTGGCAAAATCTACACCTTTTGTTGTTAACGAATTTATTTTTAAATTGGCTATTGTGTAAATGTTATTGTATTTAAAAATTCCCGTTTCATAAATTAATTTTTATTGTTCATGACTTATCTCATAAATATATTCTTGTTATCCATTTTACGTAAGTATAAGATGACCGAAAATTCCACAACTTGATACTGTTCACTGAATTTCTATTCTGCATTGAATTATCGTAACTTCTCAAAATCGTGCGATTTGTATTGTTCGATGTTGACGCTTGTGGAATTTACGGGTGTATTGTGAAACTCATATTCCCCCGAGTCCAGTAAAGAGAATGTTGTTATATTTGGTGTTGCGCCGCAGTCATAGCCAATGATTAGTTCGTTAATTTAAAAACTTGTCATTAATAAAATTATTTTGAAAATCATGGTTCGAAATTTCCTAAAACAGAAAAGAACGTTAGTTTTCTTTTTTTCTATACATGATTAATTTATTTACATGAACTGTATTTGGCTTTCCATCTTTATTTATTATGACATTGCTATTTTTGGTGACATCTAAAATTTCAAAAAGTCCCAGGTTTTTTATTTTTTTCTAATTTTCCTGGTTTTGGTTCTTTAATGAGCCAGACTTGATCACCTTTGTTAAATTTAACTGGATTTGTAAAACGATCATAATATTTTTTAGATTTTTCTTTTGTTAATATTGGATTTTCACGTACAAGACTAGCAATATCTTTCATATTTATAATTGAATTTGATAAATAGTTATTGAAAGTTGGAAGTTGTTCTGATGATTTTAAAGGTTCGCTTGAAGGTAATCTCGGTGGATAAGCGAAAACCAGTTCAAACCGCATAAATCCATGAGCATTGTGTACACTCGTATTATAATTAAATTGTGCCAATTCTAACAAACTATCCCACTCAATCTTTTCCATATAAAAGTTTGTCAGATATTCGCATAATGGGTAATAAGCTCTTTCTAGTGAGCTGTTCAATTGAGGCGAGAAACGGCTGTTGTTTCTATTTTTGAAAATTTAAATCTTCGTGCTACTAGCTTTTAGTATTTTACTTGTAAAATTTGCACCTCTGTCTGTAAGAACAACTTTTGGTAAACTGACGATGCATATGAATTTTCGTATAAATGCATCTGCAATTGTTTCGGTCAGTTGATCCTGTAAAGGTACTGCAATTAAAAATTTTGATAATTGATCTTGTACAATACGGATATACTTATTTTGGTTTTTAGTTATATTTAGTGGTCCTACTATATACATGGCTATTTTTTCAAACGTTTTAAACGGTGTATCTGTTATTGCCATTGGTTGTCTTGTTTTTACTCTTTTTAATTTATTTCTTTGATAATCTTCACAATTTTTGATCCTACGATCAATATCTGATTTTAAATTTTCCCAAAAATATTTACTTCTTATACGATTAAATGTTCTGTTCACTTCTGAGTGTCCTCCTATTGCACTTGAATGATTTAGGTCAAATATTTTATCTCTGTATTTTAATTCTACGTATTCTATATAGTTTAAACAGATTTTTTTCTTTTTTTAAGTGGCATTTGGAACTTGAAAGTTTATTGCCTTATCTACGTAAGCTTTCCACGTATCCCTATCCTTCGCTGTCTCCATCCATGTTATTTCCTGACGTCCGATTTCTATTAGATCTGTTTTTACATTATCTTCCTGTGGGTCTACTAAGAGGTCGCGTTGTATTAGGTTTACGTCTTAAAACACACGCCGCCGTGCGGTCCTCTTTCATCCTTGCTACGTGCCCTGCCCATCTTAATCTGCGTGATTTTATTATTCTGTTAATATTTGGTGACCCGTACAATTCGTGTAATTCGTCATTGTGTAATTTCCGCCATTCCTCTGTCTCTCTTATCATTTTTGGTCCGTATATTCTTCGAAAAACTTTATTTTCGAATACTTTAAAGCGATTTTCCTCCTCCTTAGTAAGCGCCCACGTTTCGCAACCGTCTAGAATTACTAGCCGTATTATAGTCCTATATATCCTTATTTTAACGTTTTTAGACAACAGCCTCGATTTTAGTAATTTACTCACGGCATAGTAGCAAGCATTACCCGAATGGAGTCTCCTGTTTATTTCGGCTTTAATCTCATTTCTATCATTTATAGTTGTGTCTAGATATCTGAATTCACTAACCTTTTCAAAAGTAAAATTTCCAACTTTGAGATCTCCCTCCCCCACGCAAAATGCCTAGTCTATCCATAATCATGTATTTTGTTTTTGATTCACTTACTTCTAAGTCTGTATCCTTAGCCTCTTTTATGAGTATTTCCACTTTCTTGTCACTGTTTCCCTGTAATCTCCCACTATATCTAAATAATCCGAATATCCTAGAACCTGTGTTACTCCGTTAAGTGTTGCACCTGTTTTTTTATCCTGCATTTTTCTAACAACATACTCTAACGTTAAGTTAAACAGCACCGTAGAGAGACCGTCACTCTGTTTTAACCCGTCGCGTATACTGAAAGATTCTGACAAATTACCGCCTACTCGGACCATTCCTCTACTGCCGTTTAAATATACTTGAATTAATTTCACCAGTTTTTTCGGTACACCGAGAAGTACTAGGATTTAGTACATTTTGCTTCGCTTGATAGAGTCGTACGCTTTTTTAAGATCTATGAATAGCTGGTGCATGACTTCGCAACATTCCCACTTTTTCTTTAAAATTGTCTTCAGTAAACATTTGATCGCTCGTCGATCTGTTGCGCCGGAATCCGCACTGATAATCTCCTATTATATCTTCCGCGAATGGAGTGAGTCGGGCTTGTATTAGATTCGACAAAACTTTGTAGCGCGTTGGCAAAAGTGAAATGCCCCTATAGTTATTGCAGTTCGTCTTATCCCCTTTTTTAAAAATCGGTATAATGATAGATTCTTTCCAATTTTCGGGTATAGTTTCATTTTTCTAAATGGCACATACTAGTTCGTAAATTTTGGAAGTTAGCGCCCCCCCCCCCCCATATTTAAGTAATTCAGATGGTATGGAGTCGTTTCCCGCCGCCTTATTGGTTTTTTAGTTTTTTAATCGCGGCCTCTACTTCTTTGCATGTCGGTTCCTCCACGCGGGGTTCAACAGTGTGGATTTCGACTCCTATCTCTTCTGAGTTCTCATGTACATTTATTAATAACTTATCAAAATAGTTTTTCCACAACGACAGTAGTTCATTTTCGCTTGTTACAAGATGCCCGTTCTCATCTTCCATCAATTGCGACCTACTCTGAAAACCTTTTCTAATGGCGTTTATTCCTTTGTACATTTCACGCGGGTTATTTTCTTTGCTATTTGCTTCTATTTTTCTAATTTCGTTCTTGTGATACTCGCGTTTCTTGCTTCTTTAAATCGCGCCAACTTGTTTTCTTACGTTAAGATACTCGTCCATCGCGGACCTATCGCTTCCGTTGTGTAAACTATCTAATTTCGCTTTTTTGCGCCTTTCAAACCAGAGCTCGCACTCTTCGTCAAACCATAGTTTGCTTTTTGGCTTTTTCTTTTTACCTAGCACTTTGTTCGCGACTTATTTTACCATTTTTTCGATGACCCCCCATCGACTGTTCGGTTCGACATCTCCCACCGGTGATGCGACTGTTTCCTCGAGCGTCTGGAATCTGTTGCTAATTTCTACTTGGTACTTGATTCGTTCTACCCCGTCTCGCATTTTTTTAATATCGAAGCTTTCTACTTTATTCGCTTGATTTCTATTTTGACTAGCTATCAATCTGGCTCTTAATTTGGCTACAAATAAAAAGTGATCCGAGTCGCTATTCGCCCCCCTACAGACTCTTACATCGAGAACGTTTGTGTGGCGTCTGTTATCAAAAAGGAAATGATCGATTTGGTTTTGCATACTCCCGTCTGGCGATGCCCACGTTGCTTTGTGTATATTCGTGTGCTTAAAAGACGTACTTTTGATTACAAGGTCTTTTGCCGCCGATTACCTACTCCCTGTTTTTGTATGGGTTTCTTCCGGGAGAAACCCATACAAAAAGGTGAAATTACATGATGGTAGGAACCTGTCATCTGTCCACTAACTCGGTACCCTGTATTGCTACGAAATCTAAGTTATACCTGTGAGCTTCCTTTATGGTTTCCCGAAACGCGCCCGCTTTGTATTCCTATCCTTAAGTCCCTATTTTTTGTTTTTTTTGTTGTGCCATGATAGTAAGTTAAACCCGCGCGTTTTGGATCCTGTTCCGATCGCAGCTGAGTCCACCGTCTCAGGGGTGATAACCCTCATACCTCCCTGAGACTAAGAATGAGAGCTTTCCGACTTTGACGAGGAAAAAGTCAACTCGTCATCAGACACACTACGGCTTCATTCTCGCATCCTAACGCCCCCCTACAAGGCAATGTCTTTGCTGGCTTCATTACCGCGTAAGAGAAATAGAAAGTACGGAAATAAGATCAGAGATAATGTAAAGTGTTTAACTAAGATTTCTTCTACTTTCAGCCAGTTAATATTATTTAAGTTTAAATCTTTAGAAATGCTAAAAGTTTTTAATTTTTGACGTATCATAATATTTTTAAGAAGTTCAAAGCCCTGTAATATATTTTCTTCTACCCAGATTGTCCTGTTTCAATGCATAGTATAAATAATTTTTTTTAATTTAAATTAATAATTTGGATTTCGTTCACATTTAAATGTTTATTAAACCTAATACTTTTGCTATTTATTGACCTATCTAATTTTGTATCTAAAGCTTTGCCCTGTTGATTTATGAAATGCGCAATATTATCTTTCCTAAATTGTATAGATTTTTTGGATAGACGATGTTTTTATCTGTTTTCGTATTTATTTTTTTTTTCACATGTTTTTGCTTTACTGGATTCTTCAATCTTAGTTTTATTTTTTTCTATCTCAGTTTTGCTTCTCTTTTTCTTGTTAAACATCTCTTTTAATTTGATTCTTTCTTCATTTAATTTTTGAATTTTCATATCGTTAGTAGGTATTTCGTTAGTTTCCAGTGTTTTTAATTCTTTCGCTTTTTGAGCTCTCGTAGGTACATTTATTTGCATATATGATACTGGATTTCTCAATAGTGCATCAGCGTTTGTATCAATTTTACCTTGTTTATAAATGATTTTGTAATCGTAGTCTAATAATTTTAACCTCCATTTTTGAAATCTGTTATTTTTATCTGCTGATTTAAATGACAATAACGGTTTATGACCAGAAATTATTTTTAACTTATTACCATAACTATAATTTCAGAATGTTTTTACTGCAAACATGATCGCAAGTGCCTCACGTTCATAAATATGATAATTTTTTTCAGTTGCGTTCAATACTCTTGACACAAATGCAAACGGTTTGTCTTTGCCGATCTGTCCTTGCGATAATACGTAGCCAAGTGCATAATTAGATGCATCTGTAGTTATTATAAATGGTTTAGTCATATTAGGAAATCATAATATTGGCGCTGAACATAAATTCTTTTAATTTCCCGAATGCTTGTTGTTGCTCTTTATTCCAAGCAAATTTTGTTTGTTTTTGTCGTAATTGTATAATTAGTTTTGCTATCTCTGAAAAATTGTCTATAAATCGTCTACAATAGCCTGACAATCCTAGAAATTCTCGAACATTTTTAACATTTCGTGGAGTTGGAAATTTTGTTATGGCTTCAATTTTCATTGAATCTGTTTTTATTCCTTACTCGTTAATAATATGACCTAAAAATTCCACCTCTTTCTGCAAAAATTTACATTTACTTTTTTCTAACTTAAGTCCAGCTTCTCTTAATTTTTGTGCTACTAGATTAAATCTTTCGTTATGTTCTTCCACTGTATTTGCAAATATAATTATATCATCTATATAAAAGTGACAAAATTCTTTTTATTAGTATTGTGAAATGCTCAATTTCTTGTATTTCTATTTTCAATAAGAATGATTATAGATACTAAAAGAATATTATATGCAAGCAATGGAATGACGATCCCACTGAGTGTAGCAGAAGAGAGAGCATCGACGACATTGAGTGAGAGTAAACAGTGAATAGCTCCGAGCCTAGAAGGTCAAGAGAATAAAAGTACAAGCCAACTCGGGAAAGTACATTATACATTCCGAATACTGTAAAAGAGAGGAAGCGGAAGACGATAAGAACAGGAGAGACATAATGATCGTATGCGGAATTAACATTATTAAATTAAATTAAAACGATTGATATAACAAATATCCAAAACGAAATACTAACAATCATGCGCGAGACGACATTATGATACGAACACAAATTTCGGTAAAATACAATTAAACAAAGAGTCAAAATAACTATCTCAAACAGGTCGTAAGATTATAATAAACGTAAGTTAAAACCAGACTGAGATTTGAGCATATCGAACGTCGCTAGAAGAATTTCAATAGCGAGTGTAAAAATGCAGCGAGTGTAAAAGTGTATAAACATCATATCGACAACGATGAAAATCAAGAACAAATTAGGAGATGCAGACGCTAGAAACGCAATGCTCCACCTATTACCGACGGACCGCCTTACCTACGCATCGCGGGGCCTAAGCCAACAGCGGTCCCTCTTTCGATACCTATCGCAAGAGAGGTACATGAAAGAAGCAGCCTTACCCGCAAAAAGTAAGTGTCCATATTCACGGCAAAGTAGATCACTAGTTTAGTGACCACCTGAACAAACATAGAGCCAAGCAGGACAGAACTATATCCGGGGGAGGTAACGTATGATAAGCAGCAAGAAGAAGCCAGAGACGAAAAATAGTAAGAAGAGGAGTAGGGGGCGATCATAGATAACTTCATATATGGAAAAGCTAACCCCTCCTAATGGGGATTTTCGTTGAGAATATTCTAAAACATTCGCGAGCCCGGACTATATAAGGACCCGGATAAACTACACGGGCCCCTCATTCGGACTCCATCTCTCAGTCGGGGTCAATCTCTTTCAGACGCACTTAGAATCTTGGACGGGGCCGGACACCTGCATTATCACGATCTCAGACGTTCAATCGGGAACTTAGTCGCCGTCGGACAAAATTTCTCCGAGTCGGAATTCGGTTCGGGACTTGACATCGGTGCGCATAAAATTATTCGGTTCGGGACTTAGCATCGGCGCACATAAAATTATTCGGTTCGGGATTCAAGTTCGACAAGACTTATTATTGAAAGAAATTAGAACCTCGTGTCAAATTAGCACAAACCACGAATAATTTTCATATAGTATAAATTTGGACGGAAACCAGGAAATCAAACCGCAAGATAAAGTAGTTACCGCATAGCAACGGGCAAAGAAAAGAATAACGATATATCACAAAAGCCATTCAAACGCGCTTCGGAGCCAAATAAATAAAGTCATCTGAAAACCAATCAGAATTGAGTGCATTTTAAATTATTCACTTTGGGTACTAGTAGCCCTTTCAGTAAAGAAGTATACGATCATTACGTCTCGCACCGTCTTTGGAGTAGATCGTCTCACCTACAGTTTGTAAGCTTAGCACTACTACATCGACTTAGTATATTTCAATAATGCGATAGTCACACTGAGCGTCGACAAAGTTCGGGTAATTATCATTTCAAGCAAATAAAAGAAGATTTATTGCTGTTAAATCACGACTTTTTAATCAAAATCCTTATTCCGAGTCCTGCATAATATTATCACCTAACTAAATAACTGAAATCCCGCCTCCACTACTGACCCAGTGATTCCGATTACCCGCCGAGAGGACGAACAGGTAGCAGAACAACAACTCTCTCTCTCTCTCTCTCTCTCTCTTAGAAGAAAAGCTATAAAACTAACGCGTGGCATCCATTATTCAGGGTTTTTCAAATCGAATTATATTCTGAAGGCACGAAATTAAGTTCTTTTTCACTAACAAAGAATTTCCCAACCAGTCATTTTGCGCTGTTCTTCAGGATCGAGGGAATCTGTAAACACCGAAAGCGCTAGGATTTTCTCATAAAAATTTTCGCCGTTCTCCTTGTTAGTTTATGTTCCCCCATAATAAACTTGTGACGTGGCTTCGCTAACACGTGTGGTACAACGGATTGCCCCGCCAAGCCAAAGGGATGGTCGCACGAAATCACCGCGTCGACAAAAGATCTTCTTTCGACGACAGAAGAATTGCTTCAGCAGCTCAGCTATCTCCGCCTCAGCGGACCGCGGAGAGTGACGGGATCATTCTCTGCTTGGCTACCTAGGGAATGCTTAGATTCGGAAGGGCGTGCATGCAATTGATTATGACTCAATTTATATAAAATACTATCGGGCTAAATTTGCCCTTCTACATTTATTTACTTATTAACAATGGTCTTGCGAATTGCTCCGCTTAGTTACATTCGGATATTCTATAGAGTATGTATGGGTGTGTATGTGCAATTCGGCGAAGCGGCCATCGAGATCGGCCGTCGCGCGTGTACAGGATTTTCCGCGACGCAACTCTATTCTAGCGTGCTCGATAGAACACAGTGCTGAGAGCACTTCTTAACGAGAGAGAGAGAGAGAGAGAGAGAGAGAGAGAGAG